>CM054122.1:14749166-16135000 GCA_028751855.1 Ambrosia trifida
ATTCTACATACATGTCTAGTTGTAAACTTTAATGCCTCATGACTTAGACAAAGACTATTAGACTTAAACTTCAACTTGCATAATCATTAACCCTGAGCAAGCCGGCGGTATACAATGATAGATCTATTGGATTGGCAACCCCACCCAGATTCGTTGACCATCTTTTATGGGAAGCGCGGTTGATTGTTATCGTTCCAACGTTATATTAAGGTGAACCGTTGATACCGGATGGACCTAAACTTTGTCGGAGGATTGATTATATGCATACTATACTTGTAGTTTATTCATGTAGACTTAAACTTACATTAGACATATGAAATGCTAAACTTTTATTCTTTTAAAACTTATTGCTTGACTTGGCTTATGTATTCTCACCAACTTCTAGTTGACCCTCCCCCCCCCCCCAATTTTTCCAAACTCAACAGAAAATATTGATGCTTGAAGTCTAGAGCTAGCATGAGGAGATAATTGAAGTTTTATGCTTTGTTTGATTATTTGATGTACTAGATTTCATTCGAGACTTTGTTATGTATTTCATAATTTGGATATCTTACTTAAATAAATTCTTAATTAAAACTTGATTACCATGTGCTACTGAACAATTATACATACGTGACACCTCTATGTTTCCGCCATCAGTTGGGTGTTAAAAGAGCGGGCTTTGCTAGGCTCATCATGGTACTGCCGACACATGTCTGGTCCATTGGCGTGTCCTCCTCATCCTTTTGGCCACTTAGATGAACCTGGTTGGTACTTGTTTTGGCCACGTGTATATATTTAAAACAACATCTGTTAAGGACGGTTTACGATGGTTGTCACAAAGGTACTTTATTTTTGAAATTAGCTTTCACTTCACTAATCACTGTCACCTATGTGTCACCAGATACCACTTTACTAAAACCCAATGCATATGTTTGCTTCTCTCCCACGTCCGTTGCCTTTGCAACCAACTCACGTTTCATAGCATCATGGGGATTCTTTTGGTATCGCCTAACAAATAGCCCTACCACTGGCACCTCATCATCTGATATGTTTTGAACGTCCTTTTTTTTCAGTCTGTGCCAGTGAGGACTGGGTGCATACCATAGACTCCAACCCCAAACCATTATCCTCCTCCACGGCTGCTGCTTTCAGTTGCTGTGTATCTCCCATTTCAGTATAAAAGTGATGGAATTCAATTACATTCGTCATATAAAAAAAAGTCACTAATTGTTATATGCTGAAAAAAATAATAACCTGCCCCGCCTGAATTTATTGTATTCACCATATTGCTGATTTGTTCATTGGCACTAACATGTGCTAAAGACTGCCTTTTTATTCCAATTTAACATATCCTCAACCAAGCTATCATATCTTGCGTTTACCGCAACGACTTCTTCCTGTTCCGGATAGTCATTATATCGTTTACAGACTGCAACTCGATCGTTTTTTTTGTTCTAAGCATCACATCCACCAACTGATCAACAACTACCAAATTTTCATGTTTTTAGTTGATTAGGTATACTATACAACACAGTATAACAATTAAATTTTTGGGTAACATAAGTGACAAACCTCAATGCTTGGTTCATTTGACCCAACTTTCACAGTGTCGCAAGAAGACAACCCCTTCAATGTACCCCTACCAAACCCTCCACCCTGAATTTCAATGAACTCCCAATCCTTTAACATTTCTTTGTTCTAGAAGGTCATGGGATACATTGAAGTATCAACATCAATTCCTTGGCTGGTAAAACTATCAACGTATAGAAGTTGGAAGTTACACGGACTGTTAGTATCAGATTTATAATGTGATAAATCTATTAATTTTAATTAAGGATATATACTAGCATACCGTCAAAAATTCCAGCGGTCTTATAAAAGGGGGATCAAAACTATCTCTTCGCCATCCATCCTTACATCGCTTTAGTTTATCAACTGATATTGCATACCAATCCATCCCACCAAAGTCCAAGTCATCAGTAATATACTCTAGTATGCTATCCTTCAATGCACCATTTTTGTGGCAATCAATCATGACTGTGTAGAAGCACATTATAAAATCCGTCCTTAAATCAAAACTATCCTCACCGTCGGATGTTGGCTCAATTATATCTACCATTTGCTTAGCAAATATAAATCATCCAGGGGGTACCTCTCTTTCCAGCTACCTGTTCCTTCATCATACTTGTCCCTACGTTCCAGGAAATCAAGTGGAACCCCTCCAATTGGGATACCAAGGACCAGATGCATGAGATCAGCATTAATGGAAAACGTCCCAGATGGTACTGACATTTCCAAAGTGTTTGGGTTGAAATTATCAACAACATAATGCACCAACTTAGCTCGTACACTTCCCATCCTAAAATTTAGCAGCCGATGGTACCCCATCTCTTTTAAAGCCAAACATTGTTCATCACTAAGAATGCTTATGCACTTTGCGAATTGAACTGATGATGATCTAGTACGTATACGAAGCCACTCATCCTTCTGTAACCTTTTTCGTAGTCTACCAAGCTCAAGCCCATTCTTGACCGTCTTATGAGCCCTTTTGCGCTTTGTTACCTTAACTTCTTTCACCTTCTTCGTGTTAGGTTTCGTCTTTATCGTATCCGTTGAACTATCTATGGCTCATGTACTCGACCTGGTGATCCTCACAGACGAAGATGTAGCTTCACTATGTACAGTTGTGGCAACATTTCCTGTTAAAAGAAAGAAACAAATATAAGTTCAGACCTTTTTTGTTACACGTTGCCTACAAAAATATACTACGTCATTCATAGAACATGTATGACCATATCTATTTAATTCTTTTGCTGAACTGCACCACGATCAGTAGCAGCCACCTGTTTAGCTTTATATTGTTGTTTAGTAACACATGTAACAAAGTTATTATTATGCATCCCACTAGCATATGCTAGTACAATAAACTACAACAATACATTATATTTTTGCCTTTACTTCTCGTCGCTTGCCGACCACCTTTTGTGACGTTCGGCAAAATTAAGGTAAATCCGTACGTAATTAATATATGTAATTAACCGTTCTAAGCAAGAATTAATATCAATTAATTATAATTGAGTATTCGGAAAATAGCGGAGTCCAATAGATGGCATAGGAATGCCTTAGTTTAATTAGAAGTGCGAAGGAATCGCATAAGAATAAACTAGTCCGAAATGGACGTTGGTGATTACCCGGCAATAATTAAATAACCGAAAACGATCCCGAATGCCCGGGATATAAAATAAAGGGTATTTTTATGAAATATAAAGTGTTTTGGAACCCCAAAACCATAAATGAAAACCCCGAATTAAAATCTCCCGGTAGCGAATAAAGTTCGCGTATCACACCCGATACGCGTAAAATATATAATTTCACCCGGTAAGAGCCTAAATAACTTACCAATACTTAAACTAGGCTATGTTTAAGGGTAATCGAAAGCTAATTATATGTCCGAAATAGCTCGTAATAAGAACGCGCAAAAACCCGAAAAACCCTAACCGAACCGATCCAAATCTAACTAAATACTTGAAGATATTTTTGAAACAAATGAGGGGCCCACGTGAGGCCTCTAGGCCGGCTCTAGAAAGGTGGCACAAGCCCCCCTTAATGTTTCCTCTTAGCATAACAAAAATGATTAACTCATGGCATGCTTTGGATTTGTCTTTAGTGAAATTACTTTATAAAACTCATAATATGCACAAGATAACATCCCATGACAACAACACCTTTCTTCTACTCTTCAAGTGGCCGTGATCTTGCTTTCATCCCACCATATTTAATATATTTTTTTTTTGCTTCAACATTACAAATAACCTCCAAATCATCCTATTTTCAAGTGTGTACAAGTGCTAGGAGCTTAACCATTGGAAGACACACTTAAACCCCACTATCATCTTGTGTTTTTAAGTCTTCCCTAGCCTTGTGCTAGTAGTAAGTTTCTTAAAACTCATCTTGTTAAGTTTTATTTATTTATGTGCTTAACTTGCAAGTTGTTTTTGGGGTGTTTTTAACCAAAGTTTTTAAACAAGGTTTTGTGTGTTTTCTAAAAATGAAATAAAATGTTCACAAAGATGATCATGAGAATAAGTTTTAGGATGGTTGGTGATGTTATTTTGTTACAAAAAAAATATTGTATGTTCTAGTATTTTTTTTTTTTAGAAGTTGTTTTGGATGAAAAACATAAAGTAACACCTAATACACCTAAAAATGATTTTGATCATCATATTATGACTAATGGAACCACTTGAACATGAAATATTTGTAACAAAATGTAATGAAGCTAAAATCACAAAAATAAAGTTGTAGACTTTAAAAATAAAAGTATGAACAAATGGACTCCAAGACTTATATCAAACATGTTAGTAGGCTTAAAATGACCATATGAGACTAATAAAAGTGTTGGATGGTGAAAAGAACACTTATCGTAAATTTTGACATGTTAAAGTTTACTAGTTTTAGTGGAAATTGTCATTTTTATAAGTCTTGGGAATAATATGTAACTTTTGTAAAGATAGAGGTTCGAAAAGTAACTTTGGAAAGTCCATGGGTGTAAAATGTGATTTTGAAAACTTTATGTTGAAAAATGTAACTTTAGAAAGTAAAAGGTTGAGAATGAAAAGTTATATTTTAAAAGGGTTGCTTTTGTAAAAGTAAGGAAACTTACACAAATATTTATTTTGTAAGAATGATATTTTTATAAAAATATAAATTTACCATAAGTGTTGGAAAATATAAACACTAATATTTTTGTAAGAAAAATGGTAATGTAAACAACTTGTGATGTTTTATATAAAAATAAGCATTTTTACATTTATGGGGATGTAAAAGTGTTGTAAGAATTTTTAGGAATAAAACATCCAAGTTAATATATATATTCGAAAGTAGGAAAATGCGTAAACCAGCAAGTAGTATGATTTCCTACAAAAGATATATATATAAGTTAAGAAATCGGGAAAGCGGACGTATGTCAATGCGGCGAGCTATCGGACTACGTGTAAAACGAACAAAGCATAAATCAAACAAAAGCGTAAATCGGACGGATAAGTATACGAGTATAACTTCCTACAAGATACGAGTATACGTTATTGCGGCGATTACGATTTAACTATTCTAAGTAAGAAAATATGTATATATTTTGTGAACAAAATATATGTAAGGATTATTAAGGGTGAAAAATATACATAAACACTTTCCTAAGTGTTGGAAGTAAAATGGGAGAATTTGTAAGAAATAAAATAAGTTAAGTATGTTATTATAAGTATATGTATACTTATGTGCAAAATAAATACTTAACATAAAATGAATCTCGTTCGACAAGATCTTTGTATATTTATTTTTATGGGGAAATAAATATATAATAAAAGTGAGTCAAGTCGGAAGATATAACGAAATATTAATACAAGTTAGTAAATACATATTGATAAATATGTTTAAAGATCATGACGTGTAAGGAAAACGGGCAATGATCGGGGTTCGCGATGACGAAACCAACTAACTTGGAAATTAATAGCAACGGTTATAATATAAGTTAAGTGAAACTTGTAACGGGATAAATTATCACCAACGGACCTAAGACTAGGGTATATTCCTAATTAAACCATAAGTATAAACGTGGTGTCGGGAGTTGGGGAAAGACAACTTGCCAGTAAGACACGCACTTTGAGACCGGTGCCTTATTAAGTTAGGACACATGTAGGTGGTCTCGCATTGGACTTGGCAAAGACTATTTTCTGATTTCGTGACACGCTTGAGGTGAGTTTTCACGGCCCCTTTTCTGTTTTAATGTTTTTAAAATCGGGGGAATGATATGTAAGTAAGAAAGTATTAAATGTGCGGTAACATGTGAAAGTATGAAATGGTACATAAGATGCGCACATGGGTAACGGTAAAGTCACATGGGACGTGAAGTCTCCGCAGTTAACCGTAACCATTTATACAAAGTGATGTAGCCATAGAATATGGGGATAGTACTATTGGTTCTTGACGAGACCCACCCCGGTTGATTAGCGATCAACACGGAAGGACCACGGGGTGCGACGATATTCTAAATTAGTTGTTACCATGTAAACAACTTGCGGGGCAATGTAAAGTAGTCTGGTTTTGGTTATGGGCTCATGGGGATTCCATCGGTATTAGGACTAGCTACCCTAATGTTATATGTAGCTCATTTCTTATTTCGTTATGCGCACTTATTTACAAATGAATGTTAATTTATTTGTGTGTCAAAACCTGTGAAACTCACCAATATTTATATATTGACGTTTTCCCTAACATATCTTTCAGGTAACTAAGAAGGTGAAGGCGTGAAATAGCTAGGGCGGGCGAAATAAAGACGAGACGGACTTTTGTTAGGGATTTACTAATACTTCCTATGGGATTGGGAAATAGCTGTAAATCCTTATTTTGTTAAAAACTACATTTTGGGACATGTACCTAAACAAAATACTTTGCGCCGTCTAATGAATGTTTATTTTCTAAATTATGTGTTTGTTTAATCTTGGCTATGAAACATTTCTCTTTCGCATCCACGCCACGTGTTTCCACCGTTGTCGTGGTGTGACAGAAATGGTATCAGAGCCAAGGTTATAGCGAACTAGTATTTTGGAAAAATCTAGACTATAACCGGTTTTTGGTTTGAAAGAGAAAAAAATATATTTTCTTAAAAACAAACACGAAAAATATATTAGAAAAGGAAGTCCCGAATCGCCTAGCCAAGCACGCCAAGGGAAGTAACAAAAAGTAGATGGTAAAATTTTGGAAGTATAGATGTTCTTGCTTAAATTGATTAAATATTTATGTATATATATATAGTACGGTACTTTTGCCAGGAAAGAAAATGTCTGCTTCTAAAGAATCCGAGTACATGTCCGACTCCGATAGCAGTGTTCAGGTCGTGGAGAATGTTCCCAACGCCCATGTGGTTGTGGTATTGAGTTCGGACGATGAGGTCGAGCCGGACGAGATGATGGTCGACGGTGAGTATGAGGAGGATGAGGATGAGGAGGAGGACCCTAGTGAGGAGGATGCGATGTCTGAGGCGTCAGTCACTTCCCCACCACTTGTCGCTCCCACACCCACATTCCCTGTTTACCCTATCCCTGCTATTCGTACCTTCCCTCCGGGATTCTTTGATTCGGTCGCCCCATCTTCTCGTGTTGGGCCATCGGGTCAGGCTGGCCCGAGTGTGCCTGTCGTGTCAGAGGCTCCCATCGAGCCGATTCCTGCCCCTACTCTCGTGGCTCCTGTCGAGCCTTTTCCTGTTGTTGGTGAGGTGCCGGTAGCGCCTCATGGTGCATTTGTTTCGGATGACGAGTATGAGCCCATGGAGGGTGATCACCCTGCTGTTATTCTGGAGGGCAGTCCTGCCGGCAGTAGCGAGCTTAGACGCACTGGGATGCATGCCCACGCTACTGATAGTGATGATGCTCCCAGGGATGTTGTCCTTGCCAGCCTCGAGGTGGAGGCACCACCTCACTCCCCCGTGTTGCCTATTGTCGACCCAGTTGTTCCTACGGAGGATCCTATTCCCATTGATGTCCCTGTCGTTACAGTTGTCCCTGCTACCCCTGTGGTTCCCAGTGTACCTTTTGAGGCTGGTTCTTCCCAGCCAGCTCCTGTCTTTCCTGGTGTCCCTGAGATGGTAGGTCCGTCTCAACCAGTTAGCTTCTCTCCCGGTCCGCCCCGTGAGGCGGCACGTATGCCTGCTTTTGCTGTTTCCTCTTTGCTCGCTCTTGAGCAAGAATTTTTGACCCTGACAGAGACGTTTTCTTCCACTGTCTCCCACGTTGATGCACAGATGCGGTCCATTTGGGCACGCATCATTGAGACGAACTCTATGTTGACTCGCGTCGCTGATGATCTACTTCGCGTGGATAGCTTACGTGGTCTTCCTTTTGGTGAGCATATGGATCGTGCCCAGCGGATTTATGATCACATTGCTGCCGTGGACGCAGCCATTCGGCTTAATGCTCCACAGTACGCTCGTCGGCCTCCTTCCCAGCCTTAGTCAAGTTTCCACTTGATGGTGGATCGTGGTAGCTGTTAGAGATGGTTGTAGTAGTGATGGATATTGTATCTTTTGTATTTTACCTAGCTAGACTAGTTATGACTAGCGTAGTATGTTATGATTTTTTGTTATTTTCAAACGATGTATGTGGGATTAGATATCACCACCTTTTGTTCTATGAACAAATGATGTAATCGTTATTAATGAAAATGAATGAAAATCATGATGTATTATGGTAAAATATATTATTGTATTGTGGTTATTTTCCGTTATGGTTGTTATTATTGTTATGATTACAACTATTATTTATTCTTGCCATGTGATTTTCATATTCTGATGTGATGATTATTTGGTGATGAGTTACGAATCTTGTGGGATGTTTATTTTATGAGTATGACGTGCATGACAATATTGGTTAAATATATGTCTAATTATTCTTTGATATTTTATATTGAAGTATAAAAATGCCGCCTGCGACAAGACAAACAACGCAAGACCCGTTGCCTACTTCTCAGGCACAACTAGACCAACTAATTGCTGACAAAATTGCTGCCGCCCTGGCCCAGTTCGAGGCCAACCGCACCGTTCAAAGCGGGGGCTCTGGCGGAACTGGTAGCCGAGGCGACAATACTCGTGAAAGATCCACGTCAGGTATATATCATTGAGATGTCGTATATGTTGGGTTACGTCCCAAATTGACTTATCTTATGATGGCATTATTGTGTAATGTTGCAGAATCTGGCAATCCTGTTCCCCCCTGTACTTTCAAAATGTTCCTGGATTGCAAGCCAATAAACATCAACGGCACTGAAGGATCCGTTGGTCTTCTGAAATGGATTGAGAAAACCGAAGCTGTGATTCGTATCAGCAAGTGTACTGATGAGCAAAAAGTCATGTATGCTACAAACCTTTTTCTGGACAACGCACTGTCTTGGTGGAACAGTCAGGTGCAATCCATGGGCGATGAAGCAGCCTATGCTCTTTCATGGCCTGATTTGAAGGAACTAATGATTAAGGAGTACTGTCCAGCTAGCGAAATTCAAAAATTGGAAACCGAATTCTGGAACCTTTCCATGATCGGGGCGGATGTTGCTACCTATACCTCCCGATTCCATGATCTTTCTCGTTTGGTACCCCGCCTTGTCACTCCTGAGTCGAAGAAAATTGAGAGGTATCTTTATGGTTTGGCCCCTCAAATTCGTGGCATGGTCGCTTCCTCAAAGCCTGTTACTATGCGCGAAGCAATTGATCTTGCTCTCAGCCTGACAGAGGATGCTATTCGTATCGGCACGTTGTCGAAAAAGGCTACAGGTGGTAATGTTTCTGATGTAAAAGTTTCTGAAATTAAGAACACCGCGGTTGAAGGTCAGTCTTCTGGTCGTAAAAGAAAGTTTTCGGGAAACAAGAACCACAACTCTTCTGGTAACAAATCTGGGTCTAATCGAAAAGGTAAAGGTTTTGTTGCCACTACTCAAAATGGTGGTAAAAGACAAAATTCACAAGGTAATGGTGGTGGAAACCAAACTGTTTGCTGGAAGTGCAAAAGGGTTGTCATACTTGTGAGAAACGCTATACCGGAACGCCTGTGGTTCCTAGTGACAAGCGTCCGTGCTATGAATGTGGATCCACTGACCATTGGAGGAAGAATTGTCCAAAGCTTAGAAATCAAGCCCAAGGAAGAGCCTTTGTTATCGGTGTCGGTGAAGCACGTCAGGATCCCAATGTTGTCACCGGTACGTTTCTCCTTAACAATCATTATGCTTCTATTCTATTCGATACCGGAGCCGATTTTAGTTTTGTCTCTATTGATTTTAAACGCTCTCTTGGTTTAAAGACTAGTAAACTAGAGACACCTTACTCCATAGAATTGGCCAATGGTAAAACTATAGAAACGGATGAAGTAGCGAAAGATTGTAAATTGGGTCTTTGTGGGCATGAGTTTAGTATTGATCTTTTACCGGTCGTCTTGGGTAGTTTTGACGTCGTTATTGGTATGGATTGGTTGTCAACAAACCGTGCAGTCGTGGTATGCGACGAAAAGTTAATTCGAATCCCTCTGCTGAACGATGAAGTTCTCTCTATTCAAGGGGAAAGGCGTGGAACGCCCTTGCGAATCATTACTTGCATGAAAGCCCAGAAGTGCTTGCGGAAAGGCTGTTATGCATTCTTAGCACATGTTGTTGATAAGAAGTCCAAAGAGCGTAAGCTCGAAGATATTCCCGTGGTAAGGGATTTTCCTGAAGTTTTCCCTGAAGATTTGCCGGGATTGCCGCCTCCCCGACAAGTCGAGTTTCGTATTGATCTTATTCCTGGGGCTGCTCCCGTGGCGCGATCGCCATATCGACTAGCTCCCTCCGAAATGCAAGAATTGTCCAACCAGTTGCAAGAATTGTTGGACAAGGGTTTCATTCGACCAAGCTTCTCACCTTAGGGAGCGCCGGTCTTGTTCGTTAAGAAGAAAGATGGTACGTTTCGCATGTGTATTGACTATCGTGAGTTGAACAAACTTACCATCAAGAATCGTTATCCCTTGCCTAGAATAGATGATTTGTTCGACCAACTTCAAGGTTCTAGTTATTATTCGAAAATTGACCTAAGGTCCGGGTATCATCAGTTGCGTATTCAGGAAGAAGATGTACCGAAGGCTGCATTCCGAACTCGCTACGGTCACTATGAGTTTCTTGTCATGCCTTTTGGACTAACGAACGCTCCTGCTGTCTTCATGGATTTGATGAACCGGGTGTGCAAACCTTACTTGGACAAACTCGTGATCGTGTTCATTGATGATATTCTTATTTATTCGCGAACCAAAAAGGAGCATGAAAATCACCTAAGGTTAATTCTCGAGCTCCTGCGGAATGAAAAGTTGTATGCCAAATTCTCTAAGTGTGACTTTTGGATTCGAGAAGTCCACTTTTTGGGCCATGTCGTTAATGAGAAGGGTATACATGTCGATCCTGCGAAAGTTGAAGCGATTAAAAATTGGGAAGCACCAAAGACCCCTACCGAGGTGCGTCAATTTCTTGGTCTTGCGGGTTACTATAGAAGATTCATTGAGAATTTTTCTAAGATAGCACAATCGTTGACAATGTTAACCCAAAAAGACAAGAAGTTTGAATGGACCGATAAACAAGAGTCAGCCTTCCAATTATTGAAGCAGAAGTTGTGTGATGCTCCTATTCTTTCCCTACCTGAGGGTACGGAAGATTTCGTGGTATACTGTGATGCTTCGCATCAAGGTTTGGGTTGTGTATTAATGCAACGTGATAAAGTAATCGCTTATGCTTCCAGACAGTTGAAAGTTCATGAGAAAAATTACACGACACATGATCTGGAAATTGGTGCCGTGGTTTTTGCACTGAAAATTTGGAGGCATTATCTCTATGGTACCAAATGCACAATTTTCACTAATCACAAGTCTTTGCAGCATATCTTTGATCAAAAAGAGCTGAACATGAGGCAAAGACGTTGGGTGGAATTGTTAAATGATTATGATTGTGAAATCAAGTACCATCCTGGCAAAGCAAACGTTGTAGCGGATGCTTTAAGTCGGAAAGAAAGGGCCAAGCCGTTACGTATTCGTGCATTGGGCTTGACGATCCATACCAATTTGACCGATCGCATCCGTGAAGCCCAAAGTAACGCGCTAAAACCTAAAAATGTGAAGAAGGAAAATCTTCGCGGTATGGTTGATTTATTGGTGTCTAAGACGGATGGAACTTTGTATTTTATGGATCGAGTATGGGTACCCCTGTATGGTGGCCTGCGTGAGTTAGTTTTGGATGAAGCTCACAAGTCAAGGTATTCGATTCATCCTGGCACTGATAAAATGTTCAAAGATCTGAAGGAATTTTATTGGTGGCCATACTTCAAACGAGACATTGCGGCATATGTGGCTCGCTGTTTGACATGTTCGAAAGTAAAAGCCGAGTATCAAAAACCATCTGGATTGCTCCAACAACCTGAAATTCCTGAATGGAAATGGGAGCAAATTTCTATGGATTTTATTACATAGTTGCCCAAAACATCAAGTGGTCACGACACTATTTGGGTAATTGTTGATCGATTAACAAAATCTGCTCATTTCTTGCCCATTCGTGAAACCGACAGAATGGGAAAATTGGCTCGTTTGTACATCAAAGAAGTGGTATCTAGGCACGGAGTGCCTGTATCGATTATTTCGGATCGAGATAGCCGATTCACTTCAACATTTTGGAGAACATTGCAACATGCTCTGGGTACTCGCTTAGATATGAGTACAGCATATCACCCTCAAACTGATGGTCAAAGTGAAAGGACTATTCAGACACTGGAGGACATGTTGCGAGCCTATGCAGTTGATTTTGGTGGTAACTGGGATTCACATTTGCCTCTGGTTGAATTTTCATATAATAATAGTTATCATTCAAGTATTCAAGCTGCTCCATTCGAAGCTCTGTATGGACGAAGGTGTAGATCTCCATTGTGTTGGGCAGAGGTTGGTGACAAGCAATTAACCGGACCATAAATTATTCAAGAGACGACTGACAAGATCTTTCTGATAAAAGATCGTTTGAAAGCGGCTCGCGACCGACAGAAAAGCTATGCGGATAATAGGCGTAAGCCTCTAGAATTTGAAGTCGGTGATAAGGTCCTATTGAAGGTTTCACCCTGGAAGGGTGTAGTTCGTTTTAGGAAGCGCGGGAAGCTAAATCCGAGATATGTTGGTCCTTTCGAAATCTTGGCTAGGATTGGTCCCGTTGCTTATAAGCTCAAGTTACCTAAAGAGCTTAGTGGAGTCCATGATACCTTCCATGTATCTAATCTGAAAAAGTGTCTCTTGGATGAAACTTTGATCATTCCCGCTGATGAGATTCATGTTGACGATAAGCTTCATTTTATCGAAGAACCGATAGAAGTAACGGACTGGAAAGTTCAAAAGCTTAGGCGTAGCAGAATCAAATTGGTGAAAGTGCGTTGGAACGCAAAGCGTGGACCGGAGTTCACATGGGAAAGGGAAGATCAAATGAAGCAGAAGTATCCCACCTTGTTTAAGAAAAATCCTCGAAAGAAGGGCTCACGCCGAGTTTCGCGGACGAAACCCCTTAAACAGGGGGAGAATGTGACGTTCGGCAAAATTAAGGTAAATCCGTACGTAATTAATATATGTAATTAACCGTTCTAAGCAAGAATTAATATCAATTAATTATAATTGAGTATTCGGAAAATAGCGGAGTCCAATAGATGGCATAGGAATGCCTTAGTTTAATTAGAAGTGCGAAGGAATCGCATAAGAATAAACTAGTCCGAAATGGACGTTGGTGATTACCCGGCAATAATTAAATAACCGAAAACAATCCCGAATGCCCGGGATATAAAATAAAGGGTATTTTTATGAAATATAAAGTGTTTTGGAACCCCAAAACCATAAATGAAAACCCCGAATTAAAATCTCCCGGTAGCGAATAAAGTTCGCGTATCACACCCGATACGCGTAAAATATATAATTTCACCCGGTAAGAGCCTAAATAACTTACCAATACTTAAACTAGGCTATGTTTAAGGGTAATCGAAAGCTAATTATATGTCCGAAATAGCTCGTAATAAGAACGCGCAAAAACCCGAAAAACCCTAACCGAACCGATCCAAATCTAACTAAATACTTGAAGATATTTTTGAAACAAATGAGGGGCCCACGTGAGGCCTCTAGGCCGGCTCTAGAAAGGTGGCACAAGCCCCCCTTAATGTTTCCTCTTAGCATAACAAAAATGATTAACTCATGGCATGCTTTGGATTTGTCTTTAGTGAAATTACTTTATAAAACTCATAATATGCACAAGATAACATCCCATGACAACAACACCTTTCTTCTACTCTTCAAGTGGCCGTGATCTTGCTTTCATCCCACCATATTTAATATATTTTTTTTTTGCTTCAACATTACAAATAACCTCCAAATCATCCTATTTTCAAGTGTGTACAAGTGCTAGGAGCTTAACCATTGGAAGACACACTTAAACCCCACTATCATCTTGTGTTTTTAAGTCTTCCCTAGCCTTGTGCTAGTAGTAAGTTTCTTAAAACTCATCTTGTTAAGTTTTATTTATTTATGTGCTTAACTTGCAAGTTGTTTTTGGGGTGTTTTTAACCAAAGTTTTTAAACAAGGTTTTGTGTGTTTTCTAAAAATGAAATAAAATGTTCACAAAGATGATCATGAGAATAAGTTTTAGGATGGTTGGTGATGTTATTTTGTTACAAAAAAAATATTGTATGTTCTAGTATTTTTTTTTTTTTAGAAGTTGTTTTGGATGAAAAACATAAAGTAACACCTAATACACCTAAAAATGATTTTGATCATCATATTATGACTAATGGAACCACTTGAACATGAAATATTTGTAACAAAATGTAATGAAGCTAAAATCACAAAAATAAAGTTGTAGACTTTAAAAATAAAAGTATGAACAAATGGACTCCAAGACTTATATCAAACATGTTAGTAGGCTTAAAATGACCATATGAGACTAATAAAAGTGTTGGATGGTGAAAAGAACACTTATCGTAAATTTTGACATGTTAAAGTTTACTAGTTTTAGTGGAAATTGTCATTTTTATAAGTCTTGGGAATAATATGTAACTTTTGTAAAGATAGAGGTTCGAAAAGTAACTTTGGAAAGTCCATGGGTGTAAAATGTGATTTTGAAAACTTTATGTTGAAAAATGTAACTTTAGAAAGTAAAAGGTTGAGAATGAAAAGTTATATTTTAAAAGGGTTGCTTTTGTAAAAGTAAGGAAACTTACACAAATATTTATTTTGTAAGAATGATATTTTTATAAAAATATAAATTTACCATTAAGTGTTGGAAAATATAAACACTAATATTTTTGTAAGAAAAATGGTAATGTAAACAACTTGTGATGTTTTATATAAAAATAAGCATTTTTACATTTATGGGGATGTAAAAGTGTTGTAAGAATTTTTAGGAATAAAACATCCAAGTTAATATATATATTCGAAAGTAGGAAAATGCGTAAACCGGCAAGTAGTATGATTTCCTACAAAAGATATATATATAAGTTAAGAAATCGGGAAAGCGGACGTATGTCAATGCGGCGAGCTATCGGACTACGTGTAAAACGAACAAAGCATAAATCGAACAAAAGTGTAAATCGGACGGATAAGTATACGAGTATAACTTCCTACAAGATACGAGTATACGTTATTGCGGCGATTAGGATTTAACTATTCTAAGTAAGAAAATATGTATATATTTTGTGAACAAAATATATGTAAGGATTATTAAGGGTGAAAAATATACATAAACACTTTCCTAAGTGTTGGAAGTAAAATGGGAGAATTTGTAAGAAATAAAATAAGTTAAGTATGTTATTATAAGTATATGTATACTTATGTGCAAAATAAATACTTAACATAAAATGAATCTCGTTCGACAAGATCTTTGTATATTTATTTTTATGGGGAAATAAATATATAATAAAAGTGAGTCGAGTCGGAAGATATAACGAAATATTAATACAAGTTAGTAAATACATATTGATAAATATGTTTAAAGATCATGACGTGTAAGGAAAACGGGCAATGATCGGGGTTCGCGATGACGAAACCAACTAACTTGGAAATTAATAGCAACGGTTATAATATAAGTTAAGTGAAACTTGGAACGGGATAAATTATCACCAACGGACCTAAGACTAGGGTATATTCCTAATTAAACCATAAGTATAAACGTGGTGTCAGGAGTTGGGGAAAGACAACTTGCCAGTAAGACACGCACTTTGAGACCGGTGCCTTATTAAGTTAGGACACATGTAGGTGGTCTCGCATTGGACTTGGCAAAGACTATTTTCTGATTTCGTGACACGCTTGAGGTGAGTTTTCACGGCCCCTTTTCTGTTTTAATGTTTTTAAAATCGGGGGAAAGATATGTAAGTAAGAAAGTATTAAATGTGCGGTAACATGTGAAAGTATGAAATGGTACATAAGATGCGCACATGGGTAACGGTAAAGTCACATGGGACGTGAAGTCTCCGCAGTTAACCGTAATCATTTATACAAAGTGATGTAGCCATAGAATATGGGGATAGTACTATTGGTTCTTGACGAGACCCACCCTGGTTGATTAGCGATCAACAGGGAAGGACCACGGGGTGCGACGATATTCTAAATTAGTTGTTACCATGTAAACAACTTGCGGGGCAATGTAAAGTAGTCTGGTTTTGGTTATGGGCTCATGGGGATTCCATCGGTATTAGGATTAGCTACTCTAATGTTATATGTAGCACATTTCTTATTTCGTTATGCGCACTTATTTACAAATGAATGTTAATTTATTTGTGTGTCAAAACCTGTGAAACTCACCAATATTTATATATTGACGTTTTCCCTAACATATCTTTCAGGTAACTAAGAAGGTGAAGGCGTGAAATGGCTAGGGCGGGCGAAATAAAGACGAGACGGACTTTTGTTAGGGATTTACTAATATTTCCTATGGGATTGGGAAATAGCTGTAAATCCTTATTTTGTTAAAAACTACATTTTGGGACATGTACCTAAACAAAATACTTTGCGCCGTCTAATGAATGTTTATTTTCTAAATTATGTGTTTGTTTAATCTTGGCTATGAAACATTTCTCTTTCGCATCCACGCCACGTGTTTCCGCCGTTGTCGTGGTGTGACACCTTTGCTGCCAAAAAATCCCTTTGTCTACTGTCAATATACAAAAACATATTAACAAAACACATATATATTTTATTTTATTTTGTATAAATAGGTAAAAATAAACAACCATTGTCCTTGCGCGCGTTCACGCTCAACGGACCACCATCATCATGATCAAAAGCCCGCCTTGCCACAGCACCTATATACACATGCACATTAACAACAAATATATTTTCCAGTTTGCAACTTCTACAAAAAAAAAAAAAAAAATAGAAATAACTAAATTCCAAAACAACTTTTGTAAACTACCTCTAGTGTGCCTCTTCAATGGTCTCAACGATGTGCTAGAATCATATTCTACCAATTAAAAAAAGGGGTCGGTTTTCTTCTTCAAACTACTAAATTAATGTTATTGTATGACGTACCTAATTGACACTTTGCTTCTTCAAACTGGGAATCTGTTGTACCCAACTCTCTACTAACCCTATGGTGTGTTGTGTCATCTCACAAAATAACAACACTACGTCTTCTCATGTATAGCTTCATGTTTCAAATATATACATTAATCAACCACAATCTGATAGACACGAACTAGCAAAACCCCCTTTTTAAGGAACAATAACCCCAACTATCTTACAAAGAAAGGTAAACCTCCTTTTTTTCTCGGCCAACGATACGATACACTGATAACCAAGAAACTCCATAGATTTACAGTTTTTACAACAAAAATTTCAGAATGAATACAACCCTGATGCTAGCTAGACATCGTTACATGATACTAAAGTTTTCAAACGTAAGTAAATTTCGTAAAACAAGACCCAACAATCCGTGCATTCATTCCTGATGCTAGCTAGACATCGTTACATGATACTAAGGTGTCGTGAACCACTTCTGAATGTTAGAAATGCTTCAATACCCGCCACCGGACATCACCCGGTGTTGTAAGTTCGATAGGACAAACATACACCCATCCGACCTCCAATCAACCCAAGTGGGGCTTGTCGGGCCCAATAGATCTATTCACACTTTCCCTGCTATGTATCCACATATTAATGGTTCATACCTTAGAAGGACTTTAAATGATGTAATGCACTTAGTACCCATGTGATATAATGTAATACTGTGGTCTTAAAGTTTGTAAAGTTGGTACCGCATGTTTCTCCCCCAATAATGAAAACAGTAAAATGTGGGACTGTGACACTCACCTTAGGTTACGTTCTTCAATACAATAAAATACCAGACTTGTTATGATAGTCCCGACTATTGGAAACCTACCATTAATACTTTATAAGTGTTTATTCGATGACACGGTTGTAAAATTACCCCTAGTGTCCAAGACCTTGACTTTAAATGTTTGTAAGAGTGTCTAACGTTTGACACGAACCCACAAGACAAGACCCAACATCCCGATGGTGACCCGATACTCCCATGTTAGTCAAATAAAACTATGCAAGTAATCATGAGCAGATACGCACCATATACGAGTAACAGTTCACTATGTCTAACATATACTTCACATAATGCACGTATGAGTCATAACGCGTGTTACAAGGTTCCTAGACATGTCAAGGGGTTTACATTATGCCTCTAGGTGTTAAAACATGTTATGGTGGTTCCAAAATGCACATCCGACATCAAAACACACGACTAGGCATCAAACAGGTTACTAGCTAAGCTAGTCGCCCCTTATGGGCATGAGTAGCCCTCTCCCATGAGCTAGTCGCCCCTCAGGCACACGACTAGCTTAAGTAGTCGCCTACTTGTAGGCTGATGGCTCTTTTCGTGCGCGAAACACTCCAAATCATATCTAAAACATGTAGAAACACCCAATACCAATCCACAATCATTAAACAACCTAACCCTATTAATAATCCCCAATTTATCATCAGTTTAACACCCTAATTGCAAGTATTTCCCAAAATGGAATAATATTATGGAAGGATCACATCATTGCATGAAAACTTTACCCTAAATGGAAAATAATAAAATTTCATCATACAAACACATTACAATCATCATCAAGTTGTTGCTACATCATTCTAGCATAAATCCTATCAAGTTTCAATCATCAAATCATCACATAACATCCTAAATCCTTCTAACAACCTCAAACGGGTCAAACTCATATTATCCATAAACCACATGAAACAACCATCAAAACATGAGATAAACACCCAACCAACTAATCCATATCAGCGAAATAACAAATACACAAGAATCCCCATGTTTAGATCATCAAAAACCATTTCAAGCTTCTATTTTTTTTTAATCAGAAACCCATGTAGATGTTAAGATATAGGTTAGGATCTGTTTTTCAAAGGTTTTCAAGGATAAAAACTTATGAAAATCAAGTCTGGACCTTTGGGGTTCAAAATAATGACTTAACAAGAGCTTATGATGAATAACACACCTTAGATCTTGCATGGAAATGATGATTTAAGCTTGGAAATGGTAGATTTAGGGCAAAAAAGGGTTTTAGAGGTTAAGGATGGTGTGAGAAAACTTTGGGGCGAGTTAGGGTTGCACAAATGATGTTTAACAAGTCAAATATGCTATTTATAGCTGCTGCTAGTCGCCTGGAACCCAGGGGCGACTAGCTTTTGTTAGAGGGGACTAGCTTAGGCTAGTTGCCCCTAATGCACACCACTAGCTAGCTAGTGGCCTCCTGATGCACACCACTAGCTTGCTACACAATATACTGATGTACACTACTAGCTAAGCCATCTAACATGTTGTTGCACACTACTAGCTAAGCTAGTAGCCTCCTAAAACACACCACTAGCTAAGCTAGTAGCCTCCATAGAATCATTTGCTATGCCAACACATAATTTCACGTATACACATATCGGCATGTTATATACTGATCGTAAAACATTTATTACCCGATAACTAACACATTTATGTTAATTCACCAACTTCTGGGACTCGAGACTCGCGTATGTGCGTTTTAATCCAGTGATCCTACGAACCACCAACCCTTGGACATATGTGTGTAACCGACTCCCGATGATCCCCAGACCATCGTAACGACTCTCGATGATTCTCCAAATCTTTGTAACAACTCTTGATGATTCTACAAATCACCGTAACGACTCCTGATGATTCTCTAAATTATCAAATTGACTCAACTAACCCAGTTAAGTATGTTTTATTAATGTTTGCTAAGGTAGACTTATAAGTTTGATAAACGTCATTAACTTGAGTTTGCAGGGTGTCACACATGCGTGTTTTCAAACCCAATGCACTGGTTATTTTACCCATTTACCCTTAAGTACCCCTCTCCTACTTTATGGAGCCTTTTCTTAAATAAAATAATATAGGATCAATCTTGACCATTAATCACTTTGCATCAATGGCTATGATAAGGTTTCTAGAGTTTTCTCAAATTTATAAGGTTTCCTATCTAACATTACCAAATATATATATATATATATATATATATATATATATGTATGTATGTATGTATGTATGTATGTATGTATGTATGTATGTATAGGGGATGGTTAGGGATAAAAACCTCCTAAAGGAGTAAACCCACGAAAAACCCTACGAAACAAGCTTTTTAGGGTCTCAATTTTTTTGCACATGCAACATATATGATTACATGTGTTTAGGGGAAAAAAAAAAAAAGCGCTGAAGACTTTTTAAAAAAAACAAAACAAATTTTAGTCTGTTGTGTATGTAACATATGTAACACGAAAAATTTGTTTTATTTTTTTAAAAAAGCCTTCGGCGCTTTTTTCTTTATTTCGATTCTTTTTTTTTTTGCTCTAAACACATGTAATCATGTATGTTGCATGTACAAAAATTTTTAGACCTTAAAAAGCTTGTTTCGTAGGGTTTTTCGTGGGCTTACTCGTTTAGGAGGGTTGTCTCCCTATACTTAGCTTGTATGTATATACATATTTGTATTAGT
Organism: Ambrosia trifida; assembly: GCA_028751855.1. Classification (NCBI taxonomy): domain Eukaryota; kingdom Viridiplantae; phylum Streptophyta; class Magnoliopsida; order Asterales; family Asteraceae; genus Ambrosia; species Ambrosia trifida. The sequence goes on from CM054122.1 coordinate 14,769,731, forward strand.
TAATTAGGGTTATAAATTGTGTACATGTTGTATGTATATACATATTTGTATTAGTTAATTAGGGTTATAAATTGTGTACATGTTGATTGAAAGTTAGGTTTTATCTAGAATGTTTTTTTGTGTGAAATAAATAAATAGAATAAAATGAATTAAAATAAATTTAGCATATAATGATTATGTTGGGTGGTAAATGGTATATGCGTCTAATCTATCCTTTAGATTTAGGACTTGCGTGTTGTACCATTCAATGCGAACTAAAAACCATAAACATTGGATTTATACGTTTTTATTTTTAACGAATTATTTTATGTTCATCCAAACATGTAAATCCATTTCTAGATATATGTACATTTTTTAATGCCCATAGGTTCGGTACTAACGCTTATTTCAGTTAATTCACTGCAAATGTGATACCATATTTTCTAAAGATTACTCAATGCAAACCAAGGAGTTAAAGGATTTTGCTAGACTTTAAAAGATCTTATTTACATAAAAAATAAAAATAATAATAATCAAAACAAAATCAAATCTTATTGTTGTTAATTACAATCTATCCATTAATTTTAGTATCATTAACGATTCAAAAACAACGAGTGTCACCGTTTCAAATTTACAAAACTCTAGGGGACCAAAGAATTTATTGACTTTCCAAAACGTTCAACATATAATATCAAGTTTAAAGTCACGATTATGACTTACCTTACTTGTGCCCCTTTTGCTTCAAATCTTTGCTCACATGGATTCCCAAAGCCTCTAGCTTAGGAACTAAATGTGTAATTCACATAGGTGATTTAGAAGTTTCCTTAAACATAATTTCACATGTTGATTTGTGCTTTATCTAACAAGCTCATTATCTAGCAAGTATAGAGGCTTGCTAATAAAATTTTAGTTTTAACTAGTGTTTAGGTGCAAGGATTCCTACCAAGGCTTTTTCAAACGCCTGATGGGCGTTATTTTATACTAATTTTTCACGAGTGATTATTGATGTGTTGCAAAACACATCTAATTTCCTATGTATTTTGTATATTATTTGGTCAAGTTTGTATTCGTTTCGTGTCAGTTTTGTTATTTATTTATTTATTTTACTATTTTATAGGTGTTCGTGGAAAATGAGCTCAAAACGAATTATTTCTAATCGGGACACGAACACTTGAGAATAGGTGGTCATAGACGTTGGAGCATAAATGAGGAACTTTGGTCGAGCCAAAAGCACCGAAGAGCGGATATGGATTACTAATAATAATAATAATATAATAATAATAATAATAATAATATAATAATAGTAATAAAGAAAAGAAAAAAAAAGAAAGAAAAGAATAAGAATGAAAGAGGTCTCGGTTGTGAAAAAAAAGTTGTAGGCCCAAGTCCAAAAAGGAAATTTATAAATTGAGGGCACATTATGAATTCGAGGGAGATTATTATTACGAAGGGGAAGCAATATCGAGTAGCCGCCAAAGAGAAGGTTACGACATCAGCTTTAAAGTCAGATTAGGAGAGGATTATTTTGAAGGAGGGGAGGCTAGGGATTGAGGTTTTCACAATATTGGTTATTTTCGTTTATTACTTTATGTTCTAAACTTTATGACTATGTGTTACTTTGGTACCAAGACTATGTTTTTATCGTTTGTCATGAATATTATTGGCTAAACTTTAATTACTACCTAGGCCAGCAATGATGAATACATGTTAATTTTATAGGTGGCATTAGCTAGATTACAACAGATGTTATAGTTTGTAGTATAAATAGAACAGTACATGTACTGTTTTATTCATCACCCTGCACACAAACATTCCTTGTATGAACAAATCTGAGTGATCAAGCTTAGGAGGAGCTGTATTCTTGTACTGTTTAATCTGTGTTGATTAATGAAAAGTATTTTGATAAAAACAATTTCCTGTGTGTTATGAATTAAAGTTATTTTCACTGCACTTTCCATTTATAGTTATCATTCATTTACTGTTTCATCTCATAACTTTTGTAACAATCAAACTCAGATCCTAACAATTGGTATCAGAGCTTGGTCAAATAAATTCGATCTAAACAATCAAATTAGTATAACAGATTAGCTCATTATTATTTGTAGATGCATTATTGTGTCTGTCGCTTTCGGATTCACATAATAATAGCGAAGTTTACAAGTTCTGGATGTTTCATATGTTGGTTCGGGTTAACGAAAGGTCGAAGGAGATTATAGAAGGCCGAATGAAGGTTAAAGGAAGTTTTTATATGTTTATTTTTCTGGTTGGGAATCTTGAAGGGTTGAATCAGTTCCTTCAACCCTGTGCAAGGTCAAATGGAATTGTCTATGTATAGTTTTGATGTGTTTTGCAATAGAACAGTTGGTCGTTTGAGTAGGTGTTTGTGTATGTGTTTAGGAAGGTTCTGGAAAGTCTTTGTTTTTGTTAATACTGGTCTGTAAACGTTATAACTTGATTATTATTAATGAAAACTTGTTGAAAATGAAATCTAACTTGTTTTGATTACGGTTTATATCATTTTGCATGTGAATTAGGGTTTCCACACCTTATTCATCTATACTTTTGTGATATCTTGTGTTCTTTGTGATAATCCGATCCTACAAAGTGGTATCAGAGCTAGTGCTCAATCACACGACTACAAATTGATACAAATTGTTCATTTTTCATATCAAAATCATCAAAACCCTAGTTGTTTTCATTGAACATCGATAAACAATGGTTTTTGATTGATTTGAAGTGGTTTTACATGTAATATCAATCCGAATAAAATCCTTCACATTCAACAACTTTTTGGAAAATCAGATCAAAATTGTGTGTTTTTTGAAGAAAAATTGATTTTGAGAATGGGTCAGGTCGAATCAAGTTTGTGTTTGGGTCGAATGAGTTGTTAGTTGTTCATTCGTGGTCTTTTTGTGGTCGAATCAGTTCTTGTTTCATTCATTCAGGTATTTTTTAGATTTCATTTGGGTTACAATTTCTTATTCAGGTGCTTAGATAGGTCGAATCAGTCTAATACACATTCATTCGAGCTGATATTTGGGTCGAACCAATTCTCACATTTTCGTTCGACCTCACGATAGTCCAAACAAATTTTATCAGTTGCTGAATTTTTCTAAGTGTTGGGAATTTTTACATCATGGATAATAATTGGGGATGTCCGGTGAATACACGACCTGTTATGACACAACCACAACAAACATCGATGAATCCATGGGCTGTAGCAGCTGAAAGGGGAAATACACAACCACAACAAATGCCAAATTAATGGGCTGTGTCAGGAACAACTCAACCCACTGTTAGACCTCCTACACAACAAATTCCAGATGATTAGGGTGTCACAGCAGCTGTAGTAGTGCAAAGTCAAATACCAAATGCCATAACTACTTTGGTGAATGATCTTTCTACTGGAAACGGGAATAGACCACCGAAGATGTTGGATATGATAGAGTATCATTCTTGGCAGAAGCTTTTTAGAATCTATCTTAAGGGATTAGATGGTGGTGAAGCATGGCAGATGATTCAGAAAGGTTATGTGTAGCCTATGATTGAGAACTCCAACACACCGGTTGCACCTGATGATTTAAAAGATGACGAAAAGAAGAAGTTGCGGAAGAAAAGAAGGCATATTCACAGTTGTCTCAAGCCTTGACAACTAATTTACTTCATCAGTTTGGTCTGTGTACTACTTCAAAGTAGCTTTGGGAAGCTTTAAAGAGTAGAAATGATGGAAATGAAAAGACAAGCTTAGAATTGATGAGTTGAAGAAAGAATTTGAGAACTTCAGCTTTGTGGGAAATGAGAGTTTGAAAGACCTCACTCATAGATTTGTTTCATTTGTTATCTGAATTGTCTAACTATGAGATTATTTACCCTATGTCTGAGGCTGTTGAAAGGTTTCCAGATGCGTTGCCTACCTATTGGAGTCAACATGTAGAGGTGCTGAAAGAGAAAGATTCATTTCCTTTATGGACAATCAATGAGTTCGTCCAGAAGCTAGAGAACAAGGAAATGGAAGAAAAAAGGAAGGCGAAGAGATCCCAGATTCCTCATAATCCGGAGTTATACTATGCTAGTTCATCATCTTCTACCGTTCCAAGTGGAGGTGTGAGTGTAGCAACACAAACTGCATTTGTTTCAACCGTTGAACCAAATAGTGCAACAAGTTATTATGGTGTATCTTCTGGACCATCTTATATACCCACTCAACCTCCAATGCAAGCTGCTAGTTACTATGGTGCTCCATCAATGAAGGTGATTTAGTAATCTACATCAAATGATGGATTTCAGCAAGCAACACCGAATGTGAATCAAGCTCCATCAAGCTCGAGTTTCATCATGTTAGAAACTTCTAACATGGATTATGTCACAATCGAAGTAGCCCAAAAACACATGGCTTTAGTCTATGCTATGGTTGCTTCGTACAATGGACTCGTGGCAAGTCAAATTGGAAACAATAATTTGACTAATGTAGATTATGCACAGATTGACAAAGAAGAGATGGAGTTAATAAATATTCAGTGGGCATTTGCTATTGTTGTTAGGAGAGCAATCGAGTTCATCGAAACACAGGAAGAACCGATCTTGCTACATCACCGAACACCCTATACGGTTTCAACAAGGCAAAGGTGACATACTTCAATTGTGGAACAAAAGGTCACCTTGCTAGGGAATGCACCAATCCCAAGCAGCAAGGAAACCGTATGTAACACCCTGACCGATGGCGGAATCATCGAGGTACCACGTAGTGACGATTGTTCAATAGCTCATGGTACTAAAGTGTAAATATTGATATATTGAATAAATAGTTTAATACATTGAAATGAAATACGAAGATACCGTGATTCTAAAGTGTCAAGTCAAACTGAAATACAATGAAGACAAGCCTAAATATAAATCCAAAAGCTTAAAAGAAACGTCTCAAGATAACCTGAAACATGTACAAAATAAGTTTGTCAACACATATAATGTATTGGTGAGCATACCCTAATTTGAATTAACATATAGTAATAAAAGTGTTTAGCAATTCATGTGCGGTACCATTTGTAATTATGTAATAAGTAGTATCCGAGTCAAAATCAACCCTATGAAAGTGAAATGAAATTTATATATAGTATGAACTAGTGACAGTAGTAATGAAACACATAGTAATGACCAAGGTCTCTTAATAGAGTCACAAGGGGTATATACCATAGTACTATTCATTGAAATGCTAGGCCGCAACGGTTAATGATTTTGACAAGTCATAGGTACACAAAGTAACACAAAGCAACACACATGAGAATAACACTTAGTGAAAAGAAATAGTAATTTGACATAAGGTACATGAGTAGCCCCAAACAGTAAAATGAAAAAGGGGAAAGATATACTCACTTTCACCAAATAATTAAATGACTAAGCGAGCGTGAAAATGCAAGCAATCCAAAGACTCAACCTAATGTTTCGAGTATCCGAAAAAAAGTATATAAGCTTAATAAAGTCTAGGGTTCTTATTCTAAAGCACTTAGGATGTTACGACTATATTTGGGATTTTTAAGTAATAATAATAATGGCGAAAAAATACAAACTATTACGGTTACTACCACGTCTTATGAAAATAATATCATGAGTTTAGTTTCTCGATCACAAATATTTTCTACGGTTGAAATAATATATTTTATTCAGGAAATATATAAAATAAATTTAAGAATCTTAATTGTATAAAACTAAGTCATCAAATAAAATTTCGTTAAAATATAAAAAATGTTTTAAAACAAAAGTAATTTGATATGATAATTATTCTAATATATTTATACACGCTTCCACCAGTTTTGATGTCAACATTATTTATTTACAATTTTATATGAATTAATCATGATTAAAAATGACATAATTCGTAAATAAATTCACTTTTAAAAATAAAAGCTTTTGTGAAATCTCAATCCTACTGACTTAGAAATCTCAAAATAATTTTTATAGGATTTTTGACATTAAAATAGATTTAGTACAAATATTATTCGTATAAAATCTATTTAACAAATAAAAATGAAACAACACAGGAATCCGTGTCAAAGCTGATGCAAAATGTCATGATAATTATCTTTGTGACACCCCGCAATTTCAGATTCTCACTTTAACTAAACTCTAGTTACATTCCTTGCATTATACTTAACTAGGGTTAGCTAGATAGGACACACGTTACATAGTTGTATGTTAATAACTGCATAATTAAGGTGGTAATTCGAGGAATTACCAGACTGTATACATGATTAGTGAATCTCGGATGTTGGTGAATAATGAAGTTTAATAATTGTGAGTTAACTGATTTGGATTAATTGCGATTACGTGCTTCTGTGATACTCGGTGAAACTATGTGCAAACCATATGTGATTATGTGAACTTAAACCAAATACGTTAATAAGAATCGTTAAAGGTGGACCATTAGGATGATTGGGGTCTTAACACATGGGGTTACACTTATTACGGTCCGAAATAGCGAAAACGTCGAAGGAAAACACGTCGGGTGACGAAACGGGCCACCCACGCGGGCCAAGGCCCTGTGAGCGGCCGCTCACAGGGAGCGAGCGGCCCGCTCGCCGGTACCTGACGTATCTAAACCGCCTTAAACACCTATTTAAGCAACCTTAAGCCTCTTGTATCACCTAAACTCAAACCCTAATCATCCCTACTGCCTCACTTACGAAATATTAACCCCAAACAACCTGCTAAGGCGCAAGAACACCGATTGGGAAGCTCCAAAGGCGTTCGGTTGATTATATCGAAGAGCTTGGGGTATAATCCTTAATCTTTTACACTTTAATTTTGTTTTTATGTTATAAAAATCCTATAACTAGGTTTGTCCAGGTCTGAACTCTTTTAACTTGAGGTTTTTGAAGATTAAACAAATTAAACATGATGATAGGCGATTAGTAATATAATAGGTTACTTGTTGCGCAAGTTGTTGAAGTATTGATCATTAAAGTTGTAATATTTGCATGTACAATGATAGAATCTGATCACAATAGGTCTTAGGAATGTTTGGTAATGGTTATTGATGATTGTTGATTAATTTCATGCACACGGGAGTCGTTTAAAGAAAGATTTAGGCGTAATTAAAATCTGGACAGAATGATTAGGTGAACTTGTAGGGGCTGTAATGTGACTTTAACATGATGATTTTGGTATTTTCTTTGCATGGTTAAATCACACCTGGTCTTAGATTTTCATAATGGGTAAAATCAAGTGATTTGGACGTCGGTTGAGTCGTTTTTGGAATTTTCTTTGAGAATAGGTCATATCAGAATTTCGGGTTAACAAACTGAGTCGACTTTGAGTCATCATAACTCGAGTTTTATAAAGATTTGGGTTACGAAATTTTTACAGAAGGTTAAAATTGGAGTAACTTGAGGTTTCCAAGTGGATTCATCCCGTTTGGATAAATACACAATTTTTGGGATTTTTTCTACTAAACTGACCTGTTATGAAAAGATTCTTAACATAGCTGTGTTGAACGAATTTTAATTATTTTTGTGTTTGGTTTTGAGACAAAAAAAAATATGGGTTGCTAAGTGAGTTCGAAATAATATTCAGTAAAAATTTTAGAGGTTAACTCACTGATTAAGTATTTTAAATAAATTGGTTTTGATGACTCACAATCTGTCCTAAAAACACAGATTGTGTATTATGTGTTTATGTGATTAATTGAGGTCCTAGGTGGTATGCAATTGATGTGTAACTGAACGGACACTTGTATGAGACGCATATGGAATGTAAAAACTAATTATAATCAACATATTCACCAACGAGTCCGTAGGGTTTACTTATGCATGTAGAATCACTAGGTGTCACCTACACACTTTTGAACGTTTAAACGCCTTGGACAAACGGGTTATATGGTGTAATGATATTACGCCCATACTTACCTAGTGACACTTATACTAGGGGAGTCGGTAGTGCACCCTACTTGGAGTTTGGATTTCTTTTGCTTGCACACTAAGGTGAGTTTCACTATTCTTTTCTCAACAGCATGCGTCTCGGGTTTGAGACAACTTACAAAACGTTTTCTAGTCCGGTTTGGGACTACTTTTACATCTCGGGTTATGAGATGCTTTGACTCCTTGCGTGGGTCTGGTTTTGACTCCTTGTGTGGGTCGGTTTTACGATTCCTTGTGTGGATCGGGTTTTTGATCAGTTTAAAACTTATTGGTCCTTTGTAAACTAAACACTCTATCATTTTGGAAAGTCCTTGCATATTATTGGGTTAATCGCTGGAGGCGAGCGGGGTATTAGTTGATAGCGCTATTAGGTTGTGCAGCTACCTCAGGTCTGAGGTGCTTGAGGCACGGGCATGAACTTTTGACCACATTTGAGAATTGGTGTTGATAGACACCAGTTATTGAGGCAAACTATTACATTACTAAAGGTGTTCCAATAATTCTGTTTAGTTACACTGAGTGGGTTAGCTACCCCTGACACGCTTAAGCTGATAACTCTTGAACATTTTGGTCTGGAGGACCTACGCTTTTACTTGGTTACGTGGTTTTGGAAACCAGCGCGTTTACATACTCAATTACTTTACTTTGTGAACTCACCAGCTTTATGTTGACACACGATTTACATGCTTTTGCAGGTAGTTAGCTTCCGGTGCCAGGATTAGAAAGCACTGTACACTTCACTGCATTTGGGGTCTTGGCATACACATAAAATGCACATTATGCTTTTACATTTTCTTTCATATGGTTTTAATTTGGGCGTGTTGTTTTGCACATGGCTTTTAAAAAGGGTTTAAATTTGGTTTACGCTTCCGCAGCTTAACTAAACTTGGTTTTCGAAAACGAACTAAATGGTTTGGGCATTTAGAGTTCGTTCATGTGACTTATGGCTATGGGATCCTGGTTTGTCATGCGCCTCGCGGTATAAACCCCGCAGTGAAAATTTGAGGGTATGACAATCTTAGCATAATAAAACATTTTTTCTACAAAGTTTCATAACCAAAAGTGATACCAATAATTTATTACGAATTAACTAAGATTAAAACATCACAAAATAATTAAAAATATTAATATGTGCCTAAAAATATTAAAACTGATTCTAAAATTTCTAAATGATCATATAAGCCATTATGCCATATTTCATGATTTTTTTATCAATAACCAACAAGTTATGAATTTTTTTTAAAGTTTACAAGTTTTTAATTGAAAAATACCCAAATGCATCCTAACACCATAGAATCCAATCAAAGTAGAGGGCCATAATTGATATAAAAAGTAGAGGGCCATTGTTCTTCTGATAATAATGAATCAAAATGCAAAAGGAATTAGAAAAACTCACGAATTTGATATCCCAAAATGATGAAATAAAAACCAAAAAATATCAAGAAACTAAGCTTCTAATTCGACTTGGATATGAGATGAAAATTGGGGCTTCTTGTGCAGAGGTGATAGACTAATAGAGGAGAGGGTGTGATAATGTTTAATCGAAGTAGAATGATCGTTTTAGATGTGCAATGATAAAGGATCACATAAGTGGGTTTTTATACTAGTTTGTGATAAATTCTTGACATAAAAGCCATTAAATGGAGAATTGACCACTAGTGAAACTTATGGTCTTAAGTCTTCATCATAAAGATGAGTGTTGGCTCGAATTAAAGGCCAGATTTGACCATGGACAAAAAGTGACATGTTTGACTGGGACTTTGACTGTATTTCTCCGCGTTTCGCGGAGAGGTTTACCATTACTTCCGCGGCTGAGAGCTAAAAAAAATCATTTTTTCTAATTTAATCAATTTTTAGTTCCGGACTTGTTTCCTGCGATTTCTAAGTTGTTTAAGGACCGAAAATTAAGGGTTTTAAGTATCAAGGTCTAAAACATACGTGCTCGGATGTAGATGTGAGTATAAAATGTGCATACTTTTACTTATAAAAATTATAAGTTTTATTAAATTGTGACTTTTGGTCCTATTAAAATACAAGGGTTAAAAATGAAATGTGAAGGGTGCAAGTTGTCACATTCTCCCCTACTTTAGAAAATTTCGTCCCGAAATTACTTTCAAGTGGAGATTTCAATGAATCAAAAAAAGGTTGAAAAAGGGAAGTAGGTTTTAAGAAATGCATCAGCCATGATTTGGCAAAATTTAAACTAGTTTTCTAATATTCAAGGCAAAAGTTTCAAAATCCTTGATGCTTGACCCGAGGTTAGGAAATTGAGAGTTTATAATGAGAGAATGTTTGAGAAAGTATGTAACTGGTGAGGGCAGGGCACTGATATAGCACTCCCCTACTTTAGAAAAAATTCTGACCGAACTTTATTAAGGACATGCAACGGGATTTCGAATAACAGAGAGAGTAAGAGTATACATGGTTAGAGTTTTCTGTGTGGGAGGTCAAAAGAAAGACTCTAGGAAGACGAATTGAAGCTTGTGTAAAAACGTTCTTGTCAAAAATGATAGCCGTTGGTCAACGACCTATTAAAGAGGTCGGACCCAACGCTATTAAATAGCCCAATATGCGATAGAAAATAATGGGGTAGGTTATTGGTCAGACTCCTAGTTCGCTCCTGCAGTATCGTTAGTTCTTATATATAGGGTGTACCGCAACTAACCCACCACACTACCGATACTTAGGACTCGTACTGATTGTTTACCAATAGCCTAAGTGAAATCACACACCGACCCATGTACCTGTAAACCCATGATTACGTTTCGGACTGTAATCACCGGTTTACCTTACACTAGAGTGTTTTGATTTTCCACGATATTAACATAAATGATACAACAAACAATGCGTGCAACTAAAATGTGTTAAGTAATAGGTACTAATTAAGTATAAGATGCGGTTAAAGGTCCTTCCCCTTTCGGGTTCACCCAAATAACCGTAATGAGAATAGGGTGTAAGTATCAAGCACGGTTAGTGGTCCTTCCCCTTTTGGGTTCACCCGCAAAAATAACCGGTCAATTTCTGTTCAAATCATTTGGCTCTAAACACTCATATTTGATATACTCTAAGGATTATACCGTTACCCTCGGTTTAGAGGAGTACTCGAAACCGAGTTGTACGTGGGCACTGGCTTAGACCTCATGCGAGTTATCAATTAGTATGTTCATTAACCATGATGATGAACAAAATAATGAAAAAGTATAACAGGGTTTTGCTCAAAATAGGAAAGTATGCTTACAAAATATGCGTTTAAAATATGCGTTCAAAATATATGTTCAAAACATGCGTTCATGAAAAGTATAGCATGAAATTTCGATTCGAAAAAGCAATAAATCGTATAAATCGCGCAAATACATAAAATAAGGGTAAATAAATTGAACTAATGCTCAACATCAGCGATGCAAGAATGACTGCTAATAAATAGTGAAAAAAAATAATCACAAGTAATGCATCAGGATATCCGCTAAAAAAATGCAAGAATAACCACAAATAGAATGTGAGAATAATTGCCAATAGAATAATGCAAAAATGACCACCATTAAGATAATACGTAATCTAAAATTTTTTTGCATGGGGTACCATCCCCTTTCCCCAAAAAAAAAAAAATAATACGTAAGAATCACTATAGATAAAAATGGTGCAAAAATAAAATAATGAAATTTACTGCAAATAAAAGTGCGCAGAACAGACATATAGCCTATTGGCATGCGAGTTAGAGTTTAGTAGTTTTGCATATATGCACTAATTGACAGCAGTTATCTAACCACATCTCGATGGAGCTATATCCAACTATTTTGTTAAACCAAAAGTTTTGGTATTGAGAGTACAAGTGTACAAAGATAAATTTTTTTTTATAAAACGTAGATTACCCAAACCTTGCAATATAGATGAAAGAATAGTAGTAATACAGCATGAAAATAACTTTTTAAAAATCGAAGAATTTTTTAGAATCAAAACAAGTTTGCATAAAAGGACTTCGCAGGTACACATTTTCGTGTGTTTACGAGAAGTCGAGTTGAAAATTGTTATAAGACATACTATTAGTCGCAAGTTTCCTCGTTTTCTTTTTCCCAAAAACGTGCATTGTACTGGTTATATGAAAATAAGATTGTTTACACTAGCCTTGTAAATATGCAAAACTAGTTATAAAACGCAATAGGAAACAATTTCATGAAGTATAAATCAAATGTGATTTGAAAAGACCACTGCTTTTAAAAAAATGACATGGATAAGAATAACCAACACATATGATACGAATAGATTTCCAAATATTTAAGAATTCAAGGCTTCAAAATAATGTGAATGGGAAAAGCTTAAAAATATAACATTTCTGAAAATAGACTTTAAGTTTTAAAAGGATGATCGAGTCACAGCAAGGAAATGAAAAGGCCTGTGAATAATGTGTAGGGTTCGCGCTTCAACTATCAACTGGTAACCTAACTTTAAAAACCCATATCAGCGTTGAAAGTTCACGGCGCACAAAATTCTCGTGATGCGTTGATTGAGTGAATCAGCTCGATATTTTGATAATATGGTATAAGTTTATGAGTTGCTTGAAGGCAATGAAGAATCTAGTTTAGGTTGATTCTCCTTGATAATGTTTGAAAGGTGTGGGCAGAAAAAGTATGAGGTTGTGAATGATCCCGAATGCCTTGACGAATCTTGGATATTATAAAATTTTATATATTTTTTAACTTGTAAGTTAAATTCCATTAAGGATGAAAATTTCCAAATTTTTTTATGAAATATTTGTGAAAAAAATCCAATTTTACTTGAAATCTTGAAAGTTTTACGAAATTTATATGTTGAAAACTCATTGTTTGTGAGGGTCGTTAAGGCAACTCTTTGGGCTCATAGTGTGCTATTTGTTTCAGGACACGAGGTGTATATAGGGTGTATTAATCTGGTGAATAGGTTTCTCCGAGATTAGGTACTTGGGTTTTGTGCTTTTATGAAATGATAACACAGGGTAAGTTGCCAAGTTAATTGCATTAGAGGGTAGTGTACTGGTGTATATTGGGTAGATAGGCATTTATGATGTTAGGAGTATTGTGGAAACACAAGGGGATATAAAAGATCATAGTTTAATGATATAATGTGACATCGATCAAGTGAATTTGTAAACATGATGATATAAAACAAGTTGATTAATAAGTTTTGAAACCACGTTCGCTTTGAATTGTGTGTTGACACAACATTCCCAAAATCAGAATGTGGTTGAAGTTAAACACAGAGTTTTAAAATTTAAGTCGTGGGTAAAAATGTTTTTAACACAAGAGAAGTGATGCTTTAAAAAGTCACAAAGCATAAGCGTAGGTTTTAATGCGATAATATAATGGACAAAAAGTTTTAATAATGATGATAAAGAATCCAAAAGTGAATGATCAATGAATAATAGCGTACGAAACAACAAGTGATGAAATTGAGTATTCAAATGATAAACAAACATAAATACCAATAACATAAGACATTGGGATTGTTTCCATAGTAAACTTTGACTAACCCAAGTATTTGAAATATCCTAGTGACTTGTGGGGGCGTATCTTAGCCTATAAGTGAATGCTCATCCCAAGAGTTCCCACATAGGTATACGGGTCCCTCGTCTGATTGGGATTTATATGAAATACCAGGCCTAGACAAAAAACTCATGATACATGCACTCACCCTTCCAGATTGTACGTGCCCCATCACTAGTGAATTCCAAAACTTTAGTGAGATTAAAAACGAGATGTAGAAATAGATCCTTGAGATGTGGATTTCATTCCTAACTCAAAGATGTATTTCGAAATTGAAAATTACGGTGGAGTGAAACCAGTCACTAAGTTAAGGATATCACTCCCAGCTTAGTGATTAAATTTCTTTTTGAAGGAAATACTCTTTGAGGTGTGGATGTCACTCCTATTTCAAAGATATATTCCAAAGATATATAACATATAGAGGAGTGAAACTAATCACCAAGGTATGGATGCCACTCCTAACTTGATGATGTCATTTCATTTTTTAAATACGAGTGTCTTCTTCTCCAAGCAAAATACCGAAAGAATAACGAGAAAGAATTATAGCGAAAATATCTTGAAAGAAAATATAAGAAATAAGAAAAATATATACAAGAGGATTCGTGAATGTAAGCTTAGTTATAGACTAGGTTAAAAGGCATTCTAATAACCTAATTCCCTATAACCATGGCTTTGATACCAATCTGTAACACCCCGACCGATGGCGGAATCATCGAGGTACCACATAGTGATGATTGTTCAATAGCACACGGTACTAAAGTGTAAATATTGATATATTGAATAAATAGTTTATTACATTAAAATGAAATACGAAGATACAGTGATTCTAAAGTGTCAAGTCAAACTGAAATACAATGAAGACAAGCCTAAATATAAATCCAAAAGCTTAAAAGAAACGTCGCAAAATAACCTAAAACATGTACAAAATAATTTTGTCAACACATATAATGTATTTGTGAGCATACCCTGATTAGAATTAATTTATAGTAATAAAAGTGTTTAGCAATTCATGTGCGGTACCATTTGCAATTATGTAATAAGTAGTATCCGGGTCAAAATCAACCCTATGAAAGAGAAATGAAATTTATATATAGTATGCGCTAGTGACAGTAGTAATGAAACACATAGCAATGACCAAGGTCTCTTAACACAGTCACAAGGGGTATATACCATAGTACTATTCATTGAAATGCTAGACCGCAACGGTTAATGATTTTGACAAGTCATAGATATACAAAGTAACACAAAGAATACACACACGAGAATTGCACTTAGTGAAAAGAAATAGTAATTTGACATAAGATACTTGAGTAGCCCCAAACAATAAAATGAAAAGGGGGAAAGATATACTCACTTTCGCCAAATAACTAGATGACTAAGCGAGCGTGAAAATGCGAGCAATCCAAAGACTCAACCTAATGTTTCGAGTATCCCAAAATAACTATATAAGCTTAATAAAGTCTAGGGTTCTTATTCTAAGGCACTTAGGATGTTACGACTATATTTGGGATTTTTAAGTAATAATAATAATGGCGATAAAATAAAAACTATTACGGTTGCTACCACGTCTTATGAAAATAATATCATGAGCTTAGTTTCTCGATCACAAATATTTTCCAAGGTTGAAATAATATATTTTATTCATAAAATATATAAAAGAAATTTAGGAATCCTAATTGTATAAAACTAAATCAACAAATAAAATTTAGTTAAAATACAAAAAAAAAATTTAAAACAAAAGTAATTTGATATGATAATTATAATAATATATATATACACTTCCGCCTGTTTTGATTTCAAAATTATTTATTTACAATTTTATATGAATTAATCATGATTAAAAATAACATAATTTATAAATACATTTAAATAACTTTTAAAAATAAAAACTATTGGGAAATCTCAATCCTACTGACTTAGAAACCTCATAATAAATTTATTAGGATTTTTGACATTAAAATAGATTTAGTATAAATATTATTTGTATAAAATCTATTTAACAAATTAAAATGAAACAACATAGGAATCCATGTCAAAACTGATGGAAAAAGTCATGATAATTATCTTAGCATATTTATTTTAGAATCCAATCGAAGCCCTTAGAGACTATAATCAATATAAAAAGTAGAGGGCTATTGTTCTACTAATAATAATGAATCAAAATTCAAAAGAAATTAGAAAAACTCACGAATTTGATATCCCAAAATGATGAAATAAAAACTAGAAAAATATCAAGAAAATAATCTTCTAATTCGACTGGGATATGAGATGAAAATTGGGGCTTCTTGTGCAGAGGTGATAGACTAATAGAGGAGATGGTGTGTTAGTATTTAATCGAAGTAGAATGATTGATTTAGAGGTGCAATGACAAAAGGTCACATAAGTGGGTTTTTATACTAGTTTGTGATGAATTCTTGACATAAAAGCCATTAAATGGAGAATTGACCACTAGTGAAACTTATGGTCTTTAGTCTTCATCATAAAGATGAGTTTTGACTCGAAATAAAGGCCAGATTTGACCATGGACTAAAAGTGACATGTTTGACTGAGACTTTGACTGTATTTCTCCGACTACCGCGGAGAGCTTTACCATTCCTTCCGCGGCCGAGAGCTAAGAAAATCAATTTTCTAATTTAAGCAATTTTTAGTTCCGGACTTGTTTCCTTCGGTTTCGAAGTTGTTTTGGGACCGAAATTAAGGGTTTTAAGTATCAAGGTCTGAAACATACGTGCTCTGGTGTAGATGTGAGTATAAAATGTGCATACTTTTACTTATAAAAATTATAAGTTTTATTAAATTGTGACTTTTGGTCCTATTAAAATACGAGGGTTAAAAATGAAAATTTTAATATAGTTGAGGGAACAATTTTTCATATTTATGAAAAGTGAAGGGTGTAGGTTGTCACACGGTAACCCTTTCAACTCAAACTACCAAAACCGACAAAACCAAAACAACCAAAACAACTACCAAAACCAAAATAACTATCAAAACCGACAAATTACCTCACAAAACATCAATCAAAGACAAACATCCATACCTAACCAAACTTAATCTACACCAAACCGTGAATGAACCATTGTTCCAATTACCACTCCACCAAAACAAAACAAAACCAAAATGAGAATCAAGATTTGGTGATTTAGAAAGATGAGGGATTCAATTGGAACAATATGCAACTTGGTGTTGAAGGGATTTCTGGGGGAAATATTGCATGTTTGATTAAGAGGCGGTGAAAGAGGAATCGATAGAAGTTGAGAAATTGGTGAAAGAAGAGGTTGTTGAGGAAATAGTTACTGAGAAGGTTGATGAACCGGTAGTTGAAGAGACCGTGTCTGAGACGGTTGTTGATTCTGTTTGTGATGTTTCTAAAGGACAAGAGTCTGACTATTCTGATTCAGAGAGTGAAACAAATTCTGAAGCAAGTGTTAATTCACTTGATGATGATGTGGAGCAACTTCTCACGGAAGCCGACTTCCTGATCAGCAAGAAGTCGTGTATGGTTGATGATGCTTTTACAAAAGTGGATTCTTCCAAATTCTTCTTGGGAAAGGAAGCTAATTTCACTCTAATGGCTATGACAGACTCGACGAATCTCGTAAGTTCTAACTCACTTCCTAAATGCAATGATTGTGTTACTTTGCTTGGAAAGTGTGATAGACTTGAAAATGAGGTTTTAAGTTTGAGGTATGTTCTTGATAGTGCTAAAATGACAATTGAAACGTTTCGAAAGAGTGAGAAAATGTTAAACAAAACTTTGGAAAATTATAAGAAAGATGTTTCTGGACTAACTAGGACACTTTCAAACAAACAAATTGTCATTAACAACTACATTAATGAAATTGAGGAAACAAAATTAGAAATGGCAAAAATTAATTGTTTTTCTGAAAGAGTGAACAAGAAACTTGAAGTTATCTCAATTTGGCCTATGTCTTGGACCACATTGTAGAAGAACCAAGCAAAGAAAACATTCATTTAAATGTCAATTATAAAACTGTTCCATCCCAGGTGCTATTTGGGAATCATAACCTTGATGATGTGACACCAGAGAGTTCGGATAAATCGAATTCCTCATCAGAAAGCAAATCGAATACCTCTAGTGTGCGCGATCCAAATTCTGATGTGAGACCGATTCTTGGAATGAATGATGAGAATGTGATTGTTGAATCTGATGGTGATTCTGATTCTGAGGAAGTTGAACCTAAAAAGAATGATGATATTCCTCCGGAAAATCACATTGAGGGCAATCTGGCACCTAAGGTTCAACTTCCTCCTAAGGCTGAAATCACGCCGTCATCATCAAATAAGAAAACTGACCAGAAATAATCAGATGCAAAACCGGTTAAAATATTTTATCGGATGCAAGGATCTGATCAAATATTTGCCAATTCTGAGTACCTGATACAGTTTGTCAAACACTCGAAAATTGCCAAAATCTTGCAGGAAAGTACAATCTGGTTTCCCAAATCAGAAAGAACTAATGACTTTCCACATGAGTTAATTAGACAACTGTACGGTCATGAAGCTAAGAAGGATAAAGTTCATGTTACTTAGTTTGTTAAACCTGTGAACAAAGTAAATGCATTCGTTGAACCGGCTTACTCATGGGAGCCCACTCCAGAGAGTTTAAGACAAAAGTGTATTGATGATCAATACCCGGTCAACTCATTTACTAAATTTCATGAGGTCCATCCTTTTGAGGAGTATCGTGTCTGTTTCAAGTGTAGGGAGAGAGGGCATTTACTTGCTCACTGCCCATACGTGAGACACAAAAGGCATGAAGTTGAGTTTAGGGAAAACCAGAGGAATTCGAATTTTAGTTATCCTCAAAGGCAGGTTTATCATCAATAATTTTTTTATCAACAAAGAGGTAACCAACCGATTGTCTATGATAATCGAAATCGAATTGCCATAGAAAGAAGTTGTAGAAGCCGATGGTGAACTCGGTGGATGATAAGCAGAAGGTTTATCCAAAACCGGCTGCTCAGTCATCCACTTGACCTTCGTCTGTTAAATCAGACAAGTTAACTAAGAATGTTCCACCAAAGATTGTTTCAAAGAAAACTAGGGAGGCAAAAGCAAAACCTCAACCTCAAATCAGAATTTTGAAACGATCGGAACAATCTTGGACACCTAAGGGTTCTTCAGGTGCTTCAAGCTCAATTTCAAAAGATCAGGTGAATGTTGTTCCTAAAACGAAAGTTTTGGAAAATCCGGTTTAAGAGAAAAAGAATGTTATGAATGTTTCAAAAGAGAAGGTTTCTTTGAATGTACCAATTACTGATACTCAAAGACCCAAGACCACAAAGGCCTGGGTCCCTCGTAAGAATTAATCATTTGTTGATTGGTTTAGGGAATTCCAGTTGGCCCTGTTAGCAGTATTTGGATTGTTGACAGTGGAGCTTCCGGGCACATGACTGGATACATGTCGCTCCTGTTTGACATCAAGAATATAAATGTAGGATATGTTGCGTTTGCTGGAAACAAGGGAGGTTATATTACGACGGAAGGGAGTGTGAGTAATGGAATTGTAAGTTTTGAGAAGATTTCGTATGTGAAGCACATAGATTACAATTTGTTAAGTGTTTCTCAAATATGTGATAAGAAGTTCTCAGTGTACTTTGATGACAAATCGTGTTACATCCTGAAACCTGGTTACGAAATACCAAAAGAGTGGACTATGTTGAAGGCTCCGAGAGTGAACAAGTTGTACATTCTCGACATGAGTAAAGCCACCACAACGCAGGGCCAAGTGACGTGCTATCTGTCGAAGGCTACTGAAAAAGAATCTATCATGTGGCATAGAAGAATGGGGCATATTCATTTGAGGAAAATGAATAATTTGGTTAAGAATGGGCTAGTGGAAGGCGTGAATGTGAAACGTTTCCACTTGAATGACAAATGTGTGAGTTGTAAGAAAGGAAAACAGCACAAACATTCCCACAAACCAAAGAAAGTTAACTCTGATAGTATTCCACTTGAACGCCTACATACGGACCTGTTGGACCTGTGAAGCGCAAAAGTATCAATGGAGATCTATACTGTCTTGTGGTTACCGATGACTATTCTAGATTTTCGTAGGTTATGTGTATCTAACACAAGAGCAAAACGTTCAGTAATTTGAAGATTTTGTTTACCCGTTTGGAAAACATTTATGGATTGAAGATCAAAAGGATCCGAAGTGACAACGAGACGGAGTTTAAGAATTCAATGATGGATGCAGTGTGTGAAGAAAAAGAGATTCATCATGAATACAGTGCACCATACACTCCACAACAGAATGGTGTTGCAGAAAGGAAAAACAGGGCTCTAATTGAAGCGGCTAGAACAATGCTTGCATATTCTAATCTTCCGGTTATTTTCTAGAATGAAGAGATTCATGCAGCTTGTTATACTTTGAACCGTGTGTTGACTGTGAAGAAATTTTCAAAGACTTCTTGTTAACTAATCAACAGACGCAAGCCAAACTTGGAGTTTCTAGAACCATTCGGGGTGCCGTGTACGATACTTAATCCGACAGAGAAATTTGGAGCTAAATCTTAAGAAGGTTATTTTGTTGGATACACGACACCACTTAAACACGTTTTCAACAAAAGGACTAGGAATATTGAAGAGTGGGCAAACGTGGATGCTCAGTGTTACACTCAAAATGCTCCCGGCGTTGGACCCTGTTGGATGGTTGAATACAAAGAACTCTTTGAGTCATTCAATGTAGAAAGCATAGTTGAAGAAGTTATCTTACGACTTTATTACAAGTGTGAGAACGCAGTCACTTCACCATTAGTGCGTCCCATCACCGTGACTCCTCCGGCAGCAGCTTCTAATGATACCAACGCGGCGGTCGTCGAAGCAGTTGAGGAGTGTAATCCACTAGTCGATCCGATCTCTATCCGTACATATCTCTAGATGCTCTACTCTCTGGTCTTATTCTCTCTCTAACAGATCTCTACGAGCTCTCTCTCTCTCCTCAGTCCGATCCATCTCCTCAGTTCCCCCTCTCTCTTCTTCATCGGATCTCTCTTTCTCTCCCTAGATAATAGGGTGTGAAGTAGGTGTGTTGTTGAGGGGAAACGCCGCCGGTCACCACCGCCTGTGGTGGTGGCCGGTATCCTTCATTCCCTGGCTCTCTCTCTCTAAAATATGGGTGTGTGTCTTCGTGGGTTTAACAGAGAAAAGGAAAAGGGTGGGGGGTTGGGTGTATTTATATTGGGATAGTTTTGTTGGTTTTTATCAAAACCAACCACCACACATGGTTTTGTGTGGTGTGCTGTTTTCCAAAGGTGGGTCATGTGTCCCTCTAAGGAGGTGACAAGTGTCCCCAAGTGGTGACTAATCACGTCATCTCGGGTCGGGTTCGTTATCGGTGTCGGTCCGGTCTCGTAACAGGTATTTTCCGGACAATAATATCCTTTAAATAATTATTCGGTTTCAAGTTCGTAGCTAGTACTCGTGTGTAATAATTATTCTTTCTTTTAACATTAGTATTTATTATTTCTTTGTCATTCTAATCTTTAGTCATGAAAAATTTTGGGCCCCACGTCTGGGTTGTTACATTCTCCCCCCGTTAATGGAATTCTGTCCTCGGAATTATTTTCAGGCTATTCTTCTGACATATCCAATATATTTCATACTCGGATTCAATGTTCGTGTCTCTACACCCGTGCGTACTTAATTGTTTTCTTAATCCCAATCATAATTTAGGTAGTTCCACACTAAGCCTCCCGCTATGTTCAGGTTTAAAACAAATGGTTCAAACTATCGACATACTAGTGTTGGTTCTTGGTTTGATTTTCAGTTTTATTTTTGACGCATCATTGGTGTTTATATATAGGGTGTACCGCAGCTAACCCACCACACCAATGATACCTCATAAACGTACTGAAAAATCTTACCAAAAACTTGACAGAAAGCATATTTGTAAACGTAACTGGTCGAAAATCCTATGTGTGTTTTGAAAGTCACTAGTCCCAAAAATCTATATTCTAGTGTTAGCTAACTTACCGAAATATAGGTCTTACATTAGACTATGTTCTTAGAGTTGTGTATTATTCTCACAGGTTCTTATGCTAAGTACTAGGGTCAATCTTATTTATACCGTCCGCAATTTTGTCGAATTCTTAAACCTTCAAAATTTTCTATGGTACGTGGTGTAGGATATGACAACAAATTGCTAAGAAGCATAAAAAGGTTTAGACGTCAAAACTCACTACGTTGTTCTTAACCATGTCAAGGGTACATAACCTTTCTTTTGTCGTCCTAAATCTTACCTTCTCGTGTGGTCGAATAGTTATCTATGAAAAATATTCTACTAACCTCGTTATTGCTTTCTTATTTATCTCAATTATTCCTCATAACAATTTTCACTAACGCATCTGCTCCCCCCGTTAGGGCCTATCTTATACATTTTAACAAGTTTTATACGGGTGGCTCATCACTATATTAGAATGTTTACACAAATAATCCAAAGGTTTTGGTAATACTCTAAGGAAAACTTGAGATATTAAGATTATGGAACATGTATTAAGCCTTAAGAATACCTCATGTAGCATTCAATCCTATTTTCTTCAGGTTGCCGGTTAGGTTATTCATGGGGTCGCTACATTCTTGAGCCTAGTTCATTGCCTCTCCGGTTAATATTCTAGGATTATCTCTAAAACTTGTCATGCAGTTATGGATCAAATACTCTATTCTTGACTTAGATCCATGGAAAACCGGTATAAAACAAATCCGAATGAAGGAATCTAGTAATTAATGGTTTTAAATCTTCGACTTTGGTGTAGAGCGAAATTAAACCTATAGATACGCACAACCCTATAGAATAATGAACTATACAATTGACAATAACTATTTGGATAAAAATAAAACTTATCAGTTTCTCTAATCGCTAGGTTGATCAAATTCCTTCTTGGTATTTTGGGTTCTTTCGATTTGCGGCGCCAATTCTTTGGCGAGGTACCTGATTCTCATGGTTAGCTCACATCTTAATCACGGAAAGTTAGTTGAACACAATACTTTTTACTTACTAATCATATTACGCATAGATATAAACTATAATTTTAAGCATTACAACAGTCGGGGTATATATATGTATGTAATATCATATCTCGCCAAGTGGCACCTAGTTCAAATCCTTTACTATGATTACATAAACATATCTCATGCTCGTTTATTACTCTAACATAACCCGTTTCCTTCTCTTAGGTTCATGGCTATCGTGGTTAACACTCACAATTTCGGTGACCCTTTGGATTTCTTAGAATTTTTTACGTGCCTGTAAATTCACAATTACATGACGTCAAGTGTAATCATCAATTTACCTCACGGAACTATTCTAGTAATCTCCGTCGTAGTCATCATTCACGTATCTCAACGCTCGCATACTAGTCACACTGGTTCTAAGTCCCTGTAAGCATTCTAGTGTGTTCAGGTACTCGAGTCTCGACTTATTTCGTTCCTTATTTCCGTCGGTCTTATATAATTCAAGGCATTCCCTAGCTAGGTAGTCTTAGAGCCTTAAACGCTAAGTTCTCTAAGTTGTCCTAGTGTGGTGTAGGATATCTGGAGATATCCTACTTCGCCACAACCGTTGCTCTGATACCAACTGTAACAACCCGACCCGGTGGGGGCTGGACGTTACGACAGTTTGGTAACAAACTTGCATAACGGAAGCAACGTTAACTAATATTTAATATTCATACAACCTTTGGTCGCAAAAATAATACAAATACAATATAAAAATATAACTAAAGTATAATGCAGGGACGAGACGCGGCGGTCGTCGAAGCAGTTGAGGAGTGTAATCCACTAGTCGATCCGATCTCTATCCGTACATATCTCTAGATGCTCTAAACCGCAACGCTTAAAGCTCGAACCTTCTAACATGATAATCTCTAATCCGCACAAGCAAGCATATACCTCTTCTTCTTGATCATCCAAACGCAGTACCTGAACACATGCTTAAAAGAGTTTGGGTCAGCAATTACGCTGGTGAGTCCGTATAAGTAGTAAGTGGATCCAAAACAAGTTTATCAGTTCAAAAGCAAGTTACACAGTTTAAAACAGTTTAACACACGTGATGTACAAGCGACCCCTCAACCCTAACACTAGATCTATCTACTGCCATTATTGATCTACAAGGCATAATATATATGCCGCAACGGTCCGCAGGCCTCAGTGGAGTGTTTCCCGGGCCCAACGTCCCGAGTCCACTGTGCGTGGGGGTTTCCCCAACTAGTACTACCCATATATTAAGCGGCTCACCTCTGAGTTAATGAGTGTCAGTGTTATCCGGCAGCTAGTATCTTGTCACATCACAACAGTTATAAAAAGAAAGCATGCATTCACCCCAAAACAGTAAAACAGAAAAAGGGGAATGGTACACGGAACTCACCTGTCATGTCACGCAGCAATATATCTTTCAAATCCCTCGAACCTGTCTATCCGTTACATGCCATAACCTAGTATATTTACAAGTATTAGAGCGTGTAACCGAGTATTGCGGTTACACGTCTGGGCACGCTTAGGTTCTTTATCCGAACTTCCAAAGTTCTATTTGTCGAGTTCATAATCTTATGTCGTACTAGTAACTAAATAGCCGATTGTTACATTGTTTATATAGTTCTTTGTGTTCCAAATGTCGAGTTATTCCCGTATAATCGTATGTACTACTTAGTTAATCAAATCATTGTTATAACTAACCGAATCCGTGGTTCAATGTCTTTGTTGCCAATATCGCCTAATACCCAAATTACACTAATGTCCGCATTACTCATCTTAGGTCCAATATCCTATATCTCAGTATCTCAATTATCATTCGTATATATATCACTTAATGTCTCAATAGTCATCTATATTACTTGTCCGAATGTTCCATTTACGTGTCTAATTGTCCAAGTTTCCATATGTTACAAATAACACTCTTGCCATTCGTTATCTATAACCAAATTATATATTGTCGTTTATATCCTATAATCCAATATGCCGTTATCATAATCATGTTCATATTTAATCAAGTACCATAATACGCCTTCCTATTAGTTCATATGTTTTATTCATACATAACCCATTCATTACCATATATGCATTGGTTCACATCCTTATCTCATATAGTTTATGTTCGATATACATAGGATCGGGTAGGTTCAAGGTGTTAGTCAAGTCAAGTCCCACACGTGCCGGTCCGCATAACTATAATACTATATACTTAAGACGGTTTGGTTTCTCACGTTTATACCTCTCGACTCCACGGTTGTCTGAGCCATCTGTCCGTTGACTTTTGTTGACCAAGTGAACTGGGTTGACTCGGGTCTTAACCCTTCATCTTCTACACAATAATCTCTCATCAATTAACATCACAACAACATCATCAATTCCACTATCACCATTCTATCTATACTTGAGTTAATAGTTGATTAGGAACACAAATGAAGTCTTATCACTTACCGGCTCGTCATCTCCCTGAACTGACTCACCATCGGAGGCCCGACATCACCAATCACCATCTTCTTGACAGTAGTAGCCTATCAACCATCGAACCACAGCCCCTTAATCTGAACCCTAGATCCACCGCCGCCACTGTTGTCTTCTTTGTCATCGTTCGTCGGAATAAAGAGGCCGGCCGGAGGCCATGGCCGACTCTTCATCTCATCACCCTTTCACCTTGCGTCTCTCTCTTTCTTCTATATACTGTATAGTGTGTGTATTGTGTTGTTTTGTTGTGGACCAAAGCCACCGGAGCTCCGCCGCGGCTCCGCCATGATCCTCCTTCAATCCCTCTTTCTCCAATATCTCTCTCTTTCTCCTGCGTCTCTCTCTCTACTCTCTGGTCTTATTCTCTCTCTAACAGATCTCTACGAGCTCTCTCTCTCTCTCCTCAGTTCCCCCTCTCTCTTCTTCATCGGATCTCTCTTTCTCTCTCTAGATAATAGGGTGTGAAGTGGGTGTGTTGTTGAGGAGAAACGCCATCGGTCACCACCGCCTGTGGTGGTGGCCGGTATCCTTCATTCTCCGGCTCTCTCTCTCTCTCTCTCTCTCTCTAAAATATGGGTGTGTGTCTTCGTGGGTTTAACAGAGAAAAGGAAAAGGGTGGGGGGTTGGGTGTATTTATATTGGGATAGTTTTGTTGGTTTTTATCAAAACCAACCACCACACATGGTTTTGTGTGGTGTGCTGTTTTCCAAAGGTGGGTCATGTGTCCCTCTAAGGAGGTGACAAGTGTCCCCAAGTTGTGACTAATCACGTCATCTCGGGTCGGGTTCGTTATCGGTGTCGGTCCGGTCTCGTAACAGGTATTTTCCGGACAATAATATCCTTTAAATAATTATTCGGTTTCAAGTTCGTAGCTAGTACTCGTGTGTAATAATTATTCTTTCTTTTAACATTAGTATTTATTATTTCTTTGTCATTCTAATCTTTAGTCATGAAAAATTTTGGGCCCCACGTCCGGGTTGTTACAGAACGGGCGAGTATTTGGATTTTAGTATGACGTCGATGATGGAGTGGAATGGAAGATTTTCATCTGTCTTAGGCAGATATGGTAAGTAATTATGAGGAGCTTTTACTTGAAGATCCATGTTTTGGATTTGAGTAAAAGGATCAATGGAATTAAGTTAAAGGTTTTAGGTTGATGGAAGGCGGTTTTCAAAAGTTTGAATATAATGAGATAGTGTAACAACTATTGGGGGAAAACATGGTTTTATAATCTCAGGTAAATATGGTGATGTGGCCAAAGTGTAACACCCCAACCGATGGCGGAAACATCGAGGTGTCACGTAAGAATGAGTATACAGTAGCACATGGTAATCAAGTTTTAATTGAAATTTATTTAAAGTGCAAATATCCAAAATTGAAAATACATAATAAGTTTTGAATGGAATTCTAATACATCAAATAACCAAATAAAGCATAAACTTCAATTTGTCTTCTCATGCTAACACTCTAGTCTTCACGCATCATTATTTCCTGTTGAGTTGTAAAAATGGGGGGGTCAACTAGAAGTTGGTGAGAATACATAAGCCATGTCAAGCAATTAAGTTTAATAATAAAAGTTTAGCAATTCATATGTCTATCGTAAGTTTAAGTCTACATGAATAAACATGAAGTGTTGAATGCACATAATCAAACCTCCGACTAGTTTAGGTCCATCCCGTCATCCACGGTTCACCTTAATATTATGTTGGAACGATAACAATCACCCGCGCTCCCCATAAAAGATGGTCAACGAATCTAGGTGGGATTGTCAATCCAATAGATCTATCATTGTATATCGTCGGCTAATCAATGTTAATGATTATGCTAGATTATTGTGCTTACCCTAGTAATGTTTAAGACATAATGCAACATAGAACAACACATAGACACTTATGATTGAATTGTAAATAAATGTTGTAACATGTTTCACCCCAAAAATGATGTAAAATGGTAAAGAGGGGCTATGTAAACTCACCTTAGCAAAGTATTAAGTCTCGAGAAAAAAGTATAAGTGTAGCCCCAAAGTTGCCAAGTATTACCCTATGTATAAGGTAACAAATAAGTCTAAGTCTATCTAGTCTACAAGTATTTTCTAGGGTTTTGAATTGGGATAAGTATTTGTTTGATTAATAATCAAATTGTTTATTAAATATAAGAAATTCAATAAATAAATAAATAAAAGTCTTTGTGTAAACTTTAGATTAAAAATGGTCACACACTAAAAGGTTTCAAGTATGAAAATAATTTTTATAAAATTATTTTCTTAAAAATAGAATATTTAATCTATTTATTTCAAATTGTCAAAATATAACTTTAATATTTAAAAATATTAAAATTAAAGAATTTTTAAATTAAAAATTGTATTTCGGTTCTAAATGGATAGAAATAATTTATATAAAATTTTGGTGCAAAACTATTGAAAAATGAATTTATTATGATTTATTTATGATTAAAACTAACAAAAATTGATTAAAATAGTAAATAAATGATTTTTCAGAAATAAAAATCATTTCAGAAATGTTTAATGTTATATAAACTCAGAATAATTTTTGTGGAAATTTATATAATCATTTTGATATTTTTATAGAATTTTAAAATTAAAATAGAATAAATTTGAAATATTTATTATAAATATTAAATAAATAATTTTTGGAAAACTAAAAATTGTATGTTAAACTTTTCTACTAGAATAACATAAAATAATTTTTGTAGAATTTATAAAGGAGTTTTAGTATTTTAAAACCAATTTTAAAAATATAGGTGAATATATATAAAGCTTAAATGGTAAGAAAAAAATGTTTTGTTGATGCTGGGAATCGAACCCGGGTCTGGGACCGGTTCGCGTTTTAATCACAAGCCTAGCCACCAACTGGGCTAGACCCTGAGAACGAATAAACTAGGTTTGAAATTAATTATATAGTATAGGTAAAACTGATTTATAATCCTTTATAAAAGAAAAGAATAGAAACCGTGAAAGGTGGGACTCGAACCCGTGTTCTTTGGTTGACAAACAGACAGACACAACCACTTGATCTAGATCAGTGGTTGTGTTTGGTTTGTTTCTGTTTTAAATAAATATACAAGTTTGCAGAGTGTTCTTCCCCAATTCAAAAACGATCGAGCCCTAGTTTCAGCAATAATCTGATTTACACAACAATAACCCAATTGATCATAGGGTTATTGTTGTGTAGTGGCCGATGAACAAAACCCATACAAAAAAAGAGAGCTTACAAAACGAATTCGTGTTTATGGAATGGTCAATAGAAAAGTAAACACACGATCAAGAAGCCTTGAAAGATGATTTAAATCAGAAATTGGAGGTGAAGAGAGAGTGATCGGCGAGTAAAGCTTGCTGTGAAGTGTTCAATTTATAGTGTGAGGGCTCGGGTGAACGAATTGGCATGTTTGACCGTAATAAGTATGATGACGCGATGATTGGCAATTAATTGGAAGGTTTTGATGATGATTGGTCGTGTATTGGACGCGTACCAGTCAAGGCAATCAAGAATCAATCCATATCAAGGATCCAACGCGTTTGCAAGGGTTAATTTTGGTTAATTGTTCTTCACAATTGACTTTTCAAGTCAACTATTAAGACCCAAATTCATTATATAATTAAAAGGTGTTGAAAACTAAACAAGTGTGTGGTGTAGCTCAACTGGTTGTGTGGTGTGTGCACGTTGAACCGGCTATCGGCTCGGGTTCGAATCCCGGCCCAAGCCTTTAATTTTTGATAATTATTTCCAAAATATTTAGATGTTATAAGTATATAGTATAGTATAAGTGGTCCAAATGCGTCACGAAATATTTTTGTAAAAGACGATAAATGATGAAACTTGACGTTTTATTAATAATAATCGTAACGTACAAGAAATTTAATGCGAAATGTTACAGTCTCCCCTACTTTTAGGAACTTCGTCCCGAAGTTGGAGTTGGAGAATCTGGTGGAAAAAGATGTGGGTACTTAGACTTCATCTTGTCCTTGCGTTCCCAAGTGAACTCTGGACCTCGTTTAGATTCCCAACGAACCTTAACGATCAGAATGCGGCTGCGCTTGAGTTTCTTGACTCCAGTATCCACGATCTCGACGGGTTTCTCGACAATGTGCATAGTTTCATCAATTTGCACATCTTCAAGAGGGACATGGAGGTTCTCATCTGCTAAGCATTTCTTGAGATTCGAAACATGAAAGGTTGGGTGAACATTGCTTAGCTCAGGTGGAAGATCAAGTTTGTAAGCCACTTTTCCAATCCTGTCAAGAACTTTGAATGGGCCTACGTATCGAGGAGCTAGTTTTCCCTTTCTACCGAAGCGAATCACTCCCTTCCAAGGGGATACCTTAAGATGTACAAGGTCCCCGACTTGAAATTCCAAGGGCTTACGGCGTTTATCAGCATATCTCTTCTGACAACTTCTAGCCTTGAGAAGATTATCCTGAATGAGTTGGATCTTATTTGTGGTTTCCTGGATCAGTTCGGGTCCAGTGATCTGGGCTTCACCAACCTCAGTCCAACAGACAGGTGAACGACATTTACGACCATAGAGTGCCTCGAAAGGAGCCATGTTAATGCTGGCATGATAACTGTTGTTGTATGAAAACTCGACCAAAGGAAGATGAGAATCCCATGCGCCACCAAAATCGATGACACATGCCCTGAGCATATCCTCAAGTGTCTGGATGGTCCGTTCAGTCTGACCATCTGTTTGAGGGTGATAAGCAGTACTCAGGTTCAGCTTGGTGCCCAAAGCGTCTTGTAAAGAATCCCAAAAGTGAGAAGTGAAACGACCATCACGATCAGAGATAATGTCCAAAGGTATACCATGACGACATACGATTTCATTTACGTACATCTTTGCTAACCTTTCTACAGAATACTTCTCACGAATAGGTAAGAAATAGGCTGACTTGGTCAAACGGTCGACGATTACCCAAATGCTGTCAAAACCTTTGGGTGTACGAGGGAGTTTAGTGATGAAGTCCATTGCTATGCTATCCCATTTCCATACAGGAATTTCTGGTTGTTCAAGCATACCAGATGGTCGTTGATTATCAGCCTTGACCTTTGAACAAGTAAGGCATTTTGCAACGAAAAGAGCGATATCTTTCTTCATACCAGGCCACCAATACGAATAACGAAGATCTTGGTACATCTTGTCAGCTCTAGGATGAATAGAATAACGAGACTTATGAGCCTCGTTCATAAGAAAAGTACGAAGATCATCACGGTCAGGAATCCAAAGTCGATTGAGAAAATAGAGTAAACCATCAGGATTGGTTTCAAGTTGAGTCTCAGCACCACAAGACATTTCGTCGTACATGTTACCTTGGGTGACTGAAGTATGTTGAGCCTGGAAGATACGATTCTGAAGATCAGTACGAACTCTTGCACAATGAAGTTTGATTCGCTCTTTACGACTGAGTGCGTCAGCCACAACATTCGCTTTGCCAGGATGGTAGCGAATTTCGCAATCATAGTCGTTAAGTAACTCAACCCAACGCCGTTGCCTCATGTTAAGATTTTCTGGTCGAAGACATGTTGGAGACTTTTGTGGTCCATGAAAACCGCACAGTTGGTTCCATAAAGATAGTGTCTCCAAATCTTAAGAGCAAAGACGAAAGCGTCCAATTCAAGATCATGGGTAGTATAATTCTTTTCGTGGGTCTTGAGTTGTCTAGACGCATAAGCAATAACCTTGCCTCGTTGCATGAGAACACAACCAAGACCTTGGTTTGATGCATCACAATAGACCACGAAGTCATCATTACCATCAGGTAGAGATAGGATGGGAGCTTCACAGAGTTTCAGCTTAAGAGTTTCAAATGCTTCCTCTTGCTTTGGTCCCCACTCATAAGGTTTAGCATTGTGAGTTAAGGCAGTGAGAGGAACAGCGATCTTGGAGAAGTTGGCAATGAATCGACGATAATAACCAGCCAAACCAAGGAAGGAACGGACTTCTGTTGGAGTTTTAGGAACAATCCAATCTTTAACACCTTCGATCTTTGCGGGATCAACATGAATTCCGTTCATATCAATGACATGTCCCAAAAATTGAACTTCCTTAAGCCAAAATTCACATTTCGAGAACTTGGCATACATTTGTTCTTTCTTTAGGAGACCCAAAATTGAGTGAAGATGGTGTTCGTGATCGGTTTTTGATTTTGAGTAAATCAAAATGTCATCGATGAAGACGATCACGAATTTGTCGAGGTAGGGTCTACAAAACCGATTAATTAGATCCATAAACACTGCGGGAGCGTTGGTCAATCCAAATGGCATGACCATGAACTCATAATGACCATAACGTGTACGAAAGGCTGTCTTGGGAATATCTTCATCATGGACTCTAAGCTGATGATAACCAGAACGAAGATCAATCTTCGAGAAGTGGGTTGCTCCTTGAAGTTGATCGAAAAGATCGTCAATCCTAGGCAAGGGATCACGATTCTTGATGGTGAGTTTGTTGAGTTCGCGATAGTCGATACACATCCTGAGAGATCCATCTTTCTTCTTAACGAACAAGACAGGGGCTCCCCATGGAGAAGAACTGGGGCGAATGAAACCTTTATCAGAAAGTTCCTGTAGTTGACTGGCAAGTTCTTGCATCTCAGAGGGTGCAAGACGATAAGGAGCTTTGGCGACAGGATTTGCACCAGGAACAAGATCGATCCTAAATTCCACTTGTCGAGCGGGAGGCAAACCAGGTAAATCCTCTGGAAAGACTTCAGGATAGTCCCGAATGATTGGGATGTCTTGGATACTTTTGCTCTTGTCCTTCTTTTCTATCACGTTAGCTAAGAAAGCCGTATACCCCTTTCGTAAGTATTTTTGGGCAGTAGTACAAGACATGAGCTTAAGCTCGCCACAAGGCTTTTCACCATAGATCTTCAAAATATCACCAGATTCGAGAGGAATGTGAATGACTTTCTCAAAGCATAGAATTTCAGCACGATGGGTTGACAACCAATCCATTCCTACTATGACATCAAAGCTTCCAAGATGCATAGGGATGAGATCGATAGAGAAAGTATGTTCATCGAGGTTCAACACACAGTTACGAATAACAGAATCGATCGATATAGACTTCCCATTAGCTACCTCTACCACTAAAGGTTCCTCTAGGTCAGTTTGGGGTAAGTTAAGTAAGGGTTCAAACTTTAGTGATACAAATGACTTATCAGCACCCGAATCAAATAATATGGATGCATAGTGGTTATTAACGAGAAACGTACCATTAACCACCTCGTTGTTGTCGCGGGCCTGCTTAGCATTGAGGTTGTAAGCGCGACCTCGAGCACCTTGGTTCTGGTTGTGGTTCTGGTTTTGGTTGCGGTTTTGGTTCTGGTTGCGGTTTTGGTTCTGGTTTCCAAGTCTAGGGCAAGCATCCCTATAATGTTTCGTGCTTCCACATTCATAGCACTGGCCACGAACAGGCCTACCATTTTGAGCATTAGGAGCTGGATTATTTCTGGCAGGGTTGTTTTGGGTGGCAAGGGTTTGGCAAGCATTGGTGTAGTGTCCATACTGCTTGCAGTTATTACATTAGCGGCATGGTATGTCAGCAAGATGGTGGTAATGACAAGTGTTGCAAAGAGGGTGGTTCCCGACATACGGTTTCTTGGCTGGGTTTTGTGCTGCAGGTGGGGTGGTAGCAACCATGTAGTTCCTAGCCTTGCGCTTCCTGTTGCTTGACGTCTCAGGCTTAACCTCAATAGCGGGCTGAGGAGTGTCTTTTGCAGCAGTCTTCTTGGTGTTCTTGCGAAAAAGAGTACCGTTCATCACATGATTATCGGTGAGAGTAGCCGCCAGGCGTTTGGCTTCTTCCAAGGTGGCAGGATTCCTTCCCCATACCGTGTCCTGGATTTGCATGGGCAGACCACCGATATACTTCTCGATGGCTATAGGTAGAGGAGTAACTTTATGGGGAAACAGTAAACTAAGCTCGTGAAAGCGGGTATTGTAAGCAAGGTTTTCCCCACTATCTTGAGCAAGGGTGTGGAACTCGTCTTCCAGTTTCTTAATCTCGTAACGGGGACAGAACTCATCTTTCATAATCACATTGACTTGATCCCAGGTCATAGCAAGTGCAGCTTCAGTTCCTCAGGTGCGCTTTTCCTCATTCCACCAAGTGAGTGCTCGTTTGTGAAGAACACTCATGGCGTAACGGACCTTAAAGTTATCGGGACACTCACTGTTAATGAAGGTATTCTCCATACCCTCGAACCATTGTAGAAGACCCGTAGCTCCTTCTTCTCCACTGAACTTAGGGGGATTACAGGTATTAAAGTGCTTAAGAGTGCAAGCTGTGAGACCATTCCCGTTTCCGTTCCCGTTTCCATGGTGGTTTCCATTGCCGTTTCCGTTGCCGTTGCTGTTTCCGTTTATCTGGATGACTTGATCCAGTAAGTTAGGAACCAGAGTCGCGATCCGTTGCGTCATTTGTTGAGAAATGATCGCAGCCAGTTGAGCATCAACGCCATTGTTGTTGTTGTTATTGTTGTTGTGGTTAGCGTCGTGGTTATGGTTATGGTTGTCGCCACCTTCTTCATGGTTCTCACCATTTCTATTGCGAGTGCTGCGAAGTGGAGGCATGATCTGAAAGAGACACAATGAAATGAATGAGGTTATATAAGGAATGTAATCATTTATTCATTAATTAAAATGAATAAACGAAAACGTTGACTTATCAAAGATTCTAGATTCTAATAACATAATGAAGACATGCTTTAGCCTATAAGTGAACACTCATCCCGAGAATTCCCAGGTAGGCATCCGGGTCCCTCGTCTGATTGGGATATATGCGCAATGCCAGCCTAGACAGAAGACTCAGAATACAAGCGTTCACCCTTCCAGATTGCACGTGTTCGTTATTAAAATCTAGAACTTCAACGAGATCTCAAGGTGGTTCAGGCTAAACCTGAGGATTTTTTCCTATTAATCTAATGGTGGATCAGGATTGCAGCAGACGAATAAGAGTAATCACTTGTAAGACTTAGGGTTGTATAAGGTATAGGATAGGGATAAGATTAAGGAAGCAATTAGGGTTACAAGTAAGAGAAGCAAGTACTGTTTAAGTCCCTAAGGTTATAGTCTAGATTATTTTCTAATAACCTAATTCCCTATAACCAAGGCTTTGATACCAATCTGTAACACTCCAACCGATGGCGGAAACATCGAGGTGTCACGTAAGAATGAGTATACAGTAGCACATGGTAATCAAGTTTTAATTGAAATTTATTTAAAGTGCAAATATCCAAAATTGAAAATACATAATAAGTTTTGAATGGAATTCTAATACATCAAATAACCAAATAAAGCATAAACTTCAATTTGTCTTCTCATGCTAACACTCTAGTCTTCACGCATCATTATTTCCTGTTGAGTTGTAAAAATGGGGGGGTCAACTAGAAGTTGGTGAGAATACATAAGCCATGTCAAGCAATTAAGTTTAAGAATAAAAGTTATGAAATTCATATGTCTATCGTAAGTTAAAGTCTACATGAATAAACATGAAGTGTTGAATGCACATAATCAAACCTCCGACTAGTTTAGGTCCATCCCGTCATCCACGGTTCACCTTAATATTATGTTGGAACGATAACAATCACCCGCGCTCCCCAAAAAAGATGGTCAACGAATCTAGGTGGGATTGTCAATCCAATAGATCTATCATTGTATATCGTCGGCTGATCAATGTTAATGATTATGCTAGAATATTGTGCTTACCCTAGTAATGTTTAAGACATAATGTAACATAGAACAACACATAGACACTAATGATTGAATTGTAAATAAATGTTGTAACATGTTTCACCCCAAAAATGATGTAAAATGGTAAAGAGGAGCTATGTAAACTCACCTTAGCAAAGTATTAAGTCTCGAGAAAAAGTATAAGTGTAGCCCCAAAGTTGCCAAGTATTACCCTATGTATAAGGTAACAAATAAGTCTAAGTCTATCTAGTCTACAAGTATTTTCTAGGGTTTCGAATTGGAGATAAGTATTTGTTTGATTAATAATCAAATTGTTTATTAAATATAAGAAATTCAATAAATAAATAAACAAAAGTCTTTGTGTAAACTTTAGATTAAAAATAGTCACACATTAAAAGGTTTCAAGTATGAAAAAATTTTTTATAAAATTATTTTCTTAAAAGTAGAATATTTAATCTATTTATTTCAAATTGTCAAAATATAACTTTAATATTTAAAAATATTAAAATTAAAGAATTTTTAAATTAAAAATTGTATTTCTGTTCTAAATGGATAGAAATAATTTATATAAAATTTTGGTGCAAAAATATTGAAAAATGATTTTATTCTGATTTATTTATAATTAAAACTAACAAAAATTGATTAAAAATATTAAATAAATGATTTTTCAGAAATAAAAATCATTTCAGAAATGTTTAATGTTATATAAACTCAGAATAATTTTTGTGGAAATTTATATAATCGGTTTGATATTTTTATAGAATTTTATAATTAAAATAGAATAAACTTGAAATATTTCTTATATATATTAAATAAATAATTTTTGGAAAACTAAAAATTGTATGTTAAACTTTTCTACTAGAATAACATAAAATAATTTTTGTAGAATTTATAAAGGAGTTTTTGTATTTTAAAACCAATTTTAAAAATATAGGTGAATATATATATAAAGCTTAAATGGTAAGAAAAAAATGTTTTGTTGATGCTGGGAATCGAACCCGGGTCTGGGACCGGTTCGCGTTTTAATCACAAGCCTAGCCACCAACTGGGCTAGACCCTGAGAACGAATAAACTAGGTTTGAAATTAATTATATAGTATACGTAAAACTGATTTATAATCCCTTATAAAAGAAAAGAATAGAAACCGTGAAAGGTGGGACTTGAACCCGTGTTCTTTGGTTGACAAACAGACAGACACAACCACTTGATCTAGATCAGTGGTTGTGTTTGGTTTGTTTCTGTTTTAAATAAATATACACGTTTGCAGAGTGTTCTTCCCCAATTCAAAAACGATCGAGCCCTAGTTTCAGCAATAATCTGATTTACACAACAATAACCCAATTGATCATAGGGTTATTGTTGTGTAGTGGCCGATGAACAAAACCCATACAAAAAAAAGAGAACTTACAAAACGAATTCGTGTTTATGGAATGGTCAACAGAAAAGTCAACACACGATCAAGAAGCCTTGAAAGATGATTTAAATCAGAAATTGGAGGTGAAGAGAGAGTGATCGGCGAGTAAAGCTTGCTGTGAAGTGTTCAATTTATAGTGTGAGGGCTCGGGTGAATGAATTGGCATGTTTGACCATAATATGTA
This sequence comes from Ambrosia trifida, assembly GCA_028751855.1. NCBI lineage: Eukaryota > Viridiplantae > Streptophyta > Magnoliopsida > Asterales > Asteraceae > Ambrosia > Ambrosia trifida. The sequence goes on from CM054122.1 coordinate 14,805,910, forward strand.
TGATGACGCGATGATTGGAAATTAATTGGAAGGTTTTGATGATGATTGGTCGTGTATTGGACGCGTACCAGTCAAGGCAATCAACAATCATTCCATATCAAGGATCCAACGCGTTTGCAAGGGTTAATTTTGGTTAATTGTTCTTCACAGTTGACTTTTCAAGTCAACTGTTAAGACCCAAATTCATTATATAATTAAAAGGTGTTGAAAACTAAACAAGTGTGTGGTGTAGCTCAGATGGTTGTGTGGTGTGTGCACGTTGAACCGGTTATGGGCTCGGGTTCGAATCCCGGCCCAAGCCTTTAATTTTTGATAATTATTTCCAAAATATTTAGATGTTATGAGTATATAGCATAGTATAAGGGGTCCAAATGCGTCACGAAATATTTTTTTAAAAGACGATAAATGATGAAACTTGACGTTTTATTAATAATAATCGTAACGTACAAGAAATTTAATGCGAAATGTTACACAAAGCACTGCTTTTGAGAGCAGACGTGGCAAACATCTGATGGAGTTTGCCAAAGCACTATTTATATATATATATGTATATAGTGGAAAACAGTTGTTTTATCTGAACAGAGGTTTGAAACATATTTTTCAACCAATCAGTGGTTGTTTTATCTGAACAGATGTTTGAAACACATTTTTCAACTAACAAATGATAAGATGTATGAAACAGTGGTTGTTTTATCCTGACAGATTTTTCAACCAAAAGCTATTTTTAAGGATGGATTTTTGATTTTCTGGCAACATTTTAATATTTTATTTTATGAAAACATGTTTGTGTTTAATCCATGTTTAGGATACCAATCTGAGAGATCAGATTTTCAAAGGTAGATGTGTCTAAAGCTTTTGTCAACACATCTGCCAACTGATCCTCTGTTGGGACATGGTGCAGAGAAATCAAACCTTTTTCATAGCTGTCTCTCACAAAGTGGTGTCTGATGTCATTGTGCTTTGTGGTTGAATAGGAAACTGGATTTTTGATAATATTTTCAGCTGCTTGACTGTCCAACATGAGTGGAGTCTTTAGGGCAGTTATACCAAAATCCAGTAGCTGGTTTTGAAGCCACATTAGTTGGGCTGTACAGATTGCAACAGCAATGTATTTAGCCTCTGCTGTTGATTTTGAAACAGTTGCTTACTTTTAGCTTTGCCAAGAGACTAAGGCATTCCCTAGGAATTAGCACCCACCTGATGTTGACTTCCTTGTGGTGTGACAACCAGCAAAATCACTATCTGAATAACCTAAAAGCTCAATATTTCCATTAGCAGGATACCAGATACCAAGTGTGGGAGCACCTTTTAGGTATCTGAATATCCTTTTCACAGTTATAAGGTTTTACTTTCTAGGTGATGCCTGGGATCTTGCACAGACACAAGTGGCAAACATAATGTCTGGCCTGGATGCAGTGAGGTACAATAAAGACCCAATCATGAATCTATAATGTGTCTGATCAACCAGTTCATCTTTGTCATCAATAGTGAGTGAGTAGCTTGGTAGTGCTCATGAGTGTACTACATGGTTTACAATCATTCATCTCAAATTTTTTAAGTAGGTTTTTAACATACTTATTTTGGTGAATAAATGTTCCGATTTGCAGTTGCTTAACTTGGAGACCAAGAAAGCACTGGAGTTCACCCATAGCACTCATTTCAAACTCTGTTGTCATGAGTTCCCTAAACTCTTCACACATTTTGTTACATGTGGATCCAAAAATGATGTCATCCACATATATTTGAACAATCATTAAATCTTTCCCTTTCCATTTTAAAAATAAGGTTTTATCAATTTTACCTCTAGTGAAACCAATGGATAAGAGAAAGGTGGAAAGAGTTTCATACCAGGCCCTCGGTGCTTGTTTCAAACCATGCAAAGCTTTGTTAAGCTTGTAAACATAACCAGGATGGAATGTGTCTTCAAAACCAAGTGGTTGGCACACATAGACTTCCTCTTGAATTTGCCATATAGGAATGCACATTTGATATCCATCTGATACACCTTGATGTTGTGGTTGACAGTAAAGGCTAACAAGAGTCTGATAGCTTCCAACCTAGCTACAAGAGCAAAGGTTTCATCATAGTCTATTCCCTCTTCTTGTCTGAAGCCCTTAACCACAAGCCTGGATTTATTCTTGACAACAATACCCCTTTCATCAGTTTTGTTCTTAAAGACCCACTTTGTGCCAATTGGACATACATCCTTTGGCAATGGCACAAGTTCCTATACTTGTTGTCTTTTGAACTGAAGGAGCTCTTCTTGCATAGCTTCTACCCAACTGTTGTCTTTTAGTGACTCTTGATACTTGACAGGTTGTGTGAGAGATAAAAAGCCTGCAAAATGACAGATGTTTGAGGATTGACTTCTTGTGAATACCCCTTCACTGATGTTGCCAATGATTTGGTCTACTGGATGAGCTCTAAGGTAGATTAAATCTCCTTGATATGGTATGATGGCATTTTTAGGTGAGGGACAGAGGTTTGTGGCATCTGTTGTTGTAACATCTGTTTGCACTTCTGTAGTGCCAACAGATGTTTGAAATGGAGGTGAGGGAATGGGTCTAAGTGGTGTAAGAATGGACTGACTTTTGTCAACAGAAGTTGGACTTTTGTCAACAGATGTTTGAGCAGTGGTTGAGCTGGATGAAGCAGTGGTTTGAGGGTAAGACTGGTCAACAGTGGTTGACATAGCTGTAGCAGAGATTTGACAAATGTTTTGAACATCTGCTTGCCCTGATGCAGAAGAGACTTTGTAGTGAGATGGAATCACAATGTCAAATCTGTAGTCCTGTTGTGGAGACTGTGGTGTACCTGCACTGTTAGTTTCAGCAAGATTTGTTGGGATTTTTAAGGATGAAAGTTCATTGAACTTTACATTCAGAGCTTCTTTTATTGTCCTAGTCCTTGTGTTAAACACTTTGTAGGCCTTGGCAGTAGAAGAATATCCCAGAAAATATCCACAATCTACTTTGGCCGCAAATTTTGAAATGGAATCTTTGAGATTTAAAATGAAACATGGGTAGCCAAAGATTTTGAAAAATGATATCAGTGGTTGGATTTTGAACAACATTTCATAAGCAGTCTTTTGATGTATGGGGTTAATCAAAACTCTGTTTTGAACATAACAAGCAGTGTTTACAGCTTCTGCCCAAAAGGAAAGTGGTAAACCAGAATCTGCTAGCATAGTCCTTGCAACTTCAATAAGAGTTCTGTTTTTCCTTTCAACCACCCCATTTTGTTCTGGTGTTCTTGGAATGCTAAATTGCCTCACAATTCCTTTTGACACACAGAAGTCATCCAACTCCTTATTTTTTAACTCTGTTCCATTGTCACTTCTATTGATTTTTACTGGCAAATCATATTGTTTTTCAACTTTGGTGACAAAGTCCTTCAAGAAACCTACAGTCTCATCCTTAGAGTGTAAAAAGTACGTCCATGTAAACCTAGAAAAATCATCAACTATGACAAGACAAAATCTCTATTTCCTTAGACTCATGATTTTAATGAGCTAAACAAATCCATGTGCAACAATGGAAGACATTGACTTGTTTTGGACTCATCAATGGATTTGTAAGAGCTTTTATGCTGCTTTCCTTTTAAACAGGAAACACAATGCTCATCATATTTAAATTCTTTTGATGGAAGGCCTCGCACAAGGCTTTGTTTTGAGAGTGACCAGTTGATAGTTTGAAGGTCGGTGTGACCCAATCTCCAATGCCATAATTCTGTCTCTTTAGTTGAGGCAGCAGAAAACAGACAGACATTTGCCATAGGGTTATCCTTCAACATATCAACCACATACACATTGCCACTCCTATGAGCAACAAGTTGTGCTTTGCTCTCAGCAATGATGGTGTCAATCTTTTTAAGCACTTCTGGCCCAATAATTTTACAAGTTTTCTTAGTGAAGAATGACCCATAGCCTTTGTCCCTCATTTGTGAAACACTAAGAAGATTAAATTTAAGATTATCAATAAGATTGACATTTTCAAACTTGAGTCTCCCAGCCTGAACAGTCCCTGAACCCAACACCTTGCCTTTAGAATCATTACCAAAAGATAAATCACCCCCTCCATGAACTAAGAAGTCCGAAAGTAGGGCTCTACATCCTGTCATGTGCCTAGAGTCTCCACTATCTACATACCATTGACTATCTAAGCAAGTAGAAGCTCTGTGCACATCAGTAATGAATTAGTTTTGGTGAGTGTCCAAACCCAAATTGGCTTTGGATGGTTCCCAGACCTTACAAGCTCAAGTTTAGGACAATGATCAGTGGTTTGAACTAGTTTTTGAACCAAGTTCAACAACTTTTGTTGACCATTTGTAAGTGTTTGTATGTCAACACTTGGTGTACCACATGTTTGACCATTTCCTGTCAGTTTATAGTAACCATGAGGATGTCTGTTCACTTTTGGTTTTGAAAGCCTTTTTGGCTCTTCATAGACATGTGGCAGACTATGACAAGGTGGTTGTCCATGACCTCTTGGACACTTGTTTGAGGGTGGAGCATCTATTACTTGGACATCTCTGGGAACAGAGGTTTCAAGATTTTCGGTAATAGATGTTTCGACTGGTGTAAAAGTCTGTTTGGGTTTTCCTTTTGGAGTACTTACCACTTGACTCATTTGAGTTTTAACTTTATACTCTTGTATTTTGACATCAAATTTTTTGAGATAAAGACACTCTTTGGTTTTATGATTCTTTTTACCACAGAATGAACAGTTTGGTTTAGAATCACACACACGTGGTCCTTTGTTGATATCATATTCTTTTAGAAGAAAACAGTTTTTGGTAACATGGTTCTTCTTTTCACAAAAATCACAAAACAAGTGTACACCCTTTTCTTTCTTCTTCCCTTTTTCCATCTTCTTTTCAACAGATGTTTGAACATCTGGTAGAAGATCTTTTAAGGGAATGATTTTTGCCTGTGGTGCCTTTTTACCAGCAAGGGCTTCAAAATTGACTAGTTTGAAGTTATCAAGAACATCACACTCATCTGACCAAGTTGGTTTAAACTGATATTTTTCAATTTAAGTAAACGATGAGGAACCCTCAAGTTTTTCAAGAACAATTTTCTTGCCATTAGGTTCAGTGATTTTAATTTCTTGACCCTCCAAATTTGTTGGAATAACCTCAAACAAGCTTTGGTTCCCTTTTGTCAGTGGTTTGAGAAATTTGGGCAGTGGTTTCATTACAACCAATGCCAAATTGTAGATGCATTTTGTGCGACTAATGCTTTGGATTACAATTAACATATGTTTATGTGTTTTGTCCTTTGGTCGAAGGAAGAAGAATATGGGCGAGAGAGATTTTCAGAATGGGCGAAGGAGAATTAAAGGTGCGAAGGAGAGAAGGAGGTCGAACGTAGAATTATATGTTAATATATAGCTTGGTTCGACCAAAATGATTGGGCGAACCTGCACATTCGACCGTTTAAAACTGGGCGAAAGTGTCAGTTGATATTCTTCAAATTTCAATTTTGAATTTCAGTATGTTTTAACTTGTCATTTTGATTCATCAAGAATCTAAAACCTCCGATTAAACTTTCCTAACAATCAATTTTAACACCTATTCATTGATTCGGTGTTTTCTTATAAAAACTAGGGTTCGAACAAGGTTTAATAATCAATCGATCAAACTGTTGAATTAAAACCCTAAGTTTTTGGATAATCTCCCCCTAAAACACTGAAGCAATGAATCCCTATCAAAATATAAGCCAATTAACATGTTTTAATCGCTGTTCTAATCAGTTAGGGCTCGTACTTGAAAAACATCGATTAAATAGTCAATTGTGGATGAAAACCTATAAGATTATAGGCAAAATGATCAGTAACAATAGACGAACACAATGGACTGGTCTAAAATCAACGAGCAATAAGTGGACTTTAACTCAGAAAATTTGAAAAAATTTCGAATGTGGTCGAATGAGGAGACCAGGGTATATATAGGCTGTTCCTTCGACCGTTTATGCCGATCGAATGTGATACTTTTGCCACCTTCGACCCACTCTCGGCGCCTTTAACATCACCCACTCTTTCGGTAATTCGAAACCCGGCTTGAGTATATAGCAAGATTTATCGTCAAAGTACACAGAAAATTGTTTGTCACATATCTAACTGACACTTTCGCCCAGTTTTAAACGGTCGGACGTGCAAATATGGGCGAAGGAGAAAGTTCAACTGGTCGAATGAAGTTAAACGGTCGAACGAAACAATTTTTCAAAACATTTTACATTCGAACCTTTGAAACTTCACATTCGCACCCAAAATCTCTCATTCGAACCTTCAATTGGGCGAATGTAGAAATTAAAAAACCAAATTTTCAGATTTTGTTTATTTTGTTTGCTTCTAACGTGTTTACTTGATTTGTTTTGCAGTATTAACCATGTCTGAACAGGAAGATACAAGTGTTCCTGCTGGATCATCTTCACAAGCTGCCGAGACAGAGAATACTGCTATTTTACCATTTGAGAATGCACACAACTGCTGTGCATATCTAGGAGATGTGAAGAAGCACACGGAGTTTACTGGGATAATTGAGTTTTTGAAGAGGAGTCGGGTGATCGATGTGATTGCTACACCCGCTATCATTTACCAAAATCTGTTACAGGAGTTCTGGACAAATGCAAAGATGGACTTCTGGGATGGCAAATCTTCACTAGTTAGTAAGATTCAGGTGGAGCTAATAATCGTTTCAGAGAATGATATTAGAGAAGCATTGAAGCTTGATGATGTCAAGACGGATCCCAGAGAACTCAGCTGGACTGAACAACGAAAGTGCTTTCTTAGAATGAAGTATAACGGACCGATTACTGATGGTTCGTTACATAAGGGAATGCTCAGTCCCCAGTTCAAGTATTTAGCTCACGTGATGATAAATGTCTTCGGGTCAGCAGTTGGTGGTAATGATTTGATGAGGAAAAGCATTAGCTCATTGATGGTGGCACTCATATTGAACAAACCGTTCAATGTGTCCGTAATGCTAATGGAACACTTATTGGAACCAGTGAGAGGTACAAGGACTAGGAAATTTCTGTTATATCCTAGATTCCTTCAGATGATTTTTGATTTAAAGTATAAGAAATTGAAGAGAGATCCAAAGCAGATTATTGTTCAGGAGCATATGAACATCAATACTCTTGCTAGAATGAAGGCGTATAAAGGTGTGCCTGTGAACGAACGACCACTAGTGAGGCGTCTATTTGGTCACCTGATCAAGATAGATTATGAAGATCCTGGTAAAGATAAGGTGAGGCATGCTGATAGTGCATCTGACGAAGACAATCCATTACATCCAGTAGACCCTGACGCTAAACGAAAGCGTCAAGTGGTGAATGTAGGAGCAAAGAGTGGAAAAGGTAAAGAAAAAGAAACTGAAGCAGAAGCTGAACCAGCTAAGAAGAAAGTTTCAAGACGACACAAGAGTATGGCGAAGAAGGGATTGCAGATGGTGGATGAAGCGTCTGTTGATTCAGAGGAGACGCAAGAAGATGAAATATGGGATTCTGACGCAGAGACAGTGAAGAGAACCATGCCTAAGGCCACTGTGGCTGGTGAGTCTGTCAGTCTCAATAAGTCGTTAGAGGAACAGAGAACTAAAATCCAAATTCATTTAGATGAAACTGATGAGGGATTAGGCTTGGGATCAGGAGATTTTCCTGGATCGCCAATGCAAGGAGAGAAACAGAAGAAACCCCAATTTAAGAAGAAGGAGAAGGTATTGAAGCCCATGGAGAAGAGAGCTAGAGAGATTGAATCACTAATTGCTGGAAAGAAACTTCCACCAGCATCTAGCTCGAAATCACCGATTGCTAGTCCAGCTGCAAAGAAGCAGAAGACGACATCAGGTACTGAGAAAGAGACTGATTTACCTGTTGATAAATTTAATGATGCACTGGATAGAGTGCTAAGGAAGATTAAGAAAGGAAAATTGTCTACTGTTGCTGAAGCTTCTACACCAAAGGTCACAGTTGATAGTGATGTGATGAACGCTGTGAACCGGAAGCTAGCTGACATGATGAAGATAATCAATCAGCAGCTGCGGTTCACTCACAGACGACTAATGCCATATCAACTCTTATCCAAGACTTATCATCAGGGAGTGGAAACCGTCCACCTAAACTTATGGAGATGGTCGATTACAACACGTGGAAGACCAAATTCAAGATCCATTTGGAGGGAATGGGTTTAGAGGGAACTGAGGCATGGTAGATGATTGCGAAGGGCTATGTTGCTTCGATCTTGGAGAATACGGGATGGCCTATTCCATTGGAAAATCTTGCAGATGATGAAAAGAAGAAATTTGCTATTGAGAAGAAGGCGTTTTCTCAATTGTCTCAAGCTATCAATACTGATTTGTTGCATCAGTTTGGTTCTTGCACAACTTCTAAACAGCTGAGGGACATGTTGAAGAATATGCATGATGGAAATGAGAAGACTAGGAAGTTAAGGATGGAAGAGCTTCGGAAAGAGTTTGAGAATTTTAGTTACATGGGTAACGAGACGTTGAAAGAGTTGGTCCCAAGGTATTGCCACTTACTCACAGAGCTTTCAAGCTATGAGATAAGCATACCTATGTCTGAATTGGTGGACAAGTTTGCCGATGCATTGCCACCATATTGGAACCAACATATTGAGGTGTTAAAAGAAAAGGATGCGTACCAGTATTGGACTATAAATGAGTTCATTCAGAAACTGGAAAACAAGGAGATGGAGGAAAAGAGGAAAGCTAAAAGGGCTCAAATTCCTCAGAATCCGGAATTGTATCTTGGTGGTACATCTTCTTCCCATTCTACTTCCAGTTCTACTTCTAATGTTGTTCCACACATCGCGTGCGTATCTAACATTGTTGAACCACCCAAAACACCAATCAGTTACCTTGCTCAAACATCTTCATATACCTCACCATCATATCCAACAAATACTTACATTCCACCATTTTCACCCATGCAACAAGCAGCATGTTACTCTGCTAGCCAGCCTCAACAACAACCATACAATCCTCAAATGAACCAGATGCAAATTACCCAAAGTCAAACTTACCAAAGCCCGATTGTGTTGGAGACATCAAATCTAACCAATGTTACTGTTGAGATTGCTCAACAACATGTAGCATTAGTTTCAGCAATGGTAGCATCATACAATGGATTGGTTGCTAGTCAAATTGGGAACAACAACTTGACCAATGAGGACTATGCACAGATTGACAAGGAAGAAATGAAACTCATGGATATTTAGTGGGCTTTTGCAAGTATCATGAGAAGAGCCACTGATTTTATTCAAAAGACTGGGAGAACTGATCTTTCTACTTCTCCAAACACCACTTATAGCTTCAACAAAGCCAAAGTCACTTGTTTTAATTGTGGTGAGAAAGGTCATTTCAAAAGAGAGTGCACACAGCCAGCACAACAAGGTAATAGAAATCCACTCAACTCTAACTACCAAAACCGTCAAACCCAAAATCAAGTTTCATACCAAAGTCCCAACATTTCAAGTTTTCAACCTCAAAACAACTATCAAAACCGTCAAAATACCGAACAAAATCACAATGTTAGACAATCCACAGCACAAAACCAAACACAACATAATTCAAACCGAACAATCATTCCCATTTCTACACCAAACACACAAACCCAAACTGAGAATCCAAATCAAGCTTTGGTGATACAAAAGGATGAGGGTTTTGATTGGACCGGTATGCAGTTAGGTGTTGAAGAAATGACAACTGGTAATGTGGCTTGTGTGGCACAGCAAATGAATTTGGATGAGCCGGTGGAGGTTGAAGAAGAAATTGTGACTGAGAAGTTGACTGAGTTGAAAATTAAGGAGTTGAATGAAGAAATGAATGCTCATTGTGAAGAAAAGAAGTCTGGGATGATTCTTGATTCAGTTGCTGATATTCCAGAGCAATTTGATTCTACTTATTCTGATGAGGAGAGTGAGTCTGATTCTGAATCTAGTGTTAACTCACTGGATGATGACATTGACCAGTTGCTTGCTGAAGCTGACTTCTTGATGACCCGGAAATCATGCATAGTAGATGATGCTTGAACCAGGATTGATTATTCCAAGTTTTTCACTGGGAAGGAAGCACACTTTGCATTGATGGCCATGACAGAACCTCCAAAACACGTAAGTACTGAATCTGCTGTTAATTCAAATTCAACTTGTGTTCAACATTGCAAAGCTTATGATAAATTGACAGATGAGAATAAGCAACTCAAGGTTCAACTTGAGAGTGCAAAAATCAACTGTCAATCATATCAAAAAGAAGCAAAAGAGTTTAACAGAGTACTTGATGGTTATAAGAAAGACGTTTCAGAATTGAAAAAGACTTTGTCTTTTAAACAAATGGCCATAAATAACTATATCAATGATTTAGAAAACACAAAACTTGAAATGGCCACCATCAAGTGCTTTGTAGAAAAAGTAAACAAAAATCTTGAGAGGTATAAGCATATCGCTTATGTTGTTGACCACATAATAGAAGAGCCTTCACAGTCTAGTAGTGCAAACTACAAAGCTGTCCCAGCTCCGGTGTTGTTTGAAAACCATAATTTGCACTCAATAGCACCGGAGAGCTCAATTAAATCTGACTTTACATCGGATGACGAGTCAAACACATCTAGTGTGGGAGACCCTTATTCTGATGTTAGACCTGTTCTGGGAAATAATGAGGGTGTGGTTGCTGCTGATGATTCTGATGAAGAGGATGAACAGTCTGAGAAGGTTTCTGAAAAAGCTTGTGATATTCCTTATGAAAATCACATTATCACTACTGAACCTGTTTCACCATCTCAGATTGTCCATCCCATGGCTAACGCTCATAGAAAGAATCAATCAGTTAAGCCTGTTAAAGTTAAGAAGAAAATTGAAAAGAAAAATGAAAAGAAAATTGAAAATATAGATGAAAAGCAAAATGAAACGTGTGATAAACTTGTGAAAGTTTTCTATCGGATGTAAGGATCCGATAAGATCATTTCTGATGAAGAATATCCAATCCAATTTGCAAACTATTCAAAAATTGAAAAGATCTGGCAGGAAAGTACCATTTGGTTCCCGAAAGATGAGCGAACAAATGATATACCTCCAGCAATCTTAAAGAAAATTCATTTGGATATTCCTAAAGAGCCAAAGGTCAATGTCACACAATTTATTAAACCAAAAGATAAGTCAAATGGTTTTCTTGAGCCGACTTACTCAAAGGACCCAACTCCTGAGAGTTTGAGAAGAAGGTGTATGGATGATCAATATCCTATCACTAGTTATTCAAAGTCGAATGCCAAGAATAATTTTGAAGAGTACAGTGCGTGTTTTAAGTGTGGGGAGAGAGGGCATTTACTTGCCGACTGCCCGTACGTAAGACACAAGAGGCACAAGGTGGAGATGAAGCAGAAGTATGAATGTCCGGTCGATAATCATTGTTATCCACAGAGACGATTTGTCCCTCAACCAGCACCTTTTTATATTCAAAGCAATTATTTCAAAAGGAGGGAAAATCGTCCGATGACATATGATCGCCGCAACCGGATAGCCACTGAGAAACCATTTAAGAAACCAATAGTGAACGCAACTGTTGACAACAAAAAGGTTCATGTTAAACCTAATGTCAAACCAACAGTTGGACCGGTCTCTGTTAAATCAGAGAAGGTAACCAAGAAAGTATCGTTCAAGGAAGAAGTAAAGAAACCGGCTGAGATCCCAAAATCTCAGATCCGGATCTTGAAACGATCTGAACAATCTTGGTCACCAAAGGGTTCTGAAGGTGCTTCAACTTCACAACAAAATGTTAAATTCGAGAATGAAAAGAGGTTTGTGTGATCAGAAAAAGGTTGATAAAAATCAAAATGTTTATGAGAAATCTGAATCTTTGAAACAAACTGTTCAAAGACCCAAGACCAAATAAGCTTGGGTCCCCCGAAAAATCTAACTTCATTACTTGATATGTGCAGGGAGCTTCAGCTGGCCCTGTTAGCGGTCTTTGGATTGTTGACAGTGGAGCTTCTGGTCACATGACATGGGATCTTTCGCTACTATTCGATATTAGAAACATCAATGGAGGTTATGTAGCGTTTGCAGGAAACAAGGGAGGTTATATTACCATGGAGGGTAGTGTGAGCAATGGAATTGTGAGTTTTGAGAGAATTTCTTATGTGAAGCAAATAGATTACAATCTGCTCAGTGTCAGTCAGATATGTGACAAACAATTTTCTGTGTACTTTGACGATAAATCTTGCTATATACTCAAGCCGGGTTTCGAATTACCGAAAGAGTGGGTGATGTTAAAGGCGCCGAGAGTGAACAACTTGTACATTCTCGATTGTCGAAAGCAATGACCACCCAAGGCCAACTCACTTGTTTTCTCTCCAAGGCTACAGAAAAAGAATCAATTATGTGGCATAGGAGAATGGGACACATTCACCTAAGAAAGATGAATCAATTGGTGAAGAATGAACTTGTCACAGGCGTGAACGTTAAACATTTTCACTTAAATGACAAGTGTGTTAATTGTAAAAAGGGTAAGCAGCAAAAACAATCCCATAGGCCAAAGTAAGTCAATTCCGTTGAACTGCCACTTGAACGTTTGCACATGGATTTGTTCGGACCGGTCAAGCGTAAGAGTCATGCTGGGGAATTGTACTGTCTTGTGGTGACTGATGATTTTTCAAGATTTTCATGGGTTATGTGCTTACACCGAAAGAGCGACACGTTTGATAATTTGAAAGTTCTGTTCACTCGACTGGAAAATATCTATGGTCTCAAGATCAAGAGGATTAGAAGTGATAATGGGACGGAGTTTAAAAATTCACAGATGGACGATCTTTGTGAAAACAAAGGTATTCATCATGAATACAGTGCTCCGTATACCCCACAACAGAACGGTGTCGGCGAACGCAAAAACAGGACTCTAATAGAAACGGCGAGGACAATGCTTGCGGACTCAAATCTTCCAGTAATGTTCTGGAACGAAGCAATTTACGCAGCTTGTTATACTCTTAATCATTTTTTATCATCGAATGTGGGTAATGATCCGGTTTCTGCAGAGAATTTAACTACTCAGACGGGAGTCCAAGTACCAGATTATCCGGAATCTCGGATACATCGAATTCACCCGATCGAGCAGGTTATTGGTGATCCTGGTAGTACTGTGTTGACGAGAGGTCAATTGAGGAATGCTAACTCACCGGAAAACCTTGGCAATCTTGCTTTATATGCCAAAATACAAAAATCAGGTTTTCAGAATGACTGGTCTTTTGCTTGTTATGTTTCGCGGGTTGAGCTGCGAACATACAAGGATGCTCTTTTGGATGATGCTTGGGTGGAAGCAATGCAATAGGAGTTGTTGCAGTTTCAGAAACTTGGCGTTTGGACACTGACAGATTTGCCCTAGTAAGAAAGAAGATTGGAACGAAATGGGTATTCAAATGCAAAAAGAATGATAGAGGAGTGATCGTAAGAAACAAAGCTCGTTTGGTTGTACAAGGATTTCATCAAGTTGAGGGAATCGAATACAACGAAATCTATGCACCAGTTGCACGCTTAGAGGAAATACGAATGTTTCTGGTGTTTGCATCATATAAGAAATTGAAGGTGTATCAAATGGATGTCAAGAGCGCGTTTCTCTACGGTGTGGTCAAGGAGGAAGTATACGTAGGTCAACCACCAGGCTTTGAAGATCCTATTCAATGGGATAAGGTCTACGTTTTAAACAAAGCTCTCTACGGGTTGCACCAGGCTCCAAGGCAATGGTATGAGGAGCTGAGCATGTATCTCCTTTCAAAAGGATTCAAGCGAGGTTTGGTAGATTGCACACTATTCACTAAACGAACAGGCGATGACTTGCTTCTAGTCCAGATTTATGTTGACGATATTATATTTGGTTCTACTAACGAACTTCTGTGTAGAGAATTTGAACGTGTTATGCAGGAAAAGTTCGAGATGAGCGCAATGGGAGAGATGCAGTTTTTCCTAGGCTTGCAGGTGGAACAAAGACCAACGGGGATCTTTATTCACCAGACGAAATATGTTTCTGAAGTCTTGAGCCAATTCCAGATGGATGATTCGAAGCCGATGGATACCCCAATACAACCTAATCACGGGATTGGAGTTGACGCTAAGGGGGAGCTAACTTATCCATTTACATACAGAGCAATCGTCGGATCTCTGATGTATCTCACCGCCTCCAGACCAGATATAATGTTTGCCACTTGTCTCTATGCACGTTATCAGTCGAAGCCAAAACAGAGTCATCTTGCAGCTGTCAAACGTATCCTTAGATATCTGAAGGGTTGTCCGTCGAGAGGACTATGGTACCCTAATGATGATAATTTTGACCTAATCGCTTTTAGTGATGCAGATTGGGGCAGCTGTGACAAAGACAGCAAATCCACAACGGCTGGATGCCAGTTTATGGGGAGGAGGCTCGTGACCTGGCAATGCAAGAAACAGACCGCAGTTGCATTATCCACATGTGAAGCAGAATACGTTTCAGCATCGAGCTGCTGCTCACAGGTTCTTTGGATACAACAACAGATGGTGGACTACGGTTTGCAATTTCTTAAAACCCCTATTTACTGTGATAATGAAGCCGCAATTGCATTAACAAAAGACTTAGTAAATCACTCAAAGGCTAAACATATCCGGAATAAATACCATTTTATCCGTGATTGTTACGCTAAAGAGTTGATCGATATGGTCAAAATCCACACTGATTATCAACGTGCAGATCTTTTTACCAAAGCTTCTGATAAATCAAGATTTGACTATCTTTTGAAAGCTAATGGTATTAAAGAAAAACAAGACTGATCACCACCTCAGTTTATCGCTTTTTAGTTTAGTTTTTATTGTTTTTCAAAAATATACAAAAATCCAAAAATATGTTTTTACAATTTTTAGATAGAATATATTTTCAGAAAATCCAAAAACATTGAAAAAATCTCAAAACCCATAAAAATTAGAAAAACATTGCTGACTGCTATATCTTCTTCCCTTAGATTAATGCCGTCAGATTTCTGTGAACAAACAATATCTTGGGCAGTCACACATTTGAAATGCTCCAGCTTATCCTTGGGAACAGTAAACTCAAAAATTCATAAAAATTAGAAAAACCCAAAATGATTTCCTGGAGAAAAAAGGGAAATGATAGTACATCAGTGAGGATCTGACACATTCTAAAGAAATGTAATGCAATATAGGGCGTGTGTCTGAGTCTGAGTGATATGCTGATAGGCTTCGTAGACCTATTACTGCGTGCCTGATACATACATATCAAACGAATTGTTGTGTGGATGAACTCCTCATGGGCATATGGTCTTAGTACCGTAATTTCGTTTGATAGGGTATTTGTACAAAACTTGGAGGTTTTGGGTCGTTCTGTTATTAGTTGTCTGGGGATAGCCTCTCTGATCTTCTGCTGTAAGTCATTACGGACCTAGATCAGATAGGGTGTCTTTATAAAAGAGCTTTAAGCCAAATCCTAAAGTTACCGAATTGAGGAACTTTCCATGTTTTATGATAATCAAAGATTATCTATTACATCGTATCAATCACTGATGCAAATCATGATTGTTATCAGCCCTCAACCTGGTAGAGTGCACATGTTACTTTGCTGCATTAAATTGCTGACCTGTATACCTCTGTGCCTCATACCTTGTAAATCACAGACGAAGAAAGCATAATCACGCTTTACAATGAGTCTTTGTGCATTTACTTCTTGATACGGGAGTATGTCGTGTGCGTGGGAACCACAAACAATAACGTTTATACTATACATAATTGTATCAGTTTAAAGCACTGCACAAAAGTCTACATGTGAGTTTATGTGGATCACAATATTAGCAGTTGCCATATCACACATTGTCTTTAATGATAATAATCAAAAAGATCAACGGTGTGATCAGATTTCTCAATTACTGATATGATCCCTTTACCGGAAATCCCAAAACATTTACTGCTTTGTCTTTACATTTCTGCAATTTATATTTCTCGTCAAAAATTGCAAAACTCAAAATGATTTTAGGTGTGTTTTAGCATAAATTTTAGAAAATCCAAAAAGATTTTACATTTCTATCTTATTTTTGATAGGGGAGTATGTCGTGTACGTGGGAACCACAGTCAATTGAGTTTATACTATAAATAATCGTATCAGTATAAAGCACTGCACAAAAGTCTGCATGAGAGTTTATGTGGATCACAATATCAGCAGTTGTCAGATCACACATTGTCTTTAATGATAATAAATCAAAAAGATCAACGGTGTGAACAGATTTCTTAATAACTGATATGATCCCTTTACCGAAAATTCCAAAACATTTACTGCTTTATCTTTACATTTCCGCATTTTATAAATGCAAAACTCAAAAAGATTTTAGGTGTGTTTTAACATAAACATTAGAAAATCCAAAAAGATTTTACATTTCTATCTTTTTTTTTATAGCTGATGGTGGTTGATAATGATTTTCTAAAACTTGATGGACCATTTGAGCTTTGTAATCTTTAAATGAGAAATAATGACTGTTAGATGCTTAAAAGTTGAAAAATATATTGAACGGGACTCGATTTTGAGATTTGGTAAAATTTTCAAAAATTCCATGTTTCATTCGCCCCTTCGTTGGGTCGAAGGTGGAATTTTGTCTGCTCATTCGTATGTTTTAAACGGTCGAATGTGAGTGTTCATGTGAAAATTTCACATTCTAACCCTTTTTCTACATTCGAACCTTTCAGTAGGGTTGAAGGTGGCAAAAGCATCACATTCGACCTAGTCAAACGGTCGAATGTGGATCCTATATATCCCAATCTCTGCTCATTCGACCCCATTCGAAAATTTTCAAATTTTTCTGAGATAGGGTCACCTTGTTGTTCGTGATTTCTAGACTGTATCATTGTCTTCGTCATACTTCACTGATCATTTTGCACCAAATTTTGCAGGTTATTATATAGATTTCAGTGTTTAATCCTTGTTTATAAGTTCGAGCCCTAACCGTTCTTAAAACTGGATTAAAACATGATAATTGGATGAGTTTTTTATTAGGTTTCATTGATTAAGTGTTTTAGGGGGAGAATATCCAAAAACATTGGTTTAAATAACAACAGATTGCATAATCGATTGTTTAAACTTTTCAAACCCTAGTTTTTGATTAAAAAACACATAATCAATGAATGATTGTTGAAATTGATCATTGGAAAAGCTTAATCGGTAGTGTTAGATGCTTTCCAAATCAAAATGGCAGTTTAAAACGACCAAAATTGAAATCTGAAATTTGAAGAAGATGAACAGTCACCTTCGCCCCTTAACAAACGGTCGAATGTGACAGTTTGGGCGAAGGAGAATGTTCAAACGGTCGAATGAAGATCAGATAGTCGAATGAATAAATTTTTCAAAATGTTTTACATTCGAACCCTCAGATTTTCACATTCGAACCTACTATTTCACATTCGAACCATCGATTGGTCGAATGTAGAAGTTGAAAACCTAATTTTTCAAATTTTGTTTATTTTGTTTGTTTTAACATGTTTGTTTTGATTTGTTTTGTAGTTTAACAATGTCTGATCAGGAAAGTGTGAGTGTTCCTGCTGGATCATCTTCACAGGCAGCCGAGAAGGAAAAGAATGTTGATTTACCGTTTGAATCTGCACACAACTGCTGTGCATATTTAGGCGATGTGAAGAAACATACATAGTTTGCTGGGATTATACAGTTCTTGAAGAGGAGTAGAGTGATTGACACGATTGCTACACCAGCTATCATTTACCGTGATCACCAACAAGAGTTCTGGACCAATGCGAAGATGGATTTTTGGGAAGGAGAATCGTCACTCGTTAGTAAGATTCAGGGGGAGCTGGTGATCATCTCTGAGAACGACATCAGAGAAGCATTGAAGCTGGAGGATGTTAAGACGGATCCCAGGGAACTGAGTTGGACTGAACAACGGAAATGCTTTTTACGAATGAAGTACAACGGACATATCACTGACGGTTCGTTACATAAAGGAAAGCTATGTCCTCAGTTCAAATATCTTGCACATGTGATGATTCATGTTTTCGGATCAGCAAGTGGTGGATACGATTTGATGAGAAAGAGCATCAGCTCATTGATGGTGGCTTTAATATTGAACAAACCGTTCAATGTGTCTGGTATGCTGATGGTACGTATGTTAGAACCTGTGAGAGGGTTAAGGAGTAGGAAAATTTTGTTATATCCTAGATTCTTCAGATGATTTTTGATTCGAAGTATAAGAATTTGAAGAGAGGTCCTAAACAGATTATTGTTCAGGAGCACATGAATCTGAACACTCTTGCTAGGATGAAGGCGTATAAGGGTGTACCATTGAATGAACGACCACCGATGAAGAATCTTTTTGGTCACCTGGTCAACATAGATTATGAAGACCTAGGTCAGGATAAGGTGAGACATGATAACAGTGGATCAGATAAAGACAATCCTTTACATCTAGTAGACCCTGATGCTAAACGAAAGCGTCAAGTGGTTAATGTTGGTGCAAAGAGTGGAAAGGGTAAGGAAAAAGAAACCGAAGCTGAAGCTGAAGCAGAACCAGCTAAGAAGAAGAAAGTTTCGAGGAGGAAGAAAAGTATGGCAAAGAAAGGATTACATTTGGTAGATGAGGTGTCTGTAGACTCTGAAGAGACGCAAGAGGATGAGAGATGGGACTCTGAGGCTGAGACAGTGAAGAGCACCACGCCCAAGGCCACTGTGGCTGGTGAGTCTGTCAGTCTCAACAAGTCGTTGGAGGAACAGAGTACTAGAAGCCCTATTCATTTAGATGAAACTGATGAGGGTTTAGGATTGGGATCAGAGGATTTTCCTGGATCGCCAAAGCAAGGGAAGAAACAAAAGAAACCCCAATTTAAGAAGAAAGAAAAAGTATTGAGACCAATGGAGAAGAGAGCTAGAGACATTGAGACATTGAGACATTGATTGCTGGTAAGAAATTTCCACCAGCATCTAGCTCAAAATCACCGGTTGCAACTCCAGCTGCTAAGAAGCAGAAGACTACATCAGGTACTGAAAAGGAGACTGAATTACCTGTTAATGAATTTAATGATGCACTGGATAGAGTGCTGAAGAAGATAAGAAAAGAAAGTTGCCTGTTGCTGAAGCTTCTACACCCAAGGTCACAGTAGATAGTGATGTTATGAATGCTGTGAATCAGAAGTTTGCTGACATGATGAAAATAATTAATCAGCAACAAGCAGAGATAGAACAATTGAGAAACAACGATAAGAAGATGTTAGACGTTGTGGAAACATCTTATGATAATCAGGAAGCTCTTGAAGCCAAGATTAAACAACTTCGAAAAGAAAACAAGAAGTTGTTAAAGCATGAACAGAGGAACACCAGGAGATTTATTGCTTTGAAAGAGGAGAATAAGAAGCTGAAAGAGAGTAACAAGAACATGGATAATTTGATTAAAGACTTGTACTCTAGAGCTCCTCAACTGCAAGCTGGTGAAGAGGACAAAGAGCGTGATGAGGAGCAGGTAGATTTTGAACCATCTGATGAGGAAGAGGAAGATGAGGAGTTAGATGATGATGCTGGCAATACTTCTCAGAAGAAAAAGAAAGATGATGGCGACGATGATGGTTCTGATAATGATTCTGGTGAAGGAAACAGCTCTGCAAGCTCAGATAGTGATGATGATGATGACGATACTGATAAATACAAGTGTGAGAAAAGAGGATCTGGAAAAGGTGAAGGAGGATCCAGCTCAAAAGCTCCTGGAGGATCTGTTGATGATGATATCTTTTGGAATGAGAAGCTAAGATCATTATCGGAAGATGATAAAAAGATGTATCGCCAGATGTTAACAGATAGAGTCTGGACGATAGATATGACTAGCAGATTTCCTGAGATTTTTGAATCCAGTGACATGAGATATGAGTTGGAGTATAACGATCCAGATTTGGAAGATGGAGAAGTTTCTGCGGCGATGTCGAAAGAGATATTAGAAGGTTTGGCAAAACAAGTTGGGAAGACGTTGGAAGAATTATTAGTTAATAATCAGATTCCCAATGTACCTGAAAAAGAAGCAGGTAATCATTCAGATGATCGAGATGTGCCTGTATTTGAGGAGGTTGAGATTGAAGACATAACCAGCGAGGAATGTCCAAAATATTTCAAGAAAAATAAAGATTCTGGATTTCCTGAATTTACAGATGATTTGTTGAATGAAGCCGAGAAACTTGCTCAGGAAAAGAGTAAAAAATTTGTTGAAGAAGTATTTCAAGGGCATGATAAACTGAGCACAGAACAATCTGATAGTTTGAAGGAGTTATTGAGGAAACTGAAGGAGAAAGAGGCTAATCGTCCTAAGACAGAGATTCGGGGAAGTTTTTACAAGTTACACAATGAGATGTTCAAAGGTAGAGCGTTGGGATGGAAGTTTGTGAAACAGTTGAAGTGTGTAGCTGTTAAATGGGAAAAAGGAATACTTTATTTTGAAAGATTCCATGATCTGAAGACACTTCCATGCTGGGCAATTCGTGATGTTTGTAGGCATGAGATGACTGGATCTGTGAACGATCATGTTGCTTATATTGCTGATCGTATGTCGAGAGAAAGCAGGACGAGATGGAATTTATTCACTCCCCAGTATCCTAAACGGATTGTTCATAAGAAAGATATTGATGCTATAACTGGTATGCCCAAGGTGACGTTAAAGTACAAACCACCTAAAGTGTTGAAACATATTCCGTCGATGCAGATCCCTCAACACTTTTCTAAGGATTTTATCTGGTGGTACTATGATTGGAAAACTGCAGAGGCTGTGATTGTGTTAAAAGATGGTGTGAAAGATTTCAAGAAGATACACATATTTGATCCTATGTGGTTGATTAACTGCTTACATGAGGATATTATTATGTTGTATTATAATCCGAGTTATAGTGAGGTGAAGGATTATGATCAAGCAAGCAAATACCAACGTGTGGTATTCCTGTGCTTTGCTTATGATATAAATGCTGGATGTGATTATGACAAGAAGCTTGGTAAGTTTGTGAAGGTTCAAGATGTTCCTGAAGTCAAGAAGAAGAAACCTAAACAAGCTTATGAACCGGTGATGACCAAAGAACAGAAGAAGCAATTGCACGTTAAGCTGATGAGCAAAAGGATGGATGAAGAACGTCGACTCAAACAATCCAAGCAATAGTCGAGGGGGAGTTTGTAGATGCATTTTGTGCGACTAATGCTTTGGATTACATTTAACATATTTTTTGTCATCAGTCGAATGGTCGAAGGAGTCTCCAGTTGGTCGAAGGAAGGTTTTTGAACGGTCGAAGGAAGCTTAAAGGTTCGAAGGAGAACAGGAGGTCGAAGGTAGAAATAGATTTTAATGTATTGCTTGATTCGACCAGTATGTTTGGTCGAACCTGCACATTCGACCATACTAAATGGGCGAATGTGCAGGCCTATATAAGGTCAAGTTCATTTTTGAGATGTAAGTTTTTGTCATTTTGTTTTCCCTCCAGTTTGTGTTCTCCCTAGGATTTTGAGTCAACTTTGTACACGTCTTTTATTGATTATAAACATCCTTTTAACGTGTAATTGAGTATGATTATGAATGAAATGAATGTTTTAATGATGATTTCTGCGTTTTGTTGATATTATTATCATTTTGTAACTGATTCAAGGATTCCGCACTTGAATTAGTAGACTTGTTTGATCAACACAATTGTTTTTGTCAATTCGATCCTTCTACAACACATGCCACATTACCAGTTGTAATCTCCTCAACACCCAACTGCATACCCGTCCAATCAAATCCCTCATCTTTCTGTATCACCAAGGCCTGGTTTTGGTTATCTGATTGGGTTTGTATGTTTGGTGTAGATATAGGAATGATTGTTCGGTTTGAATTTTGTGGTGTTTGGTTTTGGTTCTGGTTTTGTGTAGTGGTTTGTCTAACAGTGTTGTTTTGTGAAGTATTTTGGCGATTTTGGTAGGTATTTTGTGTTTGAAAGCTTGAAATATTTGGACTTTGGTAAGATACCTGATTTTGGGTTTGACGGTTTCGGTAGTTGGTGTTGAAAGGATTTCTGTTCCCCTGCTGTGCTGGCTGTGTACATTCCCTCTTGAAGTGACCTTTCCCACCATAATTGAAACATGTCACTTTCGCTTTGTTGAAGCCATATGTGGTGTTTGGAGAAGTAGAAAGATCAGTTCTGCCAGTCTTTTCAATGAATTCAATAGCTCTTCTCATAACGCTAGCAAATGCCCACTGGATATCAATGAGCTCCATCTCTTCTTTGTCAATCTGTGCGTAGTCTTCACTGGTTAAGTTGTTGTTACCAATTTGACTAGCAACCAGCCCGTTATAAGAAGCTACCATAGCCGACACCAATGCTACATGTTGCTGTGCAATCTCAATAGTAACATTGTTCAAGTTCGAGGTCTCCAATACAATTGGGCTCTGATTAGATTGAGTTTGGTTTACTTGTGTTTGATTCATTTGAGGAAAATAAGATTGTTGTTTAGGTTGGTTTAAGCTTGCAGAATAACAAGCTGCTTGTTGCATTGGTGAAAATGGTGGGATGAAAGTTGTATTAGGATATGATGGTGGGGTATAAGATGAAGTTTGAGCAAGGTAATTGATAGGTGTTTTGGATGATTCAACATGGTTAGAAACGCACGCAATGTGTGGAGCAACATTTGAACTAGAACTTGAACTAGCAAGAGATGAAGATGCACTACCATGATATACATCCGGATTCTGAGGAACTTGAGCCCTTTTCGCCTTCCTCTTTTCTTCCATCTCTTTATTCTCAAGCTTCTGGATAAACTCGTTAATGGTCCAGTATTGGTACGCATCCTTTTCCTTGAGTACCTCGATGTGTTGATTCCAGTATGGTGGCAACGCATTAGCAAACTTTTCCACCAGCTCAGACATCGGTATGTTAATCTCATAGCTTGAAAGCTAAGTCAATAGGTGACAATACCTTGGAATCAACTCCTTCAGCGTTTCATTCCCCATATAGCTGAAGTTCTCAAACTCTTTTCTTAGTTCCTCCATTCTCAACTTCCTCGTCTTCTCATTCCCATCATGACCATTTCTTAACATGTCCCACAACTGTTTAGAAGTGGTGCAAAAAAAGAGATCAGTATTAATGGCCTGGGACAGTTGGGAAAACACCTTCTTTTCCACAGCAAATTTCTTTTTCTCATCCTCGGCAAGACTTTCCAGCGAAATTGGCTCACCCGTGTTCTCCAAGATCGGAGCAACATAGCCCTTAGCAATCATTTGCCAAGCTTCCGTTCCTTCTAATCCCATTCCCTCAAGATGAATCTTGAACTTGGTCTTCCATGTGCTGTAGTCTACCATTTCCATCAACTTTGGTGGACGGCTTCCACTACCCGAAGATAAGTCTTGAATAAGAGTCGAAATCGCGTTGGTAGTCTGAGAGTGTACCGCTGCTGCTGCTACTCCCCAATAATCAGCCATAGGTTGTGGTTGTGGTTGTGCAACTTGTTGGGGCATAGAACTAGTCATCGCCATGTAGTTAATCGGTTAGGATGGTTGACTAGACTTTTAAGCAGCTACTGACCAAGGATCCATGGTTGTTTGCTATTATGGTGTTGTATTAGGTCGTGGTGTTGTAGGAAAATTCCACATATCGTTCTGAAAATGATTAAACACGAAACGATTAGAAAAAGTTTATAACAGATTCTACGTTCGACCTTTTTGAATGATCGCATGGTCGAATGTGAAAATTAATCCACGTTCGACCGTTTAATAAAGTTCGAATGTAGAAAATAACAAACTCAGTTCACTTTTGACCGTTTAAACCCACGTTCGACCACTCGATTGGTCGAATGTACCCAATAAGGTCGAATGAACAATAACACACTAAAACTTTCTAGGTTCGACCAAATAACACTCCACGTTCGACCAAATAATCCTTGGTTCGACCAAATACTCTCACTTTCGACCAAATCTCCCTAGGTTCGACCCTTCATGTTTGAAAAACGGTTATTCTTTGAAAATCAGTTATTTTGATCAAAATTTTTTAAATGTTGATGAAATTTGATGATTTTATGCAGGTTTTGCTTCGGATTGGATTTGGAACAAGTTTAACAAAGAGAATTTTGAGTTTTATCCATGAAAACAAGTTCAAATCAATCAATTTAACACCAAATTCAGTTTATCAATGAAAAACAGAAAGTTTTGATCAAAATTGGGTCCAAATCAGCTGTAATATTACCAATTTGTGGTTGTTTGATCCAATTGGCTCTCATACCATTTTGTATGCACGTAGGATCGTCTAAGCAACAAAGATAATGATCAAACAAGTTCAATTCAGGTGCGGAATCCCTGAATTGATCACAAAATGATAATAAAACTAGCAAAACATAAAAATCATCATTAACATAATCATTCCATTCATAATCATATTCATTTACATGTCAAAAAGGTTGTTAATAATGATAAAACACGTTTACAGACTCAAAATATAACCCTAGGGAGAACACACACAGGGAGGGAAAACAAATGACCAAAAGTTACAATTCAAAAACTGATTCGGCCTTATATAGACCTGCACATTTGCCCAATTGACTTGGTCAAATGTGTAGGTTCGACCATTCGACATGGGCGAACCAAGACACTACAATATATAATTCTTCCTTCGACCTCCCTTGTGCACCTTCGACCATCCTGAACTACCTTTGACCATTCTATATTCCACATTTGACCATTCGACATCAAACAAAACATTTGTAATCCGCAATCCAATAGCATTAGTCGCAATATATGCATCTACAAAGTTCTCATCTGTTAGCTCATCTAGTAAACTGCTCCAATCAACAAAGCCTTGTGTGAAAAAACAATGTTGACTTTGTTGACTGGTCTCTGCAGGGGCAGAGGGTAGAGTAGCAGTTAATGGCATTTGAGCCTGAGCAACAGGGGTTTGAACATAGTGAATCTGTGGAACAGTGGTTTGGACATAGTAGACAGGAACAGTGGATGAGGACTGTGCAAAGTGAGCAGTGTTTTTCACATTTGGTCCATGGGTATTTTGGAAAAACTGATAAGTGTTTGTCTAAGGCCTTTGATTTAGATAGGTAATCATAGGTGTTCCATTTTGACTCCTACATTCCCTAGCAAAATGACTCATTCTATGACATTCGTAACACTTAATTTTAGATTTATCCAGCCCCACCTTTGACCCACCATGTAAACATGGATATCTTCTGCCAGTTTTCTTATAGAAATTGTTAGTTCTAATACTAAGCAGAGCCAGTTAGTGCAAAATGTCCATTTCTTCCAAGTTCATGGGAACAAAATATTGAAGGTCATTATACTTAAAGGAGATGTTGTCAGATGCCTGGATATCACCACTTGCTGCAAAAGCATAGTTAGGTGAATAAGAATTAGAGTTAAAACCAGAAGTTACGTCAATAAAATGATCATAACCCTGATCCTTACTACTACTAGGCATCTCATCCTGACACAAAAGTGTTGTATTACCAAGCACATAATCATCAGACACTTTTCCAGAATCCTGAAGCTTCTTTTTATGGTTAAGCTCTCTCTCATAGGTCAAGAGCTTACCATAAAGCTGGGTCAGAAATAAGTCCTTAAAACCAATTGAGTTTCTCATAACAATTGCAATAGTGTCCCATTCATCTGGTAGTGATCTCAAAAACCTATGGTTCAATATTGAGTTAGGATAAGTTAGACCCACCAGTTTTAGTTCACTAATTAAACAATTAAACTTCTCAAATTGTTGAGTTAATGACTCTACTTTCACATGACTGAATGTTTCATATTGTTGATTTAATATTTCACGGTTGTTTTCAATAACCTCCTCAGTCCCACCAAATTGTTCTTTCAAAGCATCCCATAACTCCTTTGCACTGTTACAGTGTAACAGTCCAGCATAGATATCATTTGGTAAATCCATTGCCACAATACTGAAGGCCTTAGCATCTAACTCAATTTTTTGAAAATCTTTCTCGGAGTAGTTTTATATTTTCTTTGGCTCTTGAACCTTGGGATCTTCGGTACTCGGGACCATCGGAACATGTAGTCCGAAGATAACCGACTTCCAACACCCAGTGTTCTTTTCAGCTAGAACATGGCTCATCCGACGTTTCCAGATATTGTATTCAGGTCTGACAAGCATCAATGGCTTGTTGTTCGTGCCAGTGTTGTGTGGATCGTGATTGATTGAAGCCATTCTCTTGATTGTTTATAAAACAGAGTGTGTTTAAAAACTTTGAACGTAAATAAACTTTTACTCAGTTTTCATTCCGAAAAACAAAGCGATATCAATAATTGTGAGCTGATCTGTATATATTAAATTGATTGATTAGATCGAATTTAATTGACCGAGCTCTGATACCAATTGTTAGGATCTGAGTTTGATTTGTTATGAAGTTTAATAAATGAAATAGTAATGAAGATGAATAATAATGGAAAGTTTAGCGGAAATATAAACTTTAAATCATAACAAATGAGACAATTGATTTCAACAACTATTTTCCATAAGCCATCACAGATTACAGTACAAGTTTACAATCTCCCCCTCAGCCTGATCACTTACAGCTTTGTTTGTGCTAAGAGAATGTTGTGAGTGATGAATAAAACAGTACATGCACTGTTCCATTTATAGACAAACGAAAACTTTGATGACCTAAGACTAACATCACCTAAGATAGTGACATCTAACAGATATAACAACATAAAACATTTTCCCTATACAAACACTGTTACATTGGAAAACTCTGATGACTAAACAACTGATGGATAATCTCTGATAGCATGAATCATCTGTTGGAGCCTAAGTGATGTTGGCTCCAACAGACCTTGTGTCTTCAGTCCTTTAGCTCTGAAGATGTTTCTTCAACAGACCTTGTAAACAGCAATTGTACAGCAGCTGTTTGGGGACAGCAGTTGTTAGTGTCAATAGTCTTTTAGGAGGATCTTGTATACAAAACACTGTTTTAATGGGGATCAGATGTTAGCATGTTTTGGCTTTTCACTTCACCTGTTCTTCTCCAGTTCAGTAGACCCAACACGAAGTATGTTTCTGAAGTCTTGAGCCGATTCCAGACGGAGGATTCTACACCAATTTCCACTCCCATATAACCCAATCACGGGATTGGAGTTAATGCTAAGGGGGAGCTTATAGATCCCTACATGTATCGAACCATCGTTGGATCATTGATGTATCTGACCGCTTCCTGACCACATATAATGTTTGCTACTTGTCTCTGTGCTCGATTTCAATTGAAGCCGAAACAAAGTCACCTCACTGCAGTTAAATGAATCCTACGTTATCTGAAGGGTTGTCCATCACGAGGTGTATGGTATCCTAATGATGATAAATTTGACCTCATTGCTTTTAGTGATGCAGATTTCAGAGGCTGTGATATTGACGCAAAATCCACAACGGCTGGATGTCAATTTCTGGGGAGCAGGTTATTTAACTAGCAATGCAAGAAGCAGACATCAGTTGCACTCTCAACGTGTGAATCTGAATATGAGGCGGCCTCGGGTTTTTATTGACAAGTGCTTTGGATTCAACTACAAATGCGCGACTACGGTTTGCAATTTCTTAAAACCCCTATTCATTGTGATAATGAAGCAACCATTGCACTCACAAAAGCCACTGTTCATCATTCCAAGGCTAAGCATATCCGAATATGGTATCACTTTATTCGTGATTGCTATGCTCAAGGTTTGATTGATATGGTTAAAATCCACACTAACTATCAAAGAGTCGATCTTTTTACCAAAGCTTTTGACAAATCACGATTTGAATTTTTATTGAAAGCTAACGGTATTAAAGAAAAGCAAGATTAGACTCCTCAACGGTTTATCAAATTTTCTTTTGTTTTTATCTTTTCAAAAATTAAAAATCCAAAACTATATTTTTAATTTTAGGGGGAGTTTTCTTTCAGAAAAACCAAAAACATTGAAAGATTTGAAAAAAAACCATAAAAATCAGAAAAACCCAAAATGGCTTTTCCTGGAGAAAAAGATGAAATGATGGTACATCAGTGAGTATCTTTCACATGCTAAAGAATTGGAAAGTCAAATACTTGACATGTAAGGATTTTGTGTGATGTGTTGGTAGGCTTCGTAGACCTATTAATGCATACCTTAGTGATACAAACATAACGAACTTCTTGCTATGTGGCTAAACACCTCATGGGCATATGGTCTTAGTACCATAATTTCGTTTGATAGGGTTGCCAAAATCGGAGGTTTCGGGTCGTTATGTTGATTGTTATCTGGGGATGGTCTGACTGATCTTTTCTCGTATTGATTTACAGACCTAGATTCAGTCAAGGTATCTTATTAAAAGAGCTTAAATGCAAAAAGCCAAGTTACCGAATGAGGAACTTAAAATGTATGAAGATGATCAAAGATTATCTAATGCATCGTATCATATCTATGATGAAAATCATGATTGATATAAGCCACACCCCGGTAGAGTGCGCATGTTACTCTGTAGCATTGATTTGCTAACCTGTACACCTCTGTGCCTCATACCTTGTAACATACGGATAACAACAGCATAATCACGCGTCACAATGAATCTTTGTGCAAATTCCATGATACAGGAGTATGTTGTGTGTGTGGGAACCACAAGTGAGTTAGTTATTAATACACCTTAAGCGTATCATTTTAAAGCACTGCATAACGGTTTGCATGTGAGCTTATGTGGATAACAATACCAACAGTTGCCAAGTCACACAGTCAGTAAAGTTAAAATATAACAGAACAACGGTGTGATTAGATTTCTCATAAACTGATATGATCCTCTTACCGAAAAATCACAAAAGGTTTATTGCTTTTTGTTTGATTTTTTTCATATATGCAAAACTCAAAAAGATTTTTGGTGTGTTTTAATATAAATTTAAGAAAATCAAAAAGATTTTACATTTTTGCGTTATTTTCGATAACCGATGTTGGAAGACAGTCATTTTCTGGATGTTTGACAAACCAATATGTGTTTTGTATCTTTAACATCAAAATTTGGCAATTTCAAACCAAAACGTGGATGGAATTGGACATTTTGGTGAAAATCAGTTTTACAAAATTTTCATTCGCCATTTCGTTAGGTCGAATGAGTATTTTGAAATTTGAATCGTGCCTTTATTTAGGTCGAATGAACTTGGGTTGTTAAAATCTTTCATTCGAACACAGGGGAAATTTGATTTGTGCTTTAATTAGCCCCGAACCAAAATTTCTTCTTACATTCGACCTCATCAGGGTGTGAACCAACTTATCTATATATATCCAAACAGTCCATTTGAACCTCATATTTTCATTCGTGTGTACTGTTACAACTACTAATCCTCTCTAACCCCGAGTTTTTGATCTTGCTTTTTAGACATTATAATCTTGTTCTTGACAACATAAGGTATAATATTCTTGAATTTTGCAGGATTTCATCTGGTATTCATGATATAAATGGGGATTTTGTGTTTGAAACCCTAGATTGATGATTGGACCAATTGGACTGCGTTTAAATATGTTTTGTTGATTCACACACACTAGTCGATTGTTTTAGGAGGGAAATTATCAAAAACTAGGATTCAAATCAATAGACTAATGAGTTCGATTCTTAAAACCCTAGTTTTTATAGAAAACAATCGATTAGGTGTTAATAACTAAAATTGATGGTAAATCAAACTTAATCGATCATGTTAGAACATAAAACAATCACAATCAGGAATTAAAATGGTTTAAATCAGAGTTTTGAATATTTGAATTCAAACCAATTTTATTTGAACTTTTTGTGAGGTCGAATGAACCATTTTTTTATTCATTCGGGCTTATTGAAACTGGTTCGGACCTTCGATAGGTCGAACCAACTGATAAACTTGACAAATTTTTTTATTTTTGACGATTTTGAGTTCGTACTTATATGTTTTGTGTGTTTTGTAGTTAAACAGGTAAATGGCAGAACAAAAAGAACCGAAAGAGCTTAGATTTGAAAAGAAACATAATTGTAGTGCGTATATAAGTGGTGTGGACGAGAAGTATGATGAATTCAGAGGGATCGTTGATTACTTGAGGAGATCTAGAATTGTGTATGCAATTGCTCAACCACACACTATTTACAAAGACCACTAGGAAGAATTCTGGAAGAATGTTGCATTGGATTTCTGGTAAGGAAAGACGGTGGTACATAGCAAGATACAGGGAATGGATATACTTGTTGGAGAAGCTGATTTCAAAAGAGTGTTAAAGTTAACAGATAAAGAGAAAGACCCAATTAAATTGCCATGGTCGGTGCAGAGGGGTTGTTTTCTGAGGATGAAATACTTTGCTCCTATTACTGAATGTCAACTCAACAAGGCAAATGTTTCTCCATCGTTCAAGTATCTATTACACGTTCTGATTCATGTGTTTGCACCTATTTGAGGTGGTTTTGACGTTCTAAGAGATACAATCAGCTCATTAGCAGTTCCCTTGAACCTAAACAAAGGCTACAACGTATCAGGAATGCTTTTTCATCACATGAAGGAAGTTTTTGATGGTACCAAGACAGACAAGTTCCTGATGTACCCAAGGTTTCTGCAGATGATTTTTGACGAGAAGTATCCTACTTTGGTGAGAGATCCCACGATGATTGTGAATCAAGAGCATATGAATGATATGACATTGAATAGGATGAGAACTTATAAGGGGAAGACAGAGAAACCACCAAATAGGAGATTGTTTGGTCATTTGATTACTCCTGGTTATGTAGCTCCTGATAAAGACCAAGTCAGACATGACAATAGTGACTCGAATTCAGATTCTCCGTTAGTACCTTTGAAGAAAGGAGAGAAAGCTAAAAGGAAAGTCATCAACAAAGGGGCAAAGTCAAAGAAAAAGGGTAAAGAGATTGAGGATGTTTCAAAGGAGAAGAAGAAAGGTAAAGCAAAGACCTTATTGATTGATGAAGAGGAATGGGATTCTAATGAAGAAGAAAGGTAAAAGAGACGAATCCCAAGGCCACTGGTGATTCTGAAACTCCTGATCCTATGGATAAATGTGTTGAAAAATAGCTAAGCAGAGGATATATTAAGGAATACGAGCAGTTGATTATTGATGACGATGTTGATTTTGCAGGTTCTCCTGTTGCACCAATATCAAACAAACGTGGACGTATTAAGACAATGTCAAAGAGAGAGTCTTCAAAGATGAAAAGGCAGAAAGACATTGATCTGTTGCTTAAGGGAAAGAAGTTCCTCAAGCTTTATCTCCACATGCTTCATCTCCGGCAGCAAAGAAGCAGAAGGTTGTACAAGAAACAGAAGGACAACAAAATCCTAATTCTGTTTCCAAGTCACTGAAAAGTATCCTATCCAGTTTAAACAAGTCACCTGCTGCTAAACCACAAAAAGAATCAAGTTCACAACCGAATGTTACTGTTTCTGATGATGTAATGAACTTGGATAACCAAGAGGATGAAGAAAATGAAGAAAATGAAAATGAGATCAAGAAGATGAAGAAAATGAAAAAGATGATGAAATTCTTCACTAAGCATGAGAATGAGATCAAGAAGATGAAGAAAATGAAAAAGATATTCTTGAATTTGTGATTAAGTCTAAGGAAAGACAATATAAGCTTAAAGAAAAGGTAACCAGTCTCCAGATAGAGAATGTTGAACTGAAAGAGTCTAGCAAGAAGAATGCAAAGAGAATAATGTTGGTTGAGAAAGAAAAGAAGAAGCTGAGGAAGATTATTGATGATTTGTATTCCAAAGCACCTCAATTGAAAGGTGTTGATGATAAGGAGGAAGAAGAAGAGGATGATGATAAAGAACAGGTTGATTATAGTGGAACTGACAAAGATGATGATTCAGATGATGATGATAAAGATGATGATGCATCTGGCGGTGATGGTTTGAACAAAGAAAAGTCTGCTAGTTCAAAGGAATCAGATGATGATGTTGATAACTATTCCTTTGAAAAGAATGAAAAGACTAAAGAAGACAAATCCGCTTCAAGTTTAAAGAAGAAAGGTCAAATGACTGAAGCTGAAAAGCAGAAATTGAAAAGAATGCTGAAGCGTGGGTATGTGATAGTAGAACTGACTGAGAAATTCAGAGATATCTTTATCACTGAAGACATGAGATACTGTTTAGAATACCAAGACCCAGATCTTGAAGATGGTGAGGTTAGTGTTGTTGTAACAAAAGAAATACTTGAAGGAGTTGCGCAGCAAGCTGGAATATCTCCAGAAGAGTTATTGAAGAAACAAGAGATTCCTAACATTCCAATGATTAAACCAGGTAAAAGTTTTGATGATATGAACACCAACAACTTCAATGAGGTGGAAATCGAAGATATATCTCATGACGAATACCCGGAGTACAATAACATGAAAGATCAAACCAGCATTCCAGTTATTAATGATGAGATCTTAAAAGAATCTGAGAAGATTGCTTAAGAGAAAGGAAAGAAGATCATTGATGAAGTGTTTGATGACAAAACTAAGAAAGAGAATGTGTTTAAGCAATCTGATGCTTTGAAAGCCTATTTGAAGAAATTGCGAGAAGAGACTGATAATCGTCCTGTGCCGGCAATTCAAGGTGAATTTTACAAATATCATTAAAGGATGTTCAAAGGTAGAGCACTGGCATGGAAGTGGTTTCCACAGCTGAGATGTATTGGTATTAAATGGGAGAAAGGTATTATATATTTTGGACATTTCCATGATATTAAAACTCTTCCACACTAGGCTGTGAGAGATATTTGTAGACATCAGTTGGGTGGTGTGGAAAGTTCAAATGTGCTTCATTAGATGGCTGAGAAGATGACACATGAGAGTCATACGAAGTGGGATATGTTCAAGCCTCACTATCCAAAAAGAATTATTCACAAGAAGATTGATCCAGAGAACAATTACCATATGTGACTCTGAAGTACAAACCACTGACTTATTTGAAAAGGATTCCTTTGATGCCGATTCAACAAAGTTTCAGTAAAGACTTTGCATTCTGGTACTATGACTAGAGGACTGGTGAAGCAGTGATTATGTTACATGACAATATTTAAAGCTTATGTGCAAGAAGATACGCGTGTTATATCCTATGTGGTTGATAAATTGCTCGAAAGATGACATTGACACGTTGTAATATAACTAGATTCATTTTGATGTGCCTGATCTTGAGCAAGTTTGGAGATTTCAGAAGATTGCTATATTTTGTTTTGCATTCGGAGTTTATGCAGGTTGTGATTATAAGACTCTGTTTGGGAAAACAATGAAGCTGAGAGGTGAATGGAAGAAACAGACCAAAGAATCTGAGCAATAGACAAGGGGGAGTTTATAGATGCATTATTATGTCTGTTGATTTCGGATTCACATAATAATAGCGAAGTTTTCAAGTTTTGGATGTTTCATATGTTGGTTCGGGTAAACAAAAGGTCGAAGGAGATTGTAGAAGGTCGAAGGAAGTTTTTATATGTTTACAATTCTGGTTCGGAATCTCGAAGGGTCGAATTGGTTCATTCGACCCTGTGCAAGGTCAAATGGAATTGTCTATATATAGTTTTGATGTGTTTTACAATAGAACAGTTGGTCATTTGAGTAGGTGTTTGTGTGTGTGTTTAGGAAGATTCTGTAAAGTCTTTGTTTTGGTTAATACTGGTCTGTAAACGTTATAACTTGATTATTATTAATGAAAACTTTTTGAAAATCAAATCTAACTTGTTTTGATTACGGTTTATATCATTTTGCATATGAATTAGGGTTTCTGCACCTGATTCATCTATACTCGTGTGATATCTTGTGTTGTTTGTGACAATCCGATCCTACATTATTGATATCGATTTGTTTGTTGAATTCAAAACTGGGTAAAAGTTTAGTTACGTTCAATGTATTTTAAATACACTCTGTTTTATAAACAATGAAGGATGTCTTAAATCAATTATGATCCTCACAACACTGGCACCAACAAAAAGCCACCGATGCTTGTCAGATATGAATACAATATCTGGTAATGTCGGATGAGCCATGTTCAAGCTCAACAGAACACAGGATGTTGGAATTCGTTTATCTTCGTACCACATGTTCTGATGGTGACGAGTACTAAGGACCCAAAAGTTCAGGACCCAAGAAGCTTGAAAAATATTCCGATGTAGATTTTCAAAATAATTGAGTTAGACGCCAAAGCTTTCAGTATCTTTTCAATGGATTTACTAAGTTATATCTATGCTGGTCCGTTACACTATAACAGTGTAAAGAAATTATGAGATGCTTTGAAAGAACAGTTTGGTGAGACTAAAGAAGTAAATGAAAACAATCGTGAAATTCTGAATTAACAATATGAAGCATTTAGTCATATGAAAAGGGAGTCATTAACTCAGCAATTTGAGAGGTTTACTGGTTTAATTAGTGAACTAAAACTGGTAGGACTAACTTATCCTAAATTAACTTTAAATCATAGATTATTAAGATCTTTACCTGATAAATGGGACACTATTGCAATTGTCATGAGAAATTCAATTGGATTTAAGGACATAATTCTGACTCAGCTTCATGGTAAGCTCTTTACATATGAGAGAGAGAGCTTAACCAGAAAAAGAAGCCCCAAGATTCTAGAAAAGTGCCTGATGATTATGTGTTATGTAATACAGCACTTCTAGGTCTAGAGAAATGCCCTGGTAGTAGTAAGGATCAAATTTACAGTCATTTCATTAACATAACCTCAAGGTTCAACTATAATACTTACTCCCCCAACTATG
This sequence comes from Ambrosia trifida, assembly GCA_028751855.1. NCBI lineage: Eukaryota > Viridiplantae > Streptophyta > Magnoliopsida > Asterales > Asteraceae > Ambrosia > Ambrosia trifida. The sequence continues at coordinate 14,840,617 of CM054122.1, forward strand.
CTTTTACAGCTAGTGGTCATATCCAGGCCTCTGATAACTTGTCTTTTAAGTATAATAATCTTCATCACTTTGACCCCCATTGACTTAGAAGAAATGGACATTTTGCATCGATTGGCTCTACTCGGTATTAGGACAAACAAGTTCCATAATAAAACTGGTAGAAAATATCCAGGGTTGCTGGAGGGTCAAAAGTTAGGTTGGATAAATCAAAGATAAAGTTTTATAAATGTCACAGGCTAGGTCATTTTGCTAGGGAATGTAGGAGTCAAACTGGTACACCTATGATAATCTATCCAAATCAAAGAGCTCAGTCCAACACACAGCAACACTCTTATCAGTATTCCCAAAATACCCATGTCCCAAATGTGCAAAACACTGCTCATTTTGCACAATCCTCAAACATTGTTCGAATGCACTATATCAAAACCACTGTTTCTCAAATCTAATATGTTCAAACCCTTGTTGCTCAAGTAAAAGTACCACAAGCTGCACCATCATCTGCACCTGCAAAGACTAGTCAATAGTGCTTCTTTACTCAAGGCTTTGTTGATTGGAGCAGCTTACTAGATGAGTTAACAGATGAAAACTTTGCTCTTGTTGCCAAACCTAAAAATGAACCAAAAAATTTTTGTTTTATGGCACTTCAGACAATAGTTAAGGGAGTTAAATCAGAGGAGGTGGTGTCTGAGTCTGAAAATATGACTAATAATGTTGTTGAGAAAGATGTTTCAGGTGAAAAGATTGAAGAAGAAGCTGTGAATCTATCAGACCCATGGAATGCCAGTGATTGTGAATGCAAGTGTGATTGTGCAGTGATGGCTGCTGCTAAGGTATCTCCTTAAATCCTAAAGGATTGTTCTTTAAACACTTGTGTCGTAGCTTTTGCTAACATCGAAGAGGTGAATGCAAAAACTTAGAAAGAAAATCTTAGAAGATGAAAATCAGTTTGAAAAACTCAAAAAGAGTTAAAACCAAAATTAACTGAAAAAGAATCTGAGATATGCAACTTAAAACATGAAGTAAGAATAAACAAAGACCAGCTCCAAAGTATGATTAAAATATCAAAGTTGTAAACAGAAGCTTGAATCTACCTAAATCACTTGTGAAAAATGGGTAGAATAATGAAAAGGTTATGAGATGTTATTCAACCAACAGACCAAAAGCAATGTGAAGTGTGGCATTGGATTTCCAGAATCCAGTGACCAAGATTCCAAAAATATTGCTAAAAAAGAATCTAAAATGGTTTAAGTAATCCCCACAAATCTGTATGGTCAAGAAATTAAAATCATCAAATGGTAAGAAAATTGTTCTTGAAAAACCTGGAGGTTCCTCATCATTTGCTGAAATTGAAAAATAACAGTTTAAACCAACTTGGTCTGATAAGTGTGATGTTCTTGATAATTTTAAACGAGTGAATTTTTCAACCACTGATGGCGTCAAAGAACCAAAAGTCAAAATCATTCCCTTGGCAGATCTTCCAGTAGATGTTCAAACATCTATTGAAAAGAAGAAGGAAAAAGGGAAAAAGAAAGAAAAAGATTTAAACGTGTTCTGTGATAAGAGGAACCATGTCACTAAAATTGTTTTCTCTTAAAAGCATATGACATCAATAAAGGAACAAATATGTGTGAGTCAAAACCACATTGCACCGTCTGTGGTAAAAAGAATCAGAAGACTCAAGAGTGTCTTTTTCTCAAAAATTTTGTTGTCAAGAAAAATGAGTACAAAACAAAAACTTTGGTGTCAAGGGGCTAGTACTTCAAAAGGAAAGTCTAAACGGATGTTCACATCTGTTCAAACATCTGTCGCCAAAAAATTGAATGAAAACTCTGCTCCCAGAGATGCCCAAGTAACAGATGCTCTACCTTCAAACAAGTTTCCAAGAGGCTATGGACAACCACCATGCCATAAATTGCCACATGTTTATGAAGAGCCAAAAGGGCCTTCTAAACCAAAAGTGAACAAGCATCCTCATGGTTACCATCATCTGGTAAGGAATGGTCAAACATCTGTTGGACCAAGTGTTGACATACAAGCACTGGCAAATGATCAATAACAGTCGTTGAACTTAGTCCAAAAACTTGTTCAAACCATAGACCATTCTCCTAAACTTGAATTTGAAAAGTCTGAGAACCCATCCAAAGCTAACACGACTTTGAACATACACCAAAACTAATACATCACAGATGTGTAGGGAGCTTCTGCATGCTTAGACATTCTTTGATATGTAGACAGTGGAGGCTCCAGGCATATGACAAGATGTAGAGCCTTACTCAGAGATTTCTCAGCTTATGTAGGGGTGATATATCTTTTGGTAATGATTCAAAGGGAAAGGTGTTGGGTTCTGGGACTATTTAGGCTGGGAGACTCAAGTTTGAAAATGTTAATCTTATAGATAATTTTAATCTTCTTAGTGTTTCACAAATGAGTGACAAAGGCTATGGGTCATTCTTCACCAAGAATACTTATAAGATTATTGGCCTGAAGTGGTTAAAAAGATTGAGACCATCATAGAAGAGAGCAAAGCACAACTTGTTGCTCATAGGAATGGCAATATGTATGTGGTTGAAATGTTGGAGGATAACCCTATGTCAAATGTCTGTTCATTTTTTGATGCCTCAACAAAAGAGACAAAATTGTGGCATAGGAGATTGGATCATACCAACCTTCAAACTATCAACACACTCTCAAAACAAAGCCTTGTCAGAGGCCTTCCATTAAAAGAATTTAAATGTGATGAACACCGCATTTCATGTTTAAAAGGAAAACAACATAAAATGTCACACAAATCCATTGATGAGTCAAAACAAGTCAATGTCTTCAAATGTTGCATATGGATTTGTTTGGCTCAATAAAAATCATGAGTCTAAGGAAAAAGAGATATTATCTTTTCATAGTTGATGATTTTTCTAGGTTTAGATGGACTTACTTTTCACATTCTAAAGATGAGACTGCAAGTATCTTAAAGGAGTTTGTCACCAAAGTTGAGAAATAATATGACTTTCCAGTAAAAGTATTTTGGAGTGACAATAGAACAGAATTTAAAAATAAGGAGTTGGATGACTTATGTGTGTCAAAACAAAGTGTGAGGCAGTTCAGCATTCCAATAACACCATAACAAAATGGGGTGGTTGAAAGAAAAAAACAAAACCCTCATTGAGGCTGCAAGAACCATGCTAGCAGATTCTGGTTTACCACTATCCTTTTGGGCAGAAGCTGTAAACACTACTTGCTATGTTCAAAACAAAGTTTTGATCAATCCTAGACATCAAAAGACTGCTTATGAAATTTTGTTCAAAATCAAACCACTGGTCTCATTTTTTAAAATCATTGACTTCCCATGTTTCATTTTAAATCTAAAAGATTACATTTCAAAATTTGCAGCTAAAGTGGATTATGGTTATTTTCTAGGATATTCTTCTACAGCCAAGGCCTACAAAGTGTTTAACACAAGGACTCGGACCATAGAAGAAACTCTGAATGTAAAGTTCAATGAACTTTCTTCTATAAAAATCCCTGCAGAACTGTTTAATCTTGATAAATTTAAATCTCAAAATATTACTAATAAGACTAACAGTACAAGTACACCAGAGTTATCACAACAGGATTACATATTTGACATTGTAAGTCCCGAAACTCTCACAATATCACTCAAAGGAGTGCGAAAAACTGATCAATGACTAACAAGATAAACACAAAACGATCGAATTGCTAAACCACCTTGCACATGAGAGAATTCGTCTCATACAAGGTTTTCACAAAATACAAGAATAATATTCAACGAAATAAACCCTACAGCCTATGACCAACTACCTATTTATAATACATAGGAGGCGGTTTACAATGGGCCAAACTATTTTCGCACACCCAAGCCCAAAACCTGTACACCAAAAGACTAAGACACATAAACTAAGACAAGCATAAACCTACTAATCTTTGATCTTACATTATCCCCCCTAGGTTTATGTTGTCTTTGCGGCCTTTTCACTTCTTCTTGTTGGGCTTCTTCTTCTTGTCTAAATCAGGAAGAGGTGTTCCAATGTATGGTCCAAACAGTCTTTAAATTTATAACTTGTGCCACTCCAGTAGTGAACGTCTTGGCACAGACTTTGGATTCAATAGCACTTTGAATCTGAGATCTTCCAAGCAAGTGAATATCATTTTCTGCAAATCTCATCAAGTAACGAACATCATTAATTCGATATTCTTCATTCTCACACACTATCACAGCTTGCCCAGATACTAGATCATAGACCCGATATGTGACACCCCAGGAAAATCACACATCGGCTGTGGCCAGGAGATATCCTTGGTTCATATGTAATCCAATGCCTCTTAAATCACCAACGCATTTTGGGGCTTAATGTTAATCGATGAGAGGAGAACTCCATAGTTATGCGTGCTCAGATGGGAGCAATATCAGGATGGGTTACCTCTTGGGAAGTCTCCACTAGGGAACCCAAAAACAAATCTGTGATCTTTGGATGGGCAACCCATCGGGGCAAAGCGGACATTATTGGAGGTAAGAGGGGTCGGATGTTACACGATACTTAAAATCCTGCAAAATGTTATCAAGAAGTTCTTTGAGAAGAGGAATAATCTTAGCTTGATCAGTTAGCGGCCACATAACAACTCGAAGAGGTTTATTTGTAGTAGGATCCAAGACATCTACGTGAACTTTCACATATGACTTATTCTGCAAATCCATATCTTTGAAATTCACCAATGCTTGTTTTTGAATTTGATTATAGAAATTCCAGCCAGTTTTACAGTTTGGATCTCTACATTGATTGTGCTAAGGAGCAGTACTCAAATCACGCAAGTCTATAGGTGTCCATGATTTAAAAGCAGTTGGAGAACTATAATACTCGACCATCCCGTTCTTCCTTTTCATGATGAACATCCCTTTCTCAGCATTATATGCCCAGCTTTGCACACTAGCCCTATTACCAAACTTGTTTTTCCTTATAATAACCATGTGCTTGTCTGGAAAATCTTGATATCCATAAACCTTTTCTTTTCCAACATTCGTCATCATAATCTCTTTCTTCTTCTTAGTCACCAGCCTTCTCTTCGATTGAGTCTCTATATACTTGGTTATCTCTTCCTCTCTTTCTTTATCCCATTTATCACTTTCTTCACGTGACATCGGCTTAGGAGGATCAGCAAATTCTTGAGCAAACTTTTTCTCTAACTTCTGCTTTAACTCAAGGACCATAGCTGAAACCATGCCTAAATTAGTTTCTAGCTCCTGAATCTTCTTACTCTTGTAAGTAACTTCTTCCATCAAACTTGAAATTTAAGCATCCTTGAAAATCTTATCTTCTTCAAGCTCAGTTACTCTTCTTAGCAAGATACCCAAATCGAAATCTCCAGAGATTTCCTCACTATTAGGACTATAAGCAGTAGTGGAGGACTGTTTATCAGCCTGCTTTCCAGAATATGCAGCTGATACTTGCAACAACTCTGCAACCTTAACAACATTTTTATCAAATTCGGAATCCTTGGGATTACTCGGACCTTCCCCAGGCATTCAGCTGGCGAATATAAAGGAGCCTGTGACTCAAGAACAAAACGAACAAAAGAGTCACTTGGTGCAGTTCCTTCCACATTAACGGGTGGTACGATTGTTGGGATAGTAGGAGACGTCTCCCGACCAATCCTAGGATCTCTTCTACTTCTTGTCTTAGGTTGAAGATCTACAATGGAGTCTTCAGCAATAGGATCTTCTTCTATTTCTGGCACTAACATTGGTATAATTTCAGGTGTTGATATGTGAGAGTATTCACACTTAACTCTTGGTTTTCAATTGTTGTACCTAATGTCTGTTCTTTTGGAGCTTGTAATTCAACTTCACCTTCTTTTCCAGTCTCAACCTCACCTTCACTACCATCAAACAATGATTCTTCAAAAACATACTCATCAGTTTCATCACTTGCATCTTCTTCATCAGTAACCACCTCGGTTAGATCAACGTTCTCAATCGGCACACTCTCTGACTTAGGTATTTCAATAGTTTCAACATCATGCTCCTAGGCAATACTAGCATTAACAGAAGGAGAAGGAGGAACTATCGGTTCAACTACCTCGGGGAACTTTCCGAACCTCTCTAGCGGCCTTCTATTCTAATAAGTAACCTGAGCGTCTATTCTAACTTGCTTCTAAAGGCCAAATATGGTGTGATTCATCAGTTTTGTATCATATGTATTCAATGTCTATTCAAGTGACGGATATTTTGAATCTAAGATCATCTACTAAAACCATGGAAATTTATACCACTACTGTTTGTTTATAGTCTTCACATTCACCAACATATCATTTAAGACACACTTTGAAAAGGTAAACCTCCAGTCCATTGGTAAAGCAATAATAGCTAAAGTATGTTTGATGTTTAGAGTGTCAATCCACTTTTGTTTCCATTGATACACGCCAAGTAGCAATGAGCTAGGAATCTACAGTAGGGATGTAATAATTTCTTCAGTGTGGGAGGATAAGCACCCACATAACTCATTCTCTCTAATACTGAAACAATCCTCTTTTGAATACTCGGTGGGATCTTTAGCAGCATCTCCAAACAGCAGCACATCTATAATAGTCTGCTCAGTAATGGTGATGACTTTATTCTGAATCTTTGATCAAATTAATGTATCATCCTTTCTGGCTCCGGAATTGTTCCAAAATTTCTATATACAATCTTCTTGAACCACTGGATTCTCCCTAAGAGCATGTACCAATCTGCATGTGTTCAAGCCCACGATCATTGACTTGAACTCTTCATGATTCTTGGGAGGATCCCCCAGAAAGCAAACAATATTGTGATTTTTAACAAAATCAGCACCTTGAACTTTAGCAGTAGCAGACTTCTTTGTCATATCGGTACTAAACATCTTAGTTGCACACATTGCTCAAAATTCTACCTCAACAGAAGACCGAGACACCATTTATTGTTTATTGTTTTTTCCAAGACACCAAATAATCACCAAGAATTACACAAAAACATGTAATTGACCTTCTATTTAAACACATTTGTCCCAATCTGAATAGGCTAGGATGTTAAAACTATTGCCAATACTGAACACAATCCCTTTTCTCGGGAGCTGATTTCAAGTATCTTAGAAACCTAATAGCAATTTTTAAATGACCCTCAGTAACCTTGTGCACGTATTGAATAAGATATATTTGGACGAGTATGAAATAAGTAAATCAATTTACCCACCAATTGTTGATACCCGACCATATTATCTAATTCCTTATTATGATCAGCTATTGAATTGATTATAACATGATTGGGTTCTAAAGGATTTGAAATAGGTTTACACCCCAACATACCATATTCGGCTAATAACTTAGTACAGTACTTTCTTTGAGACAAACACAAACCACTATCAGTTTTCATAACTTCAATACCTAAAAAATATTTCAACTCCCCTAAATCTTTTATTAAAAACTTTGACTTAAAAGAAGTTTTAACATTTTCTATTTCTTCCACAAAATTTCCAATTAAAATTATATCATCCACGCATACCAAAAGAACCAAAAACACATTTGTTTTTCACAAACATATAGCAATCACATTGAGAATGCACAGAACCAAATTCAATGAGAGCACTAACTAGCTTCTCATTCCGCATTCTAGGGGGCTTGCTTTAGCTCATACAATGACTTCTTTAATCTACACACCTTTCCTATAGATTTGCACTCATATCCTTCAGGAAGTGTCATGTAAATTTCCTCATTAAGATCACCATATAGGAATGCATTATTAACATCTAATTGGAAAATGCTCCAAGAGTTTTGGACAGCTAAACTTAAAACACATCTAACTGTGACAAGTTTAACTACAGGAGAAAAAGTCTCCTCATAGTCTACCCCTTCTCGTTGACTGGATCCTTTAGCTACCAACCTAGCCTTATATCTATCAATTTCTCTACTAGACTTGTATTTAATTTTGTAAACCCATTTACAACCTATCTTATGTCTTATCTTGGGCAAATTAACTATTTCCCAAGTGTCATTTCTATACAAGGCTTCTAACTCTTCATTCATAGCCCTCACCCAATTGTTATCTTTAACAGCTTCATAGTACGTTTTTAGTTTCACTATGTTTATTAAGAGTTACTGAGAAGCACTTGTTCTCTTGAGAAAGATTTGATAGATTTACAACTTTTTCTATCCCATATTTTACTTTTCCTTCTACAACATATTCCATAAAGTTTTTTAAGAAAATTTAAATTTCTAGTGGACCTTCTTAAACTACTTTGTTCATGTTCCTTGAATGTGTCCCCCTTAGAAATGATGTTTAGTTCATTTCCAGTATTCATATTTTCAACCCTATCATCATTATTGTTAAGGTTACTAGGCTGCTATGAACAAGCCATGTCAGATTGTTCTGAACTAGCCTCGCATACAGTACCCTTATCACTAAGAAATTGCCGATTATCATGTGTTCCTAGATCAACGTTACCATTATCCCCTTTATCATCATTGGGATCATTCACATTCAAGGACTCTTGAGGTTTTGTGTTTTTAAAAAGTTCAAAAAAATTCAAAGAATTAACTTGTTTATCAGAATTTGAATCAAATGTTTCAAATATATTTATTTCTTTAAAAGGAAAACAATCTTAAAAAAACTTTACATCTCTAGAAAATAGAGTAGTTCTATTATCTTGACTAAAAACATTATAACCCTTTTTTTTCTTGAGAGTAGCCTATTAAAACACATTTTTAGCCCTACTCTCTAACTTATTTAATTCATTTAAAATAGTGCAAAAACCCAGACATCCAAAAACCCTTAAATGATCTAAAAAGGGGCTAAAACCATAGACAAATTGGTATGGAGACTTCCCATTAAGCACAGAATAAGGGGTCCTATTAATTAAATAGCAAACAGTTAAAATACATTCAGTCAATCTAATAGGCACATTACTTTGAAATAAAAGAGCCCTCATAACATTTAAAAAGTGTTGATGTTTTCTTTCCACATTGCCATTTTTTTGTGGAGTGTAGGCACAAGTAGTTTGAGGAAAAATACCCTTAGATTTACATAAATCTCTCATTTGATGGTTTAGAAATTCTAAACCATTATCACTTCTTAAAATCTTTACATATTAAATTGAGTTTTAATCAAATTTACAAAATCTTTAACATTTTCAAATACTTCTGACTTGTTCTTCATCAAACCACACAGCTCTAGAATAATCACCAACAATCGTTAAAAAATACTTATTTCCCCTCTCTACCAGAAACCCTATATAGTCCCCATACATCAAGGTGAACAAGCTGACCCAGATGAGTAGACTTATGATCACTCAAAGGGAATGGTTCCCTATGTTGTTTGGCTCTTTAACAAACTTCACAAGGACCATGCCCTTTATTAAAACTAGTTTTTAAACTAGGACTCAAAACAACTAAGACTTGATGAGATGGATGTCCTAATCTTGCATGCCACATATTGAACACATTCATACTATTAAAACACACCTTAGAATGAATACAAGCATTGTTATGTACATATAATCCATTGAACTGATCCCCAGTCACCGGGACATTCTTTGTTGACAAGTCCTCTAAATAACAATTATGTTCACCAAACCCAACAAACAACTTATTATCTTTTGCTAACTTATGTATAGATAAAATATTAATAGAATATTCATGTACAACAAGCACATTTTGTAATATAACATTTTCAGCAAGTTTTAACTTTCCAATCTTTGTTACATGAGAAAAAGTACCATTTGGATGTTTAACTTTAATGTTTAAATCTGAAACATCTATGTAGTCAAATAAACCATTTTCATTGTTTACCATATACTTATTAGCACCTAAATCAACAATCCAACCTATTCCTATTAACCCTTTATTTGTACTAGCAAAATAATACAAGTTGGAACCAACAGAAGTGCAACACACAAACCTACCAGAATGGTTGCAATTAACAGATGACTCTCCAGATTTCTCCTTTAACAAACCAAGTAGTTTTGTTACTTGATCACTAGTTAGAGAAGCAACAGAATTATTAGTAGAGTCTGAACTACTTTTATTGTTTACAATAGCTTTCTTTCATTGATATCCTCTAGGTCTAGTCCAGGAGGGGTACCCTATTAATTCAAAACACTTATCTACTAAGTGTCCTGTTTTATCACAGTGTGTACATTTCAAAGAGTGTTTGGGCCTCTATTAAAGCTCTTAGTGTTATTACTATTATTATTAATAAAATCATTGTTATTAGTTTTAGAAAGAAAACTAACGGTTTGACCACTTTTAGACACATTACTAGAGTTTCTATGAGATTCCTCTCTATAACCAACAGCAAAAGCTTCTTTCACACTTGGAAGTTCAGATTTTATTAACAAAGTAGTCCTCACACTATGATATACACTGTCTAGACCCATCAAGAACTACATTAGTTTAATCATATGATTATAACTATTGAAATCCTTTTATGCATCACAAGTACAAGAAGGCAACTGCACAATTTTATCAAGTTGTTTCCGCATTATGCTCAGTTTATGATATTATTCTGACACACTCATACCATCTTAAGTAAAACTATTTATCTTTTGATGTAAATCAAACACAACAGATCCATCAATCTTATTATTTGTTTCCTTAAGGTCCCTCCAAACATCAAAGGCTACTTTGGAGTATACCTGTCCCATGTACAATTCTTCTGAAATGGAATTTAGAATCCAAGTTAAGACAATGGAATTACACCTATGCCATTGTCTTTGTAGGACAGGGTCATCAGTAGGTCTAACACATTCACCATTAATAAACCCAACTTTGTTTTTAACTTGTAAACCTAACAACATTGCATTAGACCAAATAGTATAATTTTCAATTCCCTTTAGTTTGATACTAAGTATTGTAAGATTTATAGAATCACTAGAATTAATATAAAGAGGATCACTAGCCTCTAGTTTGCTCACGATTGTTACAACAGCACTACCAGAGCCTGCATCACCTTTAGGAAAAGTTTCACTAACAGGATCTTCCTTATCAGCCATATAATAAACTATTCACAACAATATCACAATAGTACAGAAAACCAATCCAGATACTATAGAACGGGAACAAGAAATAACCATGGGAAACAAACAAAAACACAGATAACCAGTTGATTAACAAATACTCAAAAAATTACTCAAAACACACACAATGGCTAGGCCAAGCTAGGGACCAGATCACAGGTTCATCACTTAAGGTGCATGTGCAAGCCTTAACTTGGGAGCTTTCTACTTTCTAAACCAAAACACACAAACAAACACTTGACTCGATCAAATGTCGGTCCCTCTAACCTGGTACCAAGATTCTAGACTCAAACAACAGAAAATAAAAAAAAGGAAAAATCTCACCGAAATAACCCAAGTTAGGGTTTCACCAAAAATAGGTTACCCATTGATTGGGGGTAACAACAATCGGAATCACCTCGCTAGGGTTTTTAAGACCCCTAGCACATCGCCTTCAAATCCGACAAACCACAACTCCTCAGCTCTCAAATCAAGAACCAAAAGAACAAAGATCTCGAATCAATAATACCAGATCTATACCAGTCTAGACTCAATCAACAAAGACCAAACCTAGATGCACTAGATCTACAACCCTCTCCTTCAAGTCTACAAGATCCAACCCATGACACAACAAAAAATCACAGCAGAATATGAACGAACACAGAACCAAGACCTATAATAGCTCTGATACCATCTCAAGATTTTGGTATCAAATCTTAATCAAGAACTTTAATAAACAAAACTTGAAAGAACAAATACAAACCAAAATCTCTTAAACCAAAAAGACTAACAAGCCAAAATGACTGTCATATACAAACACAAAACTCTCAACAAAACCAAATCTAAACTCTCGATCAAAAACTATATTAGGCACTAACAAGATTAGAAACAAGACGTTTAAACTGATCAAAACTCTAATCTCCTCATCAATTGAAAGAGAGACACCAGAAGAAAAATTGTTGGAGAGAGAAAAACAAAGTGAACGAATAAATAACTCTAGAGACTTCTACACATTTTTGTACCCCAGCTCTTGTGGGCTCACCGACTCACAATATCAGCCTACCAAATCTAAAGTATAGGAAACAGTCCAGTCTTGATCATAAGCCCAAACAGCTGCAAAGCCTAGTCAACTACATCATCAACACTTGCAAAGCCCATCTACACTTTAAGCCCACTTCAACTTATCAATATAATCCTACAAAAAACAACTTATGCAAAATGATAAAATAACTATAAAACAATAATAGAACAAGAAATATAATGTTATAATTTTAACAATAAGGTTTAATGACTTTTTCTAGAAAATGGGACTTAATGAAAAAACAATTTGATTGCTAAAAAGTCACATGTGTTGAGTTGTGTGGGTCATCATTTCTTTAGAACGACAATTTGTATACTCGTCTAGTCTACTATTGATTCTACTTCACTATCCATAATGGGACTTAAACTCTCAAAAGTCAGAGGAGGGGACACCATTTGGCAGAAGCACGTTACATAAGTCGGATGTGTGTCCAAGAGAATGAAGCAAATCTTCTAGTAGGATAAAATCCGGCCGGCTGATTACTATAGCAGTAGTGAATCTATTTCTATTTATTTATTTATTTAGTATTTTTTTACAGGGGCACATATTAGGTCGGGTCAAAATGAGGGGGTTAAATCAAATATGGTTAAACTGAGTTGGGTATAACCATTTATGCTTATCCACTTAATAATATTGTAAAACTATTAATACTTATTCACTTAATAATATGATAAAATTTTACCTGGAGCCGAAAAGAGTTAAAAAAAAAAAGAAAAAAAAGAAATATTAAGAGTTCTTTAATGAAAAACCAATATAAATAATGAAAATAGTTAAACAAATATAATAGACTAGGCCTGATCATGCTTAGAGAATTTTTTTTATTTAATATCTACATAAATTGAAAGTTGGTTAAATTATTTATGAAAATAAACACATCTTCTAAATAAAAAAAAAACTATTTTAACAGGGTGTACATGTGAAAAGAAATAAAACATTACAATAACAAAGTAAATTATATATGTATTACTAGCTGATTACCTCGGGAAGGTCCCGGGGTTGAAAAATTTAATATGATTTGATAAAAAATGATAAAAAATGATAAAAGAAGAAAACTCAAATCACGAAAAGCGTAAATAATTTAAACATAATCAATCTTAGTTAAAAAAAACATTTATTTAAAAAGTTAAAAAAAAATAAAAAGCATAAACTATATTAAACATAATACAGTATTAAAAAGATAACCTTCAACATATAATCATCTTTACGTAATTTAAAATATGTTACAATTTGACTTTGACTTATATAGATGTAGAATTCATGATGGGGGTTGAAAAATATAACAATTCTAATAATATTAATACTAATAATAATAATTATTACTCTTGTAATTAAATAAATAAAAAAAAATCTTGTTATAAGGTGACACCATGTGTTGCAGTGTTGCGTGATTCGTTCTCCTAACTTCTCTTGATGAAGTATACCTATCCATCTTTAGAAGAATAAAATTCCAATGATAGCATGGCGATTGGGCTGAATTTCAACATCGTAGATAAGAACCTGGTTTAAAAGAAAAAACATGATTAATGAATAACCTGAACACTTTGTGTTTTTTTTTCTGTATGAACATAACCCCACAAAAAATAGTCGTTTTTTCTCCGTTTTTTATATAGCACTATGGTACTCGTTGGAAAGATAATAAAACGCTCGTTAATTTGGTGTAATTTTTTTATTTAAAAAATCTCGAATATAAAAGATATTAACGTTTAAAAATTATGGGAGGAACATAAGAGAGAAAAATTTTAATTTGTTTTTAAATTTTTTTTTCTTAAAATAACTCAATTTAATTTTAGTAATTGAGAATTGAGAGATAGAGAGATAAATTTAGGGTTTTATGTTTATCTTTTTTTTTTTAATTAAAAAAGGAAATAATTCAAAAAACATTAAAATCTTTCAATTATAATGCCACGTGGCAATTTCATGGAAAGGATGAAGGCATCATTGCACGCCACGTCACCAATGTTCAATTCTTTTATATATATTAATAGATTGAAGAGTGGGGTGAATAGTGTTTTTTTTTAATCAGCATGAATTACATATATATAAATTGTTTTCATGATGATAAATGAATATGGTGTGTGTTGTAGTGGTTTGTTATCTGCTTAGTTTGTTGGGGCACCCGGGTTAGATTCCCTTTTGTCACTTTTTTTGAACTACTGTTTTCTTTCATCACGTTTTACGTAAGCCAGCCAAGATAACACAAGCCCAGGTCCATTTGAGCAGATGCACTTTAAAATTCAAACTAATTTAAACTTTAAAGGTAGCCCAGATAACGCAATCCCATCACAAAAAAGAAAACATTTAATAAAAAAGATAAATTTTTTTTTTGTTTTGCACACCATCATTTGATAATAAATATAGTAAGTTTCATACTAAATTACAAGATTGATAGGTGGTGTAGTGGTTTGAGATTCCCTTTTTTAGGAAGGAGGTTGTGAGTTTGATTCTAGGCAAGATCATTTTTTTTTTACAGAATCATTTAATATTAGATATAGTTGTTTTCATATTAAAAAAAAAAATTAATTGGTGGTGTAGTGGTTTGTGGTTCACTTATCTAAGAGTGAGCCTGTGAGTTCTCTTCTTTCTTTTTTTCTTTTACAACATCATTTAATATTAAATACATTTGGTTTCACATTAAAATACAAGATTGATTAGTGGTGTAGTGGTTTGAGGTTTACTTCTCTAAGAGTGAGGTTTTGAGTTAAATTCTTGGCTGGATCATTGGCGTTCTTTTTTTCTTTTGCACCATCATTTAATATTAAATATATTTGGTTTCATATTAAAACGCAATATTGATTGGTAGTGTAGTGGTTTGAGGTTCACCTTCCTAAGAGTGAGGTTGTGAATTCGATTCTGGGCTCAATCATTTTGTTTCTTTTTTTTTCTTTTACAACTTTATTTAATAGTTTTCCCACATCATTATTTTATGTTAAAATTAATTGGGTTAGGAATAAAACACAAATTGGGTTGGTAGTGTAGTGGTTTGAGGTGCCTTTCCCTAAACGGATGTCTTAGTTTCGAGACCTGATTTTAGGCAAATATTTTTTAGATTTTTTTAAGATCGCTTAGGCTAACATTGTCGCATTGGTATCATAATAAACCAAGACAATAATGACAGTGAATGCGCGGCAACGCGCGCGGAGAGTAAAACTAGTTAGAATTATTTATAGATGGCATGAATTAGAGGTGAACAAAAAAAAACGGTTTCTGGAACTCCACCGGTAGATTCTGCCCGACCTGAACCGGTCTGGGACCGGTATTTTAGGAACCAGTTTCAGTCCCAGATACGTACCGCCAGTTCCTACATCGATTCCAAATATTTTCCCCAAAAACTGAACCGAACCGGTTTGGACACGAACCGGTCTGAAACCGATAAAAGTCAAACTCTACGTAAAAAATAATTTTATGATGCTTTTTCATTAAAAAAAAAATTCACGCATGAAATGGGTCACGAACCGAAACTGGTCTTTCAAACCGGCGAAACTGAGGTTGAACCAAACCGAAACCGGTTCGGACACAAACCGACACCAAACATGAACCGGTTTGAAACCAGGTCAATTCATAGAAAAAAAAACGATTTGTGCACGTCTAGCATGAATCCAGTGGTTGAGTGGGCTAGAGGGTGGGCTAAAATTAGTGGATCCCATGAAAATTTGTTATTTATTTAATGTGGCTAAATGGGCTAGAGGGTAGGCCCATCCTCCCACCTTAATTAATCCATCTCTGACTACTAATTATTGGGACAGGTCAATACTCAATAATATCATTAAAGGGTATATTACTAGTAGTTGTGATATCTATACTATATTAAAAAGTATAAAGGAAGGATGATGGTAAAATTTAAGTAAATACATTTTTTATGCTTATGATGCAACACTAAATAAAGTTAGTTAAGAGGTAAAGTTGTCTTTTTAGCAAATACTAAATGAAATCAATATACACAAATAAAAGAGTTTTTAAGTAATTATAATTAATGCAAATAATATATATTCATCTGAAACTAAGTGGATAATTGATTATTCAAATTAATACATAACCCCACCCAATAAAACCTAGGGTTGAGTTATTCTACAAAGGATACAAAAAATGAGAAGGGTGAGAAGGATACAAAAATACAATAGATAATGAAATATGACACAATGAGCCACAAAGTATAACACAGTTCCAAAAAATATAATATAGCGCTGAAGAAAAAAGACACAAGGAATTGAAAAAAATGACACAATGATGAAAATAAGAAAAAGACACAATGGTACATAAAAGACACAATGATATAACACATATTCTAAAAACTACAAGCTAAAACCCCAAAAACGAAGACCTAAAAACTATCGCCGTAGGGTTCGATAAGACGATTCCAATGCCGCTTGAATGAGTTCAATCAAAGTCCGTTTGATACCCTTCCTACGACTTCCTATTTTTCTTTCACTATATATTTAATCCTAACCCATAAAACCCCAATTAAAGTACTTAAGGTGCATGATCATCCAAGAGTTTATTTGCAAGTCATTACTTCTCATGAAGTGGAATAACCACCAGACCCTTCATAACCCAAAGCCCCCTTTCATTTCTCTCACGCAACATACTAACATTCACATCTCTATATCTATGTCTCTCTCTTTTCTGCAACGATCAAATATTGGACTTCTTTAAGGCTAAGGAACACAAATCACTACTAATTACCTTTAGTCCGGTAAGTACATATGAATCTCTTTATATCTTACTCGCTCTTGTTCGATTTCTATTATAGTCTCATGATTTCTTGCGAAATTCCAAAACGCTTTTTCATGCTCTTCGACATCAGATCGTCTGGGAAGCAATACCCAAAGTGTTGTGACATCGCTGAAACAGGAATCATGTACTTATCTTAATCCATGCATGTTGAAACCCCTTATTGAATTTAATAATCTATGAATTATGTTATTCTTTATTATTTCTTATCGTTATCATTATGCTGTCATGGATTCGAGCATCAACATATTCACTTGATAATGCTTTTCAGAAACTTAAGCTTTGTAAGATACTCGCAACCCTTTATTGTGACATCCGTCACTTTTCTTTGTATTTTTTTTCTTATAATTCTATGTACATTAAACCACAATTAATAAGACGTTACATTTTCAGTATTCTCGAACGTTTAAAAAAAATATTATGTGATACATTTGGGTTCGTTTAATCATAATATAAGTTAATAATAATATTATAATAAATAAAACCTTGTCTAAAAATAAATGCTTGGGACGGGGTTCGAACCCGCGTCCCAAGCCGGTTCAATACATACTTCAACCAACTAGGGTACACCAACAATCTGATAGAAACCCACTAAAATAATTATTATACATACTTGAAAGATGAACAGTTTGACTAACAAAAAGTCAACTGACGCGTTCATCATCATCAATCAATCACTAAAACGCGTTAATCGATCCGAATAAGGAATGGAATTGATGTAATTGACTGAGTCGCACCCCTTTATGTACATAAATTCAGTCAAGACTTTCCAAATCTCGACCATTAGCCGCGTCATCTTCAATCTATAGTTAATACTTGCCTAATCTACAATCCGACCCTTGCTCTATAAATTGGACCTCCCTACACCATCCTAACTCGCCGAAAATACTTTCTCCACCTTTAATTTCTGTTAAAAACGTGTTATTGAAGCCCTCTAATCGTCCCTTTGACGTCTTCCTTTGACGAACTCGCATACCCGACTACGGGTTGGTAAGTTCCTTTTTTTTAGTGGGTTTTAACCTTCGGTATCTTGTGAACAATAGCCCCAAAGATTTAGGGGCTATTGAACACGAAATTGTATGAATTGGATGATTAGGGCTCGTATGTGGGAATTGGGGAAGAACACCATTTTCAAACAGTGTATAAGTATCTTTTGAAAACAAAAACATAACAAACCACTGATGCAGATCAGTTGGTTACACGAGTGGATTGGGAACTCGAACCGGCCTTTGGCCAGGGTTCGATTCCCACATGCCCCTTCTATTTTTCTTCATTTAACCATTTATCTCATTTAACCTATATAATTAATTTAAATCCAATATATTTCGTTCTCAGGGTGTGGCTCAGTTGGTGGCCACGCTTGTGATAAAACCCGAACCGGCCAGAGGACTGGGTTCGATTCCCATAACCAACAAGTATTTTTTTTTTTTTGCCATCTTTATATATATACTTAATATATTAAACTTTTTAAAATAGTTTTTAAATACTAAAAGTGGTTTATAAATTCCACAAAAATTATTATATGATCTCCAAATGATAAAGTTCATCACCCAATTTTTAGTTTTTCAAAAATAATTTATTTAACATATATTATTAATAATACAAGTTTATTCAATTATATTTATTAAATTCTATAAA
Source organism: Ambrosia trifida (assembly GCA_028751855.1). Lineage (NCBI taxonomy): Eukaryota > Viridiplantae > Streptophyta > Magnoliopsida > Asterales > Asteraceae > Ambrosia > Ambrosia trifida. The sequence continues at coordinate 14,859,076 of CM054122.1, forward strand.
AATATCTAAACGATTTTATTAAATCTCACAAAAATTATCCTAAACTTGTATATTCTTAAACATTCCAGAAAATATTTTTATTCCAGAAAAACCGGCCATTTTATATTTTTAATTAATTTTTGTTAGTTTTAATCATCAATAAATCATAATAAATTCATTTTTCAACATTTTTGCACCAAAATTTTATATAAATTATTTCTAACTATCTAGAACTGAAATACAATTTTTAATTCAGAAATTATTCAATTTTAATATTTTTAGATATTAAAGTCATATTTTGACAATTTAAAATAATTAGATTAAATAGACTATTTTCAAGAAAATAATTTTATAAAAATTATTTTCATACTCAAGACCTTATGTTGTGACTATATTCAACTTAAAATTTTACAAAGAGACTTTTATTTATTTATTTATTAAATTTCTTATATTTAATAAACAATTTGTTTATTAATCAAATAAACGTTTATCCCCAATTCGAAACCCTAGAATTTCATGTATCCTAGAGTTATTCCCTTACACATTATCAAATTCTTTAGGTTGATTCTTTGGGATAATTCCAACGCATATTTCGTTGTCCAGTTCAATTTCAAGCTATTACGTAGACAGTGAGTATTCCTATCCCCTTTTTGCTTTTATTCATTTTTTGGGTGTTACATGTACACTATTACAATTTCAAATACAAGTTTACATTTTCACAATACAATTCTAGTACTATGTGCATTGCTTACAACGTGCTTTATGCTTAGACAATACATGTGGATTACATTTGTACTTAGTGAAATCATTAACATGGTACAAGCCGACCTTAACATTGGATAGCGCTATTTGGATTGACAACCCGCCTAGATTGATTCTCCCCCTTTTTCATCGGAGAATCCGTGGCCATTGTTAAGTTATCACCCATTTATTGGATGAGTACACCACCGTTCATACAGTACATTATACAGTCACAGGATTGATTTCGCTCATTTGTATGATACATAGTTTACATATTTGCACTGTAGCATGCACTGGAATTGTATATCTTTTTAACTTACTATATATATCAAAACTAGGAATGCTCACCAACATTTCTTATGTTGACCAAACCTATTTTTGTACATGTTTCAGGTGCAGTTTGATCTAGTGCTTTAGCAAGAGACATTTAGTGCTTTATTTTAATTCAGTTATTTCAATATTTACATTTCATTTAGACAATGTATTTTCCATTTCCATGTAAGACAATTTTGGTTTATTCAATAATATTTACATTTTAGTACCATGTGCTTTTGAACAATCGTCACTACGTGGCACCTCGATGATTCCGCCATCGGTTGGGGTGTTACATTTATCCCTAATCACTTATACTTTCATCAACACCATATGTATTATATAGAATTTCTAACAGTAAGCACTGTTATTACTGATGAATTTGAAAAATACAATTTAAATTTCTTTTAGTTATGTCGGGTTTGATATTTGGATGCTTTAATATTGTTTAGTTTGAAACAAACTACGGTTTCAAAAATTAGCGTTGGATTAGCCTAATAAACACATGTTTTTTTTTCCTTTTATTATAAAAGATAATGGCAATTTGCAGATAGTTGTATATGATGTTTGGTATCTTTAAGAACTATATTTTTTTTATTTAGCCTTTAATTAGGTCCACGCTGTTGTTCGTCTAAATCTTCTAGAAGATCAATCTCATCAATATCATGACAAGTTCTTTAGTTTAGTTTGAAGGTAATGTCTCAAAAAAATTGCATTTTGGTAACTAGAAATGTGACTCATGTAGTGGTTGATTTTGTAAAAAAAAAAAAAAATTTAACTCTGTGTTAAAGCCATTTGTATACGCCATCCCCAACCCCAAGATCCGTATTTGGCACACACAAAAGGGGTTATGTTTTTAGTAATAAGGTATGAACTCTATGTTTTGTTCTTTTTTTTTCGTGAGTTATGCTACCTAATGTTGTTTTATAGTTTTTTTGGTTTTGCTTTGTAGACATTCTTTTGTAGAGTATGAAACTGTAGAAGTAGTAAAGAAAGTGGTATGATTTTATGGTTTATTTAAATTTTTAAATTTAATTGTTTAACTTTTTAAATTTAATTTTTAGTTTTGTTTCATCTGTCTTTCTGAACATCTTGATAACATCAGACATGTTGACAAATTAAATAATGATAAACAATTTTTATTTCTAAAATTTGCAGAATGGACTCTATATGACCAAGCCTAGGGGTATCAAAGTTTTGGATAAGGCTTTGCCTTTTCAAGTGGTGAGGGTTCAAATCCCATGGGTGACAAAAAAAAAATATATATTAGCCGATGAAAAGAAATATATGACCTGGTAGTTGTTGCTTCTTTATATATAGAAGTTATCATGTAGTAATACAACTTTTCACAGGACCCCTGGATCACTATAAAACCTCCAAACCTTAAGGATGCCTCGATCCTTCATCAGTTGAAGCAGCAATTTAAAAACCAAATAATATTCAATTTTAGGAAACAATCACTTCAATTGCCAAAATCAATTTGTTATGCATTTAAACAAACAATTGGTGGGTTCTTAAACTCCAGCATAAAAATTTGAAATTGAGACAATGTTTAGTAAAATTTGTGTGTTTAAATATGATGAAGTATAAACATCCTGATAAAAGAAACGTGATATAAGAAAAAGTTGAACAACGTTATTTATGACACATGAATGCTACAAAACAATCTAATTCAAAGTGTTTGGATGCAAAAAATAATAAAAATAAGGAGGATTGATTCTATCTACAATGCAGAAGCAATTGAAAGGAATGTGACAGATTGTCGTCTTTGTTACGACGTGTAGGTTCCCACTATAGTATCTCGCTCTCATAAGCGAATTTTGTACCAAACACATACGTAGGGGCTCACACGCGATTCTCCCGCAGCAACGCGCGGGTTCCCCACTAGTATAAATTAGTATAAAAGACCAAATATGTTTGATACATTCTTAACTGTCCCTTCTTATCATCTTGCATTGCTCATAGGTAACTTGGATGTGTTAAAGGGCTATTTGCATAAATTCTTGTTGAAATAAATATACGTAACGTTTGTATATTTATCGATAGCCATTTATATTATGATGATCAATTATTAATATTATCCTAACCCCAATACCAGATATGTCTTTGATGGGCGGACTATCTTAGATGGGCCTTATTAGGGTGTCCCTGGGTATGTATATATAGAGAGGTTATTATGAGATTAGGGTTGACACACAATCGTAACAACATAACACCATTAGCAGTCCCCTATCTCTCTATCTCTCTATCTCTCTCTCTCTCTCTATCTCTCTCTCTCTCTCTCTCTCTCTCAATGTGTTCATAACTTAAGAACACATAAACCATCAGAACTGCATACCCTAAAGGGAACCCGAATCCACTGACAAGCATGTCAACCTCAAGTCTCTTGCGACATCAGTAGCAGGTCTCATGGATCTATCAGGTATTACTATTATTATTATTATTATTATTATTATTATTATTATTATTATTATTATTATTATTATTATTATGTTTTCCATTACATATAGTCAAAACTTATCAACATATGGTATCAGAACAATGTTGCTCAATCAGTTTTGATTGTTTTCCATTAAGATCTGTAATTAAAACCGGAAAACAATTATGTTAAAACCTGATAATGGTGTTTACGGGCTCCTATAATTTTCGGTTAATAATTAAAAATTCTCGGTTAATAATTTTTCTATTTTAACTGAGTTCATGGTTTATGATTATTTTTTTGAAATCTGTAATAAGTTTTAATGTTATCAGATTTCGATTCCAGATAATATATTATGTTTTTTATGTTTAAGCTAATTTTTTCGGTTGACGTTCTTCAAGAATTTCATTAGAGAAACTGAAAATTCCTTATGTTTTGGTTAGTTTTAGGATTGATTTGTTGTTTCCTAAAATCAAGGGATACAACCTTATGATTATCTCTTAAAATAAGGAAACAACTTTAATGATAATCCATAATTTTACTAATCAAATTTTAAAATTTAATGATAAGATTTCCGGATTAATAAACACATAAGGGTTTCCTAACCCATAACTTGTTTCCGGATTAAAAGAATCCTAATAAAATTAGAGATATAATCGCTTCCAAAAATAGCTCGTCAAGAAACTTGTTCACAAAGAAACATTAGAGTGTCTGACCCTTATAACTGTGTCCGACCTCATAAAACTATTTCCGAATCTAAGTGTCCGACCCTTACAACTGTTTCCGACTAGAGGGTTGTTTCCGAGCATTAGTGTGTTTCCGAACCCATGAGAGGGTTTCTAACCCATAATGATGTTTCCGACCATCACAGTTTCCGAACTTAAAAGGTCGTTTCTGGGTCATTAGGTTTTACCGAATAAATTAGTTCTCAGTTTAGGTTCAAATCAGGTTCACGAATCTAACTTGTTCTCGGGTATCTTACGAATAATTATTCCGAGAACACTTAAATATTTCAAGAACCATTATTTTTTAGAACCTTCTAATGTTTTGAGAACCTCATGATATTCGTAAAACATTATTTTTCAAAACCCATTATTTTCTCGTGGGATATCTCATTTAATTTTTTAAAGGTTTTGACGAAACATAACGTATAATTTTTATCAAAACATTACTTAAACCTTGCTTAACTTGCAATAACATTTGAGATGTCACTTCTGCCCAAAGGTGATGTGTCACATTAGGTGGTTATAAAGATCTCGTTAAGCATTGTAGCTCGTTCATATAAGTGCCATAAGGTTTCACTTCTGCCCAAAGGTGATGTGTAACAGATTATGTTGGTGATTTGAGCGTATTGCATTAGGACTTTGAATGTCTCACTTCTGCCCAAAGGTGATGGGTTACATTCACTGTCGGCAATTTAATACTTAAATGAACACCGTATAGCCAAAGCTAGAGCATGTTATTTAAGTAGCTTATGTTGGTGTTATGATATTATCACGTCTTCATTACAAAATTGATCTTCACGATTAATGATCCTTCATTAATATAATGATCATAATCTAAGTCTGCCTTACATCAATACCCATAACTCGAAACTAATCTCACATTCTTCTATAAATTACTATCTCAACTAAGTTATCCACTCTAATTATCAAAACTAAGAAGAGTTTGCATAAATTTTGTTCTTATTAAATTACCTCTTAAGACATGACATTCCTACGCTCTATCTGATAAAGTATTACAGAATAACACATGAGCATAATAAGTGGAATAAAAATGTCTCTTATGGTAATTAAGAACTCCTTTTACTGATTCCTATCAGGTGAGCTATTAATGATTCTGAAATTCCTAAGACTAATGTATTATCTATGGAATAAAAGAATATAACGAATTCCTAAGAAGCATGAAATAAATAAGTCTAACTCTATGGTTAAATGGGATCTGTGAATACATCTTAATATTGAATAACATGACCCATAAAGCTAAGGGTTACACATGAAAATCAATAAATATCTAGTGCATAATAACTTTTCCATCAGTACGATTAGATGCATTATGAATCAACTATAACACTCAAAAATATTAAAGTAAAATGAGTGGGTTGATAGCAAATTACGTACAAGAAAAAGAACGCATTAAACTAGAAAAGTTGATGTTATTCACCTTACTACCATTAAACCTAAAAGAGGAAGAATAATTACCGTAGAGAGGATAATTATAAGGTCTGGAAACAAGATACAAGTACTACTTTCAACTATAAGTTTCTCCAAAGGGAAAAGTCTTACTAAGAAAAAATGTGTCATTAAGCATAGGCATAAGCAAAAAGATTACCCATAAGAAAGGAGAACGGTTGGCTAAGATATGTAGTGCCTAATTAAGGATATTTAACTCCACAAATGCTAATGAATTCCAATTAACACATGATGGCTAAATCTAGTTTTATACGTTTCCTTACTATAATTCAATAAATACTTAAGATAAGAGTTGGTGGCTAAATTAAGGGTCTATTAACCATTAATAACTAATCTTAGTGTTGAAGCTTTATGATACCTTACGATATTCTTGAGATTACTCAGAATTTAGTATCAATACTAAAAGCTACAATGTTTTGATAGTTACAAGGTTTTAATGACCAAACCAAAGCCACTATTAAGTTAAACTCTTATATTGTTTGTTGTCATTATATGAATAGAAACCTTATGAAATAAAACTAGATGATCCAAACACGTTTTCACAACTTTGTTATCATGAAAATGAGAATTTAACAAAGGAAAATGAGACCCATGCAATTCATCCACTAAGACCAAAATTTCATGAGAAATCATGACCAGGTCACTAAAGGATGCTTAGCTATCAAATCTCATTCTCAGTGACTTTAAAGCATGTGCTAAACGCCCTAAACATTAAATGGCGAATGGAATAAATGGGTTTCCATAACAAGTCATAACTAATTGACATTAGTGGAGCTTAGATAAATATCTAATTGTATCTATTCCGTTTCCTACAGACCAAAAGTATTAAAGAAATCAATTCATATATACTTAATAAGATTCCCTCTAAGTATGTCCTTAAAATTTCTTATGAAATCTGGACGATAAGGGAAATCAAATATAAAATATATGAAATATTCTCGTTCACACGCATTGCTAAAACTTATTATGTAGAGATACTAAGAGACCTAAAAGATTAGTGGGAGCATTAGATGTCCTACTTATGACTTGCAAAACTTACAGAGGTGGGGGGAACGAAAATTTGATCTATCCTCAAATTACACCTCTTGCACTGGAGAACGCTCTATCACAACTTGTCTCCTTAGCATTTAACGTACTCCTAACAAAGTTTTGTGGATGCCTAAATATGGGCGAACTTAGATTTCTTACTAAAGTAATCCTCATTAAGAGAAACAACAATAAACATCATTAGGTTATTTTCTCTATTAAAATCTATGGATCTTCCAAATGTTAGATCTTAAGCATGCTGAATTCATTAAGATCTCTAAGGTAAGTGGGAACAGTAAAAGTCCTTATTATGACTTTTCGGAAGTACAAGATGCGGGGGAGAGACTCATTAAGTTTAACTCGGAATTTAACTTCGATTATTCCTCTTGTACACCTTATTGCACCAACTCTTACACACTTAGAAACTAATTTTGCTCCTTATATACTTGAAAATAAAAACACCTAACTAAAGTTAAGTTTGTATCATAATAAACCCAATATTTAACTCAGGAGGTCATTTGGGTCTAAAAGCCCATTAAATTTGATGATTATGTAACCTGTCTGGCTAACACAAAATGGATGTTTGGAAACTTTACTGATCCTACCTCTTCTAATTAAATCATAAGTATCAATCAATCTTCTAAATGGAATAAAGCTAATATTAGCATAACTCATTCCATAATTTAGAATAATGTTTGGGATTTGGTTGAATAACCTAAAGGTATTCATAATTAAACCAGATCCGAATGGGAACGTTGTTAGATAAGATTGATTATAAAAGATTATACTCAAGGAGGGATTAGATTATCAAAGAAACTTCTTATCTGTATTACAAAAGATTTCTTTGAGGGTCATTACCGTCCTAGTAGCTCATAATGACTAAGAGCCACATTAGATGGACATTAAGACAACTTTCCATAGCAATGACCTACATGTTTATTAAACAACCTGAAAGTTCTAAACTGAAGGTTAAGAACACTTAGTTTGTAAGTCAATAAGATCCATGTATGGGTTGATGCAAGCATAAAATGTGTTTGAATCATAATGAAATTACTCTTCATCAAGAACTAAGTGGATTAAGGAACCTACCTCAAGATGAGTGGGAGCAACTAATGAAAACGTGTCCTTACATAGATGACGTTTCTCTTGACAAGTATATGTTACCTAAGTCAAAGCATTGTTCATGCATAATTTTGACATGATGAACATCGGGGATTCCTCTTACGTGATAGGAATCATAATATACCGAGATAGACCCAACGGGATATTAGTTTCATCCCATAAGTTTTACTCTAAGCGGGTCCCTAAGTATGTAACATACAATATTGCTCTCTTTTAGAGGATAATAGGATAAATTGAGATTATCATCTTATGTTTCATTAATTAGAAGACTTATGTAAATTTAAGTCTATGCTTGTTTATGATATTGTTCGTATTGCTTGATACTAGACTTGTCTAGATTGATGAAAAGCATCGAATGGAACATTACAATATATTTAAGAAACAAGAGACTATAATCTAAAGAAGAAGTGAGAACCTAAAGTGATGTCAATTTTGGGGTATATCATAACGTTAGCAGACATAACTATCTTATGGGGGAGTCATAAGGAACTGTTAACAACAACCTAAGTTATCATGACATGATGTGTTGCTGATCACAACAAGATGGTCATTAAATGTTGTTGCTAAATTTATCAGTTGACTCATAACTTATTGACTCATAACTTATTAACTCCATATAAATACTAAGTTGAAGACTTACTGTGATAAAGTCAGCTACCCTAATTTCTCAAACAGTAACAGTTTGAGAGGAGCTGCATTAGAGTTCGATACGAAATTATTGTTCACTTATGATTAAGAACAAATAGAGGAAATCAAAATTTTGTATCGAATGCATTCATGATATGCTTATGGATCCAATAACTAAAGGTCTATCACCCATAAGTCTCACTAAGGGCCAACTAAGGGGAAAGGGTTTTACTAATGACCATGTACAACTGCATATCGTACTATGAATGACTTATGACTAATGACTAATGACTAATGATTAATTTTCCTCATTATGATTTGTTTGTCTATTAGTATGCTAAGCTAGCATAATGGCATAAAGACAATAATATAACAAATCTACTAAGGGCATAACGTTAATTAATCCTAATGTTATGTTTTAAATTTGGGTGTAGTATGATTAATGGGGGTCCTAAGTCGAATAAAGACTTAACGGCTATATTTCTCTGCTACATTTTGGGTTTAGAACTAAAATGAGTATTAATCTCTGCAGACTTACGTAATACTCATAATAAATGATTACTCGGCTAAGTGGGAGAATGTTGGAATAAATATACGTAATGTTTGTGTATTTATCGATAGCCATTATAATCATTTATATTTTGATGATCAATTATTAATATTATTCTAAGCCCAATAACAGATATGTCTTTGATGGGCGGACTATCATTAGATGGGCCTTATTAGGGTATCCCCTGGGTATGTATAAATAGAGAGGTTATTATGAGATTAGGGTTGACACACAATCATAACAACATAACACCATTAGCAGTCCCCCCCCCTCTCTCTCTCTCTCAATGTGTTCATAACTTAAGAACACATAAACCATCAGAACTGCATACCCTAAAGGGAACCCGAATCCACTGACAAGCATGTCAACCTCAAGTGTCTTGCGACATGGGTAGCAGGTCTCATGGATCTATCAGGTATTACTATTATTATTATGTTTTCCATTACATACAGTCAAAACTAATCAACAATTCTACCTCCATAGCGTAACACATTTGTAATTTGTAAGTTTAGAATATTTGTTTAAGAAAGATGAAAATCCTATATAATTTCTGGTATGATGAATTTGTTACAACTATTATGCGATGTAGTACTAGATATTAGATAAAATTCAAATATGTACTCCGTTATTTAGATAATCGAGGATTAACAACCAAAGAAAAAAACATGAAGGGCCAGTTGTATCATTTTAGCAAATTTAAATGCATGGATAAGCTTAGAAGAAGCATGGGTTGGTTAAACAAACAAATAGTCAAGATTTAAAGATTAAAGCATGGTATTTGATAATTAAATAAGATGTTGATTACCGCGAGAAATGAACAACTTGATGTTGATAACCGCGAGAAATAGTAAAGATTTAGAGATTAAAGCTTGGATGTCCATTTACTAGAAAATCAAGCACAGGATTCTTGGTCTTCTTGGTGGTGCACCATTTTCTTGAAAAACCAAGAAACAATTTGTGGTTTCACGCTCTTTTACAAAAGCAGAATACCGATCTATGGCATCCATAGTTAGTGCAAGTCTTATGGCTAAGATGGTTATTAATAGCTAATAACTTCTCTCATAAATCTCTCCTACAAATCAGCCCTATTTATTTGTATAGTCAATGGTCAATATTTTTAGTCAATGTACATTTATTTATTTGCTGATTTTTAGTAATATTATGATGTATATAAAGCTTGTAATCTCACCCTTTTTGGGTAGAGTGTATTACCCCCACATGGTATCAGAGCCAAAACAAAAAGATCCCCTATCCTCTTTTTCTTTCCCACCCACCTAATCCCTCTTTATCTTTTCTCTGCTCATTTGTTTTGCTTCTATCTTGACGCCATCTCCATGGCTATTACAACTAACAATGATTCCACTCTCCCCATGGCAACCATACTTCATATGATCACCATCAAGCTCTCTTCCATAAACTATCTTTACTCGCAAAACCAAATCCTACCTTCCTTGCCTCCCAAAAACTTGTCAATCATGTTGATGGTTCTCTTTCTCCTCCTCCGACCACCCACACAGTTGATTCTAATGAAGTGCCAAACCCTGCGTATGCTGATTGGCTTGATGCGGATCAACGTACCATACTAATCCTCAATTCCTCGTTAATAGAGGAGGCCGTTGCTAAGATCCTTGGTCTCAAGATGGCTCGACAGATCTAGACAGCTTTGGAGGCTGCATACAGTAACACTTCCCTTGAACGTATGCATCTCCTCCGTGACAACCTGCGCCAACTAACCAAAGGTTCCTCCTCTGTTGCTGAATTTGGCTGTAATTTAAGAGCATCTGTGATCAATTAACGGCTATTGGTCAGCCCGTCAATGATACGGATAAAACCCACTGGTTTCTCTGTGGTCTCGGTTCTTCATTCGAGAGTTGGTCCACAGCCATTCGGACTAACCGTGACCCTCTTTCCTTCCGTGAGCTGCTTACCAAGGCTGAAAGCCAAGAACAGTTTCTCCTCCATCTTAATCCGCCAGCCCCTGCACCGGTTTCCTTTGTTGCCAATCACGGTACTAATCGTTCTTCTGGTTCTTATGTGAACAGGTTCAAGATGGCTGCTTCCACTCGTGGTACAGCCTCTAATCATGTCTCTCGCGGCCCTCGTAAGTCGCCGCACTGCCAGCTTTGTCGCACAAATGGACACTATGCAAACAAGTGTCCTCGTCTCTCTTCATTTGCGGCTGCCTCTACTAGTGATGAAGGCATTGCTCGAGCCTTCCAGGTGCAGTGTCATGTCACAAGCAATGGTCCAGATTGGACTGCTGACACGGGGGCTAATCTTCACATGACCGACTCTACCGGTAATTTAAATCATTCCACTCCGTATATGGGTACTTCTTCAGTTATCTTTGGAAATGGTCATTCCTTACCTATTTCCCATAAAGGGCAAATTACTTTAAACAAAAAAATTTCTTTAAAAGATGTCTTGGTTGTTCCTAACATAACCAGAAATCTTCTTTCAGTTAGTAAGTTAACCCATGATTATCCCGTTGATGTTTTATTCTCAGATTCATTTTTTTACTATTCAGGACCGGAAAACAAGCCAACCTCTCGCTCAAGGTCGGTGTGAAAACGGTCTCTATGTGCTCCGAGACAAGAATCTTGCTTTTGTTGCTTCCATTTCTTCCAATAAAGCCTCATTTGAATTGTGGCATAATCGTTTAGGGCATGTTGCCTTTGATACTATTTCGGTTTTAAAAAAACATGGTTGTTTATCTTTCACATCTATTTTACCTAAACCAAATGTTTGTTCTCCATGTCAACTTGCTAAGGCTCATAAATTACCATTTAATTTGAATGAAAAGCGTGCCTTACACCCATTGGACCTTGTACATTGTGACTTATGGGGTCCTTCACCCGTAACTAGTAATGATGGATATCGGTTTTATGCGGTTTTTATTGATGACCATTCGCGGTTTTCATGGTTATATCCACTAAAAACAAAGAATGGGTTTTATTCCGTTCTACAAACCTTTTTGCGGTTTGTTCAAACCCAATTTTTGCGAAAGGTGAAAGTTTTTCAAAGCGATGGAGGCACCGAATTTGTGAACCAACATGTACGTAAAATTTTTGATGATAATGGTACCTTTCACCGCCTTTCATGTCCCTATACCACTCCTCAAAATGGTAGAGCCGAAAGGAAGCATCGCCATATTGTGGAAACCGGACTCGCCATGCTATTCCATGCTCATGTTCCGGTCACCCATTGGGTTGATGCCTTTAGCACGGCTACATACATTATTAACCGACTACCTTCAAAAATCTTAAATGACAAATCTCCCTTTGAAGTTCTATTTTCCACAATACCTACCTACAACAATTTTCGTGTTTTTGGGTGTTGTGTCTACCCATATCTCCGAGACTATGCCCTACACAAATTAGCCCCTCGAAGCATTCCATGTATTTTTATGGGGTATGCTCCTCAATACAAGAGATACAAATGTTTTGATCCTCAAAACTCACGCATGTATGTTACTCGACATGCTCGGTTTGATGAAACATTCCCTTATGTTCGTGACTCCTCCCACACCAAACTTGAAAATCTTTTCCTTTCCACTTATTATGAAACCACAACTCTCCCTCCAACTCCCAACACAAGCTCACCTACAGTCAACCCACCATCCACTCATGCTACTCCTTGCTCCTTATGTAAATCTAATCATGACCATTCACCCAACACCCACCCTCCTTCTGACCCATCATCCACTCCCATCCCAAACCCGCCCACACCCACACCTTCACCGACATCCGACTCTACCATATCCACCCCTACTCCTCTACCTTCAGCCACTTCCGAAGCGGTCGCTGATGAGCAACCTACTTCTGCCCCTCAGCCTCCTCAAATTCCATCTCACCCAATGGTAACCCGCTCCAAAAATGGAGTCTTTAAACCCAATCCCAAACATGGAGCTTATCTTACAAATATCATGCATCATGGTCTCTTTGCTGCATTACTTACCACGACAGATCCTAAAGGTTTTAAAAGTGCCTCTAAGCACTCTTACTGGATGCATGCCATGCGTGATGAACTCAAGGATCTTGAACATAATCGCACTTGGACTCTTGTGCCTCGCCCATCTTTCACCGATGTGGTTGGACCTAAACGGGTCTTTCGCACCAAATATCACTAGGACGGCTCCCTTGATCGTCACAAAGCACGTCTTGTCGCTCAAGGCTTTACACAAATACCAAGACTTGACTTTAATCACACGTTTAGCCCGGTTATCAAAGCCTCCACTGTTCGAATCGTGCTCTCCCTAGCCGTCATAAATTCTTGGCCTCTTCACCAATTAGATGTCAATAATGCCTTCCTCAATGGCTCTCTTGCTGAAACTGTTTACATGGAACAACCTCCGGGCTTTGTAAATCGGGCCTTTCCAAATCACGTTTGCAAATTAAACAAAGCCCTCTATGGTCTTAAACAAGCACCAAGGGCTTGGTTCCACCGACTAAGATCCTTTCTTCTTTCCTACGGCTTCACTTGCAGTCGTGCCGATTCGTCTCTTTTCATTTACTATCAAGGTGATTCTCTTATGTATCTCCTTGTTTATGTAGATGATCTTATCCTTACCGGCAACAAAAACACTTTGCTCACGACCTTCATCAGTCGTCTACATAAGGAATTTGCTATCAAAGACCTCGGATCCTTAAGCTATTTTTTAGGCCTAGAGGTTGTTCACAATAAGAATGGTTTGTTCTTAACTCGTGTTGGGCTTGTCGATGCTAAACCTGCTCCCACCCCTCTTTCCACAACTGATTCCTTTACCTCTGATGGTCAGCCATATTCCGATCCTACTCTATACCGATCTCTTGTGGGAGCGCTTCAGTATCTAACGATCACCCGACCCGACTTGGCTTACGCAGTGAATCAGGCTTGTCAATTTTTACATGCTCCGACTGAAAAACATTTTCAATTGGTTAAACGCATTCTTAGATATGTTAAAGGTACTATCTCACATGGTTTAGTTTTTCAGCGTCCACAGTCAACTACTATCTTGGGTTACTCCGGCGCCGACTGGGCTCGGTGCATTGAAACTCGCAGGTCTACATACGGATACTCCATATTTTTGGGTGGCAACTTAGTCTCTTGGAGTGCAAAGAAGCAACCGACGGTATCAAGATCAAGGTGTGAATCAGAATATCATGCTATGGCCAATACTGCAGCTGAAATTGTTTGGATTACAAATTTGCTAAAGGAACTCCATGCTCTACCGTCAACAAGACCAACTCTTCTTTGTGAAAACCGCAGCACTTTATTCATGTCTCAAAATCCTGTTTCACATAAACGGGCAAAACACATTGATTCGGACTATCACTTTGTTCGTGAGTTAGTTATGTCTTGCAAACTACACACCCGATTTGTTCCTGCCAAGCTTCAACTCGCGGACATCTTCACCAAGAGTTTACCACGGCCGAGGTTTGAGCACTTTCGGGATTTACTACGTGTTCGTGCACCGCCGTTTCGCTTGCAGGGGGATAATAGCTAATAACTTCTCTCATAAATCTCTCCTACAAATCAGCCCTATTTATTTGTATAGTCAATGGTCAATATTTTTAGTCAATGTACATTTATTTATTTGCTTATTTTTTGTAATATTATGATGTATATAAAGCTTGTAATATCACCCTTTTTGGGTAGAGTGTATTACTCCCACACTTATTAAGTTTTATTTTTTTTTTTTTGAACGGCGAAACACTATATATATATATATATATATACAGGCCCAGCAAGAGGCTGGAAACTCCAATACAAACACCAAAACACCAAAAAACGAACAGATTACAACAAGTCTATAACCTCGAAATCAGACCAATTTACCCAACTCAACTGAGGCAGATTGGACCTATTAGCGATCCACAAAAAGGAATCTTCCTTTATAGACTCGATCGTTTTACGAACCTGGATGAAATTCCCTTCGAACACCTTAGCGTTTCTGGCATTCCAAATGTTCCATATGGTAGTGATGACGACAGTATACACCAATCTCTTCCATTTTTTTTTTGCAGCCAGGATTGTCACGAATATATTGTATCAGCATCTGTAGGTTCGAACATTGATTCGGCCATGGGACTCGGATCCAAACTAGAATGTTCCACCAAATACTCCGAGAAAAGAGGCAATCCATAAACAAATGGTCCAACGACTCGACCTGATACCTGCATCGATGGTTATTAAGTGAGTTGGGCTATGTTTCAAGACGATTTCTTGCATCTGTTTCAGGAATTTTTTTGGTTCGGCTCATATAAATCAAGGGTGCTGCTCCTCATTTTTGACACTTATTCCTAAGTGTCGGGATCCATCGACCTTGGGCGACCATAGACCGATTAGCCTTATCGGCTGTATTACTAAAGTTATCTCCAAAGTCTTGGCGAATAGGCTGAAGTTAGTAATCCATAAGCTGGTTTCAGAGGAGCAGACGGCTTTTTTATCCGGTAGAAGCATTTTAGATGGTCCGTTAATTCTAAATGAATTGATTCCGTGGCTGAAGAAGAATAAGAAATCGGGGCTGATTTTTAAGGTTGATATCGACAAGGCGTACGATTCCCTTTACTGGGACTTCCTTCGATTGGTACTGTTACAGCCGAACCTCCCGGAATTATGGGTTAGCTAGGCTATGGAAACTGTCACGTCGGCGAGGGCTTCGGTACTTGTCAATGGTTCTCTGACTCAAGAGTTCGACTGTTATCGGGGCTTGAGGCAGGGAGACCCGTTGTCTCCGTTCCTTTTCATTATGGCTATGGAGGCATTATCTGGGGTAATCAAATAGGCGTCAAAAGTGGGGATATATAAGGGTGTTAAATGCGGGTCGAGTAACAACCCGGTTACACATTTCATGTACGCGGATCACGTGGTATTCGTGGGGGATTGGGACGAGCAGAATGCGAAGAACTTGCAAAGGCTGCTGAGATGTTTTTATTTGGCGTCGGGTCTTCGGGTCAACTTATCAAATAGTAGACATTTCGGTGTGGAGATGCCATCAGATCAAGTGGGTAGTCTTGCAGCCATACTCCGTTGCAAGGTAGGGTCGTTTCCTTTCGTCCACTTGGGTCTCCAAGTCGGAGCTAATATGAACCTGGTGAAGAATTGGAAACCGGTGGTTGAGGTGTTCAAAGAAAGGTTATCGGCTTGGAAAAAGAAGACCTTATCGTTTGGTGGTCGTCTTACGTTAGTCAAAGCTGTCCTAAATGCGCTACCAACGTATTACTTTTCGATTTATAGAGCTCCACAGCAGGTAATCGATTGTTTGGAAAGGATTCGTAGGGACTTTCTTTGGGGATGCCTTCCTGAACAATACAAGATCAAGTGGGTCGCGTAGGAAAACGTAATGGTTCCTATGGACAAGGGTGGGGCTGGTATAGGATCATTAAAGGAGGCGAATCTAGCGATGCTAGTAAAATGGTGGTGGCGATTCAAGGTAGACCGGGAAAGTTTATGGTGGAGGATTATTTGGAGTATACACCATGGTTCTAGGGGGTGGAATCCGATCCCGGGTAGATTGTCGTTTAGCAGTCCTTGGAAACAAGTTGTGTCGTTGTCCAATGTGTTGGGCGGTTATGATATAAGGCTGCAGGAACTATTCCGTGGCGTTCCGGGGGACGGTAAGATGATTTCATTTTGGAAGGACTGTTGGATTTCGGCTTTACCCCTATGCAGAAAATTCCCACTATTATTCAGCCTGGAAGTTATGAAAGATGTTACAGTTGCGGACAGGCTGGTGCAAGAGGATGCGATAGTTAGTATCAAGTTTCATTGGGTTAGGGAGCTGGTCCCGGCGAAGAGGAAAGACAGTTGGAGGAGCTAGTCGACTTGGTTTTATGGGCAGAAATTGGGCAGGGACAAGATACTTGGAAATGGTCATTGGAAGCATCCGGTCGCTTCTCGGTAAGTTCGCTAAGGAAGGCTTTGCAGTCGCAGAGATTCTCCCAGCAGATTGCCGACTTTTCATCGAACAAGTGTGTGCCGATTAAGGTAAACTTCATGGTTTGGAGGTTGTTTCTTGGTAGATTGCCGACCAAGACCGCTTTGGTTAGAAGAGGAGTCAACGTGGGTGAAATTGTCCGTTTTGTGGAAAGGCCGATGAAACTATTGAGCACCTGTTTGTGGCGTGTCAATTTGCACAAAATGTGTGGGACTTTCTGTCCTCGTGGTGCAGGATCCCAGGCCTTTACGGTTTCGAGGCAAATGATATGGTTAATATTTTGAAGTCGAGTAGAGGTTCGAAGAAGTGGAAGTGTTTGGTCTATTCCATCATTCAAACTGCTCTTTGGTGTTTATGGAAGTCGAGAAACGATGTGGTTTTCAAGCAAAAACAGCGAAATTTGTTCGGTACGAAGGAAGAAATAAGACGACTCGGCTTTGTGTGGATCAAAAATAGAGCCAACTTAGGTGATTTATCATGGGAACAGTGGTGTTATTTCGATGTAACAAGTTTTGATGTATAAACAATCTGGTGTATCTGGTGGGGGTTAATATGTTGTTAACCCCAATAATGAATTAAGTGTTTGTTGGACGTTAAAAAAAAAACAAGTTGGCGCTAAAGATTTACATGCTTCAACTTGAGGAGTTGAGGGTGAATATGAGAAACGAGATATCCACTTCAGAATTCTCTCTCAATTAATCCTTTTAATTAAACCTTGTCTTTAGTAACCTACCAGTATTTACTAATGCATTTATTCCTTCTAATTGTCTGGAACAATTCATCGTGGGCCTGGCCCGGTCCATTTCCAAAACCTCGACCTCTTTGAAGTCATATTCTAAGCCTAAATGGGCTCCGTCCATTAATGAGCGATCCAATTACTTTTGTAACTTATATAAAACACGTATCACGGTTCAACACTAATTACAAGTTTAATTTATTAAGGTTTTTAAAAAAAATGTTACAGCTTACTACCAGTACCCTTTTATAAGCTCTCTAAAGTTTAATGAGTTGAATCATAGCTTAGACATAGTACAGTTCAACTCGCTTACGCTACTTTTCTTACCTCATTTTGATTCCTAGATATGATAATTAGCGTAACTTGCACAAATACAACTACAATGTGTGATAGTGAATCATAGATATAAATTTTATGAGCTCAATGACATTTTAATGATGTAACACAAGACTAGATGCTTATATGGATTCTTTGTGTCAAAAGTAAATTTTTTGGGAAATTTATAGTGGATGATAGAAGATCTTTGAGTTATGTTATGGCTTTATATATGTGACTTTAGAATTTATTTTTTAGAATTTATTTTTAATAAAACCTAGTAACCCTCTAGTTTTCTACACTTTTGAAATGCAAGTGAATTTAATGATAATCAAACTACTCGAGCC
Organism: Ambrosia trifida; assembly: GCA_028751855.1. NCBI lineage: Eukaryota > Viridiplantae > Streptophyta > Magnoliopsida > Asterales > Asteraceae > Ambrosia > Ambrosia trifida. The sequence goes on from CM054122.1 coordinate 14,877,360, forward strand.
ATTGAATGTGAGTTTAATGATAATCAAACTACTCGAGCCATATTTCTTAGTCAGGAATTTGCTTCTTTATGCCTTGAAAATTTTTCCAGCATGAATGATTATTGTCAACATGCTAAACACCTAGCCGATCAACTCGCGAGCGTTGGCTCCCCTGTTAACAACCTTATGCTTGTCATCAAAGTCCTAACCGAACAATATGACAGTATCTCCACCGTGCTACAAAACCGTGAACCCCTACCGGACATCAATGAAGTTCGCTCCCGTCTCAACATGGAAGAACAAAAGAAAACGAGGCAGGTTACTCGTGGTTCCCAGGCTGCGGTTACCGCCCTTGCAGCCACCTCCTGTCCCACGGCCCAACCAACACCCAAACCCACACCTACGTTTCACCCACGGACCGTGGACTTGCCCGCTCTCGTGGGCGTGATCGCGGACGTACAAACACGGGTCGTGGAAACATAAACCGCTACCCACCCTCACTTTCCAACCCTTCACACCCCTACATAGTTTTCCCGAGAAACTGGACTGCTTCTCAGTGGGCCAGCCTGCTCAACAACAATACCTCATCCCAACCACCCTGCCCATACCCATCCAAACCCAATAACCAATCCTCTCAAAGCATCTTAGGCGCTCGTCCTGACCAGGCTCATCATACAACATATTCACCCACTAACATGGAGCAGGCTCTATACTCACTGGCTCTCAATCAATCAGACCATGGCGTCATGGACACTGGCTCATCTTCCCACTTTGCCAACGAGCAAGGTATATACTCTCCGTCTAATTTTAATACGTGTACTAATAAAAATATTGTAGTTGGCATGAGTATCCCTGTTTTGGCACAAGGTAACCAAGTCTTACCACCACCATACCCACCTCTCAAACTGAATAATGTCCTATTTGCCCCCAACTTAATTAAAAACCTTATTTCTGTCCGTCGCCTTACCACGGATAACTTAGTTTCTGTGGAATTTGACCCTTTTGGTTTTCTTATGAAGGATCTCAAAACTCGGGCTCCTATCCTACGATGCAATAGCACTGGCGATCTTTATCCCGTGACTGAACTGCTTCCTGATGTGTTATGTATGGTCTATAAATAAATACCTAACCTAGACACCTAGTAATATAAAACAGACTCAACTAAACTAGACCACACGACAGGCAAGTGTACCTATCAATGCAGTACAGACTAAGGGGTTGTTTGGTTGATTAAGTGCTGAATCATTAAGATGTCTGAATGGTTAAGAGGCTCTGAATGATTAAGTGCTGAATGGTTCAGCTATGCACCAAGTCTGAATGGTTCAGCTCTTAACCATTCCATTCAAAACCTTTTTTTTAGGTTGAAACAAACAGTCCGAATGCTGAACCATTCAGAGCTGAATGGTTCAGAGCCTCATTAAGAGGCTACCAAACAGGCCCTAAGTAAGTCCGAGTATCGAACCCACAGGACACAACTAGTAAACAAAACTAGACTCGATTAAGACTTAAAATAAATGGTTTAAAAGTTGATTTTTGGGTTTTTTAAATAATTAATTAAAATAAATAAATAAGATAAAAAGACAACAATGATAACTGAGGAAAATGTCAGGATAGGAAGGAAACTACCTAGGTTATTTAAACATAAATTCAGGTCCGATGGAAGCTTGAAGCGTTATAAAGCTCGTTTGGTCTGTGATGGCCGTAAAAAACAAACAGGTATTGACTGTGGCGAAACTTTCAGCTCCGTGATTAAACCATCCACTATTCACCTTGTACTTACGTTAGCTTTACCCAAGTCTTGGCCTATTCATCAGTTGGACGTCACTAATGCGTTCCTACATGGCAACTTGGAAAAAACGGTTTACATGCACCAACCTATGGGTTTTCGCCACAGAGACTTCCCCGATCATGTCTGTCGTCTTCGGAAGTCTTTATACGGACTAAATCAGGCACCACGGGCTTGGTACCAACAATTCATTAACTTCGTCACTTTACAAGGGTTTCGCCAAAGCAAGTCAGATAATTCATTATTAATCTATCCTAATGGGTCCGACATTGCTTATCTTCTCATATACGTGGACGACATTATTCTCACCACGTCCAACGAACCCCTTCGTAAACGTCTGTTGACCACACTATCCGGTGAATTTGCGATGAAGGATTTGGGTCCTCATTCTTACTTCTTGGATATACAGGTAACCAGGGACGGCAACTCCATGTTCTTATCTCGGTAGGCATATGTTCAAGACATCCTTAATCGGGCCACTATGGACTCCTGCAAACCAATTGCCACACCAGTTGATACAAAATCCAAGCTACCTGCTGACTCTGGCCCTCTACACGATGACCCGATTACCTACCGTAGTCTTGTCGGGGCATTACAATACCTCACTTTTACACGACCAGACATCTCTTATGCGGTCCAACAGGTTTGTATGCATATGCATGCCCCTTGGCATGATCACTGGAATGCATTGAAGCGCATTCCCCGTTATCTTAAGGGTACCCCAGATTTCGGACTTCGTCTTGGCCCAGTTCCTCGTCTTTCTCTGGTGGCTTATACGGATGCGGACTGGGCCGGATGTCCCAACACACGACGCTCTACATTCGGTTATTGTGTTTACTTGGGTGATAGCCTCATTTCTAGTCATCAAAGCGTCAGTCTACTGTTTCCAGATCCAGCGCTGTGGCATAATATCGGGGTGTCGCGAATGTCGTTGCTGATATTTGCTGGTTACGCAGTCTCCTTCTCGAGCTTCATCATCCTCTCACTCGTGCAACCTTGGTCTATTGTGATAATGTTATTGCTGTCTATCTCTCTAGCAATCCGGTACAACATCAACGCACTAAACATATTAAGCTCGACATTCACTTTGTTCGTGAACAAGTGCAGCGTGGCAACATTCGTGTCTTACACGTCCCGTCCCGTCTCGACATCAACTTGCCGATATCTTCACAAAAGGTCTTCCGCATGTATTATTTGACGACTTTCGAGCCAGTCTCAGCATTGGCCCTCCCGACGCTTCAACTGCGGGGGCGTAATAGCATTGTAATTATAGTAAATTTTATATTTGTATATTTGTCATGTATATCTCTCCACCAATTGAGGAGATCTCTCTACCAATTGAGGAGATCTTGTGTATTATATATTTCACCAACTCAATAAGAACAATCAAGGGATTATAATCCATTCATTGACACTTGCCACATTAGCTAACTTGGCTTTATCTCCTTTACGACCCCTTCGTACCAAATTTATTATCCTAACGAATCAAGGCTCTCATTCCTAGGGCCGGCTCAGGGCAAGGGCAGGGTGGGCGATCGTTGAGGGCCAGAAACATTTTAGGGCCCGTCGATGTTTCAGCCTGCAGCCCAGATCGATATGATTTTATTTACAAGGAAAAGTGAAATTGAACTTCAACTGCAATTTTAATGGTGAAAGAGATACGGAGTATTTGCAAAGAAGATGAAAGATAAAATAGAAAGAAACGTTGATGGTGACATTTGTACTAATTTGTCGTCACTTGCGCTAATTTTTAAAACAAAGTTATACAAGAACCCCTTTAATTGAATTTAATTACGAAATAGAAATAGACCTTTAAGTTTAAGTTTGAACTTTAAATAGCTCTAGACATAACCTCATAGTACTATAAAATGTATGAATCGTAATCAATTAAATTAAGTAGATTAGTAATGTGTTTTGTGGTTAGAATAACTAATTCATGCATAATTACAGTTGTTTACCATTAAGCTTGATAAAAATATATTATCAAATTCATGGTATCATTAAATAATTAAGTACTTGGTTACATAATATCGTTAAATAAAATATGTAATATGTTTAAGCACTTAATTTAAACCATCTTATTCCGATTCGACTTGATTTGAGTCGACCATTTTTTGTGTACACCCTCACCAAAGACTCTGGATCCGCCACTGCCCTCATGACAGGTGGATTTTGTTCCATTTTTTGTTTTGATTGTTGTAGGATTTAATGTTTTTGAATGGGAAGATGAGATACTATAAATATGATGGTTTTTGATGGTGGATAGGAGGAGGAAGTGGTAGGACTATTTAATTATAGTTTTATTTATTTTTTTTTTTGGTTGTGTGTTTGTGTGTTTACCTAAGGTAAAGTTATAATGTCAGACAACTCATATATTTTTTTTATTCCCTTTAACTCTAAATATTTGCACTAATTGAAATAAAAATATTAAAACTTATAGGTTATAAAGAGTTAGATTGAGACTGTTGGTTTCAAAACCGCTAGGATAATCACATTGTTCGCTTAAGTAAGTAGGTTGTATCATTTCGCTACACTACTTTTGTTTTATTTATGTTATAACAATTAGTATCGTATTATGAGCCTTTTTTATATATATGTGATTGATGAGTTTATATGGGGTAGGGCCCGTGTTTTTTATGCTGCCGAGGGCCTAATTTTTTGTTTACATTTTCGGAGACGGCCCTGCTCATTCCCTACCCTGTCGAGTTTCGCTTTGACTCCCTAAATTACAAAATATTCTTCTATTTCGTAAAAGGAAAAATGTTTGACTTCATAGGTAGAAAGGTTTTACAAAAAGAAAAGTAGCCCCGAAACTAGCCAGATGTTAAACTATATATTGTGTTATTTACCAAACACATTATAAAGTCTTGTATTTTGTTTTGTAACGAGTTGACGACTCCCATGCATTGCATCGGGACGTTGATCTAAAAAGTCTTTAGCATTACTATATGAGATTTAAAATTCTTTAGTTTAGCATTACCACGTCAATATAATAGAATACCGAAACCTAAAAGCGGGAAGCAATCATTCCCTAACTCGATGGTTTACCTACCACCATTATTTACTGTTTAGGTATAATATAATATTATTTACCATATATTGTAATTTTCACCACCTACAAACACTTTTTAAAAGAAATATAAACAAAAAGTTAAAGACTTCAAAAAAGTGACTTATGCTTTGAAAATTCTTCCTAGTGGGAATCGGCCATACTTCGGTGATAATTTTCTTATCTTCGTGACTAATGTCACACCCTTAAAATCCACTTGCGGAGTTTTACCGCGAGGCGCATGACAAACCAGGATCCAAACCAACGATCACAATAAACAAGTCTAACATGAACATAATGCAACTTCAAAACAATGTTTAAAATCCCCGTTTACAGCGGAAGCTTATTCAAAACAATTATTCAATATTAAACCAATGTTCAACGTTTGTAAAACCATGCAACTCTAACTAGACGCCGTGCAGACGCGTGCGCCCTAGTTCCATTGTGCTACCTTAGCGACCTGAGAAAACATGTAAAAGTTTACGTCAGCACAAAAATGCTGGTGAGTTTACAGGTTTTGTATCCAAGTACCAAGTCAACCTGTCCATACTATAACAAATCGAAAACCAGTGTACGCTAGCTAGGCGTATGTTTTGTTACTACCACGATTGGAAAACCATTACTAACTCGAATACCAGATGTTGTGCCCGAAAAGTAAACCAGTTGTTCCTGTTGTTCCTGTTTGAGACAATATGCACTCGCCCGGCCCTCCAAGCCGACGAGCGGGGTTGGTCACTCCCAATAGCGCTATTCACATTTCCCCGTTGTGCAAACCCGCACATTCATGGTTCCCCCCGGGACTTCCAAAGATCGTGTAGTACACAATAGAAACCCACAGTATGACAGTAATTACCAAATAATCGTTTTAACACATGTTTTCTCCCCCGAAAGTATGAAACCAGTTTAAAAGAGGGGCCGTAAACTCACCTTAACGTGCAAGCAAAGAATCCGAACAGCAAGCAATATATGCTACCGACACCCTAATAACAGTGTCGCTCAGTGAGTATAGGCGTAATATCATTACCCATATAACTTGTTTGTCCAAGGCGTTTTAAATGTTCAAAAGTGTGTATGCGACGCCTAGTGATTCTACATGCAATAGTAAACCCTACGGACCCGTTGGTGAATACGTTGGTTACAATTAGTTTCTACATTCCGTATGTGTCTCAGACAAATGTACTTCAGTTACATGTCAATTCCATACCACCTAAGACCTCAATTAATCACAGAAGCACATAATACACAATCTGTGTTTTCAGGACAGATTGTGCGCCATCAAAACGAATTTATTTAAAATAGCAAATCAGTGAGTTAACCTCCCAAATTTTTACTGAATTTTCTTTGGGATTCACTCGACAATACCTATTTTTGTTTTGACTTAATTCCAAACACAAAAATTATGAAAATTCGTACAACACAGCTATGTCTAGAAAATCTCCTCAACAGGTCAGTTTAGTAGGAAAATTCTTAAAAATTGTGTATTCATCCAAACGAGATGAATCCACTTGAAAAAGCTCTATTTTTCCAGTATTGACCTACTGTAAAAATTTCATAACCTAACTCCTTGTAAATCTCAAGTTATGACCATTTAAAGTTAGCCCAATTTACAAATCCGAAAATCTGATATGACCCCTAATCAATTAAAATTCCAAAAACGACTCAAACGATGTCCAAATTCGATGGTTTTACCCATTATGAAAAGCTAAGACCTTGTACGTTACAATCATGAAAAGAATCGATCAAACCAATTATTTTCAAGCCACGAAACAGACCCTACAAGTCGACATTCAGAATCTGTCCAGATTCTAATCGTGCAATATTATCAATTATATCAAACCCTAGTTGCATATTATCAATCAATAACACCTAATAATCATCATACAACTTTCCTAATACCTATTCCCATCAGATCCTATTATCAAACATGTCAAGATCAAAGCTTTTAGGATCAAAACACCAATAACTTGCGCAACAAGCATCCTATGATGTTACTTCGCGTTTATTAATAGGTTTAATCCGTTTAATCTTCAAAAAGACTCATGTTTTAATGTTTATTAAACCCATTCAGACCTGGACAAACTTGTTATATGATTTTTACAATAAAACATAAAGTAAAAAGCGTAAGAAATCATGAGTTATACCCTTAGCTCTTCAAATCAATCAATCGCGCGCCTTGGAGCCTCCCAATTGATGATCTTGAGCCTTAGCAGGAGTTTTTGGAGTGAAATATTCGTGTGGGGCAGTAAGGGGGCGATTAGGGTTGAGTATGAGGGCTGCATGGGGGTTAATGATGCTTAAATACGAGTTTGAGGCGGTTTAAACCCGTCAGATAGGTTCGAGCGGCCGCTCGGAGCCTGTGAGCGGCCTCTCACAGGTCCGGGGCGCGCGTTTTTGCTTCGTTTAGCCTCCCGACGCGTTATCCATCGACGTTTTCGTTATTTCGGACCGTAACAAGTGTAACCCCATGCGTTAAGACCCTAATCAACCTCACGCTCCACTTTTAATAATTTTTATTAACGTGTTCGGTTTAGGTTCACATAATCACGTATGGTTTTCACATAAGTTTGTCAGATATCACCGAGACACATAAGTTTGTTATTCACCAACGTCCGAGGTTCACTAATCATGAAATCACATGTTAACTCACACAAGGAGTCAGTACCCGAGACAATGCACGTATGTCCTTTCTAGCTATCTAGCTAACCCTCGTTAAGTATAATATACGCGTGACTCGCTAAGGTAGACTTTCATCTAGACAATGTTGTTAACCAGAATTTGCCGGGTGTCACATCATTCCCACGTTAAAAGAATTTTCGTCCCGAAAATTGCACAAGTACCAAAAGATAGAAACCAAGAGAGAGATTCACCCGAGTTGTCACATCATCCCCACGTTAAAAGGAATCTCGCCCCGAGATTCATTCAGCTGCAGAAGAGACATATCTCGACTCGAACGCTTCCTTAGGAAAGAGATGAGGATATTTAGACTTCATCTGATCCTCCCGTTCCCACGTATACTCTGGTCCCCGGTTCGAGTTCCACCGAACCTTAACGATACGAATCTTGCTGTGACGTAGGCTACGAATCTTGTAATCCAGAATCTCCACAGGTTCTTCCACAATCCGAAGACGATCATCAACCTTGATCTCTTCCAGTGGAACGATGAGAGACTCGTCAGCCAGACACTTCTTTAAGTTGGACACGTGGAAGACGTTATGTATGTTACCGAGCTCCGTCGGTAAATCAAGACGATATGCCACCGGTCCAATCCGTTCCAGGATCGTAAATGGTCTGACATACCGTGGGTTGAGTTTGCCACGCTTCCCAAAGCGTATGACGCCCTTCCACGGTGAGACTTTTAGAAGTACTTTGTCATTAACTTGGAATTCCAATGGTTCGCGACGCTGATCGGCATAACTCTTTTGTCGGTCCCGTGCCGCTGCCAACCGGTTACGAATCTGTACGATCTTTTCCGAAGTTTCGTACACTAGCTCAGGCCCAGTGAGTTGACTCTCACCCACTTCAGCCCAACAAAGAGGAGAACGGCATTTCCGTCCGTACAGTGCTTCGAACGGAGCCGCCTTGATGCTCGTGTGATAACTGTTGTTGTACGAGAATTCTACTAACGGTAGATGAGCTTCCCAACCCTTGCCAAAATCGATCATACATGCCCACAGCATGTCTTCTAAAGTTTGAATCGTACGCTCACTCTGACCGTCAGTCTGTGGATGATAAGCCGTACTCATGTCTAGTTGGGTACCCAAAGCCTTGTGCAAAGACTTCCAGAAGTGAGAAGTAAAATGGGAGTCACGATCCGAAATAATAGAAACTGGCACCCCGTGCTTAGAAACAACTTCCTTCAAATAAAGGCGAGCCAAACGATCCATGGTGTCGGTCTCCTTAATAGCAAGAAAATGGGCTGATTTCGTCAACCGATCGACAATCACCCATATCTTGTCATCCCGCTTGGTGATTTAGGAAGTTGTGTGACAAAATCCATAGTAATCCGTTCCCATTTCCACTCCGGAATTTCAGGTTGTTGCAAGAGACCCGACGGTTTCTGGTATTCCACCTTGACCTTAGCACAGGTCAAGCATTTGCTCACGTATGAGGCTATATCCGACCTCATGTTTGGCCACCAGTAGAGCACCTTCAGATCTTGGTACATCTTATCCGAACCAGGATGAATAGAATACCGGGACTTATGAGCCTCATCTAGGACGAGCTCCCGTAGTCCCCCAAATAAAGGAACCCATATGCGTTCTGCGAAGTAGTGCAGGCCATCAGGTCTTCGCTCGAGGTGCTTGTCGGCACCGTGCATAGTTTCAGCCTTAAGGTTTTCCTCCTTCAAAGCTTCTAACTGGGCAGAACGGAGTTGCTCAGGTAGGGATGAATGAATGGTGAGTTGCAACGCCCGAACGCGACGAGGTTTAGTTGATTCCTTCCTGCTCAAGGCGTCTGCTACAACATTCGCCTTGCCAGGATGGTACTTAATGGCACAATCATAGTCATTCAGAAGTTCAATCCAACGACGCTGTCGTATGTTCAAATGTTGTTGGTCGAAAATATGTTGAAGACTCTTGTGATCGGTGTAGATCGTGCATTTGGTACCGTACAAGTAATGTCTCCAAATTTTCAACGCGAATACCACTGCACCCAACTCCAAGTCATGGGTGGTGTAGTTCTTCTCGTGCACCTTGAGTTGACGAGAAGCATACGCAATCACTTTCTCACGTTGCATCAGCACGCAACCGAGACCATGTATAGAGGCGTCACAGTAAACAACGAAATCGTCAGGGCCATCAGGCAAGGACAAAATAGGAGCGGAACAAAGCTTAGACTTTAGTTCCTCAAACGCTGACTCTTGTGGTTCGCCCCAGGCGAACTTCTTATCTTTCTGTGTGAGAGTGGTGAGGGGTTGAGCAATCTTCGAGAACCCCTGAATGAAACGACGATAGTAACCCACAAGGCCTAGGAATTGCCGCACCTCAGTTGGCGTCTTTGGTGCTTCCCAGTCCTTAATCGCTTCGATCTTAGCTGGATCGACATGAATTCCTAGTTCATTAACCACATGTCCTAGGAACTGAACTTCGCGTAACCAAAAGTCACACTTTGAGAACTTAGCGTAAAGTTGTTCCCGTCGCAAGAGTTCCAAAACCAAACGTAGGTGTTCCTCGTGTTCGGTCTTGTTCTTAGAGTAGATCAGAATGTCATCAATAAACACAATGACGAACTTGTCCAGATATGGTTTGCAAACGCGGTTCATCAAGTCCATGAAAACCGCCGGTGCGTTTGTGAGACCGAAAGGCATGACCAAGAATTCGAAATGACCATAACGTGTTCAAAAGGCAGTCTTTGCAACGTCAGCTTCCCTTACGCGCAACTGGTGGTAACCGGACCTTAAGTCAATCTTGGAATAATAACTAGAACCCTGGAGCTGGTCGAATAGATCATCAATACGTGGAAGAGGATAACGGTTCTTGATGGTCACCTTGTTCAACTCTCTGTAATCTACACACAATCGAAAACTTCCATCCTTCTTCTTGACGAATAGAATCGGGGCTCCCCAAGGGGAAGAACTTGGTCTGATGAAACCCTTGTCCAAGAGTTCCTGTAACTGACTAGATAATTCCTGCATCTCGGGAGGTGCAAGACGGTAGGGGGCCCGAGCAATAGGAGCAGCTCCCGGTACAAGATCAATACTGAACTCAACCTGACGATGGGGAGGAAGACCAGGTAGATCATCGGGAAATACATCAGGAAACTCGCGTACAACAGGAATATCGTCGATCTTCTTCTCATCGGTAGAGGAAACAGATAAAAGTGCCAAAACGGCCGAATAACCCTTTCGAAGATACTTAAGGGCTTTCATACTGGAAATGAGGTTCAGCGGAGCACCGCCCTTGATACCGTACACAGAAAGGAATTCTCCATCAGGGAGAGGAATCCGAATAACCTTATCGTAACAGACAATCTCCGCGCGATACAGGGACAACCAGTCCATGCCTACCACAACGTCAAAGCTACCCAAGGGCACTGGCATGAGGTCGATGGGAAAAGACAAACCCGACAACTCTAGTTGACACTCCCGAAGGATACAAGTAGCTTCAATCTTCTTACCGTCAGCCAACTCAATAACATACTTAGTCTCTAATGATACGGGTACTACATCTAGCAGTCGACTAACTTCCATGGATGCAAAACTCTTGTCGGAACCAGAATCAAATAACACACTAACAGAACGATTATTGAGAAGGAACGTACCGGTAACTGTATCAGGATCCTGTCTAGCCTCAGCGGCTCCAATGACGAAGGCGCGTGCGTTCCTGCCACCGCCCCCGTTGTTCCCATTACCGTTGTTTCCACCCTGCTTCAGTTTCGGGCAATCTTTCTTGTAATGCCCAGTATCCCCGCAGGTGTAACAACCCTGTTTCCCCGCAGTTCCTTGAGCAGCAGGAGCCGGGGTATTGCTTGGGGCCTGGGTCGATGGAAGTGTAGCTCGACAATCTTTAGCAAAATGACCAAATCGCTGGCAGCGATGACAACGGTTACTGTCGCAGTTCCCTTGATGATGACGTCCACACTTGTTACATTTAGGCAGTTTCCCCGCATAACCACCTTGTTTGTTACCAGTAGAAGAACCCCCACTATCAAATCTCTTACCCTGTTGTGCTGATCCAGATCCTTTCCCTTCATTTTCCCGCTTGCGCTTGTTATTCTCTGGGGCCTTAACAGTCGAACCCTTAGCAGGCAAAATACCCTCATTCACCTTTAAGTTGGTCATCCTATGAGCCGATCGGACCACCTCTGCGTACGTAGGATGATTTCCCGCAGCTACCAACCCTGCGATTTCTGGCACCAACCCCGAGATATAGTGCTCAATCCTCCTGTATTCTGGCACATGCAAGTCAGGACACAGCACTGCCAACTCATTACGCCTTACCGTATACTTCTCAATCTCAGACCCAGTCATCTTGAGGTTCCACACCTCCACGACTACCACCACCACGACCGCCACCACCACGCCCACCAGCGCGGCCACCTCCACGTCCTCCTTGCACTCCAGACATGATTCCGACATGAAGGACGAGAAAATTTAGTTTCACAGCTAATGGTAACCACTAGCGTTCGCAAGATCAAAGCTAGATCCAATCCAGGACTATCCCTTCAAACCCAGAGCTCACTAGGGCTTTCATGCATTTCGGTTTATGATTTTGTGTGCACCCAAAATGATAAACCGCTCTACATGGTCCTCCAAGTGTTCTCTTAGTTCAAAGTTCAAATCACCAGACATAGACTCCTAGCTATACACCGTAATGCAACGGTAGTTCATGGCAAGTGTTTCTATTGGAGTACGAAAGGGAGAAGTCCGAGCCTTGGACAAATCTCAAGAGTATACGATTTACCCCAATATACCACACTGCCTAGAAAGCAAGTAACCCGACTTAGGATAGAACGGATGATGTAACGTAGAAAGACCAAATGATTTAGAGACACCCCGACAAGACCATACGTAAACCACCTTAATGTTTAGTACCATGTGATCGTCTAGTGTGTGCGACTCGGCTATAGACTAGACTCTACATGCAGTCCTAGTTCACTATAACCATTGGCTCTGATACCAATCTGTCACACCCTCAAAATCCACTTGCGGAGTTTTACCGCGAGGCGCATGACAAACCAGGATCCAAACCAACGATCACAATAAACAAGTCTAACATGAACATAATGCAACTTCAAAACAATGTTTAAAATCCCCGTTTACAGCGGAAGCTTATTCAAAACAATTATTCAATATTAAACCAATGTTCAACGTTTGTAAAACCATGCAACTCTAACTAGACGCCGTGCAGACGCGTGCGCCCTAGTTCCATTGTGCTACCTTAGCGACCTGAGAAAACATGTAAAAGTTTACGTCAGCACAAAAATGCTGGTGAGTTTACAGGTTTTGTATCCAAGTACCAAGTCAACCTGTCCATACTATAACAAATCGAAAACCAGTGTACGCTAGCTAGGCGTATGTTTTGTTACTACCACGATTGGAAAACCATTACTAACTCGAATACCAGATGTTGTGCCCGAAAAGTAAACCAGTTGTTCCTGTTGTTCCTGTTTGAGACAATATGCACTCGCCCGGCCCTCCAAGCCGACGAGCGGGGTTGGTCACTCCCAATAGCGCTATTCACATTTCCCCGTTGTGCAAACCCGCACATTCATGGTTCCCCCCGGGACTTCCAAAGATCGTGTAGTACACAATAGAAACCCATAGTATAACAGTAATTACCAAATAATCGTTTTAACACATGTTTTCTCCCCCGAAAGTATGAAACCAGTTTAAAAGAGGGGCCGTAAACTCACCTTAACGTGCAAGCAAAGAATCCGAACAGCAAGCAATATATGCTACCGACACCCTAATAACAGTGTCGCTCAGTGAGTATAGGCGTAATATCATTACCCATATAACTCGTTTGTCCAAGGCGTTTTAAATGTTCAAAAGTGTGTATGCGACGCCTAGTGATTCTACATGCAATAGTAAACCCTACGGACCCGTTGGTGAATACGTTGGTTACAATTAGTTTCTACATTCCGTATGTGTCTCAGACAAATGTACTTCAGTTACATGTCAATTCCATACCACCTAAGACCTCAATTAATCACAGAAGCACATAATACACAATCTGTGTTTTCAGGACAGATTGTGCGCCATCAAAACGAATTTATTTAAAATAGCAAATCAGTGAGTTAACCTCCCAAATTTTTACTGAATTTTCTTTGGGATTCACTCGACAATACCTATTTTTGTTTTGACATAATTCCAAACACAAAAATTATGAAAATTCGTACAACACAGCTATGTCTAGAAAATCTCCTCAACAGGTCAGTTTAGTAGGAAAATTCTTAAAAATTGTGTATTCATCCAAACGAGATGAATCCACTTGGAAAAGCTCTATTTTTCCAGTATTGACCTACTGTAAAAATTTCATAACCTAACTCCTTGTAAATCTCAAGTTATGACCATTTAAAGTTAGCCCAATTTACAAATCCGAAAATCTGATATGACCCCTAATCAATTAAAATTCCAAAAACGACTCAAACGATGTCCAAATTCGATGGTTTTACCCATTATGAAAAGCTAAGACCTTGTACGTTACAATCATGAAAAGAATCGATCAAACCAATTATTTTCAAGCCACGAAACAGACCCTACAAGTCGACATTCAGAATCTGTCCAGATTCTAATCGTGCAATATTATCAATTATATCAAACCCTAGTTGCATATTATCAATCAATAACACCTAATAATCATCATACAACTTTCCTAATACCTATTCCCATCAGATCCTATTATCAAACATGTCAAGATCAAAGCTTTTAGGATCAAAACACCAATAACTTGCGCAACAAGCATCCTATGATGTTACTACGCGTTTATTAATAGGTTTAATCCGTTTAATCTTCAAAAAGACTCATGTTTTAATGTTTATTAAACCCATTCAGACCTGGACAAACTTGTTATATGATTTTTACAATAAAACATAAAGTAAAAAGCGTAAGAAATCATGAGTTATACCCTTAGCTCTTCAAATCAATCAATCGCGCGCCTTGGAGCCTCCCAATTGATGATCTTGAGCCTTAGCAGGAGTTTTTGGAGTGAAATATTCGTGTGGGGCAGTAAGTGGGCGATTAGGGTTGAGTATGAGGGCTGCATGGGGGTTAAGGATGCTTAAATACGAGTTTGAGGCGGTTTAAACCCGTCAGATAGGTTCGAGCGGCCGCTCGGAGCCTGTGAGCGGCCGCTCACAGGTCCGGGGCGCGCGTTTTTGCTTCGTTTAGCCTCCCGACGCGTTATCCATCGACGTTTTCGTTATTTCGGACCGTAACAAGTGTAACCCCATGCGTTAAGACCCTAATCAACCTCACGCTCCACTTTTAATAATTTTTATTAACGTGTTCGGTTTAGGTTCACATAATCACGTATGGTTTTCACATAAGTTTGTCAGATATCACCGAGACACATAAGTTTGTTATTCACCAACGTCCGAGGTTCACTAATCATGAAATCACATGTTAACTCACACAAGGAGTCAGAACCCGACCCACACAAGGAGTCAAAGCATCTCATAACCCGAGATGTGAAAGTAGTCCCAAACCGGACTAGAAACCCGACCCACACAAGGAGTCAAAGCATCTCATAACCCGAGATGTGAAAGTAGTCCCAAACCGGACTAGAAACCCGACCCACACAAGGAGTCAAAGCATCTCATAACCTGAGATGTGAAAGTAGTCCCAAACCGGACTAGAAAACGTTTTGTAAGTTGTCTCAAACCCGAGACAATGCACGTATGTCCTTTCTAGCTATCTAGCTAACCCTCGTTAAGTATAATATACGCGTGACTCGCTAAGGTAGACTTTCATCTAGACAATGTTGTTAACCAGAATTTGCCGGGTGTCACAACTAATGACATCTCAAGTGAAGATTTTTGACGCCATTTCTTGACAACACGACTACCACACTAAGGTAGCGTTCGTTCCATAGATTATAATGGAATTGAAATCGGAATTCGCGAGGGAAATGTAATTTGATTTAGAATTTAGGTGTGTTGATTTCACATAACGGAATGAAATCTCAATAGAATTAGAATATAGATTCTCTTCCATGTATTGTTGTTCAATTACAATTTCTTCTTGTGTTGAAATGAACAATACGAGAAATTAAATATACATTTCAATTCCATCTGAGTTTCATTTTATTCCGTGAAACGAACGCTACCTGAGATTTAATCATGGTGAGTAAAACGATGGTGGTAAAGCTCGCGGTGATGTGATCCAGTTACATAGTGATGACGTGGGTAGCCTAAAGCAACAGGACTAACAAGTATCATAAAAACTATGCTTAAAGCGTTGAAAGCTACGAAGGTTCAATGGACGGAGGAGCACAGATCAAAAGATGTCTGTCTTGTCATCTTTTTCCTCGGTCAGCACAAGCAGCTGTCGTGTAGACACTGCACCTCTCGGACCGCAGGTCCAAAGCCACCCTTGGCTTAAAGTGGCTTGTCCTCTTGTTGCACCATGTCTCAAGATAATATCTTTTCCAAAATAAGAAGATACTCTCTTTAAAAATCAGGGATCTACTCCACAAATCTGATCCATCCTGATTATTCTTTCTTACACTCTATCTTCTATTCCTTTTGACATGCACACGTGAGGAGAACATCTCCATCACACTAACACACTACTCGAGTTTAGAACATCAATTCTGGTCTTGAGTCACTCTCAAACCAGAATTCTAATACACAAAATCAATATTATCTTGAAACTCCTTCTACGTTTTGCAACGTAGGAGGGCACCACGACCTGCGTTAAGCATATTAAAACCCTTTAACCCTTTAACCTTATTTGAACCCGAAACCAGCGTTAGGCCCTTATTTGTTGTAGCAACACCTAGCCCGTGGGCAAGACCCGACCCACCAAGAGCTTCATATATAGACCCCATCTTAGACTTTGTGAACATCCATTATACACTGTCTCACGTAAAGTATGCATTAACATCATGGATAGTTAGCTTGCATTTTATTCCATGTTCAGTAGCCTCTCGTAATTTTAGCAAACCCACATTTACATTTCATGTTAGTTTTTCCCTTTTTATTGTAATTTGCTTTCATTACAAATTAGAGAAGAAAATTGTTGCATAGTGTTGTCTTGTTACTCTTATCTTGTTTTTTGGAGCCTAACCCAGTCTAAGAGCTTATTAGAAGATTGACCATCTCAAATTGGTCACTATCACATGCTTTGTGGCTGACTTAAAGTTTGCTTAGACAAAGCGTGAAAAAAGCTCGTTTGTTAAGAGCTGAGCTGGCTTGTTTTGTAGACGAGTCATTTCAAGTTTTGTAGACGGATGCATTGACGCTAGTTTAGCAATGCAATGTTTTGGAGTGTCGCTATCAACTATTAGTTTTGTTTGAGCAACAATGTTTAAGGGGGACGGAGCACTGCCAGAAATGCTCACGGGTATCCCATTATCAGCACGGTAACACCGCCGTCGGTGGTGCTGCTAGTGGATCTCTGGAGGGTTTCCGTGAGATTGTTAACGAATGGGTACCCTGTGAGTTTGTCTCTCCCCCTTTTGTTTTTTTCTCTATTTTATTTCCAGTGGAGTACTGCTAGCTGCCTCCAAAATACTGTTTCACTTAATTGAATCAGTGAAGTAATGTGGTAGTGCAAGATTAGTAGAATTCAGTGAAGTTGAAAAAAACCAAGTGGAACGTCCCGTCCCCTTAATGGGAGGTGACAGTTTTAGAATAAGAATACATATCAGTAGGAGCCCTATAAATTGAGTGTGTTCATGTCGTGATAAATGTCCTAAAGCATTACTATTTTTCCTATATCTATAATACATTATAAAGGAGGAGTGACAGGTAAGATAGTAATTTTCAATTCCGTACAACTTAAGAAGCAACATGCACAAGTGATTTATGCTTAGATCATGAGGGTATAATTGGAACTTTGTGGACAATTAAGACACTTGCAAGGTTATAATAGTAAATTTGTAATGACATTTTAGTTAAAAGTATAATATTCTTTCCTTTAATGCCCTCCACTCTCTTCCTAACCACAACCCCTACCCCTATTGAATTCAAGCAATTCGTAACCCAATTAGCATAACCTCAATGAATGATTCAATTAAAGACTTTTAAAAGGAGACGGTCTTCTCTGCTACTGTTATATTTCTTTGCTACTGGTCTGGTCTTCTCATCTTAAAAGGAGACGGGGGAACATAGAGAGCCTGAGGTAGGACCAGATGAGAGAGAAACGCAATATCCGACCACTTTTTCTGACCGTCTCCGCGGGATGCAGGGAAGCCTCTGATGGTGAACAATCTACCATCTATGAGTCGCTGCATGTGAAGGGCTTTGAAACAAATGTGAGGCGAAGCCTCTGGGATGGATACAACCTTATGAACTAATGGGTTAGGGTTCTTAACTTCTACTCTTTTAATTTTAATAAAAATATAAGGACTACTTGGTACTTTCTTTTTCAAATTATTAGTTCAGATCGGAATAATCAAAGCTATATGTCTAAGGTGATGGTTTCAATCTATCAAATGAGACCTCTTATTGCCTACCAACACAGAGTCGTCACTATGTTGTGTCCTTTTAAAGCATAAATGACAAAAAAAAAGTGTGTTCTCTTTATAATATGTTTGTGTTATTTGATTTGGTCATACTAAAATTGATTTTTCCAGTTGATATGATAGTGATGTTTATGTTTATAACTGTTAAATTTTGTCATAGGTTCTTTGTGTAAAATTAATCGCTTTAACTTCTTCATATATCTCAGGTATGAATCCTCGATTTATTGTACTTTTGTTGGGTGTTAAGATATGCATTTTGAAAAGATTTTTTATTGCTTTTGTAATTACTAATTCTTATGATTATAACTTATCATATTCTTGTTATCCAATTTGACATTTGGGGCCTTATTTTCTTGATGAGATTCAAAAAATCTTGATCAAGACATTTGTGAATACTTCAGATATTATTTAAAATGACTTTTAAAAAGTGTCAAGTATATGATTGGCTGTTCTGATTTTTGAATGGTTCTATGTTTCTTTTGTAAAAGTATATACCGCAAGGACTGGATGATTTGACTAAGAAAGAAGATATGATCTTGATATAATCGGGGTAAAAAATGCACTGATGAGGAAGATCTCAATGATGTTCCCGATGAATGATGATGGGTATGATACTGATGATTCTTTCATCGATGATGCTGAGCTGGTGAGTGAAACTACTGTTTCATATTGTTATTGCAATATTGTTTAATCACCTTGTACTTATTTTCCATGTATCCATTTATGTTTTCATTTACATAGCCACTTAGTCAACATGGTTTTCTATCTTATTTTAGCTTATCATAGCTAATCAAGTCAACTGATGACGTAAATGTAAGCCTTCACTTTGCTATCCTTAATATCATGATTGTTTCTATTCTTTTTAAATTTCCAGCATTCATTTCTTGGTTGGGAATCAGCCTTGTTTGGATCATATAATATGGTCTTTGTTTCGATTTATGGAACAAACAAGCTGGAATTGGTGATGATCTGCATTAAGCATGGTGATCTTGGAAATGAGTTCTTTTTCGCTTTGCAAAAAGTGGTTACGTTAGCTTCATGCTATGCATAAAATAATATTATTGAAACGGGGAAATGGTCATTTAGTGTTATATGTTTTCCACATTCATAATATGCTTATTTACTTTCTAAATGAAACCTCTATGGTTGGTTTAGTGTTCAGATAGTTGACAATCTTCAATCATATGGTGAAGATGGGGTTACGTCAACTTTATGTTAGCCCATGGTTCAATGTATTTCGGGGAAGGTATTTTTTAATTTATTTGAAGGATGTTTCTTTTTGGCTTCCGTTGCCTTTCTACAAATATAAAACATAGTTCTTTATATATGGAGTACATTGGGCATTTAATCATGAAATTTGTGTGTAATGATTGTGGTATATGAATATAGATTGGGTTAACTATCTAATGGTTATAACCATCAACTGTTCAAAATTAGATGCTCAGTAGTATGGTACTCATTTGGTTTTCACTTACCAACAAAAGTCCATCTTCTGGTTCTTTTTATGCTCAGTACGTGATTATTGAGTCATGATGTCAGATTTTATTTTTGTAAGGATTGGCGCTGAGCGATCTTTGGCCTACATGGTTATACTAACCTTTTTACAAAACTAATTCTCATAAGTTAACTTTCTGTAGTAATACATTATAGGTTATCAATTCCAAGGATTTTAAGTATAATATGCTTTACGATGTGTTTCCGTTTGACACAGAAGAAGCAAGAAAACCAAAAATGAGAAGCTGCACCAGCTCAGTAGAAGTATCACTCAAGAATCATAATCTTTATATGCAAATGTTTTGGCTAGGCTTGCATTAATCTCTCTTTCATAGCAAGGTTGGGTGATCATTTAAGAGGTGGGCATTTTGTACCATTTACTTATTAAATTTGTTAATTAGAGTTTTGTTATATGTCTAATACAAGGTAAACTATTTTTTAGCTAATAGAAACAACTAAAACAATTAGGTGATTGAGGTGGACATACTACCGACAGTATTAGGGATGAGCTCGGTATGATGTCATACCATATTGATCCCGATTTCTCTCAAAACCTTGTCCCTACCCCGAAAATACCGGTTCGGGATCAGTTTTTTGGTGTATACCGAATTGGTATCGAAAGGCAGCAACTTCACAGCACAGCAGTAGCTTCAAACACAGCGGATTTGATTACAGTTGATCGTTGACGGTGAAAACAGGGGAAGATAAATATTTGTTGGTTGGATCATGAATCTGATTGAAATAGTATGTTTAAATGATTTTACATTTGTGTATTTTAAGGAAACTGACCAATCCAATACTTTCATTATATGTTTGTGACCTTATAGCTTCCATTACCATTTTTCATTGAATAGAATAAAAGTTAGAAACCCGGAATGGGTTATGGTTCATAATTGACTTTAAAATTGAGTCGATATCAATCAGGACACCCGCCGCAACGCGCGGGCCTTCCCACTAGTATATAACAACGCAAATTACACTATTGGTGACAATAAAATCATTCTATACAACGCTGGCACTTAGGTCATGTGTAGTGGAGGGCAGTGGCGCAGGTTTGTAGGGGCGGGGAGGGGCGGCCGACCCCCCCTCCCCGGATTTTCGCGTAGAAGTTCTGATTATATAGTATCCGTATAGAAAATTTTGAAAATATAGGGTTTCGACCCCCCGAAACCAGTGACTTCCGACCCCCCGAACCTTCGGGTCAAGCTTCGCCACTGGTGGAGGGGCGTTATAGGGTGTTATGGGGATTAAAATATTAAAAAGTAATAGAATGTGGGTTATGGGGCGTTATGAAAAAAGAGGGAGAAGGGGCGTTATGTGGCTTTATAAATGATTGAATAATCATTGATTAATTATTGTTTTTCTTATTTAAATAATAATAATAATAATAATAATAATAATAATATTAAAAGAAAGTTATTATATTAAAAACTAATAATAAAAAAAATAATATGAAATAGGTACAATAGAATATGTACCTATTTCTTTATCCTCTTTTCCTTAACTTCATCTTCTTCTTCATTGATGCTAGGGTTTTTTTACACAGAAGGTTCATTAGCCCCCCCCCCCCCCCCCCCCCTTTTTTATTTAAGTGAATTAGATCCCAACACATGCCCCAACCTTTGAAAACAAACAAATCATCACTCCCAATGTGCACAACGCTCATTATGTCCATAACACTCAAGCCTAAAACGCCCCCATATGAAATTTTTTAATTTTTTTTAAATTAAAAAAATACTCTCCTTCATTTCTCACGTTAAGATGTATTTGTAGAATAATTTCCGAATTTTGAATTCTATTTATTAGTTGTTAGAATTAGAAATTGGTCGAAATTGAAATTGATTTGTATTATCCTTTCTATTTGATTATCTTTATATAATATATTGAATTTCATTTTTTTATGAATATGTCCATTTTTCTCTTTTTTATTTTTTATTAGTGGTTTAGAATAGAACAAGTAGTCACAAGTAGTCAGATGTAAGAGAATGTCTAGGAATTTTCTTTAGAATAGATGGGTCTTGGTATATTACTTTTCTTAGAATCCAATCCCAATGTAGGATTTTCTATCGCAAGAGAAGACCAGATTCCGTAAACAACATAGAGGAATGGGGCTAAAACGCCTCATACAATGCTCGACTACACATGAACTTATTAAAGGGTTAGTTTTTCATGAATGCCCCATTCTGCCGATATTTTATTATATTAAAACCTTATTTTCATTTATAATTGGGCAAATCTTACGTTAGGATGGCAGGTAAACATGCTATATTATTTAAAACTTAATTAGCCGCTTAAAAAAAAAAAAGAAATTTGTTTATCACATTGTATATTATTATGCTGGCACAACGTTTTTATAGGCCTTAAGCAAACTACAAAATCGGGGCTTTTTGAATCTGGTATAGAGGAAACATCGATTCCAAGAGGTGTAACCTAGGTTTTGGTAAGAGTTGTGATGTTTTAATTCACTGTATATGCCGTTGACAAAAATACTCCAGAGCAATAAGATATGCACACTTTCACATGTATACAACCAAGACAAACAGAAGAAGGTTTACATCTTGTTATATCTCTTGTATGCTTTTTTAAGCCCCAAAATAATGTTGGGACCGATAATTATAAACTAAAATGTTTATAATTGGCGCAATAATTATTCCTTTCGAAAGTTATATGTATTGGATAAATATAGTATATGTTTTTAAAAAACTTAAAATTTGGGGGGTCTTGTATTTTAGAGGCCCTAGGCCTTTGCCAAGTTTGGTAAGCCCAAAACAACAAACTTAGAAATGTCTATAGGTAGAGGTGCATAAAAAAAAACGGAACCGGAATTGGAACCGAAAAAAAAAACAAGAATCGGGTATTAAAAAACCGAAACCGGGTATACCCGGAACCGTACCCGACCCTATCCGCCGGGTACGCATAGGGTATACATTTCTATGTAAAAGACCGAATCCGGAACCGGACCCGATTTATACCCGGTTGTACCCAGTTTTTTTAAATACTCGGAACCGGGTTTTTCGAATACCCGGCACCGGGTTTTCCGAATGCCCGAAACCGGGTTTTTTGAATACTCAAAAAGTATGTGTCAGGTGACGGGACTATTTAGCATTTTGATGTTGAGGCAGAACCGGGTATTAAAAAACCGGAACCGGGTTTTCCGAATACTCAAAAAGTATACTCAAAGAAATCTATAACCGCGTTATAATCATCTAAATCGCACTACCCTTCGACGTGATTGTATAAAAAGAATTCAATACCCGATATACCTGGGTTTTTTAAATACCCAGTGTACCCGGTTTTTTCCAATACCCGATATACCCGAAACCGGTTCCATACCCGGAACCGAGTATTGAAAAAATCGAAACCGGGTATTGAAAAATCGGAACCGGTATACCGGGTATGGTTTTTTATGCTAGGAACCGGAACTGAAACCGGTTCTTTCAATACCCGGTCGAAGTAATACCCGACTTTACATGGAACCGGTTCCATACCCGGAACCGGGTACTAAAAAAACCCGATTTGTGCACCTTATTTATAGGTGATGTTGATTTTTTATGTAACAAAACACAAACTTAAATTGTTTAAATTTTTTATAGGTAGTTCATATAATTTTATTTTTTTATTTATTTCTTATCTGTATATATAAAAGAAAACGTATATGCTGACGTGGCGTACAATGGAGGCCTCAACCTCCTCTTGAGAGTGCCACGTGGCATCATAATTGAAAGATTTTAGTGTTTTTGAACTATTTCCTTTTTTAATTAAAAAAAAGATAAACATAAAACCCTAAATTAAATTGAGTTATTTTAGAAAAAAAAAAAGAATTTAAAAATAAATTTAAAATTTTCTCTCTCATGTATCCTCCATAATTTTTAAACGTTTATATCTTTTATATACGAGATTTTTTAAAGAAAAAAATTACACCAAATTAACGAGCGTTTTATTATCTTTCCAACGAGTACCATAGTCCTATATAAAAAACGGAGAAAAATCGACTATTTTTTGTAGGGTTTCGTTCATACAGGAAAAAAACACACAAAGTGTTCATGTTATTCATTAATCATGTTTTTTTCTTTTAAACCAGGTTCTTATCTACGATGTTGAAAATCAGCCCAAGCGCCATGTTATCATTGGAATTTTACTAGGTATACTTCATCTAGAGAAGTTAGGAGAAAGAATCGCGCAACACTGCAACACATGGTGTCACCTTATAACAAGGTTATTTTTTTATTTATCTAATTACAAGAGTAATAATTATTACTATTAGTATTAGTATTATTAGAATGGTTATATTTTTCAACCCCGGGACGTTCACGAAAAGAATTGATAGTTGCTGACGTGGCGTTCAATGGTGGCCTCAACCATCTCTTGATTATGCCACGTGGCATAATGAGATGCAATGATTACAACTTCCAACTTAAGTGTTTGTTTAGTTGATTAGGTTAGGAATTATAAGAGCCATTAGAATGTGAGAAATTAGAGAGATGCGATGAGTTTTTTAATAGTTGCAGCTTACATAAGTGATTCTTTAGATGATTACTGATTAGGTTTTAGATTAGGAAATATGAGTTATTACTGATTAGAACACTATGAACATGCAATGATTGAGAGATTTTGTGGTTAGTTAACTTGAGCCATTTGCAATAGGTTATCACGTAAAATTAGATTTTTCAATCCCGAGACCCTCCGGGGTAATCAGCTAGTATACAAATGTGTATCTTATGGACATAAATCCATTAGACTAATTTGTTTATATTTTTTTTAATATGAACTGTTTACTTAACATATATAGGCTATGGGTGGCAATTTAACTTGTACATTAGTTACACATGTGTATATACTCTCAGAAGAGATTAACAAATATTGTATTCAACGTTCTATATATTTTGGGAAATTTTATAAGTTTAAAAAAATAAAAGATATATTTTGCTCAATGTGTTCTTGCAATATGTAAGGCTTGGCGTTAATTCCTCTACATTATTAGATAACCAATGCACATTGTTATATTTAACAGTACTAGCTTATACCCCGGGAGCCTCCCGGGTTGAGAAATTTAAGTAAAGTGAATAAAATTAGAAGTATCTAAACTATAAAAATGACATATATGTGTCAACTTACATTAGATACTTTAAAAAAATACCAAAAGATCCATTTCACCTTACAACATCAACACCTAAAACAGAATATTAAGATCCCAAGCACTTCAAGGGGACATAGATTGTTTAGCACCAATACATTCAGTCAAAGGTCTTTAACTGCATACAATAAGATTTGGGCTATTTCAGAATATAGTAGAAAAAGAAAACATAGCAATTACCTGTTGGAGAGCGTCCCGGGTTGAGATATCTAATATGACATAATAAAATATCTAATATGACAACATAATTAATGACTTGCTAATATATGATTAATGATTATTATTATTATTATTATTATTATTATTATTATTATTTTAAACAAATCTCTGCCATAAGTTATCATATTCTAATATAAAAAAAGGGTAATTGGGTCGGGTATCACCTAATCCCAGGCCCGACACAAACCCACAATTTTTTTTATAAATAATTCCAAACCTGATACATTACCTGTCGGGTTACAAAAAATAGTCGTTTTTTTTCTCCGTTTTTTCTATAACACTATGGTACTCGTTGGAAAGATAATAAAACGCTCGTTAATTTGGTGTAATTTTTTTTCTTTAAAAAATCTCGTGTATAAAAGATATTAATGTTTGAAAGTTATAGGAGGAAACATTAGAGATAAAAATCTAATTTTGTTTTTAAATTTTAAATTATTATTTTCCTAAAATAAAGGCTTTGCCACATGGGATGACACATGGCACACTCAATAAAGAGAATACCTTCTTTGAATGCCATGTTATTAAAATGGCTTTGGTTTATTATATGTATAGATTTGACGAAATTGATTTAAGGATAGAAATTACTTGCCTTGAATCCGTTAATGCTAACCCAAAAGCTAAAAAGTTGAAAATAGTGTATCCTAAACCAAAAAAATTTATATATTCAAAAGACATACTTCTCTTTTTGCACAAAAAAATGACGTAAATAAGTTATTGGGATTTCAATTCGTCAAGCAAACGCCATCGCCACTACAAACACCACTACACATCTTTCTATCTCGTCTCCATTTATCTGTCTTCTTCTACTTTATTCTTATATCACATATGTAGTAACCACAATCACGTGAAGTGTTGGGGCACGCACTATAAACACCCTCCACAATACGTAGTAGTTACCTTGCTTTGAAGGAAAATAAAAAGAGAAATCATATCTTTTCATGTTTTCCCCTGTTGATAGTACACTCAAAGTTAAAATTAATCTTATCTTTATGATGTGAATGATAATTGGCTTAGTTGAAAAATGTTAATTGGGTCAAATATGAATGAAGGAACTTCCGGGAACGGCGAGGTTCGACCCACGGTCTATATGGCTCTCTGTGGAGAGTAGACTGATATTCTTTAAAATCATAGGGAGGTCTCACTGATTTCTATTTGGAAGCGCCATCCGCCCTTGGCACGGGTGAGCCGTATCGAACCCGAGTCTTATGGGTTCTCTTGTGTGTATCTTGCCACTTAATCTTGCAGCGTTTTAAAAAAAAAAAATCTTATCTTTATGACGTGATGTTACTCATTAAGCTTCATAATAAACTACACCAAACATTCATGAATCTGGTGTTACCCGTTAAGCTTCATATTAAACTACACCAAAAATTAAATAATCTTATCTTTATGACGTGATCCTTGCAAATCCTTTCATGAATCTAAAGTTGCACCAGGTTCATATTCGAGCGGTCCATTAAAAGGATGGTGTAGTCTTAAATCATAATACAATGTTCCATTTGAACCTTGATCCCATCCAAAACCGACTCAAATTTGTCAATGTAGCCAACAATCCGCTCCTTGATTGCGTCGGGTTGTTCATAACTTAGCAACTCCATTTTGTTTTGTTTCCCCCTCGCCCTCACCCGAGCATTCTTTGCCTTCTTTTTTCCCATAAGACGAGGCAACCGTTCAAACTTGTTCGTTGGGGTATCATTATCCCCGAGATTCACAATCAATCCCGAACCTCGAAGGAGAGATCATTGTTATCCAGCAACTACATCAGAAGTAGATGATCTATAAGCTCCCGAGCTCGATGTCTTTGACCTCTTTGACACCACTGGCAACGGTTCGTGCCATTTTGGTTCATTTTCAATGATATGAAAAATATGCCCATAGCTTAAACATAGTTTGTAATGTGTTTCATACTATGCTTTGTCACGGTTGATGCATAAGTCATCAGAATACCCGTTATGGCTGTTTTTGTGCTTGTTATAAATTGCACAAAAATTATCTGTTGGGGTGCTCATATAATGCCAGTGAGACCTCAAATCATCACTCGTCTGGTTATGCGTATTTATGATTTCATCAAAAACATAGTTGTAGATGTGCTCCCAATGGTTCGTACCCTTTTGATTTTTGCCTGTCACTGGGCAAGTTAAAACATGAAGATAAGCTAGTGTAAGATTTTGTTCTACTTCGACCGATCATCCGTGTATTACAACCTTCTACTTAGGACTGCCAGCCTTTTTGCCTTAGTTGTGTGTTCGGCTTTATAAACTTGTAATGGTTCAACTTATTTGTTTCATTTCTCTACAACACTATATGTACAAATACAAAGACAACAATGAGGGAGATAATTGCTCCTCTTGTGACATCCGACATCTTTAGGTTAACATTTTTCAAACACATAAGTCTACCTTAGCGAAAAACGTTTATTAAACATACTTAACGGGGTCAGTAGAGTCGGAACACAGTCCGTATTATCCAGGGTTCAATGATTTGGAGGATCATTGGGTTAATCACACACACACACACACAAGTTACGAGTCCCGTTGTTGGTGAATTACATGAACTAAATTAAGTGTTATGCGTAGATTGATTCTTATGTGGTGGATTATATGCAAATACGTGTTTAAATGATGTTTAGATGACTATCCATGCTTATATATGTTAAACATAGATTACGATTACATGTTCATGTGTTAGGATGTGTTAAACTGCGTTAAACACGACAAACTGGAAAAATCTGGAAAGCATAAGTCTTGGTTCAACCCATAGCGTGGGGGCGAACCTGGCATGGGACTTGGTTCGACCCAGCGTGGGGGCGAACCTGGAATGGGAGAACAACATAAAGGTTCATTCGACCTTGTACAGGGGGCGAACGTGGGTACCTTCGACCTCGTACAAGGGGCGAACGTGGACCAGTATAAATACCACACTTTGTCATTTTTCATCATTTCAGAAACCCTAAATGCCTCTAAACACTCTATAGCAACTTTAATCATTGGGCAGTAACTTTGAGCACGTTTGTCAGTAATGGTTTTGGCCACATAATCGTAGTAGTAAGGGAACGTTTGTTATTTACTTGGAAATTTTGCACACTTGACACTTTGTGATGAATCGCTTTACGCATGAAAAAGTTTTACGAACTTAAACCTGTGAACGCACCAGCATTATATATGTTGACGTCTTTTTGGCATGTTTTCTCAGGTCGCTAAGGTAGTAGCATTGAGTTTACGCACACGGAGTCACACTTGCGTCTAGGATCATGTTTTACGTCTTGGATTGTTTAAACTTAAAACTTATGTTTCATCATTATACGTTTTGTAAAACTAAATTTGCTTCCGCTGTGTTTTGAATCATAGTTTTGAAACTATTGCATGGTTTGGTTTACGTATCTTTTCACATATAGTTGTCGTTCGTTGTCACCGTTGACTTGGATCTTGGTGTGTCATGCGCCTCGCGGTAAAACTACGCAAGTGGAAATTTGAGGGTGTGACAGATTGGTATCAAAGCCAATGGTTATAGTGAACTAGGACTGCATGTAAAGTCTAGTCTATAGCCGAGTATCACACACATTAGACGGTCACACATAGTTACGGGTCGTGTCATTTGGTAAACATACTAACCTTGTTTGGGTGTCGGTATCCTCATCACACAGTATCGTATTATCTATCTTTGGACTATTACTACACTTATTCTATCTTCTTCTCCGGGTTTGAAGATGAAGAGGCTTATCGCTTATACTTGGCAGTAGTGTACATTGGGGTGGCTTCAGCACATTCATGAGATTTTTCCGGGATTTGGATATTTCCCCTCTATGCTCTAATATACATACTTGCCTACACACACTATCCTGCACTAGTACTTGTCATAGTACACCCCTGAGTGATTGTTCACTTTGGGATCTTCGTGCGATAACATTTTCTTTTAGGAATGTGGGTGTCGGGTGATTGGAAGTTCTAGCTAGGAGCACGCCTAGAGGACCATGTAGAGCGAATTGTTATTTCGGGTGCACACGAAGTCATAAATCGAAATGCATGAAAATCTTGGTGGACTTCGTGTTCGGACTAATGGTCATGCTAGAACCACGTTCTGAATTCGTTTGGTCACTTGTAGCTTGATCTGATAGCGGTATTGAGTATCTTGTCTCATGTTTGGCAGAACATGTCTAGTCGTGCTGGTGGACGCCGTGGCGGCGGCGGGGGTCGCAATGGCGGTGGACGAGGTGGTGGGAACATCACCATGACTTAGGCGAAGTTGGAGAACATGTTGCAACAGCAGTTGAACGTTGCGCTGGCTGCTTTCCAGGCTGCTCAGCAGACCCTGGGAAATACTAACCAGGTGCAGTCTGGGTGCACCTACAAGAAGTTCATGGACTGTAAGCCCCATTACTTCATTGGGACTTCTTTGGTGGTTGGAGAAGAACGAATCGGTGTTTGCTATGTGTAACTGTCCCGACGCTGATCGCGTTAAGTATGCTTCTGCTACACTAGAGGGACATGCGTTGACCTGGTGGAACTTTACTACTTCTAACCTTGGCCTGGGGGAGGCTAATGCTATGCCGTGGTCTGAGTTTATTCTGATGTTACGAGCGGAGTACTGCCCGAGGGATGAGATTATGAAGTTGGAGCACGAGTTTTGGAATCTGAAGATGGTCAGGTCGGAGATCGAGGAGTTTACTGCTAGGCACAATGAGTTGGCTGTTATGTGCCCCGGTTTGGCTACACCGGAGTACCGGAGGATTTAGCACTACGTTGTTGGGTTGGTACCGGAGATTGCTGGGCATGTTGCCGCTGCTGATCACACTACTATGCTAGCCACTGTTCGGGCAGCTCACAAGCTGACCAACATGAAGGTTGCCGAGGGCGTTCTACCTCCGAGGGGTGCTGCTATGAAAGCCCCTGCGGACAACAAGAGGAAGTGGGAGAGTGCTGGGAAGAACACTGGGTCGTCTTAACCGCAGGTTAAGAGGCAGGACGTTGTGGGAGCGTCATCTGAGCAAAAGACTGGGGGTTATGTTGGTAAGAGCCTGAAGTGTAACACGTGTAGGTATCACCATGTTGGGGGTTGCGATGAGTTTTGGTGTAATCGTTGTCAGCGAGTCGGTCACTTGGCTAAGGATTATAGGGTCAATCTTCAGCCAAAACAGACCCAAGCGGTTGTCCCCGCTCCTGCTCCTCGGGGAAACCATGGGTGTTTTAACTGTGGGGAGACTGGGCACTTCAAACGGGACTGTCCTAAGCTAAAGCAAGGGACTGCAGGTGGTGGTGGAAACAACGAGGGCGGTGGTCGAGCCACTCGTGCTCATGCTTACGTCATTGGTGCAAGGGAGAACCAGGAGGATCGAGACCTGTTAAACCTGCTATGACACGATTTGCCAGCCCCTTTGAATCATTATAAATTTGCTCAAAAGAAATAAACGTTTTTTTTTTTTCAGTTTTACCTTTTTGTTCAGTCATGATGAGCAATTATCGTGCTACACAACTTACTATTAGGCTATGGGGTGTGGAGACACTAAAAAGTTGGTGTCTCCATGTCAATTCGGATGCCACATCACTCCATGTCAAAAAGTTTGTGTCTCATGTTACTTGAGACATGAGTGGGGTGTGGAGACACCACACTTCATGTCTCAAGCATTTATTATTTTTTTTTCCAAATATTAATTTTAATTAGTTTTAAAAAAAGTAACAAATAAAGAAAATAATGTTCAAATAAATACTAGATTTAATTAAAAAAAAAATTACAAACCATACTAAAATTAAAAAAACAAATAAACCGGAAAAAAAGATACGATTTCCTAAAATTTTAAAAAACTACTTCCATTTTTTAATCAATTTGTCTTGCATATTCTTCAACGCGGCTCGTTGTTCTTCGGGATAATGAGAGATATCGGCCAACATAACTTTTCACTCTTCCATCGCCTTCGGTTCATCTATCAACCTAAGCATTTCCTGCTTGATTTTTATTTTTTCTTGATTAGCTTTGTTGAAAGCGTCAATTTGTGCCGATAAAGTGTCAAGCCTTGAAGCGCTCCCGCTCGAGCTACCCGATGCCATTTTCTTTCCTGCCGTCACTTCCTTTCGCGCGTTATCCCGACCTACATAAAAAACGCAAACATTTATATGTTAGAAACAAAACGCAAACAATTATATAAAAAGTATGTAAATTTATAAACCTATGGGGCGTGGGTTTCCTCATCAAAATTTGGTAGGTCGAACTCGGCCTCCTTGTTCATATCAGTATCAATTGGAACGGACAAACCTCCTTTTTGATCTTTTTTTTCCTTGTTTGGCCCGTTGAGCCTCGTTTGGGACTGTCGTCCATTTTTGTTCATATTTCAAGACCGACCAAGCCCTAATTGTCACACCCTCAAATTCCACGTGCGGGGTTTTACCGCGAGGCGCGTGACACACCAGGATCCCAGTCAATGATCACAATAAACAAACACTAAACATACATATATTGAAACCAAAACATTATGCTTTGAGCCATAAACCAGCAGCGGAAGCATTTCTTGTTTACAACCAAAAGGCATATTATAGTTTACAAAACATTGTTTAATATGCAACAAAACTCTAGACGCTGTACAAGACTCTGTGCGCCTAGTCCGTTAACTGCTACCTTAGCGACCTGAGAAAACATGCCAAAAATGTCAACATATAATGCTGGTGAGTTCACAGGTTTTCTTTTATATAAGACTTGTTATAAGTTTGAAAAGATCATATCCGTTACTACTAGGTTATAAGAACGTTAGCTAGACGTTAAGTGTTTTTACTACTATGGTTGGGAACCCATTACTAAACATGAACAAGTAGTTGATGCGTGCCCAGATGACTGGGCTATGAACGATGCATCGGTGACCCCGAACTAGAGACAATATGCACCCGCCCGGCCCCGTCGTCGAGTGGGGTTTGTGAGGCCCAATAGATCTCTCCACATTTCCCTCGCTGTGCAACCCGCACATTCATGGTTTCCCCCTAGGACTTTCCATAAAAGCCGTATAGTAATATAAAGTAACCATAGTATAACATGACCTTTAGTAAGTAAGTATGTAGCATGTTTCTCCCCCGAAAGTAAAACAGTAAAAGTGGGGCTCTGACACTCACCTTAGGTTGCGTTACTTGAAAACAGTTAAATAAGTATGCTACGATAGCCCCAAATAGCGGCGACCTATCATAAGATGTATATAAGTACCCGGACTAATAACCCGCAGGTTAACTAGTCCCCGAATGTCCAGACCATAACCATAAACGTTTGAAAACACCTTTGACTATTAAACCGACCATACCAGACAAGACCCGATATCCCATTGGTGACCAGACATCCCACGTGTTAGCCAAATGCAAGATATCATGCAACATATGTAGTTAAACACTTAGTACGCGCAAGAGTTCACCTAGTCTAGCATAACTCTCAATTAACGCATAAACGAGTCCGAACACGTGTTACTAAGTCATTGGACATGTCACGGGGTTCCTATCATGTTCCTAGGTGTCAAATCATGTCTCAGGATGTGAAAATACGCTTACAACAGTAGTATACACGATTAGGAAACTAACATGCAATTAGGAAAAAGTCAACTAGTGATTGGAGAGAGTCAACAGGCGATTGGAAGCCAAATCGCCTGCTGTTACTAGCGATTGGTGGCCAATCGCCCCCGCACTAGGCGATTAGAACTCCCAATCGCTTGTTGCAGGTCCGTGACGTGTTTTCGCGCGTTTAACCCTCCAAATCAGATCCGAAACATGTAAAATCACCCAATATCAAACCTAAACAATTAACCAACCCATTTCAAGCAAAAACCCCAATTTATCTCTGCTCTAACGGCCTCGGTGCAATTATTTCCAAAAATGGCAAAGTACTAGGTTTCATTAACT
This sequence comes from Ambrosia trifida, assembly GCA_028751855.1. NCBI lineage: Eukaryota > Viridiplantae > Streptophyta > Magnoliopsida > Asterales > Asteraceae > Ambrosia > Ambrosia trifida. The sequence continues at coordinate 14,910,013 of CM054122.1, forward strand.
ATGAAATATTTCCTTAAATGGCAATAACCAGATTACACATCCTACAACTTGCAAATCATCATCCTTTTGTTATAATATCATTCTAATGTGAATCCTAACAACAAACAATCATTGAATCATATCATAACATCCTATTTCTTCAAGAATCATCCAAATGGGTCAAAATGCATACTTTCATCAAAACACAATAACAATAGCTCAAATCCTTAGATAATCATCCTAATAACTCCTACACATCATAAGTACATCAATTTCATGGAAACATTCATGTTCTAACCACCAAAAATCATCATATGCATGAATACTTCACATATAGCAAGTATAATGGTTTAGACTTGTTTTAGAAACTCATTTCAAAGGTTTTTAAAGACACAAACTTAGTAAAACAAGGTCTGGACCTTTGGGAACCAAAGCAACAACATTACAAAGGTTTGGGATGAAGAACACACCTTGGATTTTATCGAAGAAAGGTGTGTAAGCTTGGAAATGGTGAGTTTTGAAGCAAAAGAAGTTCCAGAGGTGTTTTGAGGTGTGTGGGAGGCTTAGGATCTGTTAGGGTTGCACTAAGGGTGTTTAGGGAGTCAAGGGTTGTATTTATAGGTGTTTTTACTCGTGCAACACATATCAGGCGACTGGAAGGACAGATCAGGCGATTAGGAGCCTAATCGCCTATACTACTGGCGATTAGGGTTCCAATCGCCCTAATCCTCTCCCAATCGACTGGACTACTGGCGATTAGGCCACTCTGGCGATGAGGCCACTCACCAGTGCCTAATCGCCTACAACATTCTGAATTGGGTTTTTGGCGCGTTAAACATTATTTTAACATATATAAGCACGTATTCACATACTGACAAGTCACATAATGATTTCAAACATATAATGCACGATAACTAACACGTTTACGTCCATTCACCAATTCCTGGGACTCGAGACTCACGTGTGCGCGTTAAACCCGGTGATTCCATGAATCACCAATCCTTGTACCCATGGTTATGGACCGACTCCCGATGATTCCCAGCATCATTGTAACGACTCGACTGACCCAGTTAAGCACATGATATGCATGACTCGCTAAGGTAGACTTACTAGTTTAGTCCCGAAAATTGCCCAAGGCCAAAAGGAAGAGACGAAAGGGAAGAAAAATTTTCCAGTTTCCACATCATCCCCCTGTTGAAAGGAATCTCGACCCGAGATTCATTTAGCTCCAGCAGAGACATTTATTGATTCGAACGTGCGCTTAGGAAAGAAATGAGGGTACTTAGCTTTCATCTGATCCTCCCGTTCCCACGTGAACTCCGGTCCACGATTTGAGTTCCAACGAACTTTAACAATGCGAATTTTACTCCGGCGAAGGCTACGGATCTTGTAATCGAGAATCTCAACCGGTTCTTCCACAATACGCAGACGATCATCCACCTTGATCTCTTTGAGGAGAACAACCAAAGATTCATCCGCCAGACACTTCTTGAGATTAGAGACATGGAAGACATAATGAACATTACTGAGCTCAGCTGGCAGATAAAGCCTGTATGCCACCGGTCCAATTCGTTCCAGAATTGCGAACGGTCCCACATACCAAGGATTCAATTTGCCATGCTTCCCAAAACGTATAATGCCCTTCCACGGAGATACTTTCAATAAAACCCTGTCGCCAACCTCGAACTCTAAAGGCTTGCGACGACGATCGGCATAGCTCTTTTGACTATCCCGAGCTGCTGCCATGCGGTTACGAATTTGTACGATCTTCTCGGAAGTCTCGTACACAAGTTCCAGGCCGGTGAGTTGACTCTCACCCACCTCAACTCAACAAAGAGGGGACCGGCATTTCCGCCCGTAAAGAGCCTCGAACGGAGCCGCCTTGATACTAGAATGGTAGCTATTATTGTAGGAGAATTCCACCAACGGTAGATGACTCTCCCACCCCTTGCCAAAGTCGATCACACATGCCCGAAGCATGTCTTCTAGTGTTTGAATCGTCCGCTCACTTTGACCGTCAGTTTGTGGATGATAGGCTGTGCTCATATCTAACTGAGTACCCAGAGCCTTATGCAAGGATTTCCAGAAGTTTGAGGCGAACCGAGGATCACGATCAGAAATAATAGAAACAGGCACCCCGTGCCGGGAAACCACTTCCTTAAGATACAAACGAGCCAGACGCTCAAGGCCATCAGTTTCCTTGATAGCGAGGAAGTGCGCTGACTTTGATCAACCTATCGACGATCACCCAGATCATATCACAACCACTGGGCGACCTCGGAAGTTTAGTCACAAAGACCATTGTAATCCGTTCCCACTTCCACTCGGGAATTTCAGGCTGTTGCAGAAGGCCGGACGGCTTTTGGTATTCAACCTTGACCTTGGCACAGGTCAAACATTTGCTTACATACGTAGCCACATCCGCCTTCATGTTCGGCCACCAATAAAGTATCTTTAAGTCTTGATACATCATATCGAAGCCAGGGTGGATAGAATACCGAGATTTGTGAGCTTCATCAAGAACGAGCTCCCGCAAACCCCCGAATAAAGGAACCCAAACACGTTCAACAAAATAATGTTGGCCATCGGACCTGAGTTCAAGGTGGCTATCGGCACCATGCATAGTTTCAGCTTTACGGTTTTCCTCCTTCAAAGCTTCTTGCTGCGTCGAACAAATTTGGTCAGGTAAACTAGAATGGATAGTGAGCTGAAGAGCTCGAACACGACGAGGCTTAGCGGATTCTTTCCTGCTCAAGGCGTCTGCGACAACATTCGCCTTGCCAGGATGGTATTTTATAACACACTCGTAATCATTAAGGAGCTTGACCCAGCGACACTGTCACATGTTCAACTCCTTCTGATCAAAGATATGCTGGAGGCTCTTGTGATCGGTATAAATGGTGCACTTGGTACCGTACAAGTAATGCCTCCAGATTTTCAAAGCAAAGACTACTGCACCCAATTCCAGATCATGGGTGGTGTAGTTTTTCTCATGGACTTTAAGCTGACGAGAAGCATAGGCAATGACCTTCTCACGCTGCATTAACACACAACCGAGACCCCGGATAGAAGCGTCACAATAAACCACAAAATCGTCCGTGCCTTCAGGAAAGGACATGATAGGAGCAGAACAGAGTTTAGCCTTTAGCATCTGAAAGGCTGACTCTTGCGAATCACCCCAGTCGAACTTCTTGTCCTTCTGGGTAAGCGAGGTGAGGGGTTGAGCGATCTTTGAAAATCCCTCGATGAAATGACGATAATAACCTACAAGACCCTGGAATTGCCGCACCTCAGATGGTGTCTTTGGTGCTTCCCAGTCTTTGATAGCTTCTATCTTAGCTGGATCAACATGAAACCCTTTTTTATTAACCACATGACCGAGGAATTGGACTTCAAGTAACCAAAAGCTACATTTAGAGAACTTGGCGTACAACTGTTCCCGTCTCAAGAGTTCCAAAATAAGACGCAAGTGTTCCCGGTGGTCCACTTCGTTCTTGGAGTAGACTAGAATATCATCAACGAATACAATCACGAATTTATCAAGGTAGGGCTTACAGACACGGTTCATCAAATCCATGAATACGACGGGCGCATTGGTGAGACCAAAAGGCATGACCAAGAATTCAAAATGGCCATAACGAGTTCGAAAAGCGTTCTTCGGAATATCAGCTTCTTGGACTCTCAACTGATGGTACCCCGATCTCAAGTCAATCTTCGAATAGAAACTAAAACCCTGGAGTTGATCAAATAAATCATCGATACGAGGAAGAGGATAACGATTCTTGATGGTAACCTTGTTCAATTCACGGTAGTCGATACACATGCGCAGGCTTCCATCTTTCTTCTTGACAAAAAGGATAGGGGCTCCCCACGGGGATGAAATAGGTCGGATGAAACCCTTCTCCAACAGCTCTTGCAACTGGTTAGACAACTCCTGCATCTCGGGAGGTACAAGACGATATGGGGCTCGGGCAATAAGGGCTGCACCTGGAGCAAGTTCAATACCGAATTCGACCTGATGATAAGGCGGAAGACAGGAATATCTTCAATCTTCTTCTCTTCCTCCGACGAAACCGAAACAAGAGCCAGAATGGCAGAATACCCCTTTCGAAGATACTTATAGGCTTTCATACACGAAATGATACTCAAAGGGACACCGCTCTTCTCACCATGCACTAACAGAATTTCTCCATCAGGGAGAGGAAGTCGAATGACTTTATCAAAACAGACGATTTCAGCATGATACAAGGATAACCAATCCATACCCAAAACAACATCAAAACTACCCAAGGACACCGGCATAAGGTCAATAGAAAAAGAATAACCCGACAATTCAAGGTGACACTCCCTAAGGACGTGTGTCGCTTCAACTTTCTTACCATTAGCCAACTCTATCAAGTACTTAGCCTCTAAAGGTGTAGGTACCCTATGAAGCAATTGACTAAATCCAAGAGATATAAAACTCTTATCGGCACCAGAATCAAACAAAACCGAAGCATAGCGATTATCAAGAAGAAACGTACTGGTAACCGTGTCAGGGTCCTGTCGGGCCCCGCTCGAACCAATCACAAAGGCGCGAGCATTCCTGCCACCGCCCCCATTGTTTCCATTACCCGATCCATTCTTCCCAGTCTCGCCCTACTTTAACTTGGGGAAATCGCGTTTGTAGTGTCCAAGCTCACCACAGTTATAACACCCCTGTTTTCCCTGGTTTCCCTGGGGAGCAGTAACCTGAGGGGCTGCGGCAGGGATAGCAGGTGGGTTCTGATTACCCCGAAGATTGACCCTACAATCCTTAACTACGTGCCTGTCCCTATTGCACCGACGACAACGGTTCTTGTCATAAGGACCACTATGATGAAACCAACATCGTTCACACTTCGGCAACTTCCCGAAATAACCCCCCGGTTTCTGCTCAGACGAAGATCCCCCAACATCAGACTTCTTTACCTGCTAAGGCTGAGCTGAACTCGAGCCTTTACCCACGCCTTCCCATTTCCACTTGTTGTTCTCGGGAGCCTTTACAGTAGCGCCTCGGGGAGGCAAGACTCCTTCAGCTACCTTCATATTGGTAAGCCTGTGAGCCGATCGGACCACCTCAGAATACACAGTAAGATTACCCGCAGCTACCAATCCCGCGACCTCTGGCACCAACCCAGAAATATAGTGCTCAATTCTCATGTATTCCGGTGTGTGCAAATCTGGGCACAACACCGCCAGCTCATTATGTCTAGCTGTGTACGCTTCAATCTCAGACCCCACCATCTTGTGATTCCAGACCTCATGCTCGAGCTTCTGGATCTCATACCTCGGGCAGTACTCGTTTTTTAAAAGCTGTATGAATTCTGCCCAAGGCATAGCATGGGCTTCCCCAATACCCATGGTCTGCGTGGTGGAGTTCCACCAAGTTAGAGCTTGACCCTCAAGGGTCGCAGAAGCATACTTCACGCGGTCGCCCGCCGGGCAACTGCACATAGAGAACACAGATTCGACCTTCTCCAGCCATCGGAGCAGTCCCACTGCCCCTTCATTCCCACTAAAGTTGTAGGGCTTGCAATCCATGAACTTTTTGTAGGAGCACTTGGGTGGAGGTGGATTGACAGCACCATTTAGGACAAGACACATAGATAAATAACAAGGAAAAGGTACAGTACCCTGAAGCAAGGTAGAATAGGTGGAAATCGACTTACCACCCATAGCATTATGAGCAGCCTGGAACACAGCCAAGGCCACATTCATATGTTGTTGCAGTAGATTGTCCAACTCCTCTTGGGTCATATTGATGTTACCGCGACCACCTCCGCCAGCACGGCCGCCCCTGCGACCTCCATGAGCTCCTGACATCTTCTGCCAAAACATCGAACAAGAGACTTAGGCTTACCCATGGTGTAACCCACTAGGAATTTCAATAAATTTAACCGGGTCCAATTCGGGTCCCTCCGTTCAAACGCAAAGTCCACTAGGGTTCCCATGCATTCCAGTTTATGATCTCGTGTGCACCAGACATGATAAACTGTTCTACATGGTCCTCCAGGTGTACTTTAGGCTTGAAGTTCAAGTCACCGGTCACTGGCACCCAATCATGGTATTATTATAAGTATAAGTATAGGATAGTATGTGTAAGGACGAGCGTGTATATTGGGGCATAGAAGGGAGATGTCCGAATCCCTACACAGATATCAAGAGTATGCCGAGGCTACCCCAATTTACACCGTCGCCAAAAAGGTTCAATAATATGTTGTTTGCCGTCGAATCATGGTAAGGATGAGTTAAGGAGTAGAATGATAAAGAGTAAACAGATGATGTAGCGTAGAAGAAGATGACACCGACACCCCGACAAGTTACAATGTTACCCACATGTTAAGACTCGACCATACGTGACCGTCTAGTGTGTGTGACTCGGCTATAGACTAGACTCTACACGCAGTCCTAGTTTACTATAACCGTTGGCTCTGATACCAATCTGTCACACCCTCAAATTCCACATGCGGGGTTTTACCGCAAGGCACGTGACACACCAGGATCCCAGTCAACGATCACAATAAACAAACACTAAACATACATATATTGAAACCAAAACATTATGCTTTGAGCCAAAAACCAGCATCGAAAGCATTTCTTGTTTACAACCAAAAGGCATATTATAGTTTACAAAACATTTTTTAATATGCAACAAAACTCTAGACACTGTGCAAGACTCCGTGCGCCTACTCCGTTAACTGCTACCTTAGCGACCTGAGAAAACATGCCAAAAATGTCAACATATAATGCTGGTGAGTTCACAGGTTTTCTTTTATAAAAGAGTTGTTATAAGTTTGAAAAGATCATACCGTTACTACTAGGTTATAAGAACGTTAGGTAGACGTTAAGTGTTTTTACTACTACGGTTTGGAACCCATTACTAAACATGAACAAGTAGTTGAAGCGTGCCCAGATGACTGGGCTATTACCGATGCCTCAGTGACCCCGAACTAGAGGCAATATGCACCCGCCCGGCCCCGCCGTCGAGTGGGGTTTGTGAGGCCCAATAGATATATCCACATTTCCATCGCTGTGCAACCCACACATTCATGGTTTCCCCCTGGGACTTTCCATAAAAATCCGTATACTAATATAAAGTAACCATAGTATAACATGACCTTTAGTAAGTAAGTATGTAGCATGTTTCTCCCCCAAAAGTAAAACTGAAAAAGTGGGGTTCTGACACTCACCTTAGGTTGCGTTACTTGAAAACAGTTAAATAAGTATGCTACGATAGCCCCAAATAGCGGCGACCTATCATAAGATGTATATAAGTACCCGGACTAATAACCCGCAGGTTAACTAGTCCCCGAATGTCTAGACCATAACCATAAACATTTGAAAACACTTTTGACTGTTAAACCGACCATACCAGACAAGACCCGATATCCCATTGGTGACCCGACATCCCACGTGTTAGCCAAATGCAAGATATCATGCAACATATGTAGTTACACACTTAGTACGCGCAAGAGTTCACCTAGTCTAGCATAATGCTCAATTAACGCATAAACGAGTCCAAACACGTGTTACTAAGTCATTGGACATGTCACGGGGTTCCTATCACGTTCCTAGGTGTCAAATCATGTCTCGGGATGTGAAAATACGCTTACAACAGCAGTATATGCGATTAGGAAACTGACACACAATTAGGAAAGAGTCAACTGGTGATTGGAGAGAGTCAATAGGCGATTGGAAGCCTAATCGCCTGCTGGTAATAAAAATAACTTTGTATTCCAAATTAGTTTATGTGAGGTAGAGTGCTAAATGTGCAGAAATATGTTTGTAGATCAATAATATTCTTAAGATGATGTATCAGGATGTTTAATAAGTAAAAATATGACAACTATGATCAGGATTGCTTAGGTTAGTTTCGGGATGAACAGTTTTATCCTCAGGATGGACAGTTATACCCTCAGGATGGAACTGTTAGAAATAGACAAATAAAGAAAATAACGAGAAGAACAACACACGATCTACGAGGGAAGCCCTTGATCAGTTATAGATTGCTGGCATAAAACCTCGGGAGGAGTCTAAGCCCCTGCCTTGTTTGTTAATATAAAAATGGTAAAAAGATACAACTTTGGATGAGTATGTGGACGAGTGTACTACGATTACAATGACTGTGTGAGTGTTTGTGATCAGCTAAGTGTATGTGTGTAACTATAGTGTAAGCAATGTGTATGTAAGTGTCCTATACTCGTCCAATACCCCCATGATGTGTTGCAAAACACATCTCTTTTCCTATGTATTTTGTATATTATTTGGTCAAGTTTGTATTCGTTTTGTGTTGTTTTTATTATGTATTTATGTATTTTCTTATTTTATAGGTGTTCGTGATAAAAGAGCTTAAAACAGTGAAAAATAATCAAGACGCGAGAACCTGGTGTTCATAGACGTTGGAGCGTAAACGAGGAATTTTGGTCGAGCCAAGAACACCCAAATTGCGAACATCCGGAGCGAGCTCGAGTAGTAGTAATAATAATAATAATAATAATAATAATAATAAAATGAAAATTTGATTGAGAATGGAATGGCTTGTTGTCGAGAAGCATTAGATAAAGAAGCAAATAAAAGTTATGTGGGCCTTTATGAAGATTTAAATGGACAACATTTAAGTTATCATGGAACTTCAAAGAATCTAATGGACTAGGGAATTGAATAAAAAAAAAAGAGGTTAATGTTAATTGTGGACTAAGTCCACGAGCCCAACACTAAAAAGTTTTTGAAAAGAAAAACCCTACATATATAGAGCACAATTGAGAAGAACGGAAAAAAAATGGGACAACGAACTTTATTGGAAAGTGGACGGCAATATTATCAACAGCCGCTACAAGACAGAAGAGGAGTTATTTTGAAGAGGAAGCCGGGGCATTTCCAATTTCATTAGTAGGATTCGATACCTAGGTGGTTGCCTTTCCCATCTCTGATTTCCCTCCTTAGTGATCCGTTGTTATCTTTTAATTTAAGCCTTTTAATTTATTTAATTTAGTAATTAATTAATATAAAAAAATCACAAAAATCCAATTTTCTAGGCTAGGAGTCGATAGAGGTCTAGTACCGAGAGTCGCCACATTGTGTCCACGAATCGATATTCCGGACTTACTTGCTCTGCTACACTGCGACCGGTGCACTTGCCGTTAGTGTGTGGTTTAGCGGGTTTATCCATTTTTAAAACTTGACCCGAATTTATTTAATACACATTTTCACACATCACCCCACTTATATAGTACATGAAGTAAATAAACGATCCCATGAAACTCGCTAAGTAGTTATGTTCTATGAAGTCTTCTTATGACCGTTGTGGCTGTTTCATCTCAAGTGGCCGTTGTAGCAACGGTTTTTCCTTAGCTGGTTTAATGTTTCAGCTGTTTCCTCTTTTGTTGCCGACATTTAATGTATATCGGTTACAGTTTTGACTATGTCTTCCATCTTGACCATATCTTCCATCTTGACCACGAGTTGTATCTCTATCCTTGACTTCTTTAATTGAGGGTGATAATATAGATGTTACCAAGCATGAAAATCCATATTATAATCTATTTGTACCTGCAATCTTACATAGGATAATCAACTCGTTAGCTCATTCTCAGGATGTGCTCATGCTGAAATACTGTCACATCCTGAAATAGTCAAGTTCTTCAGCATCCTGGGGATGGCATATTAGGGATGTGAGGTAAAATCGTCCGGAGGATTTTCACCCACAACAATTGTCCCCAAAAATATGTTACCGTTAATATCTTTTGAGGTAAAAATATTTTTTAATCTAAATATCTCTTCTGATGACTTATGGGATGTCTTGTCAAGATGACAACGACTACTTTATAATCACATCTGATTTTTTAAGAAGGTAATTTTCTTTCTTCTTTCTTCTTCATACCTGCAAAAAAATAATAATATTATGAAGATGGCAAAAAGATCCACAAGAACTTCTGGGAATGTGGGAACCTCTAGTGATTTCGTTCCCCAAAATCTCTTGAGTCATCCTAAACAGGAGACCTGTTCTTTTGATGACAAAGAGATTCGAGCCTTGAAAGACTCGAAAATCTTCCCAAGTTCTGCAGAGTTTCGTCCTTACGATCCTTATGCAAGATCGGACTATGCATCTTTTATTTGGGTCTGCTTCTTGTACTTACCATTCTTTCTAGGGTTGAGGTATCCCTTTCTCAACATTTTCAAAGATTTCTTTGACATGACTAGGATGGCTTATTCTCAAGCCATGCCTGAACTGTGGAAGATCCTAATGGTGTGCAGTAAGCTTGTTGAGGATCATGGTGTTCATCTGGAAGTGGGAGACCTGGCTCATATCTATAAATCGAGGACACACGGTTCCCACCGTTATATCCTTCAAGTTATAGAGAAGGATCCACCCTTTCTCTTTAATGTGATAAAATCAGAGAAAAACTGGAAAACTAAGTTTTTCTTTGTTAAGAGGAGTTCTATTCCCCAAGGGGATGATATCCCTCTTTATTGGTTAAAGAGTGGTAAAATTATTCTTAGCCTTTTTATGAAAAACTTTTTAGTTACATCCCAAAGATGTTAATATCCTGATAATTCTTTGCTTAACAGGTGCTTCCCTTGCCAAGTTTGCTACTCCTGTGAACGACGCTATTCTCCGGTGCGAAGTTATTTACATGTTACATGAATCAGAAAGAACTTTTGTAGCTGAAGATAGTCACACTACCAGCCAAGCTTCTAAGATGTCTGGTGAGCATGTCATGTTGCATTCCAAGGATGTTTATTATTTTATTCACTAACTCTGTTATTGTCTTAGCCTCAGCCAAAAAACCTGCTTCCTTCGACCTGGATGATATTGACAACATGGATGTCAAAGCGATCAAAGTTACTTCTCCTTCTCCCTCAAGCTCCAAGATGGATACTCCTACTAATCCTCCCAAGTCTAGGGCTACTGCTGCTTCAAAGAAAAGGAAGGGGAGTACTACTGCTGTCGTTGCTCAAGATATCAACCCTTTTGAGGGTTTGAACTATAGTGAGATTCTCAACAAGATCTCTGAATTCACTCTCCAGGTATGGTCCCATCCTGAGGATAACATAATCTATGTTAATGATAAATGGTTAAGAGTACTTACCTTTTCCTTTATTTTGTTAGGGCCATGAGTATCTCTCAAAGTCTCTGGATGCAGTTGCTCAAGAGCTTCATGAAGCCCAAACCAAGCTTGAGGATGTTCAGAATATTTCTGAGCAGAAGGGCAAATTTCTTGAGAGCAGGCTAGCAGAGACTGAAGCAGAGCTGAAGAGAGTGAAGGCTAAGCATGCTAAGGCCATATTGGACCACGAGAAGGAGGCACAGGATCACAGGGATGGGCTCATCAAGTCTGCTAGTATTTCCGTCTTTCAGGCTAGGGTAAAGATGACTCTCCAGGCCAAGGATCCAGGTTTTGATCAAAGCACCCGGGATATCGAAGCCTGGAAGGAGAAGATTAAGAGCCTGAGTGGAAAAGAAGTGGCTTATGAGCCTGTTCCTGTTGCCCATCCCGGGGATGTGGCCAAGGATCCTGAGGATGCAGAGGCAAAGGCAGCTGAGGCCAGGATTGGTGGGGTGGTGAAGGATCTTCCAGTGGGCGATGAAGGATGTATTGACTAGGCTGGAGCCCACCTTTTATTTGAACTTTTGTGGTAGTCATTGGCAGAACAATTTCAGACAATTTATTTTGGCATGTAATAATCTAGGATATTATAAGGTTTGGGGTGGAGGGATCTTGGTTTCAAGACGATGCCCCAAATCTTTTTTGTTGATCTTGGACCATAGATGTTGACCCTTGGTGGATGGGTCCGGGTTTTGGATGAAGCCAGGGGTTGACATCACATTTTGACTATGATGCATAAATAATATGATAACAACTTTTTGACGCTATCAGCTTTGTGTTCTCCAATATTCTGCAAACATTAGCAAACACTCAGTGTTATAAAAGAATGAAAAATAATACCTGATCTTGTCACATTCCATACAAGTTCTTCTCATCATTAGGATGGTCTTCATTATCCCGAGGATGTCCCCAGTTCCTTCTTCATCTTTGGGATAGTGTTGCATCTTGAGAATGCATCTAGTTCCTCTTCCATCCTTGGGACGGTCTTATATTCTGAGGATGTCCCTAGTGTGATATCTTCAGCATAGACTTCAAGTCTATAATCCTTAGGAAGAATTGGATCTTAATAATATCCTGTTAAGGAAGACTTTGTTATTATCCTGGCAACAAGGCATTTGGTTTAACTGGGATCAAAACCCTTTTGAAATAATCTTGGTAGCAAGACCAATATGTAACATCTTGAGAATAACTGGCGACAAGGCCTTTAGTAATAACTGGCGACAAGGCCCTTAGGGATAACTGGCGACAAGGCCCGAAGAGACGTTGAAAAATGTCTAACCATTTGAGACATTGAAAAATGTCTAAACCTTAAGAGCTCCATCGTCTATCTTGAAGATAATGAAATTGTCAGCCACTTTTACATGGACTGGTCCCACCATCCCGAGAATATACACGGGCATCGTGCGCTCCAAGCGAGGGTTGCTAACCCAATGTGAAAGGTGAAAACCTTTAAACCTTAGGACGGTGTCGGACACCTTAACGGAGGAGAGGGTGGCCAGCCCCCTAGTCTTCTAAGCATTCCATCTTCAGGATGGTACTGCAAAATTCTCAGGATGGACTATGTCTAGACCATGTTTAGTGAAAATATAATCGATCGAAATAAATCAAGGATAAGTACTTACATATGGAGATGATTCATCTCTATCAGCCTTCACCTTCATCCCATCTGTGATTCGGATCATGGTTTCTCATATGCATCCTTAAGCATGGTAGTATTTCAATTGTATGCTTTAGCAATCCTTTGTTGATATGCTGCCATCCTTAATTTAGCAGCATCCCTGAGTTCATCCACAGTTTCCAAATCTTGTAGTAATGCTTCAGAATTAGTAGATGCATCCTGAAGATGCTTCCTTGCTGTAGGCATGACCATCTCTGTTGGAAGCATTGCTTCTGTTCCAAAAACCAAAGAGAAAGGTGTCTGACCAGTTGCATTCTTTGAAGTAGTTCTATCAGCCCAAAGTGCAAATGGATGTTCTTCTGCCCATTTTCCTTTCTTTTCCCCAAGCTTCTTCTTCAAGTTGTTGACGATGATCTTGTTTGAGGATTCTGCTTGTCCATTAGCTTGTGGATGGACCGGTGTTGAAGTTACCATCTTGATCCCCCAACTCTCACAAAAGTCAATTGTTCTTTTGCTAATGAATTGAGAACCGTTATCACAAATGATTTCAGACGGTACTCCAAATCGTGTCAGGATGTTTCTTTTGATGAATGAGACCACCTCTTTATCTCTAACTTGGACAAATGCTTCAGCTTCAATCCATTTCGAGAAGTAATCTGTCATCAATAGCATGAATACTTTTCCTCCGGGAGCTTTGGGTAGCTTTCCTACTATGTCCATTCCCCATTTCATGAAGGGCATTGGTGAAACAATAGAATGTAATGGTTCAGCAGGCTGGTGAAGTATGTTGCTATGTCTTTGGCATGCATCACACTTTTGGGAATACAGCATGGCATCCTTCTTCATAGTAGGCCAATAGTATCCCGTCCTCAGAGTCTTTGAGTAGAGAGATCTTCCTCCTGTATGATTTCCACAATCTCCTTCGTGGATGTCTTTGAGTACTTCGTTTGCTTCATCCTTGTTGAGACATCTCAAATATGGACCTGCAAGAGACTTTCTATACAAAATATTGTCTATAATTGTAAATTTTGATACCTTTATCCTAAAAGCCTTTGGATTTTCTTCATCAGGAATGACATCTTCTTGTAAATATTTGATTATGGGAGTCATCCATGATGAGTCGTCTTGTTTCTGAGTGGCCAAAACAGTGATATCCTTAGGATGGTTTGTTTTTTCCTCAGGATGCCACTCTTCAATCGCTGGTTTCAAGATGTGAATGATAGGAATCTTGGATCCTTCTGGTAAATTAAAGGAGGATCCCAGATTTGCTAGGGCGTCAGCATCAGCATTTTCTTCCCTAGGTACCCGTGTTAGTGAAAATTCTACAAAAGAAGTAGCTAAATTTTTAACGATTTCAAGATAAATAGCTAACTTTTGTCCCTTTACTGCATATGATCCATTGAAATGGTTAGTAATCAACAAAGAATCAACAAAGACTTCAATTTTAACAATATGTAAATCTCTAGCCAGTTGTAAACCAGCAATGAGAGCTTCATATTCAGCTTCATTATTGGTTGTTTGAAATGCACATCTAATGGCATGGGGTATATTGTCCCCTTGTGGCGATCTTAGAAGTATTCCTAGACCTGTGCCTCTTGCATTCGAAGCACCATCAGTGTATAGAGTCCATTATCCTAGATTTTCATTTAGTTGTTGAACTTCAGACTCTACTTCACTCAGGATGTCACTACTGAAATCAGCCACAAAGTCTGCTAGTGCCTGTGACTTGATTGCATTTCTAGGCTCATACTCTAAGTCAAAGGCACTTAATTTAACTGACCATTTTGCCTTTCTTCCAGACATTTCAGGTTTTCTTAATACATTTTTAATGGGATAGTTAGTTTGAACATATATTTTATGTGTTTCAAAATAATGCCCTTAGTAGAAGCCATTATTAAAGCTAAAATGAGTTTTTCGAGATCTGAATACCTGGTTTCAGCATCTAGGAGGGGTTTACTTACATAATAGATAGGATGTTGTTGCCCTTCAAAATCCTTTACCAATACGGCACTTATCGCATTCCCAGAAACTGCAAGATATAGATCGAGAGGTTCTCCATCCTCAGGTTTCATCAACAATGGAGCTGCTGCAAGATAATCTTTGAGCTTCTTTAATGCTTCTTCATGTCTCTGTCCCCAGTCGAACTTGTTATTCTTTTTCAGGATGTCAAAAGCTTCTTTGAGATCCCGAAGATGATCTTCTGCTTTCTTGGATTTTACTACCATGTCATCAATGTAGACCTCCATCGTGTCCCCAATTTTTTCTTTGAACATCATGTTCACTAGCCTCTGATAAGTGGCACCTGCATTTTTTAATCCAAATGGCATGGCTATATTACAATATATACCTGATAGTGTCATGAATGTTGTGTCCTCCTGATCATCTGGTTCCATTTGTATTTGTTGGAATCCTGAGGATGCATCCATGAATGTCAGCATCTCGTGGCCTGCTGTAGCATCCACCATTGAATCTATGTGTGGTAGTGGGAATGGATCTTTAGGAAAGGCCTTGTTAAGGTCTATGTAGTCCACATACACTCTCCATTTTCCATTTTTCTTTTGGACCACCACAACATTCGCCAGCCGTCTTGGGAATTTTACTTCCCTTATCATCTTAGACTTCGGCAGCCTGTCTACTTCTTCTTGGATGATGACATTTCTTTCTGGAGCAAACTTCCTTCTTTTTTTGTTGCTGAATGGGTTTGAAACTCTTATCAATCCCAAGTTTGTGAGTGATGACATCCTTTGATATGCCGGTCATATCTTCATGTTTCAAAGCAAAAGTGGACATCCTACATTTAAGAAAAGATATTAGTGATTGTTCAATATCATGTGGGATATTCTTACCGATTTGCACAGTGATATCCTTGTTGTTGTCGTCAAGGCAGATGGCTTTTACATCCTGATCAGGATGTGCTTTGACATTCTGAGGATGGCACTGTGCATTCTGCTGTAATTGCTATGCTTGTCGGGATGAGGCCTTCATTGATGTCGTGTAGCAATCCTTGGCTTCTTGTTGATCGCTGTTGACCTTCACAACTCCCCAAGGTGTGGGTAGTTTCACACATTGGTGAGATGTTGAAGGCACGACCTTCATATCATGTATCCAAGGTCTCCCTAGGATGACATTGTAGCAGGATAGGGAATCTATCACACAAAATCTCTGGATAGAGTTCACCCCTTCTACATATACTGGTAGTTTGATGTCACCCACTATGCTCTTGGTTTCTCCACTGAAGCCCACCAAAACTGATGACCTGGAAACTATCTCCGATTTCGGGATGTTCATCCTCTTGAGGGCCTCGAGCTGGATGATGTTTACTGAACTTCCTCCAACTACAAGAATCCTACGAACAAAGTGGTTAGCAATATATAAAGTAATAACCAAACCGTCATGATGAGGATCAAGGATGTTTTCTCTGTCTTCTTCCTCAAAACTTATCACTTTTGAGGTTGTCAGGATGGTCGTCTTCGTTGGTCTTTCTCCTTTTTCAGACTTTGTTTCCCTCGCATGTCTTTTAGCAGCTGAGTATGAGGTTCCATAAATGTCTGACCCTCCTGAAATGAAGTTGATAATGCCAGCATCCTTGGGTGGGGATGCTGCTCTTTCTGGGATGTTAGTGCCATCCTAAGATCTTGATTTCTTCTTGCCCAGGAGATCCTTGAGGTGACCCTTGCTTAAGAGATATGCTATCTCCTTTCTTAGTGCAATGCAATCTTCAGTGATATGGCCAAAATCTTCGTGAAAGGCACACCATTTAGATTTGTCTTTCCATCTTGCATTGTTGTCCTTCCTTGGCCATCTTGCTTTGTCCCCTAGATCCTTCATGGCATACATCAAACCTGTTACATCGACAGAAAAACAATAGTCTGATAATTTAGGGCAGTCATCCTCATCGTCATCCTCTACCACATTGACCTTCTTATTATCAGGCCTAGCATATGGTTTATGTTTATATGGCTTATATGTGGGAGTGGATTTTCAATTGGGATGGTTATATTTTGTGGATGATTCTATCCTCTCTTGTATCTTCCTATCATCTTCAAGTCGGATGAATCTCAGAGCTCTGTTCCTGACTTCATCCAAGTTCCTGCATGGATTCATCACCAATTCCTGATAGAATGGTGAATCTCTCTACAGCCCCATCTTGAATGCCTGCACTGCTGTAGTGATATCCAGGTTCGGGATGTCAAGTGCTTCCTTTCCAAACCTGGTAATATATTCTCTTAGTGATTCCCCCTGTGGTTGAGTTACCCTGTACAGATCGCTTGTCAAACGTTCGAACATTCGACTACAAGAAAACTGGTTATTAAACATGTTAATTAAATGTGCAAAAGAAGTAATAGAATAGGGTGGAACACTTACGAGCCATTTCAGGGCTGGACTGGTGAGAGTTGAACCAAATCCCTTGCATAAACATGCTTCTTTCAGATTGGCAGGGATTGGATTTATTTCCATCCTTTCCCTATATTGAGCCACATGCTCCTCAGGATCTGTAGATCCATCATAGAGCTTCATGCTTGGAGTTTGGAATCGTTTTGGAATCTCTGCATCATATATGGGAGGTGGAAATCTTAACACTCTATGGCATGCCGAGGATACTTCAGGGATGGGTTGTACTATCCCTGGAACATTCGATACCATATCCTTGATCTTCTGAAGTTCCCTTGCTAGCTGAGGGCTTATTCCTGTATCCTGCAAAGTAGCAACTTCATTAGCAGTAAAAGTACTAGAACTTAAATTGTTACCGTTAGTATTATATCCTTGGGATGGCACAGGTGCATATCCTATATCCCTGGTGGTTGCCATCCTGGGAGCAGTAATCGTTTCTGGGGCAGAGAATCCAGAACTCATGGGGATGTAATCTCCTTGATGCACCCATCTAGAGATGCTAGAATTAAAATCTTACGCCCTGGGTTGCAATGGTGTCCCCATGTCTTCACTTAGCCTCCTTGAGGATGATTTAAGAGCTTGTATTTCTCTTATCAACATCCGATTTGTGTCTTGTTGTTGATGTATCGAATCCTTCATTAATGCAAACATAGAAAGTAATTCATCATTCGATAAAAAAAAACAGGAGGAGTAGATCCAGATGGTCTATGTGGGATTTGGGAAGTGGAACTTCTTGGAAGTGCAGGTGGAGGTGGTAAGGTAGTGTTTCTGGCAGAGGTTGTAGATGGCATAGATGTTGAAACAGATTTTTGTGAGGAAGCCATAGTTGTCAAATTTTGTAAATAGAAATCAAATAAAAGAGAGTTTCAACAAAGTTTTTTGTTAAAATAGCACCACTTGCCCCACGGTGGGCGCCAAATTGTTTTGGTCAAAAAATTTCTAATAAAAATAACTTTGTATTCCAAATTAGTTTATGTGAGGTAGAGTGCTAAATGTGCAGAAATATGTTTGTAAATCAATAATATTCTTAAGATGATGTATCAGGATGTTTAATAAGTAAAAATATGACAACTATGATCGGGATATCTTAGGTTAGTTTCGGGATGAACAGTTATATCCTCAGGATGGACAGTTATACCCTCAGGATGGAATTGTTAGAAATAAACAAATAAAGCAAATAACGAGAAGAACAAAACACGATCTATGAGGAAAGCCCTTGATCAGTTGTAGATCGCCAGCCTAAAACCTCAGGAGGAGTCTAAGCCCCTTCCTTGTTTGTTAATATTAAAATGGTAAAAAGATACAACTTTGGATGAGTATGTGGACGAGTGTACTACGATTACAATGACTGTGTGAGTGTTTGTGATCAGCTAAGTGTATGTGTGTAACTATAGTGTAAGCAATGTGTATGTAAGTGTCCTATACTCGTCCAATACCCCCACTTATATAATACATGAAGTAAACAAACGATCCCATGAAACTCGCTAAGTAGTTATGTTCATTGAAGTCTTCTTATGACCGTTGTGGCTGTTTCATCTCAAGTGGCCGTTGTAGCAATGGTTTCTCCTTAGCTGGTTTAATGTTTCAGCTGTTTCCTCTATTGTTGCCGACATTTAATGTATATCGGTTACAGTTTTGACTATGTCTTCCATCTTGACCATATCTACCATCTTGACAACGAGTTGTATCTCAATCCTTGACTTCTTTAATTGAGGGTGATAATATAGATGTTACTAAGCATGAAAATCCATATTATAATCTATTTGTACCTGCAATCATACATAGGAGAATCAACTCGTTAGCTCATTCTCAAGATGTGCACATGCTGAAATACTGTCACATCCTGAAGTTAGTCAAGTTCTTCAGCATCCTGGGGATGGCATATTAGGGATGTGAGGGGATGGCATATTAGGGATGTGAGGTAAAATCGTCCTGAGGATTTTCACCCACAACAGCGGCGACCTATCTTAAGATATATATAAGTACCCGGACTAATAACCCGCAGGTTAACTAGTCCCCGAATGTCCAGACCATAACCATAAACGTTTGAAAACACCTTTGACTGTTAAACCGACCGTACCAGTGAAGACCCGATATCCCATTGGTGACCCGACATCCCACGTGTTAGCTAAATGCAAGATATCATGCAACATATGTAGTTAAACACTTAGTACGCGCAAGAGTTCACCTAGTCTAGCATAACGCTCAATTAACGCATAAACGAGTCCGAACACGTGTTACTAAGTCATTGGACATGTCACGGGGTTCCTATCTTGTTCCTAGGTGTCAAATCATGTCTCGGGATGTCAAAATACGCTTACAACAGCAGTACACGCGATTAGGAAACTAACATGCAATTAGGAAAAAGTCAACTGGTGATTGGAGAGAGTCAACAGGCAATTGGAAGCCTAATCGCCTGCTGTTACTAGCGATTGGTGGCCAATCGCCCTGCAGCAGGCGATTAGAACTCCTAATCGCCTGTTGCAGGTCCGTGACGTGTTTTCGCGCGTTTAACCCTCCAAATCAGATACGAAACATGTAAAATCACCCAATATCAAACCTAAACTATTAATCAACCCATTTTAAGCAAAAACCCCCAATTTATCTCTGCTCTAACGGCCTCGGTGCGATTATTTCCAAAAATGGCAAAGTACTAGGTTTCATTAACTATGAAATATTTCCTTAAATGGCAATAACCAGATTACACATCCTACAACTTGCAAATCATCATCCCTTTGTTATAATATCATTCTAATGTGAATCCTAACAACAAACAATCATTGAATCATATCATAACATCCTATTTCTTCAAGAATCATCCAAATGGGTCAAAATGCATACTTTCATCAAATCACTATAACAATAGCTCAAATCCTTAGATAATCATCCTAATAACTCCTACACATCATAAGTACATCAATTTCATGGAAACATTCATGTTCTAACCACCAAAAGTCATCATATGCATGAATACTTCACATATAACAAGTATAATGGTTTAGACTTGTTTTAGAAACTCATTTCAAAGGTTTTTAAAGACACAAACTTAGTAAAACAAGGTCTGGACCTTTGGGAACCAAAGCAACAACATTACAAAGGTTTGAGATGAAGAACACACCTTGGATTTTATCAAAGAAAGGTGTGTAAGCTTGGAAATGGTGAGTTTTGAAGCAAAACAAGTTCCAGAGGTGTTTTGAGGTGTGTGGGAGGCTTAGGATCTGTTAGGGTTGCACTAAGGGTGTTTAGGGAGTCAAGGGTTGTATTTATAGGTGTTTTTACTTATGCAACACATATCAGGCGACTGGAAGGACAGATCAGGCGATTAGGAGCCTAATCGCCTATACTACTGGCGATTAGGGCTCCAATCGCCCCAATCCTCTCCCAATCGCCTGGACTACTGGCGATTAGGCCACTCACCAGTGCCTAATCGCCTACAACATTCGGAATTGGGTTTTGGCGCGTTAAACACTATTTTAACATATATAAGCACGTATTCACATACCGACAAGTCACATAATGATTTCAAACATATAATGCACGATAACTAACACGTTTACGTCCGTTCACCAATTCCCGGGACTCGAGACTCGCGTGTGTGCGTTAAACCCGGTGATTCCACGAATCACCAATCCTTGTACCCATGGTTATGGACCAACTCCCGATGATCCCGCGGATCATTGTAACGATTCCCGATGATTCCCAGAATCATCGTAACGACTCGACTGACCCAGTTAAGCACGTGATATGCATGACTCGCTAAGGTAGACTTACTAGTTTAGTCAATGTTACTAACCTGAGTTTGCCGGGTGTCACACTAATCATCGAGAAAGCTTTGCTAAACTCATTTTTATACTTTTGCAAAGCCTCCTCGAAAATATTTTGCTCATTCCAACCACTAGGCGGGTTCGACTTAATGCGGTTATAAATAGCATTAAATCGACCACAATCCGTGTTCAACTTTCTCCACTTCGAGCTACAAGCATCGTGTAGTCGATACGGTGGCATTTGCATAAACAAATGAAAGTTTTCAACAATTTTGTCCCATAACGCCTCTTGCGATTGGACGGTACCTATGATTAAAAAAATAATTAAAATAATTAAGCAATATATATATATTTGCGCAAATATAAGACAAGAGGAAAAAATTATTACCAACTGCGGCGCGTTTTGACGAAGCAACCCACGCCTTAGCTAACGCCTCCTCTTCAATATCGGACCATGGCTTGGCTACTCCGTCTTTCGGTCTACCACGTCCCGTGCCTTTCTCTCCTGGTTTACTTTTGCGTATGTCTTTAGCTTTTTCGATGGGTGGTGTAGGTTGAGTTTCGGGAATTATTTCTTCATCGTCATCCTCCTCCTCTACGGGTTGAAACGAACCGATAGGTGTTGCGGGATGTGGTTGTTGAGAAAATTGTTGGGTAGTTTGAAACGATTGCATTTATTGCATATAGTGTTGTATTTGCATGTATTGCATCGGGTTGAATTGGGCGAAAGCTATCGGGTTTTGTTGCATTTGTTGGACCGCCCGTAATGGAGGTACTTATTGCGATATTGATGGCTCGACTACCGGCGTGTAACCCGGTGTGGTGAATGGATGATTCGGGTTTGGATTCGGGCTACTTGGGTTGTTTTGGTTAAATTTGCTGAAAGGAACCATGGTATTTTTTTTATAAAATTTAGATGGCTTATAAAAAATAGTGTAGAAAAATTGGAAGTAGTGTAGAGAAAGGGGTATAAAAAATGATGTGAAAAGGTTGATTTTATAATATTGAAAAACTTTTTTTTTATTTTAAAAAGAAAGTAACCGTTGGTCATCTTGGAGCCGTTGCATAACGTTCGAAAAAAAATTTAGAAAATCAACCATTGGCCCGTCCTTGGCATTAAGGGTGAGACAGGGGAGATGGGACCGGGGGGGGGGGGGGGGGGGGGGTAGAGACAGAGGAACGAGAGAAAAAGGTGGGACGGGGGTGTGCCCGTCTACATACCCCACAACCTTAGTTAGAATATATTGTAATTTTTTTATTTGTCTTGCAAATCCAATATAAATTAAGTATTTTATGTTTTTGTGTTTATATATGAAGAATGTCAGACGTCTTTAACCGGTTATAAAATTTTCCGGCTTATGTACATGACATCTTATTCTAATTTTATGACTTGTAAGTGTCGCTATGGACACATGCGCGGCCTTCCAATATAATTTTTGTTGTTACTATGGTATGAAAAAGATATTATTTTATAAAACTTTATTATTATTATCATTATTATTAAAAACAATATCACGTGATTTGGGTTTATCAGTTATCATATAATGTACAAGGGATATTTACGTGTTCTGGACTCTAGTTCAGTTAAAGAAGTACATGTTATTAAAATAAATGAATGCAAATAAATGAATGCAATTGAGGTATATCACTACAAGAAATTTGACTTTTAGCGGTGACACCTTTAGCGGCGACCCGCCAAAGCGTCGCCGTTAAAGGTCTATTTTAATCTAACCGTTGATCAAAATAACATTAACGGTCAAGATAAAAACTCCTTATTAATATTAGCGGCGACACCGTCGCCGCTAAAGGTGGAGTTCCTTGTAGTGTATGGAAATACGGGTCCGCTGCTAATCTCTTGAGTAGCAATGCAGCGAGGTGTGGGGCTCTTGCTATCTAGCTGGTTGTCAATAGATGAAACCAATGATTAAAATTTCGTTTGAAGTATACAAGGTTCATAATGCAGATATGTACACTGGTGGTAGATGTATGTATGTATATAAGGGAGGTTTTGTGGTGGAGTTAATCAAGAGCTCATTGGCAAACCAGAGTCAATATGGGTCTTGGTCCATTGTTGATCATTGTGGTTGTTTTGAGTCTATGTTCTGTTGATGGGCTCGACCATCAGACACTACAAGAGAATGTTTATAGTCGAAAAGTTTTGAAAGAGCTAAATGTGCATGGAAAGAACGAAACTTCGTTGGATATTGCTGTGGTTGAAAGCAAAATGAAAATGAACAATGATGGAGCTAGTAGTGGAGGTGGAGGTGGGAGTATGAGTGTAGATAATAGAAAGCATAATGGAGACGGCAGTGATGGAGTAGGAGGAGGAGGAAACAGAAAGGGGGAAGGTCATGGAAGAGGAAGAGGAAGAGGAGGCGGTAGTGGGAGAGGAGGAGGTAGCGGTGGTGGTGGTGGTGGAGCGGGTGGAGGAGGAAGTTGTGGTGGTGGGAGCGGAGGAGGAAGTGGTGGTGGTGGTGGTAGTGGGGGAGGAAGTGGAAAGGGGGAAGGTCATGGACGGGGAGGAGGGAGAGGCAGAGGCAGCGGCGGTGGTGGTGGTGGTGGGAGCGGAGCAGGAAGTTGTGATGGTGGTAGTGGTGGAGGTGGCGGTGGTGGGAGTGGAGGAGGTAGTGGTGGTAGAGGAAGTGGAAAGGGGGAAAGTCATGGAAGGGGAAGAGGGAGTGGCAGCGGCAGTGGTGGTGGGAGCGGAGGAGGAAGTTGTGGTGGTGGTGGTGGGAGTGGAGGCGGAAGTGGTGGTGGGAGCGGAGGAGGAAGTGGTGGTGGTGGTGGTGGTAGCGGGGGAGGAAGTGGAAAGGGGGAAGGTCATGGACAGGGAGGAGGGAGAGGCAGAGGCAGCGGCGGTGGTGGTGGGAGCGGAGCAGGAAGTTGTGATGGTGGTAGTGGTGGAGGTGGCGGTGGTGGGAGTGGAGGAGGTAGTGGTGGTAGAGAAAGTGGAAAGGGGGAAAGTCATGGACGGGGAAGAGGGAGTGGCAGCGGCGGCGGCGGTGGTGGTGGGAGCAAAGGAGGAAGTTGTGGTGGTGGTGGGAGTGGAGGCGGAAATGGTAGTGGTGGAGGAGGGGAAAGTGGAAAGGGGGAAGGTCAGGGACATGGAGGAGGGAAAGGAGGTGGAAGTGGCGGTGGTGGTGGGAGCGGAGGAGGAAGTTGTGGTCGTGGTAGCGGGGGAGGGAGAGGAGGTGGCAGTGGAGGAAGTACGGTTCGTGGTGGTGGTGGAAGAGGGGATGGAAAGGGGGATGGTCATGGACGGGGAGGAGGTAAAGGAGGTGGTGGTGGAAGCGCGAGAGGAAGTTGTGGTGGTGGTGGAAGTGGAGGAGGACGTGGTGGTGGTTGGGGAGGGGGAGGAGGAAGTGGAAAGGAGGAAGGTCATAGACGGGGAGGTGGTAGAGGAGGAGGAGGCGGTGGTGGGGCTGGTGGTGGGCGTGGAGGAAGTTGTGGTGGTGGTGGAGGTGGCAGCGGTGGTGGGGGTGGAGGCAGTGGAGGAAGTGGAAAGGGGGGCAGTCATGGACGTGGAAGAGGGAGTGGAAGAGGCGGTGGTGGCGATAGGAGTGGAAGGCGAGGTGGTGGTGGAAAGGGAGAAGGTCATGGGTGGGGAGGGGGTAAAGGAAGGGCCAGTGGTGGTGGAGGAAAAGGTGATGGTCAAGCCGGAGGATGGCGTTGGGGAGGTGATGGTACCAAGAATTGCTGGATTTGGTGGTGTGGCAGAGGGCATCCACCGATTAAGGGATGAAATGAGGCGTGTTGATCATCGTATAGCATGGATCTTGCATGGTTACTTGATGTCTTCGTCGAAACCTTAAATGAGTTTCTTGAATCACCAATAATTTTTGTTCTACGTCATTTCATTGAGGTATGCATCGTAGTAATAGGATACTTTTGTAACAATTTCAAGATTTATGTGGAAATAGCACACGTATAACTATGATATGATATTGTAACAAGTGAAAAGAGCACACGTACAACTATGTGGAAATAGCACACATACAACTATGATACTGTAACATCAGCAATGTATTGTTCATACAATTATCCCATTATGTGATTTCAGTTTTCAGATGATACTATTTCTAAATAAACCTATGCTATGTTTATAAAATTATACATGTATTTTGTTTGATTAAGTATAACATGTTTAATAAAATTATACTTGTAATGAATAGTTTAGAAAATGTCACTCGTACTATCATAAAATATACTACGTGATTTCAATTCTTAGACAGTGAATTTATAGCAATAGTTAGTCTCCAACAAAATGATGACACATACTGACGAATGCATGTTGATGGACATTGTCCCTTAAAATGTCACGTTAGCATTATCAGGTTATGTCATATATGGAGATTGATTCCTGTCAACAC
This sequence comes from Ambrosia trifida, assembly GCA_028751855.1. Classification (NCBI taxonomy): domain Eukaryota; kingdom Viridiplantae; phylum Streptophyta; class Magnoliopsida; order Asterales; family Asteraceae; genus Ambrosia; species Ambrosia trifida. The sequence goes on from CM054122.1 coordinate 14,935,265, forward strand.
TATAAAATACACTTATTATTAAACAAAAAAATAAATAAATATCCAAAAACACTAAAAAATATGATAAACAACTAACACTTGATAATTTTTATTCTAAAAATACTTATGTTTCTAACTGATATTTGTGTCAGAACATAAATTCTCACATCCTTACAAATATAGGTATCCTTTATTAAAAAAAACAAATAACAATTATACAAGAAATAAATGAAATATTGATACATTGATAACTGAATAGAACAAAGAACGTTATAAAAGGTTATTTTGTGACAATTTTCATGTTGGGATACTTTGGAGAGAACTCAACTTTGATAGATACATTTGCGACAATAGAGGACTCGAATATAGATATCACTCAAAATTAGGTTGGTAAAAGACTCTGAACTTTTCTCTTTCCTCGGCAATGCTATCTTGGTTTCAACTTGCTATCCTTCGAACCTCCTCCAACTCTCTCTATCTCCTACAAAATATCAAACAAATACAAAATACATAATTGAGTAAGGTTGCTTATACGAAATGTGATTCATTGAGACCAATAATGACATTACAACCCATTCCAAGATGTTACTACCGGATATGACCTATTTATACTCATGTGTTTCAAATAAGGTTGACATATACCCAATATAAACGATTTAAACCTGTTAATGCCCGTTAAGGCTCATTTAATCTAAGTAATGCCCGCTTCTACCCAATATAATTTAGACATGATCATAAGGATATGAAACCACGAACAAGAAAAAAAAAACATATTTTTTTACTTTACTGGGATTGTGATATTTGGCAACAACCCTTGAATCCCTCTGTAATATATGTACTACTAGGTTAGAGTCCTGTGTATTACACGGGTTGATCAAAAAAATAAAATGGCATATTTTGTTTAGGAGATAAAATTAGATATATGTTTTTTTATTAAGAAGAGTAATATCAAAAGATTTAATTCAAATTATTTGCGGCACATATCATAAAGGTGATAAAAATAACCCTAATCAAAATCAAACCTCAGATAGAGAACAAATGCATAATATTAAAAGAAAAGTATAAACTTGCCTTGATGATATAGTATTAGAGACGAAGAATGAAGAATTTACAGATTTAGGGAAGAAAGTTGATGTTTAGGGTTTTCAAAAGAAAGAACCATGGGTAACATTTGGGGAAGAATGAAGGGATTAACTTTTTTTTGTTAAGCTTTGTGAGAAAAATAAGGAAAAGAAATAAAATAAGTGGGCAAAGGAAGTAGGCGGGAAAATAGAATAAGAAGCTCTGAGAAAATGTCAAATGTCTCATAATAGATTTTATTTATATATTATAGTAGATATGTAAAATTCACTTCCCAATAGTCAATAATCTATATATGTGTTATGGGCTGAATTCTCTTCTCATGAATCATTGATTAATATGTTTGATTATATATAGATCCGAGCCCGTTCTTTAGGTAATTTTATGTGTATCTTTGATTTTAATTTACTTCATTACGGGCGAATTATAAGTATAGTTAAACTTGAATGGAAGATGTGAGATAAATTCAAATCTCATATCTTTATTGATTTACCTAGGGTATGTGATACCAATTACGTACACCAAATTTGAAAGGGTTAGTCGTTAAAAATGAAGATGGGTCAACGAGTTGTAAGCAATCTGGATCGGGTCTATAATCGGGTTTAGACGAAATGGACAAATTAAAAAAACTGGAAAAAAAGTCAATCCAAGAACCATGCAATCACGTTCATCATTTGTTATTTGTTTTATCTATGTTATTTTACTTGTACCTTGTGTTGTGTTAAAAATACATCATCAAATAATTCAATTTAATACTTAATATTTTTTTAGTGTTACTTATGTGTTTTTTTTTTTTTTTTTTTTTTTTTTTTTTTTTTTTTTTGTGTGTGTGTTTTAAATGAGAGCTAGGTAAAGTGTTTTTTGTTTTGTATTTTAAATTAGATCTAGGTAAAGTTATTTGGCTAGAAGCTTAGATTATTTTTTGGAAATTATTAGGCTAGGAAGTTGGGCTTAGGTGAAGTGGGCTTGAATTTGAGCTCACGCGGTGGAAGATTTCAAGACCCAAGGCCCATTTAGGGTTTATCGTGTGAATATAAAGGCATCTAAAATTGTATATTTGTTTGATTGATTCATTCGAGAACATTCTCTCATCTTTCTCATTTTTTATTTGCTTTCTCATATCGTTGATTAGGGTTCTTGTGTATGTAATTTTTAGATTCTGCTTGAATTTGGTATCATAGAAAGTCTTGTAATCATTGTCATAACTTGATCGTTGTGAGAGTAGTGTAGATCTTAAATTTGAGTGTTTCAGGATCATGTTGTTTGAGAGTATTCAAATGTTGTCATTAATCGTTTTACAGAGTTATTTAGATTAATTGATTCATGTTCTAAAACATGGCATCAGAGAAAAAGGTTGCTCTTAGATGTCTAAATATGTGTTCCTGTTGTTCGTCTAAATTCGGTCCAAATCTGGTGTGTTTTGTTGTTCATTCAAAACATATTGTTCTGCTGCGGTTGTTGGTTATTGTGGTGTGCTCGTTTTCAAATCTGTTATTCTTGGATTAGTGTGGCGGTTCTTGATCAGATGTTGGAGAATCCTAATCTGATCTAACTCAAGGTGTTAGATTTGGCACGATTATCTTCTGACCTATTAGATCATTGAAGACGATGTTCTTGGGGTCGTAAAAGCCCTAGAATTTGAAGGCGATGTACTAGGGGTCATAAAAACCCTAGTTTATTGTTTATTATTTCTTATTTCTCCAATCAAAGGATATAAGATCTGTTGGATCACCCTAACTTGGGTGATGTGGTGAGATTGTTCTATTTTCTTAATGATCTAGTTTCTTTTATACTGTTGGTGGTGAAATCCTCAAGATGTTATTTACTATTTGATATCCTCAGGATGCTTAAGGTTGAACAGGATTTAGGATGTAACTGTATATTATCCTATGTAGATCCTGAGGATTGACTAACGAATTATATTGAAATTATATGAATGCAGGTACACTTAAACAACATCAAGCCTTGTAACATTACTCAAACGACTGTATGGACCAATTCTAAGTGAAAGGAGAAGATGATAACGTATGAACCAAGCCCTTGATGAAGAAGAAGTCTAAATGTAACCGTCCAAGATTAATTACAGGCGAATATCTCGGAAGTCAGTTATGTAATGACTGTCAACTAATTCAAAAATATATACGTTGAGCCGAAACAGTCAAAGCATAACAGATTTGTAGGGATCTTTGTTAAATGTTTATACTATAAATAGAGATGTGATGGACGAGCTTAGGACACTTCTTAGCAACTTGATCTTTTACAACTTTTACTTTCTATAAGCTCACACACACAATACTGAATTTTAATCATAGCAACTCGTCCATCCCATTTCCAAAGTTATAACCATTCTTTTAGATTAATATTAACAAACAAAGGCAGGGACTTAGACTTCTCCCGAGGTTTTGTGCCGGCGATCATCATTGATCAAGAGTTTTCCTCGTACATCGAGTGTTCTTGCATTATTACATTTCATTTATATTCATTAATCTCATTTTATCTTAGACAATTCCATCCTCGGGATATAACTGTCCATCCTTACCATTTCCATTGTTATCCCGAACATAGTTGTCAAAACATATTTCTTCAATATCCTAAACGTGACATCCTTATGATATAACTAATTTTCAAACATAACAAACACTTTTAGCACTCTACCTTACATTTCTAATTTGGAATACAAAATTGTTTTTACTTGATAATTTTTTACCAAAACAATTTGGCGCCCACCGTAAGGCAAGTGGTGCTATTTTTAACAAAATCTTTGTTAATATTCATTCTTAATCAGTTTATTTCAAAAGTCTTGACATCTATGGCTTCAAACCCAAAATCCGTGTCTTCATCCATGCCATCCTCAACTTCTACAAAAAAACGTGACATTACCACCTCCCCTGCATTTTCCATGAGTTCTGCTCATGTGATTCGAACTACTTCTCAAGCTAATCCCAGATCTGGGATAGGCACATCTGGATCTACTCCTCCTATTTTTTTGTCAAATGATGAAGTCCTTTCCATGTTTACAATGGTAAAGGATCAAATGAAGAAGAAACAGGAAACTAATCAAATTCAAACTCTCAAAACATCCTCAAAGAGACCAGTTAAAGATGTGGTGACACCTCTACAACCAAGGGCTTTGGATTTCAATTCTGCTATCTCTGGGGGCAACCATCAAGGAGATTTTATCCCCATGAACCTAGGATCTACTGCTCCTGAAATTACCTCAACGATCAGGATGACAACTACCAGAGATCCGGGATGCACAATTGAACCATCTTTAAGGATACAACTATGGTAACAATGTGAATAATAATACTTTTGCTACTAATGAGTTTGGTTCCATGCAGGATACATGTATAAGCCCTCAATTGGCAAGGAAACTCCAAAGATCAAAGACATAGTGTCTAGTGTACCAGGGATAGTGCATCCCATCCCTGAAGTATCCTCAGCATGTCATAGGGTATCTCGGTTTGCACCTCCAATATGTGATGCTGAAATCCCTAAGAGATTCCAGACTCCAAGTATGAAGCTTTATGATGGATCCATAGATCCTGAAGAACATGTGGCTCAATATAGGGAGAGGATGGAAATAAATCCCATTCCTGCTAACCTTAAAGAGGCATGTTTGTGTAAAGGTTTCAGGTCCACCCTCACTGGTCCATCCTTGAAATGGCTACTAAGTGTTCCTTCTTACTCTATTACTTCATTTGCTCATTTGTTTAACATGTTTAATAATCCATTTTCACGTAGTCGTACATTTGAACGTTTAACAAGTGATCTGTACTGAGTAACACAACCACATGGATAATCACTAAGGGAGTATACCACCAAGTATGGGAAGGAAGCACTTTCCATCCCAAACCTAGATATCACAAGTGCGGTACAAGCCTTCAAGATAGGACTACAGAAGGATTCACCATTCTACAGAGAATTGGTGATGAACCCCTGTAGGAATCTCGATGAAGTTAGAAATAGAGCATTGAGATTCATCCGTCTTGAGGATGACAAGAAGATTCATGAGAGGATAGAAGCATCCTCAAGATATAACAATCCTAATCGAAAATCCGCACCCACATATGAACCTTACAAGCATAAACCTTATGCTGAAAATGATAACAAAAAGGTCAATGTGGTTGAGGATGATGATGATGATGATTGCCCTAAATTATCAGATTATTATTTTTCTGTGGATGTAGCAGGTCTCATGTATGCTATGAAGGATCTTGGTGACAAGGCAAGATGGCCAAGGAAGAATGACAAAGCAGGATGGAAAGACAAGTCCAAATAGTGTGCTTTCTATGAAAACTTTGGTCATATAACTGAAGATTGCATCGCCTTGAGAAAGGAGATTGCATATCTTCTTAGTAAAAGCCACCTTAAAGATATTCTATGCAAAAAGAAGGCTAAGACTCCGGATAGCACTACCATCCCGGAAAGAGCAGCTTCTCCCCCTAGAGATGCTGGCATTATCAATTTCATTTCTGGTGGCTCGGATATAAGTGGCACATCCTACTCAGCAGCAAAAAGACATGATAGGGAAACCAAATCCGAGAAGGGAGGAGACCTACAAAGACCACCATGCTGACAAATGCAAGGAGGGTTAGCTTTGAAGAAGATGATCGAGAGAATATCCTAGATCCACATCATGATGGTTTGGTAATCATTTTATATATTGCTAACCATTTTGTTCGCAGGATATTAGTAGATGAAGGGAGCTCAGTGAACATAATTCAACTGGAAGCTTTAAAAAGGATGAACATCCCTGAAACTGAGATAGTTTCAAAGTCATCCATCCTGGTTGGTTTCAGTGGAGAAACCAAGAGTAAAGTTGGGGAGATCAAACTTCCCGTATATGTCGAAGGGGTAAACTCTATACAACGATTTTATGTTATAGATTCTTTATCTTGCTATAATGTTATCCTAGGTAGGCCATGAATACATGATGTTGAAGGCAGTTCCATCAACATACCATCAATGTGTGAAGTTACCCACTCCTTGGGGAGTTGTCAAAGTAAACAACGATCAGCAGGAATCTAAAGATTGCTACACAACATCGATGAAGGCATCATCCCAATCAAGACAAGCATAGCAATTACAACAGGATGCATGTGATATCCTGAATGATGATAAAGCGCGTACAAATCAGGATGTAAAGGCAGTTTGCATCGACGAGGATAATCAGGATATCATAGTGCAAATCGGTACAAAAATTCCTAAAGATATTGAGCAACATTTAATTTTGTTTTTGAAGTGCAGGATGTCAACATTCGCATGGAAACATGAGGATATGACAAGAATTTCCAAGGATATCATTACACATAAGCTTGGAATTGATAAAATCTTTAAACTTGTGCAACAAAAACGAAGAAAGTTTGCACTTGAAAGAAACATTATTATTATTCAAGAAGAATAAAGAGATTAATGAAGTCCAAGATGATAAGGGATGTCAAATTCCTAAGATGGTTGGCCAACGTAGATGTGGTGCAAAAATAGAATGGGAAATGAAGAGTATGTGTAGATTACACAGAACTCAATAAAGCCTTCCCTAAGGATCCATTTCCTCTTCCACATATCGACTCTATGGTATATGCCACCGCAGGCCATGAAATGTTAACTTTCATGGATGCATCCTCAGGATTTCAGCAAATCCAAATGGAACCAGATGACCAGGAGGATACTGCATTCATGACCCCCTCAGGTATTTATTGCTATATTTCCATGCCTTTTGGAATAAAAAATGCAGGTGAAACATATAAAAGACTAGTGAATATGATGTTCAAAGACAAGATTTGGGACACTATAGAAGTGTACATCGATGATATGGTGGTCAAGTCTAAAAGAGCAGAAGATCATCTTCAAGATCTCAAAGAGGCATTTGACTTCCTGGATGCATACAACATGAAGTTGAATCCAGCCAAGTGTCCCTTTGGGGTTGGTGCTGGCAAGTTTCTTGGATACTTGGTAACCAAGAGGGGTATAGAAGCCAGTCCAGAACAAATCCAAGCCATCCTAGATCTCAAATCCCCAACAAATATCAAGGATGTGCAAAGGTTGACTGGCAGGATAGCAGCCTTAAATAGGTTCATCTGAAAGTCCTCGGAAAAATGTAACGAATTCTATGACATCCTTAAAAAGATTAAAAGATTCGAGTGGGGACAAAAGCATGAGGAAGCATTACAAAGATTGAACGAGTACCTAGCAGCAGCTCCACTCTTGTTGTTTCTGGAAATGCAATTAGTGCAGTTTTGGTAAAAAGACTTCGAAGGTCAGCAACATCCTATATATTATGTTAGTGAAACTTTATTGGATGCTGAAACCAGGTACTCACATCTTGAAAAACTCATTTTAGCTTTAATAATGGCATCAACCAAGTTAAGGGACTATTTTGAAACACATAGGATTCATGTTAAAACTAACTATCCTATTAAAAATGAACTTAGGAAACCAGAAATGTCAGGAAGGATAGCAAAATAGTCTGTAAAATTAAGTGCCTATGACTTGGTCTATGAGCCTAGAAATGCAATCAAATCACATGCTTTAGCTGATTTTTTGGCTGACTTTAGTAGTGACATCCTGAGTAAAGTAGAATTAGAAGTACAACAATTAAATGAAAATATGGAAAAATGGATTTTATATACAGATGGTGCTTCAAACATAAGAGGTACTGGATTAGGGATACTACAGAAATCGCCACAAGGGGACATAATACCCCAAGCAATCATATGTGAATTTCAAACGACCAATAATGAGGCTGAATATGAAGCTCTCATCGCTGGTTTACATCTTGCTAAGGATATGCACATTAAGAATTTACAAGTATTTGTTGATTCCTTGTTGATAACTAACCATTTTAATGGCTCTTATGCAGTTAAGGGTCAGAAACTAGCTATATATCTTGAAATAGTTAGAAAACTAGCATCTTCTTTTGGTGATTTTACACTAACACAGGTACCCAGGGAAGAAAAAATGTTGAAGTTGCTGCCTTGACTAATTTAGGATCCTCCTAGAATTTACCAGAAGGATCCAAAATTCCAATCATCCACATCCTGAAACTGGCAATTAAAGAGTTGCATCCTGAGGATAACATTGTCCTTACTACTCAGGATTAGGATAATTCATCTTGGATGACCCCTATAGTGAAGTATCTTAAGGATGGTGACATCCCTAATGGAGAAAATGCTAGAGCTTTCAGAATGAAGGTATCAAAATTTGTCATCTTAAACGATATATTGTATAGAAAATCTCTTGCATGTCCATATTTAAGATGTCTCAACAAGGAAGAAGCTAAGGAAGTTCTCAATGATATCCATGAAGGAGATTGTGGAAATCATACAGGTGGGAGAGCTTTATACTCAAAGACCCTCAGAACAGGATACTATTAGCAAACAATGAAGAAGGATGCTATATTACATTCTCAAAAGTGTGATGCATGTCAAAGGCACAGCAACATCCTACACCAGCCAGCTGAACTATTGTATCCTATTATCTCACCATGGCCTTTCATGAAATAGGGAATGGATATAGTGGGGAAACAACCTAAAGCTCATGGTGGAAAGGTGTTCATGCTAGTAATGACTGATTACTTTTCCAAATGGATAGAGGCTGAAGCTTTTGTATAAGTTAGAGATAAAGAAGTAGTATCCTTGATCAAGAGAAACATCGTGACCAGATTTGGTGTTCCAGCCGAGATCATTTGTGATAATGGATCTCAATTCATTAGTAAGAGGACAACCAGTTTTTGTGAAAGCTGGGGAATCAAGATGATAACTTCAACACATGTACATCCTCAAGCTAATGGACAAGAAGAATCCTCTAACAAGTTCATTGTCAATAATTTGAAGAAAAGGCTAGGACAAAATAAAGGAAAATGGCAGAGGAACTTCCATTTGTGTTATGGACTGATAGAACTACTTCTAAGAATGCAACTAGCTAAACACCATTTTCTTTGGTATTTGGTACAGATGTTATGCTTCCAACAGAGATGGTGATGCCCACTGCTAGGAAGCATCTTCAGGATGCAACTACAAATTCAGAGGCTTTATTACATGATCTCGAAGTGGTAGATGTACTTAGAGATGCTGCCAAACTAAGGATGGCAGCTTACCAACAGAGGATCGCTAAGGCATACAACAAGAACATAAGGATCCTAAGATTTCAAGTAGGAGACTTGGTTCTAAAGAAAGCTTTTCAAAATAAAACTAATCCAAGTGATGGTAAATTAGCTCCTAAATAGGAAGGACTGTATTTGATTAATTTCTAAGCTGGCAAAGGAGCATATTGACTCTTAACCCTGGAAAGTGACATCCTCCCAAGATCTTGGAATGCCATTCATTTAAAATATTATCATATGTGAGGTATGAAAGTATCTATCTTTATTTCATTTCACTTTAATAATAGTATTACAACTAAACATGGTCTAGAAAATAGTCCATCCTGAGAATTTTATAGAACCATCCTGAAGATGGAGCATTAAAGACTAGGGGTTGGCCACCCTCTCCTACCTTAAGGTATCTGATACCTTCTTGAGGTTTACAGGTTTTCACCTTTCTCCCGATTTTGGTTTATACACCCCGCCTGGAGCGCACGTTATTCATGTATATCTCCAGGATGGTGAGACCAGTTCATGTTTTAGTGGCTGAGAATTTCATCATATTTGGAGTATACATTGAATCCCAAAGGTTTAGGCATTTTTCAATGTCTCTCATATTTGGCCTAATCGCCAGTCATCCTTAGGCTATAAGGCCAGTTAATTTTGGCCTTGTCGCCTGTCATCTTCATGCTGTAACGCCAGAATGGGCTTGACCCTAGTATTCATTTAAACCTTGTCACCAGAATATTATCTTTACTTACCTTTCTACATGTTATCTTTAAGTATTATTGATAAGCTTATTATCAAAGACAAAAATGTCTCAAGTCTATCTTGAGGATATAACAGACTTAACACTAGGGCCATCCTGAAGATGATAAAGCACATCTTAAGGATAAAGAGGAGATATCTTGGAAAACATAAGAAATATCCTAAGGATAGAACAGAGACTTTACACTGGGGACATCCTTAGAGTATAATTGTTTGATCAGAAGCTAAGGTATTTATCTTAAACACATATTAGGGTGCTTTGGAGACTGTTTTCTAACTCATCCGGAATTGAAGGTCTACTTCTACAACTTGTATTTTCTACCCTATTCTATGTTCGTATATCATAAACATTACAGGATAATAAAGAAAATTGCACAAGGATGTAAAGCCAAAAAGATTACCATTTTTATTTATTTATTTATAAGGATGTTAAACCCTGGCTTCATCCAAAACCAGGACCCATCCACCAGGGGTCAACATCTTAAGGCCAGGTCAAGGGAAGAATTGGGGCTTCGTCTTGAAAACACAAGATCCCTCCACCCCAATGTTCTATTGTTTAATTAACATGCATAAAAAGTAAATTGTTCAAAATTGTTCACCAACAAGCTACCACAAAAAACTACCACAGTTAAAGATTCTAAAACGTGACCTCAGGCCTAGAAATCACATCCTTCATCGCCCACTGTTGCTTCCACCTCCTTAGCCACCTTAACCATATCCACCTCAGCCTCCACAACAGCTCCCTCAGGAGCTTCTATCTAGAGAGGAACAGGCTCATACACTACCTCATTTCCATCCAAGCTCTTGATTTTATCCTGCCAAGCCTAGATGTCCCACTCATCTTGGTTAAAGTTAGGATCCTTGGCTTGGAGGGCTATTTTCACCCTGGATTGTAGGACATAAATGGTGGCAGACTTGATAAGGCCCTATCTATAATCCTCCAGCTTCTTCTCAGGCCCCTCTAAGATCTTGGCCTATTCAGCTTTCAGCTTCTTCAGCTCTGCCTCCACCTTGGACACCTTTTCCTTAAGATGTTTCCCTATTGCAAGGGAAATCCTTCTTGTATTCTCCAAGGCTATCTTAGATTCTTGGAGTTCAGCAGCTGTTTCATTCAGGCATTTAAGCATGTATTCATAACCCTGAAAGAACAGGAAAAACAGGTAAGTCCCCTATTCTCTACCTTATTAAAAAAAACTACTTATGATATCTTCTGGATGATACTATACCTAGAGAGTGAAGTGTGAGATCCTGGCCAAGACATCCTGAGCAGCAAGACCCTCAAAGGGAGATGCATCAGGACCTAAGGAAGCCACAACAGTCTTCCTCTTCTTCTAGGATGTGGCCTTCGGCCTAGGAGGAGGTGTTGTCATCCTAGAGCTGGATGGAGAGGTGATCTTGGCAGCCTTACTGACATCCTGGCTGTCAATGTCATCCAAGTCAAAGAAGGCTGGTTTCTTGGCTGAAAATAGCAAAAAAAAAAAATAAATAAATAAAAAATTAGCAATTATAATATGAATGAAGCATCCTCAGGATGCAAAGAGAAATTTACAAGACACTTCGGTGGCTTGGATGGTGGAAAAGCTCTCTTCTGCCTCAAAATTCTTTGCTGCCTGAGGTAAGTCAGTAACCTGCTTAACTCTGATGAATGAATCGTTAAGAGGAGGAGCAAGTTTGGTAAAAGAAGCACCTGTAACACAAAAAGAAATTTTCAAAATATTCGTGATATCCTCATGATATAACTATAAAAATATTTTTTCTTTAAGATATTACCACTTTTCAACCATTGACATAGGGATATTATCTCCATCTGGGATAGAATCCCTTCTCACAAAGAAAAACTTGGACTTCCAAGACCTTTCTGACTTAATGACATTGTACAAGAAGGGAGGGTTATTAATGAGTTTAAGAACAAAACGGTTTGACCCATGTGTTTTCAGTTTATAAACATAAAACAGGTCCCCTATTTGCAGCTGAATGCCATGATTCTCAATGATCTTGTTACAGATCATTAAGATCTTCCAAACCTCAGGCATAGCCTGAGCATATGCCATCTCTGTCACATAAAAAAACTCCTTGATGAAATCAGGGAAAGGATATTTTAAGCCAAGGTGGAAGGGCAGGTACAGGAAGCACACCCAAACTTTGGATGCAAAATCTGACTTGGCATTCTGGTCATATGGTCGGAATACCGCCGTCTCGGGGAAGGCCCCTGAATTTTGCAAGTTCAGGATATCCTTGTTTGTATAACTACAGACTTCATTGGCAAGATCCTTCAACAGATTTTGTTCTCTGAAGTCATTATGGACTCCAATGTTGCCAGTAGCCCTTGTGGATTTTTTGCCCATCCTGAAAATTTTTGTTAAAAGGTTGATGGTTGGGAAAACAGAGAAAAGAGAGAGGAAGATACCTTTCAAAGTAACCTTTATGTGGTTATAAAGGAATGATCAATGTGTAAATATAGGCAAAGAGGTGATAAGTGTAACGGTCATCCCGAAATCAATGGCTAAGACATAGCCGTTGTATCAGGTTGACATACATCAAATCAGCAGATCAAAGGGATAAGGATCTAGAATAAAAAAATATTATTACCATTGACATATTAATGTTAACATATTTTTTGGGACAATTGTTGGTGGTGAAATCCTCAAGATGTTATTTAGTATTTGATATCCTCAGGATGCTAAAGGCTTAATAGGATTCAGGATGTAACTGTATATATTGTCCTATGTACATCCTGAGGATGGACCAACGAATTATCTTGAAATTATATGAATGCAGGTACACTTAAACAACATCAAGCCTTGTGAGATTACTTTAACGGATCTATTGACCCATTTAAGTCAAAGGAGAAGAGGATAACGTATGAACCAAGCCCTTGATGAAGAAGAGGTCTAAATGTAATCATTCAAGATTAATTACAGGCGAATATCTCGAAAGTCAATTATGTAACGGCTGTCAACAAATTCAAGAATATATACATTGAGCTGAAACAGTCAAAGCATAGCAGATTTGTAGGGATCTTTGTTAAATGTTTATACTATAAATAGAGCTGTGATGGACGAGCTTAGGACACTTCTTAGCCACTTGATCTTTTACAACTTTTACTTTCCATAAGCTCACACACACACACAATACTGACTTGTAATCATAGCAACTTGTCCATCCCATTTCCAAAGTTGTAACCATTCTTTTTTATTAATATTAACAAACAAAGGCAGGGGCTTAGACTCCTCCCAAGGTTTTGTGCCAGCGATCATCATTGATCAAGGGTTTTCCTCATACATCGAGTGTTCTTGCATTATTGCATTTCATTTATATTCAATCATTTCATTTTATCTTAGACAGTTCCATCCTCAGGATATAATTGTCCATCCTTCCCATTTCCTTTGTTATCCCGAACATAGTTGTCAAAACTTTCTCTGGACCATCCACACAAAAAACACAAACTTTGTATACTCTTACACTCTCTGTTAGTCGAAATCATGTTGCATGTCCTTAATAAAGTTCGGTCAAAAACTTCTCTAAAGTAAGGGAAGCTACTATAACACTGCTCTGCCCTAACCAATTACATACTTTTCCCAAACCTTGCTCATATAAACTCTTAATTCTCTAACCTTGGGTCAAACTTTAAGGATTTTCAAACTCTTATTTTGGGTATTAAACAACTACTTTAAACTTTGTCAAATCATGGCTGATGCATTTCTTAAAATCTACTTGCCTTTTTACAAATGTCTTTTGTTTCCTGGAAACCTTTACTTGAAAGTAATTTCGGGATGAAATTTTCTAAAGTAGGGGAGACTGTGACAACCTGCACCCTTCACTTTTCATAAATGTGCATAATTGGTTCCTCAACTATTTCAAATTTTTCATTTTTAACCCTCGTATTTTAATAGGACCAAAATTCACAATTTAATAAAACTTATAATTTTTATAAGTAAAAGTATGCACGTTTTATACTCACATCTACACCCGAGCACGTATGTTTCAGACCTTGATACTCAAAGCCCTTAATTTTCGGTCCTAAAACAACTTAGAAACAGAAGGAAACAAGTCTATAACTTAAAATTGATTAAATTAGAAAAATGATTTTTTTTTTGCTCTCCCAGTCCGCGGAGACAGTCAAACAGTCAAAGTCCCAGTCAAAGTCATAGTCAAAGTCTCAGTCAAAATCCTAGTCAAAAGTCCTAGTCAAAGTCTCAGTCAAAATCGTAGTCAAATAGTCAATTTATCTTAAAACCTTACTTTATTGTGTTGACCAATTTTAAAGCCTAATTGAATCCAAAACTAGTATAAAAACCCACCTATGACCCATTACACTTTGCACCTCTAAATCGATTGTTTCAATTCGATTAAACTCTCCCTCATACCTTTCTTCTATAGTATATTACTTCTACATTTGAAGCTTTGACTATAAGCTCTTGTAATTGGCGAATTGGAAGCTTGATATTTTTCCAATTCGGTTTCTTTTCTTCTAAATTGGACTAGTTTCATTGTTGAGTCTTTGGATTGCTCGCATTTTCACGCTCGCTTAGTCATCTAGTCATTTGGCGAAAGTGAGTATTTCCTAACCCCTTTTTGTCTTTATTCACTTTTGGGGTGTTACATGTACACTTATACAAAATACACATGCAAGTTCACATTTTTTACAATACAATTCTAGTACATTGTGCATTTACTTACATATGTGCTTTATGCTTAGACATTACATGTAGAATACATTTGTACTTAGTGAAATCATTAACCATGTACAAGCCGACCTTAACATTGGATAGCGCTATTGGATTGACAACCCACCTAGGTGATTCTCCCCCTTTTTCATTGGAGAATCCATGGTCATTGTTAAGTTATTATCCATTTATTGGATAAGTACACCGCCGTTCATTTTAGTACATTTATACAGTCACAGGATTGATTTCGCTCATTTGTATGATACATAGTTTACATAAATGCACTGTAGCTTGCACTTGAATTATATAACATTTTCAAACTTACTATATATATTAGAACTAGGAATGCTCACCAACCTTTCATATGTTGACAAAACTTATTTTGTACATGTTTCAGGTGCAGTTTGATCTTAGTTCCATAGCATTGGATTTTAGTGCTTGCTTTTAATAATTTATTTCAAATTTCATGTTTTGTTCAGACTTTTGTATTTTTCCCATTTCATCCATGTAAGACAATTTAAATTATACAATAATATTTACATTTTAGTACCATGTGCTTTTGAACAATTGTCACTACGTGACACCTCGATGATTCCGCCATCGGTTGGGGTGTTACAGATTGGTATCAGAGCCATGGTTATAGGGAATTAGGTTATTAGAATGCCTTTTAGCCTAGTCTATAACCAAGCTTACATTCACGAGTCCTCTCGTGTTTATTTCTCTTTATCCTATTATTTTCTTTCAAGATATTTTCGGTATGATTCTTTCTCGTTATTCTTTCGGTGTGTTGTTTAAAGAAGAAGATACTCGTATTTCACAAACGAAACGATATCACCAAGTTAAGAGTGACATCCATACCTTGGTGATTAGGTTCACTCCTCTATATGTTATTTATCTTAGGAATATATCTTTGAGATGGGAGTGACATCCACACCTCAAAGAGTATTTCTTTCAAAAAGGAACTTAACCACTAAGCTGGGAGTGATATCCTTAACTTAGTGATTGGTTTCATTCCACAATCGTTTTCAATTTTGAAATACATCTTTGAGTTAGGAGTGAAATCCAAATCTCAAGGATCTATTTTTGCATCTCGTTTTTTTTTTTTATAATCTCGCTAAAGTTTTGGAATTCACTATTGATGGGGCACGTGCAATCTGGAAGGGTGAGCCCCTGTATCCTGAGTTTTTCTGTCTAGGCCTGGTATTTCATATAAATCCCAATCAGACGAGGGACCCGTATACCTACCTGGGAACTCTTGGGATGAGCATTCACTTATAGGCTAAAGTACGTCCCACAAGTCATTAGGAAATTTCAAATACTTGAGTTGGTCAAAGTTTCCTATAGAAACAATTCCAATGTTTTACATCATTGATATTCATGTTTGTTTATCATTTGAAGATTCCATTTAATCACTTGATGTTTCATATGTCATTATTCATTGATCATTCGCTTTTGAATCCCTTATCATCATTACTAAAATTTTTGTTCGATATATTATCGCATTAAAGCTTACACTATTTCACTTATGCTCATGATTCTTACACTATAAGGTATTACTCGTTTTGCGTTAAAACATTTTTACCCACAATTTAAGTTTTAAACTCTGTGTTTAACTTTGATCACATCCTGATTTTAAGAATGTTGTGTCATCATACAGTTTAAAAAAAACATGGTTTTTCCAAACTTATTATTTCAACCTGTTTTATACCTTCATGTTTACAAACTTAGTTGATCGAAGTCACAGTATATCCTCATATACCTAATACTAATATTGCTGCACCCAGTCTCCTAAGCCACAGCCAACTAACATTAGTTAGAACTTCTTAGTCAGACTAAACTCATACATAAATGCCTATCTACACGATACGCACTAGTACACTACTCTCTAAAACGATTAATTTGACAACTTATTCTATAAGTCTTTTCACAAAGCCTATTCGCCAAATTAGAACACACTTTTCATACACCTTGTGCCTTGAAACAAATAGCCCGCTATGAGCCCAAAGAGATGTCTTAACGATCCTGCAAATAAATGATCTTTCAATGTATAAATTTCGTAAAAGTTTGAAAATTTAAAAAAGTTTACCCAGTCTTAACGAGTAACACTTCGATTTTTTCAACATTTCATAACAATTAAAAATTTCCGACTTTACAACCCACAAGTTAAAGAAATGTTTAAATACAGAAAATTTTATTTTCCAAAATTCGTCAAGGCATCTGGGATCATTCACAACCTTCACATCATTTTAAATCTTGGTCTTTCGAAACACATTAGATTTACACACACTTCATGAAATGATTTCATCTTGCATTTTATAAACTTGCATTGCATATTTTACAAATCAAATGTAAATCTGCATGTTTTCATATAACGTATCCAATATATGTTTTCGGGAGGAATTTGCAACTAATAATATACCTTATAAAACTTTTCAAACTCGACTTCTCGTAAACACATGAAAATGTGTACCTACGAAATCTTTTCAAGTGAACCTGTTTTGAACTTAAAACATTCTTCGGTTTCCAAAAAGTTATCCTCATACCAGTAGACTATACGTCTGTTCTGCGCACTTTCATTTACGGTAAATTTCATTATTTTTTTTTACACAATTCTATTTATAGTTACGTTCGTACATTATCTTATTATTTTTGTATTATTCTTTTGTTGGTAGTTATTTTCATGCGTTATTCGCAACTATTCTCGCACTAGTTATTAGTAGTTATTCTTACAACACTAGTTTTGAGCATTAATTTAACTCGTTTACTTTCATTTTGTGCAAATTGTGCGATTTACTCGATTTACGTTATGCTATTCTTTCAATCGAAATTTTATGCTATACTTATATATTTACATGAACGCATATTTGGTATGCATTTTTTTTTTGTTGTGAGCAAAATCCTGTTATACTTTACATTATTTTGTTCATCATCATGACCAACGAACATATTAATTGATAGCTCGTATGAGATCTAAGCCAGTTCCCATGTACAAAATACACATGCAAGTTCACATTTTTACAATACAATTCTAGTACATTGTGCATTTGCTTACATATGTGCTTTATGCTTAGACATTACATGTAGAATACATTTGTACTTAGTGAAATCATTAACCATGTACAAGCCGACCTTAACATTGGATAGCGCTATTGGATTGACAACCCACCTAGGTGATTCTCCCCCTTTTTCATCGGAGAATCCATGGTCATTGTTAAGTTATTATCCATTTATTGGATAAGTACACCGCCGTTCATTTTAGTACATTTATACAGTCACAGGATTGATTTCGCTCATTTGTATGATACATAGTTTACATAAATGCACTGTAGCTTGCACTTGAATTATATAACATTTTCAAACTTACTATATATATTAAAACTAGGAATGCTCACCAACCTTTCATATGTTGACAAAACTTATTTTGTACATGTTTCAGGTGAAGTTTGATCTTAGTTCCATAGCATTGGATTTTAGTGCTTGCTTTTAATAATTTATTTCAAATTTCATGTTTTGTTCAGACTTTTGTATTTTTCCCATTTCATCCATGTAAGACAATTTAAATTATACAATAATATTTACATTTTAGTACCATGTGCTTTTGAACAATCGTCACTACGTGACACCTCAATGATTCCGCCATCGGTTGGGGTGTTACAAAGTGCTATAGTCATGGCTTATGGTGAAGGACCTGGTATTACTTTGGTCAGCAAACTTGATGCAAGTGATCCGTTGTAACTACATTTTAGTGATTCTACTAACTTGAACATTATAAATGTTAAACTAAAAGGTCCTGAAAACTACATTGTGTGGTCTAATGTTATGCAATTTGCATTACAAGTTAAGAACAAATGGGGATTTATTGATAAGTCTTGTGTTAAGTCTATTGATGATGATGATGATGATGATGTTCTTGCTAGGCAGCAGGATAGGTTTAACTCAATAGTTCTTACTTGGATTTTGAATTCTATTAGTGAAGAAATGTTTATAGGTCATGTGTTTTTTAAACTTGCTCAGGATGTTTGGGTTAAGTTAAAAGAAACTCTTGACAAAAATGATGTGTCTATTGTATTTGATTTGTATAAAAAAAAAATAATTTTTATAGTCAAATCTTGCAATTACCTTCTTGCACTTGTGAAGCTGCAAAAGATTTTAATAAATTTAATCATATGATTAGACTAATGTAATTCCTAATAGATCTAGAGAGTGTGTATCAAAGTGTTAGGAAAGTTTGTTGAATAAAGAAACTTTACCTTTTGTAAAAGAGGCTTTTTCTATTATTTCTAGATAGGAATCTCGTACAAATTGTAGTAATGGAAATAAAAGAAATTAGTCTTAGCATTGTTTTCAAAAATCAAACCAGACTCCAAATTTAAAAAAAACAAATCTAGTAAAGATTCAAATCAAAACTTAAGATAGACAAGTTGCAATAAAATTGGACATACAATTGAGAAGTGTTTCGAAATCATAGGATACCATTCTTGGATGAAACTAAGAAGTAGTCAAGGCAACAAGATAGTGGTAAATAATAGTAACACTTCTGATGATTCTGATGTTTCTGTGAATTCTTTGACTGGTGATGGTTAAGAATATTAAATGTTAAGTCAAATGATAGTCATCAAAGCTGCAATGTGTCAGGTACTAAGTCTAGATCTTTTTGTGCTCATGCGCTATGTAAACCTATGTTTTTGATTCACAAGTGAGTTTAATAATAGCAGGAATATAGGAAGGATAATTGATTTTGGGGCAAATCAACACATGGTAAAGGATGATGTAGGACCGTTGGAACGAAACCGAATATCGCGGGTTTGCTATGAACACGAGTGCGGAATCCTTGGTTAATAGTTATGTAACAAAATAACAATCAAACACGTATAAAATGACTTGTCAATTGCCATCAAATATTCACTTGATTATAAAACAAAGCTTGGGTGAGTTACAACCAAATCTGATCAACAATACACATCAAACACTCATAATAGACAACTAAATGATTAGGGTTAGCAAGTTTAGCTTATATAACTGTTTCTTGTCCAAGGCCTTGGAGCGAATGGATTGTTTCAGACGAATGGGTGAGCGAATAGGTTACTACCCCTTCACCCAACACACCTGTAACACCCCAACCGATGGCGGAATCATCGAGGTGTCACATAGTGACGATTGTTCAAAAGCACATGGTACTAAAATGTAAATATTATTGAATAAGCCAAAATTGTCTTACATGGAAATGGAAAATACAATGTCTAAATGAAATGTAAATATTGAAATAAGTGATTAAAATAAAGCACTAAATATCCCTTGCTAAGGCACTAGATCAAACTGCACCTGAAACATGTACAAAAATAGGTTTGGTCAACATATGAAATGTTGGTGAGCATTCCTAGTTTTGATATATATAGTAAGTTAAAAAGATATACAATTCAAGTGCAAGCTACAGTGCAAATATGTAAACTATGTATCATACAAATGAGCGAAATCTATCCTGTGACTATATAATGTACTGTATGAACGGCGGTGTACTCATCTAATAAATGGATAATAACTTAACAGTGGCCACGGATTCTCCGATGAAAAGGGGGGAGAATCAACCTAGGCGGGTTGTCAATCCAAATAGCGCTATCCAATGTTAAGGTCGGCTTGTACCATGTTAATGATTTCACTAAGTACAAATGTATTCCACATGTATTGTCTAAGCATAAAGCACGTTGTAAGCAAATGCATATAGTACTAGAATTGTATTTTGAAAATGTAAACTTGTATTTGTAATTTGTAATAATGTACATGTAACACCCCAAAAGTGAATAAAAGCAAAAAGGGGATAGGAAATACTTACTGTTTACATAATAGCTTGAAATTCAACTGGACAACGAAATATGCGTTGGAATTATCCCAAAGGATCAACCTAAAGAATTTGATAACGTGTAAGGGAAATAATTCTAGGATACATGTATTTCTAGGGTTTCGAATTGGAGATAAGTATTTATTTGATTAATAATCAAATTGTTTATTAAATATAAGAAATTTAATAAATAATTAAATAAAAGTCTTTTTGTAAATTTTTAAGTTGAATATAGTCACAACATAAGGTTTTAAGTATGAAAATAATTTTTATAAAATTTTTTTCTTGAAAATAGAATATATAATCTATTTATTTCAAATTGTCTAAATATAACTTTAATATCTAAAAATATTAAAATTAAAGAATTTCTGAATTAAAAATTGTATTTCAGTTCTAGATAGTTAGAAATAATTTATGTAAAATTTTGGTGCAAAAATATTGAAAAATGAATTTATTATGATTTATTTATGATTAAATCTAACAAAAATTAATTAAAAATATAAAATGAACGGTTTTTCTGAAATAAAAAAAATTTCTGAAATGTTTAAGGATATACAAGTTTAGAATAATTTTTGTGAGATTTAATAAAATCGTTTAGATATTTTTATTGAATTTTATAATTATAAATGAATAAACTTGTATTATTAATAATATATATTAAATAAATTATTTTTGAAAAACTAAAAATTGTAAAATGGACTTTACCATTAGAAGATCATACAGTAATTTTTGTAGAATTTAAAAACCACTTTTAGTATTTAAAAACTATTTTAAAAGATTAATATACTACATATATATGTAAAAGGAACAAAAAAATATGGTTGTTGGTTATGGGAATCGAACCCGGGCCTCTGGCCGGTTCGGGTTTTATCACAAGCGTGGCCACCAACTGAGCCACACCCTGAGAACGAATTAAACTGGATTTAAATTAATTATATAGGTTTATTGAATTAATTGGTTTGTTTTTAGAAAAATAAAAGGTTGGATACGGGGCTCGAACCCTTGGTTGTGGCCAGCCCGCGTTCCTCAACAAGATGGGTAAACCAACTGATCTAGATCAGTTGGTTGTTTATTTTCTATTTAAAAATAATTTTATATGCTAACTGCGATTCATGTTCTTCCCCAAATCAACCCTTTACGAGCCCAAATTTCCTAATTGATACAATTCGTGTTCAATAGCCCCTGATTCATTGGGGCTATTGTTCACAAGGTGTCGATGAGTAATACCCACAAAAGAAAGGACTTACAAGAACCCGAAATCGGGTATGAATGCTCGATCCAAGAAAAACGTCAACACGAGTCAAAATGCTACGATTGCAGGTCTGTTAATTGAAATTGAAGGTGAAGAGGAGATTTTCGGCGAGTTGTGACTGACCAAGGATGCCCAATTTATAGTATGAGTGTCGGATTAAAGGTTTGGTAAGGTTTGACCATGGATTGAATGCGATGACGCGTGTGGGTGTAAAATAGGTATGTATTAATCATCAATTAGCGTGTATAGCACGCGTAATTGATAGGGGATCAGTCAAACATGCCGTATATAGATCAATCATGTGTGCAATTGCTTTGATTGTGGTGTTCGATCACCACAGTTGACTTTCCAAGTCAACTGTGGATTTATCAAGATGTAATAAGAATAAAACGCGCAGAAGGTTTGTCAAAAGTGTTGGGTAGATCAGTTGGTTTGTGTGTGGTGTGCATTTGAACCGGCTTGGGACGCGGGTTCGAACCCCGTCCCAAGCATTTATTTTTTTACAATTATTTGACGACTTTGGAGTTGTTTTAAACTTATAGTATGATTATATAAACTCGAATATGTAACAGGATATTTTTTTTGAACGTCCGAGAATGATAAAAACGCAACGTCGCATTACTTGAAGTTTAACGTACATAGAAATATTAAAAAATACAAAGAAAAGTGACGGATGTCACAGCATCCCCTACTTTTAGAAATTTCGTCCCGAAATTCCTTCAAGGGGTAGTCTCTGGAAAAAGATGAGGATACTTTGACATCATTTGGTCTTCACGCTCCCAAGTAAACTCTGGGCCTCGTTTGGATTCCCAACGAACTTTGACAATTGGAATTCGGCTTCGCTTAAGCGTCTTGACATCTCGATCCATAATCTCCACAGGTTTTTCTATGAAGCGCATCGACTCGTCAATCTGGATATCCTCTAAAGGAACATGGAGGTTATCTTCAGCCAAACACTTCTTAAGATTAGAAACGTGAAACGTTGGATGAACATTACTGAGCTCTGGTGGTAAATCGAGCTTGTAAGCCACCTTCCCAATTCGCTCAAGGATCTTAAAAGGGCCTACAAACCGTGGTGCAAGTTTCCCTTTCTTTTCAAATCGAAATATACCCTTCCAAGGTGAAACCTTGAGAAGTACCATGTCTCCGACTTGAAATTCTAGAGGCTTGCGCCTTTGATCGGCATAACTCTTCTGTCTGCTTCGAGCAACTTGCAAGTTCTCACGAATGCGAAGAATCTTGTCTATCGTTTCCTGTATTAGTTCGGGACCGGTGATTTGTGTTTCACCCACCTCGCTCCAACAAACAGGGGAACGAAATTTGCGACCATAAAGTGCCTCAAATGGTGCCATGTTAATACTGGAATGGTAGCTGTTATTATACGAGAACTCAACCAAAGGTAAATGCGTGTCCCAATTGCCACCAAAGTCGATGATGCATGCTCGAAGCATATCCTCCAATGTTTGGATGGTTCGTTCAGTTTGACCATCCGTCTGTGGGTGATAAGCTGTGCTAAGATTCAGTTGTGTACCAAGTGCAGACTGAAATGTCTGCCAAAAGCGAGAAGTAAACCAGCTATCACGATCGGAAATAATGTCTAGAGGAATACCATGACGGCTGACAATCTCACTGATATAGATTTTAGCCAGTTTCTCAGCTGTGTAGGTCTCACGAATGGGTATAAAGTGAGCAGATTTGGTCAATCGATCGACGATGACCCAGTTACTGTCATGCCCACGAGTGGTGCGTGGAAGCTTCGTGATGAAGTCCATAGCAATGTTCTCCCACTTCCACACTGGAATTTCTGGTTGCACAAGTAAACCAGATAGACGTTGGTGCTCAGCTTTGACCTTGGAACAAGTAAGGCATTTAGCCACATAAAGAGCTATGTCCTTCTTCATACCAGGCCACCAATACAAGGTACGCAGATCCTGATACATCTTATCTGCACTAGGGTGAATGGAGTAACGAGACTTATGGGACTCGTCCATGAGGAAGGTACGCAGGTTGTCACGATCAGGGATCCAAAGACGGTTCATGAAATAAAGTAAACCATTTTTGGTTTCCAACTGATTTTCTGCTCCACACGACATTTCATCGTACATGTTGCCTTCAGTAACAGAGACATGTTGGGCTTCAATGATGCGGAGTTTGATATCAGACTGGACCTGACTACAATAAAGCTGGGCATGATCTTTACGACTAAGGGCATCGGCTACAACATTCGCCTTGCTAGGATGGTAGCGAATCTCGCAGTCGTAGTCGTTTAACAACTCGACCCATCGTCGTTGTCGTATATTCAGATCTTTCTGGTTGAAAATGTGTTGAAGACTCTTGTGGTCAGTGAAGATCACACATTTTGTACCATATAAATAGTGCTGCCAAATCTTAAGTGCGAAAACGACCGCCCCGAGTTCAAGATCATGGGTAGTGTAATTTTTCTCATGGTTTTTCAGTTGTCGTGATGCATATGCTATAACCTTGCCTCGTTGCATGAGAACACAACCAAGACCTTGGTTAGAGGCATCACAATAAACCACGAAATCCTCATTGCCATCAGGTAAAGTGAGAATTGGAGCATCACTCAGTTTCAGCTTCAATGTCTGGGATGCTTCTTCCTGACTGGGTCCCCATACATATGGCTTATCTTTATGGGTCAAAGAAGTGAGAGGTAATGCAATCTTGGAGAAGTTGAGAATAAAACGACGATAATAACCCGCTAAGCCAAGAAAAGAGCGAACTTCCGTGGGAGACTTGGGTGTAATCCAATTTTTAACAGCCTCAATCTTAGTTGGATCCACGTGTATACCCTTATCACTGATAATGTGTCCCAAAAATTGAACTTCCTTAAGCTAAAATTCACACTTGGAAAATTTGGCATACAGTTGTTCATTCTTCAAAAGACTCAAAATTTGTCTAAGGTGTTGTTCGTGGGCTGATTTGGTTTTGGAGTAAATGAGAATGTCATCAATGAAAACGATTACGAATTTATCCAAGAAGGGTTTGCACACGCGATTCATGAGATCCATGAAGACAGCGGGTGCATTCGTTAGTCCAAAAGGCATAACCATGAACTCGTAATGACCATAGCGTGTACGAAAAGTTGTCTTTAGAATATCGTCTTCATGGACTCGTAGTTGATGATATCCCGAACGAAGATCGATCTTTGAGAAGCAAGTCGAACCTTGAAGTTGATTAAAAAGATCATCAATGCGGGGTAAAGGGTACCGGTTTTTAATGGTGAGTTTATTAAGCTCACGGTAATCGATACACATTCGGAAAGAACCATCCTTCTTCTTTACAAATAAGACTAGAGCTCCCCAAGGTGATGAACTGGGACGAATGAAACCCTTGCCTGCCAACTCTTGAAGTTGACTCGCAAATTCTTGCATCTCGGAAGGTGCAAGACGATATGGAGATTTTGCAACGAGCGTAGCACTAGGTACAAGATCAATACGAAATTCAACAGGACGCACCGGTGGAAGTCCTGGTAAGTCATCAGGAAAGACTTCTGGAAACTCACGAACAACAGGAACATCTTGGATACTCTTGTCTTTACCTTTCTTTTCCACGATATGGGCCAAGAAAGCTACGTATTTCTTACGTAGATATTTTTGTGCTTGAGTGCAGGACATGAGTTTAAGACCACTGGATGGTTTCTCACCATAAACCCGTAAAAAGTCACCCGATGCGAGAGGAAACCGAATAAATTTCTCAAAGCAGACAACTTCAGCATGATGTTTAGAAAGCCAATCCATACCCACGATAACATCAAAGCTCCCCAATTTCATGGGTATGAGATCAATGGTGAAGTCATGTTCGTTAAGGCTAAGAGTACAACCCTGGATGATGGAATCGATTGAGATGGGTTTACCATCCGCGACCTCGACAGTGAAAGGCGATCCTAATCTAGAGCGAGTGTGAGATAATAAAGGTTCGAATGCTAACGACACAAAACTTTTATCCGCACCAGTATCAAATAAAATCAAAGCATAATGACCATCAAGTAAAAACGTACCATTCACCACATCATTCGCTTCCTGGGCTTCTGCTGCATTGATGTTGAAAGCCCTACCACGAGCCACGGGGTTTGTTGCACGGTTTGCTGGGACAAGTGCTGGACACTGATTTCTAAGGTGGTTTGGATCACCACAATTGAAGCAAGCTAAACCATATGCTATAGGTTGTGGGTTTTGGCGAGCTGGTTGAGGGTTGGCTGGTTGAGGGTTAACTGGTTGAGCATTGATTGGTTGAGGTCGAAGCACTGATCGACATGTGGCAGCTACATGGCCGTACCTACGACAGGTGGTACAGTGGCGACAAGGAAAATTTAAGGGGTGATGGTACTGACAGGTGGCACACTTGGGTAAGTTTCCACTATAAACCTTCTTAACAGGAGGAGCCTGAGCCATTGGAGCCTGGGCTATTGGAGCCTGAGTTACTGGGGCTACAACAGCGTAGTTTCTACCTCTGGACTTCCGCTTCCTAGTGTTGGAACCGGTATTGTCTACAGCAACTCTTGATGATTCAGTAGAAGGGGTGGGGGTCTTCTCAGCTGGTTTCTTGGTTCCTTTCCTGACCAGATTTCTCTTTTTCACGTGCTTGTCAGTCAAGGAGGCTGCAAGCTGGATGGCTTCTTCCACCGTAGTGGGTCTGCTTCCAGTGACTACGTCTTGAATTAGGTCAGGCAATCCCTCGATATATTTCTCGATTGCTCGAGAGACCGGGGTAACCATGTGTGGAACCAATATACTGAGTTCATGATATCGAGTGTTGTACGCAAGATTTTCACCACTGTCTTGCTTCAACCCATGGAACTCTTCCTCTAGTTTCCTGATTTCGTTCCTAGGGCAGAATTTGGCGATCATGAGTTCCTTAACCTCAGCCCAAGACAAAGATAAAGCAACATCAGCGCCCTGATTACGCTTTTCGCCATTCCACCAAGTTAGCGCCCCCTTTTGAAGGACACTGGTAGCATAGCGAACGCGGAGGTCATCAGGACACTCGCTGTTCACAAAGGTACACTCCATACTTTCAAACCATTGGAGGAGGCCAGTAGCACCCTCCTCACCAGTAAATTTTGTGGGGTTGCATGAGTTGAAGTGTTTGAAAGTGCACCGAAATTGAGTTGCACCCTCTGTGTTGGCACTGTTGCTGTTCTGGGTTAACTCACTAACAAGATTTGGGATTACTGCAGCAATTTGCTCAGCAACTAGAGAAGCGAGGCGACGGTCAGAACGTTGTCCAGAAGCACGAACAGTGCGTTGGCTAGCATCACGGAGCATGCGGCGAGCAGACATCTACAAGGCAGTCAATGAAAAATTATGAGATTATAAAATGTAAGTGTATAATTGTACAATTGTTTGTGAAATAAGAGTGTATCTTTGAAAAATTTTGCATAAAATGCTTGGATTGCCCTTGTCTAGCTGTAAAGCCCAACAAGAACGTTGACTTTTCAAAGGAATTGAGCCCAATGGTGATCAAAGAAGACATGATTTAGCCTATAAGTGGACACTCACTCCAGGAATCCCCAGGTAAGCATAACAGGTCCGTAAATGGATTTATGCGCTATGCTTGCCTATGCCAGAAAACCCAGTGTACAGGCATCCACCCTTCCAGATTGCACGTGTCCTCATCACACTCATTAAAGTTCAACAACTTTGAAGGAGCAAAAATAAGAGTAGGCATTATGCCTAAAAGTGTCTTCATGAAAGGTACTGTTCCCGCTCCATGATGAAGTAGTCTTTCCACTCCTTGTAGGACACCATCTCTATACACCATGATGAAAGAAAAATGGAGAAGAAGGGGAAAGATTGAGGGAGGAAAGTGGAGGGAAATGAGGGGAATGATAAATTAGGAAATGTTGTACCTGAAAGTTGAATAGTCTAGGTCAATTCATCTAATAACCTAGTTCTCTATAACCATGGCTTTGATACCAATCTGTAACACCCCAACCGATGGCGGAATCATCGAGGTGTCACGTAGTGACGATTGTTCAAAAGCACATGGTACTAAAATGTAAATATTATTGAATAAGCCAAAATTGTCTTACATGGAAATGGAAAATACAATGTCTAAATGAAATGTAAATATTGAAATAAGTGATTAAAATAAAGCACTAAATATCCCTTGCTAAGGCACTAGATCAAACTGCACCTGAAACATGTACAAAAATAGGTTTGGTCAACATATGAAATGTTGGTGAGCATTCCTAGTTTTGATATATATAGTAAGTTAAAAAGATATACAATTCAAGTGCAAGCTACAGTGCAAATATGTAAACTATGTATCATACAAATGAGCGAAATCAATCCTGTGACTGTATAATGTACTTTATGAACGACGGTGTACTCATCCAATAAATGGATAATAACTTAACAGTGGCCACGGATTCTCCGATGAAAAAGGGGGAGAATCAACCTAGGCGGGTTGTTAATCCAAATAGCGCTATCCAATGTTAAGGTCGGCTTGTACCATGTTAATGATTTCACTAAGTACAAATGTATTCCACATGTATTGTCTAAGCATAAAGCACGTTGTAAGCAAATGCACATAGTACTAGAATTGTATTTTGAAAATATAAACTTGTATTTGTAATTTGTAATAATGTACATGTAACACCCCAAAAGTGAATAAAAGCAAAAAGGGGATAGGAAATACTTACTGTTTACGTAATAGCTTGAAATTCAACTGGACAACGAAATATGCGTTGGAATTATCCCAAAGGATCAACCTAAAGAATTTGATAACGTGTAAGGGAAATAATTCTAGGATACATGTATTTCTAGGGTTTCGAATTGGGGATAAGTATTTATTTGATTAATAATCAAATTGTTTATTAAATATAAGAAATTTAATAAATAATTAAATAAAAGTCTTTTTGTAAATTTTTAAGTTGAATATAGTCACAACATAAGGTTTTAAGTATGAAAATAATTTTTATAAAATTATATTCTTGAAAATAGAATATATAATCTATTTATTTCAAATTGTCTAAATATAACTTTAATATCTAAAAATATTAAAATTAAAGAATTTCTGAATTAAAAATTGTATTTCAGTTCTAGATAGTTAGAAATAATTTATGTAAAATTTTGGTGCAAAAATATTGAAAAATGAATTTATTATGATTTATTTATGCTTAAATCTAACAAAAATTAATTAAAAATATAAAATGAACGGTTTTTCTGAAATAAAAATAATTTCTGAAATGTTTAAGGATATACAAGTTTAGAATAATTTTTGTGAGATTTAATAAAATCGTTTAGATATTTTTATTGAATTTTATAATTATAAATGAATAATCTTGTATTATTAATAATCTATATTAAATAAATTATTTTTGAAAAACTAAAAATTGTAAAATGGACTTTACCATTAGAAGATCATACAGTAATTTTTGTAGAATTTAAAAACCACTTTTAGTATTTAAAAACTATTTTAAAAGATTAATATACTACATATATATGTAAAAGGAACAAAAAAATATGGTTGTTGGTTATGGGAATCGAACCCGGGCCTCTGGCCGGTTTGGGTTTTATCACAAGCGTGGCCACCAACTGAGAACGAATTAAACTGGATTTAAATTAATTATATAGGTTTATTGAATTAATTGGTTTGTTTTTAGAAAAATAAAAGGTTGGATACGGGGCTCGAACCCTTGGCTGTGGCCGGCCTGCGTTCCTCAACAAGATGGGTAAACCAACTGATCTAGATCAGTTGGTTGTTTATTTTCTGTATAAAATTAATTTTATATGCTAACTGCGATTCATGTTCTTCCCCAAATCAACCCTTTACGAGCCCTAATTTCCTAATTGATACAATTCATGTTCAATAGCCCCTGATTCATTGGGGCTATTGTTCACAAGGTGCCGATGAGTAATACCCACAAAAGAAAGGACTTATAAGAACCCGAAATCGGGTATGAATGCTCGATCAAAGAAAAACGTCAACACGAGTCAAAATGCTACGATTGCAGGTCTGTTAATAGAAATTGAAGGTGAAGAGGAGATTTTCGGCGAGTTGTGACTGACCAAGGATGTCCAATTTATAGTATGAGGGTCGGATTAAAGGTTTGGTAAGGTTTGACCATGGATTGAATGTGATGACGCGTGTGGGTGTAAAATAGGTATGTATTAATCATCAATTAGCGTGTATAGCACGCGTAATTGACAGGGGATCAGTCAAACATGCCGTATATAGATCAATCATGTGTGCAATTGCTTTGATTGTGGTGTTCGATCACCACAGTTGACTTTCCAAGTCAACTGTGGATTTATCAAGATGTAATAAGAATAAAACGCGCAGAAGGTATGTCAAAAGTGTTGGGTAGATCAGTTGGTTTGTGTGTGGTGTGCATTTGAACCGGCTTGGGACGCGGGTTCGAATCCCGTCCCAAGCATTTATTTTTTTACAATTATTTGACGACTTTGGAGTTGTTTTAAACTTATAGTATGATTATATAAACCCGAATATGTAATAGGATATTTTTTTTGAACGTCCGAGAATGATAAAAACGCAACGTCGCATTACTTGAAGTTTAACGTACATAGAAATATTAAAAAATACAAAGAAAAGTGACGGATGTCACAACATCACATGAATGGATAAGCCATTCGTGTATTTTGAATCATTCACCCAGAACAATTACAAAATTACCCCTAATCACATAAACGAGCTATAAACAAATAAAACAACATACAAACACCTAGACTAGGCTAGGGACCTCATAATAAACATGTACTAACAGATAATATTCATTTAATTGGTTGTATAGATGTGTTATAATTCAATATTAGAGTTAAACACTCTAATGGTATTGATGCTCTTATAACTAAAATATGAAACATTAAACTTGCAAATAATGTTGCTATTCAAGATGTGTTCATGGTTCCTAGGTATTCCGTGAACTTAATTTTTGTTCATAAACTTGCTAAGGATAATAAATTGTATATTGGGTTTGATGAACATAAGTGTTGTATACAATAATTAACCATAAGGAAAGTCTTGGTGACTGGTAATCGAGTGGATGTTTGTATTTTTGTGGGAACACTTATTTGACTAACAAGGTGTGTTTTAATAGTAACACCGTAACAAATCTATGGCATACTAGGCTAGGACATCCTTCTAATCAAGCTATTAATATGGTTAAAAATAAACTGGGAATAGGATACAATGATAACAATAGCCCATGTGAAGTATGTCATAATGCTAAGCAACTTAGGGAACCTTTTCACTTAAGTGATCACAAATCAACTTTCTTAGGAGAACTAATACACTTAGATGTTTAGGGTCCTTATAGAATTTATAGTAGGGAAGGATATAGGTACTTCCTTACTATTGTTGATGATTTTTCAAGAACAGTGTAGATGAAAATGAACATGAATTTTTTTAAAATATACAACATTTTGTTAGTATCATTGAAGCTCATTTTAATAAAGTAGTTAAGTGTTTTAGAAGTGATAATGGAATTGATTCTGTTAACAATCAAATGAAGAGCTTTTGTAAAACTAAAGGTATAATTCATCAAACAACATGTACTTATACACCACAACAGAATGTCATAGTTGAAAGAAAGCATAGGGACTTACTAAATGTTGCTAGAGCTTTACTATTTCAAAGTAATGTACTTATTAAGTTTTGTTCTGATTGTGTCTTAATTGCTTCTTATTTAATTAATATGACTTATTCATCTGTCTTAGGTGGTAAAACTCCTTATGAGGTAGTATGCCGGTTTGAATTTTTTCTTGATCATTTGAAACTTTTTGGTTTTTTGTGTTTTTGTATAATTCTAAATTAACTAGATAAACTCAACAGTAGTGCTAAAAAAGCGTGTTTCTCTAGGATACTCTGATGAAACATTTGAATATCATAAATCAACATAAAGTAGGAACACACATAATTGTAGATGCTCGATCCTACAATAATAGTAATCATAAACAAGCTCTTTACTTAAACATAAAATCCAACATAAATCCATAAACCAAGACAAAATCCTAAATCACAAAGTATTCATCACAACCCTAGGTAGCTACAGAATTTTAGCTACTCATAACTACTAAAAACATACACATAGTCTCAAGATAAAAGCAAAACATAGTTTTAATAGTCTAAAACACAAAGTAAATGACTAAGGATACGTGATGGGATTGCAATCTCTTGACCTAACTTCAATCTTCAACTTCCAATGATTCCGCTCCTTTATTCAGCTACTAAGGTATACAAAGAGCTCCTAGGAGTCTATTCCCTTGAACTAGGGTTGACTGTTAGGTATTTATATGGAAAACCTCATAATTTGCCGACTTAAGGCTTGTCGCACGTCACTAATTAACAAAAAGAGAGCTTCGCACCACGCGAGTGACAAAACAGTCGTGTGGCATTTTCCATCTTTTTTTCGCCCGTCACGAGACGCCTTCGAGACTTCTTCGTCACCTGGGAAAACATAAATCACCATTTTTTTTCTTAAAATCTTTACCTAGTTCCAATCCTGTGCTTGGTCCTTGATGACAAAAATTTGTTTACGCTCCTTTAGCATACTTAGACCTTCAAAGTACAAAATAAGTAAATAAAAGCAATAAACAAATGAAAAGGACTCAAAACTATAAGCAATATACATAAAATACAAATGATACAAGCACTTGTTTTGCAAGACATCACATTTATAACCTTCACTAATATAATCCAAAGCACATCAGAAACCATGATATCCTCAAGTTGACTTAGTTTTAGTAGAGAAACATTAGTTGATAACCAAGTTGAGAATCCATATGTTGGAAGATAAAAATCTGTTTGGGGACTAATTGGTATTTTGCAGTGGCAACAAAAACAACAGTAGGAATAGATAGTTAACATTTTGTCACCACGTAATCGTGATCATTCAAGAAACCTTACAGTTCATTGAATGATGGTCAGAGTTTGGCAATCCAGAACATTTGTTTGAGACCATTATATTCATCATGCAAGCCATTTATTACATATACAACACAAGATCCTTATCACTTAAAGATTCATCGATGTTAGCAAGCACGATTGTTATCTCTAGTGCACAACTAGGGTAAGTAAGCGGCATCTCGTCATTTTTCATTTTCAGATTAAGTTCTATCTTAAGCGTGTACTCCCTGGATGAACTGTGAGGAGTATAAGCTCGAGAAAGAGAGTCTCTCAATTCTTTGGCAAGCACGAATTCTATCTCTTCTGCAGGACTAATATTCGTAGATACGTTTGGGATGGAGATGGTCTAAATGGCTTAGAAAATTTTCTAAAGCTACTTACTTTACTAGAAGTCTTTAGCCCACTACACTAAGGCTAGATTTGTGGAATAAAAGCCCCCAAGGGCTTTTAAGAGCCAATATATGCACCACATTGGCGTCACATAGAGAGGGGTTTTAAAGCCTTTCAACTAAGGTGTTGTGGAATAAAGCCCATCTAACCATTTTCCAATCGTGATTTTCAAATTTAAATACATTTCTAATTTATAAACATATTTTAAAATAAATATTACATAATTAAAAAAATACATAACTAAAATAAAAATGCATGATTAAAATAAAATATACATACAAAAAATAACAACCTTACCCAGAAAATATCACAATTAGCAAAGGTGAGATGTAGACAAGCCTTACCCCTATCCTTGCGGATAGAGAGGTTGCTTCCAGAGAGACCACTGGCTCCACAACACACAATTGACAAGCAAACAACACTAACAAATAATAAAGGGCTACTGAATTTAAAGAAACATTGAAAGCGTCACGTAGTAAAGCAAATGTATATATGCCATCAAAAACAATATAACCCATAAAGAGCCAAATACAAATCTCCCTTACAAACCTCCTACCAGAGTAAGAAAAAGTCTAAGCTCCTAGAACCACACTATAATACAATCAAACCCTTCCTAATAATCCTTAACCTTAATCTTATACCTCCACAAACCCCTATCCTCAACCATGTCCTCAAAGAGGTGCACCTCTGCTAAATCTTGCCTAATCCACGCATCCCAAGTAAATTTGGGTCTTCCTCTATACTTCTTTCCCTCTACAGTGAGGGTTTCCACTACCCTAACTGGAGCCGTCATTTGCCTCCTCATCACATGCCCATATCATCTTAATCTTCCCTCATTTATCTTGTCTGATATACTAGCTACCCCTAACCTTTCCCAAATAACCTCATTTCTTATTCGGTCTACCCTAGTGTGCCCGTACATCCACCTTAGCATCCTCATTTCTGATACCTCCATCTTGCGAGCTTGTGTCCTTTTTATGGCCTAACAATCTGTCCCAGATAACATAGCAGTTCTCAATGAAACCCTATAGAATTTTCCTTTTAATTTAGTTGGGAACCTTTTGTCACATAAAACCCCACTGGCGGCCCCCCACCTGCACCAACCAGCTTGTATGCGATGGGTGACATCACTATCTAGCTCCCCATCCCTCTAAACAAATAATCCTAAGTACTTGAACTTAGTTTCCTGCGGGACAACTTGACCTTCCATCATCAGTTGAGTATTTTCATCATTGCTTGCACCACTGAAACCACAAAACATGTACTCAGTCTTAGAACGACTAATCCTTAAACCGTTGCCCTCTAAAGTTGCACGCCAACCCTCTAGCTTCTCATTTAGACTATGTTTGGATTCTGCCACTAACACAACATCATCTGCAAAAAGCATGCACTACGGCACTGTCTCCTGAATCGACTTGGACAACTCATCCAAGACAACTGCAAAAAGGAACGGACTCAACGCAGATCCTTGGTATGAGTCCTACTCCCATAGGGAAGGAATCGGTATCTCCTATAGGTGCGCGAACACATGTTTCGGTCCTACCGTATATATCCTTAATTAAGTCTATACTGAATTACAAGTTTTGTCCTTTAAGTTTGTACCGGATTTCAAGGCATGTCCTTTAACTTAAAAATTGATTGGTTGTGTCCTTTATCTTTTAAAATCTTGCACGTTATGTCCTTTCGATCTAACTCTGTTAATTTTCTTCGTTAAGTTTGGTCACATGACTTTCACACGAGGGTATATCAGTAAATTGACCCACATTCATTGCAGGTCCTCCTTCCACCACCTCCTTCCACCTCCTACACCATCACATTCCAGAACCACCCTCTACCACCTACACCACCACATTCTAGAACCACCCTCCACCCTACCCCCAAAACCCTGCTAAATACTTGTCGCCGATAACCACCTTCCACCACCTCCTACACAATCACATTCCAGAACCACCCTCTACCACCACCTACACCACCACATTCCAGAACCACCCTCCACCTTATCCCCAAAACCCTGCTAAGTACTCACCGCCGACAACCACCACCACCCCCTTCCCTTCCATCAAAACTCTAACCCAATATATAGCTTCAGACCCGTCATCGGTCACCAATACCCACAACCCTAAAACCTAACAAAAACACTGTGACAACCGGCAAATTCCGTACAACGATTAACGGCCAAAAACGCAGCGTCTTGGAGAACGCGGAGAGGAACTGACGTGGAAATCAGACGTCGAACTGCGTGGTTTTAACCGTCATCGAACTTTCAGGGTAATTATTTATTTTAAATAATGTTATTGGTTGAATTTCGAAAGTTATCGGATCATTTAAATGAAGGATAACACAACCGAATCGATTAACGCGATTTTAACGCGTGTTCTGTTTTCACGCGTCGGGTGACGAAAATAATAAAGAATTTGCTCGGTTTAGTTATGTTTCTCATTCCGAATAAAACCGACTAATTCTTGTAATTAAGTATCGAACCTAAAATAAAACCAGAGCGAAATACGTTTATACGGGTTCGATACGCGGTGCACAACCCACCTACCTAACCCTAAGTATAAAAAGCTTGAGATGCTTCTTCTTCTTCATTTCAATCAGCCGCACCCTCTCTCTCTCTCTACTCTCTCTCTAAAACCCGAAACTCTCTCTCTCTCTACACTTACAAGGACCCACGAGCTCCTTCTTCCTCGCCATGCCCAAGATCGGCCGCCACCACCATGGGTGGTGGCTGTGCGGTGCAGAAACAGCAGCGCAGAGGCGTT
This sequence comes from Ambrosia trifida, assembly GCA_028751855.1. NCBI lineage: Eukaryota > Viridiplantae > Streptophyta > Magnoliopsida > Asterales > Asteraceae > Ambrosia > Ambrosia trifida. Next base: position 14,970,972 of record CM054122.1, read on the forward strand.
TTTTTGGGGTTTTGGGGTTGGTTGTGATGTGATGGCCGAAGAGGGTGGGTCACGGTGGTTGGTAGCGGCTGTGCGGTGGTTCTGCAGCCCGAAACACGCAGAAGGCAGCAGCACAGAGGTGGTTTTAGTGGTGGTTTTGGTCGGGATCGGGTTGTGACAGAGTGAAGTGGCCCGATTGGTGGTTTTGCGGCCCGATAATGGTGGTTTTGAAGTGGAAGTGGGCCGGTGGTTGGTAGTGGCCGTAGAGGTGGTTGTTCCGGTGGTTCAGGGCGTCGGGGTTCCAGATCCGGCATGATCGAGGGCCCGGATCACATATGGCTCGGGTGTGGAAGATTGGTTCAGCTCGGGTCAGGTTTGGTTCAAGTCTGGCTCGGTACGGGTCAGATTCGGTCTTTGGGTTTGAGCCAACCACGGGTCAGATCTGGCTCGATTTGCGTGTCGTCTTCAAGTTCTAGTCGTGGGTCAAGGATGGTAGTCTCGTGACAGATCCGGGTCAGATCTGGTCAACCTTGCTCACGGATCAGATTTCGAGCTCGGTTAAACACGAGCCAACTCCGGTCAAACTTTGACTCGGTCAACGCGTCGTTCGAGACGTGTCTAGTCACGCACGCGCATTTCGGTATAATTTAATCGTGTTTATTTTCGTTACATTTATAAAGCATATTATAAATATAACATAAAAGAAGTCTTAACTCGCGAGAACGAGCCGATAAAAATATTAACGAAAAGTATTATGAGATAATATTTGTATATTAGTCGTGACTTGCGTTGTTGTTGGACTAAATTGTTGGACTATACGTATATATATATATATATTTATATAAATAGTATGATTTATATAATAGTCACAACGTATAAAGTCTCGTGGATTAGAAATGCGGATAAATATAATGTCGTCTTTGTTTAGGTGTTGATTTTGGGAAATTGTAGACAACTTGTGTTGTCTGGTTTATACAAAAACAGAGGAAACTCTGCCGAAATTTTTATAAAATCCGAAGCGCGACAAGTGTGACATTATTGTGCGTTCTTATAAATAACTTTCCAAGCGTTTGACAAATGTAGTCATATACAAAATCACGACGTTTTTGACAAATATTATTTGTAACAATAATAGTCTATTCCGGGAAATATTTCAAACAAATATATAGTCTTCTGTTACCAAGCGTCAGGTATGACGAGTTTTTAAAGGTTACTTGGTAACTAAAATATGGTTGTTGTTCGGATTAAAAGACGTATAAACGTTCGGTTTTATTTGGAAAACCTATTTGTAAAAAGCAAAGTCTCGAGATTTGTAAGATACTCGGATTCGGGAAAAGAAATAACAAATGTTATTAAAAGGATTTTAATAACTATATTATATTTCCGCAAAGTATATTGTCCAAAAATAATTATGCAAGACAACTACCTTTATCCGATTTACGAGACAAGCTATTACTCGGGATGAGTTATACGTTTCGTGATATTAGTCCAACATAGTTTGCACACGAATAGTAACAAGTGCACAACTTGGGTACTATGTCGTATATAAACACATGAATTATGACAAGTCACGATCAGTTCGTTGAGTTAAAACACCTCAAGGCTCGGGTTAGTACACACGAGTCAAGATAGTTGAGTAAACTATCTTTTAACCGGAAAAATAAGCTAGATTTATATATGATAGACTTTAAGGTGTCCTTTATTGGTAATTAGGGCACGAGGAAGTCGGTCAAAGCTTTGGGTTTTATTTGCTAGCTAAGCATGGAAATTAAGGTGAGTTTCACGGCCCCATTTTACTGTTTTAACTGGGGGAAAGATATGTTTGTCAAAAGTTATCACATGTTGAAATGTTTTCAAAGGTTAAAATGTGATAAGTGGCATGATGAGTACTTGAGTTTTTGGTCGCCACTCGGGGTTGGGTCCTCGCTACTGTAACCATTAATTCAGGTAAATGAAACCAAAGGAATATTTGGATAGTACTATTGGTGCCTGACGAGGCCCACCTCTGGTTGATAGCGTCAACCCGGTAAAGACAAGAGGTGCACATATTCTGAATTTAAGTCGTTGGGTTCCGAGAAACGACTTGGAGCGGGGCATATTTATTAGTCTTGGTTTGGTTATGGGACTCAGGGGATTGCTTATCATCATAGTTTGTAGGAGCTAGCTACTCCATACAAAGGCCACAAAATGTGTTGGATTTGCACAGGATGTAAAAATGTGCTGGATTTGCACAGGATGTAAAAATGTGCTGGATTTGCACAGGATGTAAAAATGTCGTTATTACGAAACTAAAACCTGTGAACTCACCAATATTTTATATATTGACGTCTTTTTAAACATATCTTTCAGGTAACTAAGTGCTGAACAGGTATGCGGCTAGTACGGTGGAATTTGGGATGTCGGACACTGGTTGGGGGTTCCATCTATTGTTACCATCGGGTTGGGACATAAACGGAAACACCCCACTTTAAAACATAATGTTTGTGGTTTTAAGTAATGTTTGAAACCAGGTACTCCTCCCCGACATCTTAATGTAATGATCTTTTCTAATTAAATATAGTTTGTGTTAATCTTGACTTTGATATGCTTTCGAGCGTCGCGCCACGTGTTTCCGCCATTGGCGTGGTGTGACAGAAGTGGTATCAGAGCCAAGGTTATAGCGAACTAGTATTTTTGAAAAATCTAGACTATAACCGGTTTTCGCTCGAAAACGAAGTTTTCAAAAATAAAACACAACGAAATATTTTTAGAAAAGAAAGAAAATTGTACATGGATTGTACAAGGGGAAGTTCCGACCAACTAGCCATTTGTGTCAATATATAAAATGTTAGAAAATAAGGATATGAATGTTTAAATTGTGTAGAGATCCGATTTTCTAACTAGTGCTAGTTAATGCATATAAGTAGTACAGATAGCTTGCCTGTAAGGATATCGTCTCACACTTCACTTTAGTCCGCACTTTTGCATCGATTACCGATATCGACAAGCGGGAAGGACAAGCGGTGGTCTACGACGAACTCACCCGCTTACCTGCGGACGGGATGATCGGAAGGGCTAACCTTTATCGTGCTAGTGGACGTTGTCGTGTTGCTGATGTTGTGAAGGCGAAGCTAGTCTAGGTCTTTTATTGTGTGAAATCTTTGTTTTGGATCAGGAAGCTCGGAACTAGCGGGCACCAAAATTACCTGGCAACACCGATTATCATTGCGGGTGCACACGTAATAATAACTTGTGGTGCACGGTAACCTAGGTGGGCGCTAGGGCTGGGGTTGGTGATCACTCCTTGTCTCGTCTATTCTTGTTCTGTAGGTTCAGTCTTAGCTTTTGATTGGCCAATGAGTTAAAAAGGGAGGTCTTGTTGATATCCCTTGATTTCGATCCTCGCAAACTGAATGAGCTTTCCTCAGCATTACATCTAAGGTACGAACACGGAAGAGCTCGAACTTTTATTCATATGAGTAATCTGACGAAAACCCCCGCATCGGATAAGGACAGGAGACGAAAACTTCCTTGTATAGGAGTTTAATGCCTCCGCACAAAGTTCTTCGATGGAGCGGACATACGAGGATGCACTGCCTACCGAAGAGATGAATGCTTGGTACGATGCGTGGAATGCTAAACTTGGAAACCAGTGAAGACCGAGGGTGCGTCCCTGCAAAACCAGTGCGTTTTGAGCACGGGACCCTGTGTGGATCAGTATTGAGACTAGTGGCCCGTGTGCTGCCGTATTATTACTGTGAGTAAGTCATTCTTGATCTAACACATGCCCAAGTTGTCTTCGAGGGTCAGGCGTTCCTTCCCCTATTGGAGGGCAGAATCGTCCTTGCTGAGTTAATAGGCTTGATCATCTTATCTAGATGGCATGATAGCCCCCGTCTAAATCAACAATGTCGAATCGGCAAGATCCTAGTATATTTATTTAATGGGAAAATAAATATATGGTAAAGTGAGCCGAGTTGGGTGTTGAAAACGAAATATCGATCGGCAAGATCCTAGTGTATTTATTTAATGGAAAAATAAATATATGGTAAAGTGAGCCGAGTCGGGTGTTGAAAACGAAATATCGATCGGCAAGATCCTAGTATATTTATTTAATGGGAAAATAAATATATGGTAAAGTGAGCCGAGTCGGGTGTCGAAAAGGTAATATCGATCGACAAGATCCTAGTATAATTATTTAATGGGAAAATAATTATACGGTAAAGTGAGTCGAGTCGATGGTTGTAAAGTGTAATGTTGAATCGACAAGATCCTAGTATAATTATTTAATGGGAAAATAATTATACGGTAAAGTGAGTCGAGTCGATGGTTGTAAAATGTAATATCGAATCGACAAGATCCTAGTATAATTATTTAATGGGAAAATAATTATACGGTAAAGTGAGTCGAGTCGATGGTTGTAAAATGTAATGTCGAATCGACAAGATCCTAGTATAATTATTTAATGGGAAAATAATTATACGGTAAAGTGAGTCGAGTCGATGGTTGTAAAGCGAAATGTCGAGTCGACCAGATCCTAGTATAATTATTTAATGGGAAAATAATTGTACGGTAAAGTGAGTCGAGTCGATGGTTGTAAAACGAAATGTCGAGTCGACCAGATCCTAGTATAATTATTTAATGGGAAAATAATTGTACGGTAAAGTGAGTCGAGTCGATGGTTGTAAAACGAAATGTCGAGTCGACAAGATCCTAGTATAATTATTTAATGGGAAAATAATTATACGGTAAAGTGAGTCGAGTCGATGGTCGTAAAATGTAATATCGAATCGACAAGATCATAGTATATTTATTTAATGGGAAAATAAATATATGGAAAGGTGAGTCGAGTCGATTATGGGAAAAATGAAATCTCGACTGGCAAGATCCTAGTATAACTACTTAATGGGAAAGTAATTATATGGTAAAGTGAGGCGAGTCAGAGATGATTTTATCCAAGTCAGTTAATATATATGGAGACATACATATATATTGAATATAAGGTCACGACGTGCGTTTGGCGTCTGAATTCGTCATAATACTTGGGGAGTGAAACCACATTTCGGGAGCCGAAATCGTAAAACGTGTGACTCGTAATTGTCAAGTGTCACAGAACAATCTGGCTGACATTGAAATCCCCCTCGAAAAGGCAAATAACGGACTACTGGAAGTGGTCACGTTATTCTGCCAACTAAACTTACCCATGGGACGGCAATTCCATTGCTCATGTTGCAATGTTGAACGTCCGCTACCCTCGTCAGGACGACGAGACTGGTTGTCTATTTGGGGTGGCAATTGATGCGAAGTGTTTTCCATCAATCCCCATAGATATTGGGACGTTGCGTCCCTTTGTCACGGTGTTTTATAAACTAAGGTTGCGAGATCCATTCATTATGGACAATGTGACTTGTCTAATCTCTTGTCGTATTCCGATACTCTCACTGCGTGGCCTACCAGGAAGAAAGTTCACTGGCCTTGATTCGGTGACAGAGAGGCATTTTAGTTGATGACTATCGGTGCTAGGGCCAAAATAACATGCAAGAGGACCCTAATGAGAAGGATGGGTCGGCTGAATTACCAGAGTCTGTATCGCTTTTATTTTATCGTGGTGTCTCGATAAATCATGATCCTCCTACCTCTACTATTCTCGTTGTGACCAATATTTTGATATTGGAAAAGATGTTGGTTGGTTTCTAGGTCCTATGGATACTATTTACCACACATCTAATAGCTACGACGGGTCTAAGGTTTCTGCTGAGCCTGCTGTTGTTGCTGCTATCATTGTCCTATGGCCCAAGCGAATCATGTCGTCGTTGCTGAGAGTGTAGCTCATACTGAGTGTGTTGAGGATGTTTCTATGGCTTTTGTCAAGTTTGATGTTGCTGTTGTTTCGAAGGCTCCTGCTAAGATCACTGTCATTGACATAGACATCTCTAAGACCCTTGCCAAGCCGCTATGACCATGCTCGTGTCACGATGGAGTTCGTTGCTGTTAACTCCATTTTCTTCGAGGTTTTCGTTGAACCGCTCGTTATCATTCCCTGGCTCCTGCCAAGAATGGTTCTCAAGCTTGGGTTAAGTCTGTCAATGATACAGTCGCCATTATTTGAGTGACTTATATCGAGCCTGCAGTCGTTTTCCCTAAGGACGATGTCGGCCTAATAAGTCTACTAAATTATGTGGAACCCATTGTTCCCATTTCTGTTGTGATGGCGGATGCCTTTGGTGATCCAATCGTTCCTACTAATGAGCCTATGGAGTATAGGTTTGTGGCTGAGGATACGAATAAGGATTCTATCACCATAAGTGAGCTGAAACGCACCGGGGTGCGTGCTCACCGTAATGGAGCTTCTTGTAGTTATGTATAGCGGACTCGCTAGGTTGTGTGTCATCCTGCTGTCATGAATTCATGTTGTGGTGTTACCCCTACCGATTGTGCATTCTTGTAGTTGCACGGTTCTGCCGACTGCGTATCCATGTGGTTGCGTTGCGCTGTTGATGATGCATCTCCGTGGTTGTGTTGCTCCTGATGCGGTATTCCGTTGTTGATTTGTTTCGCGGACGTGTTGCGATCATTGTCGTGTTGTCCCTACTGTCGTAATGCGCCGTGAACGTATTGCTACAATCGTTGGATTGACTTGATGATGTGATAACTTGTCGTTTGTTTCACTCTTGGTTCCCTCGGGATAAAGACATTACCCCAAACCCACGTAACTGTTGTTATGTTGCAGAGTGGTTGTGTAGTGTCGCCATCGATAATGTGGGAATTCGGGTGTTTAACGGACTTTCCAGTAGTCATACTAAGACACTCTAGTACTAGTGTTAACACATGTATCTCTCTAAAGTTCGAATCTCGTAGTTTGAGTAATTGACCGAATCATGTGTCGACCTCTTTATATGCTCGCGCGTCTCGTGAGCATTACCTCTTCAAAATCTAAGGCATCAGTGACGCCAGGTCCAGCCTTAACCTTTTACGTGCATTTTGGTCGACTAACCACTCTCGAATCATGTCGGAAGGAAATCCCATGATCCACACATGACGGGGTGAGGCTCGTCTTTGCGATAAAGGGATTTCAAATACATCTCGAACCTGAAGGGATCGAGTAAATGCGAGCGATATTATGACCCATACCTTTGGGCTAGTAAGAGTTGAAAGACTCAATTTATTATTGCTCATCCCAGTGGATTGTTTGACATCATACCTGCCAACGTGTCATGCCGATGACTACGGGAATAACAGTGTGGACCCACCCACAGCGTGTGCATTGGTGGAGTCCCCGGTACATGATTCGGAGGTCTTATGAAACCCTGAATCTAGAAGGGCATGTAGCATTGTCTACTCTGTGAGGGTGCTACCCTTCTGTGATGAGATCTTCGATCAACTCAGCCCTCCGAATGATGTTATCCTGCTAATGGTAGGTTTATTTCGTCTTGGTGTCGTTGCGTAGATTCTTGGGATAGTGGAACCCTTTCGACCTTGAGTCGATATGGGTGTTCCCAGTTATTTTTCAGTAGCATTGCTCGCGCTAGAGCAAAATCCCCTGTCCTTGACAGACGCTGTTGGAGACATCATGGCAATGTGAGCTGCCTGGTTAGTGCGTTTAGTCCATGACTAATCAAAGATGAGCTCGAAAACTTACGTATTGCACCCATGTGTGTGAATACTTGAGTTGTTGAATGGGATGCCTTATTGGAAGGCTCAAGACTACTTCTTGTAAGGCGATCTCGGTCGTTGTTTGTTTTAGGTGACGACTTTGGCATATGAAGTCGCCAAGCCCCACACGTGGAATGTGTGCCAAATGCATTCACCTATGATTCAGTTTCACCTTTTACCTCGAAAGATCCTAAAAGGATGGAACACTCGGCGAGTGAGGGTTCCGGTTTCAGGACTCCTTTCACTCAGATCTTTGCATAAGATCTGAAAACCAATTTGAGGGCGTGTGGCCTGTATTATTCAGAATTGACTTACTAGGTTGCTAATAACGATAGGACACCAGTGCTCGTGAGGCACATATAGCAGGGCAAGCACTGGGTACCCTTGTTTTGGGTAGTTACCAATGCTCTGCTTACCGTCTCGAGGGGAAACCAGCGTGTCGAGATGTTGTCGAGACCCTATCCCCTGTTTGTTACGGCAACCATATTATGATGGTTCATATACATCATTCCTGTGTCGACCAATGTGATGAGTGGATGTGAGCCTCTAGACATTTGTGTTAAGTCGGCTTAAATTCTCGCGTATTGTGGAATCGTACGGCCGTATGTCGAATATACACTGTCTACTGTCTGGGGAACTGAGGGGTGAAAGCGACGCAAAAACTTTCGACCTCCATCAGGCCATGTTAGGCGTCCTAGTACCACTAACCACAATCGCTCATACGAAAAGGTTGTAAGTTGGTGCATAGTGGATTTCGGTCCATGTGAGGACACAGGAATACCATCCGCTACTATAAACAACCTGGAGCGTCCTCGAGAATGTCGACTGCTTTGTGATCTGGTAAGATCACCCGGTTAGTGAGATTTGAACGAGCGAACCTAACGGTCATGTCTCCTGAGGTGTCCGGTGGCTGTGATGGGACACAGGTAAAGATCGATTGCTGTTTGGAACCTTCTCATACCCTACTCGTTTGCAGTTATAATATGAGGCATACGGATAGCCACCTATACTCTTGGAGAGTCGTGGCTAGACACTAGGTGCCAACTTTCACAATATCGGATTTTAGTAGTTATCCTGCCCCAGGGTGTGCCAAACCTTGAACGCAAGTCTGGGATACCCAATTTGAGATGAGTATGGATTACCATTCTTGAACGAATGAATTATTGTCTTGGACGGAAGTGTCCTGTGTGATACGATTAGTGTCGGTGGCAAATCAAATACGTGTACTTCATCGCCAGAATCTCCTATGTGATAGGAATTATCACTCTAGTGTTCGGGGTGTACTACTCGAAGTCCTCTAGAGTGCTTACGTGTACGTCTCTAGTACATCGAATGACAGATAGAGACATACACATGAACTGGCTTGAGTTCAAGAGATGACCAACGAATCTGGTAGATTCAAATCTGCTTGAATAAGTGGCCAAACCGATCAGGAAGTTGTACTAACAAGGCGTTAGCCTTAGGAACTTTGAATCGGTATAGAACGTTGCTGAGTGTTATACTCTGAAAGGGTGTTGTTAAGCACGAAAGCGGTAATGGAGTGACTTCGCTTAGTACTCCAGTGACTCGGAGATATCGGTTAAAATTGGCCTTGCAACGAACAAGCTCGAACTATCGCAAGAGCTTAGTGGGACTCTTGATGAATCCCGCAAGTCTGGCTTGAGGAAGCATTGTCAACTCCTCAACCGACAGAATTCAGGTTGACGCAAAGCTCTACTATTTCGGGAAAACCAATATTTGTGCCGGATTTCGATATCCAAGAGCTCGGTCGTGGCCGGCTCATGACATTGTGTTCGTTAGGACGCTAAGCGTGAACTTGGGTTCACGTAGAAAAGGGGTAATCGTGTGAGTCGCAAACATCCCGCCCTGTTCAAGGATACTAACGTATCGGATGACTTGAACTGAATTCCGGGACGGAATTCTCTTAACGGGGGGAGAATGTGACAACCGGCAAATTCCGTACAACGATTAACGTGATCCTAATCATGTTTTAGAAGTAATTAACATGGTTTAAGGTTAATTATGGTTAGTTGAACTAATATGAGTCCTACGATTTCCTTTTGAAAGTTCGTTGAAGCCTTGATGCCTTTAAAGAAAGACTTCGCGTATTTAACGTAACGAACTGACATGAGTGAAAATTTGTCAAAGTGGACTAACATAAGGCTAATAAATGTAAATACGACATGTATTTACTATCGATGCGATCGAATGAGAAATCGGCGCGGTAAACGGCCAAAAACGCAGCGTCTTGGAGAACGCGGAGAGGAACTGACGTGGAAATCAGACGTCGAACTGCGTGGTTTTAACCGTCATCGAACTTTCAGGGTAATTATTTATTTTAAATAATGTTATTGGTTGAATTTCGAAAGTTATCGGATCATTTAAATGAAGGATAACACAACCGAATCGATTAACGCGATTTTAACGCGTGTTCTGTTTTCACGCGTCGGGTGACGAAAATAATAAAGAATTTGCTCGGTTTAGTTATGTTTCTCATTCCGAATAAAACCGACTAATTCTTGTAATTAAGTATCGAACCTAAAATAAAACCGGAGCGAAATACGTTTATACGGGTTCGATACGCGGTGCACAACCCACCTACCTAACCCTAAGTATAAAAAGCTTGAGATGCTTCTTCTTCTTCATTTCAATCAGCCGCACCCTCTCTCTCTCTCTACTCTCTCTCTAAAACCCGAAACTCTCTCTCTCTCTACACTTACAAGGACCCACGAGCTCCTTCTTCCTCGCCATGCCCAAGATCGGCCGCCACCACCATGGGTGGTGGCTGTGCGGTGCAGAAACAGCAGCGCAGAGGCGTTTTTTTGGGGTTTTGGGGTTGGTTGTGATGTGATGGCCGAAGAGGGTGGGTCACGGTGGTTGGTAGCGGCTGTGCGGTGGTTCTGCAGCCCGAAACACGCAGAAGGCAGCAGCACAGAGGTGGTTTTAGTGGTGGTTTTGGTCGGGATCGGGTTGTGACAGAGTGAAGTGGCCCGATTGGTGGTTTTGCGGCCCGATAATGGTGGTTTTGAAGTGGAAGTGGGCCGGTGGTTGGTAGTGGCCGTAGAGGTGGTTGTTCCGGTGGTTCAGGGCGTCGGGGTTCCAGATCCGGCATGATCGAGGGCCCGGATCACATATGGCTCGGGTGTGGAAGATTGGTTCAGCTCGGGTCAGGTTTGGTTCAAGTCTGGCTCGGTACGGGTCAGATTCGGTCTTTGGGTTCGAGCCAACCACGGGTCAGATCTGGCTCGATTTGCGTGTCGTCTTCAAGTTCTAGTCGTGGGTCAAGGATGGTAGTCTCGTGACAGATCCGGGTCAGATCTGGTCAACCTTGCTCACGGATCAGATTTCGAGCTCGGTTAAACACGAGCCAACTCCGGTCAAACTTTGACTCGGTCAACGCGTCGTTCGAGACGTGTCTAGTCACGCACGCGCATTTCGGTATAATTTAATCGTGTTTATTTTCGTTACATTTATAAAGCATATTATAAATATAACATAAAAGAAGTCTTAACTCGCGAGAACGAGCCGATAAAAATATTAACGAAAAGTATTATGAGATAATATTTGTATTTTAGTCGTGACTTGCGTTGTTGTTGGACTAAATTGTTGGACTATACGTATATATATATATTTATATAAATAGTATGATTTATATAATAGTCACAACGTATAAAGTCTCGTGGATTAGAAATGCGGATAAATATAATGTCGTCTTTGTTTAGGTGTTGATTTTGGGAAATTGTAGACAACTTGTGTTGTCTGGTTTATACAAAAACAGAGGAAACTCTGCCGAAATTTTTATAAAATCCGAAGCGCGACAAGTGTGACATTATTGTGCGTTCTTATAAATAACTTTCCAAGCGTTTGACAAATGTAGTCATATACAAAATCACGACGTTTTTGACAAATATTATTTGTAACAATAATAGTCTATTCCGGGAAATATTTCAAACAAATATATAGTCTTCTGTTACCAAGCGTCAGGTATGACGAGTTTTTAAAGGTTACTTGGTAACTAAAATATGGTTGTTGTTCGGATTAAAAGACGTATAAACGTTCGGTTTTATTTGGAAAACCTATTTGTAAAAAGCAAAGTCTCGAGATTTGTAAGATACTCGGATTCGGGAAAAGAAATAACAAATGTTATTAAAAGGATTTTAATAACTACATTATATTTCCGCAAAGTATATTGTCCAAAAATAATTATGCAAGACAACTACCTTTATCCGATTTACGAGACAAGCTATTACTCGGGATGAGTTATACGTTTCGTGATATTAGTCCAACATAGTTTGCACACGAATAGTAACAAGTGCACAACTTGGGTACTATGTCGTATGTAAACACATGAATTATGACAAGTGACGATCAGTTCGTTGAGTTAAAACACCTCAAGGCTCGGGTTAGTACACACGAGTCAAGATAGTTGAGTAAACTATCTTTTAACCGGAAAAATAAGCTAGATTTATATATGATAGACTTTAAGGTGTCCTTTATTGGTAATTAGGGCACGAGGAAGTCGGTCAAAGCTTTGGGTTTTATTTGCTAGCTAAGCATGGAAATTAAGGTGAGTTTCACGGCCCCATTTTACTATTTTAACTGGGGGAAAGATATGTTTGTCAAAAGTTATCACATGTTGAAATGTTTTCAAAGGTTAAAATGTGATAAGTGGCATGATGAGTACTTGAGTTTTTGGTCGCCACTCGGGGTTGGGTCCTCGCTACTGTAACCATTAATTCAGGTAAATGAAACCAAAGGAATATTTGGATAGTACTATTGGTGCCTGACGAGGCCCACCTCTGGTTGATAGCGTCAACCCGGTAAAGACAAGAGGTGCACATATTCTGAATTTAAGTCGTTGGGTTCCGAGAAACGACTTGGAGCGGGGCATATTTATTAGTCTTGGTTTGGTTATGGGACTCAGGGGATTGCTTATCATCATAGTTTGTAGGAGCTAGCTACTCCATACAAAGGCCACAAAATGTGCTGGATTTGCACAGGATGTAAAAATGTGCTGGATTTGCACAGGATGTAAAAATGTCGTTATTACGAAACTAAAACCTGTGAACTCACCAATATTTTATATATTGACGTCTTTTTAAACATATCTTTCAGGTAACTAAGTGCTGAACAGGTATGCGGCTAGTACGGTGGAATTTGGGATGTCGGACACTGGTTGGGGGTTCCATCTATTGTTACCATCGGGTTGGGACATAAACGGAAACACCCCACTTTAAAACATAATGTTTGTGGTTTTAAGTAATGTTTGAAACCAGGTACTCCTCCCCGACATCTTAATGTAATGATCTTTTCTAATTAAATATAGTTTGTGTTAATCTTGACTTTGATATGCTTTCGAGCGTCGCGCCACGTGTTTCCACCATTGGCGTGGTGTGACAAACACAGATCTGGAAATCTAGCTAAAAGTATTCGATTTAGTCAGACCCGTCTTAGACACTGTTTTCGATCAATTAGGGTTTAATTTTGGGGGTAATTATGGTAGCAGCAGAAACGATAGTGATAGAGGCTCATAGCAGGCGGTGGTAGGTGGAGCGATGGTGGTGAAGGTAGATGATGGTGATGGGTGGTGGTAATGGAGAGGCTTACAGTGGTTATTTAAAGGTTGTTGGGTGGGGATTTTGATGTTAGCGATGGTGGCTGTGGTGGCAAGTGGTGGTGGAGGGTGATAGCAGACGATGACTGTGGTGGCAAATGGTGGTGGAGGGTGGTAACAGGTGGGGGCGGTTACTAGATAGAGAGAGAGAGAGAGAGAGAGAGAGAGAGAGAGAGTTTCAGGATTTTTATATTTTTATATTTTTTTTTGTTTTTTTTATTTTTGATGTAAATTAATAATAAAAGGCATGAAAGGACTAAAATGCCCTCATGTGCCTTGCACATGACCCAACTTAACGAAGAAAATTAACAGAGTTAGGTCGAAAGAACATAACGTACAAGATTTTAAAAGATAAAGGACAAAACCAATCAATTTTAAAGTTAAAGGACATACCTTGCAATCTGGTACAAACTTAAAGGACAAAACTTGTAATTCAGTCTTAAGTCTCTATACCTCTCAGGGACCCCTCTACTCTCCAAACTGTCCCAAATCAATTTACGTGGCACACTGTCATATGCCTTTTCAAGATCTATAAAGGCCCCTACGAGGATCCCACTTTTTCTCCCTATACTTTTTCATCAACCTCCTTAGAATGTGTGTTTTTTCCGTAGTTGACCGCCCTGGCATGAAACTAAATTGGTTTACCGTAACCCAAGTTTCTCTTCTAATTCTAGCCTCAATAATCCTTTCCCATAATTTCATAGTATGACTTAACAACTTAATACCTATGTAATTCCCACAACACTGACCGTCGCCTTTGTTCTTATACAGAGGCACTATGACACTACTCCTCCATTGCTCTGTCATTTGTTTAGATTTGAAAATACAATTGATAAAATAAAATATACATGATTAAAATAAAAGTACATAATTAAAATAAAAACAGGCTAAAAGTCGTTATTCCCTTCGGCGTAGCTTCTCAATATTTGCCACGCCGAAACGTGGTAAAATTGTCCGCCGTGGAGTTCTGGTACTCTTAACGGGTCGCGTTAATCACTTCATCCATCGTTACCTTCTCGTTGTTCATCGAATGGTTGAAGAGTGCCTCAAATCTTATCGACATTAGCAGCATTACACAAAATCTTAAATGACATTCATGAATCCTACGATGGTTTGACGCACATGTTGTCAGAACTGTGTACAAATGGAGTTCTAAAATGTCAAATATGCTTCAATCCATCCCACCCCCCTCCGTTTGCTCGGCGAGAGCCACCCAACTCATAGCCAATGCGATATACTCTTCTTTTGTACATCTTTCCATTTGAAAGTTTAAGAAAAAAATTTGGGAGCGCAAAGTGTAGTGATTTGGTGAGTGTGTGAAACACGGTGAGTTTAAGTGTGTGTATGTGTTTGGACATTTAAAATTTAATTTTTTTAACACCGTTGTCAAATAGTCAAAAAGGCAAGGGGCCCACACAAATTCATGTTAACGCCCGTTAAAATTTAGGTGGTAAACATGCATAGCACCCATTTTAAAAGAGTACAACGATATTAGAGGCTCCACCCAGCTGAGATAGTTGGGACGCTATCACACACCCAGTTCTAATAGAAAGTAGTTGGGTACAGTGGGTGTGAAAAGAAATCATTGCCATGCAACAAAGACACAATTTAATATATAGTTTTTGAAATAAGATATCTAACTTTTAAACCTGGATTAGTTGTGATTTCTTGTTTGACAAAATTACAGAAAATGTCCTTTATGTTAACCCAAAGTTGCAGGTTTCGTCTTTAATGTTTAAAACTTGCAGGATTCATCCTTTGTCGAGGTTTCTGTTGCAGGTTTCATCCTTTACACTAACTTTGTTAGTGTTTGTCGTTAACTCCCCCTCGGTATTATGCCAATTCATCTGTTAATTAAAATTAAAAAAAATAACAAACATAAAGGACCAAACCCCCCTGTACACAAGAATGACTCATAACTCAGAGAACCACCATGAACGAAGATGATATCAGAAGGGAGATGGCAAGGATTGAAGGAGGCCAGTACAATATTCGAACAGATGACAATGAATATGATGTCGATTCTGTATATGGTAAGCTTGTATAATATAAAACCCTAATTTTTGTAATTAAATTATTAAAGTTAAAGCCCTAATTTTTTTTTAATTTTTTTAATGTAGATACGTATGAATTGTTATTCAGTATTAATATGCATCATGGAGGGTATTTGAGTTCATTTCCAGGTCGTGCCTATGTGAATGGTGTGATGAACATTGTTGATTTGATGGATACATATAGATTTGGTATACACGAGTTAGGTTGGATTGTCATGGGTTTAGGTTATCATGAAGGTATCCCAACTTTTTTCCATTTTTTAGAACATGGGGTTGATTTAGATCATGGTATTAATCGATTAGTTGAGGAAGCTGATGTATTGAGGTTCGTAGACATCATTCGACAAGGTAACAAGTTTGTTGATGTGTATGTAGAACGTGGAATGTCAAGGATTGCAGATGAGTTACCCTCTCAATCAAGTGTCACTAGTTGGTTTGGCAATCTGAATATGAAAATTGTTCAGGCAGGTGAGAATGTTGAAGCAGATGAGAATGTTGAAGAAGATAAGAATGATATGCAAGAAAGTAATGTTGAAGAACATAGTGATGAAGATAGTGATTTTATAGTAGATGATGATAATGATATGCAAGAAAGTGATGTGGACATGAGGGACTTCAACTTCATGGTTGATGATGTAGAAGAAGATAAATCTCACAATGAGAATGTAACAGGTGATTTAGAGGTTTTAGATAATGATAAGTTTGATAGTGCTAGTGACAGTGATGAGAATATTGGTAACATTAGGAGTAGAAAATTAAAATACATGAAAAGAGCACATGTTAATGACAACAACTTCTTCATAGGACAAATATTTTCAAACAAGAAGGAAGTGAAAAATTTTCTGAAAAAAATATAATGTAAACAAGAAGGCTATTAAAAGTAATAAAGGATGATAAAAATAGGGTAAGGGTGGTTTGTAATGGTGATGTTCCAGGTGTTGAAAATAGTGAACCCATTAGGAAACCTTCACATAAAAAGGTTTAAAAAATTAAGAATGAGAGTGATGTACAAAGTAGGACAGGTGGCTTTGAATGTGATATAGTTAATGAACAACTTGTGCAACCTGACAAAGAAAAAGAAGGGACTGAAAAAGAAACAAGTATGAAAGCAGGGGGTTCAAAAGATAAACATATAGGTGGTAGAGGTAAAAAGAAAAACCCTAATCTGTTTGTTTGTCCTTGGGAGGTGCTGGTGTCTAGAGATCAAGTAACAATCACTAGGATGACTAAAACTCTAATGCAAAAACATAGATGCATGGAGAGCCGACAACTGATGGATCAAATAGAAGAAAATCCCATATCCCAGTAAAAGCAGTCCAAGATCAGTTACAGAGGAAATATGAGGTAGTTGTTTCTAAGATGACACCTTATAGGGCTAGATCTAAAGCTCATAAGCAACTACATGGTGATTACACTTTACAGTATGGCTTTCTCAGGGAATACCTTCAAGAGTTGATGAGGACAAACCCAGGAATCATTATAAAGGTAGAAGTGGAACCAGTTACAGATCCAAATGAAACAACCACAATATTCAAGAGGGTTTATATTTGTCTTTGGTCATTAAAATAAGGGAACCAGAAGGAACAAGGAAACAAAGAACTGATGGAATTATGTTGTCTTTTAAGTTTACTATGTATGCTACTTTTAACTTGTCTTGTGTTTGAACAAATATGGTATGTAATGGCTTTCTTTTGAACAATTTGTGAACCTTATGTTACGTGTCTTTTTGAACAATTATGGTTATGTAATATGGTTATTAGTATGGTGAATGATTATGGTTGTTATGATTATTGTTAATAGGGTTTGGAAGAGACTTGTTATAGCAGAGGGTTTGTTATGGTTATGGTCAATTATGGTTATGTAACAGGTTTGTGGTTATGGTCATTATAGTCATTGGACAAAATGGGTCAAATGGGTCATGAGGTTGATTATGGCTATGGTCAACTATGGTTATGTAACAGGTTTGTAATTATGGTCATTATAGTCATTATCAAAATAGGTCAAATGGGTAATGAGGTTGATTATGGTTATTCAATGCAGTCATCATCCAAATGGGTCAAAATAGTTTATTATGGTAATGCAATGCAGTTATTACAGTCATCATCCAAATGGGTCAAATGGGTATATGAAACAGTCATTACATTAACCAAATAGTCATTACATTAACAACTTACAAACAACAACCACCACAAATTTTACATTAACAAGACTAATCCAAACCTAATTTTCATTACAATAATAACTTACAAACAACAACCATAGCCATCATCTAAGTAAAAAACAAGTATCCCTTCAACTTTGCTACTTCAGTTTCAAGCTTCTTGTTCGAATCTTGAAGGTTCTTGTTTGCATATCGTAGCTCATTGTTTGAAGATCGTAGCATATTGTTTGAAGATCGTAGTTCATTGTTTGAAGCTAATAACTCAGTTTTTGAAGCTTGTAGGTCATTGTTTGATTGTTGAAAAACCTTTGCT
Source organism: Ambrosia trifida (assembly GCA_028751855.1). Classification (NCBI taxonomy): domain Eukaryota; kingdom Viridiplantae; phylum Streptophyta; class Magnoliopsida; order Asterales; family Asteraceae; genus Ambrosia; species Ambrosia trifida. Next base: position 14,988,725 of record CM054122.1, read on the forward strand.
TCAGCCCATCCAATGAAACCTTGACAACATTCAGATGCCTATCAACACTAAATTAAAGAAATTAACTACCTTGTGCATAATACATATGAGATTTAGGGAAAAACTTACATTAACAGGGCAGGAGTAAAACCTTCGACCCGGATTTCTTGATGTTCGAGAGGTCCTAATTATTGCAGTCCTACCACATACACAATAGACAGAAGATACAAGCGAAGAAGATGAATTCGATGAAGCCATGGGAGAAGAGGAATTAGGGTTTGATGAAGAAGACTTGGGGGGGTTTATTGGTTTTTATTAATCTAAATAAAAATATTTTAATGGGATATACGAATTGGCATAAATACCCTCACATGCATGGCATGGGAGGGGAACTTAACGACATAAATAAACGGTGTTACTAGTAAAGGTTGTTTCATGCAACCAAAATTTCATTAAAGGATGAAACCTGCAACAGAAACCTCGATAAAGGATGAATCCTGCAAGTTTTAAACATTAAAGACGAAACCTGCAACTTTGAGGAAACATAAAGGATGTTTTCTGTAATTTTGTCTTCTTGTTTTTATACAGATTTAGCCATCTTTATTCAATTATATAATTTTATTATATCATGCTGACCCCAGGTGATACCGTGATCAAAGGATGGATGAGCGGCTGCTTGAGCCATGCTTTTGATGTCAATAATAATAATAATAATAATAATAATAATAATAATAATAATAATAATAATAATTATTATTATTATTATTATTATTATTATTATTATTACATAAGATGTTTTTAAGAGTCAACTGACATCTATCTATCTATATATATAAAAGAAAACGTATATGCTGACGTGGCGTGCAATGGAGGCCTCAACCTTCCCTTGAGAGTGACACGTGGCATCATAATGTAGAGTTTTTGGTGTTTTTGAATTATTTCCTTTTTTAATTAAATTGAGTTATTTTAGGAAAAAAGAATTTAAAAATAAATTTAAAATTTTCTCTCTCATATTTCCTCCCATAATTTTTAAATGTTTATATCTTTTATATACGGGATTTTTTAAAGAAAAATATTACACCAAATTAACGAGCGTTTTATTATCTTTCCAACGAGTACCATATTGCTATATAAAAAACGGAGAAAAAATCAACTATTTTTTGTGGGGTTTCGTTCATACAGGAAAAAAAACACACAAAGTGTTCATGTTATTCATTAATCATGTTTTTTCTTTTAAACCAGGTTCTTATCTACGATGTTGAAAATCAGCCCAATCGCCATGTTATCATTGGAATTTTACTAAGTATACTTCATCAAGAGAAGCTAGGAGAAAGAATCGCGTAACACTGCAACACATGGTGTCAGCTTATAGCAATGTTATTTTTTTATTTATTTTATTACAAGAGTAATAATTATTACTATTGGTATTAGTATTATTAGAATAGTTATATTTTTCAACCACGGAACGCTCCCGGGAAGAATTGATAGTTGCTGACGTAGCGTTCAATGGTGGTCTCAACCATCTCTTGATTATGCCACGTGGCATAATGAGATGCAATGGTTACAACTTTCAACTTAAGTGTTTGTTTAGTTGATTAGGTTAGGAATTATAAGAGTCATTAGAATGCGAGAAATTAGAGAGATGTGATGAGTTTTTGAATAGTTGCAGCTTACATAAGTGATTCTTTAGATGATTACTGATTAGGTTTTAGATTAGGGAATATGAGTTATTACTGATTAGAATACTATGAATATGCAATGATTGAGAGATTTTGTGGTTAGTTAACTTGAGCCATTTGCAATAGGTTATCACATAAAATTAGATTTTTCAACCTCGGAACCCTCCCGGAGTAATCAGCTAGTGTGACATATATCAATTATCAAACAAGTTATATTCTAGGAGCATCAAGATATGATATAAAAACATCAATTCTCATAAAGTTAGGGATCAAATCACGCTAAATGTAAAACCAGTTGTGTTGTAGCCTAATGATACCACTTGGATACAAACCCTTTGGTACATATATACCACATATACGAAGCTAAAATAATTAAGTATAGCTCACTAGCTTATACCCTGGGAGCGTCCTAGGTTGAGAAATCTAAGTAAAGTGAATAAAATTAGAAGTATCTAAACTATAAAAATGACATCTATGTATCAACTTACATTAGATACTTTAAAAAAAATACCAAAAGATCCATTTCACCTTACAACATCAACACCTAAAACAGAATATTAAGATCCCAAGCACTTCAAGGGGACATTGATTGTTTAGCACCAATACATTCAGTCAAAGGTCTTTAACTGCATACAATAAGATTTGAGCTATTTCAGAATATGGTAGAAAAAGAAAACATAGCAATTACCTGTTGGAGAGCGTCCCGAGTTGAAATATCTAATATGACATAATAAAATATCTAATATGACAACATAATTAATAACTTCCCAATATATGATTAACGAATATTATTATTATTATTATTATTATTATTATTATTATTATTATTATTATTATTATTATTTTAAACAAATCTCTGCCATAAATTATCATATTCTAATATAAAAAAAAAGTAATTGGGTCGGGTATCACCTAATCTCAGGCCCGACCCAAACCCACATTTTTTTTAAACTAATTCCAAACTTGACACAATACCTGTCGGGTTACAAAAAATAGTCGTTTTTTTCTCCGTTGAGTGTCCCGGGTTGAGAAATCTAATTTGAAAAATCAATTTTACATCTGAAATAGACTGATGCGTTTTACAGTTACATGTAGGAAAGCTTCGGGTAGCACTTAACCTAAAACAATTAACAATGTATCTCCAATGTTAGTGCATAACCTTGAACAATGTATAACTCTAATATTAAAACCTAACCTAAAACAATGTACAACTCCAATGCTAACACATGTTGTAAATAAAATTCATATTTACTGGTTTGAACATAACTATTGACTTGCATATGCATGATTAATGAATAACCTGAACACTTTATGGTTTTTTCTGTACGAACAAAACGACACAAAAAAATAGTCGTTATTTTCTCCGTTTTTTATATAGCACTATGGTACCCGTTGGAAAGATAATAAAACGCTCGTTAATTTGGTGAAATTTTTTTCTTTAAAAAATCTCGTATATAAAAGATATATTAACGTTTAAAAGTTATGGGAGAAAACATTAAAGATAAAAATCTAATTTTGTTTTTAAATTTTAAATTATTATTTTCCTAAAATAAAGCCCTTGTCACATGGGATGACACATGGCACACTCAATGAAGAGAATACCCTCTTTGAGTACCATGTCATTAAAATGGCTTTGTTTTATTATATGTATAGAATAGATAGATAGATAGATATAGATTTGTTGCAGCCGAAATTTCTCTACATACGACAAATGGCACTCCTTTGTTTTATAATTTTTGCTAGTTTAATATGACTTTGTTTAAAAATTAAATATTTGTATTTAAGATATTAAAGTCATTATTAAATAGTATTTATGGAGGTGTTTAAGAAGTAGTTATAATTATAACTATTAATTTAAACTTTTTTTTTTTTTAACGGCCAACGAAACATTTCTGCCCGACTATCCATGGGACCTTTAAACTGGCGAACCCAAGAACCCCCCAGGACTATGTAAGGGGCTAGCCAGGGTAGCCAGGCTTGCCCACGAGGTTTCCGAACCGGGAAAACCCGATCCCCACCCGTCCGAAGACCCGCTGTGGAGAACCGGAAAAACCCGGGCGAGATCAGGACTCGAACTCCTGACCATAGGTCATGAGTCATCCCTCATTTCTCTTAATGTCCTCCAAATGTAACTAGTGGGAATTGAACCTAAGCCTCCCATAGGAAACTTAAGCCCTCAACCAACTGGGCTACAAGTGTTGGACAGTAATTTAAACTTTTAGACCATATATAATGGTTGGTGAATTTGGCGTGAAGTGGTGAATCCCCCCCCCCCCCCCCATGAATGGGGCGCTAAGGCATGCCCCGCGATATATTTTATCGGGTTAAATTTTTTGTCTGGCCAATCAGATGTATCCACTTCATTTTTATTTATTTTTTCTTTTTTAATATCATTATATATTCACCCCCTTTCACCTACCAAATTTCACCCACCATTACACCCCTTGCCCATTTCAAGCCCCTTTTACCCACCAAGTGGCCCCACATTGCTAAGTGTCAAAAAATGTCACTTTCACCCACCAAATTTCCCCAACCATTACACATGGTCTTAGCCATGTTTGAATCTAACATTGTTTTTTAAAAAAATAAAAAATAATTCATTTTTTGAATAAATTTGTACAAACTAGTTGGTTTATCCGCGCGTTAGAGAGGGATCCAGAAATGGGTTGCAATACAACATTATGATACTTAGGTTTTTTGCCGCAAGTTACGCAAAAAGAATAGAAATATGCACAATGTGTTCTAACAAGTAATCGTAGAAAGAAATGAAAAGAAATGTGCACCGCCACTTACAACTGATTGCTATTCACCACAAAAACCATGTACTCTTTATTGAACAAATCTTAATAAACCAAAGGTATGTTACTGTAACAGACCAATATGAACATAATAATCACTCTTGTGTAAGTTGTCCGGTCATTGCATATCTACATAACCGTGCCATTGAGGACACTTTGCTAAATGATAAAGTTCATTTACATGACAAAAGCATGTAGTAATAATATGATATTGTATAAACTATCATATGAAGGTCATTGTCCCTTTAGAAATTAAAAGTTGTGATTTGTAAGTTTGTAATAGACTTGCCCAACTTAACCCAGCAGCTAAAAAATTGCCCAATGTAGTTAGTGAGTTGAACCATCCCGTTCACTTTGCCGCTGGGTAGACGCATATATATGAAAAGGGTTTATAATATAAGTATTATTATGGCAAAGTTTTAAAATTCATACAAGTTTAGCTGAGATAAGATTATTCATTGTGGTAATATAAATTATTATATTTCATCGCCATTATACGAAATTTGTTCAAAAATATTGTTATCCCGTGTGTTTATTTAGTTTGGGTGAGTTCCATTTTCATATAAAAGTTAATTATCTTCTAGGGGCATTTAGAGAAGAAAAGTGGTAAAATTTAGAAAATTGTAAAGAAACCTTTGGTATGTCATCTTAACTTTGAACAATTTGGACATATTTACTCATGGCTCCTCCTTTATAATGTAGTATAGATATAGATTATATGAAATTTGTTTAAAAATATTGCTATCCCATGTGTTTATTTAGTTTGGGTAAGTTCCATTTTCATATAAAAGTTAATTATCTTCTAGGGGCATTTAGGGAAAAAATGGTAAAATTTAGAAAATTGTAAAGAAACCTTTGGTATACCATCTTAACTTTAAACAATTTGAACATATTTATCTTATAATGTAGTATAGATTTTCATGTAAAGCTAAATTTTACCAGCATAACAGTCAAATAAAAAGAAATTAGCAAATCTTTCGGAGTTAGAGTGAAACTCGTCTTGAATGTTAAGGGTTTGAGCTTCGCCCGGAATCATCACACTTAAAAAAATTATAAAAAGAAGTTATTTCGTTTCTTTTCTTTAGGGGGCGGGGCGTCACCATAATTGGTCACGGGTACCCTACTATTATCATGGTAACATCGTCGCCATCCATGCTGTAGTGGCCCTGTGAACTGTTTTCTGGTTCTTTTTAACGGGTTGGTAAGTTATTGTTTTTTTATTTTTGATTCAAAACACTACTTTTAACTGTTTGTTTAATATTGTTTTATTATTTTAACCGTTGTTTTAAATTTAATTAAAGCATAAAAACATAAATTCATTAATATTTAAACATAAAATTAAAATACATTTAAACAAAGAAAAATAAACTTAAGGTTAGCACAACAATTGTCATGCCTCGACATGGTCGAAAATGTTGTCGTATCGAGCCTCATAGTCCATATGAGTGAACTCGATAGCCAACTCGTGATCGAGGTCCGGATCCTCCCTAATCGTGCGCTCGTAGAGGCTGGTCCACCGATTACACGTAATGTTGAGATCGGCCCACTTCAGCTAGAGGTTCTCGATGGTCCGGTCGTTGGTGCCGACATGCTGGTTGAAGTCACCCAACACGCGAGGCCAGAACCCCTGTTAGGACAAAGAGAATTGGTGAAACCACTTTTGGAAACCTAAGTCTAATTCACTTCTGTCAAAAATATTCTAAGTATAGAACTACTGAAGAAGAAAAGCATCAGAAGTTCTGAAGTTCAAACCAGACAGTTCACTGAAGAACTACTAAAGACAAACTACTCATCAGTAGTTTGTCATTCATCAGCACTTGTTCAAGAATCTTTCCATCGCCTTATGTTTTAGTAGTTTATTAGTTTAGTATTACTTTAACTTTTTGTACAAGTTCCAAGATTGCAACTTGTTTCAACTTGCTTCTGAACTTGCTTTTTGGCAAGGTTCATGTATATGTAAAGTCTATATATAGATGGGTTCATCCCTCTGTTTTAGACATTGATTTTTAATACAGAAATCCTTCAAAGCTTATTATTGTTCTTTCCATTTCATTTACTGAGAATCTGTTTAAGTATTCATTCTCATTCAATACTTAGATTCTCATTAAATACTTGTCTTTAGTTTTCTCAAACATCCAGGGGGTAATAACTCCTGTTGATAAGTGTAGCTTTAACTTAAAACGTTCTGCTGTGCTAAAACTGATAAAGAACTTGCTAAACACTTAAGTGTTCACTAGCAATTTCATACAAAGAGCAATACTGATCCTACAATTGGTATCAGAGCACTGGTTTATCTGATCACATATCAATCTAACACATTGAGAATCAGACACAGGCTCTTATTGATATTCAATAAAGGATTAAAAGTTCACTTTTATCAACATCCATCACTTTAAGAGATATTTGACAAATCAATACTCTTTAAAATGGATCCTCATAATACTGGTTCTGCCAATAAACCTGCTATGCTAGTAAGAAATGAATACAATATCTGGCAAAGGAGAATGGCACATACATTATCACAGACCAACACTGGTTGCTGGAAATCTGTGATATATGGTCCTCACAAACCAGTAAATATCAATCTTGAAACTAAAGAAGAAATACCAAAAGACCCAAAAGACTATACAGATGATGATTTCCTAAAACTTGAGCTTGATGCTAAAGCTTTCTCTATGTTGGCAATGGCACTCCCAAATGAAATCTACTCTGGCCTATTACATTGTGATAGTGCCAAAGAGCTTTGGGACTGCCTCAAAGAACAGTTTGGAGGAACTGAAGAGGTGATTGCCAACACCAGAGAAATCATGGCTCAACAATATGAAACTTTTGCTAACATATATGGGGAAACTTTAACTCAACAATTTGAAAGATTCTCCTCATTAATATCTGAGCTAAAATTAAATGGTCAGACCTACACAACTGTATCTATGCTTCATAGATTTTTAAGGTCTTTACCTGAAAAATGGGAAACATACTCTATGGTCTTAAGATCTTCACCAGACTTTAGCTCCCTCACTCTTACAAAACTACATGGGAAATTACTTACTTTTGAAAGAGAAATTGATCAAAAGAAAAGGTTACAAAGTTCTGGTAAAACTGCTGATGACTATCTACCAGGTAGTACAGCACTATTAGGACAAGACTCACCAACTTGTTCAAATAGTTTTGGATCTTTTGACCATATTGACATAACTGCTGAGATCTCATCTGAAAGATCATTCCCAGGTTATGACAATAATGATTTTAGTCAAACTGCTGATAACATGTGTTTTATCATGGATGATTTAAAAAATTTCAGCAGTGATGACTTGGAAGAAATGGATATTCTACACCAACTGCCCATGTTGAGTATAAAAACAAACAAATTTTACAAAAGGTCAGGAAGGAAATTTCCAGGACTCAAAAGTTCCACAAATATTGGTTTTGACAAATCTAAACTTAGATGTCACAAGTGTCAAAAGTTGGGACACTTTGCTAGAGAGTGTAGAAGCTCTAACTTTAACCAATCTCAGTCTGGAAGTAATTTTAACCCCAGTTATAACAGGAATAATGGAACACAGGGGAGTGCACATTTTGTACAGGCACAAGCTCCACAACACCAATATGTGCCACAAGTACAATCTATACAGATGCCTGCTCAACAGATGCAGAGTCAACAATGAATCCCTCCCTTTCCAGCTGCTCAACAACCTCCACATACTCGGCAACCCTCACAACAAAGTTTATTTACTTCAGGGTATGTTGACTGGAGCAGTCTTCCTTTTAACACTACTGAGTGTAACCCTGATGTAGACAACAAGATGTTTAACATCAACTGGGGAGAGCCTGACAATGGCAGAAAGAACTTTGCCTTGATGGCATTTGAGGGATGCACCTCAAAATCTGCCTTGTCACAGGTATCAAAAGAATCTTTGACAAAACTTTGTTCAACTTCTTGTAAAGAATCTTTTGCTCTCATAAGAGAGACTAATGTGCACTTACAAAGTAAAGCAAATGACTCTGAGAGAAAATTCACTTAGATGAAATGTGATTTAGAAAGAAAACTTGCTGCAAAAACAAAAGAAGTTTCTAAATTAACTAACAATGCTATTGAAACCCAAGCACAACTTAAAATCATGATAGATCACCTAGGAAATGTCAGAAAAGAGCTTGCTGACACCAAGGTCACTTGTGAAAAATGGGTAGAATCTTGTAAGGGGTACCAACTATTGCTAAACAAACAAAGTGCTTCAAATGTTAGGTTTGGCATAGGGTACAATCACACTGAAACACCAACAGATTTTTCCCCCAAAACTACTGAAGATGGGAGAAAAATTGTTTCAGGTGAAACTTCTGAAGAGAAAGAATGCACATCTTTCCATGAAAACTTTCTAAAAACTCACAAAGAAAGTTCTTCATAAGTACTGATAAAATCTGACTTTAAGCCATCAGTAGTTTCATCTACATCAGGAGTTGAGAACCTGAAAACTACTAATGACCTAAAACCAATCAAAACAGTCAGAAACTTGTCTTTAAAAGAAAAGACAAAAGAATGTGAAATCTGTGGTCTGTTCAACCACAAGACAGAATTTTGCAGATACAGAAAAGGTATTCAGTACAACAAGAAAATTCAACAACCGGTTGTGGGAAAACAAATCAGAAATGATTTTGTAGAAACTTTTTCTCCCAGGAAACAACAACCAGTAAACACCTTTTCTCAGAAAAAGACAAAATCTCAACAAAAATCTTTTTCTCAAAATTCTCTTTCAGTAGTTAGACCTAAATCATCAGCAGTTTCACAAACTGCTGAGATTAAAGATCTCATGAACATGGTACAACTACTGATGACCAAATTTGAAGGTGGTCCTCAAAAGGATACCACCATTGCTTTTAATGAAAAATCCATTGCCAAAAAGACATGGATTCCTCAACTTGGTCAAGAACAAATTGTAAATGTTCTCAAGAGCAAACCCAAAGCAAAACTGGCTTGGGTTCCTAAATCTAACTAATTTGCTACTTTGTGCAGAGGGTTTCCAGAGGTTTAAATAGCATTTGGTATGTGGACAGTGGAGGCTCAATGCACATGACAGGATGCAGATACCTGATAAACAATTTTATCAGTCAAAGAGAAAGATCTGTATCCTTTGGGAACAATGCTAAGGGATATGTGCTAGGACATCGCAATGTCTCCTCTGGCAAAATACAGTTTGACAAGGTTAATCTGGTTGAAAACCTTGAGTACAACTTGCTGAGTGTGTCACAAATGTGTGATAAAGGATATTCTTCCTTTTTCACAAAGACAGCATGCAAGATCATATCACCAGAAGGCCAGAAGTTGATAGAGAAGATCATACTTTATTGATAGCCAAAAGATGTGGCAATGTCTATGCAGTGGACATTGAAAAGGACAAAGTACTGAACAACACTACCTGTTTCTTCTCAAAGGCATCAATTTCAGAGACTGATCTCTGGCACAGGAGACTTGGCCATGTGAACTTTAAAACCATAAATAAAGTCACAAAAATGGGCTTGGTCAGAGGTCTACCTTTGAAAGTATACCAGTGTCAAGAACACTGTGTATCCTGTTTGAAGGGAAAACAGCATAAGTCCTCCTATAAGTCTATTGAAGAATCAAAAACAACTGCATGTCTTCAACTACTCCATATGGACTTACTTGGGCCTGTAAAAATCATGAGCCTTGGTAAGAAGAAGTACTTCTTGGTCATCATTGATGACTATTCAAGATTTACATGGGTATTCTTCTTATTTTCCAAGGATGAGGCTGCTGAAATCATCAAGTTCTTCATTCTACAAGTATAGAAACAATATTCTCTGTCTGTCAAAGCCATTAGAAGTGACAATGGGACAGAGTTCAGGAACAAAATTCTGGATGAATTATGTTTGTCTAAAGGGATTATTAGACAATTCAGTGTTCCCAGAACTCCTGAACAAAATGGTGTAGTAGAAAGGAAGAACATAACCTTAATTGAAGGAGCAAGAACTATGTTAGCTGATTCAGGCCTACAATTGTATTTCTGGGCTGAAGCAGTTAACACTGCATGTTATGTTCAAAATAGAGTCCTTGTCAACAAGAGACACTCCAAGACTACCTATGAAGTTCTTCATGGCATAAAGCCCCTTATCTCCTTTTTCAGGGCTTTTGGGTGTCAATGTTTCATTCTAAACATTAAAGACTCTATTTCAAAGTTTGCTGCTAAAGTTGATTCAGGTTATTTTCTTGGTTATTCTTCCACTAGAAAAGCCTACAAGGTTTTTAATTCAAGAACCAAGATAATAGAAGAAACACTGAATGTCAAGTTCAATAAGTCAAAGCACACTCTTATTCCAGCACATCCTGCTGAACTTTTTGACCTTGACAGCTTCCATTTTGGACCTGAAAAGACTGTTACTTCATCTAAACCTACTTATTATGGTGATCAAAGGTTTGATGATGAGGATCCAACACCATGGACTCCTCAAACAGTCATTAAGTCAACTTCCAAAGCATCAGAAGTTTCACAAACTTCTGATTCAACAACTGCTGATGTACAAACTCAAACATCTACTTCAGCACCTACAACTACTGAAGACACTGAAACTGCTGAACCAGACATTATAAACCTCAGTGGTTTGTTTGATGAAGTACAAGAGCCACCTACACCTGTCAGTGGTTTACAACAACTAATTGAACACAAAGATCATCCACTTGAAGAAATCATGGGTGATATTGCATCAGGTGTTCTTACAAGAAACCAGCTTTCCAACTTTTGCCTCTTCTCAGCATTCATTTCTCAGTTGGAACCTAAAAAGTACCAAGAAGCCCTCAAAGACAACAATTGGGTGCAAGCCATGCAAGATGAGTTGCTTCAATTCAAAAAGCAACAGGTTTGGGAAATCTGTCCCTTACCACCAAACAAGCAACCAATTGGCACAAGATGGGTTTTTAGGAACAAACAAGATGAGGCTGGTATGATTATAAAGAACAAGGCAAGACTGGTAGTACAAGGTTACTCTCAAGAAGAAGGAATTGATTATGATGAAACCTTTGCTCCAGTTGCAAGGCTTGAAGCCATCAGGTTATTTCTGGCCTATGCCATTTCCAACAAAATCAAAGTTTTTCAAATGGACGTTAAAAGTGCATTTTTGTATGGAAAAATAAAAGAGGAAGTGTATGTCTGTCAGCCACCTGGGTTTGAGGATCCTTCTCATCCTGAGTGGGTGTACAAGCTAGACAAAGCTCTTTATGGGCTCAAACAGGCTCCAAGAGCCTGGTATGAAACACTTTCTAACTTTTTACTCAAAAATAACTTCACAAGAGGCTCCATTGATAACACTCTTTTCATAAAACATGTTGGAAATCATGTCTACTTGTTCAAATATATGTTGATGATATCATATTTGGTTCAACAAACACAAAACTGTGTGATGAATTTAAGAAACTCATGCAATCAAAATTTGAGATGAGTACAATGGGAGAACTGCAGTACTTTTTGGGACTGCAGATTAAACAACAAACAAATGGAACTTTTATACATCAATCAAAATATGTTAAAGAATTATTGAACAAATTTTCTTTACAAGACTGTAAATCATGTTCCACTCCCATGACACCAACCACACAAGTTGAACTAGATGATCAAGGAAAACAGGTTGATCAAACCATGTATAGATGTATGATAGGTTCCCTTTTATATCTAACTACTTCTAGACCAGATATTATGTTTTCAACATGTGTCTGTGCTAGATATCAATCAGCTCCTAGGGAATCACACCTCATTGCAGTCAAAAGAATCTTCAGATATCTGAAAGGAACTCCAACACTTGGAATTTGGTATCCTGCTTCAAGCAATACCAAGTTATCAGCTTTTTCAGATAGTGACTATGCAGGGTGTAAAATGTCAAGAAAATCAACATCTGGTGGTTGTCAATTCTTGGGAAACTGTCCAGTGTCCTGGCAATCAAAGAAACAAACATTTGTTGCAACTTCAACTGCTGAAACTGATTACATTGCAGCTGCAAGTTGTACATCACAGATACAATGGCTCCAGTATCAACTTCTTGATTATGGAATCAAAGAGACCAAGACACCATTGCTTGTAGACAGCAAATCTGCCATTAGCATCATTCAAAATCCTATTCAGTTTTTAAAAACTAAACATATTGAAATCAGGTATCATTTCATAAGAGATTGCTATGAAAAAGGCAAGATTGAAGTGAAACATGTAGCAACAGCTAATCAAATAGCTGACATATTCACTAAACCCCTTGACACATCAACATTTCAGAAGTTAGTATCCATGCTTGGGATGCTAAATTAGTAAGTGTTTCTTTTTATTTTTCTGCACATATTTTCATTTTTCACTTACATCTGTTTTTAAGTCTGAAAACTTCTGAAAAACAAAAAGAGAGAAACTACTGATGAACAAAACATTAGTATGGGAATATTTTCTGAAAAATGATTAACTTCTGATAAAATAACCTTCAGAAGTTATGAATAAAGTATTTACAAAACATTCTCATCAGTTGTTAACAAACTACTGAAGAGAAAGTGGGAACTACTGATGATAATTGTTCTTCATCAGCAGTTTGGTCAAAAAGGGTAAATCAGACTTTTCCCACATCAGAAGTTTGACCTAGGCGGTTATAAACTTCTGATAAATACCTTTTCCAACACTTATCCTTTCAAAAAGCAAAAATTCCCTCCATCTCTCTCACAAAACACTCTCAAGACCTAAATCTGCAAAAGCACTGTTCGATCCACACACACACACAAACCACATGGCTCTAATACTGAAACAGGGACACAATCAAATAGGCTACTTCGAAAAACTTGAAGCCTGGTCCCAATACGACGAATTCATTGATTTGGTCGTCAAATCCCAATACTTCACCGCCCTCACCATCGACCCTCCAATCCACACAGAAACTCTAAATGAGTTTTGGGCAAACGCAGAGACGGTGACGGTGAACGACAAAGTGATCTCCCTCAACTCAACCATCCAAGGGAGAAGAATGGCAATCACACCAGCTACTTTGGCAATTAGGCTGGGTTTGGATGATGTAAACGCCCCAGACCAATTTCCAAACTCTGAGATTCACTTAACCATGACAGAGTGTGGTTACCAAGGTACTCTCTCACATGCTACAATTTTTAAGAAATATTTTGAACCAAAGTATAAACTGCTATTTCATTATATTATTATGTGTTTGAGTCCAAAAACTGGATCTTATGATCAGATGCCCTCAACTTTTCAACCTATTTTTCATTCCATAGTGAATGAAACAAAATTCAGGGCATCATCACTTTTCTTTAATGAGTTGGTGTTACATCATCTCAATACTAAAAAGAATATTTTATTGTACCCAAGATTTATTATGCAATGCATAATAAAAGAACTTGGAGAAGAGGTGCTTGTGGGTAAAACTACAACTTTAAACCCTTTGTCCTCACAAGCATACTCAAGGCACAACAAACCGGTTGCCTGGCCAGAAGATGACCAAGGGGAACCAGAAACAGTCCCCATGGAACCCTCATCTTCCAAACCTTCACCCCCAAAGGCCAAGAAACCCAAGCAACAAAAACAAAAACCCACCAACCCAAAAAGAAAGGCAGTTTAGGAGGTTGAGATGCCTGAACTTGCTAATGTGCAATCTGCACTTGATAAAGATGTGACTGAAACATCCTCTCAGTCTCATCCATCTCAAACCCCACCAAGAGCACCAATAACAATCCTTTTCCAAAGAAAGAAATTCAAGAAAACAATCCCAATAAACCCTTCTTTTGAAACTGCTGAACCCATAGTCCAAACTACTGAACCAGCACCCCAAACTTCTGAACCAGAAATTGAAATTGCCAAGCTTCTCTCTGGGCTAAAAGAGAGAATCCCATCCGAACATGTCACTCCCCAACAACCACATCAAACAGGGGACATAGCTTCAGAATTTGACATGGATGTGGACACTCAAAGCCCTGACCCAAGAGATGAGGATGAACCAGGGTCTCTAAGCCCAAACTTAGAAACTCTTGGTACATTTGAGGCTGCTACTACTCACATACCACCCAGTGGTGGATCTGAGGAAAGAAGTAACATTGCTAAGACCTCATTTGTGGCAACTACTGATGAAGGCTTAATGCCTGAGGTAGGAAATCCTCTGAACCAAGAAAAAGAGGTACATGAGACAACTGAGTTGGGCTCAGCTCATGATGTAACTGATACAGTCCTCATTGAGGATATAATCAGGGATTCAGATGATTCCATTGATTTGGATGATGATTCACAACCAAACATTGAATTGACGGCTGCTAGTGAAGGTCCTGCACCTGGTGTATCTAAGCTCAAAGAGCTGGTCACACCAGATCAGGTTAAAGTCCACTTGATCCATGATTCCCCTAAAGTGGCATCTTCTGTACAACAAGAAGATCACCCCAAAACACACCCCTCACTACAAATGCCTACCCAATTCCCTGGGTCAACAAGCATAGACTTGAACCAACTATGCAGCCCAGATGGTCCCTTATACCATATGATGAACACACTTATAACCAATCACTTCAGAACCTACACAGCTGCTTTGGAGCTGTCAGTCAAGAACCAATTTGAAGTGATCAAGACAAAAATGAACGATCTGTCCAACAAAATTGACCACAATTCAAAACAGATCGCCATTCTCACTGGTACTTTCTCTCAACCTTCCAAACTTGATGAATCCAAAAAGGGGGAGAAAATTAAGGAACCAAGGGAGTCATTCAAAGCCAGAATAAGAGCAAGAGTGGCTCTCCAAGAAAGAGAACTCAAAGACAAAGCCAGAAGACAAAAACTGGCTCAACAATTTGGTGTCTCTGAACAAGAAATTGAAGAAGCTGAAACATCCCAAGGCCATAATGAAGAAACTTCTGATGCTGATGAAAGTTCTGATGATGACTCAGAAAGTACTGAAGACAATCCTTCAGTAGTTGACAAACCTTCAGTAGTTGTCAACACATCAGAAGTTAACACTTCCAATATACAACCAACAGAATAGCCTTCCAAACCAATTGAACAAACTCAACCAACTCCTATTCCAAGGCCTACAATTACCACTACCACAATGACTGTACTAAACCCTTCTCCAATCTCTGAATCAAAGAAACTTCTTGAGAAGAGTTTAGTTGCAGCCCAAAGAAAAGCCATGGAAGATCAGGTATGGAATACTTTGGAAGCAAGGGATGACTTAAGCTTCAATGAAAAATTACAAGCTTATGGAGCAGAGTTACAAAGGCAGGCTAACCTTGAAAAAGTTGCTGAAGAAGACAAAAGACAACAACTGATGTCTTACATTACAAAGAACAGCAAGACTAAAGCCTTTTCACTAAAAGGACTCTCCATGGATGAGCTGACAAGAAGAGCTCAACTTGTTGCAGACAAACTTGCAACAAATAAAGATGGAAAAGCCAAGAGAGCTGAGATGATTGAAGAACTGGTAGCAAATAACTATGGTTCAAAAGCCTCTGAGTCAAGATGGAAAGAAGAAAGACTACTAGACACATACAAGAAGTACAAGGCTGCAAATCCAGAGAAGTTCAAAACTTCTGAAGTATCAACTTCAGTAGTTAGAACTTCTGGTGTTAAAAGACCAGCTACCAAGAAGAAAACAGAGGACAATACAAAGACTGACTTCAAGATGGTACTACTAGAAGGGAACACAGTAGTCCATTCAGACTTTGATATTGAAGAAAAGCCTCTGTTAAAACAGTTCAGAGATCCTTCTACATTTGCCTACCAAATCCAGAAGACCATCAAAGACAAACTGCACACTAAGGTAGTTACTGAACATCACTTACCAACTTTCAAACTACCTGATGTGATGCAACAAGAAGAAAGAAGTGAATCCCACCTGAGAGTCACTGAAATTGAAAACATCCAACACTCAGGAACTTCCCAAGGGACCAGCATGGTTCCCTATACTTCAGACTTTGACAAGTCTAAAGTGCTGATCATCAGATGGTCCTTTACTGATCACAACTCAGTATTAGTGACAAGGAGAGATCTTACAACCAAGGCCTACAAGTCCATGAATGAACTGAAGAAATTATCAACTCAGGACTTGCTTACAATTCAACATCTGGAACCTCAAAAGGGATCTCTCACTGATGAGCAGCTTAATCAATTGAAGAATTCCATGTTCAAGGAGATATGGAAGATTGTGAATGACTCTAGAAAACAATAAAGAATTAGAAAAGGTTTTGGCTTCATCAATCCAGGGGGAGATTGTTAGGACAAAGAGAATTGGTGAAACCACTTTTGGAAACCTAAGTCTAATTCACTTCTGTCAAAACTATTCTAAGTATAGAACTACTGAAGAAAGAAGACAAAAGTACTGAAGAATGATTCTACAAGTACTGAAGAAGAAATGCATCAGAAGTTCTGAAGTTCAAACCAGACAGTTCACTAAAGAACTACTGAAGACAAACTACTCATCAGTAGTTTGTCATTCATCAGCACTTGTTCAAGAATCTTTCCACCGCCTTATGTTTCAGTAGTTTATTAGTTTAGTATTACTTTAACTTTTTGTACAAGTTCCAAGATTGCAACTTGTTGCAACTTGCTTCTGAACTTGCTTTTTGGCAAGGTTCATGTATATGTAAAGTCTATAAATAGATGGGTTCATCCCTCTGTTTTAGACATTGATTTTTAATACAGAAATCCTTCAAAGCTTATTATTGTTCTTTCCATTTCATTTACTGAGAATCTGTTAAGTATTCATTCTCATTCAATACTTAAATTCTCATTAATTAGTTTTCTCAAACATCCAGGGGGAGTAATAACTCCTGTTGATAAGTGTAGCTTTAACTTAAAACATTCCGCTGTGCTAAAACTGATAAAGAACTTGCTAAACACTTAAGTGTTCACTAGCAAGTTCATACAAAGAGCAATACTGATCCTACAACCCCTCCGGGGGTAGTCTGAGCCCAAGGCCCTCGAGAGTTGTTCTATAGTCGGGTCGTTTGTGGCGTCTTTGTAGCACACCACCAACGCCATATCTTGTTCCTCGGTCCAGCGACTCATCTTTGTGTACAGTGTGGGTGTTTGTTTTTTTTTAAACCGTGGTAAAGTGCGAGTTTTAACCGTACGGTTTGATGTGTTTATATACAAAATTTGGAACGGTTTCACTACTAATATTCCATTTTACTGACCGTTTTAGGTGAATTCAATTCAATTAACGGTTTCAAAGAATTCACAATTCAATTTTACTGACTGTTTGGTGGGACGGTTGTAATAGTGTGAAATTTAAAAAAAAAATGTTTAGATATTTAACATGAAAATAAATAAAAGAATCAGTGGAGTGTTGTCTCCGAAAAAATGTTTAAGTGAAGTAATGTGGCAATGCAGAATTGGTTAAAATCAGTGAAAGAAAAAACGTCTCCTACAAGCACCCCTCTCCCCCTTATATTTAAGTTTTGACATAGCGTCCAAACAAATGCATAAATCTCACCCTCAATCCAAAATTACGCAATTTTAGTTTCTATTATATCCAGTTTTTCTTAACGGCCAACAAAGTCGTCACGGGCTCCTGTGAGAATTCCTTTATGACGAATTCAGGATACCCTCGGGGCACCCGGTCCACCAATCCAGGGGAAACCCAACCATTCACCCGCCCAAAGGCACGACAGTGAATAATCGGAAAACCCTGGTATCCTTCAAGGCTCGAACTTGTGACCATTAGGCCTGATGACGTGGGTAGTTTAAGGATTAAATAAACCAATTACATTACACAAGCTTGCTTGAAAGGTTGAAAGCTAAAAAGAATCAGGAAGTGACAACCGTCACCAGCAGAAAGAACAAAACCCATGACATGTCTTGTCATTACTTTTCCTCGGTTGACTCCACCAGCTGGTCACACTCTTCACGCGTAGGGGTCACACCTCTTTAACCGCAGGTACGAATCCTTTATCGGCTTAAGTGGAAAGTCCCTAGTTGTATCTTGGATCTAAAGTTTTGACATGCCTATTATAGATGATTCCTCTTCTATAAATCAGAGGCTCTATCAGACATATTGTTCCTTATACTCATACGCTTCTATTCCTTTCTGCTATCACACTTCATGTATGATATCTTCTTCACTTCACGCAACACATCACAAAAGTAATAAACAATATTCTGACTTTAGGAAGATCCTAAATCAGAATCGTAACAACTAAAACATCAAAACTCTTAAACCTCCCATCTACGTTTACAACATAGAGGGACACCACGACCTACGTTTGATGAATCTAAACCCTATAGCCCTTTTACCTCGTGGGACTCTACACTAACATCGGTTCAATATTTATTAGAGCAACAAGGTTCCAAGTCACCTATCATTAGACCTCTATACTATTTCACAAGAAGATGGGTGGTTCTATTATATCCGTTTATGTTATATTCGTCCTCACATCAAAAACCATAATTTGGACACCACAACCACTAATTATGTGAAACAATGTCATTATTAAATGGTATTTAAAGATGTATTTAAGTAGTAGTTAGATATAATTTATGTAAAACATTAAACAAGGTCAACATCTAACATAAAATTAATTTTATAAGACGGCATAGTTTTGTAACTTAAAAAAAAATAAATGTGGTAAAATAAAAAGGAAAAATATGTTTTTTTTAATGGCTAACAAACATTTCTGCCCGACTATCCAGGGGAGTCCTCACACTATAGACAGACCCCCACGACCAACCCAATGGAGGACCCATACGTACCTCGGACGACTGGCGTAGTCAGGCCCGCCCATGCAGTTCCCGAACCCAGGGAAAACTCAACCCCTCACCTGCCCGTAGGAACGACGGTGAAGGATTGGTAAAACCCGGGCAAGATTAGGACTCGAAATCGTGACCGTAGGCCATGAGTCATCCATCATTTCTCATTATGTCCCTCGTGGGAATTGAACCTGGGACCCCCAAGAGGGATCCCTGATCCATTCACCAACTGAGCTATCCGTAAAGGACAAAAAACAAAAGAAAAAATATGTTGAATTATATATTTTAAAAAAAATTGGGACAAGGAAATCTTATTATTTTTTAGATCACCAAAATGGTGCTTTGGCGGAAGGTCCAAGCAAGCGGACGGACCAACCAAAGCCACCACCCACATTGTAGCATTGGTCCGCTAGGGCAATGGACCAATTACTGTGTTTGTCAAAAGGGAAATTGTGGGCCTTATGTGTTATACTTTATGATGGATGAAAAAAAGAGTAAAGTGCACGGATGGTTCCTGTGGTTTGCCTAAATTTCACGTATGCCCCCATATATTTTCAATGGTCCCCAACGTTGACATTTTATAACATTTTGGTCCCTATCAGCTAACGTCGTTAAATTTTATCAGATAAGTCATGTAAAATGACCAAAATACCCTCACCATATAAAAATAAATAAAAACCTCTTCTCCCTGTGCAAACCACCATCACCATCACCACCCCTTCTTCAAACCACCAACACCACTCCTCCTCCTCCAACCACCACCAACACCAACACCCAACGTTTCCCATGGTCACAGCCAACCTAACCGAAACTCACCACCATCCATTTGTCCTAACCTGAAAGGTCCACGACTACACCACCCCTGTACCAGTCGATTGAACCCTAACCTAAGCTCCACCGCCTTCCTCTAGCGCTGTCACCACTACAGCCACCGCCGTCCTCCTGTCTCTCTCCCTCTCTCCTCTGTTCCTCTTTTTCTACGGTTCTCTCTCTCTCTCTCTCTCTCTCTCTCTCTCTCTCTCTCTCTCTCTCTCTCTCTCTCTCTCTCTCTCTCTCTCTCTCTCTCTCTCTCTCTCTCTCTCTCTCTCTCTCTCTCTGACCTAAACTTCAAACCAAACAAACCAATTTTCAATAAATAGTTTATGCATAAAACCCCCCAAAAACTTAGGATCAATCGATCTGAAAACCCCCAAAAACTTAGGCTCAATCGATCTGAAAACCCCCAAAAACTTAGGCTCAATCGATCTGAAAACCCCCAAAAACTTAGGCTCAATCGATCTGCAATTAACAAATGGAAATCCATACCAAACCTTCGGAGCACGTTACCGCCTCTTGTTCATATACATCCTATGACTACGTGCACTGTTCTTGCAAATTGAAAAAAATCATGTCAAATTTGGTAGTTTTTCTCTTTAATTGTTGCCCCTGGTTTGCTTTTTGGTGCTGAATTGGAAAAGATGGATCTGTGTTTGTTGTTTGATGGTGGTATTGGAGGCCAGAGACGGTTCGAGTGGTATTGGTGGTGGTGGTTGCGGAGGAGGTGTTGTGCAGGTGGTTGAGAGAGACATAGAGAGAGAGAGAGAGAGAGAGAGA
Organism: Ambrosia trifida; assembly: GCA_028751855.1. NCBI lineage: Eukaryota > Viridiplantae > Streptophyta > Magnoliopsida > Asterales > Asteraceae > Ambrosia > Ambrosia trifida. Next base: position 15,009,482 of record CM054122.1, read on the forward strand.
GAGTGTGTGTGTGTGTGTGTGTGTGTGTGTGTAATATTTTGTTTTTTTAAAGCGGGGTAATTTAGTAATTTTACATGGAGTTAACTGAAAAACTTAACCTTCATCCAAGTCAGGGACCATCAATGAAACAAAATACAAACCACAGATCCCATACGTGTAATTTCGAAACGCTGAGGAGCAGAGTTTAAATTTGGGCAAACCACAGGGACTATCCGTGCACTTTACTCGATGAAAAAAGGCTTTTTTATGTGTTGAATATAAATTAAATAAAAGGAAAAGTAGGTGATGAGGTTGAAATTTAGAATGTTTTATGGTTATAGAAAAAAAGTGGTTTTAAAATGGTTGCAGTTTGAATAATTTGAAAGATGTGACATGTTAACGTAGGGTTTGCAATGGTTTGAAGTGATTACCTTATGAAAGCTCTTAGAGCACTCATAGTAGTAGGTTATCTATCTGTATCAATATAATTTAAAAAGTACATATTTTTTCTAAACTTAGGTTTTTTTAAACCTCTCATATGAGATTCTTTATTTTGTATTACGTGACAAACACTTAATTTTTATTGTTTTTTCGTCCGTATACACTCACACAAATTTATATATGAGCTAGTTTGATTATTTGCGCGTTGCAACGAACATTCTATTGGTACAGGTTTGGTTCACTACAGCATTGATACGGTTGGTACTACTACTATTCGGTCTGAGTGGATTGATTCATCATGATGAGAAACAAATAAATAACGCAAGATGAGGAAAAAAATAAAATATTATTTGTATTAAAAAAAAGTTCAATGTATGGTGTTTTATATTTATGATAGATTTTTATTATTTTTTACACGACGTTTGCTGTTTATTATATTCATGTAAAGGGTGTTAGCCATACGTGGTAGGGCTGGAAAATCGTGTATACACGAACACGAAACATGTATACACAAACATGACACGATAACTTATCGTGTCATTTTTTCGATACCCGAGCACCAACCTGTTTATACATGGTTTACACGATAATACTAGTTGATACCAAATTAATACGATAATACCTGTTTATACCAGGTTAATACGATAATACACGAACATGTTTTTTTCAAATCCGGCACATTAAATTAGTACCATCAACCATTAAAAAGGTAGAATTCCACTTAGTAAAAACGTATAACCCAAATACTGTAACACTCTAGGCATATCCCACATCGTCCGTGGACAGGAGAGATATTGGATTGGTTCATAAGTAATGTCATGCCCGCGTTTTGGGCTTAGTTGGTTGTGGATCACATGAAAACTCCACAGTTAAGAGTGCTCAAGTAAGAGTAATACTAGGATGGGTGACCTCATGGAAAGATTTCACTCGGGCAACTGAAAACAAATTCATGAGCTTCTAGGGGGCAAAGAGAACAATATTAGATGATATTAGAGGCGGGGTGTTACAAATGCTCCACCCCCACAACCTATATTTAAAAAAAAAAAACAATCCTTATCATGTCTTAACGGGTACTAAATAGGTAAACAAGTATTTAACCTGTTTAGACACGAAAATTAATAGGTATTTTCCGTGTCTACCTGTTTAGGACACAAAATTTGTTAACGTCATACATGTACATGTTAAAATCGTGTAGGTTCGTGTCGGGTATTTGTGTTCGTGTCTGAAATTGCCAACCCTAATACATGGTGTTTTATCAACCACAATATTTTAATGTGTACAAAATAAAACTAACTGATATGACCACCATATAGATAAAGCACATTGATATGAATATAAAACAATGAACTCTCCAAAGCATACCATAAAAATAAAACATAATGATATGAATAGCTTACATCATATTATCATTTGTATTTGCAATAAGATACATAACTAAATACAACATACTTGAATCCTCCATATATTTAAGACCATGACTTGAATCTTAATACATTCCTTCCAGATGTTAAAACATGACTTATCTTAACGTTGCCATTACAGATTGTAAAACACCACAACGGGAATCGCAATGCAATCATTCCAAATATTAAAACATTATGACTTCATTCTAGTTTCTGTGAAACTGTGATAAATTTTAAGGTTAAACCCCATACTTTTCTGGTTTCCCCCATTTGATTTTGATGTTCGATTATCATATGTTTTGATGATTGTAGGTTTTGATGTGACAGAGGGAGATATATAGATAGAGAGAGGGAGAGTAGTTATTCCAAATTTTAATGAGGGAGAAATAGTAAAAACTAAAAAAGGAACGAACATAAAAGGATAAATGGCGGGAAGGATTTTGCTTATGAAGTTTTAAAAATTGTGATTTTACTCTTATACCCTTAAAAAATCTAATTGATCAATCTAATTATAACATCAATTATAGATTTATCATCCTTCACGGGTAGTTCATTTGGTGAATGGACCGGGGATCCCTCTTGGGGTCCTGGGTTCGATTCCCACGAGGGACATAATGAGAAATGATGGATGACTCCTAGCCTATGGTCACGAGATTGAGTCCTGATCTCACCCGGGTTTTACCAATCCTTCACCGTCGTGCCTACAGGCGGGTGAGGGTTGGGTTTTCCCCCGTTTCGGGAACTGCATGGGCGGGCCTGACTACGCCAGCCACCCGTTGTATGTATGGGCCCTCCATTGGGTTGGTCGTGGGGGTCTGTCCATAGTGTGAGGACTCCCCTGGGTAGTCGGGCAGAAATGTTTGTTGGCTGTTGTCACACCCCAACCGATGACGGAATACATCGAGGCGTGACTTGTGATAGATTGTTCAAAGACTTCATGATACTAGAATTTGTGACAAATAGTTTAAAGGTTTCATTTCATAATATAAAAAAATCAAGAAGTACAAATTGTTTAAAAAAATACAACATTCATGATTTCATAGATTAAAGCGGTGTGTTTCTAACTCCAATCCTAACGAGTTTCTTGAATCATCGCATCAAATATTTCCTGCAACATGTATAAAATATCCGTCAACACATAAAGCGTTGGTGAGCATACTAGTTTTGACCTACGTATATAGTACAAGAATGTTTTACTCAAATCATCATGTCATAGTCATGCGCATACAGAACCATACAAAAGGCACCGACAATCAAATACACAATTGAGAAAACTTAACAAGACCCATAAAGGGGGCGGTGTGTCATTCCTATAGAGCTATACATGTAAGGTGGATTGTATGCTAATAGACATTTGTATGTAAGAACTAGATTCTAGCATGGCATAGCATATAAACATTAGATTGAGCATAAGAGTATAAGAGTATGAAAAAGTTTAAGGTTTTTGTATAGATACATGTTGAGCCCCAAAGAGTTAAAGAATAAAAAGGGGACAAGTATGAACTCACCTTATGGTGCGTTCGTTAAGTTTCTGTTAGAGTCTTGAGATAACTTTAGCTCCGGTTAGACTAAAGTTGAAAAAGAATGGATTTAGATTCGGAGGAAGATTCAAGAGTACAAGGAAGTCATGCATTGCCTTTAAGGCGAACCAAAACAGAAACCACCATAAAGGTGATTCGGATGGTCATGAGAGTCAAGTAGTGCCTTTAAGGCTAACCAAAACACAAACCACCATAGAGGTTATTCGGATGGTCAAGAGAGTCAAGTATTGGTAAGGTAGGGATGTATCCACAAACCTTCCAAGTTAATAGGTTAATAGAGTTTTAAAAGTATATATTTTAGTATTTACATAATATAACAAGGAGATTAAAGTAGTGTATGGTGACTTAGTTTGGAAGAGCCTTGACTTTCCTTTGTCGACTATTACCATAACACAAGTCCATCCAATATTATGCTATTGGTGAACTTGGTTGGTATCACTACAACTAACCTTCTAGTGCATAAAAACAATAGAAGATGAACCACCTTTAAGACCTCGTTTTGGTGTCCTACTCATATTTATTTGCCATAGCAAACAAGAGCAAGGTTGCCACACCCTCAAATTTCCACTTGCGGAGTTTTACCGCGAGGCGCGTGACACACCAAGATCCAAGTCAACGGTCACAACGAACAACTATATGTGAAAAGATACGTAAACCAAACCATGCAATAGTTTCAAAACTATGATTCAAAACACAGTGGAAGCAAATTTAGTTTTACAAAACCGAATAACGATGAGACATAAGTTTAAAGTTTAACAATCCAAAACGTGAAACATGATCCTAGACGAGAGTGCGACTCTGTGCGCCTAAACTCAATGCTGCTACCTTAGCGACCTGAGAAAACACGCCAAAAAGATGTCAACATATAATGCTGGTGAGTTCACAGGTTTTAAGTTCGTAAAACGTTTTCATGTGTAAAGCGATTCCTCACAAAGTGTCAAGTGTGCAAAAGCTCCAAGTAAATAACAAACGTTCCCTTACTACTACGATTATGTGGCCAAAACCATTACTGACAACGTGCTCAAAGTTGCTGCCCATGTGTAAGTGCCAAAGTAGAGACAATATGCACCCGCTCGGCTCAAAGCCGTCGAGTGGGGTTCGTCACGCCCAATAGATCTATCCACATTTCCCCTGTTGTGCCCCGCACATTCATGGTTTCGATAGGGACTTCAGGTTTCATCGTATAGTAAATAAGTGCCAAGCGCCAAGTGCCAAATGCCAAGTGCCAATGTTTAAAAATGCCAAGTGCCAATGTTTAAAAATGCCAAGTGTCAAAAGTGTCACATTTCTCAAAAGAGTTACATTCCCAAAAAGCGTCATGTTTCTAAAAGTGTTATGTTTCCAAAAGTGTTACATTCCACAAGTGTTACGTTTTCAAAACATAATCGTTGCATTGTTAAAACGTGTGGCATGTTTCTCCCCCGAGAGAAAATAGTATAAAAGAGGGGTCGTGAACTCACCTGAGAGTGCGTCTCCTGATAACTAGAAATCCAGTATGTGTATAATAACCCCGACTAATGACAACCTATCAATGAATTCGAATAAGTGTTTTGACTATCAGCCCAAAGGTTAACTAGTCCCCGATTGTCCAGATCTTGACTACGTGTGCTAAAAAGTGTGTTTAAACGTTAACCGGACATACCAGACAGACCCGACATCCCGTTGGTGACCCATTACATTAATTAGTTATGCACATAAGGTTAACACATAAGTTTCAAGCATAAAACACTTAGTTTGCATCAAAAATCGCATTTACGAAGTCGTAAGGTCGAACCAGAAGATTAAAGTTGCTAGAGAGTGTTTAGAGACGTTTAGGGTTTGTGAAATGGTGAAAAATGTCAAAGTGTGGTATTTATACTGGTCCACGTTCGCCCGTTGTACAAGGTCGAAGGTACCCACGTTCGCCACCTGTACAAGGTCGAATGAACCTTTATGTTGTTCTCCCCTTCCAGTTTCGCCCCCACGCTGGGTCGAACCAAGGCCCATGCCAGGTTTGCCCCCACGCTATGGGTCGAACCAAGGTTTATGTTTTCCAGATTTTCCAGTTTGTCGTGTTTAACACAGTTAAACGCATCCTAACACATGAACATGTAATCCTAATCTATGTTTAACATATATAAGCATGGATAATCATCTAAACATTGTTTAAACACGTATTTGCATATAATCCACCACATAAGAATCAATCTACGCATAACACTTAATTTAGTTTATGTAATTCACCAACAACGGGACTCGTAACGTGTGCGTGTGTGATTAACCCAATGATCCTCCAAATCATTGTTTCCACCGCCGCCTGCAGTCCCTTGCTTCAGCTTAGGACAGTTCCGTTTGAAGTGCCCAGTCTCCCCACAGTTAAAACACCCATGGTTTTCCCGAGGAGCAGGAGCGGGGACAGCCGCTTGGGTCTGTTTTGGCTGAATATTGACCCTACAATCCTTAGCTAAGTGACCGACTCGCTGACAACGATTACACCAAAACTCATCGCAACCCCCAACATGGTGATACCCACACGTGTTACACTTCGGGCTCTTACCAACATAACCCCCGGTCTTCTGCTCAGATGACGCTCCCACAACGTCCTGCCTCTTAACCTACGGTTGAGACGACTCAATGTTCTTCCCAGCACTCTCCCACTTCCTCTTGTTGTCCGCAAGAGCTTTCAGAGCAGCACCCCTCGGGGGTAGAACGCCCTCGGCAACCTTCATGTTGGTCAGCTTGTGAGCTGCCCAAACAGTGGCCAACATAGTAGTGTCATCAGCAGCGGCAACATGCCCAGCAATCTCTGGTAGCAACCCAGCAACGTAGTGCTCAATCCTCCGGTACTCCGGTGTAGGCAAACCGGGGCACATAACAGCCAACTCATTGTGCCTAGCAGTAAACTCCTCGATCTCCAACCCAACCATCTTCAGATTCCAGAACTTGTGCTCCAACTTCATTATCTCATCCCTCGGCCAGTACTCCGCTCGTAACATCAGAATAAACTCAGACCACGGCATAGCATTGGCCTCCCCCAGGCCAAGGTTAGCAGTAGTAGAGTTCCACCAGGTCAATGCATGTCCCTCCAGTGTAGCAGAAGCATACTTGACGCGATCAACGTCGGGACAGTTACACATAGCAAACACCTATTCGATCTTCTCCAACCATCGAAGGAGTCCCACTGTCCCTTCAGTCCCACTGAAGTAATGGGGCTTACAGTCCATGAACTTCTTGTAGGTGCACCCAGACTGCACCTGGTTAGTATTTCCCAGGGTCTGCTAAGCAGCCTGGAAAGCAGCCAACGCAACGTTCAACTGTTGTTGCAACATGTTCTCCAACTCCGCCTAAGTCATGGTGATGTTCCCACCACCTCGTCCACCTCCATTGCGACCCCGCCGCCACCACAGCGTCCACCAGCACGTCCATCAGCACGACCAAATATGTTCTGCCAAACATGAGACAAGATACTCAATACCGCTATCAGATCAAGCTACAAGTGACCAAACGAATTCAGAACGTGGTTCCAGCATGACCATTAGTCCGAACACGAAGTCCACCAAGATTTTCATGCATTTCGATTTATGATTTCGTGTGCACCCGAAATAACAAATCGCTCTACATGGTCCTCTAGGCATGCTCCTAGCTAGAACTTCCAATCACCCTACACCCACATTCCTAAAAGAAACTGTTATCGCACGAAGATCCCAAAGTGAACAATCACTCAGGGATGTACTATGACAAGTACTAGTGCAAGATAGTGTGTGTGTGTAGGCAAGTATGTACATTAGAGCATAGAGGGGAGATATCCAAATCCCGGAAAAATCTCAAGAATGTGCCGAAGCCACCCCAATGTACACTACTGCCAAGTACAAGCGATAAGCCTCTTCATCTTCAAACCCGAAGAAGAAGATAAAATAAGTGTAGAAATAGTCCAAAGATAGATAATACGATACTGTGTGATGAGGACACCGACGCCCCGACAATGTTAGTATGTTTACCAAATGACACGACTCGTAACAATGTGTGACCGTCTAATGTGTGTGATACTCGGCTATAGACTAGACTCTACATGCAGTCCTAGTTCACTATAACCTGGCTATGATACCAATCTGTCGCACCCTCAAATTTCCACTTGCGGAGTCTTACCGCGAGGCGCGTGACACACCAGGATCCAAGTCAACGGTCACAACGAACAACAACTATATGTGAAAAGATACGTAAACCAAACCATGAAATAGTTTCAAAACTATGATTCAAAACACAGCGGAAGCAAATTTAATTTTACAAAACTGAATAACGATGAGACATAAGTTTAAAGTTTAACAATCCAAAACGTTAAACATGATCCTAGACGCAAGTGCGACTCCGTGCGCCTAAACTCAATGCTGCTACCTTAGCGACCTGAGAAAACATGCCAAAAAGATGTCAACATATAATGCTAGTGAGTTCACAGGTTTTAAGTTCGTAAAACGTTTTCATGTGTAAAGCGATTCCTCACAAAGTGTCAAGTGTGCAAAAGCTCCAAGTAAATAACAAACGTTCCCTTACTACTACGATTATGTGGCCAAAACCATTACTGACAACGTGCTCAAATATGCACCCGCCCAGCTCCCAGCCGTCGAGTGGGGTTTGTCACGCCCAATAGATCTATCCACATTTCCCCCATTATGCCCCGCGCATTCATGGTTTCGATAGGGACTTCAGGTTTCATCGTATAGTAAATAAGTGCCAAGCGCCAAGTGCCAAATGCCAAGTGCCAATGTTTAAAAATGCCAAGTGTCAAAAGTGTCACATTTCTCAAAAGAGTTGCATTCCCAAAAAGCGTCATGTTTCTAAAAGTGTTATGTTTCCAAAAGTGTTACGTTCCATAAGAGTTACGTTTTCAAAACATAATCATTGCATTGTTAAAACGTGTTGCATGTTTCTCCCCCGAGAGAAAAGAGTATAAAAGAGGAGCCGTGAACTCACCTGAGAGTGCGTCTCCTGATAACTAGAAATCCAGTACATGTATAATAACCCCGACTAATGACAACCTATCAATGAATTCGAATAAGTGTTTTGACTATCAACCCTAAGGTTAACTAGTCCCCGATTGTCCAGATCTTGACTATGTGTGTTAAAAAGTGTGTTTAAACGTTAACCGGACATACCAGACAGACCCGACATCCCGTTGGTGACCCATTACATTAATTAGTTATGCACATAACGTTAACACATAAGTTTCAAGCATAAAACACTTAGTTTGCATCAAAAATCGCATTTACGAAGTCGTAAGGTCGAACCAGAAGATTTCTGGGTTTGGTCCGACCCCAAGGGCATCTGTTTCAACCCATTGACCCTTGGTTCGACCCCCTTGATGTTCATTCAACCTATTCACAAGTTCATTCGACCTAACACATGTTTATTTGACCTTAACATATATTTATTCGACCTTAACATATATTAATTCGACCCTAACACGTGTTAATTCACCCCCAGACACCCAGATTCGACCCCAGGCACCCACATTCGATCCCAGGCACCCATATTCGACCCAGGCACCCACATTCGACCCCATGGTGCTACGTTCGACCCCTAGGAGCCACGTTCGACCCCCAGAAGCCACGTTCGACTCCCAGAAGCCACATTCGACCCATTAGAACCACATTCGACCCCACGAAGGGTCGAATGAGTTCCACGTTCGACCCTTTGCTGCAGAACTTCATAAAACGCACCAAAACGCATCTAAACGGTCCGAAAACATCACGTAACATCACCAATCACAGCAGTCAACTATCATTAACATATTCCCACAAAACCCCACCAATTTTATCCTGAAATCCGTTTTACAAGTTAACCGAAATGGCAAATTATGGAGATGTCACATCAAACGCATGCAATCTTTACCCAATTAGGAAACTTTTTGAAATCAATCAATAATCAACTTAATATACTCAGATTATCATGAACAAGAAACCCCCAATTATATCCTTATCACTATCATCATGAACAAGCCCTAGATCTAACCCAAAATCCCCCAAAATGAGCAAAACATCATCAATAATCAATTGTAACCTATCTCAATCATAAATCGTCATCAATAAAAGTTTTAGATTATTGTTATAACATCTATACAGCAATCAATCATCAAACAATACATAACACCACATAAAACACCATTAACACATGTTAATTTGTATGAAAACTCATTCTTTATGAATAGGTTTTGTTTAGAAAGATGTTAGGAAGCTTTTTATCCATGAAAACATGTTTGAATCAGATCTGGACTCTTGGGGTTTAATGAAAACGAATGAAAATGCTTTAAAAAGGATTTAGGATGAAGAACACACCTTAGATCTTTGTTTAGAAGATGTTTGTAGGTTAGATTATGGAAAACAATGGCAAAAACTCCTTCCCCAATGATTAAAGTTGCTAGAGAGTGTTTAGAGACGTTTAGTGTCACACCCCCAAAATCCACTTGCGGAGTTTTACCGCGAGGCGCATGACAAACCAGGATCCAAACCAACGATCACAATAAACAAGTCTAACATGAACATAATGCAATTTCAAAACAATGTTTAAAATCCCCGTTTACAGCGGAAGCTTATTCAAAACAATTATTCAATATTAAACCAATGTTCAACGTTTGTAAAACCATGCAACTCTAACTAGACGCCGTGCAGACGCGTGCGCCCTAGTTCCATTGTGCTACCTTAGCGACCTGAGAAAACATGTAAAAGTTTACGTCAGCACAAAAATGCTGGTGAGTTTACAGGTTTTATATCCAAGTACCAAGTCCACCTGTCCATACTATAATAACTCGAAAACCAGTATACGCTAGCTAGGCGTACGTTTTGTTACTACCACGATTGGAAAACCATTACTAACGCGAATACCAAAAGTATGCCCGATGTAGTTCCTGTTGTTCCTGTTGTTCCTGTTTGAGACAATATGCACCCGCCGACCCTCCAAGTCGACGAGCGGGGTTGGTCACTCCCAATAGCGCTATTCACATTTCCCCGTTGTGCAAACCCGCACATTCATGGTTCCCCCCGGGACTTCCAAAGATCGTGTAGTACACAATAGAAACCCATAGTATGACAGTAGTTACCAAATAATCGTTTTAACACATGTTTTCTCCCCCGAAAGTATAAAACCAGTTTAAAAGAGGGGCCGTAAACTCACCTTAACGTGCAAGCAAAGAATCCGAACAGCAAGCAATATATGCTACCGACACCCTAATAACAGTGTCGCTTAGTGAGTATAGGCGTAATATCATTACCCATATAACTCGTTTGTCCAAGGCGTTTTAAATGTTCAAAAGTGTGTATGCGACGCCTAGTGATTCTACATGCAATAGTAAACCCTACGGACCCGTTGGTGAATACGTTGGTTACAATTAGTTTCTACATTCCGTATGTGTCTCAGACAAGTGTACTTCAGTTTCATGTCAATTCCATACCACCTAAGACCTCAATTAATCACAGAAGCACATAATACACAATCTGTGTTTTCAGGACAGATTGTGCGCCATCAAAACTAATTTATTTAAAATAGCAAACCAGTGAGTTAACCTCCCAAATTTTTACTGAATTTACTTTGGGATTCACTCGACAATACCTATTTTTGTTTTGTCTCAATTCCAAACACAAAAATTATGAAAATTCGTACAACACAGCTAGGTCCAGAAAATCTCCTCAACAGGTCAGTTTAGTAGGAAAATTCTTAAAAATTGTGTATTCATCCAAACGAGATGAATCCACTTGGAAAAGCTCTATTTTTCCAGTATTGACCTACTGTAAAAATTTCATAATCTAATTCCTTGTAAATCTCAAGTTATGACCATTTAAAGTTAACCCAATTTACAAATCCGAAAATCTGATATGACCCCTAATCAATTAAAATTCCAAAAACGACTCAAACGACGTCCAAATTCGATGGTTTTGCCCATTATGAAAAGCTAAGACCTTGTACGTTACAATCATGCAAAGAATCGATCAAATCAATTGTTTTCAAGCCACGAAACAGACCCTACAAGTCGACTTTCAGAATCTGTCCAGATTCTGATCGTACAATATCATCAATTATATCAAACCCTAGTTGCATATTATCAATCAATAATACCTAATAATCATCATACAACTTTCCTAATACCTATTCCCATCAGATCCTATTATCAAACATGTCAAGATCAAAGCTTTTAGGATCAAAACACCAATAACTTGCGCAACAAGCATCCTATGATGTTACTACGCGTTTATTAATAGGTTTAATCCGTTTAATCTTCAAAAAGACTCATGTTTTAATGTTTATTAAACCCATTCAGACCTGGACAAACTTGTTATATGATTTTTACAATAAAACATAAAGTAAAAAGCGTAAGAAATCATGAGTTATACCCTTAGCTCTTCAAATCAATCAATCGTGCGCCTTGGAGCCTCCCAATTGATGATCTTAAGCCTTAGCAGGAGTTTTTGGAGTGAAATATTCGTGTGGGGCAGTAAGGGGGCGATTAGGGTTGAGTATGAGGGCTGCATGGGAGTTAAGGATGTTTAAATACGAGTTTGAGGCGGTTTAAACCCGTCAGTCCCCTTCGAGCGGCCGCTCGGAGCCTGTGAGCGGCCGCTCACAGGTCCGAGTGGCGCGCTTTTGCCTCGTTTCGCCTCCCGACGCGTTATCCTTCGACGTTTTCGTTATTACGGACCGTAACAAGTGTAACCCCATGCGTTAAGACCCTAATCAACCTCACGCTCCACTTTTAATAATTTTTATTAACGTGTTCGGTCTAGGTTCACATAATCACGTATGGTTTTCACATAAGTTGTCAGATATCACCGAGACACCTAAGTTTATTATTCACCAACGTCCGAGGTTCACTAATCATGCAATCACACGTTAACTCACACAAGGAGTCAAAACCCGACCCACACAAGGAGTCAAAGCATCTCATAACCCGAGATGTGAAAGTAGTAACCCGACCCACACAAGGAGTCAAAGCATCTCATAACCCGAGATGTGAAAGTAGTCCCAAACCGGACTAGAAAACGTTTTGTAAGTTGTCTCAAACCCGAGACAATGCACGTATGTCCTTTCTAGCTATCTAGCTAACCCTCGTTAAGTATAATATACGCGTGACCCGCTAAGGTAGACTTTCATCTAGACCATGTTGTTAACCAGAATTTGCCGGGTGTCACATCATCCCCACGTTAAAAGAATTTTCGTCCCGAAAATTGCACAAGTACCAAAAGGAATAACGAAGGAAACACAAAAAAAATAGAAACCAAAAAGAGAGATTTACCCGAGTTGTCACATCATCCCCACGTTAAAAGGAATCTCGCCCCGAGATTCATTCAGCTGCAGAAGAGACATATCTCGACTCGAACGCTTCCTTAGGAAAGAGATGAGGATATTTAGACTTCATCTGATCCTCCCGTTCCCACGTATACTCTGGTCCCCGGTTCGAGTTCCACCGAACCTTAACGATACGAATCTTGCTGTGACGTAGGCTACCAATCTTGTAATCCAGAATCTCCACAGGTTCTTCCACAATCCGAAGACGATCATCAACCTTGATCTCTTCCAGTGGAACGATGAGAGACTCGTCAGCCAGACACTTCTTCAAGTTTGACACGTGGAAGACGTTATGTACGTTACCGAGCTCCGTCGGTAAATCAAGACGATATGCCACCGGTCCAATCCGTTCCAGGATCGTAAATGGTCCGACATACCGTGGGTTGAGTTTGCCACGCTTCCCAAAGCGTATGACGCCCTTCCACGGTGAGACTTTTAGGAGTACTTTGTCATTAACTTGGAATTCCAATGGTTTGCGACGCTGATCGGCATAACTCTTTTGTCGATCCCGTGCCGCCGCCAATCGGTTGCGAATCTGTACGATCTTTTCCGAAGTTTCGTACACTAGTTCAGGCCCAGTGAGTTGACTCTCACCCACTTCAGCCCAACAAAGAGGAGAACGGCATTTCCGTCCGTACAGTGCTTCGAACGGAGCCGCCTTGATGCTCGTGTGATAACTGTTGTTGTACGAGAATTCTACTAACGGTAGATGAGCTTCCCAACCCTTGCCAAAATCGATCACACATGCCCGCAGCATGTCTTCTAAAGTTTGAATCGTGCGCTCACTTTGACCGTCAGTCTGTGGATTGTAAGCTGTACTCATGTCTAGTTGGGTACCCAAAGCCTTGTGCAAAGACTTCCAAAAGTTAGAGGCGAACCGAGGATCACGATCAGAAATAATAGAGACAGGCACCCCGTGCCGAGAGACCACTTCCTTGAGATATAACCGTGCCAAGCGCTCGAGACCGTCGGTCTCTTTGATAGCGAGGAAGTGCGCAGACTTTGTCAACCTATCGACAATCACCCAGATCATGTCGCAACCACTGGGTGATTTCGGGAGTTTGGTCACAAAGTCCATCGTAATCCGCTCCCACTTCCACTCGGGGATTTCAGGCTGTTGTAGAAGGCCGGATGGCTTTTGATACTCGACCTTGACCTTGGCACAGGTCAAGCACTTGCTCACGTACGAAGCCACGTCCGCCTTCATGTTCGGCCACCAATAAAGTATCTTTAGGTCCTGATACATCTTATCAGAGCCAGGGTGAATAGAGTACCGGGACTTATGAGCCTCATCTAAGACAAGCTCCCGAAGTCCCCCGAATAAAGGAACCCATATGCGTTCTGCGAAGTAGTGCAGGCCATCAAGTCTTTGCTCGAGGTGCTTGTCGGCACCGTGCATGGTTTCAGCTTTAAGATTTTCCTCCTTCAAAGCTTCTAACTGGGCAGAACGAAGTTGATCAGGTAGGGATGAATGAATGGTGAGCTGCAACGCCCGAACGCGACGAGGTTTAGTTGATTCCTTCCTGCTCAAGGCGTCTGCTACAACATTCGCCTTGCCAGGATGGTACTTAATAGCACAATCATAGTCGTTCAGAAGTTCAATCCAACGACGCTGCCGTATGTTCAAATGTTGTTGGTCGAAAATGTGTTGGAGACTCTTGTGATCGGTGTAGATGGTGCATTTGGTACCGTACAAGTAATGTCTCCAAATTTTCAACGCGAATACCACGGCACCCAACTCCAAGTCATGGGTGGTGTAGTTCTTCTCGTGCACCTTGAGTTGACGAGAAGCATACGCGATCACTTTCTCGCGTTGCATCAACACGCAACCGAGACCATGAATAGAAGCATCACAGTAAACAACGAAATCATCAGGACCCTCAGGTAAAGACAAAATAGGAGCAGAACACAGTTTAGACTTCAGTTCTTCAAACGCTGACTCTTGTGGTTCACCCCAGTCGAATTTCCTATCCTTCTGAGTGAGAGTGGTGAGGGGTTGAGCAATCTTCGAGAACCCGTGAATGAAACGACGATAGTAGCCCGCAAGGCCTAGGAATTGCCGCACCTCAGTTGGCGTCTTTGGTGCTCCCCAGTCCTTGATCGCTTCGATTTTAGCTGGATCGACATGAATCCCTAGTTCATTAACCACATGTCCTAGGAATTGAACTTCGCGTAACCAAAAGTCACACTTTGAGAACTTGGCATAAAGTTGTTCCCGTCGCAAGAGTTCCAAAACTAACCGCAGATGTTCCCCGTGTTCGGTCTCGTTCTTGGAGTAGATCAGAATGTCATCAATAAACACAATGACGAATTTATCAAGATATGGTTTACAGACGCGGTTCATCAAGTCCATGAAAACCGCCGGTGCATTCGTGAGACCGAAAGGCATGACCAAGAATTCGAAATGGCCATAACGTGTTCGAAAGGCAGTCTTGGCAACGTCAGCCTCCCTGACGCGCAGCTGGTGATAACCGGACCTCAAGTCGATCTTGGAATAATAACTAGAACCCTGAAGCTGGTCGAATAGATCATCAATACGTGGAAGAGGGTAACGGTTCTTGACGGTCAATTTGTTCAGTTCTCTGTAGTCTACACATAATCGGAAACTTCCATCCTTCTTCTTAACAAATAAAATCGGGGCTCCCCAAGGGGAAGAACTTGGCCGGATGAAACCCTTGTCCAAGAGTTCCTGTAACTGACTAGACAACTCTTGCATCTCAGGAGGTGCAAGACGGTAGGGGGCCCGAGCAATAGGAGCAGCTCCCGGTACGAGGTCGATACCGAACTCAACCTGACGATGGGGAGGAAGACCAGGTAAATCATCGGGAAACACATCAGGAAACTCGCGTACAACCGGAATATCGTCGATCTTCTTCTCATCACCAGAGGAAACAGATAAAAGCGCCAAAACGGCTGGATAACCCTTTCGAAGACACTTAAGGGCTTTCATGCTAGAGATGATGTTTAGCGAAACACCACCCTTGATACCGTACACAGAAAGGAATTCTCCATCAGGGAGAGGAATCCGAATAACCTTATCATAACAGACAATCTCCGCGCGATACAAAGACAACCAATCCATGCCTACCACAACGTCAAAACTACCCAAAGGTACCGGCATAAGATCGATGGGGAACGTTAAACCCGACAACTCTAATTGGCACTCCCGAAGGACACTAGTAGCTTCAATCTTTTTACCGTCAGCCAACTCAATAATATACTTAGTCTCTAATGGTACGGGTACTACATCTAGCAGTCGACTAACATCCATGGATACAAAACTCTTGTCGGCACCGGAATCAAATAACACACTAACAGAACGATTATTGAGAAGGAACGTACCGGTGACTGTGTCAGGGTCCTGTCTAGCCTCAGCGGCTCCAATGACGAAGGCGCGTGCATTCCTGCCACCGCCCCCGTTATTCCCATTTCCGTTGTTCCCGCCCTGCTTCAGTTTTGGGCAATCCTTCTTGTAATGCCCGGTCTCACCACAATTGTAACATCCTTGTCTTCCCGTAGTCCCTTGAGTAGTCGGAGCTGAGTTAGTAGTCGGAGCCTGAGTCGATGGAAGTGTAACCCGACAATCTTTAGCATAATGCCCAATTCGCTGGCAGCGGTGACAACGGTTACTGTCGCAGTTCCCTTGATGATGGCGTCCGCACTTGTTGCATTTGGGCAGTTATCCCGCATAACCACCCTGCTTGTTACCCGAAGAAGAAAAAGAACCCCCATTGTCGAACTTCTTATTCTGCTGTGCTGACCCAGCTCCCTTCCCGTCATTTTCCCACTTGCGCTTGTTGTTCTCTGGGGCCTTAACAGTTGAACCCTTCGCAGGCAAAATACCCTCATTTACCTTTAAGTTGGTCATCCTATGAGCCGATCGAACCACCTCTGCGTATGTAGGATGATTTCCCGCAGCCACTAACCCTGCAATTTCCGGTACTAACCCCGAGACATAGTGTTCAATCCTCCTGTATTCTGGCACATGCAGATCGGGACACAGCACTGCTAACTCATTCCGCCTCACAGTATACTTCTCAATTTCAGACCCAGTCATCTTGAGGTTCCACACCTCGTGCTCTAGCTTCTGCACCTCTTCCCTCGGACAATACTCACGCTTCAGCAACTGCACAAAATTCTCCCATGGCATAGCATATGCCTCCCCAATACCCATATTCTGGGTGATGCCATTCCACCAAGTCAATGCCACATCCTGGAATAACGCAGCTGCATACTTTACCCGATCTTCTGGGAGACAGTTACACATCAGAAACACTGACTCTACTTTCTCCAGCCACCTAAGCAAGCTCACCGCACCCTCGGTGCCAGAGAATTCCTGGGGCTTACAGTCCCGAAACATCTTGTAGGTACACATGGGTGGGGGTGGGTTAACAGGACCACCTGAAATGAAACGTATGAGAAACCACGAAGAATGCAAACAAGGTTCACCAATGAGGCAAGGAAAATGGATAAATCAACTTACCGCCACCGTTGTGCCCTAACTGAAAGGCAGCTTGGAGTAAGTTGTTCAGATCATCCTGCGATAGGTTAACACCTCCACGACCACCAGCACCACCGCGACCACCACCACGTCCACCATTGCGACCACCTCCACGTCCTCCTCGTACTCCAGACATGATTCTGGCAGAAAGAGCGAGAAAATTTAGTTTCGCAGATAAGGATAACCACTAATGTTCACAAGATCAAAGCTAGATCCAATCCAGGACTATCCCCTCAAACCCAGAGCTCACCAGGGCTTCCATGCATTTCGGTTTATGATTTTGTGTGCACCCAAAATGATAAACCGCTCTACATGGTCCTCCAAGTGTTCTCCTAGTCCAAAGTTCAAATCACCGAACATAGACTCTCAGCTACACACCGTAATGCTACGGTAGTTTATGGCAAGTGTTTCTATTGGAGTGCGAAAGGGAGATGTCCGAGCCTTGGACAAATCTCAAGAGCACACGAGTTACTCCAATAGACTACACTGCCTAGAAAACAAGTAACCCAACCTAAGATAGAACGGATGATGTAACATAGAAAGACCAACGATTTAGAGACACCCCGACAAGACCATACGTAAACCACTATAACGTTTGGTACCATGTGATCGTCTAGTGTGTGCGACTCGGCTATAGACTAGACCCTACATGCAGTCCTAGTTCACTATAACCATTGGCTCTGATACCAATCTGTCACACCCCCAAAATCCACTTGCGGAGTTTTACCGCGAGGCGCATGACAAACCAGGATCCAAACCAACGATCACAATAAACAAGTCTAACATGAACATAATGCAATTTCAAAACAATGTTTAAAATCCCCGTTTACAGCGGAAGCTTATTCAAAACAATTATTCAATATTAAACCAATGTTCAACGTTTGTAAAACCATGCAACTCTAACTAGACGCCGTGCAGACGCGTGCGCCCTAGTTCCATTGTGCTACCTTAGCGACCTGAGAAAACATGTAAAAGTTTACGTCAGCACAAAAATGCTGGTGAGTTTACAGGTTTTATATCCAAGTACCAAGTCCACCTGTCCATACTATAATAACTCGAAAACCAGTATACGCTAGCTAGGCGTACGTTTTGTTACTACCACGATTGGAAAACCATTACTAACGCGAATACCAAAAGTATGCCCGATGTAGTTCCTGTTGTTCCTGTTGTTCCTGTTTGAGACAAGATGCACCCGCCGACCCTCCAAGTCGACGAGCGGGGTTGGTCACTCCCAATAGCGCTATTCACATTTCCCCGTTGTGCAAACCCGCACATTCATGGTTCCCCCCAGGACTTCCAAAGATCGTGTAGTACACAATAGAAACCCATAGTATGACAGTAGTTACCAAATAATCGTTTTAACACATGTTTTCTCCCCCGAAAGTATAAAACCAGTTTAAAAGAGGGGCCGTAAACTCACCTTAACGTGCAAGCAAAGAATCCGAACAGCAAGCAATATATGCTACCGACACCCTAATAACAGTGTCGCTTAGTGAGTATAGGCGTAATATCATTACCCATATAACTCGTTTGTCCAAGGCGTTTTAAATGTTCAAAAGTGTGTATGCGACGCCTAGTGATTCTACATGCAATAGTAAACCCTACGGACCCGTTGGTGAATACGTTGGTTACAATTAGTTTCTACATTCCGTATGTGTCTCAGACAAGTGTACTTCAGTTTCATGTCAATTCCATACCACCTAAGACCTCAATTAATCACAGAAGCACATAATACACAATCTGTGTTTTCAGGACAGATTGTGCGCCATCAAAACTAATTTATTTAAAATAGCAAACCAGTGAGTTAACCTCCCAAATTTTTACTGAATTTACTTTGGGATTCACTCGACAATACCTATTTTTGTTTTGTCTCAATTCCAAACACAAAAATTATGAAAATTCGTACAACACAGCTAGGTCCAGAAAATCTCCTCAACAGGTCAGTTTAGTAGGAAAGTTCTTAAAAATTGTGTATTCATCCAAACGAGATGAATCCACTTGGAAAAGCTCTATTTTTCCAGTATTGACCTACTGTAAAATTTTCATAATCTAATTCCTTGTAAATCTCAAGTTATGACCATTTAAAGTTAACCCAATTTACAAATCCGAAAATCTGATATGACCCCTAATCAATTAAAATTCCAAAAACGACTCAAACGACGTCCAAATTCGATGGTTTTGCCCATTATGAAAAGCTAAGACCTTGTACGTTACAATCATGCAAAGAATCGATCAAATCAATTGTTTTCAAGCCACGAAACAGACCCTACAAGTCGACTTTCAGAATCTGTCCAGATTCTGATCGTACAATATCATCAATTATATCAAACCCTAGTTGCATATTATCAATCAATAATACCTAATAATCATCATACAACTTTCCTAATACCTATTCCCATCAGATCCTATTATCAAACATGTCAAGATCAAAGCTTTTAGGATCAAAACACCAATAACTTGCGCAACAAGCATCCTATGATGTTACTACGCGTTTATTAATAGGTTTAATCCGTTTAATCTTCAAAAAGACTCATGTTTTAATGTTTATTAAACCCATTCAGACCTGGACAAACTTGTTATATGATTTTTACAATAAAACATAAAGTAAAAAGCGTAAGAAATCATGAGTTATACCCTTAGCTCTTCAAATCAATCAATCGTGCGCCTTGGAGCCTCCCAATTGATGATCTTAAGCCTTAGCAGGAGTTTTTGGAGTGAAATATTCGTGTGGGGCAGTAAGGGGGCGATTAGGGTTGAGTATGAGGGCTGCATGGGAGTTAAGGATGTTTAAATACGAGTTTGAGGCGGTTTAAACCCGTCAGTCCCCTTCGAGCGGCCGCTCGGAGCCTGTGAGCGGCCGCTCACAGGTCCGAGTGGCGCGCTTTTGCCTCGTTTCGCCTCCCGACGCGTTATCCTTCGACGTTTTCGTTATTACGGACCGTAACAAGTGTAACCCCATGCGTTAAGACCCTAATCAACCTCACGCTCCACTTTTAATAATTTTTATTAACGTGTTCGGTCTAGGTTCACATAATCACGTATGGTTTTCACATAAGTTGTCAGATATCACCGAGACACCTAAGTTTATTATTCACCAACGTCCGAGGTTCACTAATCATGCAATCACACGTTAACTCACACAAGGAGTCAAAACCCGACCCACACAAGGAGTCAAAGCATCTCATAACCCGAGATGTGAAAGTAGTAACCCGACCCACACAAGGAGTCAAAGCATCTCATAACCCGAGATGTGAAAGTAGTCCCAAACCGGACTAGAAAACGTTTTGTAAGTTGTCTCAAACCCGAGACAATGCACGTATGTCCTTTCTAGCTATCTAGCTAACCCTCGTTAAGTATAATATACGCGTGACCCGCTAAGGTAGACTTTCATCTAGACCATGTTGTTAACCAGAATTTGCCGGGTGTCACATTTAGGGTTTGTGAAACGGTGAAAAATGACAAAGTGTGGTATTTATAATGGTCCACGTTCGCCCCTTGTACAAGGTCGAAAGTACCCACGTTCACCCCCTGTACAAGGTCGAATGAACCTTTATGTTGCTCTCCCCTTCCATGTTCGCCCCCATGCTAGGTCGAACCAAGGCCCATGCAAGGTTCACCCCCACGCTATGGGTCGAACCAAGGTTTATGTTTTCCAGATTTTCCAGTTTGTCGTGTTTAATGCATTTTAACGCATCCTAACACATGAACATGTAATCCTAATCTATGTTTAACATATATAAGCATGGATAATCATCTAAACATCGTTTAAACACGTATTTGCATATAATCCACCACATAAGAATCAATCTACGCATAACACTTAATTTAGTTTATGTAATTCACCAACAACGGGACTCGTAACGTGTGCGTGTGTGATTAATCCAATGATCTTCCAAATCATTGAACCCTGGACAATACGAATTGTGTTCTGACTCTACTGACCCCGTTAAGTATGTTTAATAAACGTTTTTCGCTAAGGTAGACTTATGTGTTTGAAAAAAAAAATGTTAACCTAAACATGTCGGGTGCCACAAAGGTCCTAGAGGTTTCCCCAATGGGTTAGAAGAAGAGGAGAAATGAAGAAAGAAGAAGAAAGTTGTAGTTTAAAATGAGAAAACTCACTTAGAAGTGGGCTTCAAACACTTGGGATTTCTTGAAGAATTTGGAGGTTTAGAGAGTGATTTAGGTTTAAGCAAGTTTTAGAATGGGTAAGGAGTGGTGTATTTATAGTTGGGGTAAAGTAGTTGGGTAATTAATGGAGTAAATAAGGTGGTTAGGAGTGAATTAGGTGAGAGATATATCTTCAAAAGAAAAAAATATATAATAAAAATAAAAATAAAAATAAAAAAAACCAACGGCAATATACAATATTGCTGTTTGTTTTGGATGAAAAAAAAGTCAAATGACAATCACGTTTTTCATTTTTCTTCGTTTTTTATTTGAAAGTATTAAGATAATATATATATATATATATATGTTTATTTTAAAAATAAATATATTTTAAGATCTTAACTAAATGAGTTTATAAATTGATTAGGATAAATTATATTGACTCGTCAAGAATTGGTAGGAGTAACATAAAAGAAGCGAATAAAGGCGAATTTGGAAATTTTTAAGTATAGAATTTAAAATACATGAAAAGTAAAAATCACGCGATGTTACAGTCTCTCCTACTTTAGAAAATTTCGTCCCGAAATTTTCTTGAGAGTTGACCTTTTGAAAATAGGTAAGTGGTTTGATATGGGTTTAATGAGAACAAAACTTGTTAGTTTATTATTTTTAAATCAAATACGATATCTAGTCACTGTGCGATAATTATGCTCTTTAAGAGAAGTACTTTTTAAAGTTTTAACTCAAGGTCGTACTTAGAAATTTGATAGTTTAACCGACTAAAGCATTTTTTGGTGAATAGTGAAAGAAGAAAAGGTACGTATAAGTAGGTTTGTATATGGAGTTAATGCAGCAATTTTTTTTGGGAAGATAAGTAAATATACGGTATGAAATAGTAAAATTTTTGTGAAGATAGGTAAGTACACTGTGTATGAGAGATAGTACAAGTTTTAGGAAAATAAGTAATTATACGGTATAACATATATGAAATAAAAGTTTTGGAAAATAAGTATTTATACTGTATAACATATATGAAGTAGCAAAAGTTCGGAAAGATAGGTAATTATACTATATAACATATAAGAAGTAGTAGAAATCTTGGCTTGTAGAAAAAAATGTCCTTGGGCAGTTTGGTGGGATAGTAAATATGTAAGTATAATGAGTGATTAGATGTGGGGATGAGTAGTTTTTTAGTAAAAGATATTTGGTTTGCACAAGGTCGAAAATTTAATTTTTTTTAAGGCGACTAAAATAAACGAGAAATTGGACTATTTGAAAACAACTTTTTTGGTGATATAAATAGTATTTATTTAGTTTTGAAATCCAATATATAAGTAGTCAAGAAAATATATGAAAGTGAGGGACAAATCTTGTTTTAAATGCATGAATGCTTTAAGGGATTAAGGACAGAGGTTACGGGACTTGAAACGATATTTTTGATAATGATAGGATTGCTGATTAAGCAAGGAAAGGCGAAAGGAAAGGAACAAAGTTGATGGAGATTACAAGTATAGATTATTCATAGCAATGATGATGTTGCATAGTAGAGAGTGTGGTTCAAAACAAGGTTATAATATGCATAAAAGATAAATAATGCAAGCTTAATTAGACTAGTAAACTATAACATAAACAGTATTGCAAAAGATAAATAACGTAAGTGTTGGTCAAAATTTAAACTTGACACCCAAAACTTATCATGGCACGAATAACTCTACTTTTGGTAGTATGACAGGATATTTATGTGTAGTATGTACCGGCAGAGTATCCACCATGCCGTTATCATACCCCATCCGTGTTGTTATTCAAGTCATGATAGGTTACACACACTGGGACTTGTTATGTTTTCCATGTGCCCAATTTTTGTAATTACGTGTGCACCCGTAATTAGTCCAATTGTCGCATGGTCCACATAATTCGTCTTAGTTATGTGTGGGTCGCTAGTAGACACAAAATACTTATACACAAATGAAAAGACATTAAACTAAGGCATTAAATAGTTTTGATGTTGTAAACATATCAAGTAACGTGACATGCAAACACATAATGTAAGAAGGCATTAAGCAAGTTTTTGATGTTGTTAACCATACGCGTTTTAGACGTGGATGCATGGTTTCATGACATAACGGTGCAGTCTTGTGCATATGTGGTTACGTTCAGATGTATAAATTCAAACGAAGCATGGACAATTGAATTCTTAATGAAAACGTTCACGTGTGAAATGTTTTGACTGTGGGCAACATTGAATTCGGGTTTATTACAAATTGAGTTTTATGGGTACGCGAGCAATTTTAGCTTTTCAAGACTAAGGGTGATGGTAGAAGAATTTAGTCCGTTAGATGTCAAGGAAAACGGATTTAATTGAAGTGCGGAAAATTTGGTGTAAAAGTCTTACCGAAGATGGACGTTTGATTTATGAAAAATCCATTTTATTAGGCGAGGAAGGTAGTTTATTGAGAATTTTAGTTTGGCGTTGGTGAATATTTTGACTTGTGATACGATTTCAAGGGAAAAGGTTTGGGGATTATAAAGAAGTAGGTTGTCTGATTTAGCGTTTCTTTTGCTCACAAGTCCTGTTTGTTAAAAAAAAATTCTTTTGTTATGGATGACATTGGGATTTTAAAATGAATAGGAGAAATGAAGAAAGAAAAAGAACGTTCGATTTTAAAATGAGAAAACTCACTTATAAGTGGGCTTCAAACACTTGGGATTTCTTGAATAGGAGGAGAAGGGCAAAATAGGTATAACCCACAATGGTTGAGTTCCACCCCCATTTTTTTAACGTCCATAACTTTTTCATACGACATTATTTAAAAAAAAACACACCATAACACAAGCATTTTATCCTCTTTCATTTGCATACCATATTGCTATACATTAAAAAAAATGTTGGGTTGATAGTACTTGCGTCTAAATGTAAACAGTTGATATTATTACTTGTGTTTAAACATTCTGAATGTAATAATAGCTTTTTTGTTTTTTTAGTTTGTTTCTAATATCATGGGCAAGTTAGACGATGCTGAACTCAAGCGAGCCTGTGAAACTGCAATGGAGGGAAGTAGACATAAGGTTGTGTTATCGATTTGGGTGGCGAAAAGCCGAGGAATTTGAGGGAAACCAGCCAAGATTGGCAAGAGTCAGCTGGCTAAGCCCAGAGTTCTTGCAATCACTAGTCAGTTTTCTTTTCTTCATTGGTATTTATTATTATTATTATTATTATTATTATTATTATTATTATTATTATGTTGCTGTTGTTGTTGTTGTTTGTTAATTATTTGGATCATAGTTTGGTTAATTGATTGAGTTTGTTGCTGTGTGATGTGGTTTATGCTTTTTGATAGCTTGTTAGTACAACTCATACGATCTACATGTTTCGACTCTTATCATGACAAATATTTACTGCTTTAAATACTTTCAACTGTAGGGTCCGGTAAACTTTGTGTCTATTCATTCTATTGAGCCAACGTTGAAATCATTGGCTATGGCTATGGTTATGTCTACTGTGTGTAGTGATGTCTTTGGAGATGTGCCTTTCATATCCACTTGTTGGTGTTATGCTGGTCTCTCCTTCAGTCCAAGAATCTCATATTCTCAAAACTTGATATTACCTACTTGCGTTTAAACAGTAATAATTTGCGTCTAAATGTAAAAACTTGATATTACTTACTTGCGTTTTAGTATGTATAACTTGCGTTTTAGAACGTTAAAATGTTTATCTGTTTTTTTAATGATTTATCCCTTGCCCACAATGAAATACCAAAATTTAGCATAAAAATAATTACTGTTCAAAGTATTACAAAAAAAAATGTGTTGAAAAAATTTTGAAAAAAAAAAACATAAAAATCGTTTAGAATGTTCGGTTTACTTGAACACTATTAATTTAAAAGGTTAAATCTATTAATATAAATGTAAACATTTAAGAAAGATTCTTAAATTTTAGATTATATGTTTCATTTTCAAATTTTACGTAATCATGTTCCAACGACCGAAAATCGAACCGAACCATTACTAAAACCGAAAAAAACTGAAACCTAACAGTTTTCAAAAACCAAAAACCAAACATTTTCAGTAATGGTTATGCTTTTATCCAAAACCATAACTGAACCGTGCACACCCCTACCACAGGGTATGGGGGTCGTGAGAGGCCTGTGATGGGTCGTGAGGCCAAGACAACCCCCCCCCCCCCCCCCCCCCCACCACCACCACTCTCACGGGTATAAACAATGAGGGTTTTCACGCATGTCACAGGCTTATTTGGTGTTGATTGTTTGGGGTGATTACCATACCATGGTGGAGAATGATGGAAGGTAATAGTGGAGGATGAAGTGACGTGACAATAACGTGAAGGGTAGTGATGGTGACTAGGAATGTGATCATACCCTATCGCCTCATGTAAACATGTAACGCTCTTTCTTACCATTCTTTACCATATATTCATTTACACACTCAGAATATACCTACATTCATGTGTGTTAAGACTGAATGGTATGTAAGGTGGGAGGGGGTTGGGGTCACGAAGTGATACGTGTCTATCATGTCAACAGACGGGATTCATCTCAAAATTAAGGAAGTGGTGGGACATGGTGGAGGGGATCATCTGAAAATTTGTAGGGGTGGTTATCACCACCGAAGCTAATAAACTCACGCCACATCATCATCACCAAAGCCCCACACCGATGAAAATCTCCAAAAGCCCTCCCACCTAGCATTCTACTCCACACCACCACATCATTTAGCCTAAGCCACTCTTTTTACATGGTGTTAGGTGTCGCCTACTAGGCTACATTTTTTTTCACACCCACCCAATCAACATTGAATGGTCTTACAAAAACAACACTTAAATTTAAATGAAAATAATATTACTAAAAAAAAGATATATGCATTTGTATCGAAGTTTAAAGTGAAGAAAGAACCAAAGTAGCAGAAGGAAAGTTGCATGTACAATCAACAAAACCTTTGGGGCCCACCTCTTCTTTTTAAATTTTCTCGTGCCGTGTGAAAGATACTCCCTCCCTCCAATCCTCATGACGTCCAAACCTCTTCCCTATTCTCAACCGTTGATCTCCATCCAACGGCCACCATTAAAAGATGGATACTAACTTTTCACGCTTCCATTTCTACACTAACATTATCCCCACCCCCCACCCCACACCCACCTTCAATCAAATTCATAAATTTCCCACTCTTCAACGACCCTCACGGGTTTTCCAAAACTTTCCAAATTAGTCCCTCATCTTTTCAAATGTCACAACTTTTGCACAATACTTTATTCACTTCCCAATTTCTACCCTTCTATTTTAAGAATGTGTGCATTTAAATAGAGGTTGTACATTTTGGTTTTTTTGGGCCAAACCAATGTTGGATGCATACCTAATCACGGTTTGATCAACTTTTGGTTTAAATCAGCCAAGACCTAAACCGATTCGGGTCATAAACCAATTACACAGGCAAACCTTTAGACCCTATCCAAATCGATTTGGGTTTGGTCCTAAACCGTTTTGCTGCACAACCTAAACGGTTTTGCTTAGGTTGTACGAGGTTTTTATCAACACAAACAAAAGGAGAAAAAATAAGTAAATGATAAATTCAAAACAACATAACCATAACTAACTTTTATAATAAAAAGTTACATTAAAGTCTCTTAATAACCGGTTATCCGAAACCTACCGAAATAAGCCGGGTGACTAACTAACTAAACCCGGTTCCTACTAATTCTAATTTCTTCTTGTTTCCTACCTAATTAACCTTCTTCAAAAACTCCGGACCGGAAAAGCTAAACCGGCATCAGCCGCCTCCTTTTTCTGCCGCATTTCCAAAACTTTCCTGTGGTTGTTCGAGTGAACATCACTTGAAAACGTTGGGCTACAAGCGGGTCGGTATTCGGGTAATAGCCGACCCGACTTGTACCGAACCCCACAGGCGTTACAAAGAGTTTTCGCCCCAAGCGGACCGGCTCGCCACTGTGGGGTTTTCTGAACCAAACAATGGCTACAACGCCGCGGCTGAGCCGGTTGACCCGCCGGTTCAACCGGCGCAGGCGCCACAGTTCTCTTCTTCTGTTTTTTAACCGGTGGCTTCCCGAAAACCGACTCGGCGCAAACTTCTACATTTTGCGCCGAGTCGGTCAATAACAGCCATGGGTTTGATGTGTAGGACGATGAAGAAGAACTTGACGTGGATGAATCGGTCAAGGGTGACGTCACCGTGGACCAGACCCGACCGCCGGTTCTTGAACGTTTGCTTCTAGCTTTAGTCTGAACCGGTGTTGTCAAAGCCGGTTTAACGGCTACCGGTGCCGGTTCTGGCTTCTTCTCGGTGAACTTGAATTTAACCATCGGGCATGTTAATGAGTACCCAGCGGAAAATGAGTCGTCCACGAATTGTGACACCCATTCTAGTTCCGCTACGTCCTCAACCTACAACAAAAAATTATATAAATATATAATAAGAAACTTTTATTTAAACAAAGAAAAACGTTTTTTTTTTTTTTTTATAAAAACAATGTGACCGGAAAATTAAGGACAAAAAAAAATTAATAAAAATAACAAATAATAATAAGTAAATTTTATTAAAAAAACGTTTTTTTTTTAATATTGACCGGAAGGCAAAGTGTAACAACAATTTATAATATATATATATATATATAAAGAAACATTTATTTAAATAAAAAAGGAATTTTGTTTATTTTTTTTACAAAAATGTTACCAGAAGGCAAAGTAGAAAAAAATTATAAAAAAATAAAAAAATAAAAACATTATAATAATAATAATAATAATAATAATAGTAATAATAATAATAAATCTTTTATATAAACAAAAAAAAATAAGATTTTTATTAAAAAAGAATGTTACCGGAAGGCAAAGGTCGGTATCCGGGATGGAAAAACCGGCAAGAGACTCATGTTGTTCGGTTTTAACCGGTGAAACAAAACCGGTTTTGTCGTTATCTGTATCAACAACAACAACATGGGTATTATCATCCTCGTTTTCCTCGAAACCACCGTCTTCGGAGAAGTCAAGAAAACCATCGACAAAGAAGTCGTCACTAGGGACACCAATTACCGTCGTAAAGTCGTCGTTAAGTGACTGTGGAAGGTGGTTAACGGTGGTTTTAACGGCGTCCAAACTGTTTCTCAAGGCTCCTTCAACGCATTCCATGTTTAAAATTAACGGGGATTTAACGGCGAAATGGGGAGAAAAGAAAAGAGGGTGAGAATAATGGAAGATAGGGAGAAGTGATAAGTAGTAATATTATTATTATCGTGGGGTGTTTGGTAAAGCATTGAATGAGAAAGAAGTGCTTTTGAAGTGATATAGTACACCTCAAAAGTATACATACATTCTTATACAAAACGCCTATTTTTTTATTTATTGTTTTAGGTAACTTTTTTTTTTATGTTACTTCGAATTTAAATTTGGTATCGTTTGGCTTTTTTAAAATTTGAATCTGCCGGTTTAAATATGATATTATAATGTCTTGTATATTTTAATCATCATTTGGATAAATGTCGTATGTGTAAACTATGCAATAGTTGATTTTAATATACGACCATTGAAACTGACTGAATTGTTTAAACAAAAATAAAGTTAAAATGTTTGAATGGTTTGAAATGTATATGGTTTTATTACGGTTTGGTTGTAATGGTTTATGTATGGTTTGGTTTATTGTTTAAAATCAGTGGTTTAACATTTATTATGTTAACCTTTATCAATTTTTATTGTTTAATAGTAAAGAACGCTTGAAAAACACACTTTTTGTCTAATACCGCTACACGGTTCAAAATGAATCATCTAACCATAAATTGTGAAAACTAACTGTTTGTATTAATTCATCATTTTTTTAAATGGTGGTAAGTTGCTCAACCAAAATGTTCGTCGAAGTTTAACAGGTGATGAACATTCCTAAATTATGCAATATGCATTGAAAAAAATATATACTTTTAAAATTATTTATATTTTTTTTCTTACAGCAAAGTAGACGGATGGTTCTTGTGATTACCAAAATTTTTGATTCGGTGCAAAACTTTCCAAAAGTGCACGCATGACAGTTTACACTTATAAAGCATTTTGTGGATCATCCATATATCTTACCTTTTTTATATGTGGTATAATAACGTTTAATAAATTCAGTCTTATAGTTTATGAACTCATTAATAGGAAGAGAGGTTATGTTTCATAATTAGGTTACGGTGGCCGTTTTTAAATAAATTGATATAAAAGTTTTACAGTTCTGGTTTTAACCTAATATATTTTCTGCGTCGGACTATTAATTTCTATCACATGTCTCACACATGATGATGGTTTCGTCTTTCAGAACTTAAAAACATGTTACGAAAACACCTAAACAGTACATATTCTTGAATTTTAATGCTTATTTATTTTTGTCTTTGCTAATCATAATTTTTGCACAAACCACCCATGTTTTATCCATTTGTTTTTATTATTTTGTTTAGCTAAAGGTTAGGCAAACAACCGTACGTGTTCTTTATGATAATTCAAATTTTAAAACAAACTAAATTACAATTTTCCTACTTTAGTGTACCCGTCAAAGCTTCTTGTTATAAGCTTCTTGTTATAAGGCATTATGGACCTCCATAGTGTCGGGCACACCCGCTCCCCCCCCCCCCCCCCCCCCCCCCCTCGGCGCTATGAAGGTGTTTGAGGGAGAGAGTTATGGAGATAACAAGCATTTTTGCATTGTAATTTGAAAAATTAATTTTCAAGTGTTTTTGCAAAAAAAAAAGATGAATTATTTTGAAAGAAAATTCATTTTTTAATGTTGTATTTTAATTATAATAATGTCTGTATTGAAAAAAAAATTGTTTTTGATTGGTTTTCTCATTTGTTCTCACGGTTCTCGCAATATTTAGCGTTCTCAAGATAACCCTCCCCTATATATATAGGGTAGGGTTCAAATAGGAACCAACCCTTAAGTAAAAACTATATGAACCAATCTGAACCATCCATCTTCAATGACATGATTGTAAATAAGTAAAACTTTAATTAATTGTTATTTTAATAAAGGGGTATTAATGTCTTTTGTTTAATATCATTTATTAGGTAATTAATAAAAAACTCATGTATATTTGGAAACAGCAAATTAGTGTTTATGGTATACCCAAACGTATTTATTGTATATACTATTAAAATTATATCTCGGTATATATACAACAATTTACATTGGTGTATATTCGTTTTTTCATTCATTATCATCACCAACACAAGATATACATTGGTGTATATTCGTTTTTTCATTCATTCATCATCAACACAGATATACATTGGTGTATATTCGTTTTTTCATTCATCATCAATACAGATATTCATTGATGTACACAGATATACATTAGTGTATATTCGTTTTTGAAGTGTACATTGATGTATATCAGTTTTTTTTGTTCATCCATCATCATCATCAAACACATATATACAACGGTGTACATCAGTTATACATTAATGTATATCATTTTTTTTCTTTTCATTCAACATCATCAACACAGATATACATTATTATAAGAAACTCATAACAAAACAACAATTTTGCAAATCAATAATAAACCACACTATAAGGCTAATCCAAATAGAAATCACAAAAAAACGTGATTCTCGCATTAAAAACAATTAAAAAAAATAAAAACAATACATAAATACCTTGATTTTCAACACTATTTAGAAACAAAGCTTGTGATTGTGTTTCATGATCTTCTATCACATGAGATTGTGATTCAACGTTTTCATGTATAGAATTATTATCCATAACTTGGAAATCTGAATCGTTGGCCGATTTTAGATTCTTTTAAATCAAAAGTTTTTTCAATTCAATCAATTTAAATCTTCTGAATTCGACTGGAAGTTATTTCGATTCAATCGAACGTGTTTTTTTTTTTTTTTATTTGGGATTAGAGATGATAATAGGTTGAGAGATTTAAGGAAAGTAAAAAAAACTTGCAAATTAATTGCAGGAAGATAATTAACTGCCATATATAAAACTTTTAATTAAATTGAAATATAATATTTAATTGTCTAATTACATAACTACCCCCTAGATCAAGATCAAAGATGAATGGCTCAGATTGGTTCCTAAGTTCCTAACTAGGCTCTCGGTTCCTATTTGATCTTTTTCCTATATATATATATATATATATATATATATATATATATATATATATATATATAGGGGAAAGGGATAATGGAAACCTTCTAAATGAGAAAACCCATGAAAACCTAACTAGTGGCCAAGATTAATCCACCTCAACCTCTATTATTTTAATAAAAAAGGGTAATCTAGTAAATTTACCCTTCCCCCTCTTTTTCTAATTTGAATTTTCTCTCTCCCCCTCCTATATAAACAACTCCCTCTCTCTCTCTCTCTTCATCTCTCTTCCACCATCTTCAAGATTAATCCCACCACCACCACCCCTACCGCCACCTCCACTGCCACCACCGCCACTGCCACCCGCCACCACCACCACCACCGCCACCACCACCACCACCTTCAGCCCACATCTTCAAGTCTTCAACGTGTCCTCTCAGCTTCATTCCACATCTGTGTTGCCTCTCACATCTCCAGCACATCAAAACAAGAGAGATTGGAGATATAGAGAGAGAAAGAAAGCACTGTAGAAAGTGGATCTGGTGCATCATCATCTTTATTCTCGCCGTCAACATCCTCCTCTGCTCCTTCCTGATCTGTAGATATTGGTGTGTTTTTTTTTTTTATTACATATTGGTGTGTTATTAAAGTTTACATATTGGTGTGTTTTTTTTTTCTGAAATAGTCTATGTCATTTGTTTTTTTTTTTCTAGCATCCCTTTTTTTTGTTTTTTCTGAAAATAGTCTAGTCATTTGTTTTTTTTTTTTTTGAAACAATTATTTCCAACTTAATTCTTTTTGTTTTTTCTGAAATAGTCTAGTCATTTGTTTTTTTTTCTAGCATCCCTTTTTTTTTTTTTTTGGTTGGGGGGTTAGGTGGTTTAATATTTTTTTTTGGGTGATTGATTATGTTAAACATCGAAAAAGATTTTTCGTTTTGTGTTTTATGTTCGTAGTATCTTTGTGTTTAGTTTGGGTGTTTTTATCGTCTATATTTTTGTATGATCTTTGTGTTTAGTTAGGCTGTTACATGTGCAGCACATCTGTTTTTATCGTCTATATTTTTCTTATATAGGATTACGAATCAGAGGATGATGGGCTTGGAGGTGGTTTAATATATATCTTTTTTTGTGTTTCTAGTTTTTTTTTTTTTTTTTTTTGGTGGGGGGGGGGGGGGGAGGGTTGTGGGGTTAGGTGGTTTAATATTTTATTTTTTTTAAGTTGGAAATAATTGTTGTTTTTTTGTGTGTTACTAGCATCTCTTTTTTTGGGTGATTTATTATGTTAAACCATCTAAAATGATTTTTTGTTTTGTGTTTTATGTTCGTAGTATATTTGTGTTTAGTTAGGGTGTTTTTATCGTCTATATTTTCGTATAATCTTTGTGTTTAGTTAGCCTGTTACGTGTGTAGCATATCTATTTTTTGCAGTCAAATTATGTTTTCTGTTTTCTAGCATATCAAATTCTGTTCTATGTTTACTGCAGACTACATAAGTGTTGTCTGTGTTTTTCCTGTTACACATGTAAATAATTGTTGTTTTCTTGTAAATAATTGTTGTTTCACATGTACATAAGTATTGTCTGTATTTTTATTTTTTTAAGTTGTAAATAATTGTTGTTTTTTTTGTGTGTTACTAGCATCTCTTATTTTTGGGTGACTTATTATGTTAAACATCGAAAATGATTTTTCGTTTTGTGTTTTTATGTTTGTAGTATCTTGTTGTTTAGTTAGGGTGTTTTTATCGTCTATATTTTCGTATAATCTTTGTGTTATGTTAGACTGTTTACGTGTGTAGCATATATGTTTTTTGCAGTCAGATTATTTTCTATGCAACAATATGTCTGCTTTTGTTTAATATGTTTTTTTAATCAAAATTGGTGAAATTTAATATCTGTTAACATATGCAACAATATGTCTGCTTTTGTTTTTTACCAGTATGTGCATGTTTGTATGAGTATTATAATGTGTGGAATGTATGTTTGCATCTGTTTCCTATATTTTTGCACATGTTTCGTATGTAACAACAAAACTATGGTATAAATTAGTTTCTGTTTCGTATGTAACAGCAGAACTAAGTTGTTATAAATTAGCTTCTGATTTTTTTACCATATATTGATTAAAACAAAAGTCACTAATCATTGGATCAAATCTATGTTTGCGTCTGTTTCGTATGTAACAGCAGAACTAAGTTGCTATCAATTTCGTATGTTTGATAATCTTTGATAACTAAATGTATAAAACAATGTTTTTTTGTATCAGTTTCGTATGTTTTTTTGTAATCCATTTGGTTAACATACGTTAAGCGGGGGGGGGGGGGGGGTCTTTTACATGTAAATTGATGATTTTTGTTTTATTTTTGCAGGTGAGCATATTTTTTGCATTAAAGATGAAGATGATTATCAAGAATGAAGTGTAGACATTTTTTTTATTTATGATACTTTTTTTAGCATTTGTTGATTTGTAATGACCGTTTTGTTTGTTTTTTAGCATTTTGTAAGAAACAATTCTTGTGTACATTTGAATGTTTTTTTATCAATAAAGTTTTTAGCACTTTGTAATGACCGTTTTGTTTGGTTTTAGCACTTTGTAAGTAACAAAATGCCTATAACCATATTAATTCTCGTTACGTATGCAACAATTCTGGTGCTGGTACAATAAAACGAAAAAAAAAACATGGTATAATAAAAAAAATAATAAATCAGCATTTTTTAAATAATATACACTGGCAACTCAGTTTTAACCTACGTAACACAACACATGTTACATATGTAACACGGGTATCTGGCAGATTTAGGACAATGGTCACAAAAGTATGAGAGAGATGATGTGACATGTGTGGGGTCCACTTGTCATATGTGCTTTTTCAGAAAAATGGCATTTGACCATTGTGCCATTTTTTTGTCCTTTACCTTAATAAATATATTAAAATAATATAGAATGAATCTAGACCATTGATCACTTTAGATCAATGGCTACAAATAGGTTTACATGGTTTACTCATTTTGGAGGGTTTTTATTATAACCATCCCCTATATATATATATATATATATATATATATATATATATATATATATATATATATATATATAGGATTGGGTTTAAATGAGAACTCCATTGAGTTGTGAGAACTAGAGAACTCCTTTGGACCATTCATCAAGTGACACATCACCACCTTTATAATTGTTTGTATTTTTTTTAATTAGGGGCAATAAAGTCCGTTACACACAATTAGGTATGGGGTTTTTGGTAATTTTGCACATGTAATGATTACTCCCTATAATTAAATAATAATAATAATAATAATAATAATAATAATAATAGATTAAAACACACACACACACTCTCTCTCTCTATAATCAGATTCAAAACTCTCTCTCTCTCTCTCTCTTCTACTCTCTCTCTCGTCCTCCCTCTCTCTCTCTCATACAAACAAACAATTCTCTCTCTCTCTCCGGCCTTCTCTCTCCCTCTCTCCCTCTCTCTCATCTTATAAACAGGAAGACGATGAAAGTTAGACGAGGTGGTGGTGGTCGACGGTTCGAAGGTGTTTTTTGACGAATCTGTGGAGTTTCGATGCTATTTTCGGTGGTTTTGATGGTGCAGAGGGGTGTTTTGATAGTGCAAAGGGGTCGATTGGCTGGTTTGTGGGGGTGGGTGGCACAGAGGGTGGTCCAAAGGGTGGTTCGGTGGTGGTTTTGTTGGGGGTGGTTCGAATGGGTGGTCAACGGGTTCCGATGGGGGATGTGGGTTTGACGATGATGGTGGTTTGAAGATGGTTATTTATGGCTGTGGCTGAGGATGATGGTTCATGGCTGTGGGAGGCGACGGTTTCCGGTGGGTATGGTGGCTTGGGGGTGAAGGCGACGGGGTGGGGGTGGTTTTGGATCTGGATCTGAATGGGTAAGATGATGATGATGATTATTATTATTATTATTATTATTATTATTATTATTATTATTATTATTATTATTATTATTATTATTATTATTATTATTATAAGGTTTTAACAGTTTTTTCTTTGGTTTTGTGTGAAGATGATGATGGTGGAGGTATCTGGTGGTTTATTATTGTTGGTGATGTTCAAATGGTCCAGAGGATTTTATCTTTAAATCAGGTGTTATTATTTGTTGTTTCTTAATAGGGTATAAAGCGTGTATTTGGGATTTTATCTTTAAATTTTGCTAATCAATTAGAAAATACCGTTTAGGCCAAGGTGGTCTCTAGTTGTTTGCATCATCCTGCTTCGTTGCAGTTTGTAGCTTTCATATTTTTGATTCCATTCTAAATCGTGTTAATCACACTTGCAAATTTAAAATATATTGTGGTGTTTACACCATCGTAATTTAAGTAGAAGTTTTGTAAATAATTTGTTAGTCGTTCGTGCATAGCGACTTTTGTGTTTTAAAGTAATGTAAATAGGGAGTAGCCTATGTTTTTTTTCTCTTTTTGGTGCACACTAACTTAATGGCGTTTTATTGTCATAATCCCCTTTTATTTTGTTTTTTTCTAATGATTTTTAGACGTGCCTAATGATTTTTGTTTTCTGTGTTTGGACTCTTTGATGATATGTCTACTGATTTTTAGATTTAGAAAAAAGGTGTGCATCCTTTTTGGTTGTTCAACTCACTTGGATTACACCAACGTAAACTGTTTTTTTGGTCGTTCAATCACTAATGGATTACACCAATGTAAACAGGGTTTTTTTTGGTGCTTTTTGCTTAGCATTCTAATAAACATCTTTCTAGTTTGTTTTTTACACTAGTGTATTTTTGTAGAAATTTGTGTGTTGCAGATTTACACTGGTGTAATTACACCAGTGTAAATCATACAAATTTTATGGATGGTTGGTACAATTTGATTTTTTGTTTTAAAAAAGTAAATCAATTAAAAAAAATAAAGTTAAAAAAATGAATATTTTTAATAATGGAGTTTTTTTATTGGTAATTTACACCGGTGTAATACGTATTTATATACGTATCACATGTTTGGAAAAAACATGTATTTATACATTTTAGGTTTGATTTTTGCTGGTTAAATATATGCTTGATGAAATTTGAGTTTTTTGTTGGTTATTTACACCGGCGTAATACGTATTTATATACATATTACATGTTTGGAAAAAAAACTGGTTGTTATTTTTTATACATTTTTAGGTTTGATTTTTGTTGGTTAAATATATGCTTGATCAAATTTGGTCTTTTTGATAGTAATAGATGTTTTTGATGTAATGTGAATGTAAGTAAAGAAATTGTGTGTTTTTTGGGTGGGCGTAGCGCGGGTCAACGAAGAGAGGCGAATGATGACGATCTTCAAGTTTTTTGAGTTCGTGGTTTTATTAAATTCGGTAGGGTGGACAATGAAGAGAGGTCGATGATGATCAACATTTTGGGGAGCAAGTTTGCGTGTTCAAGTTTTTTTTACGACGTTTTTGTGTTGTTTTACACCAACGTAAATTTGACAAAAGTGTAAAACTCGAGGGGACAGATGACATAGTAGCAAATGTAAAAATTACGAATTTTGAATAATTTATGTATGGCAGATTTACACTGGTGTAATTACACCATCTAAATCACCCTCATCATATGTTTGTTTGGTTTTTTACACTAACGTATTTCTTAGAAGTTTGTGTATGACAGATTTACACTGGTGTAAATAATTACACCAGTGTAAATCATCGTAGATCATCCTCATCAGATTTTTCTTTCAAAAATGATTTTTTGGAATAATTGAATAAAAAATTAAAATAATATTATATTAATTATTTCTCTTTCATGGTGATTTTACTTAAATACCCCTTAATGTACTTTTATTGTATTAAAATATGTTAAATAACAAGTAAAGACAAAAAATCTAAAGATTTAATCTTAACCATTGGATCATTAAGATCAATGGTCCATAAGGGTTCTCTAGTTCTCACAACTCAATGGAGTTCTCATTTTAACCCAACCCTATATATATATATATATATATATATATAGGAAAAAGATGAAATAGGAACCAAGAGCATAGTTAGGAACTTAGGAACCAATCTATATATATATATATATATATATATATATATATATATATATATATATATATATATATATAGGGGAAAGTTAATTTGAGAACAACTATATTTCGTGCGAACCGCGAGAACGGCATCTAAAACCATTCAAATTCCAAATTTCTTTTTACACTTGTCTTTATTACTAAAATTCCATCCCAAAAACACAAATTACGCGTAAAAATTCAAACGTATACGAAAATAATTTGTTTTTACACATGTGTAAATTGACTGTTTATACATGTGTAAACTGTTGCATTTACACATGTGTAAAAAGTTAATTTGAAAGTGTTTTTGCAAGAAAAGATGAATTATTTGGAAAGAAAATTCATTTATTAATGTTGTATTTTGATTATAATGAGGTTTGTATTAAAAAAATTTGATTTTGATTGATTTTTTACTTGTTCTCACGGTTCTCACAATATTTAGCGTTCTCAAGATAACCCTCCCCTATATATATATATATATATATATATATATATATATATAGAAAAAAGATCAAATAGGAACCAAGAGCCTGGTTAGGAACTTAGGAACCAATCTGAGCCATTCGTCTTTGATCTTGATCTAGGGGGTAGTTATGTAATTAGACAATTAAATATTATATTTTAATTTAATTAAAAGTTTTATATATGGCAGTTACTTATCTTCCTGCAATTAATTTGCAAGTTTTTTTTACTTTCCTTAAATCTCTCAACCTATTATCATCTCTAATCCCAAATAAAAAATAAAAAAAAAACACGTTCGATTGAATTCGATTGAATCGAAATAACTTCCAGTCGAATTCAGAAGATTTAAATTGATTGAATTGAAAAAACTTTCGATTTAAAAGAATCTAAAATCGGCCAACGATTCAGATTTCCAGGTTATGGATAATAATTCTATACATGAAAACATTGAATCACAATCTCATGTGATAGAAGATCATGAAACACAATCACAGGCTTTGTTTCTAAATAGTGTTGAAAATCAAGGTATTTATGTATTGTTTTTATTTTTTTTAATTGTTTTTCGTGCGAGAATCACGTTTTTTTTGTGATTTCTATTTGGATTAGCCTTATAGTGTGGTTTATTATTGATTTGCAAAATAGTTGCTTTGTTATGAGTTTCTTATCATAATGTATATCTGTGTTGATGATATTGAATGAAAAGAAAAAAAATGATATACATCAATGTATAACTGATGTACACCGTTGTATATATGTGTTTGATGATGATGATGAATGAACAAAAAAAACTGATATACACCAATGTACACTTCAAAAACGAATATACACCAATGTATATCTGTGTACATCAATGTATATCTGTATTGATGATGAATGAAAAAACGAATATACACCAATGTATATCTGTGTTGATGATGAATGAATAAAAAAACAGATATATACCAATGTATATCTTGTGTTGGTGATGATAATGAATGAAAAAACGAATATACACCAATGTACATTGTTGTATATATACCGAGATATAATTTTAATAGTATATACAATAAATACGTTTGGGTATACCATAAACACTAATTTGCTGTTTCCAAATATACATGAGTTTCTTATTAATTACCTAATAAATGATATTAAACAAAAGACATTAATACCCCTTTATTAAAATAACAATTAATTAAAGTTTTACTTATTTACAATCATGTCATTAAAGTTGGATGGCTCAGATTGGTTCCTATAGTTCCTACTTAAGGGTTGGTTCCTATTTGAACCCTACCCTATATATATAGGGTAAAGTTCCTGTAGAAATATTGTTTTGTGTGAGAAGTGTAGGAACCAATAAGAATTGACATGTAGGCATCATTTTTTTTTTTATTTTGGAATGATGTATTGGGTTGTTTTGGCTTGAAAAACACTTAACACAACAATATGCAAAAATTTAAAACACAATCCAATGTATTATAGTCATTAAATTTAAATTATAAATAAAACACCCTAGTAATTACTTAAAACACTCTGCTTATTGTTTTCGGTTATTAATTTGTTATGTTTGATGTTTTTCTAAGCGAAACAATCCAAAACATCATGAATACGTCAAATAAAATATGCATACATATCAATTTTTAATCCTTCCTACAATTCTCACACAAACCAATATTCTTACAGGATCCTCTACCTATATATATATATATATATATATATATATGTATATAACATTACATACTATTAATAGGTAAAGGGATCTGAATAGTGTTTTTTTTTGCCCATTATTATATGTGCTTATAGATTTTAGTTGTTGAATTTAGCATGCAACTGTGGCGTGGTGGTTTTTTTGATATGTTGCATAGCATCCACTTGGGTTCGAGTTTCTACCCTGGTGTTTTTACCCTTTAATTGTTTTATTAACCTACTGGCCTTTGTTTATCTTTGACATGTATTTAGACCACTCTTAATTAGTGGAATTGCGCCTGTTCCACAAAACCAGAACATTTTAACATTTTAGTGAGAGATAGACCAGGGACTTGCAGAGAGAACGGAAAGATGAGAGACAAAGATAAGTATAGTTTCCGGTCACTGCAGCGGCTGTCAGTTGCTGATTCCTCTTATTGGCCTATGTGGCGGTTCAGTCCTCATCACCTAATCTAGCCGCTGCTCCCACTCATCGTCCATATAGTTTCTTCTTCCACCACTATGGCGACCCCCCCCCATTCAACCATGACAATTAGACGAAACCGGTGGCATAACCGGTACAAGCAGACGACGCATGCGACGGACCCTATATAGCCACCACCACGACCTGCTGAATCGGAAGAGATAGGTTTTGAGTATTGGTGATGGCCTAGGGTTTGGCTCCACTCTGACAGTAAGTTTACTAGAAAACAATGCGATAATGTTGGATCCGAATATAACATTCATAATAAATATATAAGCTGTGTATAGAGATATAGAGAAAGCTGATTTGTTTCAGATTTTTTGTAATGGTGAGGATTTTGATTTAAAATATATGGACAAACATTCAAACACAAACACATACCATTTAAACACAAATACATACCATTCAATGGCACCGCGGACTAATAACGAGCAGATCGCGTTGGTGAAGGCCTGGATCAATGTCAACGGAAATCCGCCAAGCAATAGGTCGGATTGTTGGCGCAATGCGTTTAGAGGAATACAATCGAATTAGCCAAACAAACAACCGCAACATTGATGAGATCGCCCATAAGTGGTGGGATGTACGCTCAAAGTGTATGAGATGGAACACCATCTTCCAAGCCATGATGAAGGAGCACCCTGGCATTAGCCAACAAATGGGAATCCAACTCACATAAGACATCTATCGGGAGCAGTACGGAACCGACTTCGCATTCACCCATGTTCTATCATGGCAATTGCTCCATCTTTTTTTAAGTTTCAATGTTTAATTATTAATGTTTAGTGTTTTATTTTAGTATTTTTAATGTTTAATATTTAATATTTAGTTTTACTGTTTAATGTTAGTTTCGAAAATGATACTTTAAAAGATTACATAAAACTTAATTAAAACCATTACATAAACTTAAAATAAAACATTACATAATCCTAAATTAAAACATTACATAATCCTAAATTAAAACATTTATTAAACCTAACTTAATTAAACACACCTACGGAGAGTAGTTATCGCAATCCTCGAGTGTATACTCCGGCGATGACACATAACGTTCGTTATCACGACCGTCCAACCTAGCATTCGAGCAGATGCAGCCAAAGTCAGGACTTGAAAGATAGTATGGTTCATCATCCATACTCATATACTCCCCACCAATGTCTGCTTTGTACCCTTCCTCATTTGGGGCCGGAGTAGGAGGGTTTGGGGTGAGGTTGGGTTGGGTTGTGTCTCCACCAGTTGCAGCTGCTCCAATCCCATGACAACCATGGTGTAGTCAATAGCCCATATACATTCCTCATCTATAAGAGGAGCATCTGGATCGGTTACTATTCCACCTGGTAAAGGAGGAATGGTTGTTACTCGACGAGGAGTGTACACTGTATGAGGAGGAGTGTACACTGGTTGACGAGGAGGAGTGTACACTATAGGAGGAGGAGATGACATTGATTGAGGATGAGGAGGATGAGGAGAGGACACTGGTTGAGAACGTCTGCGGCGAGAGTATCGCCAAAGATTGGAAGGTCCGGCAGGTTCGTTAGGATAACCACCACCATATCTTTAAATGTTTAAGTGATAATTGTGACTGATAATTCGTTTTGTGTCTTGTATTTATAGGGTTAGAAAACTAGCCGTTAGAATAGTAACCCTTTGAAAACTAGCAGTTGGAATAGTAACCGTTTGAAAACTAGCCGTTTGAATATTTTTTTTAATATTAAATATTTTTTTAATTAATATTAAATATTTCATATTATTTTTTATTATTTTTTAATTTAATAAATTTTCTTTTAATATTATTATTATTATTATTATTATTATTATTATTATTACTACTACTATTACTATTATTATTAATATTATTATTTAAATAAAAAGACAATAATTAAGCAATGATTACCCAATCATTTATAAAGTTATATGAAGTCATTTCCCACTACACCCATCTTTTCTCATAAAGCTCCACGGAGCCCCTTATAATGCTTTATAATATTTTATTCCCCATAAACCCCATGGCGCCCCATGAAACCCCCCCTCCACTACACATGTCCTTATGAAACTCAAATTATACATTAGATCTTTTAATGTTTTTATTTTTACTGCCTTTTATTTGAAAACTTATCACGCTAGTTGTCCTTTACATTTAACCCCATCTAAATTTCGAGTAAGCTCAAGTCATGCGCATGCATATGAGTGCACAAGGGTAATTTTTTCCTTCCCCCTTAATTCCACTCTAATTTATCTCTTTCGTATTGAACCACCACCATACCATTGAACAACTACAACGTCACATTGCAAGCACATGAGTGTCACAGCACCACCACCACATCCGCCACTATCTCGTACCACTCTACTTTTTTCTGATCAAAACAACCTCACGGTTGTCCCCTTCTTCTATTTTACTATGGTCGTCGGTAAACTACAATAATACCATCGGAAAGCCAAAACACAAACTCACTGTCGGAACCGCCAACATTAAACCCCAAATACCTTTGCATTTTCTTTAAACTAAAACCACACACTTTTGGATGACTTTGAAGAGAGAAAGAGAACGAAGGAGAGGGGGAATGCAAGAAAGATCGGAGAACTTGTGAATCGTTTACAAGTTCCAATAAGCTGATGAACTTATTTTCAATGTGATTTGAACTAGGGTTGTCCAAAAAGTCCATGGCTTGGAGCTCGCTTAGATTTAGCTAGGAAAAAGCTCGCTCAATATGGCTTGGTTTGAAACTAAGCCGAGTCGGTTCGGGTCAGTTAGAAAGCGAGCCTAGCTCGGCTCGGTTCGTAACGAGCCGACCTAGCTTGGTTTGGATCGGGTAATTCTAATTTTTAATAAATATTATTTTTATATACAAATAATATGCTATAAAAATGTTTAAAAAAAGAGGAGAACATGTTACATTTTTAATACTTGTTAATGATAACATAACGATTTGTGTGCTTGGGATTGAATTTACAACTAATCAAGTTATTTTAATAAACCATAACAGAATGACAAGTACTCAAGTTATCAAACTTAATAGTGCCTAGATTTCAAACAGGTTAGTACTTAGGAGTGTAATTGGACATCTATTGCATATTAAGGGGTTTTTTTGTAAGCTGGTGAACTTATATTGTATTTCACTAAAATTTGAGACGTATTTTGTATTTGATTGAATTTGATTTTGGCTAGTAATATATTATGTTGAACTTATTTTAAATGTATTCTTATGAACTATTGAATGATATTTTAAAAAATTGAATTTTGAAAGCTTCCATCCGCTCATCCTTCGTGTTAAGGGCACCTGTTCCTTGCCTTTCCATGCTTAGAATTTGGACGATGGCACTATCATTGGTAAGGCAGAGGAAGTCGTTAGGGCGTTGGGCATTATTTACTCAAAGGGGGCGTCTCTAGGGCTTAGGCTTAATATTCCCTAGCGAGATTAGCAGGCCCGTGGAGGCGTTAAACTGCTTGGGAAGGCGGTTAGTCGGGATAGAGGATTTATTCAATATTTGGCAGCTAAAAGAGCTCTACGGACGGTTAACCTTATAAAACACTTGTCGGGCCTGAAGGACCCCCAAAGTGAGCTCATTTTGTTGCGCTCGTGCATGGGGGTTGCTAAATTAGTTTTTGGGCTCCGGACTTGTCAACATGAACATGTCAAAGAGGCTGTGTCGATCTTTGATGCAGGCCTGCGAGGGGCAGTTGAAGACATTGTTGTCTGCGGAGGACCACATTTTGGCGACCTCCAGTGGAGGTTGGCTTTTTTCCTTATGCATTGTGGGGGCTTAGGGCTTTTCTCGGCGGAGGACATCTCCGTATAAGCCTTTATGGCATCCAGGGCCCAGTAGTGGAAATTGTAGGACCACATCTTGCAAAGCGCTGGTGTTGTGGGGTGGATCCGAAATACTCCCTTGCGCTTGGTAATATTCAAACAACTCTCCAGAACTTTGATCTAGGTGGTTTCACTAATAAGGAGACTGCCCCTAAGAAAGCTTAACAAACTTTGACGAGTGCTCTTTATGGTAAACACATATAGGATATGGAGGAACGGTTCAATATGACCCTGTGTCAAAAGCCAGTTTTTGCTAGTCTCAAGGGGGCTCATGCCCAGGATTTTTTTACTGTTATGCCCATTGAAGGTCTTGGCAAATAGATGTCAGTAGTTGAATATAGAGTCATCCTCAAATACCGGCTCATGATTCCTTTTTTCCATCGAGAGGAATCGTGCCCTGTTTGCAAAAAAAAAAAAAAAAAAAAAAAAAAAAAAATCTATTTGGATAGGTTTGGTGAGGATACACTCCATTGTAAGGAATTGCTGGGGGTTCAAGTATCGTCATGACTAGGTAAGGGATGTTTTATGGATGTGCTTAGGCGTGCCGGAATCTCAACCAAGAAAGAGTCACCTATTAACTTTCTGACTGATCCGTGACAGGGAAGATCTACCCTGCGTCATGCGGACGTCCTTGTGTTTGGCTGGGCAGTAGACATGTACAAATCGTTTTTTTTTTAAACCGGTCCGAGTTAAAAACCGGTCCGGGTTTTGAAGTTTTAAAAAAATCGGTTTTTTTCACAAACCGGTCCGGATCCCAAACCGGTTTTTAAGTGGGATGACAACCAGTTATACAAACCGGTCCCGACCGGGTTGGACACCGGTTACAACCGGGTTGAAAACCGGTTTTTAAAAAACCGGTAAAAACCGGTCTGATGCTGCTGTTATCTGCTGGCTGCTGCTGTTTCTGCTGTGTTTCAGCAGAATTTTTTTTTGTTTTTTGAACA
The DNA here is from genome assembly GCA_028751855.1 of Ambrosia trifida. Lineage (NCBI taxonomy): Eukaryota > Viridiplantae > Streptophyta > Magnoliopsida > Asterales > Asteraceae > Ambrosia > Ambrosia trifida. The sequence goes on from CM054122.1 coordinate 15,054,255, forward strand.
ATTTAAACACTAACAATTATTATCAACACAAGGTAACTTAAAAATACGATTTCATTGATTAAAAAACATGATAAAAACATCGAAACATAAAGAAATCCGAAGATAACATGAAACATAATACAAAACATAATCTTAAAAAAACATAGTCTTAAACGAAAATAAGTCTTCAAACATAGTCTAATCTTCACCCGAATCGGCGTTGCTTCTTATCCATTCATCCATTTCGGCTTCATATTCGGTCATTGGTTTGGTTAAGTCCGTGTTGACCTCGTCCTCGTACACTTCGCCTTCATATTCAAGTTCTCCCTCAAGTGAGCATATGTTTTGCACCATCTCCGCCGCATCCAAATAATCCTTCAAGCAAATGGCCATCTCTACCGAAGGTGGAGTTAGTCGCGTCCTACGTATCGAAATGACCCTGCCACTAATAGAGAAAGCAGATTCCGAAGCTACCGTGGAAGCTTGGACGGTTAGTAAATCTCGGGCCGTGGCGGCTAAGACCGGAAATTGATCTTCCTTACTTTTCCACCAAGCCAACACATCAAAATTTTTAAATTCTTAGGGAGTCAAACCTTTTAAATAATTTTCGGCACCATACCTCCCAAGTTCGCTACTAGGAGCGTTATCTCGTGCACGTTTATTAGACGTGTCCAACAAATCATTGTATAAATCAAAATCCGTATCAAGTACATTTTGAGAAGCTTGTCTCATTTGCATTTGAATGGACGACATTTGACCATAACGTTCAAAATAAACATCATACATATCCGTGAGATGTTTATTAAATCTTCCTACCATACCTTGTGAAAAATACGGATCTTTTACCGTGTTCAAGTCCAACTCGTTGCAAATTTTTTCAATTATATTTTCTACCCCCCCTATATTGTAACACGGGTTAAAGCGGATGCACAGGTAAAAACCGCCGGTAATTCCAAAAAATATTTTCTAAATTTTTCCTTCATAGTTGCCACCATTTCTTTGTATGGACTACCTCTACATTCCATTTCCCCTAATTTTCTAGTCATGTTATATAACTTGTGAAGTGTTATACAGCTAGTGGGATAATAAACTCCCGACAAAGCGGTTGTTGAAGCTTTGAAAACTTGTAGTATTTCGGCAACAACTTCAATGACATTCCAATGCATTGGATTGTATGGTGCCGTTTTCCCCCGACTCACCAAAATATTATGAAATGCAATTAAACTTTCTTTTTGCAAAACGTGCTTTTCGAACGTGTTACAAGTGGAACTCCACCTTGTTGGACAATCCCAATTTGGACCCAAACAAAGGGCATTCACACTTTTGCAAAATTTCATATATTTAGCATGCCTTGTATTGTTGCTATATATATATCGCGTAACATTCTTCGAAAACCTTCTCTTTGTGTTTCAATAACTTTTAGACCATCTTGAACGGCCAAATTGATTATGTGTGCGACACAACGACTATGAAAAAATACCCCTTCACAAATAGGTTGGTATCTTAATTTTAATTGTGTGATATCCACGGTATTATTCGACGCGTTATCAAAAGATATTGATAAAATCTTGTTTGATAACTTAAACGTTTGAATAACTTTGTCAATCATAGAGAAAATATTTGCACCGCTGTGAGGGTAATTGTAACAACCGGCAAAAATAAGGTAATTCCGTACAGATTAATTAATAAATGATTAACGTAATCAAACGCAATTATGTGTGATTTAATTATCAAGGCCTTAAGAGATAGCAATTTCCAAATAGTGCATAGGAATGCATACGTTTAATGGTAAAACATGATTGGATCATGTGCGAATAAGCTATCCGGTATGGACGTTGGCAATTACCCGGTAATAATTAAATAAACGAAACGGATCCCGGACACCCAGGATATAAAATAAAGGGTATTTTCATAAGATATAATGAGTTTTGGAACTCCAAAACCATAAATGAAAACGTCTTGTACAAATCTCCCGGTAACGAATAAAATGCGCGTACCGCACCCGATACGCGTATAGCTCATAATTTCACCCGGCAAAAGCCTAAATAACCAATCAACGCTTAAATTTGACTATATTTAAGGGTTATTAAAGGTATTTTTAATGTCCGAATAACGCGTGATTAAAACCCGAAAAATACCCGAACGACACCCGAACGACGGGGGATTAAACATAACAAATATTGGGTAAATATTTGGAGTTGTGGACCCCACCTAAGCCACCAAAGGGGCCGGCCTAAATGGCCACATTATCTCCTTTCTTTGAGACATAATAATAACCTATAAAACCTATATTAACAAGCATGCATGGTAAAGATAATGTGTAAGATTTGCAAGTACAAAGCATGATCAACTTGATTGCTTTTTCATAAAGGATTTCGGCCCTATGGCCATATAATCCAAGACCAAGACAAATCATATCATTATCTAGTGCACATGCTTGTAAGAAGATATTACATAAAGATCTCATGTGCAATCCATGGAAAGATTATATAAAGATTACAAAGATTTAGCAAGATTCACAAGCCACCTCTCTCTCTCCTAATTCTCACGGCCAAACACCCTCAATTATAATCTTCCAAGATCACTATGGTACAACACAAATCTCCTAAATCTTTAGCAAGATCACATACAATCTAAGAAAGATATTGGAAGATTACATGTGATAATTATATATGAACATGTGTTAGAGACTTACACATTCAAACTTTCCTTTTCCTTTTTCTTCTCCTTGATGCCGTGAGTTGCTTCACACCCACACACACCCTTCTTTCAAGTTTCTACATCTTCAAAACACTTAAAACAATCCATCATCCAAACCCCTATTGTGTGTTTCAAGCTTGGAGCTTAACCACTAAGGAAGAACACACTAAACCCCTCTCAAAATCAAAGGTTTTGTCTTCCCTAGCCTTGTGCTAGTAGTAAGCTTCTTAATCTTGTTTTTGATTGTTATTATTCATGTATGTGTTCTTAGAAGCAAGTTGTACATGAAGGGTTTAAAAGGTGGTTTTGAACATAATCTTTAATAGGTTTTACATGTGTAAAATGGAAGATTAAAGATATGAAAATAAACCATGGATTTGATAATGATGATGTATTAATCTTGAAAATATGTAAAGTTTGCATCTAAAACTAAGTAGGATGATGTTTTGGGTTAAAATTGTAGAATAAACTTGAATATGTTAAGAGTAACTTTAAATCATCTTATTATGATCATACATGGTGTAATATGTGGTAAAACATGTTAGAAGTTCATGAATGAAGATGATGGAAAATCTAAGTTAGCTTACTTAGATGAATGATATTTTGTTAAAATGGACAAATACATAAAACACACACATAAGTAGTCTTCCACATGAAATACAAGACTAACATAAGTGTTTTGATACAAAAATAACTTACCAATAAAAAGTTGAATCTTCAAAGTTTACTATTTTGAGTGAAAAATGTTAACTTTGGAAGCTAGAGTGGAAAAATGCAACTTTTGGAAGTTAAGGGACTAAAGTTGTAACTTTGAAAGTTAGAGGACTAAAATGGATATTTTAGAAACTATTAGTCCAAAAATACAAGTATGGAAAGTTCGGTGTCAAAAATGTAAGTAATAAAGTCTAAGGATGATTTTTGTAAATACTAGTAGAAATACTTGGGTATTTTGTATAAAAGTGTATTTTTGAAAGTATAAAAATACAAAGGGTTTTAAAATAAGGATTTTTATAAAATAGAGATTTTATAAAAATGTTAATCAAACTTGAGAAACTTATACAAAAATGAATACTTTTATATAAATGGGAATATAAAAGTATTGGAAGCATTTTTGTATCTAAGTTAACAAGTTGGGCTAAAATACAAACCTTCCAAGTAACATGGGTTAGAAATGTGGATAATATTTCTATAAAGCACATGTTGGGAAAGACTTGGAAGAATTAACTAATCGAGTTAAGATATCGAACTAAGACGCGTTAACGAACCGTACACGGACAAATCATGAGAAAAATGCCATTACGGCAAGATAAGAAAAATATATATTTTAAGAAGTAAAATATATATATATACATTGGGTGAAAACTAATAAACACTTTCCTAAGTGTTAAGAGAATTATTCGTGGGAGAAAACACATGACATAAACGAATAAGACGTTAAAACAAACGTATATACTTAACAAGAAAAATTACACATTTATATATATGTACGCTCGTCTCGGCAGAATTCTAGTATATCTACTTAATGGGAAAGTAGATATGTGGGAAGGAAAGCCGCAACGAGAAGACAAAGATATATATATATGTGTATGTCGTACCAACGAGATCCTAGTATATTTATTTGAATGGGAAAATAAATATACGGTATGGTGAGTTGAATCGGACGTTAAGAATATACAATCGAACGACAAGACCTTAGCATATTTGTTTAAATGGGAAAAACAAATGTGTGGCAAAGTGAGTCGGGTCGAGCATTGAAATATATATTATATCGAGCGATGCGATCTTAAGTATAATTATTTAAATGGGAAGATAATTATATGTTAAGTGAAGTCGAGTCGATGATAATAAGATACAAGTTATGGAAATATTAACAAGAGTAATATATAACTTGTAACACAAAGGGGTAATGTAACGCCAACGAAACCTAGGGTACGCGCTTAATTAAACGGGATTTGGAATAACTTGTGGTCGGGAGTTGGGTGTACAACTTGCCAAGGCACATGCACTATAGGAATAGTGACTTATACGTCTAGGACGTTTGTAGGTGCGAGACCCTCTATGCTATCTACTTAGTGAGCCAGACAGTGTTTCAGGTGAGTTTCACGGCCCCATTTTACTGTTTTAACTGGGGGAAAGATATGTTTGTCAAACGTTGTCACATGTTGAAAGTTTTCAAAGGTTAAAATGTGATAAGTGGTATGATGAGTACTTGAGCAGTGATCGCCACTCGGGGTTGAGTCCTCTCTTCCGTAATCATTAATTCAGGGAAATGAAACCGAAAGAATATTTGGATAGTACTATTGGTGCCTGACAAGGCCCACCCCTAATCGATAGCGTCGATTATGCATTAGGTTATGCCTGGGGTGCATATATTCTGAACTTAAGTCGGGGGAAAACCGAGCAACGACTTGGAGCGGGGCATTATTATTAGTCTTGGTTTGGTTATGGGGCTCAAGGGATTGCTCATCATTATAGTTTGTAGGAGCTAGCTACTCCTTACAAAGGCCACAAGTTGTGCAGGTTTCGCACATGTTGTAAAAACGGAATATCGATCGACAAGATCCTAGTATAATTACTTAATGGGAAAGTAATTATACGGTAAAGTGAGTCGAGTCGATGGTTGTGAAAATGTTGTTGTTATGAAACTAAAACCTGTGAACTCACCAATATTTTATATATTGACGTCTTTTTAAACATATCTTTCAGGTAACTAAGTGCTGAATAGATATGGGGCTAGTGCGGTGGAAATTCGGGATGTCGGATACTGGTCGGGATTTCATTCACTGTTACCTTCGGGTTGGAACATAAACGGAAATACCCACATTGAAACTTAATGTTCATCGTTTTAAGTAATGCCTTGTGCAACATTGTAACGAGATACTCATTTCCGACATTCTAATAAATTGATCTTTTCTAATTAAATATAGTTTGTGTTAATCTTGACTTTGATATACTTTCGAGCGTTGCGCCACGTGTTTCCGCCATTGGCGTGGTGTGACAGTAATCAAATAATCGAAACGCAATTGTTCGTTTCATCATTTTCCAAGAAGACGGTTCAATCCAATGGTTCGTTACACAAATATAAGAGTCGGGTGAACCGTGCGGTGCGGACCAAACGTCATTTGTTAAGTTAACACCGGTTTGTAAATTTTCAAAATAAGTAATTAATTCATTTTTTGCTTGTTTCCATCTTTTTAAACAATCACGCCTAAGAGTAGCACGACTTACATGTGTGTATCTTGGTTGAAGTGTTAGTTGAATAAGTCTCGTCAAACGTGGGTTGTCAAAATGATTGAAGGGCAACGTTTCTTGTATGACAAAATTCCCCATTTCTTCGCGAACCGCTTCCAAGTTGTACACAAACAAGTCGCCTTCTTGTGTGATCGAGGCTCCACCTTGAGAATTTCTTTGTTCTTTCAAAATTTTACAATATGGTTTCTCCATATGGTCTTTCAAGGTCGAGTTAGCATCATGTTTAAGCAAAGCCGAACAATATTTGCATCTCGCCTTGTTTGGACCAACACTCATAACACATAAATCAAAGTGTTTCCAAACATTGGGGTTTCGTTTCGTTGGAACCACCTTAACAAGCGTCGCTTAGGATGAAGAAGCACCAAGTTTGACGGAATCGGTTTGGCTTTGGGGAGTTGGTTGTTGAGAAGAGGCCATTTTTCTTTGAAATAGAGAGTGATTTTTTGTGAGAAAGTAGATGAAGAATGCAAGATTTAGAGATTGTTTTGAGTGTGTTTTGATGGTGTGATTGATCCTAAACAATAAGGGGTATTTATACTATGATTGGGGGTCAAAAAGTACCAAAAAAAACACAAAAAAAACGGCTCTAAAGCCTTCTAACGGTAATATTACCGTTTTTCCAACGGTCCAGACCGGTTTTTAAACCGGTTTTTAAATCGAGTTTTACATCGGTTTTTTATTGGACCGGTTTTTAAACCGGTTTTTTTGGGCCCAACCGGTTTTCAACCCGGTTTTATATTCCAAACCGGTTTCCAACCCAACCCAATCTTCAAAACCCCAACCCTATCCAAACCCGGTAGTTAGGTTCATTTCCAGACCGGTTTTCAAAAAAACCGGTTTTTACCAAACCGGTTTTCTGGTTTTCAGATCGGGTTCGGGCCTCAAACCGGTTTTTTTGTACATGTCTACTGGGCAGGGAGTAAGCATGCGTGCGTTGACCTCAATAGGGTTTCCCCATTGGTGGGGCTGAGAGACAGTGGCTTCATTCCGAGACAAGCGGTTTTGCGGGCAGAAGCTAGGAAGGTTGCTAAGCACGAGGCAGCTTGTTTAGAGAATCAGCACGTGTTCATTCTGTTTGCCTTCAACACATTTGGATCAATAGCCCCTTAGTCGGTTCACTTTTTGGATCGGGTGCAGAAGGTGGTCCACAGTGACTCGCAGAGCCCGAGGAACCAAGGGTTTGTATTTAGTGAAATAGGCTTTGCGATTCAAAAAGGGATAGCGGCGCAACTTATTGCTCGCTCCAATTATCCAAATGTAACTTGGTTTTTAAAAGTATTTTATAAAATACGATCTTATCCTAATTTGAGTCAAACTGAGCCAAGCTCGAGTTTAGGTTTTCAGCTCGGTTTCAAATACGTGCTAAGTCGAGCCAGCTCGGTTTATAATCAAGCCGAGCCTGAGCCTGCCCTAACTCGGCTCGGCTCGGCTCATCAACAACCCTAATTTGAATAGATTATTGCCTAATTTGTTCATAAAAAAATATGTGAATCCTTTACAAGTTCTGACTATTCAATTAACTTTTTATCGAATGTGACTAGAACTAAATTTTGCTTAATTTGTGCGGAAACAAACCTTTAACCATTTACATTATGGGTTCCGATTAATCAAGTAACTTATTCTCAACTTGATTTTAACTACTTTTTGATTGATTTGTTTGAAAACAACCTGGTGAAACATACTTGATTTTGTTGACGATGTGTGAACGTGAAACATACTTGATTTTGTTGACGGCATATGAACATGATGACATGAGCCGAATGGTTGTTTGTTTTTGTTTGTCACAAAAGAGGTCAAAATGTGGAATCTGCACCTAGACGGTTACCGACCAATGAGAGGAAACAAAAATCATATTAGAGGTTCGGTAGAGCCGCTGAAGGCCGATTTGCATCCATTTGTCAGGGGCAGAGATGCGTTTAAGAATGTAGGCGGAGAAGACGATTAGGCATCGAATATGAAAATGTCTATTCTCCATGTGGTTGCTACCTCGCTTGCGTGCGCAATAGCTTTATTTTGATTAGTGTGTTTTATGGTGGTGATTAGTGAGACAAGATTTCATATGTTCTTTTGAAGAATTATTTAAGGAATTTTTGTTATAACCAACATAGATCTTGCAATATAACAATAAATCAGTGGTAGGTTAAGGGGCAACAAGTTGTGTTGCAACCCCCTTTTGAACCAATTATAGTAAAGACAAAGATATTGGTCTTAGCGTTCGAGAAATTTCTGCACACGACCTGCTAGACCATGTTCAGTAATTTGACGCCCTCTAGGGATAATGAACCAAATGTCTCAAAAGCAAAGGGGTTGAATCCATGTTGATTCTCCCAAAGAGCTTTCTCGTGTGTAGCAACTTTGCCTTTTGCCTTCAACGCAACATGGCCTACAATAAACCCATTGTCCCCAAGCCGAACAAGTGTGTTAGGTCCATACATATAGGTTTATGTTTAGTTATTGTTCTCAGTTAGTTTATTAGTTCTCAAATTGGACTTTCTGGGCTTTAAACTTGTGGATTGGGCAGTGGGATTGTTAAGGCTATGTGAGCCCAAGTCCCACGTATAAAAAATGCTTTTATGGTTCATTTGTAACTAGCGGTTTACTTTTTTTTAATAGAATTCTCTCTAGTATCAGACGGTGAGTTATACCGTACACTATTAAAGATTATCATTCATATAAATAGTTCTTTGTATTTCTTGAATCATCTCAATCATTGTTTCCGCCTTTGATTGAGATTACTTCATATTGGGTTTTGTTTTTGGGATTTGCAATTGGTATCAGAGCCATTGAAGCTTGTTCAAGGCTCAGTTTTGATATCAAGGGATTCCAGAGGGTATTTTGATTGAAAGAATTTTTTTAATCAGTTATTTGTTTTAATTCGGGATTAATTTTTTTTTTGGCCGGTTTGTTCTTATTTTGGAGTTTTAAAGTTTGAATTCGAATGTTTTTTTTTTCATGTTTTGTTCTTATTCGGAAGTAAAGCTCCGGTCATCATTTATTTGATGAATATTATTAAACAAAGACATATGTTTGATCGATGAACAAAAAGAAAATATTGTTTTGTGCTTGGGTTATCGTGATTCATTTGATAAATTATAATTACGATTGCAGTTTGATTAAAAGTTGTATTTTATCTTCAGTTTGATCTTGGCTAAATTGATCTTCGGATTTATTAGTCAAGAAATATTCGATTGGATTAAGATATGTGTGTGTGTTTGATATTGTTTGTTAAATTACAATTATGTTTCCAAGATTTTCGAATTTTTAGTTGAAAGAAGATTTAAGATAATTTTTTAAAATTTTGAAAAGATTTGGTCCAAGATTTCCGGATTTTAAGTTATTTCAACTTGTAGTTTTCAAATTTGAGTTCTCGATATTGTGGTTCTCAATTTTGCAGGTTTTCGGCGAAGGGTGTTCTCGAACTTGCCTTGTTCTCGATTTTAATCGGGATTCTCGGAAATCAATCCTGGTTCTCAGAAACATCTTGTGTTCTCCAAATTTTTTTCGGGTTTTAAATTGGTTCTCGGTTGTTTTAAATTGGGTTCTTGATTCGAAATCATCATAGGTTTTCGTCTTTAATTTGTGTTCTTGGATGGTATTCGAAATCACCATAAGTTCTTGAAATCTTGAGTATCTCTTAGGCTTTTGGCTTCTTGAGTTGGATTCTCAGATTGTGGTTCTCGGATGAGTTGTTCTCAAACTTTTGGATTCCATTGTTCTCGATCTTTCAATAAACTGTTTCTCGAACTAGATTTGTCATTCGTTTACAAGTTTTTGGCTTATGTGAACTAGTTCTCGAAATATTTTCTTTTTCCGATTCAATCAATGTTTCTAGACTCACGTTCTCAAGTTCTCTCGAGTTCTCGAAGTTTTCTCAAGCTCTCGGACTCGTGTTCTCAAAATTTTATTAAAACTCTTGTTTCGAAAAGTTTGTGTTATAGAGTGTGTTCTCTATAAAGTTCTCAAATTATTTATTTAGTTCTCAGAAAACAAAATTGTTTTTGAAAATTGTTACTTTGTTCGAATTTGTTTTCGAATCACAATATCACTTGTTGGTTTGTTCTTGTGTGAACAGGTTTACAGGAGCTCGTGAAATGGATCAACAAAGTCAACTCGTTGCAAATGCTAAACAAATGGAACTGGACAACGTGATTACAACTAGCACTCGAGTTCCTAGACTCATGGCAGGGGACTCATTCTCAGAATGGAAATTCACATTCATCTAGCATGTTAAGGGAAAGAAGCCGAAACTGTTGAGAGCTATTTTGAGAGGACCAGTTCAAATTACATATGTTACTGATGAAGAAAAGGTAACCCTTAAATTGAAACCAGAATCTTCATGGAATGAAAAGGACTATGCAAAAGCTGATGTGGATACTCGTGCTCTATCCATTTTAACAAAAAGGTTATCTCTTGAAATCTCTATCGGTTATCGTGATTATACGATTGCAAAGGAATTGTGGGAAGCATTGGTTCAAGCCTATGAAGGGAACGATGATATCAATGAAAGTAGAAAGGATATGCTAAGGCAGAAGTTCAATTTGTTTAACCATGTTCTAAATGAGACACTTGAGAATTAGATTGCTAGGTTCATAGCGTTGAATACTCAGATGAGGGCAAATGACATATTTCTAGGAAATGTTGCAATCAACAAGAAACTTCTGAATGCTCTTCCTATAAATTGGGATATGAATGTGGCTATAATTAAAAGGACCAAAGATTTGGGAAGAATTCCATTACAGAAATTAATTGCTACCATCAGGTTGTGTGAAATGGACAATCAACATAGAGCTTTAAATCACTTAAGTAGCTACAGTGTGGCTGGGTCTAGTAGTTCCAACACTGCCTTAATCTCTCAATCAGGATCTCAGTCTCCAGCCTATCCTTCATCATCTGCTTACTCAGTTGTAGGTTCACCGGTCTCATCTGCTCAATCTTCTTCAAGTTCAAGTGCCTCTAAACCCCAAGATCAGAAAATTTTTGTGCAAGCCACTCAAATACCAAATGAAACTCAAGAGAACATAGCGTTGATTATTGTATTTATGAACTGCTACAAAGCATATCAACATGGATGTTTAGTGCCAACTAGTTTTATGAGATTTGAGTTTGAGTAGATTCATCTTGAGGACATGGAGGAGATGGACATTACTTGGCAAATGGCAATGGCCGTGTTTAGGGCTAAAAACTTCATCAAAAGGACTTGAAGGAACAGATAGGAAAACGTGGAGGACAAAAGTGTGGGATTCAACAAGGGACATATGAGATGTTATAATTGTCACAAGCCTGGACATTTTGCTCGTGAATGTAAGGAGCCAAAAGTGGAAAGCGAAAACAATGAAAGGAGTGTAGCCAATGCTGGAGGACAGAATTCATCAACCGCAGTTGATAACTCAAGCAAAGCTTTAATGGCTCAGCAGGGAGGAGACTTTGATTGGAGTGATCAAATAAGTGCATTAAACATCTTAGAAGTGGTGAGCAATGTTGCTACGCTAGCTCAAACCAGAGAAGATTTGAAAATGACAACTAAGAAAGCAATGGCGGCATGCAATGTCACAACTGATGATCTCCATGCTTTCATGGCTTACATCAATCAAAATCCAAATCCTGCTTCTCCTGAGGTATTTTCTAATCTGTGTTCTAATGCTTGTGCTGAAAAAGGCTAGATATTACATAGATTATAATTCTCAATTAGTAAGGGAAAATGATGAGCTTAAAGGCAAGGTATCTTGTCTAAACAGTCGAACCTCGGCTTACAAACTTAAACTAGAAGCCTTAGAAAAGGATGTTGTTCAATATAATAATGACTTGAGTAATAAAACCTGTCTTGTTGTGCACCAGAAGAAAGTCATTAATGAACTTAGTGCTGAACTTGATTATCTGAAATCAAAATTTGAAAATGCTGATTTTCATTTTAGAAAATTTGATTGCTCCAGTGAGTGTGTTGAGAAAATGATTAGTTCAAAACTTATGTATAGAGAGAACAAATGAGCTGGTATAGGTTTTGTAGAAATTGCACCACTTTATAATCACAATTACATGCCTCTCACTAATGAGGAAATAGAAAACGAGGGAAACATGCTGTATGGAAGAAGAATAGAGGTTGGGCCAGTCAAGTCTGTGCCAACTAAAATCTAGACACCAGAAAGTAATAGGAAACAATCTAACTATGTTGCTCCAGTTAGTGATATTCTTGTTGTTAAGTTGGTTCAATCTGAAAGTAATTAAATAAGAAATCATGTTAAGTCTGAAAATAACAAACTTGAAAATATAAATGATGAAACATCTTCAATAAAATCTAATTTTTCGATAGGATCAATAGAATCGATGTTATTTAAAAGTATGGCCAAATCTATCAATTCTGACAGCTGTTCCAATTCATCTCGTGAGTTACAAGCTTCAGATGAATCTGACTCAGAGAACACAGATGAATCACTAATTGTTGGAACAGGCTCAGTAACAGAAGTAAATGTTAATCTTAAATGTGTGAACAATTCTAATGCTTCTTCTTCCTGTGCAGAAGAAATTTTAGTTGAAGATTGGACTGAAGCTGATGAAGATCGTTTTTCTGATGAATTGAATAATATTTATTTAAAAGACAATTTAAATGTTTTTGCTAAGTCAAACTTGTGTGTGGGCTCTGCTGTTAAGAGTATTCAACCTTCCGTTTTTGATTGCATGAAAACTTCTTTACTTTCTGTTAAGAAAACTGCTTTATTTCCTAATAATTGTCCTTATGAGAAAAAGAATTTATCCGTTGAAACTACAACTGACAAATGCATTCCACCAAAACACGCGTGTCAAAATGTTTTACCTAATTCAAAAAAAAAATTCGAAATCAGAAAATTCCAAATAGGCAAAATGTGCTAACTTCTGTAAACACGGAAGTGTCAAAACAGGGAAGAAAACCAACCAACCAGTAGCACATTGGATGTCAAGTTCACACAGATTAGTTTGTGTTGACAGATCCCAGGATGCCCACTACTTCAAAAGACAAACATGTTACAATTATGGGATACCTCGTCATATAGCAAGAAACCGTGTCCATACAAACAAAGGAAAAATCATCAGAAACATCAGAGAGCTATGCCTAGATGTTTCACTAATGATAAATTGGGCACGAAAAGATTTAATGATGCCAGAATGCAAAACTTAAGGCAAAGCCCTCTGATAGAGACTGGATTCGAGATAAGAAAATTAGAAATGCGTTTCAAATAGATCAGTATAAGTTTCAGGCGAAATCAGAAATATGACACAGTTTTCATTCATTTAATAGAAAATGTTTCAATTGGCAACAAAAGCTAAAGACTGGATCCAATTCAAACTCTTCATCATGCTCAATCATTATTGTTGAAACTGCATTAATTTTTTATAAAAATAAGAAACTCTGCTCACCTAAGATCCGGGTTCCTAAATCTAACTGATCCTGCAACATGTGTAGGAACGGCTATGGAGGAATATATTCAGACTTGGGTATGTTGATAGTGGTTGTTCCATACACATGACAAGAGACTTATCCCAATTGGCTGACATAGAGAATTTTGATGATGGATCTGTCTCCTTTGCAGAAGGAGAGTCAGGTAAGATTACCCAGAAATATACTGTTACAAATGGTGCTTTAAGTTTTAAAGATGTAAACTATGTTCCTGAATTGCAACATAGTTTACTCAGTGTGTCTCAAATTTGTGACAATGGTTTTCCAACTCATTTTACAAACAAAGGTTGTTTTGTTCTAAAGCCAGGTATCGTGATACCTGAAGACTGGATTTTGTTAAAATCTGAACGAAGAGGTAATGCATATGTCATTGATATGAATAAGAAACCATCTGAAGAGTTATTGTGTCTATTTTCTAAAACCACTGAACATGATGTTATGTTGTGGCTTCGCCGTCTTGGTCACTGTAACATGAAAATTTTAAATCGTATTGCTAAGGGTGGTTTAGTACGTGATTTACATGTGAAAGATTTTATCACCATCGAAAAATGTGTATCTTGTGCACGAGGAAAGCAATATAGAAACCTCATTTCTCGAAAACAGTAAACTCCATTGACACAATTTTGTAACTGTTACACATTGATCTGTTTGGTCCTGTTAATGTTCTCAGTATTTTCAGAAAATCGTATTGCTTGGTTATTACTGATGACTTCTCATGTTTCACTTGGATATTTTTCTTATCTATCAATTGTGAGACTACAGAATTGCTTAAAAGGTTTATTGTTCTTATCAAAAATCAAACGAACTAGAAAGTGAAAGGGATTCAAAATGACAATAGAACTGAATTTAAGAATTCAGTTATGGATGTTTTCTGTGATGAGAAAGGGATTGATAGATAGTACAGTGGCTCCCGAACTCCTCAGCAAAATGGAGTAGCTGAAAGAAGAAATCGAACACCGATTGAGGTCGCACGTACAATGCTAGTTAATTCCTAGTTACCAATGTTTTTCTGGGCTGAAGCTGTGAATACATCATGCTACATCCAAAATCGAGTGTTGATTAACAAAGCCCAGATGAAAATTCCACACGAGATTTTATATGGAGAACGGCCTACAGTAAAACATTTCAAAACTTTTGGATCTCCCTAAACTCTGTTACAACAAGAGTCCACTCCCAAAGGGAGATGAGTGCTATTTTGGATATGCCAAAAAAGACAGATTACAGAGTTTACGGGAAGAGCACCAAGGAGGTCATTGAATCATATGATGTGGAATGGCTCGAAGAAAATCCAACTGATGCAGGCCAAGGACCGAATTGGGTGTATGATTATGTTACTCTTTTCAAATCGTTTGATCCTATTTATGATTGTGCAGGTCCATTTTTGCAAGATTATCCAGTATCTAGGTTATCTTCGATCTCTACACCGGTGACAATACCTCCGGTGATTGTTGATGAAGAAATACAACCATCTCAGAGTACCATTCCTATCACCCCAGTAACCGGTTTAGATGATTTCACACATGTCTCATCAACCCATATTTCTGACAATAATACTCAACCATCAGATGCATGAATATCTACTCCAGATCTGCTTAGATCATCTTTTCAAGATCCGATTCCTGAAGAAAGTATTGTCACTCCAACTACCGTTCTTGATTACACAGAGCAAGAAATTGTGAATGAAGTTGTAGATCCCGAGATTACTGCTCAAGAAACCCATGAAAATATAATAAACTTATCCCTTGCCGAGGTCATTCCCGATACTCCTGTACCAGCACCTGTTCAAAGAAACCATCCTGTTGACCAAGAAATTGGACCAATCAGTTCAGGAATTATGACAAGA
Organism: Ambrosia trifida; assembly: GCA_028751855.1. Classification (NCBI taxonomy): domain Eukaryota; kingdom Viridiplantae; phylum Streptophyta; class Magnoliopsida; order Asterales; family Asteraceae; genus Ambrosia; species Ambrosia trifida. The sequence continues at coordinate 15,069,458 of CM054122.1, forward strand.
AGTCGAACAGCTGATATTAACAGATGCTTGTATTCATGCTTTATTTCTCAAATTGATCCAAAACACATTACAATGGCTTTAAGAGAATCAAGTTGGGTGGATGCAATGCAAGAAGAATTAAACAAGTTCACAAAATTAAAGGTCTGGGATGTAACACCCCGAGATGTTACAGGTCTCGTTAACGGGTCGGGTCGTACCCGACCACCCATTTATAAAATAATAATAAAACGAATTTTACTATTGTTGCCAAATGCTCCATAATCTGCTATTAAATTTAGCACCAAACACCCTTGGTGCAGTCTTATACCCGGTACCAAACACCCTTGAGCCAACTGCTATACCCTTTGCCAAACACCCTCTAATTAAACCCATCTATAAAAATCCCTCCCCTTTTTGCTCCTTCTCCCTGCAGATCAAAACTTACACACTCACTTGAGTGTTCTATCAAGAACCCAACCGGACAACCCTCTCCGACCACCTCCACCGGTGGCCGCCGCCGCCTTTCCTCCTTGCTCCAGTAAATCCCTCCTTCGTAACCAATAACCACAATCGAACCCATCTTTCTGAAAATCTGCTCCGATAACAACCAACCGGTAACCCATCTCTTTTGTTGCTAATAATAACCTCTGATCGAAACCATTGTCAGGTGTGACCCTTCGCTTCACCTGTTCAGGTGGGTGTATCACCGGTCAGTTATTATTAGTCAAACCCGAGCCCTGTTCTGATGATATTCCACTATCACCGAGCCTAAACCAAACCATGTTCTCCTCTGTTTGTTTGATGGTCCGGTTAGTTTCCTGCCAGGATTCCGGTTATGTCCAATGTCACCCGATGATATCCTTTTGTTTCTGTTATCAAACCTGAACCGCCCTTCTGTTTCTGGTTTATAATCGTAAAACTATCCGGTCAATCTCTTTAGCCGAACCCAACCTACTGTAACCATCGGGTCTTGTTAATCTACTAAACCGGACCTAACCCATCTTCTGTCCTGTTCAGTTAATCAGACAGTCACCTGTTCAGTGACTGTCATCAGGTGATTAATAACCCACGAACCGATATTGATGTTCATAATAACTGAAGGACCGGTCAACCTCCGATGAGGTTCCAGTCAGATTCTGGTTGTATCCCGATCACCCTTCGGTTCATGACTGGAAACTCGGGGATTTAATCTAGAATGATGATGATTGTCCCTAACCGAAGGTCCGGTTATTATCCATCCATATTCTAATGAAACTCCGGTCACGTACACGGTAAGTTACTATATGTGGATTAATTGGTTATACAATCTAATAATCAGTTATTAATATAATAATCATGTTGATTACGAAGTACCGTTAACCGTATCGGGAACACGAGTCTGATACTGAGTCGACTCAGTGACTCGGTCAACACCCGGAATAGAACCCGGTCCACTAGCTAGACGAGGAATATTATTAGAATTATACGATTATATATATAATACGGATAACGTACGGACTTGATAATAATAATAAGAGAATAATAAACATATATAAAATATATATGTTTATATATATACGATTCGATAAATAAAAGATATACTAGACTCGGGTTAATCATAATATTTTCTATTCTTTTGTTAGTTTAGATCTGCCAAGCTGTAATGGCCAGCTTTATTAGCTACGAGTGCCAAGCTGTAATGGCCAGCTAGATTTAGGATGTCCGTGTCGTGTCAATAATGAACCCCGGGTTTAGGACTATCTAATATATACCGAATTCTATATGTATAAATTGTATATATGATATATATCCTAAGTATTACAATCCAACAAGTCCCAAGCATAAAACGTATCCATATATATATATGACATATAATTGTAATAGGAGAGACTATAGAAGATTATACGCAAACCTGTGAGTATCGTGAACTCCCCACTTTTACTGTTTTATTAAGCGTTTTCGGGGGAATACATGTCATTTATAAGAAAACATAATAAGGCTTTACATAATAGAATTTATATAATAAAAGAAATATAATAGAAAAGGGGATAATATAAACGACAAGGACAGTACTGACCGGTATATCGCCATTTCCTTTCTTGTCCAAATAGAGGACAAGAACCAGTCTTACCCGAGTAGAGGGTAGGAATAATTATATTTACCACAAGCAGAGTGGTACCATCGATAGGAATGGCAATTAATAGAATATAATCGGAATAATATATTAAAATTGACATATAATCAAATTGGTATAATAGAATATATTTTCCCCCTCGGAATTATAACTGTAAAGCATGTTTATAAAAGAATGTTATAAAAGAATTATCAATAAACGAACTGGCCATTCGCTTTATAAAATACACGACCTCACTAACTTTATGTTGACAGAAACTATTTTTGGCATGTGTTCAGGTAACCCAACAGATATGATGACGTGGATCCTGGAAGAGTAAAAGACTGTTATGATCCAAATCCGCTGCGTAGCTCCGATAACCCGACCCGACGACCCGGCTCCGACAACCAGGGTCGTTACATGGGAGCCGGTGGAACTTACTCCAGGAAAGAAAGCACTCGGTACAAGATGGGTATTTCGAAACAAAAAGATGACAGTGGGGGTCATTGTTCAAAACAAAGCCCAGTTGGTAGTACAGGGATTTTAACAGATAGAGGGGCTAGATTATGATGAAGTGTATGCCCCAGTTCCGAGGCTAGAGGCAGTTCGTCTTTTCTTGGCATATGTTTCGTTCAAGGGATTCACCGTCGATCAAATGGACGTGAAGACTGCTTTTCTGTATGGGGAGATTAAACATGAGATATATGTCAGTCAACCTCCAGGGTTTGTGGACTTAAAGAACCCGGATCATGTTTACAAGCTGGATAAGGCTCTGTATGGACTACATCAGGCACCTCAGGCCTGGTATGCCACTTTTACCAAACATCTTCTAGCTCATGACTATGTTTGGGGTGTCATTGATCAGACATTATTTCTGAAGAAAGTGTGAGAGCATCAGATTCTGGTTCAAATTTATGTGGATGATATTATTTTCGACTCCACAAGTGAAGCATTGTGTAAGGAGTTTGAAGAAGTGACGCGAAAGAAATTTGAAATGAGTTCTTCGGGGGAGACAAAGTTCTTTTGGGGGTTGCAAGTTAAACAGGACTCCATGGGAATTCGTATTCATCAAGGGAAATACGTTGATGACGTGTTAACCAAGTTTCAGTTTACAGAATGTCAAAGTGTTGATACTCCTATGGCTAAACATCCGGTATCGTCCTCTAATTCAGAAGGGGAACCTGTTGACCAGACTTTTTATTGGTCTATGATCGGATCACTGATGTACTTGACACCGAGTAGACCTGATATCATGTTTGCTGTGTGTCAATGCGCTCGTTATCGGGCTAATCCTAAAATCTCTCATCTTATTGCTGTTAAAAGAATCTTTAGGTATCTTAAAGGGAAACCTGGGCTTGGACTTTGGTATCCTAGAGATTCTCCCTTTGAATTATATGCTTTTACTGACAACAATTTTGGAGGTTATGATATTGACTAGAAATCCACCGTTGTTGGATGCCAGTATCTTGGGGACAGGTTGATATCTTGGCAATGCAAAAAGCAACAGATGGTTTCTATGTCCACTGTTGAGGCGGAATATGTTGCTGCTTCTGCATGCTGCTATCAGGTCATTTTGATGCAACATCAATTGCTGGATTACGGTTTGGAATTTCGTGAAACCCCTATTTACTATGACAATGATGATGCAATTCAAATAATTAAAAATCCTGTTTATTTTTTAAAAACCAAGCATATTCCTATTAAAATTCATTTTATCAGTGATTCCTACAATCAACAGCTAATCACCATGGAACAAATCCACACAGATAACAATGTGTCAGATTTGTTCACAAAGCCAGTGGGTCGAGCCCGATCCAATGATCATATGGCTCTCCTGAGAGTCATTCGTTTATTTGACTAAAATGGTTATTTCAAAAAAAAATTGTACATAATTATTTATAGATTTGTACATTAATTCTCCCAATGCACAAATTTAGGGGGAAAATTATTTTCTGTTCTTGTTTATTTATTTTCTTTATTATCCTGTGAATTGTTGCATCATACGGGAAGTTATAAGAACTTTCACTAGTGAGTAAGGCTGACTCATGTTACGCCAGAACTGAAACAGATAGGCTCTGAAAGTGATATGTCAATAGGCTCAGTTCTCGTGACTGTAAAATTAGTTTACCTGTGATGCACTTGAAGATAATGTATGACCTCAGTAAGGAACATCACTTAGAGTTAGTGCTTAGCTATTTGATTGCTGGTGTGATGTCCCGATACACACTGTGTTCTAGGTTTGAGATCTGTTCTAAACAACTCCGGTATTTACTCTGTTTTGTGTAAGCAAAGACCTGTACATACCGTGCTGTAGATCAAAAGAGACCCTTTAGTGTCCAAAGCCCTGAATACCTATATCTTTTGAAATCATCAAGAACTCATTAGATTTGTATATTATATCCACCTCTGATAGAAGATCTATTCTTTTCTTTTCTCAATCAAATCCCAATCCAGATCTCAGATATTAGAACAGATACTGTGAAATATGTGGTAGGGAAACTACTTGCTTGATAGCTAGCACTACATATAACACTAGTAGTTGATTGTGACTTGTTGAATGTTCATAAATAATGCACTAAAACATGATAACTTAAATATCACAGGTGGTTATACAATAAGGTCGGAGTCATAAGGGTTTAAATAGATCAAAGATTGACAATCGCTCGGACCAGCTAAATTAAGTAAAAGCTGATAACTGTTGTCAGCCTAAGTCTCAGTGATTTGATCCCGTAAGCGATTTCATTTTTTTATTTTATTAGTTGAATTCATTTTAATTTTATTTTGTGTTTCACTTAATTTAGCTAATAATATCTTATGTGACCATTATAAGAGAAACATGTTAAATTAGGTTTTATAATAATAAGGAGTTCTTGGACTTAAGGTTTGACACGGTTTGTATACATTGTGCTCGACCCACAAAATTAAAAAAAAAAAAAGGATGAAATATGGATTCTCGAATTCATTCTCAAACAAAGGTTTACAATAATAAACAAACCCTTTTTCTCTCCTCTACCTAGTTTATTCTAAACCGAAAACCCAATTTTTTTCCAGATACCTTCTTCTTCATACAAACACACTAATTCATCATTATCCCTTCTTCCTCAATTAAGTGTTAACTAAGGTAAACAATTTATTGGCTTCATTGTGATATTGTTCCAAAGATTTTGCAGGGTTCGACCGAGTCTTGTGTTAATGGCAGTGACGAATGATGACGGCAGCGAGTGGTGGTTGCTGGTGGTAATGTTCATTGGTGATGATGTTGAATGATGTTGAATGATGATGATGATGATGACGACCGACGTTTGATGGTTGTTGTGACAACAGACGGTGGTTATTGGGATTTTTTTGGTAAAAATCGGGATACAAAAGGCAACGACAAAGGTGGCAGTGATGGGTTTCGAACATGGTTTTGAAAACCGGACCGGACCGGCCGGTCGGACCGGGCTCCGGGACCTGGACCGGTCCGGTTCGGGTGTTCGGACCGTTGGTGCAGTGAACCGGCTTCGGACCGGTGAACCGGCCGGTCGAACCGGAAAACCGGGAGGTTGGACCGGTTTTTTGTATTTTTTGTATTTTATATTTTATTTTATTTTTTTGTTTTTGGGCCGGTTCGTTGGACCGGTCGGACCGGTCGAACCGGTGAACCGGCCGGGGGTCCGGTTTGACGTCCGGTCCGGTTCTGAAAACCTTGGTTTCGAATATGAAGTTGGTGTTAGGTGATGATGGGGGTCGGATTGTTTGGGGGTGACGATGATCAGTGAATGGAGGTGGTGAACAGCGGCGCATGGTTGTATGATGATAATGGTGATAGTCTGCGGCGATGTTGAAGGAGGCAAGAAGCGATGATGATCCGGGAAAGGAGGGTAGGGAAGGCGGCGCGTGGTGTTGAAGACGGACGAGGACTGTGCACATTTTTTGAAAAAGGGATAAGAAAGTTTTTGGATAATTAAACCAACTTGAAGTATTTGAAAAATTAAACTGATATGTTCTTGAGTTCTCGGATTATAATGGTCAACCGAGAACCATATTGCAACTTCGAGAAAGAGACTGATATTCGAAAACTCACAATGCTCTCTGAAGATAATATATTGACATCATTATTAAAAACAAATTCTGGATTTAAAGTTCGGATATTTGTATATAAAATGTTGTATGTCCGAAAATTAATAATGCGTTTGCTTTATATTTAAAAATTCTCAGTTATAAAGGACTTAAATCATGTTCTTACTTGCTCTGTTTTGCACAGTAATGGCCAATATAGAAGGTGGTGATAATGTAGCTGTTGAAACTGGAAAAGCAAAGAGAGAACCAAAAACTGGATTTGTGTTAGAACATAATGTTGTTGGATACCTGCTGGATCCTCCCAAAAAGTATAAAGAGCTATTTTACTCTATGATCGTTGGTTTGAACTTGTATAGAATCGTGCATGCAGTTAGAGAAAATCCACCAGCGTGTAAATCGTGGATTGAAGACTTCTGAGGAAATGCAAAATTCATCAAGAAGGATGACGTTCAGGTGATCGTGTCAGAGCAAATTATAAGAGAAGTTTTGTTATTTGAGGACGAACCAGAATATCCAGTTTCCTATTCTGATGAAGATGTTAAAAAGCGTTTTACAAAGAATGAGTTATGAAGGTGGTTATCCGACAGTTCAAAAGAAGCTCATGCATCCGTACTGGAGATTTTTGGTGCATGTATACATTATATATATTTCTGGGAACAAAGGTAGTGGGGACTCCTTAAATAAAAGACAAGTGTCAGGTGTTACAGCTCTAGTTATAAATTGGAATTACAATTACTCCAAATATGTGTTTGAAGAGATGTTGGGAAATTTAAAAGGTATGAAGAAGAATTTATTCATGATGTATCCAAGGTTCATTCAGCTGATCTTAGATGCCTAGCATAAGGATTTGGAAAGAACTGGGAGAACTTTGATGCAAAGATGATGGGTCTGAATGTGTTTGGATTAATTTTCCAAGAGAGGAAAGGAGCTAAAGAATTATATAGGAAAACTACTCCTCCTGAAAAATTTGGAAGATTTTCAGAAGTTGCTTTTCCAGAACTAGAACAAAGTGTGAATGTGTAGATTGCTGAGGATCACGATGTGCAGATAATAGACACACCTGCAGGTTCTGAGGAGAAAGCTTATATTGAAAATATTGACTTGTCGGATGACGAATTGTGTGACGACCTATCAAAAGAGTGTATGAATGAGAAAGTAAATGAAAAGAAGGAACAAGATCAACCTGAGTTGGAACAACAAATAGCGACAACGAAAACACTTGTTACTGATACTTTTATATTGTTGTCTGAATCGCTAAGCGTGTTGTTAGAGAAGGCAAAGACTGTTGTTGAGAATCCTCCTCTCACACTAGTCAACGTGTCTACTGAAGATGAAGAGATTAATCCTGAGCCAGATAGAACCTTGAAGAGAAGAAGAGATCCAAGCCCAGGAGTGCTGATAAATGAACCCATGATGAATCAATTACTGAAGAGGTGTCAGTTGATGTTGCCAAGTCAACTGAACCTGATATTACTGAATCCGAGAAGACAAGTGATGTTGATGCTAGAAACAAATCAAGTGCAGAGGAAGTTGTAGGAATTGAGCCTCAGGTAACAAGTGTCACAATATTACCTGAAAATCCATTTGCCTCATTTGTTCATACATAGCTAGGAAGTTCAAGTGGAGCAGGTGGAAGTTCTTTGGGTGATGATATACGAGGAAGGTCAACAATGCTCGAAGATTTAGTAGATGAATTTGAGGATGTGGATGTTGTAGATCTGAAAAGAAGAGTGATTGTTTTGGAATAGGAACATATCCTTAAGGATATCCGAATGTTGATCTTGAAGAATCTGTAAAAGAAAAGGACAAATTGATTAAAGAACTTCAAGTAAATATGGGAAATGTGGTGGGGATCGTCACAGACTTGGCTCAGAAGTTGGAGAAAAGATTTGGATCAGAATTCAAAGAAAAGAATACTCCAGTCATTAATCAAACACTTGAAGATATAAAGCCAGACTTTGCAAGAAACGAAGAGTTTACACTAGAAGATGAGATTGGTAGTGATTTTGAAGACTCTGATGCAATAGCCGCTGAAGGATTGAGAAAGTATTTTGCAAATGAACTGAGACCGAATCGAAGCAAGAAGAAAGTGGCACCTAGAAGAAGAATTGTGCTTCCAAACAAGGCAAAGGAAGACTCTCTAGATCAGAATCAACCGGATAGGTTTATGGTGGATACTGGAAAGGATCGGTTTGATTTGTATGGTGATAGATTAGGAATAAAAAGTTGGATGTATAGTGAGGAGAAAGATAAATGGTCTGTAAAGAGAAATAATGGAAGGGTTGAGTATTACAGTAGAAGATCAGACTTTGAGTCATGGACTGTTGGGTCAAAGACGACTGATAAGCATTTCAACCTTAGTTAATATCCTCTCTGCATTTTGTTAGCAGACAAAGTACTGAAGAAAGAAGCTAAATGAAAGTACCGAATACTAAAGTCCTGATGATGAACCAGACAAACATCTGATGAACAACTTTGATGATTTACTCATCAAAAGTTGTTTACTCTTCAGCAGTTTCAGTAGAAGCTTCCCACCGCCCTAAACTTCAGTAGTTTGTTTTAAAGTTAGTTTCTGACTACTTTATAGATATTTTTGTACAAGTTCCAATACTACAACCTGTTGTAGTATTATACTTCCATTGTACGTTTACTTTTGTCTATAAATAGATGGGTTCACATAATCTATTTTAGACAGATTTTCCACTTTCTAATATATGAGAATCATTTGAAAACTCTCAACTGTTTTATCATTTACTATCATGTTTCTCATATACACTTATAATATTATAGTTTGTTCATTCAAGGGGGGTCATTTACTAAATCTAAAACTGAACTATTAACTTGAACAATTACTTTTAATTTCGCTGCACATTTACTTTGATGTATTAAACTATTAATTGTTCATAAGAACTGCTGAACTTAGATCCCACATGGACTAAGGTGGATCTTACTAAACTAATGAAGGCTCCTTATCATGAAGAATTAATTACCCAGACAAGGAAAGGATTTTTGCTACACAGGTGGTTAGAAGATAATGCCAAACATGATTTTCAAGATATGAAAACTACAAAGTCATGGGTAAGAACATATGGAAAGGTGTATGATCATCGCACTGGAGACATAATGAAGACTGATATATGGCCAGCAACAAAGAAAGAAACGACTATTCCAGTGGTTAGAGATTTGACAGATAATTATCTTGTAGGTTTTCAGTTTTGGGTATATGATTCATTTAATGGTGATGCAGTGATTACATATGACGATGTAGAGTATCGTATTTGTGATCCCATGGATTTGATGAGGTTTGTTGAGAGAGATATTCAAGTGCTGGCAAAGAATCAGATAAAAGTTACTGAAGAATATGAGTTATGTGCAAAGGCTTTTACAAGTGCAGTGGCAATTATAATTAAGATGAAGTTGTGGGCAGGCCAAAAGAGCATACTTGAAACTAAATTGTTTGGACATGCTGTTGCAAATCCTCATATCGTGTTGCAACCATCAAAGAAGAAGAAAAGAGGTGCTTGAGTTGAAGATAAAGCATAAACCTAGGGGGAGATTGTTAGGTCCATACATATAGGTTTATGTTTAGTTATTGTTCTCAGTTAGTTTATTATTTCTCGAACAGGTCTTCTCGAATTGGATTTTTGGGCTTTAAACTTGTGGGTTGGGTCGCGGGATTGTTAACGCTATGTGAGCCGAAGTCCCACGTATAAAACATGCTTTTATGGTTCATTTGTAACTAGCGGTTTACTTTTTCTTGATAGAATTCTCTCTAGTATCAGATGGTGAGTTATACCATATGCTATTGAAGATTATCATTCATAAAAATCGTTCTTTGTATTTCTTGAATCATCTCAGTCATTGTTTCCGCCTGTTATTGAGATTACTTGATATCAAGTTTAGTTTTTGGGATTTACAAAGGGGTACACTCGTGTAAGGTCCACACAAGAATATTAGTTGGCTGTAAAGTATCCCCCCCCCCCCCCCCAGCAGATCCATCAGAAAGTTAACGGGAACCTTATTTTTAGCTGAAATCCCTGCGCACTTTAGAACATAACATAATACATCTCTGACAATATCATGTATATGTATTTAAACCCAGATAATAGGTAACTCCTTACAATGGATAATATGCTTGCCAAAGACATCTTAACAAACCTTGTAGCAAACTGGGCGGGGCTGGTCAACTAGAAACAAAAGGATCATTAGCCGGTTCTTAAACATAGTCCGGTTCTCCACAATCAGCATATGTTGTCCTAATCCTTCAAGGAGAATGAACGTGAGGTAATCCAGAGCACGAAAGGCCCGGACACATTCAAACACTACTTTTTAGTGAGTGGATAGATTTAACTTTTTTCCAAACTATGGACGTTTCTCCATTTAGTGGCGGTGGTGTTCTTATTAGAAAAAAAGTTATTAGGTATTTTATATTATTTTAAACTAAATAAATAACATTTAATTTTTGTTTTTGTAAAAAGAGTAAAGATCAAATACATATAGTTTTTTTGTAAGAACTGTAAGAATCAAAGGGGGTAAAAAATTTTTTTTTTTTTTTTTAGAAATTTTTTTTCCCATGTGCTTAAACATTCTTTCTAGATGAATAATACAAAAAAAAATTAAAAAAAATTTTTTTTTAGTGTAATTACGTCATTAAGGTAAATACATTAGTTTACACTAGAGTAATTATGTAATTACTCTACACGTAATTACTCTACACCAATTTTTTTTTTTTTTTTTTTAGTTTTCAATACTATAATACATGTTTAACAATATGGGGAAAAAAAATTTTGAAAAAAAAAATAAAAAAAAAATACCATCCTTTGATTCTCACAGTTCTTACCAAAAAAACTATTTGTACCGGATCTTTACTCTAAATATTTATATTACTTTAAAGCGATTTTGATTTTTTTATAAAAATGTTAACAATATAAAGATAGTCATTAAATCTAATTATTCGATTTTAACATGATGGAAGGAGAGGGAAATTACTATACTACCCTTAGATGTCATGCGCCCATGCATAAGATTTGGGCTAATTGAGAAATTGGATGAGGTTAAGTATAAAAGACAGATAACATGACAAGTTTTCAAATAAAGGATTATAAGTGAAAGTGAAAAAGTTAAAGTACTTTATTCATAGTTTGGGCTTTCATAAATATCAAATATTATAATTTAGTTTTTAAAAATATGTTCTAACTAAATCAATTACTATGAAGTAGTATACCAACAAAAAAATATAAATCCAAATCCAAAACAAAACACTAATGAATATTTGAGCTCGTTATTATTATCACAACTAAACAAATACATTGTAACTCAAATCTCATATATTTATTTGTATGTACAGGCCTTCTAATAAGCCTAATATCCATTACTTTTTCACAGTTATAGAAATAAACTGGACGCTAAGGCTAGAAATAAATATAGTATAAAACTAATAGTATTAAGAAAATTATTGGATTTAGGGTACTGGTACCGGTTCGGTACGGTACCTGTATTTTACCGATTTTACCTTTAAATATCGCACTGAGCATTTTTGGTACCAATATCCAATATTGACAAATTTTGGTACTGATACAGGTATCGAGCTCATCCTAGATTAAAAGATGAGATTTGTATATCTAAAAAGAAAAAGAAAGCAATGCGAGTGACCGTGCTTAAGGGAAGGTCTCTTGGATTTATATATTAAGATATCATCAGATTCTTACATCTAAAACGAAAAAAAAAAAAAAAAAAAAAAAAACCGCTAACTAAACAATAGTTTGAGATGGTGGCTATAGACTATGGACCTTTGTGCGGCTAAAACACCGATAATTATTTTTTCAAAAAAAAAAGAAAGTGATCACTGCACATTAGGAGTCGTAATTCAGGAACAAACCCAGAGAGTGATGGCTATGGCGGTCCTGATGATAGTGACAGTAAGATGTATGGACGTCTTGAAAAATGATTTGGATAAATGGCTTGAGTTTTCAATCGATGATGAAGTTTTATTCAACGGAAACCATATAATAGAAAATAAACGAAACATAAAACAGATGAGACAGGGCGGCACAGGCGCGCTACCCTACCCTACCTAGGGTTTGAACTTGGTATGGTTTTTATTTTTGTGTGTTGCACAGGGAAGATGATAACCAGAAACGTAAGGCTCCGATACCAGGTGAGATTGTAAGAGATTGAATTTGTTATTATTGAATAACGCTATATATAGAGGACCTAATACAATTCTAGATCTCTGATAGGCCAATTCCAATTGGCTTATAATGACAAACCTAATATTCAATGTTGTTTAGGCTATGGGGTGTGGAGACATGAAAAAGGTCATGTCTCCATGCCATGTAGGATGCCACATCATCAAGGTGGTGTCTCAACATTCTTGAGACATGAGTGGGGTGTGGAGACACCAACACTCCCATGTCTCAAGCATTTATTATTATTATTTAATCATTTATTATTATTATTATTTATTTCTAATATTAATTTTATTTAGTTTTATAAAAGTAACAAATTAACAAAAAAAAATGTTTAAATAAATACTAGATTTTAAAAAAAAAATTACAAACTATCACTTTCTAGGGGTGGTAACAAAACTTTAAACTAGGGGGATTTACTTTGTAATTTACTTCTTTCTTAAAGGGGTGAATTTAAAACTTTAAAATGAAAAGTTTTTCTTTCATCTTCTCAACCTCCATTGCAGAACCTCCATTGATGAAGGCTTGGAGCTCCATGGCCAGATGCAGAACCTGTTCACCCTTCAAATGGTCAAAAAATCAAAAAAATGCAGAACCTTCATTGCAGAACCTCCAAATGGTCAAAAAAAAAAAAAAAAAAAAAAAAAATTCTGATTGGTCCGTCTCCATCGTTCTCCAAGGGACGGGGGACATCAGGGACGGGGGAGGGGGGCGTTGTGGGGGTCTGAGACGGGGCAAAAAGCGAGGGACGGGGGGTGGGGGCGTCTCCATACCGGTAAGCCTTACACCATGTTGGGGTGTTTATCGTATCGGATTGGAAAATTTTAGAAACATTATCGAAATACGAACCGATTTGATTAGAGATATACTTATCTGCTTTGAATTAAATTTGGATCGAATACAGGAAAATCCAATAAACCGAATTATACTGAACTAAACCAAGAAACAATTAAAAAAGGTAAAATATATGAGAGGAATATAAATATGCACCAACTAAATTTGAATTATCAAAATTAAGGTGTCAAGCAATTTAGAGGGTGTTTGGGATTGCGTTTTGAATATGATTTTTAGATTATTGTGTTTTGAAAACGCAGATAATCAGTTTTTAGTGTTTGGGATTGTGTTTTGAAAACACAGACAATCAGTTTTTTAGGCTACCAAAACGCAATAATTTATAAGCAGCTCCACCCCTGCTTTTCCAAAACGCATAATCTATTTTGAATAATTAATCTCAAACACCCCCTTAATCGGTGATGAGAATGAGATCGTTTTCTTTTAATCATAAGCATATATGGGTTGGACACACTTGGGCCATTCCCCTACTAACAAACATGTTACATGCATATTGTGTTTAAACGAACATCCGAATAATATGAATAACCCGCTTTTTAATAATATCCAAATAAGTAATTCGGATTCGATTACATCCGAACTGAATATTTTAATAAGAATTTGGATCAGTTCTTTTTTTTTTTTTTTTCTCAGTTCAGTTACAGTTCGGATTTGGGTTTTCTTTGAAACTTCGGTTTCTTTAGAATTTCAGTTTTTTAGCACCCTAATTATCTATACTATCATATAAAGCATTTCACAAGGACCTCTTAATTTTTAAGTAATACAAGTATAAATGCTTAAAGTACAACACATAATGCATGTAGTAACTACTTTTTAAGGGCATTTATGTCTTTTCAAACATAACGTGCACATATACCCCTTATTAGTTACAGTTTCCATCCCTTATCTATCTATACTATATTATAATTTTATACAATACTTACATATTTGCCCCATCAACTTTACTCAATTTATATTTATTTAAATACTAATTACAATTTTGCATCTTTATTTTAACCAACTACCCCCACGATTTTTAAACGTTCATAACTTTTTCAGACGATAATATTTTCCTAATATTAATACACCGTATAAAAGAGCATTTTATTCTCTTTAATTTGAGTATAGTATAGCTACAGTTTTTTATTTTTTTTAAATATGTTATGGTTAAGCAATAACCGACACAAAAACAAAAAAAAAAACGAAAATAAACTGAAATCATCTAAACTTTATTAATACATTTCCCATTGATGTCTTAAAATTCAAGTTGTACATGTATAATTGCTTAGAGTACAACACACAATGCACATGTTAACTACTTACACAATACTTACACATTTGTCCCCTCAACTATACTCAATTCCTTTTATTTAAATAATAATTATACTTTTCACCCTTATTTTAACCAACTACCCCGTGGTTTTTAAATGTCCATAACTTTTTCACATGTTAATATTTTCGTAATATTATTACACTGTATAAACGAGCATTTTTTTCTTTTTAATTTGAGTATAGTATTACTATAGTTTTTTTTTATTTAAAAAATAATATGTTAGGGTTAAGTAATAACCAATCTATACTATCTATATTATCTATACTATCTTTAAAACATTTCACAAGAACCTCTTAATTTTTAAGTAATACAATTATAAATGCTTAAAGTACAACACATAATGCATGTAGTAAGTACTTTTTAAGGATATTTATGTCTTTTCAAACCTAACTTACACATATACCCCCTATTAGTTACAGTTTGCCCCCTTTATCTATCTATACTATATATAATTTTATACAATACTTACATATTTGTCCCATCAATTTTACTCTTTAAATACGAATTATACTTTTGCATCTTTATTTTAACCAATTACCCCACGATTTTTAAACGTTCATAACTTTTTCGGACGATAATATTTTCTTAATATTATTACACCGTATAAAAGAGCATTCTATTATCTTTAATTTGAGTATAGTGTTGCTATAGTTTTTTATTTTTAAAAAGTTATATTTTAGGGTTAAGCAATAACCGAAACAAAAACAAAAGAAAAAAAATGAAAATGAACTTAAATCATCTAAACTTTATTATAATACATTTCTCATTGATGTCATAAAATTCAAGTTGTACATGTATAATTGCTTAGAGTAAAACACACAATACACATGTTAACTACTTACACGATACTTACACATTTGTCTCCTCAACTATACTCAATTCCTTTTATTTAACTAATAATTACACGTTGGGTTTAAGTAATAACCAATCTATACTATCTATATCTATACTATATTATAATGCATGAGACAATGGTAGTTTAAGATACCCAAAAGTTAAGAACTTTATTTTCATTAACAACCCTAAAATGAGGTAAAATAGTCATTCAAACACTTTACACTTTAATACCTCATCTTAGTTACACTTTAATCCCTTAAACCTTACTTAACTATTACTTATTTAAATTATAGTTAAACTTATTTTCTTTGTTTTAAGCAAACTATCCACCATTATTTTTAAATAGTAATTTTTTTTCATACGATACTTTTATAAAAAAAAAGATTACATCATAGTAATGAGCATTTTATTATCTTTAATTTGAGTATAGTATTGTTAATTTTTTTTTAATTTAAAATTTTTTATGTGCTACAATATCTAAGAGTGAGCAATAACTAAACCGTTCACCGAAGCCAGACAAAAAAAAGAGACAAAACTGAACCAAAATCAATTGAAAACTGAATTAACCAAAATACGATATGATTTAATTTAAAACCGGTTATCGTTTTCTTTTTGTACCCTTAGTTAACCGAAATCAGTCAAACTGAAATGGAACCATTCATATATTCATAACAGCGTGCTAGCGCGATGTAGTAGGGAACACAGACACTTTTAATGGTGCATGGTTTGGTTTGGTTTGGTTTGGTTTGGTTCGGTTTGGTTCAGTTATTAGCCTCAACCGAAACAAAAATCGACATTATCGGTTTATATCTTATTAACCAACCGATTAAATGGTTTAGTCAGTTTGGTTAGATTGTTGGTTTTAGTTCGTTTTACGTAATTTTTGTTAATAACTAAAACCAAACTTTGGTTAAAATTTTTGCTTAAAAGTACATGAAATGAAGGTATAAACACATGAAATGGGTGTAAAAAAGATATAAATATAGGCAAAAAAATTTAGCCAAAGTGTGGTTTTTGTTGCTAACCAAAACTAACTAAACCGGACAAAAACCCGGAAATGTAACCATATAAATCGAACCAAATAATCGATTGTTTAATAAGATCGATTAACTGATGACTTTGGTTTAGTTTCGGTTGAGGCTAATAATCAAACTGGGCCAAACCATACACACCCTTAGAAGTGTCTGTGTCCCCCGCTACATCGTGCGGGCACCTTACTAGTACCCTCTAAAACACGACAGTGCTCAAAGTAATGGGTTTCAGATAGCATTAATGCTAGGACATGGATTTTAGTTGTGAATCATTATTCGCACTTCATAGGACATGAGCGTATGCCTCCCCCACCTGCCCACCCACACATGTAGCTAAAAAGTGTAAAATACAAAACTAATTCTATCTTCATATCCCAGTTTAGTATAATTTTAAACTTTGGAAACCAATTTGTGTGACAAACCAAATATTCTTAATCAGATACTCAGGTTATTGAATAAATTACAATACATCAAAAAAACATAAGTAGAATAACATAGTTCTCTTTTATAAGTTTTTAATAATTTATGTCAATATTTAAATTAATAAGTCCCCGACTCAAATCTTATCCAATACTTAATTTAGTTAAAGTATAATCACTTTTAGACAAGGTTTTGGTCACGACTTGCACACCACTATGATTGCTAATTAATACCCAAAAATCCTTTTGCAATTTCTTCGGCGCCTACCATATAATATTGTGAAAATCTTGGGGAAGTTAGGTATGTAGTTGGATTCAATATTATGAAAAGGATATATAAAACTAGCTTATACCCCGGGAGCGTCCCGGGGTTGAAAAATCTAGTATGACTTAACAAAAGTCGATAAATAAAGAAAAATACCAATCATAAACTCAATCATGCATATCAACATTCGACAAACTATAATTATTATCAGTCTCGAAAGTCCACCTTACGTGAAAAAGAAGCATTGAAAATCATGAATAAAAAAAGAATCAATTTAAAATTACCTTATGCTCCTCACCATCATACTACTACATTGATAGCATTAATTAAGATTCAAAAAATATATATATTTTGACTTTATTTAGTGATTTTTACGTATTAGAGAAATTGTCAAAGAACATTCTTAATATATTTGAAATATCAGTATTGAGAAGAGTCTGATAACCCTCACAACCACCCCAAGAGACATAATTCTCACCCCCGAGGTAATGTGTAACATGTGTTTTATTAAACAATCAGCATGCGGAAATCATGTCAACATCAAAAAATCTAGAAAACAGCAGTCTAATTGTGTTCAGACTTATAATAACAGCAGCCTAAATTCAAAAGAAAATCTAGAAAATGTCAATTAGGGCTAAAAAATATGCGCTGGTATGCTAAACTTACAATATATTATCAAAAATAGCTGTAAAAAATAGCTATATATAAGATTCTCAACAAATAAAGTACCAAGTCTTAGTATCCACACACATATTTATCGTATTCAATAAGATTACAAACACACATATATCGTATTCAATAAGATACGAAGGTGAGTCACTAACCTCCATCCTAAGGAGTGTTGCTAGTGATGCTGCAGCGAAGAGAAGCGTTCAGGCGTTCACATACTTGCTTAAACTAATTCAATTGCAAGATTTGATTAAGATTAAAATTACTATTAACCCAAAATAATTAATTAGCGAAAACAAAAAAAAATAGCTAATAATAATCGAGAATAACAATGAGAAAACATTACTTTGAAAGACGTTCATAAACCCACATGCTTACAAAGCAGATGTTAATGGTAGAATTAAAAGAATAAAAGGAATAATATTCCTAAGATTTAAACACTAAAAATATCAAACATGCAAACGAACTATGAATAAAAACTCCACCTACAGTAAAATTTTGCATTTAGAACATAGAAGACATCCAGTCGGATTGTATTGTGAGAAGACGAAAGAACAATATTAACAGAAGAAGAAGATGAAATAATGAGAAGGATGAAAAAGCTAGGTAGGGTTTGAAGGAGAAGATGAAATAATAATAGTCGATGGTTTTTTTTTTTTAATAAGTTAATACCACTTGCCACATGGGATGACACATGACACACTCAAGGGGAGAGAATGTCTCCTTGAGTGCCATGTCATTAAAATGGCTTTGGTTTATTATATGTATAGATACGGGTGTTAAGCTAAAGGCTTATGGTGGCCTTGATAACACATTTGATTTCCATAGACATCTACAGAGAAAAGATAGACCGAAATCACTCCAATTTTATAAGAAGAAGACTGTTTGTTTTTTAACGTCTGTAGGCTGCTAAAAAAACTGGTGGTGGTGTACGGTGGGTGGTGGACAGTGGGTGGTGGTGTTTAACCCTCTGTCGACCTTAGAAGATCTTAGAAATGGTCGGGCCAAGTCTGCACTAAGAAGAGTTCGTGCCGATGTTTTTAAATGAAACGTCTTAGAAAAAACAAACAATCTGCAGATGGTATTTGCGTGTGGTCTGCGCAGCGCAGACAGAAAAGTCTGCGTAAACCTTTTTTAGAAAAACAGAAAGCAGCTAAGTGATGTCAATCCAAAGTGGTGAGTTCTGTATTGATAGCAAAAATCAAAGCAATAAAGCTCAAATCATGAGATTATCATTAATACGCATAGTAAATTACATTTCTAAAATCAACCCACAAAACAAGGAGTTCAAACAAATAAAATAAAAATAGTCTTTTTTTTTTTTAAATATCTAAGCCACTCCTATGTGAGAAAGTCTTTAATTAAGTCTAGCTTTGAGCATTGTTACATTAAACATGTAGAAAAACTGTCAACTAAAAAGTTGGTGAGAAATCAAAAGTTTTAAAATAAATATAACATTAGTTTATTTCAATTCATAACAGGATTATCATAAGCACATCAAATTAAACAACCACATGATGCAATATAGTGATATTAAATATGACTTTCATTCTTATAAGCCTATATATAATGTACTAACCATCGACTTACAACCCTAATCAGGTGTCAAATAGTGTATGATGTGCACAAAAGAATACTTGTGACACATTCACGTTTGCGATGGCACAACCCTAACCGATTTTCCAATAGAGATAGTAATTAACCCATCATTGTGCTTTGTTTTAACTTAAATCATAACTATGTATATATACTTAATTATTATAAGTTTGTGTTTTAAAAAGATATAGTTAATAGATACATGTTACACCCCAAATAAATAAAAACGTAAAACAGGGTTACCATTTTAACATTGAAAGTTAGGATTTCTTACGCGTACTTGACATGAATGAGAGAGTTCAGAGAGGTGAAACCCTAATGAACAATTTCATAAGTTAATTAGGGTTTACAAATGTTTAACAGGTGATTAGATTGAGTTAAAAATGATTTAAATTAGTTCATAAAAGTTTCAGCTCGTATTATAGTTTCACGGGATGTTTTAGATATTATTCATACTATATTTACTAGATTCTATATGTGAGTGTAGGAGAACTATTGCAATATGTACAAATTATTGAAGCACAGGTACAAGTTGTTGTGGGGTTTTATTGTTTTTTGACACGTTACAGGAGAGAGTATAACTTCATTGCACGTGTCCACCCACTTTTACTTTACCATGTCCATATTTACTATAACGAGGTTATCTTCAATATTCAGAAACCTAGGAGAGATCGAGAAAATAGAGAGTTTGAGCAGAGAAAAAGAAGAGGTCGTATTCTTCACCGAAAACCCCTCTCCAGTCAGATCGTTGCAAAAAAAATGTCTCCTATTGATTATGCAACGTTGAAGATGATGTATGGGTGTCGTTTACGGCTTGAGTGTTGGTAGATATGGTGCTTAGATGCAACTATATTTTAACATAGTCCCTAAGACGATGCAAATGTCGTTAAACACCATTAATAATAAGAAAAAGATGTAGCTAGAAAATCGACAAGCAAGTTGGAACTTACCGTGAAATCCTAGCCGCCATAATTGAGTCAAGAAGGGTGATACTATCTAGACATCCCCAAAAAAACCCTAGACACCCCTAGGATGGGTCATTGAGGCCTCAATGGGCCATTGAGGCCAAATCTGGAAAAAAACGACGGGTCATTAAGGCCTCAACGACCCATCCTTATTCAAAAAACTGAAAACGATGGTCCATTGAGGCCTCAACGACCCATTGAGGTTTGCCAATTATTTGTAATCATTGATCAATCATTGGGAATGATTGGTAATTGCAAAAAAAGAAGTGTCTCAATGGCTCATTGAGAAGCTTTGTCTCAATTGCCCATTAAGGCCTCAATGGTCCGTTGGGATTTTTTTTTTAATTTGCAAGTTTTGTCTCAATGGCCCATTGAGAAGCTTTGTCTCAATTGCCCATTAAGGCCTCAATGGTCCGTTGGGATTTATTTATTTTTTTAATTTTTAAATGATTGGAGAAGCTTTCTCAAGAAGCTTTGTCTCAACGACCCATTGAGGCCTCAATGGCCCATCTTTGTTTTGTCTCAATGGCCCATTGAGGCCTCAACAGCCCATCGCTTTTCAAAATTTTGGCCTCAATGGCCCATTGTGGCCTCCACGATCCATGGGTTCCATTTTTTTTTTAGTTTTTAGTGTGTTTTATATATTTTAAGCTTGAAATTTGTGTTTTTTATAAAAAATAAAAAGTACATTCTTATCATAAGTATAAATTAGCGTATACAACAATTTTTTTCATTAAATAATTCAGTATACACATGATAAAAACAATAACATACGATAAGCTAGGTTAAGTCAAAATACTCTGTTCTTATATGCACCCTTGGTAGACGATGTTGATACAACGTCTCCCACTCCATTGCCTGTTCATTTCGAAAATTACGCCACGTTCCATTTAGTGCAGGCAGTGGAGCGCCTTTTGCTAACTCAAGCGCGTTGTAATGGCTCGCTTGAATCAAAGCAAACGATATGAACACATGCTCTTGAAAATTGTGTGGACCATCGAACATAGGAAAGATGCTCTTACTATGACCACCCTTACATAAAAATTGAACAACCACTCTAAATTTTTGAGCAATTAGCAATCCAGTGGAGGGCATATCCATCCAATGAGTCCTCGGGGCATGTAAGTGGAACCTAACCCGGATGTTTCGTATGATTTGCCTTACATTTACATATCTTCAATACAATTCAAACATTCAAAATGTTCGTTGGGACGGTAACTGTGGATTTCGATCCGTAGCTGTGTGTTTAGGGTAGGCAGAGGTGCAGTGGCACTTCATCCGCACACAACTTATGGATGAGATGGTGATGAACAGAGACTGGTGGGAGCCAATTTTGAACAGGGTAGATCACGGTTGATACAACGAACTATACAGGTCATTATGTGAGCGTTGGATTTTATCTAAAACAGGATATTATGATCATACAAGTCACAAATCTAGGTGCGGAAACCCTAGATCTGAACAAATTGATAAGATGCTAATCACGACACAATCAAGATCATTTTCAATATCATTTTCATAGATTAACTCTCAATTAATAAGCATTTACAACGTTTATGTTAATCTAGAATCACAAAGACACTTTCTCAAAAACACTACTGAACCTGCACTGAACCTGGACACAAATGATAACTCTCTTACATAATCAAAAACTCAAAAACTATATATAGCCTCTGCACATTCGCCCCTTTCTATAGGTCGAATGTGAGATTTTCCACATTCGCCCACTAAGAGTGGTCGAATGTGGTCTTCTGTCCACGTCCATTCTTCATTCGTCCAGTCAGCTTCTACCTTCGCCCAGTCTTGATTCACCTTCGCCCATATTATCTTCCTTCGCCCCATCAGAAGTACCTTCGGCTACCCACTAACATATGTTAATTATAGTATATCCAATCCTTAGTCGCAAAATGCATCAACAAACTCCCCCTCGACTATTGATTGGATAGTTTTCTTTGATAATCCATCGTCCTGTTCATCAGCTTGATTCTGAGCTGCTTCTTCTGCTCATCAGTCATTGGCGGCTCGAATGTTTTCTTCACAGGCTTTGAAACATTGGCGATCTTCACAGTCTTGCCAAGTTTCCCCTCCAAGTTGCTTCCAGCGTTTATGTCGTATGCAAAACAAACTCCCACAACTTGAGTGTACTTCCTCGCCTGAGCAAAATCGTTCGGTTCATAATAGATCGGATTAAAGAACAACATGATGATGTCTTCGAATGTGCAGTTTATCAGCCACATAGGATCAAATACATGAACATGCTTGTATTTGTCCTTTCCATCCCTCAACACAATCACTGCTTCTGCCTTCCTCCAATCATAATACCAGAATATGAAATCAGCACTGAAATGCTGTGGCATTGGCATCAATGGTATCTTTCTCATCACATTTGGTGCTTTATATATCAAAGTCACACGCTTCATGTTGGTTTGAGGATCAATATCCCTATGCTGTTTTCTTCTGGGATATTGAGGCTTAAACCTGTTCCATCTTGTGCGACTCTCCCAAACCAATTTGTCTGCGCACCAACCGACATGCGATCCATTTACCTCGGCACCTGACATTGGGAATCTGCACAAATCTCTCACCGCCCAATACGGTAGAGTAAGCAAATCACAGAATCTGTTGAAATACAGAATTCCGGTTTCCCATTTCGCTGCAATGCACTTCAGTCTGCCAAGATAAGTCCACCCGAGAGCTCTGCCTTTGAACTTGGCATTATGAAAACGATAGAAGTTACCTTGAGCTTCAGGTTTAGGTCGGTTCTCATCCATCTCCTTCAACTTCTTCAGATAATTCTTCAACTCATCAGACTGGTTGGAAGAATCTTTCTTTTCATCACCAAACACCTTCTCAACAAACTCTTCGCTTCTTCTCTTCGCTTTCTGTTTCGCTGACTTGTTTGGTATCTCTGTGAAGTCAGGAAATACTTCGTTCTCATCTTCTTTTCTGAAATACTGGGGAAACTCCTCATGAGTAATATCTTCAATCTCAACTTCATTGTTTTCAGGAGTCTGTACATCATCTGAATGACTTCCCATATCCTTTTCATGAATATCAGGAATCGATTCATCCAACATGAACTCCTCAAATGTCTTACCTACCCTCTGTGCGAGACCATCTAAAATTTCTTTCGCCACAGATGCAGGTAGTTCCCCTTCTTCAAGATCTGGATCTTCATATTCCAGCTCATATCTTAGATCATCCGTCTGGAATATTTCAGCGAAGCATCCAGTGAACTCAATGGTCCACTCCCTCTTCTCCAACATGTTTTTGTATATCAACTTAGCATCATCAGAAAGAGATCTCACTTTTTCGTTCCAAAAGATACTTTCATCCGAATCTACATTTCCTCCTTTCTTTTTGGAACTCGATTCTCCAGTGTCTTTCTTCTTCTGTGATGTTCTCTTCTCATAACTAAACTTAGAAGTATCATCTCCTCCTTCATGATCACTTCCACTGCTAAGTTCATCACCCTTCTTTCCTGTACCCTCAGCACCATCATCATCATCATTGTTGTCATCATCATCATCATTGTCATCATCATCACTTTTATCCGATCCATCATCATCCTCTTCATCATCATCATCTTTCTCTGATTCAGAATACTCATAATCAACCTTCTGTTCATCTTCTTCTTCATCTTCCTCACCCTCTTTCAATTGGGGTGCTCTGCTATACAATTCTTCAATCAAACCACACAAGCGTTTGTTTTCCTTTTTCAATTCTTTGTTGTCAGCCTTGATCAGTTTGATCTTGTTCTTGTTTCTATCACATCTCCTCTCAAGCTTCTCATTCTTAGCTTCTAACATCTGAATCTTTTCATTTATCTCATCCTGATTCGATTTCGAAGCAACTACAATCTGGAGCATCTTCTCCTCATTCTGCTTGAATTTAGTGATTTCAGCTTGTTGAGCAATCAGCATTTTCATCATGTCCTCCATCTTCTTATTAACCTGTTTCATAACATCGTCATCAACAGTCATTTTCTTTGACTTTGATCTGGAGGGCTCAACTTCAACAGCTTTCTCCTTTTGAGGCTTCTTAAACATTTCGAGCACTTTATCCATATCGATATTAAACTGATCGATTGGTAAAGTCTCTGCCTCCTTTCCTTTCTTCTGCTTCTTAGCAACTGGTGAAGATAACTTGGAAGGTGTTCCAGCATCAGGCAATCTCTTACCCTTCAACAACTGAGCCAACTCTTTCTCTCTCAGTTCTTTCACACTAGACTTCTTTGCCATAGTCTTTTGTTTCTTTGACTTCTTAGGCAAATTCACGACTACAGTGTCTCCAACACTCAACTCAGCTAAATCAACTCCCAAACCTTCATCTTCAACTGATTTCCTTCTCCTCTCAGACTCTTCTATCGACTGATTCAATAATTCAGACTCACCAACCATAGTGGCCTTACGTTTGGTGGTCCTCACGTTCTCGTCATCAGAATCCCACTGTTCATCAACCTCAGTTTCTTCCGAATCCACAGACTCTTCATCCACCAAACCTGAACCTTTCTTTGCAGTCGATTTCTTTCTTGCAGACTGTTGCTTTGTGCTTCCCTGATCAATAGCCTTTCCTTTGCCCTTCCCTTTGGCTCCAGGATTGACTACTTGACGCTTCCGCTTAGTGCTTGAGTCAGCATACACTAAGGGATCGTCGTTGTCTGAGTCACTATCATCATGTCTAGCTTTGTTCTTGCCTGGATCAGTGTAATCCGGACGAGCCAAAGCTCCAAACAATCTCCTGTTGGGTGGTTTCTCATTATCAGCTACACCCTTATAACCTTTCATCCTCATCAAGGTTCTAATATTCATGTGATCCTGACCTAGAATCATTGTCGGATCCTTCTTCAGCATTGGATACTTGTAATCAAAGATCATCATTAGAAACCTTGGATACAACATAAACTTCTTGAACTTTATACCCTTCAGCATCTCCAACATGTGGTCAAGTATCATCCCAGACACATTAAATGGTTTGTTGAGTGTCAACGCAACCATTAATGAGCTCAAACTCTTCCTCATCACGTCATAACCACCACTAACACATCCAAAGACATGGATCAGAACATGTGCAAAGTACTTGTACTGCACTCCCAGCTTCCCTTTATACATCGATCCGTCAGTGATAGGACCTTTGTATTTCATCCTTAAGAAGCACGCCTTCTGTTCAGTCCACGACAATTCCCTGGGATCTTCTCTATCTTCGAACTTAATCTGTAAAGCTTCCCGGATGTCGGCTTCAGTCAAGAACATATCTATCTCCTGAATCTTGCTCTTGATGATAGTTTGATTATCCCAGTAATCATACTTAGCGTTCTGGTAAAAATCCTCTATTATGTCTTTGTAGATGATGGTTGGTGTGGCTAGAGCATGTACAATCCTGCTCCTCTTCAGAAACTCAATAATGCCAGTAAATTCCGTGTTCTTCTCCACGTCTCCTAAATACGCGCAACAGTTGTGCGATCTTTCGAAAGACCAACTGCTCGGTGTAGATGTTTCAGCTGCGGGGACTGGATCTTGAACAGCTATCTCTGCAGGAGTCTCAACATTCACTGCTGGAGTGTCAATATTCTCTGGTTGTTCAGCCATCTGCACATAAAAATCAATAAAACGCGTCAAAACACAAAAACGACAAAAATATAAAAATTTTGGTCAAAACACATCTGCACATTCGCCCATTTTGAAAATGGCCGAATGTGAAAATAAATGGTCGAATATGAACATATATGGACGAACGTGAATATGATCTTGATAAAATGTCACATTCGTCCGTTTTTGAGTACATTCGCCCAAAGATTTTCACTTTCGCCCGTTTTTATAACAGCCGAATGTGGAAAAATTACCCCCAAATTTTAAAATTTTGCCATTGATGTATTTAACTTGTAATTTTGATTCTAATGGGTACTAACAGTGCCGACTAACATTCGTTTATAACCAATTTTATCAAAACATCAATTTACATTGGTTTTCAATTTGAATTAGGGTTCATCATGTTCAAACGATCAAATCTGTTATCTAAACACGTTATAATCCTAATTCCTTCCATACTCTCCCCCTAAAACCTATGTGAATTGATCGGCAATCAAAATCATTCATCAATAATCAACAAAAAACCCCAGATATAAAACCCTAGGTCCCGGTCCTTTATCAGTCAAATCTGATCTGGTTTGTTAACCATTACCTGCAAGATTATGCTTAAAATGATCAGCAATAACACGGGAACAAATCAGTGAGTCAAGAAAAACACAAACAACAAGGTCTTGTTATGAAAGAATTTTTGAAAAAGTTTCAGAATGAGGAATCGAAGGTGACTGGTCTATTTATAAAGGGTCACATTCGCCCGAATGAAATGGACGAATGTGGGTAAAAACCACATTCGCCCCAACTTAATGGCACGAGAGTGAAAATTTTCCACCTTCGCCCCTAATTAAAGACCCGAAGGTGGAATATGATACCCGGAAGTGGAAAAGTCACCCGGAAGTGAAAATAACCACCTTCGCCCAGATCAAAAACGGTCGAAAGAGATAGTTTTTCCACATTCGACCCAATTAAGGGGCGAATGTGAAATGGAAAAACTGAAAATTTCGCCAAATCACGAATTCGAATCCCGTTCAACATTTTTCAATCCGTTAAGCTTCCAAAATTCAAATTTTCACATTTTGAATGTCACAAAGTCCAGATGGTGTTATCAAATCTCAGAAATTGACCATCAAGCATCCCCGGATATCAAAAATAAAGCAGAAATGCAAATCTTTTGGATTTTCTGAAAATTATATCAAAACACACCTAAAATCTTTTTGGATTTTGTAACTTTTTGACAATAAAAGTAAAATGCAACAAAGTAAAATGCATTAAAGTAAATGAAAACAGTAAACATTTTGTGATTTCCGGTAAGAGGATCATATCAGTTTTCTGAGAAATCTGAACACAGCGTTGATCTGGTTCAATATTATCATTAGAAACAATATGTGATACGGCAATTGCTGATATTGTTGTCCACATAAGCTCACATGCAGACAATTACGCAATGCTTTAAAATGATACGAATTAGATGTATTAGACTAACACATTGTGGTTCCCACACACACGACATACTCCCGTATCAAGAAGTAATCTGCACAAAGACTCATTGTAAAGCGTGATTATGCTTTCGTCGTCTGTAATTGTACAAGATATAATGCATAGAGGTATACAGGTCAGCAAATTAATGCAGCAAAGTAACATATGCACCATACCAGGTTGAGGACTGATATTAATCATGATTCGCATCAATGATCAATACGATATTATAGATAATCTTTGATCATCATATAACATGGAAAGTTCCTCAATTCGGTAACTTTAGGTTTTGGCATAAAGCTCTTTTATAAAGACATCCTGTCTGATCTAGGTCCGTAATGACTTACAGCAGAAGATCAGATAGGCTATCCCCAGACAACTAATAACATAACGACCCTAAACCTCCGAGTTTTGTACAAACACCCTATCAGACGAAATTACGGTACTAAGACCATATGCCCATGAGGTGTTCATCCACAAAAGCGTAGTTTGTTATGTTTGTATCACTAATGCACGCAATATAAAGTCTACGAAGCCTATCAGCATATCACACGTAATCAACATTCGTCTCATTAAAACTATACAATTCTTTAGCCTGTGTCAGATCCCCACTGATGTACTATCATTTCCTCTTTTTATCCAGGAAATCATTTTGGGTTTTTCTAATTTTTAGGTATTTTTGAAAATTTTTCAATGTTTTTGGTTTTTCTGATAAAATGACTCCCCCTAAAATAAAGAACATATTTTTGGGTTTTTAATTTTTTTCTGAAAACAAAAACAAAACAAAATTTGAAAGAAACAATCCACTTGAAAGCATCAACTTCTTTGAGGATTAAACAACCCCCTCGAAAGCATCAACTTCTTTGAGGATTATGATAGTAAAGAGAAATTCCCAATTAGCAAAGAGAAATTCCCAATTAGCAAAAATTTAAAACTAAAACTAAAAACGAAAAATGATAAACCGAGGAGCCGATTAGTCCTGTTTTTCCTTTATATTGTTTACTTTCAAAAGATATTCAAAGCGGGATCTGTCAAAAGCTTTTGTAAACAAATCTGCACGTTGGTAGTCAGTATGGATTTTGACCATGTCAATCAATTCCTTAGCATAACAGTCACGGATAAAATGATATTTAATCCGGATATGTTTAGCTTTAGAATGATTTTCAGTATTTTTAGTTAAAGCAATTGCGGCTTCGTTGTCACAGTGTATAGGGGTTTTAAGAAACTGCAAACCGTAATCAACCATCTGTTGTTGGATCCAGAGCACTTGCGAACAGCAACTCGAGGCTGAAATGTACTCGGCTTCACATGTAGACAGTGCGACGGAAGTCTGTTTCTTGCATTGCCAGGTAATTAACCTGCTCCCTAAAAACTGGCAACCGGCTGTTGTTGATTTGCTGTCTTTGTCACAGCCGCCCCAATCTGCATCACTAAAAGCAATAAAATCAAAATCATCATCATTAGGGTACCAAAGTCCTTTTGATGGACAACCCTTCAGATATCGAAGGATACGCTTGACCGCCGTCAGATGACTTTGTTTCGGCTTCGATTGGTAACGCGCACAGAGACACGTTGCATACATAATATCTGGTCGAGACGCTGTCAAATACATCAGAGATCCGATGATTGCTCTGTATGTAAATGGATCTGTCAGCTCCCCCTTAGCGTCGACTCCAATCCCGTGATTGGGTTGTATCGGGGTATCCATCGGCTTAGAGTCCTCCATCTGGAATCGGCTCAAGATGTCGGCAACATATTTTGTCTGGTGAATGAAGATCCCGTCGGGTCTTTGATCCACCTGTAAGCCGAGGAAAAACTGCATTTCTCCCATAGCGCTCATTTCGAACTTCTCCTGCATAACAGTTTCAAATTCCCTGCACAAGAGTTCGTTAGTTGAACCAAATATAATATCATCAACGTAAATCTGTACTAGAAGCAAGTCATCTCCCGTCTTCTTCGTAAAGAGGGTGCAATCGACGAGGCCGCGCTTGAATCCTTTGGAGATGAGGTATGTACTTAGCTCCTCGTACCACTGTCTTGGAGCCTGGTGCAAACCATATAAAGCTTTGTTCAGCACGTAGACCTTGTCCCGGTGGATTGGGTCCTCAAAGCCCGGTGGTTGCCCGACATAAACCTCCTCCTTGACTTTACCATACAGAAATGCGCTCTTGACGTCCATTTGATAGACTTTGAATTTCTTATACGAAGCAAACGCAAGGAACATCCGAATTGCTTCCATTCTTGCTACTGGTGCATAGATTTCGTTGTAATCAATTCCTTCAATCTGATGGAAACCCTGCACAACCAATCTGGCTTTGTTCCTTACAATAACTCCACGATCATCTTTCTTGCACTTAAACACCCACTTAGTGCCAATTTTCTTTCGTCCCGGCGGCAAATCTGTGAGCGTCCAGACTCCCAATTTCTGGAATTGCAATAACTCTTCCTGCATTGCCTCAACCCAGGCATCTTCTTGCAAAGCGTCTTTGTATGTCCTTGGCTCTACTTGGGACACATAACATGCAAACGACCAATCATTTTGGTCACCAGATTTCTGAATTTTGGCATACAATGCTAAAGCACCAAAACTCTCTGGCGTATTCACGCTTTTAAGCTGCCCTCTGGTCATCACTCCACTACCAGGATCTCCGATCACTTGCTCCAGCGGGTGAATACGATGAATCCGAGATTCCGGATTAACAGGTACAATCACTCCCGTCTGAGCAGTCAAGTTCTCTGTAGCATCCTGATCATTACCCGTGTTAGATGATGAAGCAACATCTGTATTTGGGGTTGGGTTCACAGTTTGCTCTTCTAAATCTTCAGCATTTTCAAGAACAGCTTCTTCAAATTGTTCATCTTCAGATTCTGAAGTGTCTAATGAAGTTGAAGCTTCTTGAAACAACTCTTCTTCTTGTGTAGGAACACTGGTATCACTAGAAGCTGGTGGGGGGTTTACGGTAATTGGACGCATCAACGGTGAAGTTGCCGCGTTTTCACATTCGTAAAGTAATCTGATCACAGCTTCTTCAACCAGGCTATCTAGATTGAATGATTCAAAGAAATCTTTGTAATCAAACATCCAATCAGGGCCCGTGCCTTGCAAATTTTGTGTGTATCGTTGAACTTCCACGTTTGCCCAATCCTCCACTTGACGAGTTCGCTTGTTGAATACCCGTTTGAGCGGGGTTGCATATCCAACAAAATATCCCTCTTCAGCTTTAGGACTAAACTTCTCGCTTGGATTCAACATCGTACATGGCGCCCCAAATGGTTCTAGATACTCTAAATTGGGCTTTCGTCGGTGTAACAGCTCATAAGATGTTTTTCCAAACTTCTTCACTGTCAAAACCCGATTTAATGTGTAGTTTGCTGCATAAATCGCCTCATTCCAGAACATTACTGGAAGATTTGAGTCAGCGAGCATTGTTCTTGCAGCCTCAATCAGAGTCCTATTCTTTCTTTCAGCAACACCGTTCTGTTGCGGGGTATACGGAGCTGAATATTCATGATGTATCCCTTTGCTTTCACAAAGTTCATCCATCTTTGCATTTTTAAACTCCGTCCCATTGTCACTCCTGATCCTTTTGATCTTCAAGTTGTAGATATTCTCCAGCCGAGTGAACAGAACTTGTAAGTTTGTAAAGGTGTCGCTTTTGTTCTTCAAACACATCACCCATGAGAATCGTGAATAGTCATCTGTGACGACTAAACAATAAAGCTCTCCAAGATGACTTTTGCGCTTGACTGGTCCAAAAAGGTCCATGTGCAATCGCTCAAGCGGCATCTCAACAGAGTTAACCTTCTTCACTTTATGGGATTGTCTTTGTTGTTTTCCTTTCATGCAGCTCACACACTTGTCGTTCAGATGGAAATGTTTCACGTTAACTCCATCGACAAGTCCATTTCTCACTAACTGATTCATTTTCCTCAAATGAATGTGCCCCATCCTGCGGTGCCACATTATCGATTCTTTTTCGGTCGCCTTGGAAAGAAAACATGTTATCTGTCCCTGTGGTGTCATTGCCTTGGACATATCAAGAATGTAAAGATTGTTGACTCGAGGTGCCATCAACATAACCCACTCCTTTGGAATCTTGAAGCCCGGTTTGAGGATGTAGCAAGATTTGTCATCAAAATGCACAGAAAATTGTTTATCGCATATTTGACTGACGCTCAACAGATTATAGTCTATCTGCTTGACATAAGATATCCGCTCGAAAGTCACAACTCCGTTACTCACGCTTCCTTCCATCGTGATATAACCTCCTTTATTTCCCGCGAACGCAACATATCCACCATTAATATTCTTCACATCAAACAGCAACGCCAAATCCCCCGTCATGTGGCCTGAAGCTCCACTATCAACAATCCAGAGACTGCTAATAGGGCCAACTGAAGCTCCCTGCACACAAAAAATAGACAATTAGTTCTTTCGGGGGACCCAAGCCTGAGTCTTGGGCCTTTGAACTTTGGCTTTCAAAGAATCATTCTCAATGACTTTCTCAACAATTTTCTGTTTTGAATCAACCGTTTTCTGATTTTTCAAAACAGTTTCATTTTTATCACTCACCTTTGATGTAGAGGCTCCTGGAGAACCATTAGGTGTCCAAGATTGTTCAGACCTTTTGAGAATACGGATTTGAGATTTTGGTTTCTCAATAGGTTTCTGAACATTGTTACTGAAAGTAACTTTCTTAGCAACCTTATCTGAATGAACAGACTTAGGTCCAACATTTGACTTGACAATTGGTTTTTGTGGAACCTTTTGTCTATCAGCTGTTGTGTTCACCACTGGTTTTCTCCACGATTGTTCCATTGCAATCCGATTCCTCCGATCATAATGAAATGGATGGTTGTTCCTCATTTGAAAATTGTTTTGATTATGAAAATGTTGTTGTTGAGGAACAGTCCGTCTATGCGGTGGAATATAATGATCAATCGGCTTTTTGATGGAATTCTTAACCTCAACTTCATGTCTCTTGTGCCTTACATATGGACACTGAGCAAGTAAATGCCCGCGTTCTCCACATTTAAAGCACTTTCTATATTCCTCAAACACATAATGAGCATTCGGTGAAGCAAATGATCTTACAGGAAATTGATCATTATATTGTTGATTTCTTAAACTCTCAGGAAGTGGTCCTTTCGAGTAAGAAGGTTCATGAAAACCATTTGCTTTATCATCAGGTCGAATGAACTCAGTGACATGTATTTTTGGCTCTTGAGGAGTTTCTGAAAACAGTTTCTTTAAGATTTCTGGTGGAATTTCATTGGTTCTTTCATGTTTTGGAAACCAAATTGTGCTCTCTTGCCAGATTTTATCAAGTTTAGAATAGTTAACGTTTTTAATCGGAAATTCCTCATCAGCAATGATTTTATCGGATCCTTCCATCCGATAAAATACCTTTACAGGTTTGTCACTGGTTTCATTCAGCTCATTCTTTTCAATCACATTCTTAACAACATTCTTTTTCTTAACATCAATCTTTTCAGATTTCTTATCATGAATAGCTTTTGCCATCGGATGAATATGATCAGATGGTGACACTGGTTCGGTAGTAATGATGTGATTTTCTTTTGGAATCTCACACTCATTATCAGATTTATCACTACCAGTATCATCATTATCCGAATCTGAATTAACACTCTCAGCATAAACACCCTCATTGTTCAAGCCCAAAATCGGTCTCACATCTTCAGGATATGGTTTACCAATACTCGAGGTATTAGATTCCATATCTGATGATGAGTCTGATTTCACCGAACTCTCCGGTATAACTTGATGATAGTTATGGTTCTCAAAAAGAACCGGAGATGGTACAGACTTGTAGTTGGTGGTGTTATCATCAATGATATGATCCACGACATAAGCAACATTCTTATAGCTTTCTAACTTCTTGTTAACCTTTTCAGCAAAGCATTTAATGGCAGCCATTTCTAACTTGGTGTTTTCAATTTCATTGATGTAGTTATTTATGGCCAGTTGTTTCAATGACAAAGTGGTTTTCAAGTCAGAAATGTCCTTTTTATAGCCATCTAATACTTTGTTAAAAGCATTTAACTCTTTGCGAGTAGATTGACAGTTTTGAATAGCACTATCACGTGAAATTCGGAGTTGTTTATTCTCCTCTGTCAACCTATCACAAGTCCCACAATATTTATCACTCATGACATCAGTGCTAGATTCAGAACTTACAGGTTTTGGCGGTTCGGTCATGGCCATCAAAGCAAAATGAGCTTCCTTTCCAGTGAAAAACTTTGAGTAGTCGATCTTGGTGAAAGCATCATCAGCTATGCATGACTTCCTCGTCATCAAGAAATCAGCTTCTGCCAGCAACTGGTCAATATCATCATCCAAAGAATCAACACTTCCCTCTGTGTCTGATTCGCTCTCACAATCTGAATAGACTGATTTACACTCCTCGGGAACATCAGAGACTGAATCAATCACCATCCCAGATCTCTTCTCCTCAGCTTTAACCTCAACAGGTTCACTCTCCACTTCCATCTCTGTCTCAGAATCATCACTCTCGCTCTCCTCAGTTTCTTTCTTCTCATCAACTACCACTGATTCTTCCAAATCAACCTGATAGGCAACACAAGCCACATTCCCACCAGTAGTTACTTCTTCAACCCCTATTTGCATACCCGACCAGTCAAACCTCTCATCCTGCTGAGTAACCAAAGCTTGGTTTTGACCCGCATTCTGTTGAGTCTCAGTAGGTGTAGTGATCGGTACAACTGTTCGGTTTGGGTGATTAGGAGATTGGTTTTGAATCTGGTTTTGAGTGTTTGGTTGTCTGTTTTGGTTGTTAAAGTTTCGGTTTTGATAGTTGTTGTTGGTTTGGTAAGAAACTTGGTTTTGTTGACGGTTCTGGTAGTTTGCATTGAAAGGGTTTCGGTTACCTTGTTTAGGTGGCTGGGTGCATTCCCGTTTGAAGTGTCCTTTCTCTCCACAATTAAAGCATGTAACCTTCTCCTTATTGAAACCATAGGTTGTGTTGGGAGAAGTTGCCAAGTCAGTCCTTCCAGTTTTCTCTATGAACTCTGTTGCTCTCCTCATTATACTCGCAAAAGCCCATTGAATGTCTATGAGTTCCATCTCTTCTTTATCGATCTGTGCGTAGTCTTCGTTGGTCAAGTTGTTGTTCCCAATCTGACTAGCAACCAGTCCATTGTAGGATGAAACCATTGCAGAGACTAATGCAATGTGTTGCTGAGCAACCTCCACAGTCACGTTTCCTAAGTTGGATGTATCCAAAACCACCGGTTGTTTATGTTGAGTAATTTGGTTTGATGGTTGTTGTGTTTGATTAGCGGTGTAAAAACTAGCTTGTTGCATTGGAGAGACTGGTGAAATGTAGGAAGTATATTGTGGTGGTGTGTATGATGGTTGTGTGTAGGAATTGTATTGTGGTGGTGTATAGTTGGTGGTTGGTTTTGATGAATCCATGACATTGGAAATGCATGCAACATGTGGTGCAACACTTCCAGAGCTCGAGTTTCCAGCTGAAACTGAAGTACCTCCAAAATACAGACTTGGATTCTGAGGAATCTGCGACCTCCTAGCTTTCCTCCTATCCTCCAGCTCTTTGTTCTCCAACTTCTCAATAAATTCTGAAATGGTCCAGAATTGATAAGCATCCTTCTCTCTAAGTACCTCCACATGCTGATCCCACTGTGGTGGCAAAGCATCTGCAAACTTATCAACCTGCTTAGTCATGGGAATCTGTACACCATAGCTAGACAATTCAGACAATAAATGCATATATCTCGGTGTTAGTTCTTTCAAAGTTTCATTATTAATGAAAGAAAAATTATCAAACTCTTTAACCAACTCCTCCATTCTCAAACTCCTGGTCTTTTCGTTACCATCATGCTTCCTCTTCAGCTTATCCCAAAGCTGCTTCGACGTTGTACATGTCCCAAACTGATGCAACAGGTCACTTGTGATCGCCTGTGTCAGTTGAGAGAACGCCTTCTTCTCCACCACGTATTTCTTCTTTTCATCCTCAGCCAAGCTCTCCAGAGGAATCAACTCACCGGTATTCTCCAGAATCGGTGCTGTGTATCCTTTGACGATCATGCTCCATGCCTCAGCTCCTTCAACTCCCATGCCCTCCAGATGGATCTTGAACATGGTGTGCCACTGGTTGTACTCTTGCATATCCATGAGCTTAGGTGGCCGAGTTCCACTACCTGTAGACAAATCCTTAATCAAGGTAGAGATAGCGTTAGTGGTT
Organism: Ambrosia trifida; assembly: GCA_028751855.1. Classification (NCBI taxonomy): domain Eukaryota; kingdom Viridiplantae; phylum Streptophyta; class Magnoliopsida; order Asterales; family Asteraceae; genus Ambrosia; species Ambrosia trifida. The sequence goes on from CM054122.1 coordinate 15,105,029, forward strand.
TGAGTATTTACCGCCGCTGCAGCTACTCCCCAATAATCTGTTTGTAATGCAGGATGTGCTACATTCTGAGGCAAAGTGCTCGATGTCGTCATGTAGTTCAGTGGTTGTGAGGATTGCGTGTTCTTCTTTTGAGCTGCAACAGGCCATGGGTCCATTGTCTGCTGTTGTGGTTGTGTTGGTGCCGATCCCTGGGTAGTCTGATAACGCCACATGATCAAAATCTGAAAATCACAACACTTAGAAAAATTTTTCAGCAAAAAATTTTAGGTTCGCCCAAAAAATAATACGTTCGTCCAAAATTTTCTAGGTTCGTCCAATTCTGTCACACTCTCGTCCCTTTTCTCTCACTTTCGTCCAAACAGTGATACCCGAAGGTGAATATGACCAGAATGTAAATCACACAAACACAAATTCCACTTTCGTCCGAAGCAAAAACGGTCGAATGTAGAATATATCACCCGAATGTGAAAAATGTCAAACAATTTTCAGGTTCGTCCACTCACACTCTCAGGTTCGCCCACTTTTATGTCAGGTTCGCCCACAAACTCAGTCCAGGTTCCAGGTTCGCCCCATATCAGCAGATTTCACTTTTGAAAAACGGTTATTGTTTGAAAAACGGTTATTTTGATCTGAGATTTTCAAAAGTTCATGGATTTCAATGATCTCAATCAGGTTATGTTTCAGATTTGATTTGGAACAACTTTAAGTCTTGGAAAACTTGAATTTGACCACAAAATCACCTTTAAATCGATCAAAAACTATGTTTTATAAAAGTTTTTGTAAAAACAGATGATAATTTGTCTAAAACATGTCCAAATCAACTCTGATCTTATCAAACTTGTTGTTGTATGATCCTCTATGCTCTGATACCACTTTGTGAGCGTTGGATTTTATCTAAAACAGGATATTATGATCATACAAGTCACAAATCTAGGTGCGGAAACCCTAGATCTGAACAAATTGATAAGATGCTAATCACGACACAATCAAGATCATTTTCAATATCATTTTCATAGATTAACTCTCAATTAATAAGCATTTACAACGTTTATGTTAATCTAGAATCACAAAGACACTTTCTCAAAAACACTACTGAACCTGCACTGAACCTGGACACAAATGATAACTCTCTTACATAATCAAAAACTCAAAAACTATATATAGCCTCTGCACATTCGCCCCTTTCTATAGGTCGAATGTGAGATTTTCCACATTCGCCCACTAAGAGTGGTCGAATGTGGTCTTCTGTCCACGTCCATTCTTCATTCGTCCAGTCAGCTTCTACCTTCGCCCAGTCTTGATTCACCTTCGCCCATATTATCTTCCTTCGCCCCATCAGAAGTACCTTCGGCTACCCACTAACATATGTTAATTATAGTATATCCAATCCTTAGTCGCAAAATGCATCAACACATTAGATTGGCCTGGAGTCGGAGATGCCCCAAGGATCCATTGGATGGATATGCCCTCCACTGGATTGTTGATTGCTCAGAAATTTGGAGTGGTAGTTCAATTTTTATGTAAGGGTGGTCATAGTGAGACCATCTTTCCTATGTTCGATGGTCCACACAATCTTTCAAGAGCATGTGTTCATATCGTTTGCTTTGATTCAAGCGAGCCATTACAACGCGCTTGAGTTAGCAAAAGGCGCTCCACTACATGCACTAAATGGAACGTGGCGTAATTTTCGAAATGAACAGGCAATGGAGTGGGAGACGTTGTATCAACATTGTGACACCCGGCATGTTCGGCTTAAACATATTAGTAACATCTAAGTCTACCTTAGCGAGAAACGTTTATAAACAAACTTAACCGGGTTAGTTGAGTTGGGTCAAGTTAGGATTGTCCAGGGTACAAGGATCTGGAGGATCATTGGGAGTCGTTTTGGTAATACATTAGTACCGGGTTCCGTTGTTGGTGACATTACATGAACTAATTAAGTATATGTGTAGATTATGGGTTGTGTGGTGGTTTATATACATAGACGTGTTTAGATGATGTGTAAATGATCATCTGTGCTTTAATGTGTTAAATATAGACTAAGGATGCATGCTTATGTGTTAAGATGTGTTAGAATGCGTTAAACACGACAAACTGGAAAACTAGTTAAAAAGGGGCTCTGGTTCGACCACTTCGAGTGGTCGAAGGAGAGGAAAATTGTCTGGTTCGACCCATGCAAGTGGGCGAACCAGGGAAGTGGAGTTGAAGAATTCCCTTCGACCTGGACAAGTCTCATTCGACCCTGTGAAAGGGGCGAAGGAGACCACCTTTGACCAATCAATTGGTGCGAAGGAGGATCAGTATAAATACCAACCTTAGTCATTTTTCATCATTTCACAAACCCTAACCGTCCCAAAACGCTCTCAAACGATCTTAAACACTAAGGAAGGAGTTTTTGCTCTTCTTTTTCATAATCTAACCTATCTACAACATCTAAACAAGAATCCAAGGTGTGTTCATAATCCTAAATCTTTTAAAAGCATTTTAATTCGTTTTCATCTAACCTTAATTGTCCAGATCTGTTCTAAGGGTGTTTTTATGATTAAAAACCTTTTAAACATCTTTCTAAAACAAAACCCTATCATTTAACATGAGTTTTCATAATAAATAACATGTGTTAGTTGAGTATTATGTGGTGTAATGTGTTATTCAATGCTTTGCTGCTTTATCTATGTTAGAGACATGATGTAGGATTGCTTTTAATGTTGATTGATTGTTGTTTAGGGTTGGAATCGATTGGATGATGATAGTATGTGTAAATTGGGGATTTTGTCGAATCTAGACGTAACATGTGGTGTTTATAATCAATAGAACCCATAGGGATGATCGGATGATCGATAAACTGAGTATTTTAAATCAAACATGAGTCGATTTCAAGAGTTTCCAAATTGGGTAAAGATTTCATGCATGAAAGTGACGTTTCCATAATTTTTGCCATTTTGGGAAAGGGCTGAAACGGATATGGTTTGGGGCAAAATCAGTGGGGTTTTGTTAGGATAACATAATCATGTTTGACTGCTGTGATTGGTGATGTTTCGAGTCGTTTTGAATGTGTTTTAAGCATTTTTAGGCAAAATAGAACAACAGGGGCGAACCTGGCCTCCTTCGACCAGTCGAAGGTGCGAAGGAGTAATCCCAGGGTCGAACCAGGCTTTTCAGTGGGCGAACGTGTCAAAACGTGCGAAGGAAGCATCAAATGGTCGAACGAGAGGTAAAACGGGCGAAGGAGAGTAAAAAGGTGCGAAGGAGGTCTTAAACTGACTGGTTCGACCGTTCTGATGCAGAAATGGGATTTTTGATACAAACTAAGTGTTTTATGCTTGAACCTTGCGTGTAATCTATGTGTACTTGATTAGTTAGGGTAATGGGTCACCAACGGGATGTCGGGTCGGTCTAGTGTGTCGGTTAAACATTTAAACACGTTTTAAAACATACTCGGTTATGATCTGGACAATCGGGGGCTAGATAACCTTATGGTTATTAGTCGGAACACTTATGTGAACATTTTGATAGATCTCCGGTAGAGGGATTTTCAAGGGCTAAACATCTTTACTTATAATTGAAGAACGCTATCTAAGGTGAGTTCACGGCCCCACTTTTACTGCTTTAACTTTTGGGGGAGAAAACATGCGCTAAACGGTTTTGGTAACATATGTCATACTATGGTTTTAACTTTATATTGCTATACGATCTTTTGGAAAGTCCCGGGGGAAACCATGAATGTGCGGGTTTGCACAACGGGGGAAATGTGGATAGATCTATTGGGCGTGACCTGCCCCACTCGTCGGCTTGGAGGGCCGGGCGGGTGCATATTGTCTCGAACAGGTACATTGGTATCATGCTGAACATACGGGCTGCTTAAACATGCTGAACATTGCTAAACGTGTCTAGTAATGGTTTCCAATCGTAGTAGTAATAAAACATACGCCTAGCTAGCGTACTTGGTAGTATTGATATAGTATGGACATGGTAACACTTGGTAACTCTCTTTGAACAAACCTGTGAACTCACCAGCATTATATGTTGACGTCTTTTGGCATGTTTTTCTCAGGTCGCTAAGGTAGCAACAACTGGATCTAGGCGCACGAGTCGGCACGGGCGTCTAGGGTTTAGAGCATGGTCTTCATTAAACATTTGAACTATGTCTTTTGGGTTGTAAACATTTAAAGCTTCCGCTACAGTTTATGCTTTTATAATTATATCTTTTGGGTTTTGTGTTATGCATATAGTGTTGTTTATTGTGACCGTTGACTTAAATTCTGGTTTGTCATGCGCCTCGCGGTAAAACCCCGCAAGTGGAATTTGAGGGTGTGACAGATTGGTATCAGAGCCAATGGTTATAGTGAACTAGGACTGCATTTAGAGTCTAGTCTATAGCCGAGTCGCACACACTAGACGGTCACATACTTGTGTCGGTTTGGAACATGTACTAACCTTGTCGGGGTGTCGTTACATTATCATCACACTTCTCTGTTACATCATCCGTTTTTATTTGGGTTTTTACCTACTCTTGTCTTCTTCTTCTGGATTGAAGGAGGAGGGGTTGATTTGTTGGTTCTTGCACACACATGCCTTCTTACACTTGCACCTATTGCCACATAGGCGACAATGTTCGGTGACTAGGGTCTAGATTAGGGGCACATCTGGAGGACCATGTAGAGCAGTTTATCATTTCGGGTGCACACGAAATAATAAACTGGGATGCATGAAAATCCCGATGGACTTCGAGTTTGGATGTATAGTCCTGAATTTGTCCCTAGGTTAACTCTTGAAAAATTTCTAGTGGTTGACACTGGAAGTGAATCTGAATCTCTCGATTTCTTGGTTTGTTAGATCATGTCTGGTGCTCGTGGTGGTGGACGTCGTGGTGGTGGTCGTGGCGGCGGTGGTCGTGCCGGAGGCGGTGGTCGTGGGAACATCAACATGACCCAAGCTGAGCTGAACAACTTGCTCCAGCAGCAAGTGAACATGGCTATGGCTAATTTCCAGGCCGGGATTAATGCCATGGGTGGTGAGTTGATTTCTGTCGACCTTGCCTCATTTTTGGGTTTCGTGTCCTTTCGTTTGTGTTTTACTCGTGTACCGTGTTTCAGGTGTTGGTGCCAATCCACCCCCACCTCAGTGCTCTTATAAGAAGTTTAGGGACTGTCAGCCCCATTACTTCGCTGGAACTGAGGGAGCGGTGGGACTGCTCCGATGGCTAGAGAAGGTGGAATCTGTGTTTGTCATGTGTAACTGTCCTGCTGGGGACCGGGTGAAGTATGCTACTGCGACATTTGAGGGGCCTGCATTGTCGTGGTGGAATGCTACTACTCAGAATATGGGACTGGGAGAGGCTATTGCTATGCCTTGGGCGGAGTTTGTGCAGCTTTTGAGAGGTGAGTACTGTCCGAGGGAGGAGATACAGAAGTTGGAGCATGAGGTCTGGAGTTACAAGATGGTTGGGTCGGAGATTGAGGAGTATACTGTGAGGAGGAACGAGCTGGCGGTGTTGTGTCCTGACTTACACACACCCGAGTACAGGAGGATCGAGCACTATGTGTCTGGACTAGTGCCCGAGATTGCTGGGTTGGTAGCTGCTGGGAATCTTCCCACTATTGCTGAAGTTGTCCGATCAGCTCATCGGATGACTAACCTGAAGGTGGCGGAAGGCGTTTTGCCACCCAAGGGCACTACTGTGAAGGCTGCTGAGGGGAACAAGAGGAAGTGGGAGAGTGTGGGGAAGAGTGTGGTGCCAGCTCAGCCGGCGAAGAAGTTTGATACGTCTGGGTCTTCTTCTGGGGCGAAGACGGGTGGGTATGTCGGAAAGCATCCCAAGTGCAACAAGTGTGGCTTTCACCATTCGGGAAATTGTGATCGAGCTCGTTGTCATCGGTGCCATCAGTTGGGACACCATGCTAAGGATTGCAAGGTGGCGCTCACCCCAACTCAGACTCCTGCGGCTACTCCTGCTCCTGCTGCTCAGGGGACTCAGGGGAGGCAGGGGTGTTACAACTGTGGTGACACGGGACACTTCAAGCGTGATTGTCCCAAGCTGAAGCAGGGCGATAATGGGAGGGGCGGAAACGGTAGCGGTAACGGGAATGGCGGCGGAGGCAGGACTGCGCGTGCTTTCGTCATTGGGTCTGCGGAGGCTAGGCAGGATCCAGACACAGTTACCGGTACGTTCCTTCTCAACAATCGCTATGTTTCTGTTTTATTTGATTCTGGTGCCGATAAGAGCTTCGTATCTGTGGATGTTAGCCAGTTGCTAGATATAGTACCCACACCTTTAGAGGCTAAGTACTTGATAGAATTGGCTAATGGTAAGAACATCGAGGCGACTCATATCCTTAGAGAGTGTCACTTGGAACTGTCGGGTCTGTCATTCCCCATTGACCTTATGCCTGTACCTTTGGGTAGTTTCGATGTCGTTGTGGGCATGGATTGGTTATCGTTGTATCGTGCAGAGATTGTTTGCTTTGACAAGGTTATTCGGATCCCTCTCCCCGATGGAGAGATTCTTTCGGTTCATGGCGAGAAAAGCGGTGCTCCGCTGAGTATCATTTCCAGCATGAAAGCCCGTAAGTATCTTCGGAAGGGCTGTTCAGCCATTCTGGCACTTGTTAACGTTTCTACTGACGATGAGAAGAAGATCGAGGATATTCCGGTGGTTCGTGACTTTTCTGATGTGTTTCCTGATGATTTACCTGGTCTTCCTCCCCATCGTCAGGTTGAGTTTGGTATTGATCTCACTCCGGGCGCAGCTCCTATTGCCCGAGCCCCGTATCGTCTTGCACCTCCCGAGATGCAAGAGTTGTCCAGCCAGTTGCAGGAACTCTTGGAAAAGGGTTTCATCCGACCGAGTTCTTCCCCGTGGGGAGCTCCTATTTTGTTTGTGAAGAAAAAGGACGGGAGCCTTCGTATGTGTATTGATTACCGTGAGCTGAACAAAGTGACCATCAAAAATCGTTATCCTCTTCCTCGCATTGATGATCTCTTTGACCAGCTTCAGGGCTCCAGCTATTATTCGAAGATTGATTTGCGGTCCGGTTATCACCAGTTGCGCGTCAGGGAAGCTGACATTCAGAAGACTGCCTTTCGCACTCGTTATGGCCATTTTGAGTTCTTGGTCATGCCTTTCGGTCTCACTAACGCACCTGCGGTGTTCATGGATTTGATGAACCGCGTTTGCAAGCCTTACCTTGATAAGTTCGTCATCGTGTTTATTGACGACATTCTGATCTATTCCAAGAACAAGGCGGATCACGAGGAACATCTGCGGTTGGTCTTGGAACTTTTGAGACAAGAGCAGTTGTATGCTAAGTTCTCAAAGTGCGATTTTTGGTTACGTGAAGTTCAATTCCTAGGGCATGTGGTGAATGAACTGGGAATTCATGTCGATCCGGCTAAGATCGAAGCTATTAAAGACTGGGAAGCACCAAAGACGCCATCTGAGGTGCGGCAATTCCTAGGTCTTGCGGGTTACTATCGTCGTTTCATTGAGGGATTTTCGAAGATCGCTCAACCCCTCACTGCTCTCACCCAGAAGGACCGAAAGTTCGACTGGAATGAACCACAGGAATCAGCATTTCAGATGCTGAAGCTTAAACTTTGTTCTGCACCCATCTTATCCCTTCCTGAGGGTACGGATGATTTCGTTGTGTACTGTGATGCTTCCATACGAGGTCTTGGTTGCGTATTGATGCAGCGCGGGAAGGTTATTGCTTATGCTTCTCGTCAACTCAAAGTTCATGAGAAGAACTACACTACTCATGACTTAGAACTGGGTGCAGTGGTCTTTGCGTTGAAAATCTGGAGACATTACTTGTACGGTACCAAGTGTGAAGTTTACACCGATCACAAGAGTCTCCAGCATATTTTCGACCAGAAGGTGTTAAACATGCGGCAGCGTCGTTGGGTTGAACTCTTGAACGACTACGACTGTGCGATTAAGTACCATCCTGGCAAGGCAAACGTTGTGGCGGATGCCTTGAGCAGGAAAGAGTCGGCGAAGCCTCGGCGTGTCCGAGCCTTGCAGCTTACCATTCATTCCTCCTTACCTGACCGGATCCGTTCGGCTCAGGTGGATGCCTTGAAGGAGGAAAACCTTAAGGCCGAAACGATGCACAGTGCAGACAAACACCTTGAGTTTAAGTCTGATGGCCTACACTACTTCGCTGGGCGTGTTTGGGTTCCTTTACTCGGGGGATTACGGGAGCTTGTCTTGGACGAGGCTCACAAATCCCGGTATTCTATTCATCCAGGCTCCGATAAGATGTATCAGGATCTGAAGATACTTTATTGGTGGCCGAACATGAAGGCTGATATAGCCTCCTATGTGAGCAAATGCTTGACCTGTGCTAAGGTCAAGGTGGAGTATCAGAAGCCGTCTGGTCTCCTACAGCAACCTGAGATTCCAGAATGGAAGTGGGAGCGGATCACGATGGATTTCGTCACCAAACTACCGAGATCACCAAGTGGCTGCGACATGATTTGGGTGATCGTCGACCGGTTGACGAAATCGGCACACTTCATACCTATTAAGGAAACGGATGGACTCGAGCGGTTGGCTCGGCTCTACCTTAAGGAGGTGGTTTCTCGGCACGGGGTGCCTGTTTCTATCATTTCTGATCGTGATTCCCGCTTTGCTTCGCGTTTCTGGAAGGCTCTGCACAAGGCTTTGGGTACTCAGTTGGATATGAGTACGGCATATCATCCGCAAACTGATGGACAGAGTGAGCGGACGATTCAAACCTTGGAAGACATGCTTCGGGCATGTGTTATCGATTTTGGCAAAAGTTGGGAGATCCACCTACCGTTAGTGGAGTTCTCCTACAACAACAGCTATCACTCTAGCATCAAGGCAGCTCCGTTCGAGGCTCTTTACGGACGGAAATGCCGATCACCACTTTGTTGGGCCGAGGTGGGCGAGAGCCAGCTCACTGGTCCGGAACTCGTGTACGAAACTTCGGAGAAAATCGTACAGATCCGTCAACGTTTGGCTGCGGCACGAGATCGTCAGAAGAGCTATGCCGATCGCCGTCGAAAACCTTTGGAGTTCCAGGTTGGGGACAAGGTACTTCTGAAAGTTTCACCATGGAAGGGCGTCATACGCTTTGGAAAGCGTGGCAAGCTTAACCCTCGTTACGTCGGACCGTTCGCAATCCTGGATCGGATTGGGCCGGTGGCATATAGACTTGACTTACCGGCGGAGCTCGGTAGTGTGCACAACGTCTTCCATGTGTCTAACTTGAAGAAGTGTTTGGCTGATGAATCTCTCATTGTGCCACTGGAAGAGATCAAGGTTGATGATCGTCTTCGCATTGTGGAGGAACCTGTCGAGATTCTCGACTACAAGATTCGTAGCCTTCGTCGGAGTAAAATCCGCATCGTTAAAGTTCGTTGGAACTCGGATCGTGGACCGGAGTTCACGTGGGAACGAGAGGACCAGATGAAATCTAAGTATCCTCATCTCTTTCCGAAGCGCGCATTTGAATCAAGGCATGTTACTACTGAAGTGGAATGAATCTCGGGTCGAGATTCCTTTCAACGTGGGGATGATGTGACATCCGGTAAGTTTCTTTTTGTTCGGTTCTTTTCGTTTCTTTCTTTTTGGGCTTTGCACAATTTTCGGGACGAAAATTCTTTCAACGTGGGGATGATGTGACACCCGGCATGTTCGGCTTAAACATATTAGTAACATCTAAGTCTACCTTAGCGAGAAACGTTTATAAACAAACTCAACCGGGTTAGTTGAGTTGGGTCAAGTTAGGATTGTCCAGGGTACAAGGATCTGGAGGATCATTGGGAGTCGTTTTGGTAATACATTAGTACCGGGTTCCGTTGTTGGTGACATTACATGAACTAATTAAGTATATGTGTAGATTATGGGTTGTGTGGTGGTTTATATACATAGACGTGTTTAGATGATGTGTAAATGATCATCTGTGCTTTAATGTGTTAAATATAGACTAAGGATGCATGCTTATGTGTTAAGATGTGTTAGAATGCGTTAAACACGACAAACTGGAAAACTAGTTAAAAAGGGGCTCTGGTTCTACCACTTCGAGTGGTCGAAGGAGAGGAAAATTGTCTGGTTCGACCCATGCAAGTGGGCGAACCAGGGAAGTGGAGTTGAAGAATTCCCTTCGACCTGGACAAGTCTCATTCGACCCTGTGAAAGGGGCGAAGGAGACCACCTTCGACCAATCAATTGGTGCGAAGGAGGATCAGTATAAATACCAACCTTAGTCATTTTTCATCATTTCACAAACCCTAACCGTCCCAAAACGCTCTCAAACGATCTTAAACACTAAGGAAGGAGTTTTTGCTCTTCTTTTTCATAATCTAACCTATCTACAACATCTAAACAAGAATCCAAGGTGTGTTCATAATCCTAAATCTTTTAAAAGCATTTTAATTCGTTTTCATCTAACCTTAATTGTCCAGATCTGTTCTAAGGGTGTTTTTATGATTAAAAACCTTTTAAACATCTTTCTAAAACAAAACCCTATCATTTAACATGAGTTTTCATAATAAATAACATGTGTTAGTTGAGTATTATGTGGTGTAATGTGTTATTCAATGCTTTGCTGCTTTATCTATGTTAGAGACATGATGTAGGATTGCTTTTAATGTTGATTGATTGTTGTTTAGGGTTGGAATCGATTGGATGATGATAGTATGTGTAAATTGGGGATTTTGTCGAATCTAGACGTAACATGTGGTGTTTATAATCAATAGAACCCATAGGGATGATCGGATGATCGATAAACTGAGTATTTTAAATCAAACATGAGTCGATTTCAAGAGTTTCCAAATTGGGTAAAGATTTCATGCATGAAAGTGACGTTTCCATAATTTTTGCCATTTTGGGAAAGGGCTGAAACGGATATGGTTTGGGGCAAAATCAGTGGGGTTTTGTTAGGATAACATAATCATGTTTGACTGCTGTGATTGGTGATGTTTCGAGTCGTTTTGAATGTGTTTTAAGCGTTTTTAGGCAAAATAGAACAACAGGGGCGAACCTGGCCTCCTTCGACCAGTCGAAGGTGCGAAGGAGTAATCCCAGGGTCGAACCAGGCTTTTCAGTGGGCGAACGTGTCAAAACGTGCGAAGGAAGCATCAAATGGTCGAACGAGAGGTAAAACGGGCGAAGGAGAGTAAAAAGGTGCGAAGGAGGTCTTAAACTGACTGGTTCGACCGTTCTGATGCAGAAATGGGATTTTTGATACAAACTAAGTGTTTTATGCTTGAACCTTGCGTGTAATCTATGTGTACTTGATTAGTTAGGGTAATGGGTCACCAACGGGATGTCGGGTCGGTCTAGTGTGTCGGTTAAACATTTAAACACGTTTTAAAACATACTCGGTTATGATCTGGACAATCGGGGGCTAGATAACCTTATGGTTATTAGTCGGAACACTTATGTGAACATTTTGATAGATCTCCGGTAGAGGGATTTTCAAGGGCTAAACATCTTTACTTATAATTGAAGAACGCTATCTAAGGTGAGTTCACGGCCCCACTTTTACTGCTTTAACTTTTGGGGGAGAAAACATGCGCTAAACGGTTTTGGTAACATATGTCATACTATGGTTTTAACTTTATATTGCTATACGATCTTTTGGAAAGTCCCGGGGGAAACCATGAATGTGCGGGTTTGCACAACGGGGGAAATGTGGATAGATCTATTGGGCGTGACCTGCCCCACTCGTCGGCTTGGAGGGCCGGGCGGGTGCATATTGTCTCGAACAGGTACATTGGTATCATGCTGAACATACGGGCTGCTTAAACATGCTGAACATTGCTAAACGTGTCTAGTAATGGTTTCCAATCGTAGTAGTAATAAAACATACGCCTAGCTAGCGTACTTGGTAGTATTGATATAGTATGGACATGGTAACACTTGGTAACTCTCTTTGAACAAACCTGTGAACTCACCAGCATTATATGTTGACGTCTTTTGGCATGTTTTTCTCAGGTCGCTAAGGTAGCAACAACTGGATCTAGGCGCACGAGTCGGCACGGGCGTCTAGGGTTTAGAGCATGGTCTTCATTAAACATTTGAACTATGTCTTTTGGGTTGTAAACATTTAAAGCTTCCGCTACAGTTTATGCTTTTATAATTATATCTTTTGGGTTTTGTGTTATGCATATAGTGTTGTTTATTGTGACCGTTGACTTAAATTCTGGTTTGTCATGCGCCTCGCGGTAAAACCCCGCAAGTGGAATTTGAGGGTGTGACAAACATCGTCTACCAAGGGTGCATATAAGAACAGAGTATTTTGGCTTAACCTAGCTTATCGTATGTTATTGTTTTTATCATGTGTATACTGAATTATTTAATGAAAAAAATTGTTGTATACGCTAATTTATACTTATGATAAGAATGTACTTTTTATTTTTTATAAAAAAACACAAATTTCAAGCTTAAAATATATAAAACACACTAAAAAACTAAAAAAAATGGAACACCTGGGTCGTGGAGGCCATAATGGGCCATTGAGGCCAAAATTTTGAAAAACGATTGGCCGTTGAGACCTCAATGGGCCATTGAGACAAGCCTTGCTTCAACGATGTGTTAAAAATTAAAAAAAATAAAAAAAATCACAAAGGACCATTGAGGCCTTAATTGGCCATTGAAACCCTCTCAATGACCCATTGAGACAAGCCTTGCTTCAACGATGTGTTAAAAAAATCACAACGGACCATTGAGGCCTTAATTGGCCATTGAGACCTCTCAATGACCCATTGAGACAAGCCTTGCTTCAACAATGTGTTAAAAAATTAAAAAAAAATCACAACGGACTATTGAGGCCTTAATTGGTCATTGAGACCTCTCAATGACCCATTGAGACATGCCTTGCTTTAACGATGTGTTAAAAAAAATATAAAAAAATCACAACGGACCATTGAGGCTTTAATTGGCCATTGAGACCTCTCAATGACCTATTGAGACAAGCCTTGCTTCAACAATGTGTTAAAAATTAAAAAAAAAAATCACAACGGACCATTGAGGCCTTAATCGGCCATTGAGACCCTCTCAATGACCCATTGAGACAAGCCTTGCTTCAACGATGTGTTAAAAATTAAAAAAAAAATCACAACGGACCATTGAGGCCTTAATTGGCCATTGAGACCTCTCAATGACCCATTGAGACAAGCCTTGCTTCAACGATGTGTTAAAAATAAGTGCTTTGTTGAGTATGTTGCTGGCTACCCTCTTAGGCATGCAGCGGGGGCTATTCCTGGCTACCCTCTTAGACATGCAGCGGGGGCTATTCCGATCGGGGGGATCGTTACCGCCATAGCGTTGCGTGTTTGCTCGGGCGACTTGTGGACCCATATTGAGGAGCAGAGTTTACCGCGTCCGATGCTGCCCAGTTATGATTATTATTTATTTATTATTTATTGTAATTTATTATTTATTATTATTTAATATTTTTATTATTGTTGTGCGTTTCAGCCCACTAAATATTCAGACTATGCAGCAGATGAAGGTGGCGGCCAAGGTCCCGGGCAGCCGTCCACACGCATATTACGAGCGCGCTTGGGGTAGAGATGACGATCGTGGCGGGCATTTTATACCACAGCCGCTGGTACATATTGATTGGCCGCTTGCCGAGGAGGTTCGAATGGCACGCGTTGGCGACGGCGATCCACCGGTGGATGTAGAGATGCTAGATGCTCATCTTGATGCTCGAAATCATGCTGCCCGCGTTTATCATGCCGTTAGGTTGCCTGATACCACGTCCCAGTTACTTCAGCAGATTCTGGATCAGATGGGGTCGATGCGGACTGATATTCGCCAGGAGATGCAGGAGATGCGGGCTGATATGCGGTGGCTGTTAGAGAGCGAGAATGAGAGACGAGTAAAGGCTGGTTTGGCGTCGCGCACCCTTCAGGGTGGGGTGTCCAGCACTCAGCAGGGTGAGGCGTCCGCCAGTCAACAGTTCGATCCTTCCGGTGTATATCAGGGGTCGGATCATTAGTTGGTTGTTTGTTTGGATTTTATTATTGTATGAACAGTATGCTTTATTATGTTTAGTTGTATGTAAATGGTTGAATATTATGCTTTATATTGTTTTATTGTTCGTATCTTGTGTTTTGTTTAGTTCGGCAACATAAACGTTAATGTTTAAGCAATGTCTATTATATCATTTTATAATAATAATTCTATTTATTTAAAAATAACATCCATATAGAAAAAACATTTATAAAAAACCAAACATTGATATTTACATCTTTATCCTATCTTAAACACTTACACTACACTTCTTTTTTACAATTACCAATCATTGCCAATGATTGGTCAATGATTACCAATAATTGGCAAACCTCAACGGGTCATTGAGGCCTCAATGAACCATCTTTTTTCCATTTTTTGGCCTTCAATGGGTCGTTGAGGCCTCAATGGGCCATTGATTTTCTTTGTTTGACCCTCAGTGAGTCATTGAGGCCTCAATAAGCGATTGAGGGGGGTGTTTAGATAAAAAAAACCCTAGTGTGTGAATATCCTAGGCCGTCAAGAAAACCACATACAACGCTAGATCGGGACTGTGGCGACCTTAAGCTGAGCTGCCGGAAATAGCCTGTGCCGTCGACAATCTAAAACTAGATGTCGTTATCGTCCACGGATTAGGTGTTGTTTTGGGTCACCAGAGGTTATGGCTGTAAAATGGAACCCACCAAAGATGTCGTCGCCTGCGAACGATGGCTTCCTCCAGACCCATAGTAGCATTGGTAGTCGCAGGAGACGTTACGAAAAAAGAGCAAAACCTTGGATCAATGATTTAGACAGTGAGAAAATTGAAGAGAAGATGTTTTGGGGCTAAAGGATGGGGTAGGTTAGGTTTCAATCGGATCATTTGATCCGTCTGTCTTCAATATAATTTGGGTTATACCCAGTACCCACTTCACTTTCCTCTTTAGAGTTATAGAGTTGAAATTTATTTTTGCTAATCTAAATGTCTAATTCTAAAATTAATTAATGGTGTGTATTTTCAATATTTTATTTTGATAAAAAAACATGTTCTGGCAAAATTTTATAGTTATTCAGGTAAAATTGAATTTTTAAGAATGTCGTAATTGTTGAGAATGTTAGTGTTTATTAAAGTTTCTTTAGACTATAAGGAGTGGTGGGGGAAAGAGGGGGATGAAGCGCCATGTGGCACTTGTGGGACCCTTGTGGGAGGGAAAATAATTGTGGGGAGTGGAAGGGGGGGGAAGAGGTGCGGGGAAGTGCACGTGGCATTTTGTTTTTCTTTTTTTTTTTAACTTTGATATATAAAACAATAATAATAATAAATATTTTTAATTAATAAAAACCTAGAAAAATACAAAAAAAAAACCTAGAAAATTAAAAAAAATACAAAAAAACCGAAAAAATTAAAGACTAACAAATCAGTTCAGATGATATTTTTCCATAATATCACGCTTCATTTGAAGCGTCATCTCTAACTCCGGCCCTTGAAGATACTCGGTGTTCATGGCGAGAAATTTCATATCCTCGCGTTTTTCGCGCTGCTCTTTGATAGACAATTTGCGCTCTTTCATAGTCAACTTTTTTTCAAACGCTTCGCGAATATTTTTTTTCTCCTCGAGCATTTTTTCTTGAATCGTATTTGTGACATCCGTCACCCACGTGTTTCATCTAACTAACAAAAATAGTCCTCAAATATTTTCGCTATAGCCCTTATAAGTTTCGTCGTTTTCAAATTTAATTTTAGAGCGAGCTAAAAAAAATTCATCGTTTATATTTATTAAGGATCGGATAAGAGTTTTAATCGAGTGTCTATGTGGAAACGTGTTCGTAAAAGCTTCTAAAAAAATTTAAGTTTAAAAAGTTATATAAAAGTTTTAAGTTAAATCCAGTTAACTTGGTTAAGTTTTATAAAAGAAAAAAAATAACTAAAACATAATTAAACTAACTTGGTTATAGTCGAGGGACCTAAAGTGTCAAAGTGTGAAACTTTCAAAAAAAATCAAAATAAAATAAAATGAATGGCCTTCTGTTCTGCTGTTTTCTTCGTGTCCGGCCAAGAGGGTCGCCGCCGGCGACGATTCCGGCGAGTCCCAAAACCAGTTTTGAAGCGTTTAAGTTACTTTTAATGATCCCAAAACGTTTCTCCACAATATATTAATCGATTCCACACCTTATCATGAGTATTTATCGCGTTTAAAGAACGAATTAATCCGGGTGAATGTAACCGTCGCATTAAGTCCGGCTATAACTCCAAACGACCAGGTAACGTGTTGCTAACTATAAATTAATCGGCCCAGACACTTTCCAGATCGTTGCAATCTTAAACCACTTCAAAAATCATCATAACCGGGTTCAGAATCGCGGAAATCACCTCTCATAATCTCGAGTTTTGTTCATCAAATTGGATCCTTAATCATACTTGTAAGTCGTTTATTATTATGCCGTTTTGTTTATAACTCGTGGCCGATCATTAACCCTCTAACACAGAGCCTTCATCTAGTCTAGATCGAGTTATTGATTTTGGGTTAGGGTTAGGGTTTATGTAGAATAATTTGGGGAAGAAGATGAAACTAGATAAAGCTTTATATAAATTTCTCTTCAAACTTATTCAACTAAAAGGTCTTGTAGTGTAGTGGTTTGTGTGTGTGTTGTATACAGCATGGACTCGAGTTCGAGTCCTGCAACCCGCGTCCCTTTTTCATTTTTGTTTTTGTTTTGATTTGCATATTTATATATTAATAAATAAACACATTAAACTTAGAATATTCATAATAAATTCATTTTTGCTTCAAAAATTATAAAAATTTAGGAGTAGTTTCTTGACACCTTCTAGAAAATTGTCATAAATTTTATTTCTGGAAAATATTTTATTTTCGTAATTTTTATTATTTAATTTGTTTTAATCATATTTAATTGATTAAAAATTCATTGTTAATGGTTTTTATCTCAAAATTTGTCATAAATTATTTCTAATCATCATGAACTAAAATAAAAATTATTGGTTCAGAAAACATTCATTTTTGTCGATTTTCTTATTTTTAATCATTTAAACATGATTTAATCTTATTAAATTAGTTTTAAATAGAAAAAAACTTTAAAAAAATTATGGGAAAATTATTTCCATTAATTTACATCAAAAAGCATCCATTTACTATAAAAATAACATTTTTGGATCATGTCTTGTATTATTAACATTATTTATGTTTAATTAGACATAATTAAACATTTATTTATTTACACTATTTAAACATCTAATTTATAAATATTTTTTTTCTTATAAAATAGAAATGTTTTATGTTGAAAATCTTAATTACCATTTGTTGGATCATTGTGTAAATCATAGGGGGTGTTTGGGATTGATTATTCAAAACAGATTATGCGTTTTGGAAAAGCAGGGGTGGAGCTGCTTATAGATTATTGCGTTTTGGTAGCCTAAAAAACAGATTATTTACGTTTTCAAATCGCAATCCCAAACACTAAAAACTGATTATATGCGTTTTAAAAACACAATAATCTAAAAATCAGATTCGAAACGCAATCCCAAACACCCTCATAATCATTTATTTATACATTCATAATTATTGTATTTATTTACAATAATTAGTTAAAGTAATTAACTACATTATTTTATCTTAATTATTCAAACATAAGTTTTATCTAAATATTCAATTGGTAATAAATATATTACTTAAACCGTATTTACAAACTTTGGTATGTTATTATACAACTTTTACATTAAACGTGATTTATCATAAAAACTCTAATTCCCCAAATCGACTTAGCAAACCCTAATGCCTTAGCCCCTAGTTACCTTAGACATTTTTAGACACTTCCTTATTAGTATTCTTACACATTATAGGTTGAATTCTCCGGAATTCCCATTACTTAGCTCACGACCGCTTAAGTGGATTTTGATCGCTTTCGCAAACTGTGAGTATATCTTTCCCCTTTTTACTGTTTTACTACTTTGGGGTGACTCATGTACCTATATATTAATCAAGCTTCAATTTCTTATACTTAATGCAATTCTCATGTGTGTTTGCTTTATGTTAATTGGTGTGTCTATGACTTGTCAAAATCATTAACCGCTGGGCGGCCTAGCTTTTCAATGAATAGTACTATGGTATACCCCCTTGAGACTCTGTTGAGAGAATCTTGGTCATTGTCTTGTTAATTCATTATTCAGTTGGTTAGTCATGTGTTAGTCATTATTCTCAGGTTTGGTTTTGAACGGATATTACTTATTACATAATTGCAAATGGTACCGCACATGAATTGCTAAACACTTTTCTTACTATATATATATATATATATATATATATATATATATATATATATATATATATATTCAAACAGGGTATGCTCACCAATACTTTGTGTATTGACCAAAATTGTTTTGTACATGTTTCAGGTTGTTTTGAGATGCATCCTTTAAGCTTTCGGATTTATATTTAGATTTTGATTCATTGTATTTCAATTTAGTTGGCAGTTAGAATCGTTGTATTTCATTTCAATGTAATAAATTATTAAATCAATATATTCAAATTTACACTTTAGTCCATGAGCTATTGAACAATCGTCACTACGTGACACCTCGATGTTTCCGCCATCGGTTGGGGTGTTACAGTATTGAACTGAATCATGGTGGCATTTAAATCTTGCAAGTCAGCGCTGTAGGCGCCGGTTGATCCAGAACCCGAACCCGAGGCAGTAGATTTTTGCCCCCTCTTTTTTGACTTATCTCGACCGGGTGGGCGACTCAATTCCTCTTCAAACTCGTCTTCATCCAAATTAACGGCTTCTACGTTTTCAGGATCAGTTTGACGGTTTCTTGACGAATTTGTTTTCTACCTTTTTGCGGAGTTGCTTGCAGTGGGGACGTACGCCCATTTTGAGTGGTTCTTGGCGATTTCGCAACAATGAAGAAACTTGAATTCGAGACCGGTTTCGTTACGAAACGCTAACAGCGACCGGGTTAGGCTGTCGGTGTCCGTTTCACCGCTTCTTGGATTGTTTCTTGCGTAATAATAATACGGATGAAACGAGTTCATTGCCCTGTTTATCTCTGTCCACTTGGACGAGAGACTATCATTTGCTCGATAGAACTCTCGTCCCATCAACCCATGGAACGCGGCGTTTATGTCGTTCCAAAATTCGATTTTATGGCGACTAGTTCCTACAAAAAAAAATATATTAGCAATATTACAAATAAAAATCATGTTAAAAAAATTATTAGAAATACCTTCTTGTTTTTCCGACTCGCTTATCCACGCTTTCGTTAAAGCGAGCTCTTCATCGGGTGTCCACTTAAGTGGTTGGCGGTTAGCGGCGGCTATTGCTTTCTCCTCCGGGGTCTTCCTCCTGTGACTTCTTCTTGCAGGGGGGTTTTACCCGAAGATGATCCCGCGACATTTTGGGGTTGTGTTTCGGGTACGGTTTGGGTTAAAGGAAGTTGTGAAGGAACGGGAGAATCATTGAATGGGAAATTCGGATAAATTTGCTCACTAATGAAACCCGCATAACCCGCGTAGTCGGGACAAGGTGAAGGAATGGGTGGACGGTTTGGGATCGGGCGAACCGGTGGTGTATTCGGGTTTGGGACAAACGCGTATGGGTTGTTCGGGTCGAAGCCTCGGTTGTATGGGTTCATTTTTGGTTGAGGAAGTGTATAAAATTTGGATGAAAAGTGTATAAAAATTGGTTGAAAAGTGTATAAAAATTGGTTAAAGTGGGTGTTTTGTAGTGAAATGGGGGTAATTTATAATTTTTTTTTTTTGACCGTTAATGTTACCGTTTGAATAATTAAGTTTTGTTTTTTTTTTTTTTTTTAAATGTTACCGTTCAAAGATTGGCCCAATCCCACGATGCCACGTGTCCCCCCACACTCCCCCCACGCCGGTGAATCCCCTCCCACCCTCCGCCCCACGCCATCCTTCCCGCCCTACCGGCGGCGGTGTTCCCCCCCCCCCCCCCCCTTCCAGACCCTCTCCCGCCCCCACTCCTGATAGTCTTATTAAGTTAATAATAAATTAATATACACTATATGTTTAAAAAGATATTGAAATTTAATTTGATAAACTTTTTTTACATAATACATTTAGAGCTGCTAAATTATATGCTCATCTTTTGAATTGTATATAATACATTTAATGGAGCTAATGTATTATAGAGTGTTTAGGTGTTGGATGGTGGTTGTGGGTGGTGGTATTGCAAATTGGTCTTCATTTTCTGGATTAGAAATTGGATAGGTGTGGGTAGATTTGCCTTTTTGCCACCTGCTGCATGGTGCGAGACCAAAATACTAGTTTTAAAAATAGCAAACGTATGTAATAAAATTTGAAAATTTTAGTGGATAGTTTTTTAGGTTCAAGGTATTTTTTCGTAATTTATTTTATAAATAAAAAAATTTCTTAACGAAGGCTATAAATTTTAAGGATGTCACAATTACTAGACAATTACCGATGTGGCTGTTATTTTTTTTGAACGACTAATGTTATTATCACTACATTTTACGTAAAATACATCATTACATAGATTTGAACCTAGGAACTCTTATTTAAAAAGAGAGGTGTTCATAGTTTGGTTTCAAACCGTGAAACCGTCCAAACCGCCTATTGGTTTGGTTTCATGGTTGAATTTTTTTAACTTAAGTTTCAGTTGGTCAGTTTCAATATTTTCAAACCTAGACTTGAATCTAGGACCTCTCCTCTAAAAATAGGGGTGTTCATAGTTTGGTTTCAAACCGTGAAACCGTCCAAACCGCCCATTGGTTTGGTTTCATGGTTGATAATTTAACTTAAGTTTCAGTTGGTCGGTTTCAATATTTTCAAACCGTAAAGAACTGTTTGGTTTACAGTTTATACCAAAAACCACTTATGTAAAACTGGATCGGACCAAAGAATTTATTATATTAAAATTTATTTATTTTCATATATTATGTGTATATTTATATATATTGTTAAGACATTATAAATTAAAGTAGTTTTAGCTTGATGACGTGTGTCCTAAAACGACAACGTTTAGACCTCTCGTTGAAAAGATAAGCAAAATAAATTTGATTAAGAGGTTGCCTGACTTAGTGGAGCTGATATAAGGCAGCTTACCTGCCATATGGAAGCCTCAGGGCAGAAAGCAAACAGTAAAAAGTCTTGAAAATGCAAAAAGGGGATTTTGGCTTATTATCATGGCAAGGGACAAAACACCACACAGCTCCAAGCCTTGCATTGGAAATGATAAAAGCTGAAAACATCCTAAAAGGGAAAAGTCTCACTGCTGGGAACTAAAAGAGGGTCAAACACATCCAGGTATGGTAAGGAAGCTACCCTGAGGGAGCTCCTGGGCAGAATTCGACTGCCTATATAAGGAGGCCCTTGGGTAGACATTCCACACACACTTCTCACTCATTCTCTCTACTCTCATACTCTCTACTTCGTTATTTTCCCAACTCCAAATGAATATGTACTTATTCTCACGCCGGAGTCCAAACGCAGGAGGCTCCCTCCTGCGTTAAGGCTAACGGTGTCTGCTACCTTTGTGCAGGTCTCTTCCAGGAACTCGAAGACCCCTGATCCTACAACCAAATCTAAACCTAAGCTTAAAACCTTAATCTCAACCTAATATACCATTAACCTATAATCCTAAACATCTCCTAACCTAATACCGGTCATTTTCCTTGTTGTAGCAACAAGTGGCGCCCACCGTGGGGCTGTCGCTACTTTGAACAAAACTGTTGAGAGTTTCTACAGTCCCATTTGTTCCTAAGTAACCTCCTTTTGTGATGACTGGTGGAGATAACCGCCTAGGAGGGGGTCTTTCAGAAACTCCGGCCACTAGCCACACCTCAGGTGATGCTTCTGGCCATGAAACGCCTGGAACGGACGGACAACAAGGTGAACCGTCTCTAGGAGACATGCTCAACCTCCAAACGCCGCCATCCACAAGGGCTGTTAACTCGTCTCCTAGGGACGACTTGTTATTTCCAGTTGAACGAATGGATATCACCCCGGAGGGAGTACGAAGAAATTTCTTGCAACTCCGAGACCTCCTGAACGGTTATGTGCGAGAGGAGAGGTCCAGAGGAGTCAGGGTCAGGTTGTCCTATGACGAAGAGCCTGTTGTCACCCTCTCACCTAACCCTCCGTTGCTGGGAACCACCACCTCACCAGCAACCCAGCGTGACTACACTAACCCTCACCTCTACTTGAACAGTCGAGGGGACATTTACTCAGGAGGAGGAGGAGGTCCTAGCAGCTCTACGCTCTCTCCGGGGACCTCAATACCACTCTCCTATGAAGAAGCTTTAAGATCGTTACCATTGGCCAGCAGTGCCGTAGCCACCTCCCTTGCGGGAGCAGGAAGTCTTGCCGGAGGATTCGTCGTTCCTCCAGGAGCTATGTATCCTAACTACTCACAGTCTCAATACTTCCCCATATGGCCGGGATGATATCCCTGGCAGTATCCTTCACCTTTGAACCAAGTACCAGTAACTCCCCCTGTGGGAGGGCAGGGTCCCATGATCTCCCAACCCTTGGTTCAAACTCCTGTAGCTGAAGTTAGAGCAGAAACTACACCTTCTAAGCCGTACCGACCTAAGTCGTTGGAATGCTTTGCTGAACACATCGCTCATTTTGATTTCCCCAACAAGATCAAAATGCCAGCTAATGTGAAGACATACGATGGCACAGAAGACCCGGATGACCACTTGAACGTCTTCTCTGGGGCAGCCACTGTAGAAAAATGGAATGATGCCGAGTGCTGTCACATGTTCATGCAGACCCTGGTAGGACCAGCTCGCCTATGGTTCAGTGGCCTACCGTCTCGGAGCATTTCCTCGTTTGATGATTTAAGGAGAGGTTTCACCTCAAACTTTAACCCCCTCAGGAAGTGTACCAAAGACGCCGCCATATTACACCAAATCCAACAAGGGGAGCATGAAAATCTCCGTAGTTTCATCGAGAGGTACAAGAGGGAAGGTCTGCAGTATAGTGGTGCCACCGAGAAGATCCGGGTGTCGGGATTCATGGGAGCAATTCGTCCCAAAAAGTTGCTAAGAAGATTTCATGAAGATGTCCCCCAAACCATGGAGGAGGCTTTCGAGAGAGCAGAAGCCTTCCTCAGGGGAGAAGAAGCACTAACTCGGCAAGACACCAGGAAGAGGGATCGAGGAAGCTGGAGAGACAGCTCAACAAACTCTCGGAGACCTCACTTTCAACCTTACAATGAAAGGCGATCGGGTAGGTCCTTTGACAACCAAAGGAGTGAAGAAAGGCGACGATCCCCAAGAGCAGGAAGGTACCATGATAAAGAAAAGCAGGTTTTCACCGTTCTCACCAAGACCCCTCAGGAGATACTCTCCACAGAGGAAGTCAAGTACACCTTTCGACCTCCCAGACCCTTGTCTAAGCCAGCTAACAAAAGGGACGCCAGCAAGCACTGTGCCTTTCATAATGATACAGGGCACCACACGAACGACTGTTACCAGCTGAAAAAGAGGATAGAGGAAGCTGTTAAGTCCGGGGATCTGGCTCACCTAATCAAAGACATCAAAGGAAGAAGGGACGAAGGAAGGAAAGAAAGATAAGGAGGTCAACATGGTCAGGCTCAAAGGATCCCAGCAGGCAAAAAAGGCCCGCACTGAGCCTTGGAACAAACAGTACATTTGTCTTCCCCCTGCTCCCGATGAACTGATCGTCACACCGGTAATAGTTGAAGCTGAACTGGATGGCTTCCCTATAGATAGGGTGTACATGGACTGCGGAGCCTCGTCAGAGGTGATGTATGAACGGTGCTTCGAATCCTTGAGCCCGGAAATCAAGTCCAAGCTCAGACCATCCGACGCCTCACTGGTGGGTTTCTCAGGGGAACGAGTACATCCCTTAGGGAAGCTCACGTTAAGCGTTTGTTTCCGAGACGGAGACCTATCAAGGACAGAGGAGCTGACCTTCTCTGTTATCAGGTACCCAACCAGTTGCATTGTCATCTTTTCTCTGTCAAGGACAGAAGAGTTGACTTTCTCTGTTAACAGGTACCCTTCAAGTTACAATGTCCTTATCGGAAGAATGGGAATTGCCACCTTCGGCGCAGTAGTATCAACAACACATGGTCTAATGAAGCTACCCACCCCTAATGGAATTGCGACCCTGAAGCCAACGGCAGAAGCTCTTTTGATAGCCTCCATAGAAGAAACCAAAGGTCTCAGGGAGCCAGAAACACCAAGCAGCGGTCCCATCCGGGAAGTCAGCATAAACCCTGCCTACCAGGAGCAGACCATCAAAGTAAACAATCTGCTTCCTGATGAGATTACGTGTGAACTAATCAACCTTTTGCAGGATAATCAAGACATATTTGCTTGGTGCCCCGGGGACATGACTGGTGTTCCTAGAAGCATGGCTGAACACTCTCTTAATATAGCTCCCTCATACAAGCCGGTCGTCCAAAAGAAAAGAAGTTTGGCCCCAGCCAGGAGTCAGGCTGCTTGTCAGGAGGTGGAGAAGCTGGTTAAAGCAGATATCCTCAGAGAGGTTCAGTATCACTCTTGGGTAGCAAACCCGGTCATGGTTGCCAAACAAGATGGATCTTGGAGAATGTGTGTTGATTTCAAGGATCTCAACAAAGCCTGCCCCAAGGATTGCTACCCCTTGCCCGAAATCGATTGGAAGGTAGATTCTCTTACCGGGTTCCAATACAAGTGCTTCTTAGATGCCTACAAGGGGTATCACCAAATTCAAATGAAGCAAGAAGATGAGGAGAAGACGGCCTTCCACACCGATAGGGGAATCTTTTGCTACAAAAAGATGCCCTTTGGTTTGAAGAACGCGGGTGCTACCTACCAGCGGTTAGTGGATCAGGCTTTCTCAAAGCAAATTGGCAGAAACATGGAAGCCTATGTAGATGACCAGGTCATCAAAAGCAAATCAGGGGAGGCAATGATCCAAGATATCCGAGAAACATTCGACAACCTTCGAAGAATAAAAATGAAGCTTAATCCTGTTAAGTGCTCCTTTGGGTTCGAGGAGGGGAAGTTTCTAGGCCATATTGTTGGAAAGCAAAGCATCAAGGCTAACCCAAGCAAGGTCCAAGCCGTCCTTGATATGAAGTCTCCTACCACAAAGAAGGAAGTGCAAAGCCTCAACGGTAAAATCGCTGCCTTAAAACGTTTCTTGCCTAAGTCCGCAGAAAAGTCCTTGCCTTTCTTTAAAACACTAAAAAATTGTGTTGATAAGAAAGACTTCCGCTGGACAACTGAGGCAGAGGCTGCCTTCCTGGAACTCAAGAAACACATAGCTTCCCTGCCCGAAGTGGCAGCCCCTGAGGAAGGGGAAGTAATAACAGTTTATTTGTCTGCAGGGATGGAAGCAGTAAGCTTAGTGCTCTTGGTAGATCTAGGTAAAGAGCAAGTTCCGGTCTACTTTGTCAGCAGGGCCCTCAAAGACGCTGAAGTCAACTACACTCCCATAGAGAAGCTTGTGTTGGCACTCGTACACACTGCTAAGAGAGTAAGGCGGTACTTCCAAGCTCACCCAGTAAAGGTTATCACAGATCAACCCATACGATCCATCTTAGAAAAACCAGAAGATTCGGGAAGATTGGCAAAGTGGGCCATTGGTCTAGGGGAGCACAAGATAGAGTACCTACCAAGGAGAGCTTACAAAGGGCAAGTAATTGCTGACTTTCTCGCTGAGCTACCCATCCTGCGGGCAGAAGAAGAGATGAACGAGGTCGAAGAACAGCCTGATCTCAAGGGGAAATGGTGTCTTTTTACTGATGGAGCCTCAAGTGTAGAAGGTTATGGGGCAGGTCTTGTCATCAAGGACCCTCACGGAACCGAATACACTTATGCCCTCCGTCTAGACTTCCCCTCACTAACAATGTTGCTGAATACGAGGCCCTCCTGGCCGGGTTGAGATTGGCAAAAAGTATGAAGGTGCAAGAACTAAAAGTCTTCGTTGATTCAAATCTGGTGGTCAAACAAGTAAATGGAGGATACACAGCCAAAGAGCCCTCAATGATTAGGTACAAAGACAAGGTCAAAGAGTTCATAAAGGAATTCAAAGACTTCACACTGGAACAGGTGTCAAGAACAAAGAACAAGCAGGCAGATGCCCTCAGCAAGCTAGCCTCCTTGACGTTTGCTCACCTAACCAAGAAGGTCCTAGTCGAGGTGCTGAAAGGACCATCCATCGATGACAAGGAAGTACAAGATGTCATCACCGAAACAGACTCCACATGGATGACACCCATCATGTCCTACTTGAAGGAAGGGAAGCTACCTGAAAACGAACAAGAAGCTAAGCGATTGGTCATGAAGGCGAGACAATATGTAATCGAAGATGACAAGCTCTACAAGAAGGGATACTTGGCACCCCTACTAAGGTGTGTAGGTCCCAATCAAAGCAACTACCTCATCAGGGAGGTACATGAAGGTATATGTGGCATGCATGCCGGACCTCGCTCTGTGGTGTCAAAGCTCATGAACTTGGGCTATTACTGGCCTACCATGCATAAGGATGCCTTCGAGACTATCTGAAAATGTGAAGCTTGTCAACTACAAACACCGGTGAAGACCAACCCCAAGCATGATCTTGTTCCCATCATCTCGGCATGGCCCTTCTACAAATGGGGAATGGACATTGTGGGTCCCTTCCCACAAGCTCCCGGAAGATTGAAGTTTCTCCTTGTAGCTGTCGACTATTTCACCAAGTGGCCGGAAGTCAGGCCATTAGCTACCATCTCGGGGAAACAGGTGATAACCTTCGTGTGGGAACAAATAGTCTGCCGGTATGGGCTACCAGGGGAGATGGTGACAGACAATGGGAAGCAATTTGCCAACAAACCCTTCAGCAGCTGGTGCTCCGAGCTAGGAATCAAGCAATTCTTCAGCTCAGTAGCCTACCCCCAGTCCAATGGACAAGTTGAACGCATGAACAGAAGCATTGTCGAAGGTATTAAAGCAAGGCTAGGAAGATGTGGCAAGAAATGGGTTGATGAACTCCCGAGTGTCCTTTGGGCTATAAGGACCATGGAGAAAACAAGCCACCGAAGAACACCGTATAGCCTTGTCTTCGGAAGCGAAGCTGTCATACCAGCCGAAATAGGGGTAAGCCGACAAGACGCTCAACACAACCAAAAGGAGGTCCTACTCAACCTGGACCTCCTCGAAGAATCAAGGGACCAAGCCTCTATCAGGGAGGCCAGGTACAAAAAGAAGCTTGAAGCCTACTACAACACAAGAGTGCGGAAGGAAGCCTTCAGGCCGAGGGACCTTGTGTTAAGATGCAACGAAGCCAGCAGGCAGCAAGACGTAGGCAAGCTAGGTCCCCGATGGGAGGGGCCTTATGTTGTCAAAGAAGCACACAAAGGGGGATCCTACAAGCTAGCCGACACTAATGGCAAAATGATCCCAAGGCATTGGAGTGATAAACACTTGAAACGTTTTTATGTTTAACAGTTGTAACGTCTCTTTGTATTTCAAAATCATGATTAATGAATGAACTACGTTTCAAATTATTAACTTGTCGCTTATCTTATCAAAGGGTGAGCCCCTCCTAACTAGGCTCCATGGGATCCGGCGCTATACCTACCCATGAAACGGGGATGAGCTCCCAGGCCACAACTGCTTAACAGGGAACAAGGCTAAGTAACCTTCCTGTATACAGGGTGAGTCCCTAATACAATCCACGACTCCATGGGACAAGTCCTTGGAAGGAATACCTAAACCCATGAAAGAGGGTGAGCTCCTCACACTAAGACAGCTCCCACATGTTCACAACATGCAAAAACGAACATATCACTGAAAAATTATTCAAGAAAAGGTTTAAACATAAACAAACAAGCTGATAGGGTAAGCATTGAATCGGTTCCTTAGCTAAGTATCCTAAGTTGGGTGACTGCAGCATCCAACTCAAGGAGAAATGTTAAAGACATTGCAAACACTATAAACGACAAGTAACAGAGTCAAAACAACAAAACGTTAAACATAGATAAAGCATCACCCCTAAAGGGGGAGCATTCCATTAAAAGACAAATATAAAATGCCCCAAGGGCTGAGTACAACATAGTTCGATTACAAAAGACATGCTAAAAACTTGAAAAAACTAAAACAAAGTTGAATCATGGAGTAGCTGGGTCTTCGGCTTCATGGGTGGCATCATCTTCACCGGGGGGAGACAGGGCTCGGTTACCAACATCGTCATAAAGGCCCTCAGTGTCAAGATCGGCGAATGGATCATCTTCGCTGGAAGGAGGGATAGACTCAACCTCCAGAGCTTGAAGGGGGGAAGGACTCTCGAATACCTGCTCCAAATTGGGAACCTTGGAAGAACCAGCAGGTTTTGCACGTTTGGAACTACCCTCCCCACCGTCGGCTCCCTCCAACATGATCATAAGAGGCCTTTTTGACACATAGGAGCCAAACACTTGATTAGCCACATCCTTTTTCAGGCCCTCTGGCTCCAAGTCTTGAAGGAAGGAGAGAGGCTGCTCAGAAGCCTTGGCAATAGCAGAGATGTAGGGATAGGTGGCAAGCTCCATTGCCTTCACAGCATTCACAAACTCATCACCGGAAGAAGGCTTAAAGGATGGCAGCTCCTCAAGATCCTGACCCTCTTGAGCCGCTTTGAAACCGGCTTGAATTCCTCCATGGCGACCAAAAGATATGGCTTTTGCATAAATGTCCGCCAGAGGAGCATTAAACTCTTGAGAGTGCAGGAGGTTGGTAACAAAACGAGCTACCCCCTTTGAGATTAGCCACTCCTTTTCTTCGGTCAAACGGTCCACCTGGACCCGGAGCTCTGTTCCCACCTTCTCCACCGAAGCCAGCTCCTGCTTAACTGCCTGCCGTGCCCGAGCTAACCCTTCCCTCTCCTCAGCAACTTTTGCTTTCTCATCATGAAGACCTTTGAACATCTTCTCAAACTTTTCTTTCTCCAAACCAAGCTGGGTCTTCGACACAGCCAATTCCTGAACCAAATCCTTCTCCCGAGCAACAAGCTTGGTCAATTCCTCCCTCGCCTTAACCAACTCGGCCTCATGCTCTTCAAAAAACTCCTCCACTTGCTCTCTTCTTGCCATCAACTCCCCCCACCTTGCCATACTATCGGGGAACAAAGACAGAAACTGTCCAAAGTGATAATACATCTTCTTCATAACATCCTTATCCATCCATTCCTTGTGAAGCTCTCTCTCAGCATCAGGGACACAATGGTCTATCAGATCACGGCAAACGGAAGCTTTCTTCAACAAATCAGTAGGTTTGATATCCCAATCCGGCACAAACACTCCTTCACCGGACTCCTGCTGGGCAGGAACATCAGAAACATCATCAACAGCAGCTTTAGAGCTTTCACCTCCTTCGGCTCGCAACAACTTCGGATTGGGACCTTTGACAACAACGTCCTTTGGCTTCTTGAAAACAACATCGTCTTTCTTCGGGGAGGACAATGTAAGCTTGCCCTTCCCGGGGGCAGGAGTGTACCCCAACGCAGAAGAAATTAGAGAAGTATCCTCATCTTCATCTCCAAAAACCAAGGGCACAGCAGAAGAGCCCCCCTGACTTGAGGAAGCAGTCTGGAGTCGCTTGCTGGAGCGACGGACAGTAACAGACTTCTCCCCAGAAGGCTCCACAGCAGCAACAGACGACGTGATCACACTTGTATACTCTCCTTTGAAACGAACATGCTCAGTCTTCACTACAACATTCTTACCCTCAGCAGCGTTCCGAACCTTAAATTTCACATCAGTAATATCATCCAGAGCCAGGAAGTCCAGAGTACTCATTTCTGCAAAAAGAAAAGACGGTTAGATAACATAACAATGATAAGGATACCAAGGAGAAGACAGGGAGACACCTACCCTTCCCACCATGATATATCACTGGGTCAGTCCCAGGATCATCCCAGTTAGCACTCAAGCCCACCATCACCAGAAAATCCTCAGGGAAGGTACGAAGACGAGTAGGAAAGCTACGCAGCTTCTCCAACAACACTTGGTCAAGAGTATCAGGATCAGGTTCCTTCTCGTTTAGAGGAGCATCCGAAGACCTCCGAGGAGTTTTAAAAGGTAGAAAATCAGAGTTTAAGAAAAAGAACTTGTCTTTCCAGGAAGAAACAAGTCCGATGACACTAGAAATGAGGGCCGGTTCACATTGAGTCTTCTCAATAGTAAACCAATTCCCATTTTTAGCCAACCTAAAAAACCGCCGGTACATAGCCAAGGAGGGCTCATGACCATGGCAACGACACACTATCTCGAAGTGCAAAATCCTAGCAACTCCAGACGGACACAACTGATCAAGGGAAAGTTGGTGATACTCTAGAACATTCAGAAAAAAGGTGGAAAAGGGATACCTAAGGTTACCCTGGTTAAACTGACGGATATACACCGCCACCTTGCCAGAGGGAACGGAGGTCACAGGGGTTTTCCCCTTTGGAACAGAAGGGTTAAAAGACAAGGGAATTCCGATCTCAGTACAAAATCGCTCAACATCAGACTTGGATAAACGGGTGAACTGAGATGCGAGATCGGTTTTCGACATAATGAAAGACGAAGTATGAAAGAGGGAAGAGGTTACTTACCAGATTTTATAGGAAAAAGAAGAGGATCGCCGGTTGGAGAACAATCGTGGGAAAGAGACGACGGTTTTCTAATTAGGGAATAAAGTGAAGAAGAAAGAGGGGTTATCTCTTTATAAGGGATTTAAAATTTGAAATTAATGGCATTGAATGGTTACCAAGGGAAACCACCATTCAGCTGTCCTAGGGGATGACGTCAGCCTAGCCCCTTGTCATGTCAACAGTCGTCTGGGACGGCTGATGGGACAAGCATCTGCTCCCTAGGGAGTAATGATGGATAGCCATATTAATTAAAAAATCAGACCATCATGACAAATGCAAGGCCAAAAACTTGCACGAAATTTGATGAAGGAAGAAATAACAAACCAATGCTCCCATGAGGGAGCTCGGGGTTTAAAAAATTACCCGGTACCAACACAAGCTTAAGCAGCGTTACCACCGGGGAATATGACAATGTACAAGTCACAAGCACTTCTAACTTCTTTACAAATGCTTATGACTGGGGGGCTGATGACGTGTGTCCTAAAACGACAACGTTTAGACCTCTCGTCGAAAAGATAAGCAAAATAAATTTGATTAAGAGGTTGCCTGACTTAGTGGAGCTGATATAAGGCAGCTTACCTGCCATATGGAAGCCTCAGGGCAGAAAGCAAACAGTAAAAAGTCTTGGAAATGCAAAAAGGGGATTTTGGCTTATTATCATGGCAAGGGACAAAACACCACACAGCTCAAAGCCTTGCATTGGAAATGATAAAAGCTGAAAACATCCTAAAAGGGAAAAGTCTCACTGCTGGGAACTAAAAGAGGGTCAAACACATCCAGGTATGGTAAGGAAGCTACCCTGAGGGAGCTCCTGGGCAGAATTCGACTGCCTATATAAGGAGGCCCTTGGGTAGACATTCCACACACACTTCTCACTCATTCTCTCTACTCTCATACTCTCTACTTCGTTATTTTCCCAACTCCAAATGAATATGTACTTATTCTCACGCCGGAGTCCAAACGCAGGAGGCTCTCTCCTGCGTTAAGGCTAACGGTGTCTGCTACCTTTGTGCAGGTCTCTTCCAGGAACTCGAAGACCCCTGATCCTACAACCAAATCTAAACCTAAGCTTAAAACCTTAATCTCAACCTAATATACCATTAACCTATTATCCTAAACATCTCCTAACCTAATACCGGTCATTTTCCTTGTTGTAGCAACATAGCTCTAGTTAAATTTAAGTAAATTAAAACTCGGCTAGTCTAATTTTCACATTTTTAAAATCCCCACACAATTTGTTTAAAGCATTTTTGAAAATTCTACACTGATATTTTGGATTGTGATAGCTTGTGTTTTTCTTTAGCAAATTTTGCACTGTGGATAACTTTTTATTTCCTCCAAAGCTTGTTTCTGGATTGGCCTGTTACCATTTTTCATAGGTTATCTGTATTTGATAAGTTGTATAACAAGCCTAAACCATGAAACCAAGCCGTCGCCAATGGTTTAGTTTGGTTTGATTCAAGAGTTTTACAATTTGGTTTCGATTTAAAAAAAAATAAAAAACCGTTACTAACGGTCGGATTCACAGTTTGACCTATAAAAATCGCGAAAACAAACACCCCTATCTAAAAGACATAAGCCTTTACCAAGTGGGCAACCTCGCGTTACTCTTTAACATTTTTGTTGGCTAAATGTTGTTGGGTCAAAGAGGATTGACAAGCCCGTATAAACCTTAGTCTTATATCATCTTTACACATTTTGCTAAGACTCCTAAGTCATTAGTCCCACCATTTTATACCCACTACCCACTACCCTCTATATCTTTCACCTACAAACACAAACCCTCAATCGGTGACTTCCACCCTCTAATGTACTGCCCGAAATTAGTACCCGAAGAATGAGGGGCGGTGTTACGGATCAGGTACCACCTACCCGAGGGTGATACCCGAAACCACACCCTCTTCCCTAATAATTTTGGATAAAAATTTCAAGATATGATTGATCTTAGAAGAATGAGATACTTAGTGTTCAAGTACGTACTCGAAGAACATATCACCGCTAAAGAAAAGTATGCTCAGAAATTTTTGGAAGTTTCAGTATGGACCATTGCAAGACAGCATGAAAAGTACCACGAGATGTGTTTTTTTAACTCAGTTTAAAAGTTGTCTTTGGTCCTCGGTCGAAAAACAACTACTTACTTGTTCTAACAGAACCCCTAAATGTCATTGGTTGATTAAGTGCTGAATCATTAAGATGGTCTGAATGGTTAAGAGGCTCTGAATGGTTAAGAGCTGAATCATTCAGCATCTCTTATTAGCTTAATGGTTCAACACTTAATCATTCCATTCAGATGCTGAAACAAACAGTCTGAATGCTGAATGATTAAGAGGCTGATTAAGAGGCTACCAAACAGCCCCTAAGTCTAAGGGAGGATTATAAAACTAAACAAACTCGTTAGTATTATTTATTCTAGATTTATTATATGACATGTAAAATCATGGCTAATTGTTTTTTTTACTTTATGTCATGTAAGGCTATTTGTAAATCATCTTAGTTTTCTAAGCAATATATATCATTCTACAAAAAGTTTATACCTTGATACGCCTATGTTCTCTTTTTTTCGTTTCAACATATGAAATAAATAATTCTATATACACCTATGAATAAACATGCATAAACCTGTTTGTCAACCACATCATAATTTTTTTTTTTATATTTGAAGTAGACAACAAAACTAAGGGGCTGTTTGGTTCACCTCTTATTCGGACAGAGATTAGAGGTGTTTGGTTGCAAAAATCCCACCCTCTTAATCATTCAGTTAAGTCTGCCCACTACAGCATCTAAACATTGCTGAATGAAAATAATACCCTTGTTATCCTTCTCCTCTGTATTTCCTTCTCTTCTCTTTATCAAGAACAACCTACACACCATTACCCAACACCTCTGCCCCCACCCCTCTCCTCACCACCTCCGCCGGCCGCCGCCCCCACCCCTCTCCTCACCACCTCCCGCCGGCCGCTGCCCTCCTCCTCCCTCTCCTCACCACCCAACAGCACCGCCCTACTCCTCCCTCTCGTCACCACACAACAACGCCGCCCTACTCCTCCCTCTCCTCACCACCCAACAGCGCCGCCTCCTCCCTCTCCTCACCACCCAACAGCGCCGCCTGTTTGTTTCTGTGGTGTGGTGTGTGTATGTTTGATATTAGAACAAGAAAGAAAATGAAACATGGGAAGGGAGATCATGTATGTGTTTGGTTGTGTGGTAAAGAAAATAAACAGGGAATGGAAAAGTGGGTGGGAAAGAAAAAGAAAGATTTTTTATGTTTTTATAAAAAATATATTAAGGGTAAAATAGTAATTTTATAGAGTTATTCAGTGGTTTAACCAAACACCAGTTTACTGGTTCAGCACTTACTGGTTCAGAGCCTCTTAACCATTCAGACCTCTTATTGATTCAGCACTTACTAGTTCAGCACTTGCCAAACAGCCCCTAAATACATCTAATCTATTTTCACTCAGTATTCCCATTTTCCTTCACAATGAATTTTGCATAAAGTATAACAAAATGACAGGCTGTCAAAAAGAATGCTTACATGGCGGAAGTGGGGTCCCACACAATCCAGGATTACCCAAAAATGCAGAAGCAGGGATACTAATATTATGTTTGGGAATTTCCCCAATCAATCTATTTCTAGATGCATCAAACTCCTTCAAATTATTCATATTCAACAACTCCTTAGGTATCTTGCCCTTGAACTTATTGCTAGAGATCAAGATTTTCGCCAATTCATTGCTATTACTAAATGTTTCTGGTATGTTACCGCCAATTGGATTGTGCGATAACACTAACGAAACAACTGAATCCATCGCGGGTTCATCGCCAATGTTTATGGGCCCCGAAAATGAGTTATACGATACATCAATCGAGTTGAAATGACCTAGTGGGCCGTCTACATTTTTCTTGAAAATCGTGTTTATGTCGCCAGAGAAGTTGTTGGAATGGAGATCAAGGTCCATTAGTAGTGAAAGGTTCTTGAATTCGGGTGGGATCGGGTTCCTAAATTGGTTGTTTGATAAGTTTAGAAACGAAAGATTCGTCATGTTCCCGATCCAATGTGGTAATTCACCGGTTATCGAATTGCTCGATAAATCCAATTCGGATATCGTTGATGACAACGAAAGGAACTCGGGAAGAGGCCCTCGGATTCCGGTGTTCGCCATCTTTAGCCGGAAGAGTCTAAGTTTTGAAAGCCAATGTGGTAATGTGGTTAGCTTTAAAGGATTGAAGGACAAATCAAGAGTTTGTAAATTTTGCAATTTAGCAAGTTGAGATGGAATTGGGCCGGATCCATACATCAGGCCCAAGTTGGCCTGACACGCTTCAGACCCTGCGCATGTGGAGGCCTCGTGCACAAAGTTTGCCCTTTGGCCAGAGAGTTTATTTCTCGATAAATCAAGCGTCTGAAGATTCTTTAAGTTCCCGAAACTCGAAGGAATACTTCCGGTAAACCTATTACCGGAGAAGTATAATTCGGTAAGAGTATCCAAATGACCAATGCTAGCCGGAAGTCTTCCGGTGAGCATATTGTTTTCAAATATCAACCGTTGGATCTTCGGAAGCTTTCCGATGGACTCCGGTATAACTCCAGTCAACTTATTTTCCGACAACCTAAAGAACTGAATCGAAACCAAACCGTCAATCGAACCCGGAATGTCCCCGGAAAGTTGGTTTTGATTAAGATACAAAAGCTCCAATTCCGACAAAGACCCCAAAGATTCCGGTATGCTTCCGGCGATCCGATTTTCCGACAAGTCAAGAAATTTAACATTCTTCAACCTCCCAATAGTTTCCGGTATCACTCCAGTGAAATTATTCTCATGAAAATCAAGTTTCGTTACCGAAATCATTTCCCCAATGGTCGCCGGAATATCGCCGGAAAACTGGTTACCGGAAAGACCAATCTCCAATAATGACTTGAAAGATTTAAAAACCACTAATGGTATCTCTCCAGTTAACTTATTATTACTAAGATAAAGCTTTTGTAGCCGGAAAAGTGATCGGAAAGTCGCCGGAATTGAACCGGAAAGCTTATTCGAATCAAGAAACAAATGGGTAAGACGTGAAAGCTTCCCAAACTCAGGTGGGATCCGACCCGACAAGTCTTTAAGGTTACTAAGGTCAAGAAGTTGTAGAAACGTGAGGTTAGAGAGAGAAGGAGAGAGGGTACCGGAAATGGAGGTGTCAAGGAGGAAATCATCACCCGAAACGAGACCGGAGACCGAGACATTGACAACTCTACCATTTGAGTTGCAGGCAATGCCTGTCCATGATTTGCAGCAATCTGTTTGAGGTGTCCATGTTTGTAGGAGGTTTGATGGGTCATATGTGATTTTGTGTTTGAAGGCTAGTAGGGAGTGATGATCAATGTCATGGCATGGTTGTGATGGTAACGGTGAGAGGATGAGAGAGAGGATAATGAGAGAGAGAGTGTAGATCTCCATGGAATGTTGGGAAGTATTGGAATGAAGAAGAACATGGGGAGTACTTAGTAGTGTCTAGTGGGAATTGTTGGATGATGTTTAATATTTGTTTATTTGTAACTTTGTGTATAAGTATTGCTATAAATGGTAATAATAAATAGAAATATAAAAAATTGGTGAGTTATATAAATACAACTCATGTATAGATATAAATGGTAATAATTATTGCTATATATATAATATAGGATTGTAGATGATAATGTATAGTATTGGCGACTTCAAATTAAGGTATCTAGTTTTCTATGAATTGAAATGATATATTTTGTGTGTGACATGCGAGAGTAGTGTATTTTTAGGTTATTCTATTTTAGACTATAATTTTAACGAAAAATAGCTAGATTGTCTTTTCATTTGATACATGTAAACTTTCATTCAGGATTTTATCAATAATATATTCTTTTTGTCCTAAGATATAATTCTTATATTTTGGGACTGAAAGCGATAATTAGTTTTAAGGCCACAAAAACATATTTTTGATGAAACTTCTATAATACAACGAAACGAATGAAGTAGATTTTTCACACACAACTATTTTTTTTTTTCCATTTTCCACCCTACCACCAGCAGATCTGCTTGTCTTTGGTTGGAAGAGGAGGAAACATGCCTGTGTGGACCTCACAAGGGTATCTCCTTTGGTTGGGTTAAGGGAAACAGGGTTTGTAGCTGGGCAAGCATCGAGAAAGGCGGAGTCAAAGAAAGTAGATAAGCATGCTAAAGCTTGTGAAGATAACCAACATATCTTTATCCCTTTGGCCTTTGATACCTTTGGCCAGAGCCGGCTATGAGGGTGAGTCGGGTGGTCACCGGCTCCGGGCCCGACCCTTAAATGGGCCCGAACGTTTTTTTAAAATATGCGTATATATATTAAATTCTATATTTAGGATATATATTTGTGTTTTATACATTAAAGTCTTGTTAGTGGAGTTGGAAAAACCATGTTAATTTAATGTAGAGGTCTCAAGTTCAATCCTTGGCTCTAGCACTATACTCAATTTTTTTTTATAATTCATTCATCTTTACAAAATTTTGGGCTCAAATTCTTTTTCGCCCAAGGCCCATTTTTTTTGAGAAAATTGCTCGAATAGTCCCTGTGGTTTGCCCAAATTTCACCTATAGTCCCTAAGTTTTCAAAATTACAGGCTTAGTCCCGAAACAGTGAATTTTTTGCACTCGGATAGTCCCTGGAGCTAACTGAGGTTAAATAATCCAGTTAAGTGGGTGTAAAATTACTAAATTACCCTTGTTATTAAAAATATAAAAAAAAATCAATGTGGAACCCACCCACTTCATCTTCCCCAACCTATCACCTCCCCAAACCACCACCACCAACCACATCACAACCAGCACCTCCCCCACCCATCAATACTTTTGCCGGAATATTAATGACGCCGGACTCCGTCATTGCACCCTTCATTTCCCTGACGACGTCGTCCGATTCAAGCCCCAACTGCAGCAAACTTGATAATAATAATAATATTGTACGAAAGAAGAGAACTTCAAAGTTTGAAACTCCTGATGCGGCGACGCGTGAGCCAATAACATCGCCGGAATCAGAAACGACCGTTAACCGGCGAAAGGGTATGCCACGGCGGTCACCTTTCAATTGATTGTTCCGTACTGTAGGGTGTCTAAGGGACAGTGGTGGTGCAATTAATACTGCAGATTTTATTCTTTTTACAGATACGTCCTTTAAGAGTGGTGGATGTTACATATCAGCGCCTCCCAGTTTTGGTTTTTACCCTCTTCTCTTGTGCTAGTATTTGCTCAATCATTTCATTTGGTTTGTTCAACGACAGTTGATACCATCTACATGGTTGGTGGATGCCGGTGGGGGCTGTGGTGGTTGGTGGATGTCGATGGTGGTGAAGGGTGGAGATGGGTGGTGGTGGTTTGTGGAGGTGATGAGGTGGAGAAGATGAAATGGGGAAGATGAAGTGTGGGACCCACATTAATTAGTATTATTTTTTATTAAAGTAAGGGTAATTTAGTAATTTTACACCCACTTAACTGGATTATTTAACCTCAGTTAGCTCCAGGGACTATCCGAGTGCAAAAAATTCACTGTTTCGGGACTAAGCCTGTAATTTTGAAAACTTAGGGACTATAGGTGAAATTTGGGCAAACCACAGGGACTATTCGAGCAATTTTCTCATTTTTTTTTTGACATTTTCGAAGACGGCCCTGCCTTTGGCTCCCTAGCACCAGAAGCTATTCGTTTCTTGACTAGGGTCCAACGGGTCGTCCACAGCAATAGTTCATCTCCAGGGGGGCAAGGATTTGTTTTTGGTAGACTAGGATTCGCAATTCAGAAAGGGATGGCGGCGCAGCTTGTTGCCCGTCTACCTTCTATTGTGATGTAACTTTCGTATTTTGTTTTAATATGAAAATAATTTCATTTAAAAAAAAATCATATTATATGTGCAACTAACCAACATTTAAAGTAGCAGAACATGATTTGTTATCATTGCCTTAACATCATTCTGCTTATTATCTTTTAATCGCCCCACCAATTTGACTATTCATGGATTTTAAAACAAGTCTCGATGGCAAACTACGTTTTATGATAGTTGGTGCAACTCAGGAATGATAATTTTTTCCCTATCACCGAAGTCATACCAACCTAACAAAATTGGTATCGGTATAAAATTTTCTCATTTTTGGTAAATAGTATGTGCATTCATTCACACATCGGCATTCCAAGAGCATTGACGATTAATTTGAAATAGTATTATCAAAGCTGTCAAAAGCTCGCAATTCGAAGCTCGCTTGAAAGAACCTCGGCTCAAAAAAAGTTTGAAAAAAACGAGCCAAGTCGACTCGTGAGCTCGCGAGCTAGCTCGAATTATTTTATTTATATGTATTAATTTTATTTTAAAGTGTTTAAATTAAAAAATATGTGAGAGGAGATTTGACATTTTAAGTTTAAGTTTATTTAATCAATAAAATATGAAAATTAATAGAAAAAAAAAACCACAAATTTTACATATAATACTTTTAATATGCCTTCCATTATTTGAAATATTAGGAAAAATAAAAAAAAATATACATGTATATGTGTAATTTTATTTTGCTGGCAATTTATTTATTTATTTTTTTAATTTATAAATATTTGTAAAAAAATAATAAAAAATAACGAGCTGGCTCAAACATTTACGAGCCAATATCGAGCTCGGCTTTTCAGCTCGTCTAGAAAAACGAGCCAGGCCGAGCTGGCTCGTTTAAGTTCGAGCTCGAGCTTAGCCTGTCTTAGCTCGACTCGGCTCGTGTACAACCCTAGAGCTGTCTGTGAGAACCATTAAGAATAATGGGGCCATGAACGAGTATAGAAAGTAGGGCTGGTAAATCGTGTCTTAGCAGGTTTAACAGGTTTCTGACGACGTGAACAACAAAAGTTCTAAACATGAACACGACGCGTTTAACTGTTTTATACCACGTGTTTATAATACAGTTGTACGTTTTATGTACCTAATTCTAATTATATAAAAAAAGTAAAAAATGGCATAGTGAATTTTTGAGTTAACAGGTCTAATCGTGTCTTACACAAGTTACTCATTGCCAGCCCTAATAGAAAGGGCATACGGACTTAAATAATACTAGTTGGTTTATCTGCGCGTTGAAGCGGGCCCCCAAAACGGGCCGCAATACAACATTGTGGTAAAGTACAAAACTTGAAAATGTTGATTTAATATTACAAATGTTGCGTTTCGAATAAGCTCTTCTGAAATTTATACTCAGTTGCACTTGAGAACCATTTGGTACTATTTTATTCAATATAGTCTTTATCACTTTGAAAAGAAAAAAAAAACATTAGTACTTTTCGACGCCCTTTTCCTTACCTGTTGTGTAAGTTTATTTGTTAACTCTCGTCTAGGCAAAGTTATACTTATAGGCACAACACATGATTAAAATTACCTGTCAAAACATGTTTGAACTGTCCAAATTACCTACCAACAACTATTTATCTACACAAATATGTAAGTTGTTAAGTAGTAAGTTATGGTTTTAAATAAAGATTTTGAACAAGACTGTATATATATAACTTAAAACATATAAAGCTATGGTTCAATCTTTCTTAAGTTGAACTTGATCAGGCTCGTATACGCTTACCATTACCCTAGTTTAATGGATATATTAAATATCATGGCTATATATTAAAAACACACTTTATTGTAACAACAAGATGAGAAGTTTGCACGCTCTTTCTTCAAGATTGTCATAACATTTCAAATCATCAAATTAAGCTTGAATGATAACACCCAATGCTTAATTATTAAAGTACTTTGAATATATGGGCAATGTTTTACTTAAGAAATGGGTCAAATGGATTGAATGTCACCTAAATCACATATATTTCTAAATTGTGTTCATTGAAAAATGATTTTCGTAATATTTTTTCTCATTATTGATTTAATTTTGGTTTCTTTTCAAAAGAGATGACCTAACTGTTTAGCTGCATGCATTTATGAAATCGGATTGCAATATGCAAAGCCAACAACTGTCATCATGAATAATCACCTGATAATATAACTATATGATATATAAATTTGAAGCAACTCAATATTTGTAGTATGGCTATTAAATAAGCATAAGAAGCACCACAAGGACTTTTGCTTGCATATAAAGTTCCCTTTGTTAACATTTAAAATATACGTCTTTCTCAAATCAAGTGCAAAAGTATACCTTGTGTGTGAATGATGGCCATAAAAGCGGAATGATAAGCAATTCAACACTAAGCATCTAACCAATATAGTATGGGTTAATTTTATTTTATTTATGTTTAATAAGGGTCAAACATTTAAATTAAAATTTTATTTAAAAGAAAATGCATCAAACTGATCAAA
Organism: Ambrosia trifida; assembly: GCA_028751855.1. Taxonomy (NCBI): domain Eukaryota; kingdom Viridiplantae; phylum Streptophyta; class Magnoliopsida; order Asterales; family Asteraceae; genus Ambrosia; species Ambrosia trifida. The sequence goes on from CM054122.1 coordinate 15,145,932, forward strand.
ATACCCCCAATTGTATCATACTGCATGAAACCCTTGAGACATTCTACTCACAACATAGATTATGACTAAATAATTATTTTCTTCTCTGGTAGCTGCACATGACTAATGCGTGAAATTTAATTCGACCAGCATGGGGACTGATTGACATGTCAGGAGAAGGTTTTTTGTCGATTAGATGATTGGAAAAGGATGAATAATCACTGAATGAATGAATATGATTAATTATGAATAATGACTTACAATTATTATACCATTGAAGATGGGTATTGATGAACATAATGGGGAATATGTGAAGTAAATGGTGCGGTTTCAATACTATAATGGCTTGGATTAATGTTCTTGTGCTGCATTAGTAGGATATACAGTTGTCATCCAAGCTTGTACAACAGGGACAAAAAGGAAAGAAATTGGATAAAAAATAGGGAATTACATTATGGCTCTTGATATACCATCTTAAACTTGATGTAAAATTACGTATCTATCGATCGAGTTTCTTTAATAAGGTATATAGATATAGATAAGAGTTAGAGTTTAAGGTTTATGTTTTTTTAACGACCTTTAATCAAAGAGTTTTTCTTATTAAATCTATTGTTTGATTAAGTTGAAGAATGTCTGGTTTCTAACATATTAAACAAATGTATAACTGGATTGCTAATATATCTACTTAAAACATTCAAGATACCAAACTTCTCACTTCACGACTAACCAAGATTTCACATATATATACCATATTTTGAATTGGATCACAGATTATAATCACTCGTATACAGAAGAAGAGATGATCTTCAGAAAAAAAAATTGGCTTCTTTGGGACCTTTAAGCAATGACGTTGAAGAATATTTCCTTTGCCTAACTTTTAAATGATTAAAAGTAGCCAAAAAAATCAATTACTATCACAAAAGTAGTTTCGCAAGATTAAATTTTAAGAGCAATAGCATACGAATGGGATGTCATTTAGATAAAGAGCAATCAAGATTAAGATTGGTCAATGGCAAATGACTAATCAAAGAGCACCCAAATAAAAATATGTATATCACGTACACTTATAATCATTTGGTAGTCAAAATAAATCTAAACTTTCAAAACAAGTTCATAATCCCACATCGTAGTCATGTCACTTTTATTTGTTACTTTGGTTAGATATCATATTATTCAAGTACTCTGAGTGATAACAAGTGGAACTCATCTTGCAACCATTTCTGGTAGCATTTTTGATCTCTTTGTGATCCTAAACTATTTATCTTCAAATATAAATCCTATATAGAATCATAGAAAAAGAAATTTCCCAAAAGCAATAAATTAAGAGTTATAGATAAACTGTCACATACTATTGTCAATACTGATGAACTAGCTAGCTACATAGTTAACATACTTCTAACGACCGCTTAAAGCACCAAGAGCTAGTGTAACATCCCATAACCTAGAAACTCAATCTAGACGAAGACCATGAGGCTCGTAACATGAGCCATGGGGAATGTTGTTGTTAGGGTTCACACAAAAGCCGTAGAGATTTGAATATGCAATCGTGGACTGGTAATCTCCTTCATTCTCCACCATGCCAAACTTCTTTTCCAACTGATGTATAGTGTCCTGAATTTTGCAATTATAAAAAAGAAGTCCTTTTAGCAACCAATATAGCATAAGTTTGTTGTAAATAGCAATGCACATTAGTAACACATACACATGAGCTGTTTTAAGCACACTTGGTTTCATCTGAAAGAGGAGCCCTTGATGCTTACACAAATTATTAAAATTGTAGATTTTAACCATAGTATCTGTTATTTCAGACTAACAACCCCAAATGGTAACAATGACAAGAAAAGGTACAGATGGCAATATTTTGTATAGTAAAATATTAAACTTGTCAATTTATTGCCGAACAACCACTTTAAATATATATTTTATTTTATTTATTTTTTTATTGTTATTATTTTTGCATCTTTCTAACTTCAATAGTTGTTAGATTGTGGGGGAGTGGTGGTGTGCACCCACGCCATCTACACCATTTCCATACCGGTGTTGCCTCAAAACATGGGTTTTGGCCATGGTGTGGGGTGTAGAGATGAGCAAAAAAACCGGTTCGGGAACCGAAACCAGTCAAAACCGGTTTCACGTGAAACCGGTACTAAAAAATCTCCAACCGAACCGAACCGAAAACCGGCCTAAAACCGACGGAAAAACGGTCAAAAGAAACCGCAACCGAACCGAAACCGGTACACAAACCGGAACCGAACCGAAACCGGTATCGCTAAAAACCGGCCGAAACCGATAAAAAACCGAAACCGAACCGAAACCGGTTTAAAAAAAATACATTTTTTGGCCATAAACATAAATAAAATTTTGTTTTTTGTATTAATATTCAATTTCCTTCTTTAAAAAACCCTAAAAGTTATTAAAAGTTAAATTTAATGTAATTTATACGATTTTAAAAAGTGCGCGAAAAAACCAATTACGAACCGAAACCGAAACAAACCGAAACTGAAACCGAACCAAAACCGGTCTTACGAATCGACAAAACCAGTCCAAAACTGAACCGGTTTGGAACCGAAACCGGTTCAGCCAGGAACCGGTACTGTAGCGAACCGGTTTGGAACCGAAACCGGTTCGGCAAAAAAAAACCGATTTGCTCACCTCTAGTGGGGTGGGCTTGGGTGGCGATGTTTGATTGGAGGTTTTTTATAAAACAAAATTTTGACCCCTAATCCTTTTCATTTGCAGTGATTTTTCCCTCTTTTCGATTTAAACCAAATCAAACACAAAATAATGATGAATTTGTGTATTTAGCAAGAGATAGAGGGGGTGAGTTTTTAGTGAGAGGGGAAGTAGATGATGGATATTTTCTTGATATTTTATAGTTCTTTAAAATTTTTAGAATTTTTTATTATTTTTTAATGTTTGATTGTTTATTTAAAAAATATGTCACATGTCCAACCCAAGCCCCAAACTCAAGCCTCTCCACTATTTTGGGAGCTTGAGTTTTGGACTCCACTTTTACTGCATAGCAACTAACTCTCCACTCCCCACTATTTTGGGAGCTTGAGTTTTGGACTCCATTTTTACTGCATAGCAACTAACTCTCCACTCCCCACTATTTTGGGAGCTTGAGTTTTGGACTCCACTTTTACTGCATAGCAACTAACTCTCCACTCCCCACTATTTTGGGAGCTTGAGTTTTGGACTCCATTTTTACCGCATGGTAACTAATGCCCCCAACCTAAGCCCTCGACTACCTTCGCTCTTGTGTAACGGGTGCTTACATAGTCTATTCGAAGATTACAATTTCTTTGCTCCAAATTCTTCACCTGCCGTTTAAGAATGTCAAGTGAGTTTTCCAAATAGAAAGCTTAAAAATAAAACAAACGGTGGATATATAAGATTGTTTTAGGGAATATATATTTATTATATTTTGTATGTATAATTAGGATACATAGTATTTGCTATACTTTTCATTCTAGTTATCGATTTATAGGCGATATAAAGTGAATTGGTATAGAGTTATCCTATGGAGAGTTTTTATTATTTTTTAAGAAATTAAGAAAGGTCCGGTCCAAATAATAAAAGAAACATTGAACACTTAAAGAAAGGTTACTAACCCTCTTCCTGCAGGTGTCGGTTTGAGTTTTGATCACGTGATACTGTCAACAATTACAAACCATTTATGAACAATCAGGTATTCTTAAAAATTGATCATAAATGTAAGAGAAATGTGTTGATTAATTCGTTTATCTATTGAACACTTAAAAGAGTTAAAAAAAAAAAAAAAAAAAAAAATTATCCTGATCATGTGGCTTAGTGGTAAAAGGGTTGGTTCTCTCTTTGGGAGGAGCCGGGTTCGATTCCCACGAGAGGCATGTGATGGATACCCCCACCCTTGTGGTGGGGTAGGTGGTTGGAAAGTGATGGAGAGACCCTTGTGGTCATGGATTTGACTCCTGATCCCTCCAGGTTTTACCGGTTCACTACCGTCGTGCCTTCGGGCGAGTTTGTGGGCCGGGTTTTCCCTGGAACAGGAGACGGGTGGGCCGAAGGGCTCTGTCCGTACGGACTAGAGGCCATCTGGGGCCCCTTTCAACCATTGGGGGCCACGTACAGAGTACCCGGCAATACTTTTAGTTGATCGTTCAAAAAAAAAAAAGAGTTAAAAATTAAAAAAAAAAAAAATTAAAAAATCTATTGAGTTGTAAATATTTCAAAGGGCTCAAATCCAACGTTACTTTGTATAAACACCAAGCGCAAAACACAACAAGAAAAAGAAAAATAAAAAGCCTTATTTTCTTACTAATATTTTTGACAAATTTATGACGAATGGTGTTTCCGACACTTTTCCAAGAAAAAAGAAAAATCCTAATTATTTGAGACGAACGGTATTTCAAATGAAGGGTCAAAAGGATCATCTGACTCTCTGTCCACAAATTTTATTATTATTATTTTTTTTCAATTTTTACATATAAAATCTGAGTTGTTTTAGAAAAATATGAGGTGGAACCCTAGCTAGTTATAACGGTAGATAAAAAGAACTTTATGATAATGCCGACTAAAAAATAATGGTGCCACTCCTAAAAAAAGAGAGTAACAAAACCTTGCGTTCTCGCACAACTGTGAGTGAATCTTGCATATGTTGCTCGAGAGTGGTTAGATCATTCATGTCTAAACCATCTAAATCTTCACCAAGAACTCTTTGCCTGCAAACTCATTCAAAGTTCCCAATTTCTTTAACTCTAACATTTACCAATTACTTACACTAAAACCACAACAAATTGTCTAATCTTAATTTATTGCATTAGACTCACCTGATCTCTCTCCTAAGTTTGTTGTTGCTATCTTTAAGCTTCTTCAATGTCTCTTGCATCCTCTACACACATTTGTATTAAGTAAGATGTAGATTACTTTATTATATGACACAAGCCCAGTTATATAAATAGGTTTGGGACCTTTAGGAGTTTTTTTTTTTTTTTAAACAGCAATCACTTCATATGTAAATAAATAGCCAGATGCTGCTAGGAAAATACAGCCACCCGTTAGGAGTTATACGTAACAAATTACATATCTACAACTGTGTTCATCGTTTCTATAAACGGCCAGGTCAAATTTAATAACCGGATGACATCATATAATTAATTTAAATACTAAATTGATTTATATATAACTAATTTAAAATAACATGTAACCATACTTCATTTGTGGGTGGATTATTAATAAAATATGAATCCTTAGTTGGACAATATAAAAATGTAAAGTATCAAATAGAGCATTAAATGATATTTTGGAGAAATTAAACAAAGAAAACTTATAAGAAAAAAGTTGAAATCCGGTCCAAGAGCCACATGTTCAAATGAAACCGGTTCAAATAAACACACGAGACCAGTATGTCATATAGTCATATAAAACTGTTGAAACATAAGAGATCGAGAAGAGGACCTCATAGTGGGAGCTCCATAGATCAAACCCTAGAGTAGTCTGATACATATCATAAATCTTCTTAGTCCTGTATAAAAATACACAAAATTCAATATTATTATTATGAGAGATGCTATATATTAAGTTATTTCATGAAAGAAACATCTGAAAGTGGTAGAGGAGATATTAGATATAGACACAAATATATGTGACATATCTTTATATGTATATTATTATTATTATACATACGTTGTGGAAGGGCTGATGTACTCATGTAACTTTCCAGTGTTGGAGAACATAATAAGAGAAACCTTAGCATCACAAAGAACAGTTAGCTCATGAGCCTTCTTGAATATCCCATTTCTTCTCTTTGAGTATGTCACCTGCCTGTTTGTATTGTTTTCTATTTTCTTTATCTCTATCCTTCCCCTCCCCATCTCTCTCTCTCTCTCTCTCTCTCTCTCTCTCTCTAGCTAGATCTTCTCTCCTTTCAAACAAAGTGTACAATGATAAGTATTTTCAACTCTTTTTATAAGCCATAAATGATGCTAGATGTGTGAAAATTGTTGGGACAAATAGTACATAGAGAAAGGATGAGTAGATAAAGAAGGGAACTAAATATGGAAAGGTAGGGAAAGTGGGAAGATGGTTGAGTAAGTAGAAGTGTTTTTGCTATTTTGATGAAAGTGCTTTCTCTCTTGAATGGGTTTGGTTCTTTTCAAGTAACATGAAGTGTCTATTCTTCATTTCCTTTTTTTTTCATATTTCAATTAACTATCCAATGCATTATCCTCAATGATATACTTTCATTGTTATGTATGGTTACCAATCATAGGTATTGTTGATTGATGTTGCTTTTACTTCAAGGGAAGATTCTCAAATCTTGGTAATATTGACTCTTTAACATATATATAAGAATTGAGTTTAATAAATTAGATGTTAAAGGGCATTTGACGTAGAATGAAAGCAAAATACTCAAGAGTAGGTATAATAGCAAAAATAGCCTTTGACCGGAGCATTTTGCGAAAATAGCCCCCTCAAGCCTCTTTGGAGACCTCTCAGACCTCTTTGGAGACCTCTCAGACGTCTCCCAAGACGTCTCCCACTCCAACCAATAACTCACTGCCACGTCATCACGTCATCACCCACCAAGAGACCTCTCAGACCTCTTTGGAGACCTCTCAGACGTCTCCCGAGACGTCTCCCACTTCAACCAATAACTTACCGCCACGTCATCACCCACCCACCCACTCTCTCTCCTTCTCTCCTCCTCTCTCTAATAATTACCCTTCTCTGTCTCCCTTTCTCTCTCCTCTCTCCAATAACTCTCTCTTCGTCTTCATCATAATAAGTTTTTTACAAGCCAATGCCAATGTGTAATAACGAGTTCATGAATCGATTAACCTCATCTTGTCAAACAGGAAGAAATAAATCAAGTGTTTTACCGTTTAAGAGCTCAGACATAACCAGTTTCTTCATGAATTTCCAGTATGGTCCATAAGGAGCAGACATGAAATCTTTTGACCCATAGGTTAAATAAATTGTGGTGCTAGTTCTGGGTCGATCCAAGTCAGAAGCTTCATATGTTCTAAGGAATTCTTTTGCCATTTTAGGTGAAGAAACAGCAAGACAAGATACTGACCCAAGAAAGAACCTGAAAACCGGCCCATATTGAGTTGAGAGGCGGTGTAAAGCTTGGTGAGGGATTGATGCAGGAAGGTGTTGGTGTCCGATGATTAGAAGGGAAAAAGTGCTAGGTTGAAGCCAGAGTTTGCTCTAACAAGGTTAAAAGGACCGATGTGTTTCTCTTTAGCAACTGCTTTTCTTTGTCGTGGATCTTTACGACGACTGGAGGTCTTACTGGAGATGAAGACGAAGAGAGAGAAGACTTTTGATTATAAAGAATAAACGGTGAGTTATTGGAGAGAGGAGAGAGAAAAGGGAGAGAGAGAAAGGGTAATTATTAGAGAGAGGATGAGAGAAGGAGAGAGAGTGGGTGAGTGATGACGTGGCGGTTAGTTATTGGTTGGAGTGGGAGACGTCTCCAAAGAGGTCTAAGAGGTCTCCAAAGAGGCTTGAGGGAGCTATTTTCACAAAATGCTACGATCAAAGGCTATTTTGGCTATTTTCCCTTTTTTATTCATGCTTAACATGCTCAAAATTGCTAAGGGGTGCAACCATTGAAACCCCCATGAGTTCACCGCCGCCGTGATCACAAGTAGTGAGTTTTTGGTAGTTTCGTAAAGGGTTTTCGTAGGAGAGAGAGAGAGAGAGAGAGGGAGAGAGAGAGAGAGAGAGATGCAGAGGAGAGAGGGAACTACCAGATGTAATGGTCCAGATGGCGGGTTACAATTGGTGCGGTGGAGATGCTTCACGGATGCTCTGCTGGTGGCGCCCCTCCCTCCCTAGGTTATGGTCGTTAGAAGTTGTTTTTCTTTTTCGTGAATGCTTGTCATGCTCCAATGCTTTTTGAAGGAGTCTACTAACTTCCTGGTCTACTACTAAAAAAAAAAGTGAGACTGAGACCATTTGGAACGGTCAAAATCGTCATAAAATCTTCGTATAAAGCAATTAATTTTACGGTGGTTCACTTCTAATTTTTGTTAGGTGCGAAATCCTTTGTATAAATTTGTCGATATATGGTGAGTCGAGGTACATCATGGTGGTTCACTCGTTTCCCTTTTGTCTCTCCCTAAATATATAATCACGCTTTTTAACTAAAAATAATAAAAAGATTTATTTGAGTTTAAATATCTATAATCTATAACTTAACTTATAATAAAAAAAAATTGAATATTGATAAGTTGTCATTCAATGAAGGCCTAAAAAAACCATTTTAATGACATGGCATTCAAGGAGACATTCTGCTCCTTGAATGTGCCATGTGTCATGTCATGTGGCAAATAAAAAAAATAATATTATAAAACCTAATATACTAAATTTAAATTAAGTTATTTTAGGAAAAAAAAAATTAAAAACAAATTTAAATTTTTAAATTTTTTTCTCTTATGTTTCCTCCCATAATTTTTAAACGTTAATATCTTTTATATACGAGATTTTTTTTAAAAAAAAAATTACACCAAATTAACAAGCGTTTTATTATCTTTCCAACGAGTACCATAGTGCTATATAAAAAACGGAGAAAAAAACGACTATTTTTGTGGGGTTTCGTTCATACAGGAAAAAAAACACAAAGTGTTCAGGTTATTCATTAATAATGTTTTTACTTTTAAACCAGACTCTTATCTACGATGTTGAAATTCAGTCCAATCGCCATGCTTTCATTGGAATTTTACTCTTTTAAAGATGCATAGGTATACCTCATCAAGAGAAGCTAAGAGAAAGAATCGCGCAACACTGCAACACATTGTGTCACCTTATAGCAATGTTATTTTTTTATTTATTTAGTTACAAGAGTAATAATTATTACTATTAGTATTAGTGTTATTAGAATTGTTATATTTTTCAACCCCGAGACGCTCCCGAGATAAAAGCTAGTTGATTATATAAATTTTTACTAAGTAGCCAAATACTAAATATATTTTTCAAATGATTATTAAACGGGTTTGACTGAGATACGAAGAGTAAGTGTCCGAAACAAAACAACACGACACGACACGAATATATGTATGATGTCCAGTTAATCTATTCAACCCCTCAACCCAAATTTTTCTAACTTATAAACCTGACATGTGTGACACCACCTTACCCCCTTCTTGAAACATTATATATATATACATTTAGTAAGGCTTTTGTGCATAGTTTTTTGTACTTTAAGGTACAAGTGTTTAATGCTTTATGTTCACGTGTTAGCTTCACCTTCTACTTTTTTCTACACATTTCCATCCCAAGTCCCCACAGTAAGATATCTCTGTTATAATATGTACTGCAAATCATTGACGACACCCATAGCCCTTTAAAATCAGTTCACTGAAATCCTTGGTCTCTCTAACCATCATCTCCGACGGTGGCTGCTGTAACCACCTGACAAGCATTTTGGTCAATAGAAACACTGGCTATTTTTAATACGTGTCAAACTCTATAGGCCCACTTCATACATCTTAAAGCCTTTGTTGGCTTCTTTTCAAACACATGCGGAAGAAAGAAAAACAAAGGAGGAAGATCGGAGGCAGGCAGAGGTAGGTCAGATCGTAGCATGCTGTTTGTTTTTGGGGCTTTTGTCTCTCTCTACTGCTTCTAATTGTTCGGGACGACACGGAACACCTTTGTCGCCGATTTGTTTCGCGTTCTCTCTCTGTGGACGTACACCACCTGCAACACTATCTCCGCTGTCGTCGCCGGTTGTTGACGATGGCAGGGGCCATGATTATTGACGGTTATGAGGGACAGTCACGGTATGTTATGTGTAGGTTTGAGATTTTTATTTTTTACCAAAGGTTCTATGCTATTGTGGTTATTATATGTAATTTAATTGATATTGATTTCTCATTGATATATTCTGATTGTTGCACATAGTCAAATAGTTGATATTGCTCAAAGCTTAAGCAACAATCCAACAATATACATTGGGACGGTATTGTTTCAGCTACATTATCTTTTGCTTTATTTTATTATTTAGCTTATAGGAGTATTTATTGTGTATGATCTGTAGTGAGGTATAAATGATTTTGAAGGTTGCATAACTCGCCAACTATAGTGTGGTTCACAGGAGAAAAATGGATTTATAGGCCCGATCATTTTGTTACAAAGATCATTGTTAGATATAGACTTTTTGTTCATTCCGTCGAATTCCAAACCCCCTGCTATGAGGGTGAAGATCGAAGCTCTTTTCCCGGTGGATGGGTGGCTTGATTATATTTGTACTCATTTTCACTTTATGTATGTATTAATATTAAGGAAGAAAGCAATTATTACACAATGTATATGCTTACACCTAATAATGTTTAGTTTTCCATACTGACATATCTTTGTAAATACTGGAATATTATTTAGGTAAATTCCCTGGTATATGTCATTAGTAATTTTAGAGCAATTAACTTCATAGTTGAACTAATTTTAGTTACACTTGATGTTCTTTTAAAGATTTAGGCCGTTCTTGAAGAGGAACCTCACCAATTTGTAGTGCAGGGCAATTACTTAATTGGTTAATTTTTTTTGTCTTTCTTTGTGTAGATAGTCACTCTTTGGCTTTGGGTGCGCAGGATCTTCTGTGAAGGTAAATTTGTACCACTACCATTCATTACCAACTAAACTTTATTGTAAATTGGTTTTTAAAAGCCTTTAATAGCAAGCCCATCACTGTCCTGCAGAATTGTCTCTTGACGCTGCTTTTTAACTTTTTTTTTTTTTTTTGCTTTGCCAAGGTAATCACTGTTGTGTTACATTTTCTTTATTATCTTCTTGATGGTCGATTGTAATTAGTAATAGGTTAGTGGTTTTGTCATTGTGTATGTCATTTGCAAGTACTTATTTGCCTACTACTAGCTCATTAGATATACATGCTTATGTATGTCATGTGGAAGGAAACGTATGATCAAGTTTCAAGGAGAAAGAAGCTCCAACCGTCAAGACTGCTCTCATCTTTTGTAATTAACTCTCTATAGTATATCTAGGACAAAGGCAAAACATGCCAGGAACATGTTCTATACTTTTGTAGCTAAGCCCCTAGGGCACATCATGTAATCAAGACACAAAACCATACTTTTTAACTAAGCCTGTATCTCACATGATGTCACTAAACTATGCCATCAATGGCAAAACTCAAATTACCGCGGCGTAGCGCGGGGCAGATACCTAGTTGTTTACAATGACCATTCAATTCCTTAGGCTATTGATACGTGCCAATAAGGGATGAGCTCAGGACGGTATCGGTACCAACCGATATCGATTTCGAAAACTTTTAAAATTCAATACCGATATCAAAAACATACGGTACGGTATCGGTACGGTACCGGTATGGTATCGGTATTTTATCTTAAAATACAGATACCATACCGATCCCGTACCGATACCGAAAACCCCTAAATGTGAGTACCGATACCGAACACCCTTGGTTCGGTACGAGATCGATACGGGATCCGTTCAGGATCGGTTTTGGTTCGGTATTCGGGAAAAAACGGTTTGGGAACCGGGAAAACCAAACCGAACCAGTTCGTAAAAAAAACTAGTTTCTACAAGAACCAGCGGTTATAGGATCGGTTCCCCATCTCCACAAAAAAACGAACCGAACCGGTTTTAACTTAAACCGGTTTGGGAACTGGTTCCAAAATCCGGTTTGGAACCGGTATGAAAAACCAGTATTTTTTAATAAAAAAAACTAAATTTTATATTAAAAAAATTTATATATAATAAAATTATACAAAAAAGTTTCTACACATACATATATATACCCATACACCTTATAAAAATCAATAAAAATTGAACTTTATGTAAAAAAAATAAAATTTTGTGTTGCCTTTTAAAAAATATGCGCGCAAGAATCGGTTTACAAACCGAAACCGAAACAAACCGAACCCACAAACCAGTCTAAAACCGAACCGGTTTAATCAGGAACCGGTACTGTGACAAACCATTTTGAAACCGAAACCGGTTTGATAAAAAAAAACCGATTTGTACACCTCTAAATTCCCTAGTGCCAATAGATTTTTGTTGTTGCCCAAACAAGGTTGCTGCTTATATAATGGGCCACATTTAGTTATTGGCCCAAAAAGGGAGAATTATGAACGTCAGCGTTATTATGTGTTCAGTGTTCTTTTCCTTGTAAATCTTCTCAACCTTTAATTATACTAACAGGATGCCGCACCATAATGTGGTGGAAAACACAAACATTTTTTAAAGGTGTGTTATGGTTCAGTTCAGTTCAATTGTTAGTCTCAATAAAAACCAAAGTTATCAGCTAAAAGATTTCATTGACCAATTGGCTAACTAGTTCAGTTCATTTTGTAAAATTGTTGGTTTTTAATTCCGTTCAGATACTTTTTTTAATAACCAAAACCAAACTTTGTCTAACATTTTGGCTTAGATGTACATGAAATGAGTGTATAAAACTATAAATAAATGAAATGGAAGCTAAGAATATATGAGATGTTCGATTTTTGGTTTAGTTAATTTTGGTTAAGTAATGGTATAAAAAAAAACCCGATAACCAATTTTAAGTTACTTCGGTTGTTTGGTTAATTCAGTTTTCAATTGATTTGGGTTGGTTACGTCAGTTTTCGGTTATTGCCCACCCCTAGATATTGCTAGTCAAGTAACACGTCAATATTTTTTAAAACTAAAATATAATAGTAATATTACAAATCATGTCCTCCACAGAGATGACTAGATCGTAAACAACAAGTTCATTATCACCTATATGCATAGCTACTTTGGCCACCAATCGATTGATTCTTCCAAACCTTGTATATTAGTTCAAATTAAACCACAACAGTTCATTCCAGATGAACAACAGTAAAAATCAAAGTATATAAAGGCGTAAAGCGTGTTAGATCTAATACCATTGAAATTTATCTTGATCTTGCCTATACAACAACAAAAAACTTCGATAAATAAATAATGCATGTTAGATCATAATCAATATATTAAAAAGAACATGGACTGAAACAGTAGTAAACTTAGTGAAGCATTGACGAAGAGAATGTGTGCATGTAGTGGAAATGGAGGTTGACGAAGAGAAAACAGTGGCGAGGGGTTGAGTTTTTTGTTAGGTTTAATTAGGTGAAACATTAATGACCGGGAAAGCCCCTAGGTTTTGAATTTTAAAAACAAAAAGGCATGTGATGTTATCGTCTCCACACTTTCTGTTAATTTGTTACACATGCTCATAGAGTTCTAAAACTCTAAATTTTAAAAGTCTTTTTTTTTTTTTTTGTAAATTACCATAAATATTTGTAAAGCTCTAATTTTTTTTTTAGAATGATGTCTGCACAATGCGGCAAATAACATATGCACTTCTAAAGGTGTGCATGATTTAGTTTAGTTCGATTATTAATCTCAACCGAAACCAAAGCCATCAGCTGATTGGTCATAGTAACCAATCGGTTAATTGGTTTGTTTATTTTTTGTTAGATTATCAGTTTTCAGTTCGGTTCATAATCGAACTTTGGCTAAAATATTTAGTTATAAGTATATGAAATAGAGGTATAATTACTTGAAATGGTAGTATGAAAGCTCAAAATACGAATACATGAAATATTCGTTTTGATTAAGTTAATTTTGGTTTGGTTTCTTCTATTTTTTGTTTAGTTTTGGTTAACGATTCAATTATTGTTTACCCCTAGGCATTGTTAATCACTTAGACCGTGTGTAGTGAGGGAGCTTTATTTATAAAGCCACTGTTTCTGATTGGTCTACATGGCAGCTGAGTCAACATGGGGCTTGAAGTGAAAATGGGGGTGTAGTGGGGAAAAAAATTCGGGGCGCTATTAAAAAAAACGTGGCTTAATTTTATTGGATAAGGCAACATGGTTCGAGCGTTATTTCAATAGCGCCAGGAGTGGTTTTTGCAATATAAAGCCCCCCCTCCCGTAACGGTGTGGGGGGCTTTATTTTTAAACATAACGCCCAAGTGGAGCCCCACTACATACACTCTTAACATATCAATTTTTAATTAAAAAGTAATAGAAATAATGTATTCAAATTAAAGAGAATAATCCTCGTTTTTGTGGTGTATTTTTTAGATAATATTAGCATACGAAAAAGTTATGGTCGATTAAAACGTCGACAAAAATGAGCAGGTTGTCATGTTATTTTTAAATGTTTTTAAAACATAGTAGTTTAAAAGTTATGACATGATTAAATAAAAGAATTATAATTTTGTAGAAGATGGGAGATAAGTGTAACTACTAACTAAAATGAGGGAATTAAAGTGTAACTAAAATAAGGTAGTAAAGTGTAAAAGTGTTTCAATGACTATTTTATCCTCATTATAGTTGTTATTGAAAACAAAGTTCTTAACTTTTGGTTATCTTAAACAACCATTCACTCATGCATTATAATACCGTATAAATGTGCTCTTGTATGAACGTTATTGTGTGTTCTTCCTTGTAAATAGTTATTATCTTGCCAGTTGCCACTGCTCCGGTGGCAGATCAAGCCCACTTTAATGGGCCCTAATGAACCCACTTCGTTTGAAAAAAAAAAACAAAAAAAGTAGTGAGAATCTTGTATGATTTTGAAAAAAAAAATACCAAATAAAACCACTGAAATTAGAAAGTCATGGGTTCCTGGATCCGCTACTGACCGCCCCTTAAGGGGGTGTTTGTGATTGATTATTCAAAATAGATTATGCGTTTTGAAAAAGCAGGGTCAGAGCTGCTTATAGATTATTGCGTTTTGATACTCTAAAAAATTGATTATCTGCGTTTCCAAAACACAATCCAAACACTAAAAACTGATTATTTACGTTTTCAAAACGCAATAATCTAAAAATCAGATTTAAAACGCAATCCCAAACACCCTCTAATTCAGCGATTATTGAATTATAACTTAGCTTTTACAAATTTAGTAACAAAACATGAGGATATTTGTGAATCAAATGTATCCGAAATTTTTAATTCTTTTGACAGATTCAAATTTCTCGATCAACCGTTGACAATTTTTTTATCTAAATTAATTTTGTAAACGTCAGTTGCTTTTACATATGTTACCTTCTTAAGACAAATGTCAAACTCTCATGGAGAGGTAATACCTACTTAAGGTGAGTGTGAGTCTGATTGCAAATGTGAGTAGGTTTCGTATATAATTTAGTTATTTGTTTTTTAAATCCTTTTTTTCTTCACATTTTGATATTTTAAAAACAAATGTTATATAAGAAACACGTAAATAAAAGACCAGCATTAATATATTTTTTTTTTAAAACCATACAATTACATTAAAAAATCCATAAAATAACTAAACAAAATAAGATTAAGTCTATATTTATCCTTCATTTGTTGTTGGAACGTGTGAAGTTGAGCAACTCCAACTGAGGTGTAACAAGGGAACACCTTGTGGAAAATACCATTGAGATTGGCTGTATTTGGGTTGAATTGATTTCTTGGGTTTGGGTTCGTGGCGTAAAAGTAGGTGTTATTTTTGGGGAAAAAGGATGAGAATGGAAAACATGATAAGGGTATGTGTAGTGGTGGATAGTTATGTGGGGTTGTAGGATTAAAATATTAAAAAGTAATAAAAAAGAGGTTATGTTGGGGTTATGGAAAAAGAGGGTGTAGTGGGAAGGGGTGTTATGTGGGGGTTATAAATGATTGGTAATGATTGGTTAATTATTGTTTTTTATTTAAATAAGAATATTTAATAGTTAATAATATTTCATTAAAAATAAAAAAAATTACAAATACTAAAACAAAAATAAAATACAAATACTAAAAAAAAATTACAAACCATAAATAAAAGATAAAAATACTAGAAACCATATTTTTTTTTTCGATTTTAGCCTTTCGGCTCAAAGCCATTTCCAACGCTTTCCCCTCTAGGTGGTCGTGATTTGCCGTGTAAAAAGCAAAGTCGCGTTCAAACTGTCGTTCCTTCATGATGTCAACGACCTCTCGGTTTTCTTGGATACGCTGAGCCCCGATATCGCGCAAGTCTTGGAGCCGCTGGTTCATTTCAGCAAATGTCGGGACTAACTTATCAACCCCCGACGAAGACTCCGTCCGTGCGGCTCGAGCAGCCCGTCGACCGGCGGGACGAGGTAGCTCCTCCGCCCCCTCCTCCCCTACAAAAAAGGGATTTTCTTCTGGTGAGTTGAGGTCGACATAACGCGCGTCAGACGTAGGCGTTTCGGGATCAACCGAGTCAGAGGTCCTCGACTTTTTTGAAGGCCTCGTATTTTTAGCCCTAGATGAAGAAGATCCAACCGTTGGGCGCACGGGGTGCCATTTGGTGCAGTCTTTCAGCACGCGCCAACATTTCACGTACGCGAAATTCCCGTACGTCTGATTGTATTCTTCCAAAGCCGCCACAAAGACATCCTCGTCACTTTGCCCACTTTTCCACCCGTACTTGGTGCGCTGATAAATGCCCTGAAAATTTGTGCATTTTTGGTTGATATCGGTCCACTTGCCCGATATCAAATCATTCTCCCGGTAGCCTTCTCCTTTACCAGAGAGACCAAAAAATATTGTCCGTACTCTTTTCCAAAAATCGCCTTTGGATTGATAGTTGGCTGAAAAAAAACATACCAAAAAATATAACATTACCAAAAAATATAACATTACCAAAAAATATAACATTACCAAAAAAATATATATCTTACCAAAAAAATATATATCTTACCAAAAAAATATAACATTACCAAAACAATATATAATTTCTTACCGACTTCAGGATCCTCCGACACGTCAACCCACGCTCGGGTTAACGAGTACAACTCGTGGTCGGTCCACGGTATAACGTTTTTCTTGGTACGACCGCCCGTCTCTTTTCTTGTGTGGCGTCGGGCGGGTGCTTTGC
Source organism: Ambrosia trifida (assembly GCA_028751855.1). Taxonomy (NCBI): domain Eukaryota; kingdom Viridiplantae; phylum Streptophyta; class Magnoliopsida; order Asterales; family Asteraceae; genus Ambrosia; species Ambrosia trifida. The sequence continues at coordinate 15,162,741 of CM054122.1, forward strand.
CTCGCACGGGCTCTTCCTCTTCAACCGGGCCTTGTGTCTCCGGAACCGACTCTTGCCAAGCGTTTGAAGAGCCGAACATTTGGGATGACCCGTACACTTGGGATTGGCCAAACCCACCTCCTATGGGCATCCCAAAACTCTCTCCCATGTTAACATTATACATGTTCGGGTCCCAACCATACGGTTGGTTTAAGAGGTTCGTGAAAGTTTGCGGATTTGAACCCGAACCCGGAGCTATAGGTCGGGTGTTGTCGCCACTGGTTTGGGAACCAATCCCGAAACCTCGACCGAAAGGATTCATCTCTTCCCTCACAAGAAAATTTCAAAGTGTGTGTGTGTAGTGTTTGTGCAGCAAAGTGAAGAATGTATATGTGTGTGTGAGTCTTGTGTTATGTATATTTATATAACAATTATTTTTTTATTTTTATTTTTTTATTCAATGCTTCGAACAACCACCCCAACCCCCGGTCAAAAGCATTCAAATCAATTTATGTGCCCAATGCCATGCAAAACGCCAGTTATGTGGGTAAAGATTCCAACCCAAAACGCCCTATAGCGCCTGGGGGGGGGCGGTGTTCCCCGGCGCTATAGGGGCTATAGCGCTGCACAACGAGGCCACTACGGGTACTCTAATAATACATAAATACCTGATAAAGCGAGTGAGTTTCTTGCAACCGCACAGAGATGGAAAACGACACTTTGTCAGTATGGTTGGGTTCCTTTTATGGTGTATCGTTCTGATATAGTTATGTGTTCTTGAGTTATGAACATGTTTAAGAGGGAGAGAGAGAGAGATGATTACCTCAGTGATGTTATGTTATGATTGTCAATCCCTTAACCTTTAGTAATCTTTCTATTTACTAGTAAAAATGCCCGCGCGTTGCGGCGGGTGCGCCTGTTTTGATGCTACATAGTTGTTTGTTTTTTTAAATAATTACATTGATATGCAATTTGATGCATACATTTGTTGTTGTCTGTGTTATAGTTTATGTGGTATGACCTGCTGAGTTCCATACAGAATTTTATGGGAACATCAACATATGGTGTAAGACTCTGAGTAGTATGGTACAAAAACTGTTGTCCAATAATCGAAACTAAAATGATGCATTTCATTTATCTGGGTAGGTTTTATATGGATGAAGTGCCAATAAAGGTGTATAAAATTTAATGAAGCCAACGGGACATCATTCCCCCAAAATGAAGGCAATGGGATTGTAGTCATTGTACTCAAAATTATCAGAAGCATGTGACTGGGCGAAAAGTGGCAGGCTCAAAAAAAAAATATTGGAACAAACGGAAACCACCCAAATCATTGTATCTAAAGTTTATATTATTGATGGTAATGGTATTTTCTTTTTCCATGTTAATAATGATAATGATAGAACTGAAACAAAAGAGTGTTAAGGGACCAACTAATGACGCAGCACCCGAACACATTAAAGTATTTAACTCATTACACAACTTATACGACCTGACCACCTTGCCACCTCTACTTGCATGTTGCATCCATATCTTGCAGGTCATGTCATAGTTTTCCAAACATGAAATCAAGTAAATGAGCGCCCGAATATCACATCTAAAAGAAGTGCATATCTGAGACCAACACTTTGCACTGAATTGGCTAATGTTTATTGACCCGGTTTTTAAAAGTACAGCAGACCAACTATAATATACTGTTCATAATAAAAAAAAATCATATAAAATCCGCAATAACAAATCTGTATGATGATTCTTTATTAAAATTTTGTATATATGTAGTAACATGAACAATGCAAAGATAGTAGTTTCACACTTAGATTTAGACTGAAATTGATAAAATATGAATATATGAAATAAACCATGTATGTACTTACAAAATAGGAAAAAAAAAATACCTTAATCATATCTGCCCTTATGCTAGTCAGCCAGAGTCTATAAACGAGCCCAAAAGTATTAGGGAACCATATGTCCCAGCAGATTGAAAATACTCAACCAGTAATTTCTTTAAAGATACTGCAAATATAGCAAATAAATCTGTAGTTAGCATTCCATTAAATGACAAATAAAAATTCGGTCCATAAAAGGTTGGTCATATTGTTAAGGTAATAAGATAAGGTCCTACGGTCAATTTTGTGCGCGGGTTGACACTGGTCAAGTCGTGATAAAAGTAACATCAACCCGAATATGTTTTGACCCATTATCCAACCCACCCACCTATCCACCTTTTCGTCTCGGAATTGAGAAAAAACATATTAGTAACATAAGTAGAACGAACCACAAGTTTAAGTGGTAGTCCAGAAGGGACATTGTATTTTTAGCCAGCCCTTTCTCCATCAAATCAAATAATAGCATTGCAAATACCTTAAAATATTTTTTTCTTTTTATAAGACAGTAACAAAATTTTACTATTTTAAAAACTTTATAAACTAACTAAAATCTTAATATGTTACCTGATAGCTTCCAAGAACATGAACCACCACCATTAAATTTGCAGCCGCAATGAGCCAGGATGGTTTTTGTAGCGCAACCAGAACATTATCCGTTACATCCTGTCCAAACGCCCAATACCCGATGATTTTAACGGGAAAATAACATATGGCGTTCACAAAATACGCGCCCATTGCACCTTTCCACATTGCTACTTTTGAGGGTTTTTCCGGCGTGGAAGGGATGGTGGCTTGGATTTCAAGTGCGACTGCATGTCCTGCATACGCAAACGAAATCTGAACTAATGCATTAAAAACTCTGAATATCGAGTCAGGTCGAATAGCTCAGGGAACCGGCCCAGGCTATGGTCGAATAGCTGTCACGTCAAACCAAATCATAAAATCATAATGTTGAGTTTATTTAGCTGTACTTTTTATGTTTACTTTTAGTTCCAATTTATAAAAACAATTAATATATATAAAAAAAGGCCTAACATACCATAGTGGCGTAGTAGCTAGGTACAAAATGACCCAAAACAGAATGCTCTCAACATGTGGACTCTATGTCCTATTTCACAGGTTGAAGAGGTGAAATGCATACTAAGATTGCTTCCCATTTGGCTATGCACAATAATATACTCAGTTGTATTTATACAAACGGGCGTATCTATTCGTGCGGCCATGAGAAGTACAATAATCATAAAAGAAAATTCATATTTTCTTTCTCAAATTCAATTGACATACTACGTCTACCGATTAATATCGCTCAACACAATGCCCCACTATATTATGATTCGAACATATTTTTTTAGTTTCTTATAATTCTTGATAATTGAATAGGTTAATTGTCACCAATGTACCTATGTACAATGTTAATTAGGGATTTCATGTAATTTGCTTAAACATATCTTCTTGAAATGACTCGTTACAAACCCAATGCAATAGTAAGTTTGTTATACAACTCTTATAAAAAAATAATTAAAAAAAAAATCATAATATGTTTGGTGGTTTTGGAATCAGAACATGTTAAAATGCTTCATGTAGTGGGCCACGAGAAGGCCTACAAGACGTGTTTTCTTCTTTCTTTTTGTTCTTATTATCTTGGAAAGTAGGAGTGCGACTTCTATTCAAGTAACCATTTCGCGTTGTCGGTCATCATATATTATTAACCGGTATCTTAAATGTAAGTTTATATAATTGTTATAGGTATTCTTTTAATTAGTAGCAACTACTTAAAAGTATATTGATTTATAGATTTACAAGACTGCTTACTGGTTCATCTTAAACTTATACATGCCATACAAATTTATTTTTTTAAAACTTCGAATGAGTTAACATGATTCATGAGACTTGTGATGATGAATCTGATTTTGATTAACAATTTGTCAACAATGGTGTGCTAAAATGCTAATTAACAAGAGGATAACACATTTTCCCAGCCAAAGATTTGGAAGGACAAAAATTCAACCATAAAATGTGTGCCAAACTTCCAATGAGATCACAATATATGTATGTGTGCAGAAATGCAACATCTTTATATTGATAAATAAATAGACTTGTATACCTGGTAGAGGGGACGGAGATGGAGGGATCACATTAATGATCTTCCCACGATGAAAACGATGGCTATGTCGCTGATGGGGGCCTTCGTTGCCTGCAGAGCATGCAACGAAGATTCCGTTCTTCATCGCATGAAAAGCTCCAATAGCGATGGCATCTTCGAATAGTTGTCTAAGAGTGCCACCAATTGATACTGAGATTACATCAACTCCATCAGAGATTACCATGTCAAATCCGGCTAACAGATCCATCTCTGAACAACTACCACCCCAGCAGACTTTGTAAGCTGCTATACGTGCTGAGTCAACCCCGCCTCTTACTGTCCCATTCCCAATACCGAAAACGTTAGCATTCTTCACCAGGATGCCTGCAGCCGTTGAGGCCGTGTGAGTTCCATGGCCTTCCAGATCCGCAGGTGAGAGCTTTTCGTCGGGATTTGTACTGATGTGGGAATATTGTGCACCAATGAGTTTTCTGCACAAATTATAAGATGAGGCCTGTTTTTCTTAAAAAGAAATTTGCATATAGACGTACTTGTTGCAACCAGTGAAGTTAGCAACGACAACGCACTTGCCCTTCCATTTAGGAGGAGGAGAGCCATAGCCTTTGTCATCGAAGCTAGGCAAATGCGTCCATATCCCTGAACCAATTAAAGCAATAACAAAGATTGAATTTTGGATATGTAAATATCATTTGAGCATGCACCAACAATGAATCTATGTGAGGTCCAAAGTGCAATATGGTGTTTCAACAATGTTGGAAACTACAGAGGCCACTTCCTTTTCTATATCTATAAATACAACAAAAAATCTGACCTTGCTCAGAAACTAAGCCTCTCAAGTCTGGATACTAAACGTGCCTGTTAGCTTCTTTGTATACGAAGAACTAAAATCATAACAAGCAAAAATGGGGAATTGTTATATAAACTTCATTCCAAACCTGAAACCGTCTGCAACCAATTTTACCTGGTTAAGATATGAGTAAACAATAGTGCAAAAGAGTAAACATAACATCAAGTAAACGGATGGCAGTATGACAGATGAGAGCCAAAAATAAACAAATAGAAGTATGGATGTACCATCAAGCTCACAGATGGCATCTTGAGCATCATGTTTGTCATCAAAAGCATAGCCAGGAGGTCGTTTTGCAACCCACACACTGCACGAAGTAATTAAATTTACCCAATCCATTATAAGAACACTAATATCCACACTAATTAACAACAACAGTTTACATTAAATAGAACCTCATCCGCTACTCATAACAACAATCCGTAATTACCTTCTAATAACACCAAAGGTGCGGAATTCATTCTCTATATCTGGTTCATTAACCTTTGGATCCAGATTACCAACATACACACGAGCCATCTTCAATAATTATTTAATTACCTGTCAAGAACATCAAAGATTATTTACGACACTTTGAACTGTTTTGACCAAAAAGGGTAAAACTCTACAAACTGAATTGCGTTCTTATTATGCCCAACCCAACGTCAAACTCCTGAGATTACAGTCACGAGGCTGAAACAAAAAATACTTAAATTGTAGTTACCACCTAAAATTGTTGTTGTTTAAAGAACCAATCGGTTTTTCGGGATTATAGTCAAACCAACTCATAATCATCTCTAATCAACATTCGGGACTGATAAAAAAGGGAAAACGTACCTGTTTTGCTTTCATCTCCAATCGAATCATGGAACCTCTTTCATCTGCTTCAATTTATTATGAAGGAAATGTGGGTTAAATTATATGGAAACGGACAGGGCCATTGATGGAGGGACGATTGAAGGCTACTCAATCTGGTAATTAATTGATGGAGTAAACATAAGAGAATACCTAAGGATTTGAGGTCGATTCAATGATAAAGAAGGGCAGTTGTGGAACACTTGTTTTATATTGTGAAGATGAGGGTAGGTGAAATATCTACAATACCCCTCTAAGTGTCTTAATTGTCACATTTATACCTATTATACCCTTTATGAATTAAGCTTAAATATGTTGTACATGTTGCTTGTTAAGTTGGACGGCTATGAAAATTACTAAAGGGTACATCACTCCTCCTTAATAAGATAACTAGAAGGAATGCCCGCGCGCTGCGGCGGGTGTCTCGATTTATATTATATATGTTGATTACGAACCACAACTCGGGTTTACGACATTTTACTTTATTCAACAAAATATAGTATCAAAAATATTAGCACAACAAACCAAATAAAACTTTGTAGATAATTATAGTGGCAAAAATATTAGTAACATCTAGAGATTGACTTCCACTGCTTGGTGCCATAGTTCCTTTTTTTGTCATCTTAGATTCAGATAGCCAATAAAAATCACCAAATAATAAAAGCGAAAATAGGAAATATGATTATTGTAGTTATGCTAAGACACCACATGAAAGTGAGATTGTGAGAGTTGATTAAATTTTATAGAAACTACAAATATATGCACACCAGGTTGGTGAATCAAAAAATAGAAATTAATAGCATCACTTAGCACAAGACAATCATTAACTACTATAAAAGATATAAAAAATCGAACAACAAACGAATAATCAAATAATTCACGTTGATATTAGCAAGTAAATGTAGGTATCAAACCTGCTGGTTGCAAGAGAATTCCTTTGCCAATCTTATGCGCATACTTCATGAAAATTTGCTTTTATAATCATCATCCGCGTGTAACGCATCCTAGAGGGCCCAACCGCCGCAATACTCGTAAATTAATAATCGTTGACCATGCTCAGAACAAGTAACCCATGAGTTCAACAACATTCGCATGCCGAATTTTATCAAATCATTAATAAGATCAATAAACTCTTCCTCCTTTTGTCGACTAATTACCTTTTTGTCCCAACTTCTTCACAGCAAGCAACTAAATAAAAACACGAAATACAAAAGTTTTGCAGCTTTAGATATGAGATCAAATGTGTAAAAGAAAAAAAGAAGTCAACAAATTAGAAATCAGGTCAAAGAGTACCTCATACATGTTTTTTGTAACCATCTTGAAATTCTGCACCCATCTTGAAATTCTGATTTATGTAAATCCGTTAATACTGATTGTAAAGGTACCTCATACATGTTTTTTTGTAACCATCTTGAAATTCTGCACCCAAATTAGCAAAAACAAAAAAAAACTCCAAATTAAATATAGATATAGATAATATAGATATGTCTTTTTTTTAGGAGCAAAGAATTAAGATAGTGATAGGAAGGGGCTGTAAATTGGGCTAGGGGCCTATAAAAAAAACCACTAAAGGTTGAATTATTCATTCACCAATATTATATTAAATCAATTAATTATTTATGTAGTTAAGCTAATAAGCTAACCTCTCTGTTGTTGATATTTATGTAGTTGAGGGACGATCTTCAAGAATATGTGTGTATATTCTTCAAGAATATGTGTAGTGGGTGCTAGTGGATTAGGCTGTGAACTTCTCAAAGACCTTGCCCTCTCCGGTTTACCAATTCCTTTTCAGGTATATCATTCCTTTCATTGTCATTCCCCCAATTGAATCAACTTCTTCTTCTTAAACAAACCAAGCCAAGCCAAGCCATTAAAAAATCTAGGCATAATTTATGATGTTCATAGGCTCTTCACATTCTTACATTTAAGAAATTTATTACATTAATGGTTTTTTGATCAATCATATACCATGGGGGTAAGGTTGGAATAAATTTTTAAGTTGTGAGTATGAGGTTATGATAAAATTACAATTTTAACCTTCTAGGTGTCTTAATTGTCACAATTATGACTAAAATACCCTTAAATTTCTTGCTTAAGTATGTTGTACATGTTGCTTCTTAAGTTGTACGGAAATGTAAATGACAATCTTGGCCATCACTCCTCCTTAATAAGATAATATAGATATAGATATATACCCAAAAAATACACTAATAATATTACTAAGGGTAATTTCGTCCATTAAGAAAATACCAATTATAAACTTATGATATTATAATAATTAATTATCATTACATTACAATAACTACAAATAAATATATCAAACTAATATATATTTATTCTTACACAAGAACTTTAGATGTGTGTTAAAAAATGAGTCTGTGGGGTATTTATAATTGAGGTTTTTAATATATGAATAATAACTTTTATTTAAGTATGGTTATTCCCTACAACAATCACCTAATGTTCAATATTGTGTTCTTATCAAATGAGCGGTGTTCCAGCGGTATCCAGATGACTTTTTATAAGGAAGATTACTAGTTGAAGTCTCATTTGTAATAAATTGTCATGCGTGAGCCAATAGTTTTATCAAAGTGGGTCTTCAAGCAGTGGATTACCTTTGACAAAGGGCTATCCAAATCGCTCGTCACTCGTGACTCGCTCGTAAATTACTAAAATGCTTAAAAAATGTTCGCATGAGTTTCCGCTCGGTTGTAAATGAGTCGATCGGCTCGATTCACTTTGTAAATGAGCCAAGCACAAGCAAAGGTCCGCTCAGCTCGCTTCGGCTTGAATAAATTATTATTAATTTATTATATATATATAAACACAAATCAAAATAATATTATAGCTTTATACATAATATTTGGTCTAATATATGCAATTAAAATATAACTAGCCCGCTTAATTAAATAAAAATGTAACACTAACTTTAATAGTAAAAGCCTAATTCGTGAAGTAACAGTCTTTACTTCTTTATATTATTTGTCACTCGTGGCTAATCGTCGCTTGATATCACCCTTCACCACAAAGCGACAATTTTTCTATGCAGTTTGCTCATTGCCTAACCAACCTCAACCTAAGCTTCATCTTTTAACACTCAGGTTTCAATATTAGTGTCATCGTCGGACAGTTCGACCCTCGTCACCCGACTACGAAAACATTGAAGTAAACATTCCAATTTTATGTTGTCCAAGTTACTCTCTGTTTTTTCTTGCTTGACGCTCGCTTAGAAAAATTCAAGTTCGAAAAATGCTCGCTTGGTTTTGGCTCGGTTGTAAATGAGCCGCTTAGCTCGGTTCGGTTTGTAAATGAGCCAAACACGAACAAAGGTCCGTTCGGTTCAACTCGACTCGTGAACAGCCCTACCCTAAAATCAGTAACATGCAAGGTCACCAGTGTTGTTATGTCTCGCACACTCACGCCCACACCATTTAGTGTGGCGTGAGCGTGCAAGTCATGTTGGGTTCCAATTTAATAACTTGGTCAAAGCATGATTTTGACTTATTAACCTAAATAAATAAACAAGGTACCCGATAGCTCCCACCTTAATCCTTGGGTTTGTAGATCGTAACAAAGGTACACCAAATTCATCACATAAATCATTTCTTCATGTTTACAAGTTATCATATCTTTAATTCAATATGTTCCCACCCTATAGATCTTGTTAATTCCACCAATAACTTCATAATTTGTAAAATTTCAATAAAATCAGTCAACATTTGGTTTATTTCGTCATTTAGATCCTTTGTTTTGTTGATGTATATCAAACTTATGTTTTTATTTCTGCAGGATCGGTTTTGCTATTCAAAAGGAGTTGCGGCGCAGCTTGTTGCTCGTTTACTTGCCGCTTGTTTGTAAGTGGTTGATTTGTTTTGGATTGATCATTGAAGTTATTCTTGAAAAAAAGATTAAAAAAAAAATCTGTAATGTGATTTGGAATTTAACAAATTGCATTTCTTTGATTAGGAAAGTAAAAAATTAGGGCAGTTCTTGATGTTATTATTAACAAATGGTTCATCTGGTTATGTTGCTATAAGTTATTAGAATGTGCTGTTTCTATATTTAAGTGCGATTGAGAAGGATAAATTAGATAGATTGTAGCGAGAATTAGGTTTTTGTAAAGCAGAAAGTGAATTATCCTCAACAAATATTACCAAACGGACAGTGTTCTAGCGGTATCCAGATGACTTTTGTCGCCGCTTGGAGTCTTATACGTGACAAAATGTCATGCGCCAGCCAAGGGCTTTTCACTTTTACCATGGGGGCCTTCAAGCGGGTGACGGGTTGGGTCACCAGAGCTGTCGGTGATCACATGCGTGGGTGGCCTTTTGCCTATGGGTTGGTTGGGCTTTGTTGGACGTAAAAGAAAAACAAAGAATCCAACATATGTTAATGTCTGAATCTGTTTAATATTTAAGTTACTGATATAGCATTTAATATGAAATTATTGAAGTTGCATGGTTGATGTATCATTCAGCTTTTAAATTGTTAAGTGTGTGCAGAACTGCAGATCTAGCAATGGAATCAGATACAAAGCCTGACCACACAATGATGATAGAACACAATAGTCCACCACTTAATACGCAAATTGACCCATCGAGAGCTCGTTTCCCATGCTGCATTGTATGGACCCCGCTCCCTGTTGTTTCATGGCTCCTTCCTTTTGTCGGTCATATGGGTATAGCGCGAGAGGATGGAGTTATCCTCGACTTTGCAGGACCAAATTTCATTTGTGTTGATAACTTCACTTTTGGATCAGTGGCTCGTTACGTCCAAATAAACAAAGAAAAGGTACTTTCTTTTCGTTATTGAACGCTTTGAATCACATTATGCCTTACGTTTGTATTTGTTTGTGTTCGTTTGCTACAGTTCTCCATGAACAAAAGTGAAGAAGAATACAGTCTTGCAGAGTCAGGAAGAAACCAAAACCAAAACCAGAATCAGAACCAAAGCACATGGGATTCGGCATTAAGAAAGAGCACACAAGAATACCAACACCGAACGTATAACATTTTGACTTGCAACTGTCACTCGTTTGTGGCTCATAATCTGAACAGGATGGAGTTTGAGGGGGGCGGGTGGAATGTGGTTAACGTCGCAGCAATGATCCTGCTGAGAGGACGATGGGTAAGAACGGCGTCCATGTTTCAAACTTACGCCCCATTTGTGATCATATTCTTTGCAGGAATCACTTTTGGGGGAGTGCATTTTCTTTCTTTTTTGGCATTCTTTGCATTTGTTCTTGTTGGATGGTATCTTTTGGGTACTTATTGTTTCAAAAACTTTATACAGCTGTAAGCAACGTTTTCGTTCAAGCCTCGATTTGACTTTGACCGTATTAATGAATCAAGACTGTTGTTTATATGATACTTTGGTTTGCCATGGTTGTTTTGATCTTGGTTTTGTTCAAATATGATGGGAAAGAATTGTTTCAAATGGCAGTTATGTATGATGATTTTTGTTTGTTTGTTTGTTTGATCTCAATGATATTATCCTTGACTTTTGTAGTCAGACATATCTACAAGTTCAATGTGAAAGCACTGCATGGTTTCTTCTCATTTTGCACCACTGTTTAACTTGAGGGTCTTGTTTAGGGCCCAGCCAAAGCTCTCGTTTAATTAAGAGATCTTGCACATTATTTAGCTATTTTTATAATTTTATATGCAATAATGTGTATTATATTATGTTAAGATCTATTATTATAGAAAATAAGAATTATATTTATTTAAAAAATATGCTTGGGGTTGGGGGTCTAAATTTTTTGTAAGAGTTAGCTCGTTTAAGTTCACCTCAATTCAAGCTTTTATTGAGCTCATCTCAAGTAGATCACTGGTGGCTCAGCTTGTGTACACCCTAATTGTGTCGCACTCCTATATGGATACTCATTTATATCTTTAGTTTTAGAACCAGTGTATAAGAAAACTAATGAAATGTAAATTGATTAAATATATGACATAAGTGTCATGTGTGTATTGAAACGAAGTTTGTAGCCCTCCTACTGCACCTAATCGCCAGATAACTCAGTGCTTGTGGGTCAAAATATATGGAGATAAAAACTCTGCCTTTTTCGAGTGTATATTAATTAAGGTTAGCTCCGAAGCAAGGGAGTCTACCCGTTCATGAGCTACTTGATGTCATCAGCCCGCCTGCTAGAAGCTCGAATTGAGTCTAGCTTAAATGAGTCAACGCTTATATTAAAGCACATGTTAGTAAACTAGCTTGAGCTTCACATATTGAGTTTGACTACGCTCTCACAAGCCTTATCAAACCTGTTATTTGATGTCTGTAGATATTAACGTTTATGACTTGAGATTTAATTATATAACATGTTTCTTCTTTGGGGTGTCTCCTTTTATAGTTTTGGACAGCATTTAGGTATTCGCATTTGAATTAATTTATTCCATCATAATATTATTATTATAGGGGTTCACTTTATCCCCCACCCTAAAAAAACAGTAAAAATTCTTTACCAAAGATACATGCACACTTATAAGCTAAAACTCGAATCAAACAAAATCGCGCTAAAGAACTAGGCTAAATTCTCAATCACACTTAGTTGTTTTACTTCCTGTACCTTCCCCATGATGCACTCGTCCCAAACAGCTTCGACCAACAATCGTTCGAGTCTGTTTGACCAAAGTTGTGGTTTGCTATGGTCACTGGACCCTTGATCTCTTAACTAGTGAAATCTTAGCGGAGTCACCTCCAAGTTCTTCTAAAAGGACCAACAAGTTATTGCTTGGCTTTAACCATGATCTGGGAACATGATACCATCTTTGCGTTGGTTGACCACATCCGAGTTGACAAGTCAGTGGCCGGTAGACTGCAGCATAATGGAACCCTTGGCAATCACCATTAGCATATGTTGACCAATATCTCCCTATGCTTTGACCATTGATCCATGCTTCGCCTTTTCCCATACTACTCATGTCTAGAGCCAATGGCTCATCACCGCCAGGTTCATTAAAGTAAGCCTGCAAAGATTTCAAGAACCGTATGATTATAAAATCTTTATCAATAATAACGTTTAACGATCTTGATTTCTAGACTTTAGCCATACCTTGTGCCATGTTAACGGTTGCTGTTTCTGACTGATTAAGGAATCTTGAGTCCACTTGATGTAAGAATTAGTATTTGGGGAGATAGCATTCAAAGCCTCTCCCTTTAGACCAGCCTGTAAAACAAATAGCAAATCCGTGACATAAATTATGGGTCAATTTGGGTTAGCTTTCATTTCATAAAATCTCCTAAACCATTTTATTCCAAACTGACCGGTTTTGACCCGTGTTGAAGTCTTGGCTTAAAAAACCGAGCCTAGACGCGCAAGGAGATCCAAGGTGCAGGCTCTCACTTTTGACTAGGTGAGACACATGCTGTACAAAAAGCGCACTTGAGGCGCAAAAGTTTCATGAACAAGAGACATAATGCGCAAAAGGTTCATGAACAAGAGACATAAGGCGCAGTCATGAGGAGTGACCGGCCCGGGCAAGGTTTTGTTCAGGATGTTGTATATATAACCTTTTAGGTTGTATATACGTGATATATATTAAATCGTATATAATTCTTGTTATAGCTAAATTTTGGATAGGCGATGCTATAAACCTATGAGATTGTACAATATATATATATAAAAACTGTGCCACTTAGGAAAAGTGATGCACTTTTGAGCCTTGTGCCTCGGCTCAGGACCCTGTCGCCTCGGTGCGCCTCGCGCTATCTAAAACCAAGACTAAATTTTGACCCATTAATCAACCCTAAAAAAAGCATTACGCACCTGGTAAGTCTAGTTGACCCATGCCAAATCCATTTTTCCGTTGTCAAGACCATAAAGAGCCACCGGACCTAAGACTCCAGTCTCCCATTCTTCATAATGCCCTCCCATGTTCTTCACAAAAACAAAACATCAACTTTCAGTCTTCATCAATATATTGCAAACACAAAAATACAATAAATCAAGAAACTGACGGGCAATCCCATGGCCACACTAAGTAGTGCAATTTTGTTGCTTCCAGCGCGTAGATTGATCGTTTCTTTGTATGTAAATCTCCTATGTTTTCTTGTACCAAAACTAGAACCTACAAATGCATCAAATATTACATCATTTTTCTAGTTTAAATATATGCTTAGCAACAAAAACAACATTTAGAAAATCATACCCGAGTGTTCTCCATTTACGAATACATGAAGAGCATGACCCATTGATTGCACCAGAAGCTTTGGGGGCTCCCCTCCGCGTAAAAATGATTCGGATGAACCAATATCAACACTGCAAATAATAATTAATAATAATATTATTAATAATATAAAACCATATTTGTTACTTATGTGATAAATTATTATAAACAGTCTTACCTAGTTGTATACCAGAGATAATCACTAGTATCCCTTGTGATATTAATTTGCTCCAATAAGCCCGTTGCAGTGAAGGTAGAGCTTTCATCACTAACCGTTAAATCTTCAGTATACATTTCCCAAGAAAACATATTCGAATCACTAGCTTTCATTTCCATTTTTGTGGATTGAACTTCAACCTGTTCCATTTTTACAAGATTTACAAAAAAGAAAAAAAAATACGTATAAAAGTTATAATTTGTTTAAAAACATTGGTCATACATACGTTCGCTGTATTGTAAACCAGTGTTGCAATCGGGAAGTATACTTATGGACCAAGGAGGTAAAGTGTAGTGTTTGTTATTAAACGTCACTTTGGCCGCATTATTCGTGTCGTAATTTGAAAGAAAAGCTGCACAGGGTCCTGATTTGGGAGAGAAGACATGAGCCTGAAAAAGAATAATTTAGTAAGATGGTTTCAAATGAATTGTTAACATTTCGACATTCGAGGTAGAGATGGCCTTTTTCGACCCGTGTCGATTTAGGCTATAGTTTATTTTCAACAATTCAAATGATGTCCAAAGTGTATCCAATGCTTAAATAACTATATTCGACAAAAACTAAATCTACATTATAACATTTTAGTTTTTGTATATCATGTTTAGTAGTTAATTATGCAAACAACTTAAAAAATGGACAAAAAACAATGGCGGGTCAACACAGCCTTTATAAAAATGGCTCGTTTTAACTGTCACTTGTTTTAATATGTTACCCAATCAGCTCAACTAACCCATTTCTACTTAACTGTCGACTTTGGAGCGTCATAGTCATAGTCATAACTGTCGACTTAAAAGTCAAATTACAGATAGATAGTTTTAGCCTCACCGTATTCATCAATTGGAGTGTCATAGTCATAACTAGTAGTGATAAACGGGCCACCAGCGGATCGACCAAAATTTGTGCCTCCATGGAACTGCTCGGGTTTCAAACAAGAACAATTCAGATGTTACTTTAAAAGTACTGTTGTCATGTTACAATAAGAACATTTTAACTGTTACAAAAATAAAAGCATAGATAAACCAACCATGTAATAGTTGAAGAATGATCCACCCTTTTGTATGAACCGGGCAACACCAAATTGCAAATCTTGAACGGGCCTCTCGTAAATGGGCCCGCCAAATTCTGTAAACCTGTAGGTATAAATGAAATGGCGGTTTGTTAACTAAGCATATGATAATGAAATTAAGAAAGAAAATTAACTAAATTACATACTAGCCACTCCAAGTCTCGGTCCACATTAGGCGAAAAATCATCACAGTAAAAACCATTGCATGTGTTTATCCGACAACAAGGCCCCAAAAAAAGTATTAAATATTAAGCGAGCTTTCAGCCCATGCCCAAATAAACTACCATGTGAACGGGTCAGATCGGGCTTACAATAGGATCAGGAGCATCATCTTGCTTGCACATAACCCATGGGACGCCCGTGTCCAATTTAACCGCCATATTTGCAGCCCAAGTCATGTAGTTATAGCCCGCTCCTCCATACGCCTTTCCTACAGATCCATACTCATTCTCAACCTGCACCAATCATCATTCAAAGTTTTATAACAGTCTGTAATCTACTTTAAAACCAATAAATTCATGAACATCGTCATAACATGTCATAAATTCAAATTTAACGATCACCAACCAGTAATTAAATACAAAAAAAAAGAAAAATTAAAAACTGTAAAAAAAAAATGCTTATACCTGAGAAAGAATAATCGGGCATTCGGGCCTCCTTGCGATTCGAACATCTTTTCACTCTTCATTAAGTTGACAATTTTCTCTGTGAACCCTTTCATTGCTCTCTGCATTTGTGTTAGTAAATTAAATTGCTTGTTCTTATAAAAAAAATATAGAAAAAATAATTTAAAAAAAAAAGGTTGGAAAGTGTGACCTTAAATGGCTCATTATCAGTTCTGAAACTAATGCCAGGAACATACTTCAGCCAAACTGGAAACCCTCTGCATAATAATTTATCACAAATTTGATAATTTCAATAACTTCACTTATTTGGAAGTCAACCCTGACCCATGCAGCTCTAAAATGGTTTAATCTATCAATGTAAAAACAGAATATAAAATAAATAATCTTAAAACCTAAAGTTACCTGATATAGTGTTTTGGCAGGGTGTGGAGCAGAAGCTATGCTGTATGAAACGGCTTTTCTTACCCTTTCCCACGAAAAAGTGCTGCTTCTTCCTACAAATCCAGTTTGCATGAACCATTTTAATTAAAAATTCTTTAAACACAAACTTGATAAGAGCATCTAGTATATCACTGCATTACGTAACAGTAATGAAAAAAGAAAGCATATGAATGCCAAAAGGGCCCAGAAATTTTCTTTGGACACACTTTTAACATTCTATTTGTGGGCTATCTTCTATGTTTAATACTTTAGCATATAAAACTCATGATGTGTTCAAGGTGAACCTTATTGTTTGTGAAGCCCAGATCATTAAAAGAATAACTACGGCCGCCATTTACTTATGAGTGCCTATTTAGGTTACATTTTTTCTGATCAAACAAACATATAATAATAATAATAATAATAATAAACTAGCTTACTACTGATATGATAATTAAATTGTACAACTTACCTCACTCTCAGTTTCTTCACTAACGTTTCCTGAACTATCCTCTTCTGTTTCTTCATTCTGGGGAGGTGGGGGTCCGTCATTTATCGTTGAAGGTGATTCAATTCCTCCTTGTTCTTCGGTTGGTTCATCATTTAATCCAGAAACAAACACAAAAAAAGACGAAACACGATTAAAGAATAAGAATTAAGAAATTCATTACACAGGGCAGAGACTGCACATTTCACAGGCTAGAGAACGGGCCGATTCAGATTCTTGTGGCTTTTAGTATGGGTCAAAAGGAAGCACAGCCAAACCATCTTTTGTGCTTTTGTAGTCTTAATAGGTTTAATAAGATGTAGAAATTGAGAAAGAGTTTCAACATGTTTTGACTGCTTCCCTTTTAGCATACTTTATTAGTTCGACCCATTGACCTATTTGAGATGCACACAGCCCAAATCAAGAAATCTTTTTAGAAGGGGTATTTTGAGGGTTCTTGTTTCATTTTATTTTATTTCAGGTTTGTCACAAACCCAAATATCAGCCCATAATCTGAGACTCCAGAGTGAACCTTTTCAGCTCAAACTTTGGTTCAAGACCCCGGACTGGCAATGATTTTTTCAAACCATGGTCTGAGACCACGGGGTGTACACAAATATCCACATACATACAATACATAAAACAATATGTTTACTTTATACATGATATTCAATTACACTATATTGACATAAAACAATATCTTATATATAAAAAAGTCAAAACGAATATATTTCAAGAGAAAATTTTAACCCATCATTTATATCATATGATTGTAAAGGTTGATTGTTATTTTAAAATCATAATCTTTTTATATAATATTCTCATAGTAAGATTAATTCTCATGGTAAGGTTAAGTATATCTTAATTCTTTTTTAACGACGGCATATTCGGGCTCAGTGGCGTGCCTCTTCATAGCCCAGGTATATATCCATGCCTCGGACAGAATTACAACTGTCCATCATTAGTTTGAAACCATTCCGGGGGGAGGGGTGTCATCAGAAACTCTAAAAAAGCGAGGACCCGGCTCAAACAAACCCCAATTGAACTCATTCCAGTGGCCTTGGAAGGCTCATCGAACCCTAACCTAAAACCCTAAAGTTAAACCTTAAGCTCTAATGCTAAACCCCAAAACTAAACTTCTTAAAGTTAAACCTTAAACTCTAATGCTACACCCCAAAACTAAACTCTAATGCTAAACCCTGAAAGCTAAACTTTAAAACCTAAACTCTAAACCCTAAAACTTAAAACGCATTTAGCATTCAACGAGTCGGTTCCAACGCCTTTGAAATAAGAAAAACTGGAATTCACAGTCGGTTCCCTCCCGATTCCCAATGACCCCCCTAACTTACCAAGTATCATAATTCATAATAATGGAAATTTAAGAGATTTTACTAATATGATATGTTGTATACTTATCTACTTTAAATTTAATGTGGATCATAAAATAATTTTGAGTATATTTGTATGATGTTATCATAATCAGATTATATATTTCTTTTATGTGGAGATATGTGGATTTAGATAAATTCCTTATTTCAAAACAAAAACTTTACAAATATAGAAATTAAGATAGTCGGTATTAATTAACCAAACTGTTATACTGAGAACAAAATTATAATTTCAAACGACTCAAGACCGTGTCGCCTCGGTGCGCCTCGCGCTATCTAAAACCAAGACTAAATTTTGACCCATTAATCAACCCTAAAAAATGCATTACGCACCTGGTAAGTCCAGTTGACCCATGCCAAATCCATTTTTCCGTTGTCAAGACCATAAAGAGCCACCGGACCTAAGACTCCAGTCTCCCATGCTTCATAATGCCCTCCCATGTTCTTTACAAAAACAAAACATCAATATATTGCAAGAACAAAAATACAATAAATCAAGAAACTGACCGGCAATCCCATGGCCACACTAAGTAGTGCAATTTTGTTGCTTCCAGCGCATAGGTTGATCGTTTCTTTGTATGTAAATCTCCTATGTTTTCTTGTACCAAAACTAGAACCTACAAATGCATCAAATATTACATCATTTTTCTAGTTTAAATATATGCTTAGCAACAAAAACAACATTTAAAAAATCATACCCGAGTGTTCTCCATTTACGAATACATGAAGAGCATGACCCATTGACTGCACCAGAAGCTTTGGAGGCTCCCCTCCGCGTAAAAATGATTCAGATGAACCAATATCAACACTGCAAATAATAAATAATAATAATGATAATATTAATAATAATATAAAACCATATTTGTTACTTATGTGATAAATTAGTCTTACCTAGTTGTATACCAGAGATAATCACTATTATCCCTTGTGATATTAATTTGCTCCAATAAGCCCGTTGCAGTGAAGGTGGAGCTTTCATCACTTACCGTTAAATCTTCAGTATACATCTCCCAAGAAAACATATTGGAATCACTAGCTTTCATTTCCGTTTTTGTGGATTGAACCTCAACCTGTTCCATTTTTACAAGAATTACAAAAAAGTAAAAAACATTGGTCATGCATACGTTCGCTGTATTGTAAACCACAGTGTTGCAATCGGGAAGTATAATTATGGACCTGTTGTAGTGTTTGTTATTAAACGTCACTTTGGCAGCATTATTCGTGTCGTAATTTGAGAGAAAAGCTGCAAAAGAATAATTTAGTAAGATGGTTTCTACGGTTTTTTTATTGGGGAACTGAAGTTAGATTTATTAAGATAAAGCTGTTGTAGGCTTCCCAAAGAGGTGATAGCGGGCTCTGCTGAAAGTAAAGCCAGCTCACATTGTTTGATCACCTTGTGAAGATTCTTTAAGTGACTGTACTTTGGTTCTCTGATCAAGCCTGTATGGGTTCATAATGAATCTTAACATTTAAACACTTGAAGTAGAGATGGCATTTTCGACCCGTTTACCTAAGCGGGTCGATTTAAGCTATAGTTAATTTCCACCATTCAAGATGCCTAAAGTGTATCCAAATGCTTACAACCTCTTAAATAACCATATAAAAAGAGGGGGGGGGGGTCTAAATACCTATTATAAAGTTTTTAAGTTTTTGTCATCATATTTAGTAATTAATTATTTAAACTTTGAAAATGGGAACAAAGCGATGGGGGGTCAACCCAGCGTTCCAGCCCAAATAAAAAAACCAGTTTTCTTTGTGATTTGTTTTTATCGGTTCCCAATCATCCTGGCTAACCCAATTCGCCATAATTGGGGAATTGAGTTCAAACCTTGACATAAAAGATGTATGTTCAAGTCAAAATACAGATAGTTTAAAGTTTAAACCTCACCATATTCATCAATTGGAGCATCATAGTCATAACTAGTAGTGATAAACGGGCCACCAGCGGATCGACCAAAATTCGTGCCACCATGGAACAATTCAGATGATACCTTAAAAGTGATAAAGCCATGTTACAATAAGAGCATTTTAACTGTTACAAAAATAAAAGCATAGGTAAACCAACCATGTAGTAGTTGAAGAATGATCCGCCATTTTGTACGAAGCGGGCAACACCAAAAGCCTAATCTTGAACGGGCCTCTCGTAAATGGGCCCGCCAAATTCTGTAAACCTGTAGGTATAAATGAAATGGCAGTTTGTTAACTAAGCATATGATAATGAAATCAAGAAAGAACATTAACTAAAAAAGTATTAAATATTAAGCGAGCTTTCAGCCCAAGCCCAAATAAGCTACCATGTGAACAGAGAAATAAAAGTAGTAAGCCGAAAATCAGAAATTTAAAAAAAAAAAAGTGATAATAACAGTATAACACTAACCTTTAACTGCAAACAGTAATCGAATACTGGCTGCAAGTTGGTTAAAAATGTGTAGGAAAGATCAAGTGATGTCAAATTAGGAAGCCAACGGAGAGATGCGAGTCCATCAGAACCAACAGATGTGCAAGACATCAGAATTAGTGATTCAATGAGAGGGCATGAGGCGGTCATTGGAGATAAGCAGTCATCCTTCAGTTGGCTGCATTTGTGAAAGATAAAGCGTTAGCATCTTGTTAATGAATTTCAACCGAGGGATACAGAGAAAGAAGAGTAAATGTAGATGACCACAGCCTTTGAGTTCAAGCAATACCATAGTTAGTGCTTCAATCTTGAGGGTATTTAGTTTTGGACAAATTCCCAAGTTAAGAGATCGAAGGCCAATCTAACAGAAGAAAAGTAAGATTTACTACCAAAATCTACAAATGCAAAAACAATATATAATATATAAATAATCTTAAAACCTAAAGTTACCTAACTAAGTGTTTTGGCAGGGTATGGAGCAGATGGCAGAAGCTATGCTGTATGAAACGGCTTTACCTCATCCAGTTGTTCGGCAGAAAACACATTAAAGAGTTAATTATTTCCATTACAAACAAAAATAAAAATAAAAAAACAAAAACCTCCAAAAATGCACAATTATCAACATTTGAGTATTCAAAACTAAATAAAAGTATAAAGCATACCTTGGGAAAAATAGGAATCAGGTTCCAGAAGACATTGGTCTGGCTGAAGTTCAAAACACTCCAATACCAACTACATGAATTATGTAACATTCAATAATCAGCATAGGATAACCAACTGCATATGATTATGTAAATAATCAGCATAGGATAACCTCAAAAAAACTCACCTGTTTCTAGTTCTCATGAAACATCAAAACTTCCATCTAGGTCTTTTTACGGTAGGGGGCATTGGCTGATTTTCAGTTTTTTTGGTGGTTACAGAAGTTGCCAGTTTTGTGGGCTTTCGAGTACAGGGGATTGTAGACGGGACTGGTAGTTCAGCAGGTTGTCTGGTAGCGCGACTTGGCAGCTTTGAAGGTTTTTTGGTGGTAGCTTTAGTTGGCAGCGTTGAAGTGTTTTTAGGGGTAGTGAGATTCGGCAGCTGTACAGTTTTTTTGGTGGTTACAGAAGTTGCTAGTTTTGTGGGCTTTCGAGTACAGGGGATTGTAGACGGGACTGGTAGTTCAACAGGTTGTCTGGTAGCACGACTAGGCAGCTTTGAAGGTTTTTTGGTGGTAGCTTTAGTTGGCAGAGTTGAAGTGTTTTTAGGGGCAGTGAGATTCGGCAGCTGTACAGTTTTTTTGGTGGTTACAGAAGTTGCCAGTTTTGTGGGCTTTCGAGTACAGGGGATTGTAGATGGGACTGGTAGCTCAACATGTTTTATGGCAGCGCGACTTGGCAGCTTTGAAGGTTTTTTGGTGGTAGCTTTAGCTGGCAGCGTTGAAGTGTTTTTAGGGGTAGTGAGATTCGGCAGCAGTATAGTCTTTTTGGTGGTCAGGGAATTTGGAAGCTTTAAAGAGTGTCTAGTGATAACAAGAGTAGGCAATTTTACGGGCTTTTGGGTAGATCGAATTGGGAGTTTTATGGGTTTTTGAGTACACAGATTGTCTATAGCAGAACGCATGGCAGGAAATCGAAGCTCAATTGCCTCTAGCTCCTTTAACAAGGTAGCTATGCGACAATTGGCGTTTTCGAGAAAATCACCATCACAACGGATAGAAATAGGAATGGGTGTACTTTCGACAAAATCAACATGATAGATAGGAATAGAAATAGGAATAGGTGTACACCTT
This sequence comes from Ambrosia trifida, assembly GCA_028751855.1. Classification (NCBI taxonomy): domain Eukaryota; kingdom Viridiplantae; phylum Streptophyta; class Magnoliopsida; order Asterales; family Asteraceae; genus Ambrosia; species Ambrosia trifida. Next base: position 15,184,941 of record CM054122.1, read on the forward strand.
ATTGCAACAAGCGCAGGAACAGGATCATGCGGTTTGCTGCAGTGAAAAATCTTGCTGAATGACTTGATCCACCCGCAAAGCTCGCCGAAATAGGTGGAAATGGTGTCAGAAAAGAACCCTGACACGGCTGCAAAAGCCTGATATAAAAAAAAAAAACCAAAAAGTTAGAAATCACTAGGGGCAATGATAATCTATTATATCATGTAACAATTTTTCATATTCTATTATATCATCTTTTAAAATGAAGAGTGCCTTCTAAGTTTTGAGGTTCAGTCATATAAATGATCAAGTGCCTTTTATTAGTCTTGAGATTTATGATCAAGTTCTGTTATATTCTGCATTTTCTATATATTTGTTGATGACAGGTAAAGTGCAACCAAGATGGTCAAACTTTGCATTTGTTCATTGGTACATGACTTTCATTGCATAATGTTTTTAAATGATTTATAAACCTCACAGTCACTTGTTTGGTAAGATTAATAAAATGTTTTCAAAATCTAATAATTGAAAATGTGAAAATACAATAGTAAAATGACATGATCGTCCTTCATAGATTTTTTTAATAGGCTGCATAGTAACCATATTGGCTGTTTATATTCTCATCATCACAAATAGTTTCTATGCAATCTGTAGTCTTGATGACATCCAATATTCATTTATCACATATACTTGCTGATGTCAGGCAAAATACCTAGTGTGTGTATGTATATATATGAATGCCTAAGTTACTTGTTGTAATACTGCATTAAATATAGAGATAATATAATTGCTACGATAACTAAACAGCCATAAATCACGAGTCTAATGACCTACTGGACCAATAAACAGACATTCATATAGCACCAATGTAACCAAGAGCAATTGCGATCACAGTTGTTAACAGCGCTCATTAGCGAATATTGTAGCGAAGCGATGGATCATCGCTATATGTGTTTGGCGCCTTCATAGCATGAAAAAAAGCAGGACTTTAGGTTTTTTTGTGTTTGTTTTAATATAAATAGCGATTGAATATAGTTATAAAATAGCTGGATTTTAGAGTTGTGTTAAATATCCATTCAAAATAGTGTATATACTAGAGAATTTTAATACAATCTACATAATATCGATTGAACATAGATAAAAAATAGTGAATTTCAAGAGGGTCCATTGGGCTGGTAGAATCTAATCTAATATGTTATAAAAAGTGACGACCATATTTAGGAGAAAAAACATGATTTCTTATGCCAATCCTCTGACCGAAAGATCATAATTCCCTCTTCCACCCCCACCCCCACCTAAACCCTTTCTCTACCAGCAGCTCCTGGTTGTCTAACAGAAGAAGTCTTTATAAAGCATAATCTTTTATGTATCAAGAATACAAGACAGGCATTGACTCTAGAAATCATGAACCCTAAACACACAAGTAAAAAACAAAAGGCCCTAATAATACAAAAAGAAATCATGAACTTAGTGCAAAAAAGAACAAAAGCCCTAATAATTGTTGTTAAACCAAACCCTAAACACACAACTAATATCCAAATTAAAATAGGCAAAAGATCATATCAACTGCTTATACCCACCCACCCACCCTGGTTGTCTAGCTATGATATGATATGATATGATGTAAACAAGAAGAAGTCTTTATAAAGCCTAATCTTTTATTTATTTATCAAGAATACAAGACAGTCATTGACTCTAGAAGAGCCCCAAAAATCCCTAATAATACAGAATGGACTTACTGCAAAACAGAACAAAAGCCCTAATTTTTGCTAAACCCTAAACACACACCTAGTATCGATAATTAAAACAGGAAAAAGAAATAAAATAGAAAAAGAAAGAAAGAAAGAATGGACTTACAGCATCATCGTTGGACCTCGAAACAGAAACAGAACCAGAAAATCGAAGATTCAACAATGCAAAAAACAATGCAATAATATGTATCAGAACAATCGCTGAGAGAATGTAAGCCATGGGAATAGAACAAGATGATGATGATGATGATGATGATTATTATTATTATTATTATTATTATTATTATTATTATTATTATTATTATTATTATTATTATTATTGCTAAAGAAAAAGAGAGAGAGAGAGAGAGAGAGAGAGAGAGAGATTGCAGCAGTAGTAGTAGTAGTATTGTAAAAGAAGAAGAAGAAAATAAAAGAATATGATGATGAATGATGATATTAGTTAGTGTCGCTTTATATAAGTTTGGCGGGTAATTTGGATAACCCTCTCTTTTTGTTAATTTAGTTCCGCTAAATATGGATTGGATAATTCTCCAATTTTATTTATTTATTATTTTTTTTTATGCAAACTAATAATTTTATTCCATGATTAAGAAAATTATATCAAGATAGCGGGTAGGCAAGCAACAAGCTGCGCCGCCACCCCTTTCTGAATAGCAAATCCTAATCTACTAAAAACGTAACCCTACCCACCCGGAGCCGAGACACTACTATGAATAACCCGTTGGACCCTGGTCAGGAAACGGGTAGCCTCCGGTGTCAATGAGCCAAAAGTATCAAAGGCCAAGGGTACAAAAATTTTATTTTATCAGTTTTTTTTATTTTTTTTTAAAGTAAACTACATAAAAACCGACTAACCTACGAAAAACGGACACATGACTTCGTTGACAGGCATATTTTTGACGCCTAAGAGTCATCGCTGTAGGAAGACTGTCCAACGAATTTATATTTATCAGATCCATTATTATCTGGAAGTGCCAATGTTTTAATTGGATACGTATTTTTAACGCTATTTAAACGTTTAGCAAATTGTCATTTATAAAAGTTCTCATTTTAAAATTTATTTGAAAATAAGTTTGTTAAGCGAAATAGATTAAAAGTTTAAAAAGTTTAAGTTTTAAAAACTTTTAATTTAAGTTAAGTTAACTTGGTTAATTATTTATAAAGGAAAACTTAACTTGGTTAACTTTTCGTATTAGAGACTAACTAAACCATGATATAATTCCTTTTTTTTTTTTTTTTTAAACTTTGACTTTCATTAAAAACCGGACAAGTCCTCAAACCGAGGACCGCCGCAACCAAACAACCAACTTACAACATATACAAAGGCAAGACAACCCAATCCTTCCACTTGACATCTTTAAATCTACTCATATGTTTGACCCAAAAAAAAAAACGACAAAAATTTTACACATGAGACCACCTCTTGCACTTTCGGGTCCTTATTGTTGAATATCTTTTTGTTTCGAGCCATCCAAATCTCCCATAGAGTAACAATGGTTATACCTTTAATAAGTTCTTTTCCATGCTTGTCCCCTTGATATGATTTGTGTAATTCCAACAAGTCACGAGTGTCGAAAGCAAAAAAATTGTTTAACCCGCACCACTTGGAAATAGATGCCCAAATACCATACGAGAACCCACACCCAGAAAACAAAGAGTTGTAGACTCTAGATCGAAATTACAAAGAGCGCAGACCTGGTCGTCACTAAAAACATTTCTTTTCGCTAAAGCAAGAGCCGTAGGAATACGGTTCATTTCGGCCCTCCACGCAAATACATTACACTTCAATGGAACCCACTTGAACTTGTACCAATTATCGTATCTTGTATTTTAGTTGTATTTATGTGATTCAGAAATAATAAATCATTTGTTAATTTAAAAGACTTAAAATCTGTTTTATAAATATAATTTCTTTTAAAATAGAAATAAGTTCATAGTTTGAAGTCATAATCTTCGTTTGTTTGACTCATTTGTGAAACTTATAATTAGTGTTCAATTAGTTATAATAATTATAATTAGAGCCATTATAATTATTTACAATTATAGTTAAAAGTCATTAACTATTTTCTTTTGTATAAATTATTTTGTAATATTTTTAATTAAATATCCAATTGGTAATATTTAGATTACCTAATCATGTTCATAGACGTTAATCATATTTAATCATATTATTTTGGATATGCGAGCTTAATATTAATACCATTTATCGTAAAAACTCTAATTCCCCAAATCGACATAGAAAACCCTAATGCCTTAGAACTCTAGATACCTTAGATTTTTAAGACACCCCTCTTATTAGTATTCTTATACGTTATAGGTTGAATTTTTCGGAATTCCCATTCTTTAGCTCACAACAGTTTAAGTTGTATTTCGATCGCTTTCGCAAACTGTAAGTATACTTATCCCCTTTTTGTTTTTCTTACACTTTTGGGGTGAAACATGTACACCTATTAAACTTACACTTACACATAGTCATAAACGTTTTTACATACAATTCATATACGTATAATGCTTTGGATTCTTCTGCTTTATGCTTAAACATAAACGTTGTATACTTGTAATCATTACATATTCATAAACATATTCATATACCTTTGGGATTGGCAACCCGACTAGTGAAAAGTACTTATGCATGTGGGAAAGAAAGTACCTATGCGTGTTGGAAGTCCTAGGTCTCGCCTAGTGGAAAGTACCTATGCATGTGGAAAGGAAAGTACCTATTCCTAGGTCATTCTTAATTCTTAGTCTTTATCATCATAGAGGTTAGATAGTCTTTGTCACCATAGAGGTTAGAAAGTCTTTGCCATCAAAGAGGTTAGATTTTGACTCGCATTGTGTGCTTACATGTTTATCTTATTTGCCTTGAATGAATCATGACACATGAATTGTAAATCATTTTCTTTAAACTATATTATACGTATACAAACCAAGTATGCTCACCAACATTATTTATGTTGACAATTATTTTCGTACATGTTCCAGGTTGATTGTTAAGATACTTCATGTAAGACATTTGGACTTAGTAAAGACTTAATCTAGACAACGTGTGGAATTAGATTTGTATTTGATGAATATATGTAATTGTAAATTGAAGCATTTGAATAAAATATTTATACTTTAGTACCATGAGCTTTTGAACAATCGTCAATATGTGGCACATCGATGATTCCGCCATCGTTTGGGGTGTTACAGACTCCAACCGCACCAACCCATTCCCAAGAATCTTTGCTACCGGATAACCGAACAGATTCCGGCAAGGAAATTAAATGGGATGGCTCAAAGAGATCCTGAGCAGACGACGGATCCCTGCTCGAATGTGACATCCGGCAAAAATGAGGTAGTTCCATACGTATGTAACATAATTAATTAACGCGATAATGACATGTTTTAGCACTAAAATGATTAGTATAGTACACAAGCCCAACAAAGAATACACACGGAAATGTATTTGACTACATAGGTAGGTTGGTGATTGTCCATCAGAAATAAAATAACCAAACACCATCTCGGACGCCAGGGATATAAATAATTGGCCATTAATATTATTTTAGCGTTTTAGATGTTTAAAAATTTATATGGGAATCAAAACGTTAAATGTTCTGGTTAAAAATACTTTGCGCGTGTCGCCCTCGGTACGCGTATAAAATATACGAACACTCAACTAAAAATATAATTAACCGCGGGGCCTAAACTAGTCATTGTTTAGGGGCCGTAGGAGGTTAATACGGTGTTCGGTATTTCTTGAAATTGGACCCGGACATAACCGAGCGATACCCGAAAAAACTAATATATATTATTATGAGATCTTAAAAGTCAAAATGTGATCTTTTATTTCACCCAATCAAACAAACTCCACCCCCATCACCTACATAGCTATTCCTTCTATATCTCAACCTAATATTGAAAGTATGGACTTAAGATTTGAATTGTTCAAGAATCATTATGATGTCTCAAAATTATTACGACCTTGCATTTAAATAATATGATATGGATTTAATAGTGGAATATTAATAATCAAAGGACTATTGTTGTACAGTTGAATAGTTGGGGGGGGGTTGTAATAGTCTAAGAATTGTTAGTTGATTAGTCGTTAAATACGGTTAAAGGTAGTTAATGGAAGTTATCAACTAGTTTAACCATTAACCGAATATTGTTGTATTCTCCTCCTTCCCTTCTCTTCTTCTCTGTATTCTTCCCACCATTAACAAACCATTAAAGCTCTGCTCGTAACATTGGTATCAGAGCCAATATCCTGTCAGAAGCTTGATTTCCGGCCATCATCATCTCTAATCAGCGATTAAGTCATCTCCTTCATTACTCTGTTCTTTAATTCTTTGATTCTTTCTACCGATTCTTTTATTAGCGTCGGACTGATCACTTGTGATCAATCCAATCCATAGCTGGATCAATTCGTGATCTTGCTATTCCAATTCATTCACAATTTCAGTCAATTTCATTTTCTTCTTCGTTCTTTATCCAATTTTTCATTTCCCGCCATTAGAACCCTAACCTGCAACATAATAATAATAATAATAATAATAATAATAATAATAATAATAATAATAATAATAATAATAATAATAATAATAATAATAATAATAATAGTATTACTAGAAATTTTCAACACATTTCAACCCTTCATAATAATAATAATACAATCACTTTCAACATGACTACCAGAAGCGAGTTAGAAATCGAAAAAACTATTCAAAACCATACCACATCTCTTTTGAAATTTGAAGCTTTCATGGAGAAAACTCATAAATCTTTCCAAGAAATGAAACAATTAATGGAAAAATTATCTCTTAATCAGATTCATCCCAATATGCAAACATCAAGTAATTCAGGGTCTGGTGCATCAAACAATTCCAATTCAATCAATTCAAGAACTGAAAGGTTATACAGGCTTGGAAAGATAGAATTCCCTAAGTTTGATGGGAATGAGGTTGAGGACGGGATATGTAAGTGTGAGCATTTTTTTAATGTGGATGACACACTGTAATTCAAGGTCAGGTATGCAGCCATTAACCTTGATGGTAAAGCCATGAAATGGCATTCTTCCTTTGTGAAACAACTAACTAAACCAATCTCAGAAGTAACGTGGTCTGAGTATTCTGGAAACATTATTGAAAGTTTTCAACAAATCAATTTAATGATGCTATGGGTATCCTTACATCTACTGTTCAGACTGGTGAATTAGAAGAGTTCTGTGAAAGATTTGATGAAAATCTGCTGAGGGTCAATATTTGTGAAGAATATGCAGTCATCATCTTCTTGAATGGGTTAAAACCAGAACTGGCTGGACCAGTAAGAATGTTTGAGCCAAAATCCATGAAAGAAGCCTATTAGTTTTCAAAGAAACAAGATATGGCCAACAAAACCTTACTAACTAAAAACAAAACCTATTCCACTGTCAATAGCAAATATTATCCTAACCCTACACCCATTTCTTCTTTCAAACCTAATAACACTTATCAATCAAACTCTAATTTCAAGACATCTTTTAACCATTATTCTACCTAAAACCACATGCTAATACCAGTCATTTAACCTTACTACCAACACCACCTATCAACCAAAGATTGAGCAATAACAAAAACAAACTTAACCTGCCTAATAAGGAAATGGAGGCCAAAAGATTGAGGGGAGAATGTTTTTTGTGCCCTGAAAAGTTCTCATCTACCCACAAATGCCCTAATAAACAGTTGTATGTTTTGGAAATTGAAGATGATGAAGAACATGAGGAAACCGTCTGTCAAGAACCTTCAGAAATTATGATTGACACAACCAACAATGACCCTCTCATTTCAATACATGCTTTAACTGGTGTTCCCTCTTTTTCTACCATGCAAGTAGGGATGGCAAAAAAAACCCGAGCCCGACGGGCATACCCGAAACCCGAAGCATTTGGGATGAGTATACCCGATACCCGACGGGTATGGGACGGGTTTGGTATTGGAAAAAAAATATTTTGCGGGTATGGGACGGGTATGTATTAGGTGATACCTGACCCGATTACCCAAAACTAAATACCCGTTTACCCGAAATATATACCCGAAAACTTTTAAGTTTTATATATATATATATATATATATATATATCTTTTCTTAACTATTTTTTTGTAATGTTTCACTTTAATAGATTCATTATTTGAAAAATAAACTTTTCGTCTAAAATATATATTCTAATAGCATTATTATTTATATTTATATGCTATGGAATATATAAATCGTTTCAAAATTCATACTATAATATATATTTACATATTAAATCAAAGATTATTATGGTGATGATAATATATATGTTACTTATTACAATTTCATATAGTCTAGATTTTTTAAAACATAAGACTATAAAAGAAAATAAAAAATATATATACAAGCAAATACCAAAGGGTATACCCGATATCCGCGGGTATGCTCTATACCCGACGGTAATGGGACGGGTATGGTATGAGATTTATAACCAGGTATGGGTATGGTATTAGCCAAACCCGACCCATACCCAACCCGTTGCCATCCCTACATGCAAGTGGTTGGAAATATAGGTACAAAAACTTTGCATATTTTGACAGACTCTGGTTCCACACATAATTTTTTAGATGAACAATTGGCTTACAAACTCAATTGTAAATTGGAGGATATTGGTTCTATGAAAGTGGGGGTGGCAAATGGGATACCATTACTGTGTACTAAGGTATGCAGGAATTTTGAGTGGCAAATGCAAGGACTCTGGTTTAAAGCAGATGTCCTGGTCATTCCCCTTGCAAGTTATGATATGGTTTTTGGAGTACAATGGTTACTAGGGGGATATTATCTGGAAATTTAAAGACTTAACAATGCAGTTTAAAGTGGGAAACAAGTCACATGTTCTTAAGGGCAGTCAGAATAATAAGTTGTCTTTGTGTTCCTTAGAAGTGATGAATCAGTTGTTATCATCTAAAGGACAGTTAGCTGAGAGTCATCTATGCAATTTGAAAGTGGAGGGTGAGAAGGATCAATTCCAACATAAAACAGTGATTTCCAACCCAGTAAGTACTAAAGCTCTTGATGTGTTATTGAAAGAATTTGATGATATTTTTTACACACCTAAAACCCTACCACCACATAGAGCTTATGATCATAAGATTGTCCTAAAAGATGAATCAGTCACTATTACACAGAAACCCTATAGATATCAGGTAGCACAGAAAGACATAACTGAAAAAATGACAAAAGAATTACTAGATTCATGGGTGATCAGGGGCAGTAGCAGTCCTTTTGCTGCTCCAGTTGTGTTAGTCAAGAAGAAAGATGGCACATGGAGAATGTGCATTGACTATAGGAAGTTAAATGAGGCCACCATTAAGAATGGTTTTCCCATACCATTAATAGAGGACCTTTTGGATGAATTGGGAGGGGCAACAATTTTTTCTAAGTTGGATTTGAGGTCAGGGTACCATCAAATTAGAATGTTCCCTGCTGACATTCATAAAACTGCCTTTAAAACTCATGAGGGACACTTTGAATTTTTAGTTATGCCATTTGGCTTAACTAATGCCCTGCCACATTTCAAGGTCTTATGAATCATACCTTCAAGGTTTTGTTAAGAAAATCAGTATTGGTGTTCTTTGACGACATACTGGTTTATAGTAAGACTTTGGAACAACACTAAATTCACCTCAGGGAAGTTTTATCAATATTAAGGCAGAATAAGTTGTATGCAAAGTTGTCTAAATGTTCATTTGGTGGGGGTTCATTAGAGTATCTAGGGCATATTATTTCAAGCCAAGGGGAGGCAACTGACCCTAAGAAAATAGAAGGTATAAGAGATTGGCCTTTACCTACAACTGTCAAGCAACTAAGGGGATTTTTAGGGTTGTCAGGTTACTATAGGAGGTTCATTAGATCCTATGGTATACTAGCTAAACCACTAACCAACCTGTTGAGAAAGGATTGTTTTTCATGGTCAGAAGAGGCTACTCAGGCATTTAATTCCTTAAAGGATGCCCTATGTTCTCCTCCTGTGTTAGCTTTACCAGATTTTAGCAAACAGTTTGTCTTAGAGACTGATGCCTCTGCCTTAGGCATTGGGGCAGTTCTCATGCAAGATGGGCATCCCCTTGCTTTTATAAGCAAGGCCCTATCTTCTAAACAACAGGCATTATCTGTGTATGAAAAGGAGTTACTGGCAATTTTATTTGCTATAAAACAGTGGCAACATCACCTTTTAACAGGCCATTTCATCATCAAAACAGATCAAAAAAGTCTCAAGTAGCAATGTCCACTGCCTACTACCCACAATTTGATAGACGGACCGAGGTGGTATCAGATAGAGATCCAGTCTTTCTTTCTGAGTCATTTTTGGCAAGAATTTACTAAGATACATGGTATTCAACTAGCAATGTCCACTGCCTACTACCCACAATTTGATAGACGGACCGAGGTGGTATCAGATAGAGATCCAGTCTTTCTGAGTCATTTTTGGCAAGAATTTACTAAGATACATGGTATTCAACTAGCAATGTCCACTGCCTACCACCCACAATCTGATAGACAGACCGAGGTGGTAAACAGATGCATTGAATCCTACTTAAGATGCATGACCTTGGCTTATCAAACTTCTTGGCTTAAGTGGCTACCCCTATGTGAATGGTGGTACAACACAAATTTTCATTCATCCTTAAACATGACACCTTTTCAAGCCCTTTATGGTTACCCCCCCCCCCCCCCCCCCTTCCACTCTTTATTCCCTACATTCCTAAAGAAAGCCCTATTGAATCTGTGGATCAATTAATGTGTGAAAGGGAACAAGTTATCATACAGTTGAAAGACTCTTTGTACAAGGCCTAGAATCGAATGAAGCAACAGGCAGATAAAAGAAGATCTGAAAGAGAGTTTCAAGTTGGGAACTTTGTCTATCTCAAGCTACATCCATACTGCCAAAATTCTCTAAGGAATGTTCCCTGTAATAAACTCAGCCCTAAGTTTTTTGGTCCTTTTATGATAACAGAGAAGATAGGGAAGGTTGCTTACAGACTTGATTTGCCCCAAGATGCTCATTCATCCTATGTTTCATGTTTCCCTATTGAAGCTAGCTCATGGCCCTGATTCTGAAATCATTCCCTGCTTGTGCAACCAAGGTTTCAGTTTGAACCTATGGCAGTTTTAGACAAAAGAATCAGTAAAAAGAGGAATAGAATGGAAGTGGAGGTGTTAATCAGATGGAAAGATTTACCTGTGGTTGAATCTTCATGGGAGGATTTAGCTGAAATGCAGCTCAGGTTTCCCCAGTTCAATTTTGAATTTTGGGGTCAAAATTCTTAATGGGGGGAGTTTTGATATGGATTTAATAGTGGGATATTAATAAGTCAAGGGGCTATTGTTGTACAGTTGAATAGTTGGGGGGGGGGGGGCAAGGTTGTAATAGTCTAAGAATTGTTAGTTGATTAGTCGTTAAATACGGTTAAAGGTAGTTAGTGGAAGCTATCGACTAGTTTAACCGAATATTGTTGTCTTCTCCTCATTCCCTTCTCTTCTTCTCTGTTATTCTTCCCACCATTAACAAACCATTAAAGCTCTGCTCGTAACATAATACACACCATACAAATTTGAAAACAACTCCTTTCATTTCCCCTTTGTGCACCTCGATAGAAACTCCAATCCCATACATTTTGTCTTTCAAACTTCGCCCGTTATAAATCTACTACAAAACACACATAAACAATGGCTTAGATCAAGTGTTAGGATGGCATGGAGCATAACCTAAGGATGCACACTTAATTAGCCACTCTAATCTAGCTCAAAGCATATTTTTTAAAGGTATAACACACTAACTTTATATGTGTGTTTTTATTTAAAAATGTCGAGTGTGGTGTTAATCTAGCAAGTGTACACCTATTGGGTTATATATGGGCTTAATAAATGTGGATTATAAGTTGGTTTTGAAGCTAAAAAAATAGTGGGTTTATAAAATGGGTTGGGCATGGGTTTTGGGCCGAAGGGTAAGAAGGTTTGGGTTGGTTTTTGGTGACTAAAATGGTTAATTATCATAAGCTTATTAGTAAAACGGTTGAGATGGTAATTAACTTTGGCCAAGATTAAGGTGGACAAAAGGTTTAGACATCATAATAGACCACAAAAACACAACATAAAACCCATGTAAAATGACTAAGTATGTGGTAAACAAAACTAGTTAACAAAGTGGGTGAACTTGGTTAAAATAAATAAACCATTAAGACAATCAAGCATGATTAAAATAATGATGTTGTTTTTCTAAATTAATCAAGGGTAACAAAGTTGATTAAAAGTGAAAAGAAAAACATGTTTAACAAGGAAATGGTAACTCAAAGTTTACTAAAATAACTAGTTTGGGGCAAGTTGACAAGATTAGAAAGTTGTACGTAAAAATACAATTTTTGGTAACTTGGTGTCAAAAGTGTCAAATATGATTTTAAGGGCAAAAATGGTAAATTTTGTAAGTAATATAAGTATAGTTGGGAGTGAACAATACGGTAAAGTATGAACATATTTTAAGTTTCGGAATAACTATACAGAAGACACTTAATACACGAAAAATCGGTAAAGATAACGTATTAAGGTGAACTAAGTAAATTCGTGTATGGTAAAGTATACGATGAAATATAAGTATATAGGAAATATATATACTTAAAAAATAATAATAAACTTAATTTGAGAAGATTATCGAATGACATGTGCTAGTATATTTATTTTGATGGGGAGATAAATATACGGATTAGCTGATCGAGTCGAGGAAGATAAAATAATTCAAGTTATAAAATATGTAAGTAATATATATTTGGAAAACATAACTTGAATGGATCATAAAAGTTATTAATAATGGGGTAACCTTAATGAGACCCTTTATATGTATTAACCCATGGGTTTTCGTCACAGAGATTACCCGGATCAAGTTTGTCTTCTCAAAAAGTCACTTTACGGTCTAAAACAAGCACCTCAAGCATGGTACCAACGATTCACTGATTTTGTTCTCTCCATCAGATTTATGCAAAGTTAGTGTGATAACTCGCTTTTCACCTACAATCACGGGGTGACACGACCTATTTATTAATTTATGTCGATGATATCATCTTGACCGTGTCTTCGGATAATCTGCGCCAAAAACTCATGTCGCATTTAGCTGCCGAATTTGCCATGAAGGATCTTGGTCTATTGTGACAACATCAGTGCCATTTATCTGTCTGGTAATCCCGTGCAACATCAACGTACAAAATACATTGAGGTGGACATACATTTTGTTCGTGAACAAGTTCAACGGGGTCATGTACGCATCCTGCACACTCCTACGAGGTTCCAAATAGCAGACATCTTTACCAAAGGCTTGCCAAGAGTGTTATTCGATGATTTCAGGTCCAGTCTCAACATACACCCTCCTCCTGTTTCGACTGCGGGAGTGTAATAGAATAGCTCTAGAATATTCCTAATGTAAATTAGGTAGATTATCTTGTAATTATTTTTGGTAATTCCTTTCTCTCCAAGTTTTGGGATTTGTATATATTATGATGAGATCAATGAGAAAAGGGCAAGCAATTAATCCATATCTTTCAACCGCGCTACTGGTGGAGCTAACATCAATGATGGGCAAATGGAGATTATGTTTCACAGGTAGATTCTTGTTTTCTATGATTCTGAGTCTTGTATATGTAGTTTTTTTATACACGTGTATAAAAGTGGCTATTTATTTTTTCGAAGGCGTATTTTGTATGATGATCATAGAGGAGTGGGTGAAGCCCTTGACGAGATTGTGTGTAATAAGACCGCATGTCAAGGACTTGTGGTATGGTAGCTTAAACCATAGTTGTCAAAGGCGTAAAGCGCACTCAAGGCGCTTTGGTACTGCCTCTCGCCTAGGCGAGAAGCGCAAATAAAGCGTGGGCCTGAGAAAAAAAAGCGCAAATTAAAAAAATGGGTAAAAACACTAAAAAAATAACAACTTTAAGCAATAAAGATCAATATAATAAAGTAGCACCAAGATTAAAAACCACGGAAATATCAAAATAACAAGAATACAAGATGTTCATGCTTGAAAACCAAAAAAAAGTTCAAAATGTAAAAAATAATAAAACTTCTCTGCTGAATAATGATTCTCTGCCGTGTTTGTGACTTTGATTGTACATAGGGCATAGGGTTAGAGGTTGTTTATATAGATTAGAATGCATAACCAAAAATAGAAGATATGATTAGGCGATAAAATGGTAAAGGATATTAATAGTTTTAAAAAAAATCAGCTATAAAATGGTAAAGGATAAAAGTTTTTTTTAAAAAATCATTGCTTAATTTAGCTAGGTGGGAAAAGCGACCCAGGGTCGCTTCTAGGAATTCTGTCGCCTAGGCGCCCTGGGCGACCGCTTTTAACAACTGTGGCTTAAACATTGATATTTTCGTTTAGCCTAAATATCGGGTCCCATACAGAGAAATAAATGATATAAAATGAATACTAGAACAGTAAAACCTCGCAACACGACATAGTTTCAGATTCAAGGGAATTATTATATGAGCATTGACCACGTTGTTAGCGGATCACGGTGGCGTAGAACAACGGGCCAAGAGATTTATTCACCTCTCCTCCTAGCCTTTACCCATGAGGTATGTGTATTGTTACGTATGTTAAGTGGTTGCAAATGGACGGGCTGGGCCGTGACTCGCGAATCAAAACGGGCCTGAGTTGATTTTGTGCACTAAAATAAACCTATTGCTAGTTTTAACCATTTGACCTATGTCCTTTCGAGTTAACATTTTTATTTTTCTAGTTTTCCCTAAAAAGACAAACGTATAATAGGTCAAAACTGTCACATCTACGATTATCTAGCTACAAACGTTCACAAGGCAACCGGGTAAATTAGTCCTCTTGCGAATTCAAACCTTTTGCCCTTCTTGATAATGGTTTCTTCGGGTTGGGCTCCTTGTGTTTGGGCTTTTGGTTAGGTTTCCTGGCCTGTTTTCCTACACTAATGTGATAGTTTATTTAGATATCATAATCTAACAAGCAACAACCATTTACTTGACAGAATCAAGATAATTATAAAGCTTCACACTCAACAAGGTCAACAACAATGGACCCGAACTACATTTTACCACCTAACGTCGCGCTAATTACATTTCAGGTAACATTTTGAGTCGTTACACAACGATTCAGACATGCGCCTTTGATCTCTAACCTTTGTTTATGTAGGAATTGGAGGATGGAAATGTGCTTCTTCGGTTAGCACATCTATACCAGGTAACTTGACCTTAGTTGTGTGTTATTAAATTGTGTTTTGTATTGTAGTAAGTTTTATGTCTGATATTACTTATTTTATTTTAATATATTATGGTATTTATATAATAAATTTTATAAAATAGACAAGTGTTACTTCACAAACAATAATATAATAAAAATGACTATGCATAGCTTTTTTTCCAGCATAACAAAATAAGCTCACAAAATATTATGCAACTTAAATTAGGTAAAAAAAAAGTATTATGCATTTTTGATTTAGTTCTTAAACTCGTTTTGTTACATGTTATGAATTTAGGCAGGTGAGGATGTTGACTATTCGACCTTAGTCAAAGTCGAACCGAAAAAAATGTTCGCTTCAAAAAAGGTACACCGTGACACCAATAGTTTCAAAATAAGCAAATTATCGTGCTATCAAATTATCTTGCTAGCGTAAACAACTAACCATATCGAATCATTATGATTTACAGATCAAGTCAATAAAAGAAACAAGTTTATCTGCAAACCAAGACAAGTCGTTGATAAAGAGGATGCCATGGAAGGTTGAAGGCGAAAGTGGGAGCGAACCACCGATAGTTAGAGGTGGACCAGTTGACCCCTCGGCTCTAGTTGTCGAGTTGGGTCCTATGGAGATTCGTACTTTCATATTACAAGTTTGATTTTACACATTATTAGGTCATTAGATGAATGATTAGTTCATGTTGACAACAATGTTAATGTCATGAGTTTAAATTATACATCTATGCATCTCCTTATACCACTGTCAAAATGCATGAATGGCGTAAACACGTCAAGATAAGTGTTTATTTTTATTGTTTTGGACTGATCATTTTGACTTAATTACTTAAAAAAGGTGTGTTTTTATTAGATAGGGTTAGGATCAAATACACATTGAAAGAAAAATAGGAAGTTGTAAGAAGGGTATCAAACGGATTCCGATTGAACTCATTCAATCGGCATTGGAACTGTCTCATCGAACCCTACGAACTTAATTTTAAGGTTTTTGTTTTTTTTTTTTTTTTTTTTTTGATTTTTAGCTTGTAGTTTTTAGAATTTACATTATATCATTGTATCTTTTACGTAGCATTGTGTCTTTTTCTTATTTTTATCATTGTGTTATATTTTTCGGCATTGTGTTTTATTTTGTGACTCATTGTGTCATATTTCGTGATATATTGTGTTTTTTGTATCTTTCTCACCTTCTCATTTTTGTTACACTGTGTATGATTACTTGATCTTAGATATGATAGTTAACAAACTAAATTGATAACATATTAAGTTAACCTTATTGACGGATTAAATTAAATAACATGTTTCTTCTTTAGGGCGTCTCCTTTTATAGTTTTGGACAGCATTTAGGTATTGACAGTTGAATTAATTTATTCCATCATAATATTATTATAGGTTAGCGTTTGGTATGAAGGAATCAAAGGTGGAATGGAATGGATCATTCCCATAGAATGAAATTAAACATGTTTGGTTACCATGTAGTAATGGAATGGATCATTCCATAAGGAATGTGATTCCTTCCATTTTAAGAATTTTCATTCCTAAGGTGGTGTTTTTTTTTATTCCTTCAAGGAATGGAAACAAATATATTATTATTATTATTATTATTATTATTATTATTATTATTATTACAACCCACCATCGTTGTCATCATCCAACAACCACCGCCTATTGCCGCCACCCACAACCATTGCTACTATTGTCGTAACCCACCATTGTCACCACCGTCCAACCACCACCACCACCCGCGTCACTGACACCCACTGCCTCCACCATTGTCATCGCCACCACCACCCACTGTCACCGCTGCAACCCACCACTGCCGTCGTCGCCCACCCACCATCGTCGGCGCCATCGCCCACTGCGACCACCACCGTTGCCGCCGCCACCCACCACCACCGTCACTGCCGCCACCCACCACTCACCATCGATTTTATATTTTCGTTTTTTCTTACATACCAAATAACACAAAGTAAGAATTCATTCCATTCCCACATGATAACCAAACAAGACATGGAATGGTAATGATCCATTCCATTACCCCTCCCATTCCATTCCATTCCCTCTTCCATTCCATTCCCTCTCTCATTCCATTACCCCATACCAAACAGGCCCTAGGGGTTCACTTCATTAAAGTAAGCCTGCAAAGATTTCAAGAACCATATGGTTATAAAATCTTTATCAATAATAATGTTTAACGATCCTGATTTCTGGACTTTAGCCATACCTTGTGCCATGTTAACGGTTGTTGTTTTTGACTGATTAAGGAATCTTGAGTCCACTTAATATAAGAATTAGTATTTGGGGAGATAGCATTCAAAGCCTCTCCCTTTAGACCAGCCTGTAAAACAAATAGCAAATCCTTTAGACAATTGCCACTCATTTATTCATGTATAAGATCTCCTAAACCATTTTATTCCAAACTGACCGGTTTTGTCCCGTGTTGAAGTCTTGGTTTAAAAAACCCGACCTAGGCGCGATAGTCGACCCAAGGCGCAGGCTCTCACTTTTGACTAGGTGAGGCACATGCTGTACAAAAGCGCACTTGAGGCGCAAAAGGTTCATGAAGAAACGACATAAGGCGCAGTCATGACGGCCGGGGAAGGTTTTGTTCATCAATCATCAGGATGTTGAACATATAACTTTTTAGGTTATATATATTAAATCATATATAAATCTTGTTTTATCTAAATTTTGGATAGGCGATGCTTAAAAAATATATGAGTAATGAGATTGTACAATATATAAAAACTGTGCCACGCGTAGGAAAAGCGATGCGCTTTTGCGCCTCGGCAGAAGACCCTGTCGCCTTAGCGCGCCTCGCGCTATCTAAAACCAAGACTAAATTTTGACCCATTAATCAACCCTAAAAAAAGCATTACGCACCTGGTAAGTCCAGTTGACCCATGCCAAATCCATTTTTCCGTGGTCAAGACCATAAAGAGCCACCGGACCTAAGACTCCAGTCTCCCATGCTTCATAATGCCCTCCCATGCTCTTCACAAAAACAAAACATCAATATATTGCAAGCACAAAAATACAATAAATCAAGAAACTGACCGGCAATCCCATGGCCACACTAAGTAGTGCAATTTTGTTGCTTCCAGTGCGTAGGTTGATCGTTTCTTTGTATGTAAATCTCCTATGTTTTCTTGTACCAAAACTAGAACCCACAAATGCATCAAATATTACATCATTTTTCTAGTTTAAATATATGCTTAGCAACAAAAACAACATTTAAAAAATCATACCTGAGTGTTCTCCATTTACGAATACATGAAGAGCATGACCCATTGACTGCACCAGAAGCTTTGGGGGCTCCCCTCCGCGTAAAAATGATTCGGATGAACCAATATCAACACTGCAAATAATAATTAATAATAATATTAAAACCATATTTGTTACTTATGTGATTAATGATATTATGACATTGACACCTTTTAAACAGTCTTACCTAGTTGTATACCAGAGATAATCACTAGTATCCCTTGTGATATTAATTTGCTCCAATAAGCCCGTTGCAGTGAAGGTAGAGCTTTCATCACTAACCGTTAAATCTTCAGTATACATCTCCCAAGAAAACATATTGGAATCACTAGGTTTCATTTCCATTTTTGTGGATTGAACTTCAACCTGTTCCGTTTTTACAAGAATTACAAAAAAAAAAAAGGAAAAAAAATGTATAAAAGTTATAACTTGTTTAAAAACATTGGCCATACATACATTCGCCGTATTGTAAACCACAGTGTTGCAATCGGGAAGTATACTTATGGACCAAGGAGGTAAAGTGTAGTGTTTGTTATTAAACGTCACTTTGGCCGCATTATTCATGTCGTAATTTGAGAGAAAAGCTGCACAAGGTCCTGATTTGGGAGAGAAGACATGAGCCTGAAAAAGAATAATTTAGTAAGATGGTATCTACGGTTTTTTTACTGGGGAAATGAAGCTAGATTTATAAAGATTAAACCTGTTGTAGGCTTCCCAAAGAGGTGATAACGGGCTCTGCTGAAAGTAAAGCCGGCTCACATTGTTTGATCACCTTGTGAAGATTCTTTAAGTGACTGTATTTTGGTTCTCTGATCAAGCCTGTATGGGTTCAAATGAATCGTTAACATTTCGGCATTCAAGGTAGAGATGGACTTTTTCGACCCGTGTCGGCTATAGTTTATTTCCAACATTTCAAATGATGCCCAAAGTGTATCCAATGCTTACAACCTCTTAAATAACATTTTAGTTTTTGTATATCATGTTTAGTAGTTAATTATGCAAACAACTTAAAAAATGGACAAAAAACAATGGCGGGTCAACACAGCCTTTATAAAAATGGCTCGTTTTAACTGTCACTTGTTTTGATATGTTACCCAATCAGATCAACTAACCCATTTCTACTTAACTGCCGACTTTGGAGCGTCATAGTCATAACTGTCGACTTAAAAGTCAAAGTACATATAGATAGTGTTAGCCTCACCGTATTCATCAATTGGAGCGTCATAGTCATAACTAGTAGTGATAAACGGGCCACCAGCGGATCGACCAAAATTTGTGCCATGTTACAAACAAGAACAATTCAGATGTTACTTTAAAAGTGATGTTGTCATGTTACAATAAGAACATTTTAACTGTTACAAAAATAAAAGCATAGGTAAACCAACCATGTAGTAGTTGAAGAATGATCCGCCCTTTTGTATGAAGCGGGCAACGCCAAATGCCAAATCTTGAACGGGCCTCTCGTAAATGGGCCAGCCAAATTCTGTAAACCTGTAGGTATAAATGAAATGGCGGTTTGTTAACCAAGCATATGATAATGAAATTAAGAAAGAACATTAACTAAATTACATACCAGCCGCTCCAAGTCTCGGTCCACATTGTGGGCTTGTAAGGCTTGTTGGGCGAAAAATCATCACAATAAAAACCATTGCAAGTGTTTATCTGACAAAAAGGCCCGAAAAAAAAGTATTAAATATTAAGTGAGCTTTCAGCCCAAGCCTAAATAAGCTACCATGTGAACGGTTAGATCGGGCTTACAATAGGATCAGGAGCATCATCTTGCTTGCACATAACCCATGGGACGCCCGTGCACTGTTGCAGAAGGCGGCCTAGGCGGCGCCTAGGCGCTAGGCTGAACAAAAACTAGGAATTTAGCCCTAGTCGGATTTCTGGGCGATTTGGACTTTAGGCGGCAGTTAGGCGGAGCCTAGGTGGGCCTAGGCGGTGCTATTTTTTATTTTTTTATTAAATTTCTAAGTATTTCTAGAAATTTCTTAGTATTATGTGTATATATCTTAACATATTTTCAAAAAACACCTAAATTTGTGTGTATATATATATATAAAATACATATAAAATACCAAAACGCCTAATTCCGCCTAATTTTCGCCTAGTCCCGACTAGTCCCTAGGCTGGACCTCACCGCCTGCCTAGCGCCTTTTGCAACCTTGCGCCCGTGTCCAACTTAACCGCTATATTTGCAGCCCAAGTCATGTAGTTATAGCCCGCTCCTCCATACGCCTTTCCTATAGATCCATACTCATTCTCAACCTGCACCAATCATCATTCAAAGTTTTATAACAGTCTGTAATCTACTTTAAAACCAATAAATTCATGAACATCGTCATAACATGTCATAAATTCAAATTTAACGATCACCAACCAGTAATTAAATACAAAAAAGAAAAAGAAAAATTAAAAACTGTAAAAAAAACATGCTTATACCTGAGAAAGAATAATCGGGCATTCGGGCCTCCTTGCGATTCGAACATCTTTTCACTCTTCATTAACTTGACAATTTTCTCTGTGAACCCTTTCATTGCTCTCTGCATTTGTGTTAGTAAATTAAATTGCTTGTTCTTATAAAAAAAATATAGAAAAAATAATTTAAAAAAAAAAGGTTGGAAAGTGTGACCTTAAATGGCTCATTATCAGTTCTGAAACTAATGCCAGGAACATACTTCAGCCAAACTGGAAACCCTCTGCATAATAATTTATCACAAATTTGATAATTTCAATAACTTCACTTATTTGGAAGTCAACCCTGACCCATGCAGCTCTAAAATGGTTTAATCTATCAATGTAAAAACAGAATATAAAATAAATAATCTTAAAACCTAAAGTTACCTGATATAGTGTTTTGGCAGGGTGTGGAGCAGAAGCTATGCTGTATGAAACGGCTTTTCTTACCCTTTCCCACGAAAAAGTGCTGCTTCTTCCTACAAATCCAGTTTGCATGAACCATTTTAATTAAAAATTCTTTAAACACAAACTTGATAAGAGCATCTAGTATATCACTGCATTACGTAACAGTAATGAAAAAAGAAAGCATATGAATGCCAAAAGGGCCCAGAAATTTTCTTTGGACACACTTTTAACATTCTATTTGTGGGCTATCTTCTATGTTTAATACTTTAGCATATAAAACTCATGATGTGTTCAAGGTGAACCTTATTGTTTGTGAAGCCCAGATCATTAAAAGAATAACTACGGCCGCCATTTACTTATGAGTGCCTATTTAGGTTACATTTTTTCTGATCAAACAAACATATAATAATAATAATAATAATAATTATAATAATAATAATAATAATAATAATAAACTAGCTTACTACTGATATGATAATTAAATTGTACAACTTACCTCACTCTCAGTTTCTTCACTAACGTTTCCTGAACTATCCTCTTCTGTTTCTTCATTCTGGGGAGGTGGGGGTCCGTCATTTATCGTTGAAGGTGATTCAATTCCTCCTTGTTCTTCGGTTGGTTCATCATTTAATCCAGAAACAAACACAAAAAAAGACGAAACACGATTAAAGAATAAGAATTAAGAAATTCATTACACAGGGCAGAGACTGCACATTTCACAGGCTAGAGAACGGGCCGATTCAGATTCTTGTGGCTTTTAGTATGGGTCAAAAGGAAGCACAGCCAAACCATCTTTTGTGCTTTTGTAGTCTTAATAGGTTTAATAAGATGTAGAAATTGAGAAAGAGTTTCAACATGTTTTGACTGCTTCCCTTTTAGCATACTTTATTAGTTCGACCCATTGACCTATTTGAGATGCACACAGCCCAAATCAAGAAATCTTTTTAGAAGGGGTATTTTGAGGGTTCTTGTTTCATTTTATTTTATTTCAGGTTTGTCACAAACCCAAATATCAGCCCATAATCTGAGACTCCAGAGTGAACCTTTTCAGCTCAAACTTTGGTTCAAGACCCCGGACTGGCAATGATTTTTTCAAACCATGGTCTGAGACCACGGGGTGTACACAAATATCCACATACATACAATACATAAAACAATATGTTTACTTTATACATGATATTCAATTACACTATATTGACATAAAACAATATCTTATATATAAAAAAGTCAAAACGAATATATTTCAAGAGAAAATTTTAACCCATCATTTATATCATATGATTGTAAAGGTTGATTGTTATTTTAAAATCATAATCTTTTTATATAATATTCTCATAGTAAGATTAATTCTCATGGTAAGGTTAAGTATATCTTAATTCTTTTTTAACGACGGCATATTCGGGCTCAGTGGCGTGCCTCTTCATAGCCCAGGTATATATCCATGCCTCGGACAGAATTACAACTGTCCATCATTAGTTTGAAACCATTCCGGGGGGAGGGGTGTCATCAGAAACTCTAAAAAAGCGAGGACCCGGCTCAAACAAACCCCAATTGAACTCATTCCAGTGGCCTTGGAAGGCTCATCGAACCCTAACCTAAAACCCTAAAGTTAAACCTTAAGCTCTAATGCTAAACCCCAAAACTAAACTTCTTAAAGTTAAACCTTAAACTCTAATGCTACACCCCAAAACTAAACTCTAATGCTAAACCCTGAAAGCTAAACTTTAAAACCTAAACTCTAAACCCTAAAACTTAAAACCCATTTAGCATTCAACGAGTCGGTTCCAACGCCTTTGAAATAAGAAAAACTGGAATTCACAGTCGGTTCCCTCCCGATTCCCAATGACCCCCCTAACTTACCAAGTATCATAATTCATAATAATGGAAATTTAAGAGATTTTACTAATATGATATGTTGTATACTTATCTACTTTAAATTTAATGTGGATCATAAAATAATTTTGAGTATATTTGTATGATGTTATCATAATCAGATTATATATTTCTTTTATGTGGAGATATGTGGATTTAGATAAATTCCTTATTTCAAAACAAAAACTTTACAAATATAGAAATTAAGATAGTCGGTATTAATTAACCAAACTGTTATACTGAGAACAAAATTATAATTTCAAACGACTCAAGACCGTGTCGCCTCGGTGCGCCTCGCGCTATCTAAAACCAAGACTAAAAATTGACCCATTAATCAACCCTAAAAAATGCATTACGCACCTGGTAAGTCCAGTTGACCCATGCCAAATCCATTTTTCCGTTGTCAAGACCATAAAGAGCCACCGGACCTAAGACTCCAGTCTCCCATGCTTCATAATGCCCTCCCATGTTCTTCACAAAAACAAAACATCAATATATTGCAAGAACAAAAATACAATAAATCAAGAAACTGACCGGCAATCCCATGGCCACACTAAGTAGTGCAATTTTGTTGCTTCCAGCGCATAGGTTGATCGTTTCTTTGTATGTAAATCTCCTATGTTTTCTTGTACCAAAACTAGAACCTACAAATGCATCAAATATTACATCATTTTTCTAGTTTAAATATATGCTTAGCAGCAAAAACAACATTTAAAAAATCATACCCGAGTGTTCTCCATTTACGAATACATGAAGAGCATGACCCATTGACTGCACCAGAAGCTTTGGGGGCTCCCCTCCGCGTAAAAATGATTCGGATGAACCAATATCAACACTGCAAATAATAAATAATAATAATGATAATATTAATAATAATATAAAACCATATTTGTTACTTATGTGATAAATTAGTCTTACCTAGTTGTATACCAGAGATAATAACTAGTATCCCTTGTGATATTAATTTGCTCCAATAAGCCCGTTGCAGTGAAGGTAGAGCTTTCATCACTTACCGTTAAATCTTCAGTATACATATCTAGTGGCGGATACAAAAATTTTTTGTAGGGTGGGCACATTTTGGGTCGATCATAAACGGAGCGAAAAATAATAATGATAAAATAGCATAGTTCATTAAATACTTAAACATAATATAAAAATACCTCGGTTACAGTTGTCTTCTACGTGTTTTCATCTTTTGGAAACGCTCGATTACCTCTTCATCAGTAACATTCATAAGTTCGTCAACTTCTACAGCACAAATTACACAAGCGTTTAGGAAATCATCACCAATTCGATTGCGTAAACTTGTTTTTACACGTTTCATCGCCGAAAAACATCTCTCAACAGATGCGATTGCAACAGGTAAAACCAGTGATAGCTTCAGTAGTCGATAGACTAAATGATAAGATAGATGTTTCCTAGTCTCCACCATCACTTTAGCAAGTTCTTCAATTTCAAATTTACAACGTCCACACTTTGGGAGTAATTGAGTAAAGTAGTTTATATTAATTAATTATATGACTCTCTAAGACTCTAACAACACTATGTCCACCCTATGTCCAACCCTTCAACCATCTTTCAAAATTCAACATCACTCTGTCCAACCTAAAATGCCACACTGTACAACCGAGCACCAAACTTCAACCCTCCAACACCCTACCTACTAATTAAAGGTATTTAACAAAAAAAAATGCAAAAAAAGAATGACATTATGAATTAACAGTTCAAGAATCTCTACTTACAAAGTTACAATAGTCGACCACTTATCAAGAACTCGAAAACACGGAGCCTGGTCTGATCGGATTATCGCGGAGGCTGGAATCACAAAGGATGGAACTTGTTTGATCGGACACAAAGCCTGATCCGATTGGATGATTGCGGATGATCGTGGAGGCTTGAATGGAATCACAGAGGCTGTATGACAGAGGACTATCGACTATCAACTATCGTTGTGAGCCTGTGACAGCAAATCGTAATCGACGCAGAGGAAAAAAATCCTACGGTGGGCTGAACCTAGGGTGGGCACAGGCCCACCGTGCTATTAAGATGCCTCCGCCCCTGTACATCTCCCAAGAAAACATATTGGAATCACTAGCTTTCATTTCCGTTTTTGTGGATTGAACCTCAACCTGTTCCATTTTTACAAGAATTACAAAAAAGAAAAAAACATTGGTCATGCATACGTTCGCTGTATTGTAAACCACAGTGTTGCAATCGGGAAGTATAATTATGGACCTGTTGTAGTGTTTGTTATTAAACGTCACTTTGGCAGCATTATTCGTGTCGTAATTTGAGAGAAAAGCTGCAAAAGAATAATTTAGTAAGATGGTTTCTACGGTTTTTTTATTGGGGAACTGAAGTTAGATTTATTAAGATAAAGCTGTTGTAGGCTTCCCAAAGAGGTGATAGCGGGCTCTGCTGAAAGTAAAGCCAGCTCACATTGTTTGATCACCTTGTGAAGATTCTTTAAGTGACTGTACTTTGGTTCTCTGATCAAGCCTGTATGGGTTAATAATGAATCTTAACATTTAAACACTTGAAGTAGAGATGGCATTTTCGACCCGTTTACCTAAGCGGGTCGATTTAAGCTATAGTTAATTTCCACCATTCAAGATGCCTAAAGTGTATCCAAATGCTTACAACCTCTTAAATAACCATATAAAAAGAGGGGGGGGGGGGGTCTAAATACCTATTATAAAGTTTTTAAGTTTTTGTCATCATATTTAGTAATTAATTATTTAAACTTTGAAAATGGGAACAAAGCGATGGGGGGTCAACCCAGCGTTCCAGCCCAAATAAAAAAACCAGTTTTCTTTGTGATTTGTTTTTATCGGTTCCCAATCATCCTGGCTAACCCAATTCGCCATAATTGGGGAATTGAGTTCAAACCTTGACATAAAAGATGTATGTTCAAGTCAAAATACAGATAGTTTAAAGTTTAAACCTCACCATATTCATCAATTGGAGCATCATAGTCATAACTAGTAGTGATAAACGGGCCACCAGCGGATCGACCAAAATTCGTGCCACCATGGAACAATTCAGATGATACCTTAAAAGTGATAAAGCCATGTTACAATAAGAGCATTTTAACTGTTACAAAAATAAAAGCATAGGTAAACCAACCATGTAGTAGTTGAAGAATGATCCGCCATTTTGTACGAAGCGGGCAACACCAAAAGCCTAATCTTGAACGGGCCTCTCGTAAATGGGCCCGCCAAATTCTGTAAACCTGTAGGTATAAATGAAATGGCAGTTTGTTAACTAAGCATATGATAATGAAATCAAGAAAGAACATTAACTAAAAAAGTATTAAATATTAAGCGAGCTTTCAGCCCAAGCCCAAATAAGCTACCATGTGAACAGAGAAATAAAAGTAGTAAGCCGAAAATCAGAAATTTAAAAAAAAATAAGTGATAATAACAGTATAACACTAACCTTTAACTGCAAACAGTAATCGAATACTGGCTGCAAGTTGGTTAAAAATGTGTAGGAAAGATCAAGTGATGTCAAATTAGGAAGCCAACGGAGAGATGCGAGTCCATCAGAACCAACAGATGTGCAAGACATCAGAATTAGTGATTCAATGAGAGGGCATGAGGCGGTCATTGGAGATAAGCAGTCATCCTTCAGTTGGCTGCATTTGTGAAAGATAAAGCGTTAGCATCTTGTTAATGAATTTCAACCGAGGGATACAGAGAAAGAAGAGTAAATGTAGATGACCACAGCCTTTGAGTTCAAGCAATACCATAGTTAGTGCTTCAATCTTGAGGGTATTTAGTTTTGGACAAATTCCCAAGTTAAGAGATCGAAGGCCAATCTAACAGAAGAAAAATAAGATTTACTACCAAAATCTACAAATGCAAAAACAATATATAATATATAAATAATCTTAAAACCTAAAGTTACCTAACTAAGTGTTTTGGCAGGGTATGGAGCAGATGGCAGAAGCTATGCTGTATGAAACGGCTTTACCTCATCCAGTTGTTCGGCAGAAAACACATTAAAGAGTTAATTATTTCCATTACAAACAAAAATAAAAATAAAAAAACAAAAACCTCCAAAAATGCACAATTATCAACATTTGAGTATTCAAAACTAAATAAAAGTATAAAGCATACCTTGGGAAAAATAGGAATCAGGTTCCAGAAGACATTGGTCTGGCTGAAGTTCAAAACACTCCAATACCAACTACATGAATTATGTAACATTCAATAATCAGCATAGGATAACCAACTGCATATGATTATGTAAATAATCAGCATAGGATAACCTCAAAAAAACTCACCTGTTTCTAGTTCTCATGAAACATCAAAACTTCCATCTAGGTCTTTTTACGGTAGGGGGCATTGGCTGATTTTCAGTTTTTTTGGTGGTTACAGAAGTTGCCAGTTTTGTGGGCTTTCGAGTACAGGGGATTGTAGACGGGACTGGTAGTTCAGCAGGTTGTCTGGTAGCGCGACTTGGCAGCTTTGAAGGTTTTTTGGTGGTAGCTTTAGTTGGCAGCGTTGAAGTGTTTTTAGGGGTAGTGAGATTCGGCAGCTGTACAGTTTTTTTGGTGGTTACAGAAGTTGCTAGTTTTGTGGGCTTTCGAGTACAGGGGATTGTAGACGGGACTGGTAGTTCAACAGGTTGTCTGGTAGCACGACTAGGCAGCTTTGAAGGTTTTTTGGTGGTAGCTTTAGTTGGCAGAGTTGAAGTGTTTTTAGGGGCAGTGAGATTCGGCAGCTGTACAGTTTTTTTGGTGGTTACAGAAGTTGCCAGTTTTGTGGGCTTTCGAGTACAGGGGATTGTAGATGGGACTGGTAGCTCAACATGTTTTATGGCAGCGCGACTTGGCAGCTTTGAAGGTTTTTTGGTGGTAGCTTTAGCTGGCAGCGTTGAAGTGTTTTTAGGGGTAGTGAGATTCGGCAGCAGTATAGTCTTTTTGGTGGTCAGGGAATTTGGAAGCTTTAAAGAGTGTCTAGTGATAACAAGAGTAGGCACTTTTACGGGCTTTTGGGTAGATCGAATTGGGAGTTTTATGGGTTTTTGAGTACACAGATTGTCTATAGCAGAACGCATGGCAGGAAATCGAAGCTCAATTGCCTCTAGCTCCTTTAACAAGGTAGCTATGCGACAATTGGCGTTTTCGAGAAAATCACCATCACAACGGATAGAAATAGGAATGGGTGTACTTTCGACAAAATCAACATGATAGATAGGAATAGAAATAGGAATAGGTGTACACCTTATTGCAACAAGCGCAGGAACAGGATCATGCGGTTTGCTGCAGTGAAAAATCTTGCTGAATGACTTGATCCACCCGCAAAGCTCGCCGAAATAGGTGGAAATGGTGTCAGAAAAGAACCCTGACACGGCTGCAAAAGCCTGATATAAAAAAAAAAAAACCAAAAAGTTAGAAATCACTAGGGGCAATGATAATCTATTATATCATGTAACAATTTTTCATATTCTATTATATCATCTTTTAAAATGAAGAGTGCCTTCTAAGTTTTGAGGTTCAGTCATATAAATGATCAAGTGCCTTTTATTAGTCTTGAGATTTATGATCAAGTTCTGTTATATTCTGCATTTTCTATATATTTGTTGATGACAGGTAAAGTGCAACCAAGATGGTCAAACTTTGCATTTGTTCATTGGTACATGACTTTCATTGCATAATGTTTTTAAATGATTTATAAACCTCACAGTCACTTGTTTGGTAAGATTAATAAAATGTTTTCAAAATCTAATAATTGAAAATGTGAAAATACAATAGTAAAATGACATGATCGTCCTTCATAGATTTTTTTAATAGGCTGCATAGTAACCATATTGGCTGTTTATATTCTCATCATCACAAATAGTTTCTATGCAATCTGTAGTCTTGATGACATCCAATATTCATTTATCACATATACTTGCTGATGTCAGGCAAAATACCTAGTGTGTGTATGTATATATATGAATGCCTAAGTTACTTGTTGTAATACTGCATTAAATATAGAGATAATATAATTGCTACGATAACTAAACAGCCATAAATCACGAGTCTAATGACCTACTGGACCAATAAACAGACATTCATATAGCACCAATGTAACCAAGAGCAATTGCGATCACAGTTGTTAACAGCGCTCATTAGCGAATATTGTAGCGAAGCGATGGATCATCGCTATATGTGTTTGGCGCCTTCATAGCATGAAAAAAAGCAGGACTTTAGGTTTTTTTGTGTTTGTTTTAATATAAATAGCGATTGAATATAGTTATAAAATAGCTGGATTTTAGAGTTGTGTTAAATATCCATTCAAAATAGTGTATATACTAGAGAATTTTAATACAATCTACATAATATCGATTGAACATAGATAAAAAATAGTGAATTTCAAGAGGGTCCATTGGGCTGGTAGAATCTAATCTAATATGTTATAAAAAGTGACGACCATATTTAGGAGAAAAAACATGATTTCTTATGCCAATCCTCTGACCGAAAGATCATAATTCCCTCTTCCACCCCCACCCCCACCTAAACCCTTTCTCTACCAGCAGCTCCTGGTTGTCTAACAGAAGAAGTCTTTATAAAGCATAATCTTTTATGTATCAAGAATACAAGACAGGCATTGACTCTAGAAATCATGAACCCTAAACACACAAGTAAAAAACAAAAGGCCCTAATAATACAAAAAGAAATCATGAACTTAGTGCAAAAAAGAACAAAAGCCCTAATAATTGTTGTTAAACCAAACCCTAAACACACAACTAATATCCAAATTAAAATAGGCAAAAGATCATATCAACTGCTTATACCCACCCACCCACCCTGGTTGTCTAGCTATGATATGATATGATATGATGTAAACAAGAAGAAGTCTTTATAAAGCCTAATCTTTTATTTATTTATCAAGAATACAAGACAGTCATTGACTCTAGAAGAGCCCCAAAAATCCCTAATAATACAGAATGGACTTACTGCAAAACAGAACAAAAGCCCTAATTTTTGCTAAACCCTAAACACACACCTAGTATCGATAATTAAAACAGGAAAAAGAAATAAAATAGAAAAAGAAAGAAAGAAAGAATGGACTTACAGCATCATCGTTGGACCTCGAAACAGAAACAGAACCAGAAAATCGAAGATTCAACAATGCAAAAAACAATGCAATAATATGTATCAGAACAATCGCTGAGAGAATGTAAGCCATGGGAATAGAACAAGATGATGATGATGATGATGATGATTATTATTATTATTATTATTATTATTATTATTATTATTATTATTATTATTATTATTATTATTATTATTATTATTATTATTATTGCTAAAGAAAAAGAGAGAGAGAGAGAGAGAGAGAGAGAGAGAGATTGCAGCAGTAGTAGTAGTAGTATTGTAAAAGAAGAAGAAGAAAATAAAAGAATATGATGATGAATGATGATATTAGTTAGTGTCGCTTTATATAAGTTTGGCGGGTAATTTGGATAACCCTCTCTTTTTGTTAATTTAGTTCCGCTAAATATGGATTGGATAATTCTCCAATTTTATTTATTTATTATTTTTTTTTATGCAAACTAATAATTTTATTCCATGATTAAGAAAATTATATCAAGATAGCGGGTAGGCAAGCAACAAGCTGCGCCGCCACCCCTTTCTGAATAGCAAATCCTAATCTACTAAAAACGTAACCCTACCCACCTGGAGCCGAGACACTACTATGAATAACCCGTTGGACCCTGGTCAGGAAACGGGTAGCCTCCGGTGTCAATGAGCCAAAAGTATCAAAGGCCAAGGGTACAAAAATTTTATTTTATCAGTTTTTTTATTTTTTTTTAAAGTAAACTACATAAAAACCGACTAACCTACGAAAAACGGACACATGACTTCGTTGACAGGCATATTTTTGACGCCTAAGAGTCATCGCTGTAGGAAGACTGTCCAACGAATTTATATTTATCAGATCCATTATTATCTGGAAGTGCCAATGTTTTAATTGGATACGTATTTTTAACGCTATTTAAACGTTTAGCAAATTGTCATTTATAAAAGTTCTCATTTTAAAATTTATTTGAAAATAAGTTTGTTAAGCGAAATAGATTAAAAGTTTAAAAAGTTTAAGTTTTAAAAACTTTTAATTTAAGTTAAGTTAACTTGGTTAATTATTTATAAAGGAAAACTTAACTTGGTTAACTTTTCGTATTAGAGACTAACTAAACCATGATATAATTCCTTTTTTTTTTTTTTTTAAACTTTGACTTTCATTAAAAACCGGACAAGTCCTCAAACCGAGGACCGCCGCAACCAAACAACCAACTTACAACATATACAAAGGCAAGACAACCCAATCCTTCCACTTGACATCTTTAAATCTACTCATATGTTTGACCCAAAAAAAAAAACGACAAAAATTTTACACATGAGACCACCTCTTGCACTTTCGGGTCCTTATTGTTGAATATCTTTTTGTTTCGAGCCATCCAAATCTCCCATAGAGTAACAATGGTTATACCTTTAATAAGTTCTTTTCCATGCTTGTCCCCTTGATATGATTTGTGTAATTCCAACAAGTCACGAGTGTCGAAAGCAAAAAAATTGTTTAACCCGCACCACTTGGAAATAGATGCCCAAATACCATACGAGAACCCACACCCAGAAAACAAAGAGTTGTAGACTCTAGATCGAAATTACAAAGAGCGCAGACCTGGTCGTCACTAAAAACATTTCTTTTCGCTAAAGCAAGAGCCGTAGGAATACGGTTCATTTCGGCCCTCCACGCAAATACATTACACTTCAATGGAACCCACTTGAACTTGTACCAATTATCGTATCTTGTATTTTAGTTGTATTTATGTGATTCAGAAATAATAAATCATTTGTTAATTTAAAAGACTTAAAATCTGTTTTATAAATATAATTTCTTTTAAAATAGAAATAAGTTCATAGTTTGAAGTCATAATCTTCGTTTGTTTGACTCATTTGTGAAACTTATAATTAGTGTTCAATTAGTTATAATAATTATAATTAGAGCCATTATAATTATTTACAATTATAGTTAAAAGTCATTAACTATTTTCTTTTGTATAAATTATTTTGTAATATTTTTAATTAAATATCCAATTGGTAATATTTAGATTACCTAATCATGTTCATAGACGTTAATCATATTTAATCATATTATTTTGGATATGCGAGCTTAATATTAATACCATTTATCGTAAAAACTCTAATTCCCCAAATCGACATAGAAAACCCTAATGCCTTAGAACTCTAGATACCTTAGATTTTTAAGACACCCCTCTTATTAGTATTCTTATACGTTATAGGTTGAATTTTTCGGAATTCCCATTCTTTAGCTCACAACAGTTTAAGTTGGATTTCGATCGCTTTCGCAAACTGTAAGTATACTTATCCCCTTTTTGTTTTTCTTACACTTTTGGGGTGAAACATGTACACCTATTAAACTTACACTTACACATAGTCATAAACGTTTTTACATACAATTCATATACGTATAATGCTTTGGATTCTTCTGCTTTATGCTTAAACATAAACGTTGTATACTTGTAATCATTACATATTCATAAACATATTCATATACCTTTGGGATTGGCAACCCGACTAGTGAAAAGTACTTATGCATGTGGGAAAGAAAGTACCTATGCGTGTTGGAAGTCCTAGGTCTCGCCTAGTGGAAAGTACCTATGCATGTGGAAAGGAAAGTACCTATTCCTAGGTCATTCTTAATTCTTAGTCTTTATCATCATAGAGGTTAGATAGTCTTTGTCACCATAGAGGTTAGAAAGTCTTTGCCATCAAAGAGGTTAGATTTTGACTCGCATTGTGTGCTTACATGTTTATCTTATTTGCCTTGAATGAATCATGACACATGAATTGTAAATCATTTTCTTTAAACTATATTATACGTATACAAACCAAGTATGCTCACCAACGTTATTTATGTTGACAATTATTTTCGTACATGTTCCAGGTTGATTGTTAAGATACTTCATGTAAGACATTTGGACTTAGTAAAGACTTAATCTAGACAACGTGTGGAATTAGATTTGTATTTGATGAATATATGTAATTGTAAATTGAAGCATTTGAATAAAATATTTATACTTTAGTACCATGAGCTTTTGAACAATCGTCAATATGTGGCACATCGATGATTCCGCCATCGTTTGGGGTGTTACAGACTCCAACCGCACCAACCCATTCCCAAGAATCTTTGCTACCGGATAACCGAACAGATTCCGGCAAGGAAATTAAATGGGATGGCTCAAAGAGATCCTGAGCAGACGACGGATCCCTGCTCGAATGTGACATCCGGCAAAAATGAGGTAGTTCCATACGTATGTAACATAATTAATTAACGCGATAATGACATGTTTTAGCACTAAAATGATTAGTATAGTACACAAGCCCAACAAAGAATACACACGGAAATGTATTTCACTACATAGGTTTAATTAAAAAGCGAGGTACGTTGCTTAAAAAGTTAATAGTCCAGAACGGAAGGTTGGTGATTGTCCATCAGAAATAAAATAACCAAACACTATCTCGGACGACAGGGATATAAATAATTGGCCATTAATATTATTTTAGCGTTTTAGATGTTTAAAAATTCATATGGGAATCAAAACGTTAAATGTTCTGGTTAAAAATACTTTGCGCGTGTCGCCCTCGGTACGCGTATAAAATATACGAACACCCAACTAAAAATATAATTAACCGCGGAGCCTAAACTAGTCACTGTTTAGGGGCCATAGGAGGTTAATACGGTGTTCGGTATGTCTCGAAATTGGACCCGGACATAACCGAGCGCTACCCGAAAAAACTAATATGTATTATTATGAGATCTTAAAAGTCAAAATGTGATCTTTTATTTCACCCAATCAAACAAACTCCACCCCCGTCACCTACATATGTCACACCACGCCAATGCCGGAAACATGTGGCGCAACGCTCGAAAGCATATCAAAGTCTAGATTAACACAAACTATATTTAGTTAGAAAAAATCAATTTATTAGGATGTCGAAAATGAGTATCGCGTTACAATATTGCACAAAGCATTACATAAAACGATGAACATTAAGTTTCAATGTGGAGGTATTTCCGTTTATGTTCCAACCCGAGGGTAACAA
This sequence comes from Ambrosia trifida, assembly GCA_028751855.1. NCBI lineage: Eukaryota > Viridiplantae > Streptophyta > Magnoliopsida > Asterales > Asteraceae > Ambrosia > Ambrosia trifida. Next base: position 15,219,051 of record CM054122.1, read on the forward strand.
TGAATGAAACCCCGACCAGTATCCGACATCCCGAATTCCACCGCACTAGCCCCATATCTATTCAGCATTTAGTTACCTGAAAGATATGTTTAAAAAGACGTCAATATATAAAATATTGGTGAGTTCACAGGTTTTAGTTTCATAACAACAACATTTTCACAACCATCGACTCGACTCACTTTACCGTATAATTATTTTCCCATTAAATAATTATACTAGGATCTTGTCGATCGATATTTCGTTTTTTTTACAACATGTGCGAAACCTGCACAACTTGTGGCCTTTGTAAGGAGTAGCTAGCTCCTACAAACTATGATGATGAGCAATCCCCTGAGTCCCATAACCAAACCAAGACTAATAAATATGCCCCGCTCCAAGTCGTTTCTCGGAACCCAACAACTTAAGTTCAGAATACGTGCACCCCTGGCATACGCCAATGCATAATCGACGCTATCGATTAGGGGTGGGCCTTGTCAGGCACCAACAGTACTATCCAAATATTCCTTCGGTTTCATTTACCTGAATTAATGGTTACAGTAGTGAGGACTCAACCCCGAGTGGCGAACAAAACTCAAGTACTCATCATGCCACTCATCACATTTTAACCTTTGAAAACATTTCAACATGTGATAACTTTTGACAAACATATCTTTCCCCAGTTAAAACAGTAAAATGGGGCCGTGAAACTCACCTGATGTACAGCGTACAATCAATAGCAGAGAATAGCAACTCCGAGGTCAAGCACCTACGAACGTCCTAGTGCGTGTAAGTCACTAAGTCTATAGCTTGTGTTTTTCCGGCAAGTTGTACACCCAACTCCCAACACCACCATTTACGTATTATTCCCCGTTTAATTAAACATATGTCCTAGGTCCGTTGGTGATGGATTACCCTTTCTTACAAGTTATTTATATTCTCATTAATATTTCTTTAACTTGTATTATATTATCCTAGACTCGACTTCACTTAACGTATACTTATTTTCCCATTAAATAATTATACTTAAGATCGTATCGTTCGATATAATATTTTTAACGCTCGACTCGACTCGCCACACCGTATATTTACTTTCCCATTAAGTAAATATACTAGGATCTCGTCGATTCGGTATACTTGTATATATATATATATATTGTTTTCTTCACTCGACTCGACTCACCTTACCGTATATTTATTTTCCCATTTAAATAAATATACTAGGATCTCGTCCATTCGAATATATATATTTTCATTGTTAAGTCCATACGTTCGTTTTAACGTTTAATCGTTAGATTATTTAAGTTACTTTTCTCCCACGAATATTTTCCAACACTTAGGAAAGTGTTATGTATTTTTCACCCAAATCATATATTTTAAATCCTTAAAATATATTTATACTCATATTGACGTAATGATACATTTCCCGTCCGTTTGTTTTTACGTCCTAGTTCGTTAACATGTCCAAGTCCGATTACTTAACTTATATAGTTAATTTTTCCCAAGTTTTTCAATATGTGTATTCTAGGAATGCTATTCACCTCTTTAATTTCCTACACATATTACTTGGAAGTTTTATAAATCCTTTTGTATTTTTAACACAAGACTTGGTAACTTATATATAATAATGCTCCAACACTTTTATATTCCCATTTATATAAAAGTGTTCATTTTTATATAAGTTCTCCCAAGTTTTTAATTTGTCTAACATTTTTATAAAAACCTTTGTTTTTATACATATCCATATGTTAGAAAAGTCCATATTTTTATAAAACTCTATTTTATAAAAATACACTTTTATACAAAATACATGTGTATGAGTACTAGTATTTACCAAATCTTCCTTGGAAAATTATTATTTACACTTTTCGAGTTTGTAGACTTTGTTAATGTGGATTTTACAATACTTACTTTCTAACAAAAGTATCATTATAACAAGTCTTATATCTTTATGTTAAGATGATTAAAACCATTTTTAAGTTTATTCAAGTTCTATTAACAAGTTATCTCTAAATCACCATTTTCTTCAAGTATTCATGAATTTAATAAAAACTACAAGAATACTTAACATCCATCACCATAATTTCGATCATTACACACTAACTTAACACCATTTTAGTCTTTAAAAATCATATGTTTTATTAAGAAAAGCTTATTCAAGTTAACCCCTCGTACAATTTGCTTCAAGCTATTAAACATAAAGTTTTTAAAGACAAAACAAGATCAAGAATACTTACAACTAGCACAAGGCTAGGGAAGCTAAAAATACTTGATTTTGATGGAGTTTAGTATGTTCTTCCTATGTGGTTAAGCTCCAAGGTTGAAACACACAGTGGGGGTTTGGAAGATGGATGTTTATGAAGGAAATTTGGAGTGTTTTAAACTTGAAAGAAGTGTGTGTATGTGCCTTGGTAGTCCACGACTCAAAGAAAGAAGAAGAAGAAAGTTTTTGGCTTTTGTTTTCTCAAGTATAATGCCACATGCTCTTATAATCCTCCCATGATCTTCCCAAGATCACAAACAATCTAACTTGGATCCAATTTGTACTAAATAAATCTTGGATGGATTGTTTCTTGGAGGATGTTTGAGTGTGTTTGGAGCCGTGAGTTTTTAAAAGAAAAAAGAAAGGATTGCATCAATCTCTTTAAGGACATGAAATCTTATTATAAAATCAACTCTATATCCAACTCTAGATTGTAAATCCCTTATATTATGGAACCATGGTACAAGATGATCTTTGATAGATATGGATGAATATATTGGCCGATTCTTTTGTAGGATTTTAAAGGATTAATAAATCTTGTAAGGACACACAAAATCATTATCATATCTCCATCCATATCTTTCAAATCCTTCCTAGATTATATGTACAAAAGTAAGATTTTTAGGCAAGGGGAGGGGTTGGGGCCGGTTTTGGGTGGGTTTTTGTGGGGTCCACAACACAAAATATTTGCTACATAATATGTTAAGCTTCATACTTTAACGTTTGGGTGTCGTTCGGGTATTATTCGGATTTTATCTACGTGTTATTTGAACATTATAATAGCCTCTAATAACCCTTAAACATAGCCTAGTTTAAGTGTTAGTTGGTGAGTTAGGCTTTCGTTGGGTGAAATTATAAGTTATACGTGTACCGGGTGCGGTTCGCGCACTTTATTAGTTACCGGGAGATTTGTATGGAAAGTTTCACTTATGGTTTTGGAGTTCCAAAACACATTATATTTTGTGAAAATACCCTTTATTTTATATCCTGGGTGTCCGGGATCCTTTTCGTTTATTTAATTTTTTTTACCGGGTAATCACCAACGTCCGTACCGGACAAGTTTATTCGCACATGATCCTATCATGCTTCATCATTAAACGTGTGCATTCCTATGCATCTTATGGGGAATTTGCTATTCTCTACGGCATTAGTTAAATTAATCCAATTAATTTAAACATGCACTTAAACCGTTAATTACATATACTAATTATGTACGGAATCACATCGATTTTTGCCGGATGTTACAACATAGCTATTCCTTCTATATCTCAACCTAATATTGAAAGTATGGACTTAAGATTTGAATTGTTCAAGAATCATTATGATGTCTCAAAATTATTACGACCTTGCATTTAAATAATATGATATGGATTTAATAGTGGAATATTAATAAGTCAAAGGACTATTGTTGTACAGTTGAATAGTTGGGGGGGGGGGGAAGGTTGTAATAGTCTAAGAATTGTTAGTTGATTAGTCGTTAAATACGGTTAAAGGTAGTTAAAGGAAGTAATCGTCTAGTTTAACCGAATATTGTTGTCTTCTCCTCCTTCCCTTCTCTTATTCTCTGTATTCTTCCCATCATTAACAAACCATTAAAGCTCTGCTCGTAACATTGGTATCAGAGCCAATATCCTGTCAGAAGCTTGATTTCCGGCCATCATCATCTCTAATCAGCGATTAAGTCATCTCCTTCATTACTCTGTTCTTTAATTCTTTGATTCTTTCTATCGATTCTTTTATTAGCGTCGGACTGATCACTTGTGATCAATCCAATCCATAGCTGGATCAATTCGTGATCTTGCTATTCCAATTCATTCACAATTTCAGTCAATTTCATTGTCTTCTTCGTTCTTGATCCAATTTTTCATTTCCCGCCATTAGAACCCTAACCTGCAACATAATAATAATAATAATAATAATAATAATAGTATTACTATAAATTTTCAACACATTTCAACCCTTCATAATAATAATAATACAATCACTTTCAACATGACTACCAGAAGCCAGTCAGAAATCGAAAACACTATTCAAAACCATTCCACATCTCTTTTGAAATTTGAAGCTTTCATGGAGAAAACTGATAAATCTTTCCAAGAAATGAAACAATTAATGGAAAAATTATCTCTCAATCAGATTCATCCCAATATGCAAACATCAAGTAATTCAGGGTCTGGTGCATCAGACAATTCCAATTCAATCAATTCAAGAACTGAAAGGTTATACAGGCTTGGAAAGATAGAATTCCCTAAGTTTGATGGGAATGAGGTTGAGGACTGGATATGTAAGTGTGAGCATTTTTTTAATGTGGATGACACACCTAAGTCATTCAAGGTCAGGTATGCAACCATTAACCTTGATGGTAAAGCCATGAAATGGCATTCTTCCTTAGTGAAACAACTAACTAAGGATATGTTTGGCAAAACTAGCTGGTGGCTGGTAGCTGAAGGGTGGTAACTGGAAGCTTTTTAAATATATTTTGGTGATTGGAAGAGTAGCTGGAGCTTTTAATAAAATGTATAAAATGACCAAAATGGGTATAATTAAAAGCTTGTAAAGAAAGTTTTTATTTTATTTTTAAAATAGAATGGGTATTTGTGTCATTACTAATTAAAAGCTTGTAGCTAGTAGAGCTTTTTCTGAAAAGCTAGTACTAGTAGCTTTTTACTGTAGAACTTTTTTTCCTAACCTAAAAGCTTACAGCTCTTCAACCAAACAAGGCTTTTTATTGAGTAGGAGCTTTTTCTTAAAAGCTTGAAGCTTGAAGATCTTAAAAGCTCCTTGCCAAACATACCCTAAACCAATCTCAGAAGTAACGTGGTCTAAGTATTCTGGAAACATTATTGAAAGATTTTCAACAAATCAATTTAATGATGCTATGGGTATCCTTACATCTATTGTTCAGACTGGTGAATTAGAAGAGTTATGTGAAAGATTTGATGAAAATCTGTTGAGGGTCAATATTTGTGAAGAACATGCAGTCAGCATCTTCTTGAATGGGTTAAAACAAGAACTGGCTGGACCAGTAAGAATGTTTGAGCCAAAATCCATGAGAGAAGCCTATAAGTTTCCAAAGAAACAAGATATGGCCAACAAAACCTTACTAACTAAAAACAAAACCTATTCCACTGTCAACAACAAATATTATCCTAACCCTACACCCATTTCTTCTTTCAAACCTAATAACACTTATCCTGCAAACTCTAATTTCAAGACATCTTTAACCATTCTTCTAACCTAAAACCACCTGCTAATACGAGTCATTTACCCTTACTACCAACACCACCTATCAACCAAAGATTGAGCAATAACAAAAACAAACTTAACCTGCCTAATAAGGAAATGGAGGCCAAAAGATTGAGGGGAGAATGTTTTTGGTGCCCTGAAAAGTTCTCATCTACCCACAAATGCCCTAATAAACAGTTGTATGTTTTGGAAATTGAAGATGATGAAGAACAAGAGGAAACAGTCTGTCAAGAACCTTCAGAAATTATGATTGACACAACCAACAATGACCCTCTCATTTCAATACATGCTTTAACTGGTGTTGCCTCTTTTTCTACCATGCAAGTGGTTGGAAATATAGGTACAAAAGCTTTGCATATTTAAGGGAAAAGAGAACGTATCGAACTGTTGATATGGGCAAAAGATTACCTTACCTGTTTTGACACGGACCCGTTTGAGGTGGTTACCCGACACGACTGACCTTCCTATTTTGCCATCTCTAGCTATGAGCTATATCTTTATTTTCATCTTATGTTGCTGGCTGTCGGTTGTTTACAGGTTAACAAGAAGGCTTAAATCCATCAACGTATAAAGATGCTAATGGTGTGCAACAACTGAGGTGTAGTCGTAACATGTACTCTAATATATGGCTAATTGCATTAGAAACGAATTTTGTCAGTCTTTGGTAGCCAACCCTTTAGTCTAGAATTATACAAGTATCAAGATAACCTCTTTCATCAAAATGTCATTTGGTTTACGATTATATTGTCTTACCGTAATGACATTTATTCTTCATATTCGTATTTTACAAACGCTAATTTCGCAGTTAGACAATTGGATCTAACTGACATAGATCATTCCATATACTTAATTGCGTCTATTGTGGCTGTAGAGTCAACAACTCTGTCTTCTAATTTTACGTGGTGCAAAGTTATGAAAGTAATGATATTTTTTTTTAATTTATAAAATATCTATATATATATATATATATATATATTGCAAAGGGATTAATCCTACATGTCATACTCTTATGCAATCTAGATGCCACATAGGATGTGATGTTAATATCATTTATATACGAGATTTTTTAAAGAAAAAAATTACACCAAATTAACGAGCGTTTTATTATCTTTCCAACGAGTACAATAGTGCTATATAAAAATCGGAGAAAAAAATGACTATTTTTTGTAACCCGACAGGTATTGTGTCGGGTTTGGGATTAGTTTAAAAAAAATTGTGGGTTTGGGTCGGGTCTGGGATTAGGTGATACCCGACCCGATTACCCGAAACAACATACCCAAATACCCGAACTACATACCCGATCATATACCCATGAATTTTTTAACGCATCACATAACCCTTAGACTAATGCGTTCGATATTTCAATAATTAACTTTTTTTTTCTTATTTCATGTTAGTTCTTTTTAGAATGATCGATTACAAACTTCCGAATTCATTTGTAATGGCACTAGATTTATACCCCGGCGCAGAGATTCGTTTTTTTTTTATATTTGAATATGATAACTTATGGCAGAGATTTGTTTAAAATAATAATAATAATAATAATATATTTTATTATGTTATATTAGATATTTCAACCCGGGACGCTCTCAGGATAAAAACTAGTATGTTATATTTATATTTATATCACTTTAGTTACATTAATAATAATTGAAAGAGATAATAATCTTCAAACCTTGACTATTCCTTTGATTGAAATACAATTTATAATACATTGGGGATCATTCTAGATCTACATTTACGGGAAGGTAGTTAATTGCTAATTAATATGATTGATACAATAATATAGCAAGTTATAAATGATTATTCTATTACACCCCCGCAGTCGAAGCGGGAGGTGACCGGATGCTGAGACTGGACCGAAAATCTTCAAATAGAACACATGGAAGACCTTTTGTGAAGATGTCTGCGATCTGGTGGCGAGAAGGCATGTGGAGAATCCGAACTTGGCCGCGCTGAACCTTTTCCCGTACGAAGTGTATATCGAGCTCAATGTGCTTCGTGCGTTGGTGTTGGACCGGGTTACCCGATTGGTAGATGGCACTGACATTATCACAATAAACAATAGTCGCTTTAGAAGGAGGCCGTTGGAGCTCGAGAAGCAAATTACGTAGCCAGCAGATTTCAGCAATGTGACAACCTGCACCCTTCACTTTTCATAAATGTGTATAATTGGTTCCTCAACTATTTCAAAATTTTCATTTTTAACCCTCGTATTTTAATAGGATCAAAATTCACAATTTAATAAAACTTATAATTTTTATAAGTAAAAGTTTATTCGTTTTATACTCACATCTACACCCGAGCACGTATGTTTCCGATCTTGATACTCAAAGCCCTTAATTTCCGGTCCTAAAACAACTTAGAAACAGAAGGAAACAAGTCTATAAATTAAAATTGATTAAATTAAAAAAAAAAATTTTTAGCCCTCGCGGTCCGCTAAGACAGTCTCAGTCAAAGTCCCAGTCAAAGTCTCAGTCAGAGTCCCAGTCAATGTCCTAGTCAAAGTCTTAGTCAAAGAGTCAAAGTCCTAGTCAAATATTCAATTCATCATAAAACCTTACTTTATGGTGTTGACAAATTTTAATGGATAATTGAATCCAAAACTAGTATAAAAACCCACCTATGACCCATTACACTTTGCACCTCTAATTCAATTGTTTCAATTCGATTAAACTTTCCCTCATACCTTTCTTCTAGAGTATATTACTTCTACATTTGAAGCTTTGATTATAAGCTCTTGTAATTGGCGAATTAGAAGCTTGATATTTTTTCCTATTCGGTTTCTTTTCTTCTAAATTGGACTAGTTTCGTTGTTGAACATTTGGATTGCTCGCATTTTCACGCTCGCTTAGTCATCTAGTCATTTGGCGAAAGTGAGTATTTCCTATCCCCTTTTTGCTTTTATTCATTTTCGGGGTGTTACATGTACACTTATACAAATTACAAATACAAGTTTACATTTTTACAATACAATTCTAGTACTATGTGCATTTGCTTACATACGTGCATTATGCTTAGACACTACATGTAGAATACATTTGTACTTAGTGAAATCATTAACATTGTACAAGCCGGCCTTAACATTGGATAGCGCTATTGGATTGACAACCCGCCTAGGTTGATTCTCCCCCTTTTTCATCGGAGAATCCGTGGTCATTGTTAAGTTATTATCCATTTTTTGGATAAGTACACCGCCGTTCATTTAGTACATTATACAGTCACAGGATTGATTTCGCTCATTTGTATATTACATAGTTTACATAATTGCACTGTAGCTTTGCACTTGAATTGTATAACATTTTCCAACTTACTATATGTATTAAATCTAGGAATGCTCACCAACATTTCATATGTTGACAAAACTTATTTTGTACATGTTTCAGGTGCAGTTTGATCTTAGTACTATAGCATTGGATTTTAGTGCTTGCTTTTAATAATTTATTTTAAATTTCATGTTTTGTTCAGACTTTTGTATTTTTCCCATTTCATCCATGTAAGACAATTTGAATTATTCAATAATATATTTACATTTTTGTACCATGTGCTTTTGAACAATCGTCACTACGTGACACCTCGATGATTCCGCCATCGGTTGGGGTATTACAGATTGGTATCAGAGCCATGGTTATAGGGAATTAGGTTATTAGAATGTCTTTTAGCCTAGTCTATAACTAAGCTTACATTCACGAGTCCTCTCGTGTTTATTTCTCTTTATCCTATTATTTTCTTTCAAGATATTTTTTCTATGATTCTTTCTCGTTATTCTTTCGGTGTGTTGTTTAAAGAAGATGGTTCTTGTATTTCACAAACGAAACGATATCACCAAGTTAGGAGTGACATCCATACCTTGGTGATTAGTTTCACTCCTCTATATGTTATTTATCTTAGGAATATATCTTTGAGATAGGAGTGACATCCACACCTCAAAGAGTATTTCTTTCAAAAATGAACTTAACCACTAAGCTGGGAGTGATATCCTTAACTTAGTGATTGGTTTCATTCCACAATCGTTTTCAATTTTGAAATACATCTTTAAGTTAGGAGTGAAATCCAAATCTCAAGGATCTATTTTTGCATCTCGTTTTTAATCTCGCTAAAGTTTTGGAATTCACTATTGATGGGGCACATGCAATCTGGAAGGGTGAGCGCATGTATCCTGAGTTTTCTGTCTAGGCCTGGTATTTCGTATAAATCCCAATCAGACGAGGGACCCGTATACCTACCTGGGAACTCTTGAGATGAGCATTCACTTATAGGCTAAAGTACGCCCCCACAAGTCACTAGGAAATTTCAAATACTTGAGTTGGTCAAAGTTTCCTATGGAAATTCTTCCAATGTTTTATATCATTGATATTTATGTTTGTTTATCATTTGAAGATTCCATTTAATCACTTGATGTTTCATATGTCATTATCCCTTATCATCATTACTAAAACTTTTGTTCGATATATTATCGCATTAAAGCTTACACTATTTCACTTATGCTCATGATTTTTACACTATAAGGTATTACTCGTTTTGCGTTAAAACATTTTTACCCACGACTTAAGTTTTAAACTCTGTGTTTAACTTTGATCACATCCTGATTTTAGGAATGTTGCGTCATCATACAGTTAAAAATGAACATGGTTTTTCCAAACTTATTATTTCAACATGTTTTATACATTCATGTTTACAAACTTATTTGATCGAAGTCACAGTATATCCTCATATACCTAACACTAATATTGCTGCACCCAGTCTCCTAAGCCATAACCAACTACCATTAGTTAGAACTTCTTAGTCAGACTAAACTTATACATAATACCTACCTACACGATACGCACTAGTACACTACTATCTAAAACGATTAATTTGACAACTTATTCTATAAGTCTTTTCACAAAGCCTATTCGCCAAATTAGAACACACTTTTCATACACCTTGTGCCTTGAAACAAATAGCCCGCTATGAGCCCAAAGAGATGCCTTAACGATCCTGCAAATAAATGATCTTTCAATGTATAAATTTCGTAAAAGTTTGAAAATTTAAAGGTTTCAAGTTTACCCAGTCTTAACGGGTAACACTTCGATTTTCTCAACATTTCATAACAATTAAAAATTTCTGACTTTTCAACCTACAAGTTAAAGAAATGTTTAAATACAGAAAATTTTATTTTCCAAAATTCGTCAAGGCATCTGCGATCATTCACAACCTTCACATCATTTTAAATCTTGGTCTTTCGAAACACATTAGATTTACACACACTTCATGAAATGGTTTCATCTTGAATTTTATAAACTTGCATTGCATATTTTACAAATTAAATGTAAATCGGCATGTTTTCATATAACGTATCCAATATATGTTTTCGGGGAGAATTTGCAACTAATAATATACCTTATAACACTTTTCAAACTCGACTTCTCGTAAACACATGAAAATGTGTACCTACGAAATATTTTCAAGTGAACCTGTTTTGAACTTAAAACATTCTTCGGTTTCCAAAAAGTTATCCTCATACCTGTAGACTATACGTCTGTTCTGCGCACTTTCATTTACAGTAAATTTCATTATTTTTTTACACCATTCTATTTATAGTTACGTTCGTACATTATCTTATTATTTTTGGATTATTCTTTTGTTGGTAGTTATTTTCACGCGTTATTCGCAACTACATGTAGAATACATTTGTACTTAGTGAAATCATTAACATTGTACAAGCCGGCCTTAACATTGGATAGCGCTATTGGATTGACAACCCGCCTAGGTTGATTCTCCCCCTTTTTCATCGGAGAATCCGTGGTCATTGTTAAGTTATTATCCATTTTTTGGATAAGTACACCGCCGTTCATTTAGTACATTATACAGTCACAGGATTGATTTCGCTCATTTGTATATTACATAGTTTACATAATTGCACTGTAGCTTTGCACTTGAATTGTATAACATTTTCCAACTTACTATATGTATTAAATCTAGGAATGCTCACCAACATTTCATATGTTGACAAAACTTATTTTGTACATGTTTCAGGTGCAGTTTGATCTTAGTACTATAGCATTGGATTTTAGTGCTTGCTTTTAATAATTTATTTTAAATTTCATGTTTTGTTCAGACTTTTGTATTTTTCCCATTTCATCCATGTAAGACAATTTGAATTATTCAATAATATATTTACATTTTTGTACCATGTGCTTTTGAACAATCGTCACTACGTGACACCTCGATGATTCCGCCATCGGTTGGGGTATTACAGATTGGTATCAGAGCCATGGTTATAGGGAATTAGGTTATTAGAATGTCTTTTAGCCTAGTCTATAACTAAGCTTACATTCACGAGTCCTCTCGTGTTTATTTCTCTTTATCCTATTATTTTCTTTCAAGATATTTTTTCTATGATTCTTTCTCGTTATTCTTTCGGTGTGTTGTTTAAAGAAGATGGTTCTTGTATTTCACAAACGAAACGATATCACCAAGTTAGGAGTGACATCCATACCTTGGTGATTAGTTTCACTCCTCTATATGTTATTTATCTTAGGAATATATCTTTGAGATAGGAGTGACATCCACACCTCAAAGAGTATTTCTTTCAAAAATGAACTTAACCACTAAGCTGGGAGTGATATCCTTAACTTAGTGATTGGTTTCATTCCACAATCGTTTTCAATTTTGAAATACATCTTTAAGTTAGGAGTGAAATCCAAATCTCAAGGATCTATTTTTGCATCTCGTTTTTAATCTCGCTAAAGTTTTGGAATTCACTATTGATGGGGCACATGCAATCTGGAAGGGTGAGCGCATGTATCCTGAGTTTTCTGTCTAGGCCTGGTATTTCGTATAAATCCCAATCAGACGAGGGACCCGTATACCTACCTGGGAACTCTTGAGATGAGCATTCACTTATAGGCTAAAGTACGCCCCCACAAGTCACTAGGAAATTTCAAATACTTGAGTTGGTCAAAGTTTCCTATGGAAATTCTTCCAATGTTTTATATCATTGATATTTATGTTTGTTTATCATTTGAAGATTCCATTTAATCACTTGATGTTTCATATGTCATTATCCCTTATCATCATTACTAAAACTTTTGTTCGATATATTATCGCATTAAAGCTTACACTATTTCACTTATGCTCATGATTTTTACACTATAAGGTATTACTCGTTTTGCGTTAAAACATTTTTACCCACGACTTAAGTTTTAAACTCTGTGTTTAACTTTGATCACATCCTGATTTTAGGAATGTTGCGTCATCATACAGTTAAAAATGAACATGGTTTTTCCAAACTTATTATTTCAACATGTTTTATACATTCATGTTTACAAACTTATTTGATCGAAGTCACAGTATATCCTCATATACCTAACACTAATATTGCTGCACCCAGTCTCCTAAGCCATAACCAACTACCATTAGTTAGAACTTCTTAGTCAGACTAAACTTATACATAATACCTACCTACACGATACGCACTAGTACACTACTATCTAAAACGATTAATTTGACAACTTATTCTATAAGTCTTTTCACAAAGCCTATTTTGTACATGTTTCAGGTGCAGTTTGATTTTAGTACTATAGCATTGGATTTTAGTGCTTGCTTTTAATAATTTATTTTAAATTTCATGTTTTGTTCAGACTTTTGTATTTTTCCCATTTCATCCATGTAAGACAATTTGAATTATTCAATAATATATTTACATTTTAGTACCATGTGCTTTTGAACAATCGTCACTACGTGACACCTCGATGATTCCGCCATCGGTTGGGGTATTAATAGCATTGGATTTTAGTGCTTGCTTTTAATAATTTATTTTAAATTTCATGTTTTGTTCAGACTTTTGTATTTTTCCCATTTCATCCATGTAAGACAATTTGAATTATTCAATAATATATTTACATTTTAGTACCATGTGCTTTTGAACAATCGTCACTACGTGACACCTCGATGATTCCGCCATCGGTTGGGGTATTAATAGCATTGGATTTTAGTGCTTGCTTTTAATAATTTATTTTAAATTTCATGTTTTGTTCAGACTTTTGTATTTTTCCCATTTCATCCATGTAAGACAATTTGAATTATTCAATAATATATTTACATTTTAGTACCATGTGCTTTTGAACAATCGTCACTACGTGACACCTCAATGATTCCGCCATCGGTTGGGGTATTACAAGCAACAACATTGGCGACCCCGCGGTATTCAGCTTCAGCACTAGATCGAGAAATGGTTGGCTGGCGTTTAGAAGACCAGAACACCAGGTTATCCCCATAATAGACGCAATACCCGCTAGTTGAGCGGCGGGTATCAGGACAGCCAGCCCAGTCAGCGTTAGTGTAAGCTAGGAGCGTAGGATGTGGATGTGAACCAAGAGATAAACCATAAGTAGTAGTGCCCTGTATATATCTGATAATGCGTTTTAAGGCATTCCAATGATCTGTCTTTGGAGCATGCATGAACATACACACCTGCTGAACTGCATATCTGTAACACCCCAACCGATGGCGGAAACATCGAGGTGTCACGTAGTGACGATTGTTCAATAGTACATGGACTATATTGTAAATATTTAATAGTAAATAACTTCCATTGTTCAAAACGAAATACAAAGAGTCTTAATATAAATCTCAAACATAAATAATAAATGTTCACTTTTATTTAAGCACTAGGTCCAGCCTAAGCGTGAAAAGCAAGCAAGATCAAACTTCACCTGAAACATGTACAAAATAATTTGTCAACACATATAATGCATTGGTGAGTATATCCATTTTCGTTCAAACAGTAATTTGCAATTTGTGTGCCTTGATGTTTGTAATATGTAAAAGGGTCAAAATCAAGCCTCCCATCGTTCAATAATCGTTCACCCATCGTTCAAGAAAACCATAACAATGACCAAGGACTTAACTCGTTCACGTAAGTAACCAAGGGATATAATTCGTAGTACTACTCATTGTTAGGTGCGGCCCAAAGGTTAATGACTTTGACAAATCGTTCATACAATTCACACAAAACATATCAAAAAGCACATTGCGTTATAAATAATACGCGTAAGTTTAGTAATAATTGTACATGAGTCACCCCAAAAGAGTAAATAGTAAAAAGGGGAAAGATATACTCACAGTTTCGCTAAATATAAATTCCGAGAATGTTCGTCGTAAGGCTTAAGAATTTCGAAGAATTCAACCTATATATAAAAATACTAAATGAGGAAAATGACTTAAAAGTCTAAGTCAACCAATCATCTAAGGTATTAGGGCTTGCTAGACTCGTATTAGGGAAGATGAAATTGTTAGTAATAATGTGAATGACAGTTTTTGAAATAAGTATATTTACGATGAATTTAATAAATGACTAAAACTCTTATGTGTTTCACATATAGATATAAATTCCATTTTATAGAAAAAAAAATAATCCTGAAATAGAGTTAATAATTTATATTTAATTTAAACAATTTATTATTATATCTGATTTAAATATAAATATAATAAATAATATGAGATATGATCCAAAAATGATATTTTTATGAAAAATAATTATTTTATGATGTGAAATACTGAAAATAATATTTCCAAAATTTCTTTCAATTTATTTGCATTTAAAACCTATTTAATGAGTTTAAATGATGTTTTAATGATTAAAATTAGTAAAAATAACAAAAATAATCATTTTATAAGAAATTATATTTTATTACAGTTTATTATTCATAGAAATAAATCTCCAGAAAATTTGAGGTTAAAATCTCTTAAAATGAATTTTTAATCATTTAATTATGATTAAAACGATTAAATTCAATAAAAATATAAAATTGATTCATTTTCCGGAAAATAAAAGTGTGGAAATCTTATTTTAGATGTCAAGATGTTATGTCTAAATTTTCATAATTTTTGGAGCAAAATTGGAATTTCTATGATTAATATAAGATTTTTATACATGAATATATAAGTAATAAAAAAATAAACAAACAAAATAATTGTAAACAAAAAAAATATCCAAAACCCGGTTTTTAAGGGACTCGAACCCGGGTTTGCTGGTTTCCCCGGATCAGACCCAACCACTAGGCCAAGTCTCATTTTGTTGATTTAATCTAACCCAACTTTTATTTATAATATAACCCAACATCTTCTTCTTCCCCAATTATCTAGCCATGAACCCTAACCCTAACACAAAATCTAATAGCCCGATTCTAGTATGGTTAAGCCACGAGACCTTAGGGCTTTTAAAGATGATGAACACAAGATCAAAATGGCATTATAAAATCGGACTTACAAGGTGCTCTTCGAGGGCCGCGAGGGGGATACAAAAACCGGTAAAAGAACCAGATCGAGCAGCGTGTTAGAGGATGGTTTTGATTGTTTCCAGGTCGTTTAGAAGGGTATTGAGTGCAGATATCGAATGGAGAGTCTAATTTATATAGAAAACGAGTAGAAACGCACGTTATCATGCTTAATGATTTCCGACCGGTTACATACATAATAGGCCATTAAAAGCCCCTTAAAACAGCGTTTAAACGCATAATTATAAGTCAAAACATTTGATTAATGATGGAGAAAACCGTTGGGATGATAAAAGCGCTGAAAACGGACGGATATTAATGGTTTTATGGCCTTGCCGGAACCGAATTCCGGCGGCCGGAATTGTCCTTGGCCGGAATAGCGAGCAACAGCAGTTGATGTTTTTTTTTTTAAACTTTGGTGAAATGACAGAAATGGCCCCTCACAATTAACTTTAGTTAGTTTTAAGGTTTCCTAGTTAGTTTTCCCTTAATAAAATCTAACTAAGTTAACTATTCAAACTTAAAACTTTTATAAACTTGAATTTTTTTTGTGATAATTATTTTTTTCCGAATAACGTCACAACTTACGTGTTAGTTTAAATCGAGATCGAGATCCAAAATACATGTAAATAATATAACTTGAGTTTCGCACATTTATTACATTTGAAAACGACAATAATTACAAGAAATGTTTGAGGACTAAAATTGAAAATATTTGGGGGACTATTTTTGTAAATAAATTGAAAGTCGAAGGTGACGGATGTCACAATAACTTATATCTGGACGAGTAAACGTAAGGTACTGTAAGGCACCTGCTAAGCTCCTGTAAAGAGTCGGGTTATCAAAATCGGAACCAGCATGAGCCCCGAGCTTGGCATTGGTGTCAACGGGTGTGACGGCGGGTTTACAGTTTGACATTCCCGCACGCTCGATGATATCCGCGGCATAGCCCTGTTGGGATAAAAACATAGAATCGCCATGACGGGTAACAGAAATACCCAGGAAGAAACTGAGAACACCGAGATCCTTCATTGCGAATTCAGATGAGAGGAATCGCATAAAGTGCTCGCGAAGGGCCTGAGAAGATGTGACAAGTAGAATGTCGTCCACGTATAGCAGAAGATAAGCCGTGGAACCCTGGTGATGATAAATGAATAAAGACGCATCACACCCACTTTGTTTAAAACCCAAAGTAAGAACATAATCTGTGAATCGCTGGTACCAGGCCCGTGGGGCCTGTTTGAGGCCGTAGAGAGACTTTTTCAGACGGCATACATGGTCTGGGAAGTGTTGGTTGCGAAAACCCATGGGCTGATGCATGTAAACAGTCTCGTTAAGCGTGCCATGAAGAAACGCATTAGTGACATCCAATTGGTGTACGGGCCAAGAGTTTGACAAGGCAATAGATAAAACAGTCCGTATGGTAGCCGGCTTAACCACCAGACTAAAAGTGTCCCCACAATCAAATCCAACCTGCTGAGATCGTCCATCACAAACTAAGCGAGCTTTGTATCGCTCAAGAGTCTCGTCCGACCTGAATTTATGTTTAAAGAGCCACATGCTTCGAATGATGTTCATATGTGGCTGGCGCGGTACAAGCTCCCAAGTATCATTTTTAATAAGCGCTTGAAACTCATTGGTCATGGTGTTATGCCATTCCGGTATGGACAAGGTGAGAGTGGGGTTTTTGGGTATAGGACACACGGTAGTGGGGTTTTTGGGTGTGGACACGGTGGTGTTAAGGTTAAATATGTGTTTGGGTTTAAAAATACCATCCATTGCGCGGGTACGCATGGAGTGGGCAGGGACGGGTGCGGGCTGAGGTAAGGGGCTAGAAGTGGTATTGGCAGGTGGTAAGGTGGTCGTTGGGCTGGAGTGAGTAACAGGTGAGTTGGATGGGCCGGTAAGGGTAGATGTGGGTGAATTGGGCTGTGGAAAATGTTGCTGGGTAGGCGAGTGTAATGGGCCAGGTTGATGGGAGTTTGGGCCGGGAGGAGTAGAACGTGGGCTGGTAGCAGTTTGTGGGGGAGTGGGTTGGTGAATGGCGGGCCAGAGATAGGGTGAAAGTGTGTTTGTGAGAAAATCATAAGTATGATCAGTGGGTCTTGGTGAGTGGACCGAGTTAAATGGAAAAGAGGACTCATCAAACAGGACATGACGGGCAATAATGATGTTATTGTTTTTCAAGTCGTAGCATTTGTAGCCACGGTGAGTGTTGGGGTACCCGAGAAAGACACACGGGTAGAAGCGGTGTTGAAGTTTGTGAATAGTAGTGTAGGGGATGAGTGGGTAACAAAGGCAACCAAAGACCCGTAGGTGGTCATATGTGGGGTTACGGTGATAGAGTAGTAGGGTGGGAGTATGGTAGTGGTGAGTTTTGGATGGGGTGATGTTAATTAGGTATGTAGCGGTGTCAAGGGCGTGTGGCCATAAGTTTGTAGGTAGAGAGGATTGGGCCATAAGGGTGCAAATGATGTTATTGATGGAGCGTATTTTGCGCTCCGCCTTCCCGTTTTGAGGGGAAGTGTAGGGGCAAGATAGGCGGAAAAGGATTCCGTGTTTGGTGAAAAAGGTTTTGAAGTGGTGGTTAACATACTCGGTTCCATTGTCACACTGAAAAGTTTTTATTTTTCGTTGAAATTGGGTGTGAACAAGGGTGGTAAAGGTTTCAAAAGTGGAGTAGACTTGGGACTTGGTTGCAATGGGGAAGGTCCAAAGGAAATTGGTAAAGTCATCCAAAAATAGTACGTAATAACGGTGCCCCCCCCCCCCCGAGCTTAAAACTGGGGAGGTCCAAACATCACTATGCACAATATCAAATGGCTGTAAAGATGAATTATTAGATAAATGAAAAGGCAGTTTATGTAACATTTCGCACTAAATGGATATACGTTACGGATTAAAACGACAAGCCTTATTATTTTTGGTGATATTTTGAACCCCTATACGATGATAATTATTCACACACACACACACACACACATATATATATATAATAATAATAATAATAATAAGTTAAAAAAAAATCAGTTTCAATGCTTTGTCAAGTTTCTTAATTAAACCCAACCCAACAGCCCAATACCCCAGCCCAAATTGCATCCGGCCCACCTGGAAACCTGGGCCCAAACCCCCCTTCGTTATTTAAAAAAAAAAGGGGTGGAATGTTTCTGCTGGGTATCGAACCCGGACCAACTCAACACACACACACACGCGTTTCACCACCTAGACCACACCATTTAGTTGAATTTAACCCAACATTAATTATACTTAAGCACACTTTCCTTTCTCCTTTTTTCCTTCCCTTTCCACGATCAGCAGCTGCAGCAGGTTTCTTTTTTTTTTTTTTTTTTCTTTCTCATCTTTTTTTGACCAATTGATTAACACTATTTGTCACACCCTCGAATTTCCACGTGCGGGGTATTACCGCGAGGCGCGTAACACACCAGGATCCAAGTCAACGGTCACAATAAACAACACTATATGATACGTAAAAATGACATAATCAAACCATTAAGTTTTCATAAATGATCCAACGCTGCGGAAGCGTAAAACTTTATTACAACGTGAAATCAAAAGTACGAAAATCTGAAAATACTAAATGAGATGCACATGAATCCTAGACGCCGTGAGACTCCGTGCGCCTATCGTCAACTGCTACCTTAGCGACCTGAGACAAACATGCTAAAAACGTCAGCAAATAATGCCGGTGAGTTCACAGGTTTTTAAGTAAAACGTTTCACGAACTTTTGAAAGACCATCATGATACTACCGACCGATGAAAACACTCGTTAAATGTTTGAACTTCATAACGAACCTCCCAAACGAACTATCGCCCACCGAAGATAACGAACTACCATCCCATGGTCAACGAACTGCTTTACCATAGCTAACGAACTACCATCCCATGGCCAACGAACTACTATAACATAGCTAACGAACTACCACATAGAGGCTAACGAACTACCGCACCACGGCTAACGAACTGCCACAACATAGGCCATACAATACGGAACATAAATGAATACCTTGAATCCAAATGAACATTCCCAAAACGTAGTGAATATATGAGTACCCAAAACATAGTTGTCACGCCTTTTAGGAAAAACACATTTGACACACGTTTAAAGTACACAGCATGTTTTCTCCCCCGAAATTGTAAAACCAGTAAAAGAGTGGGGCCGTGAAACTCACCTTAGAGTGCGTCTTCTGGTAACTAGAATTCCAACACGTGTATGATAATCCCAACTAATGACAACCTATCAATGAGTTTACATAAGTGTAATGACTATTAACCCGAAGGCTAACTAGTCCCCGATTGTCCAGATCTTGACTACGTATGTTAAAAAGTGTGTTTAAACGTTAACCGGACATTCCAGACCGTCCCGACATCCCGTTGGTGACCCATTACCCTAACTAATCAAGTACACATAGATTATACACAAAGTTCAAGCATAAAACACTTAGTTCGTATCAAAAATCTCATTTTTGTTATCGTAGGGCCGAACGTGGCTTTGAGTGGTCGAAGGTGGCTTTAAACTTCCACCTTCGCCCCCTTTTTCCACCTTCGCCCCTTTTTATGGTTCATTCGCCCCTTGGTTTCCAGGTTCGACCCCTGGGAGTCCACCTTCGACCGTTCAGCTGGTCGAAGGTATTCCAGGTTCGCCCATGCTGTTAGATTTTCCCAAAAACGCGTCGAAAACATCCGAAAACATCACGAAACATCATGAGTTACAGCAGTCAAGCATCATTAACATATTCCTACGAAACCCTACCGATTTTACCCCAAAATCTATCCGTTTTTACAAGTTTCCTAAAATAGTAAATTATGGAGATGTCACATCATCATGCATGAAATCATTACCCAATTAGGAAACTTTCTAAATTTAATCAATCATCAGCTCATCATACTTAAATCATCATGAACAAGAAACCCCTATCATAACCTTATCATAACCATCCAAAAACAAGCCCTAAATCTAACTAAAACCCCTTTAATCGTCAAAACACCATCAACAATCAAAGGTAACATGTTTCAATCATAACCCATCATTAATAACAGCCCTAGGTTGTTATCATATCATCTATACAACAAGTAATCATCAAACAATGCATAATATCATATTAACACATGTTTAGTTTGCATAAAAACTCATTGTTTATGAATAGGTTTTATTTAGAAAGATATTAGGAAGGTTTTTACCCATAAAACATGTGGATATCAGATCTGGACCCTTGGGGTTTAGATGAAAACAAGTTAAAATTGTTTAAAAAGGATTTGGAATGAAGAACACACCTTAGATTTTCACTTGTAATGATTTAGAGAGTTAGGTTATGAAAAACAAGCTCAAAAACTCCTTCCCCAATGATAATAGCTGATAGAGAGTGTTTGGAGGCGTTTAGGGTTTGTGAAATGGTGAAAAATGGCTAAGGATGGTATTTATACCCAGTCCAGGTTCGCCCAGTTTATGTGGTCGAATGTGGAACTTTTCCACATTCGCCCCTTTTTAATGGTCGAATGTGGAATCTTTCCACATTCGCCCACTTTGTTTCCACATTCGCCCATTTCTCAAGTCCTATTTCCACATTCGCCCATTATTTCCACATTCAGGTCATCAGCACTTTTTAACACATGTTAACAGCACTTTTAACACATGTTAACCTTTTTCCAGTTTGTCGTGTTTAACGCATTCTAACACATCTTAACACATAAGAATGCATCCATAGTCTATACTTAGCATGTTTAGGCACGTATAATCATTTGTACATCATTTAAGCAAGTATAAGCATACAATTCACCACACGACCCATAATCTACACATATACTTAATTAGTTCATGTAATGTCACCAACAACGGAACCCGGTACTAGTGTATTCCCCAAAATGACTCCCAATGATCCTCCAGATCATTGAACCCTGGACAATCCTAATCTGACCCGACTCAACTAACCCAGTTAAGTTTGTTTATAAACGTTTCTCGCTAAGGTAGACTTATGTGTTCATAAAGTGTTGACTCAAACATGCCGGGTGTCACACTATTAACGCAACATTAACCACGATTTGACTTGGATTCGTGATTACCGGCCTATCAACCATCATTACACGTTCAATTAGCGTTTAATTCATACCAAATTTGGCTCGAGACGCGTCAATTTTAATAACAAGTCAATACTTACCAATCGAACACTCGAGCCACTACCCTATAAATTGAAGCCTTCCCGGACCATCCCAACTCGCCATTATCTCTTTCTCAATCCCCAATTATTCTGAAATATCCTCTGTTCGCGTTATATGAACGTGTGATTGACTTTTCACGTTGACTGACAAATCGAGGTCATTATATAATTGTAAGTGCGATTTCTTTGATGGGTTTCATTGATCGGCACCCACACAACAGAAACCCTATGATTAATCGGGTTAATGTTGTGTGGATTGCCCGATTGTAAAATCTAGGGCTCGAAATATTGAATTTGGGGAAGAACACTTTGTTATGATTCGTATTTATTTTATATAAACAACAAACAAACACAACCACTGGTCTAGACCAGGTGGTTGTGTCTTGTGCCTCATGTCAGAGCTACTCGGGTTCAAACCCCGGCTGTAGCAATTTTTTTTTGGTACTTTTTATGTTTTACTTAAAAACAAACAAAAACTTAATATATATATTACTAATATCTTATAAATTCATTTTAAAATATTAAAACTCCTTTAAAAATTTTACAAAAATTTTATCATGTTAATCTAGTGAAAAATCTTTACATACAATTTTTAGTTTTCAAAAATTAATTTATTTAATATATTTAATAAATAAATCAAGTTTATTCTATTTTATTTATAAAAATCGATTAAAATATCAAAACGATCTTATTAATTCCCACAAAAATTATTCTAAGTTTTCATAACAATAAACTTTTCTGAAATGATTTTTATTTCAGAAAAATCATTTATTTTATATTTTTAATCAATTTTTGTTAGATTTAATCATAATTAAATCATAAAAAATTCAATTTTTATTATTTTTGTACCAAAATTTTATACAATTTATTTTTAAATATTTAGAACAGAAATATGATTTTTAAAACAATAATTATTTAATTTTAGTATTTTTGAATATTAAAGTTAAATTTTGACAATTTGTAATAAATAGATTTAAAAATCTATTTTAAAGGAAATAATTTTATAAAAATTATTTTTGTACTTTAAACACATTATTGTGACCATCCTAAATTTAAATTTCATAAAAAGATTTTTGGTTATTTATTTACTAATATTCTCTCATTTATTAAACAATTTTCAAACAAGCATTTATCCCCAATTCGAAGCCCTAGAACTTATACATTTGTAGACTTGATAGACTTAGACATATTTATTACCTCATTATAGGGTGATACTTGATACATTTGGGCAACACACTATTTTCAACAGATATAACATTTTACCAAGGTGAGTTTTACATAGCCCCTTTTCTATTTATCACCATTTTTGGGGTGAAACATGTTACAACAATATTTATGCAATTCAATCATCAATGTGTCTTTGTGTATTTCTATGTTGCATTATGTCTTGAACATGACTAGGGTAAGCACAATTCTAGCATAAACATTCATCAACCAAACGGTATACATTGATAGATCTATTGGACTGACAATCCCACCCGGATACGTGCCTCCTACAAAGGTTGCGTGGGTGTTTGTTACTGCAATATAAACGAGTGAACCATGAGCGTATGGGATGTACCACAATTACAACAGTCAACAAGGTTGATTATGCACTCGATTTACTTCTAGTATGTTTTCGCATATGGACTAGATTGCCATGACACATGAATTGCACAACAATTTTATTCTAACATCAAAACCTATGTAATTCTCACCAACTTTTGTTGACCCAAAACATTTTCAACTTAACATGTTTCAGGTTCTATTTGCTTGAAGAATTGAAATGATGCTTGAAGATATGTGTATAGCTTTATTCCATTTGATGTACAAATTCTAGAACAATTGCATGTAATTCATTTAAATTATTTAATGAAATTTATTATTCACCATGAGCTACTGAACAATCATCAATACGTGACATCCCGATGTTTCCGTCATCGGTTGGGGTGTTACAGATTGGTATCAGAGCCATGGTTATAGGGAATTAGGTTATTAGAAAAATAATCTAGTCTATAACCATAGGATTTAACCAGTACTTGCTTCTTTTGCTTGCTATTCTCTATCTCCTACTTCTTATCTCTACTTTCATCCCTACAAGAAGGTTGCTCTCCATCACTGGATCCACTCTTAGACTAATAAGGCAAAAATCCTCAGGTTTAACCTGAACCACCTTGAGATCTCGTCGAAGTTCTAGATTTTAATAACGAACACGTGCAATCTGGAAGGGTGAACGCCTGTATTCTGAGTCTTCTGTCTAGGCTGGCATTGCGCATATATCCCAATCAGACGAGGGACCCGGATGCCTACCTGGGAATTCTCGGGATGAGTGTTCACTTATAGGCTAAAGCATGTCTTCATATGTTATTAGAATTTAGAATCTTTGATAAGTCAACGTTTTCGTTTATTCGTTTTAATTAATGAATAAATGATTACACTCCTTATATAACCTCATTGTGTCTCTTACAGATCATGCCTCCACGTCGCAGTGCCCGTCTTAACAGTGGTGAAAATCATGATGAAGGAAGTAGCAATCACAACCACAACCACGATACTAACCACAACAACAACAACAACAACAATGGTGTCGATGCTCAGCTAGCTGCAATCATTTCTCAACAAATGGCGCAGCAAATCGCAACTCTGGTTCCCAACTTACTAGCTCAAGTCATCCAGTTGAACGGCAACGGGAACGGCAACGGCAACGGGAATGGAAATGGACACCACAACGGGAATGGACTTCCAGCCTGTACCCTTAAACACTTTAATTCCTGTAATCCCCCAAAGTTCAGTGGAGAAGAAGGTGCTACAGGACTCCTACAATGGTTTGAGGGTATTGAGAATACCTTCATCAACAGTGAGTGCCCCGACAATTTTAAAGTCCGTTATGCCATGAGTGTTCTTCATAAACGAGCACTCACTTGGTGGAATGAAGAAAAACGCACTCGCGGAGCTGAAGCTGCACTAGCCTTAACTTGGGATCAAGCTAAAGACATTATGAAGGCAGAGTTCTGTCCTCGTAATGAAATTAAGAAGCTGGAAGATGAATTTCATGATCTTGCTCAAGACAGTGGGGAAAACCTTGCTTACAACACTCGTTTTCACGAACTTAGCTTACTGCTACCCCACAAGGTCACTCCCTTACCTATTGCAATCGAAAAATACATTGGTGGTTTACCGATGCAAATTCAAGACACAGTGTGGGGAAGGAACCCTGCTACTTTGGAAGAAGCAAAGCGTTTGGCTGCCACCCTAACAGATAACCATGTGAAGGCAGGAACCCTGACTCGTAAAGGGGAAAAGAAAAAGGATACTTCCCAACCTGCCGTTGAAATCAAAACTGAGGCCTCAACCAACGGAAAGAACAAGGTCAGGAATTTTGCAATAGACACCACTGCCCCACCCACCAAGAAACAATACAATGGGAAGCTACCTAAGTGTGACACCTGCCAGTATCACCACCCAACTCAAGTACCCTGTCGACAGTGCACCAATTGTCAAAGGTATGGGCATCTTGCGGAAGCTTGTCGAATCCCTGCTACAAACGCTCTTGATGCTCCAAACAACCCCGCTTGAGACCCTTCAGCTACATAACAGCAAGTCCCACCAATTGAATGATGTTTACTTCCTCTTTAATTCTATGTATTGACACTTTTGATTCAAATAATAAATTCAAGTATTATTATAACATCTGTGTGCATGCTTGTTTGAATGTGAATTAATTGCTATATCTACTTGCTTACTTGTACAACAATTAGTTGACTACCAAACAACCTACTTAACGATTGGTAGAGGTCATCATGTCTTTTCAACAGTCGGGAGAGGCCCTACCACCTGCTCAACGACTGGTGGGGACTATCAGACCTGCTCAACAATCAGAAAGTCATAAAAGGACGCAAAACCCTAATGTAAGGTAAATTAATAATTACGGTCCGGAACGTAATCATGAATTTACAGGTACATTAAGGTAGTGTGAAATTTTATCAAGAGTGTCGGTAGTCGACCAATTGCTAACCTAGTGTCTTCCTTTAACTTCGGGACGAAGTTCCTAAAAGTAGGGGAGACTGTAACATTTCGCACTAAATGGATATACGTTACGGATTAAAACGACAAGCCTTATTATTTTTGGTGATATTTTGAACCCCTATACGATGATAATTATTCACACACACACATATATATATATATATATAATAATAATAATAATAATAATAAGTTAAAAAAAAAATCAGTTTCAATGCTTTGTCAAGTTTCTTAATTAAACCCTACCCAACAGCCCAATACCCCAGCCCAGATTGCATCCGGCCCACCTGGAAACCTGGGCCCAAACCCCCCTTCGTTATTTAAAAAAAAAGGGGTGGAATGTTTCTGCTGGGTATTGAACCCGGACCAACTCAACACACACACACGCGTTTCACCACCTAGACCACACCATTTAGTTGAATTTAACCCAACATTAATTATACTTAAGCACACTTTCCTTTCTCCTTTTTTCCTTCCCTTTCCACGATCAGCAGCTGCAGCAGGTTTCTTTTTTTTTTTTCTTTCTCATCTTTTTTTGACCAATTGATTAACACTATTAACGCAACATTAACCATGATTTGACTTGGATTCGTGATTACCGGCCTATCAACCATCATTACACGTTCAATTAGCGTTTAATTCATACCAAATTTGGCTCGAGACGCGTCAATTTTAATAACAAGTCAATACTTACCAATCGAACACTCGAGCCACTACCCTATAAATTGAAGCCTTCCCGGACCATCCCAACTCGCCATTATCTCTTTCTCAATCCCCAATTATTCTGAAATATCCTCTGTTCGCGTTATATGAACGTGTGATTGACTTTTCACGTTGACTGACAAATCGAGGTCATTATATAATTGTAAGTGCGATTTCTTTGATGGGTTTCATTGATCGGCACCCACACAACAGAAACCCTATGATTAATCGGGTTAATGTTGTGTGGATTGCCCGATTGTAAAATCTAGGGCTCGAAATATTGAATTTGGGGAAGAACACTTTGTTATGATTCGTATTTATTTTATATAAACAACAAACAAACACAACCACTGGTCTAGACCAGGTGGTTGTGTCTTGTGCCTCATATCAGAGCTACTCGGGTTCAAACCCCGGCTGTAGCAATTTTTTTTGGTACTTTTTATGTTTTACTTAAAAACAAACAAAAACTTAATATATATATTACTAATATCTTATAAATTCATTTTAAAATATTAAAACTCCTTTAAAAATTTTACAAAAATTTTATCATGTTAATCTAGTGAAAAATCTTTACATACAATTTTTAGTTTTCAAAAATTAATTTATTTAATATATTTAATAAATAAATCAAGTTTATTCTATTTTATTTATAAAAATCGATTAAAATATCAAAACGATCTTATTAATTCCCACAAAAATTATTCTAAGTTTTCATAACAATAAACTTTTCTGAAATGATTTTTATTTCAGAAAAATCATTTATTTTATATTTTTAATCAATTTTTGTTAGATTTAATCATAATTAAATCATAAAAAATTCAATTTTTATTATTTTTGTACCAAAATTTTATACAATTTATTTTTAAATATTTAGAACAGAAATATGATTTTTAAAACAATAATTCTTTAATTTTAGTATTTTTGAATATTAAAGTTAAATTTTGACAATTTGTAATAAATAGATTTAAAAATCTATTTTAAAGGAAATAATTTTATAAAAATTATTTTTGTACTTTAAACACATTATTGTGACCATCCTAAATTTAAATTTCATAAAAAGATTTTTGGTTATTTATTTACTAATATTCTCTCATTTATTAAACAATTTTCAAACAAGCATTTATCCCCAATTCGAAGCCCTAGAACTTATACATTTGTAGACTTGATAGACTTAGACATATTTATTACCTCATTATAGGGTGATACTTGATACATTTGGGCAACACACTATTTTCAACAGATATAACATTTTACCAAGGTGAGTTTTACATAGCCCCTTTTCTATTTATCACCATTTTTGGGGTGAAACATGTTACAACAATATTTATGCAATTCAATCATCAATGTGTCTTTGTGTATTTCTATGTTGCATTATGTCTTGAACATGACTAGGGTAAGCACAATTCTAGCATAAACATTCATCAACCAAACGGTATACATTGATAGATCTATTGGACTGACAATCCCACCCGGATACGTGCCTCCTACAAAGGTTGCGTGGGTGTTTGTTACTGCAATATAAACGAGTGAACCATGAGCGTATGGGATGTACCACAATTACAACAGTCAACAAGGTTGATTATGCACTCGATTTACTTCTAGTATGTTTTCGCATATGGACTAGATTGCCATGACACATGAATTGCACAACAATTTTATTCTAACATCAAAACCTATGTAATTCTCACCAACTTTTGTTGACCCAAAACATTTTCAACTTAACATGTTTCAGGTTCTATTTGCTTGAAGAATTGAAATGATGCTTGAAGATATGTGTATAGCTTTATTCCATTTGATGTACAAATTCTAGAACAATTGCATGTAATTCATTTAAATTATTTAATGAAATTTATTATTCACCATGAGCTACTGAACAATCATCAATACGTGACATCCCGATGTTTCCGTCATCGGTTGGGGTGTTACAGATTGGTATCAGAGCCATGGTTATAGGGAATTAGGTTATTAGAAAAATAATCTAGTCTATAACCATAGGATTTAACCAGTACTTGCTTCTTTTGCTTGCTATTCTCTATCTCCTACTTCTTATCTCTACTTTCATCCCTACAAGAAGGTTGCTCTCCATCACTGGATCCACTCTTAGACTAATAAGGCAAAAATCCTCAGGTTTAACCTGAACCACCTTGAGATCTCGTCGAAGTTCTAGATTTTAATAACGAACACGTGCAATCTGGAAGGGTGAACGCCTGTATTCTGAGTCTTCTGTCTAGGCTGGCATTGCGCATATATCCCAATCAGACGAGGGACCCGGATGCCTACCTGGGAATTCTCGGGATGAGTGTTCACTTATAGGCTAAAGCATGTCTTCATATGTTATTAGAATTTAGAATCTTTGATAAGTCAACGTTTTCGTTTATTCGTTTTAATTAATGAATAAATGATTACACTCCTTATATAACCTCATTGTGTCTCTTACAGATCATGCCTCCACGTCGCAGTGCCCGTCTTAACAGTGGTGAAAATCATGATGAAGGAAGTAGCAATCACAACCACAACCACGATACTAACCACAACAACAACAACAACAACAATGGTGTCGATGCTCAGCTAGCTGCAATCATTTCTCAACAAATGGCGCAGCAAATCGCAACTCTGGTTCCCAACTTACTAGCTCAAGTCATCCAGTTGAACGGCAACGGGAACGGCAACGGCAACGGGAATGGAAATGGACACCACAACGGGAATGGACTTCCAGCCTGTACCCTTAAACACTTTAATTCCTGTAATCCCCCAAAGTTCAGTGGAGAAGAAGGTGCTACAGGACTCCTACAATGGTTTGAGGGTATTGAGAATACCTTCATCAACAGTGAGTGCCCCGACAATTTTAAAGTCCGTTATGCCATGAGTGTTCTTCATAAACGAGCACTCACTTGGTGGAATGAAGAAAAACGCACTCGCGGAGCTGAAGCTGCACTAGCCTTAACTTGGGATCAAGCTAAAGACATTATGAAGGCAGAGTTCTGTCCTCGTAATGAAATTAAGAAGCTGGAAGATGAATTTCATGATCTTGCTCAAGACAGTGGGGAAAACCTTGCTTACAACACTCGTTTTCACGAACTTAGCTTACTGCTACCCCACAAGGTCACTCCCTTACCTATTGCAATCGAAAAATACATTGGTGGTTTACCGATGCAAATTCAAGACACAGTGTGGGGAAGGAACCCTGCTACTTTGGAAGAAGCAAAGCGTTTGGCTGCCACCCTAACAGATAACCATGTGAAGGCAGGAACCCTGACTCGTAAAGGGGAAAAGAAAAAGGATACTTCCCAACCTGCCGTTGAAATCAAAACTGAGGCCTCAACCAACGGAAAGAACAAGGTCAGGAATTTTGCAATAGACACCACTGCCCCACCCACCAAGAAACAATACAATGGGAAGCTACCTAAGTGTGACACCTGCCAGTATCACCACCCAACTCAAGTACCCTGTCGACAGTGCACCAATTGTCAAAGGTATGGGCATCTTGCGGAAGCTTGTCGAATCCCTGCTACAAACGCTCTTGATGCTCCAAACAACCCCGCTTGAGACCCTTCAGCTACATAACAGCAAGTCCCACCAATTGAATGATGTTTACTTCCTCTTTAATTCTATGTATTGACACTTTTGATTCAAATAATAAATTCAAGTATTATTATAACATCTGTGTGCATGCTTGTTTGAATGTGAATTAATTACTATATCTACTTGCTTACTTGTACAACAATTAGTTGACTACCAAACAACCTACTTAACGATTGGTAGAGGTCATCATGTCTTTTCAACAGTCGGGAGAGGCCCTACCACCTGCTCAACGACTGGTGGGGACTATCAGACCTACTCAACAATCAGAAAGTCATAAAAGGACGCAAAACCCTAATGTAAGGTAAATTAATAATTACGGTCCGGAACGTAATCATGAATTTACAGGTACATTAAGGTAGTGTGAAATTTTATCAAGAGTGTCGGTAGTCGACCAATTGCTAACCTAGTGTCTTCCTTTAACTTCGGGACGAAGTTCCTAAAAGTAGGGGAGACTGTAACATTTCGCACTAAATGGATATACGTTACGGATTAAAACGACAAGCCTTATTATTTTTGGTGATATTTTGAACCCCTTTACGATGATAATTATTCACACACACACACACATATATATATATATATATATATATAATAATAATAAGTTAAAAAAAAAAATCAGTTTCAATGCTTTGTCAAGTTTCTTAATTAAACCCTACCCAACAGCCCAATACCCCAGCCCAGATTGCATCCGGCCCACCTGGAAACCTGGGCCCAAACCCCCCTTCGTTATTTAAAAAAAAAGGGGTGGAATGTTTCTGCTGGGTATTGAACCCGGACCAACTCAACACACACACACGCGTTTCACCACCTAGACCACACCATTTAGTTGAATTTAACCCAACATTAATTATACTTAAGCACACTTTCCTTTCTCCTTTTTTCCTTCCCTTTCCACGATCAGCAGCTGCAGCAGGTTTCTTTTTTTTTTTTTTTTCTTTCTCATCTTTTTTTGACCAATTGATTAACACTATTAACGCAACATTAACCATGATTTGACTTGGATTCGTGATTACCGGCCTATCAACCATCATTACACGTTCAATTAGCGTTTAATTCATACCAAATTTGGCTCGAGACGCGTCAATTTTAATAACAAGTCAATACTTACCAATCGAACACTCGAGCCACTACCCTATAAATTGAAGCCTTCCCGGACCATCCCAACTCGCCATTATCTCTTTCTCAATCCCCAATTATTCTGAAATATCCTCTGTTCGCGTTATATGAACGTGTGATTGACTTTTCACGTTGACTGACAAATCGAGGTCATTATATAATTGTAAGTGCGATTTCTTTGATGGGTTTCATTGATCGGCACCCACACAACAGAAACCCTATGATTAATCGGGTTAATGTTGTGTGGATTGCCCGATTGTAAAATCTAGGGCTCGAAATATTGAATTTGGGGAAGAACACTTTGTTATGATTCGTATTTATTTTATATAAACAACAAACAAACACAACCACTGGTCTAGACCAGGTGGTTGTGTCTTGTGCCTCATATCAGAGCTACTCGGGTTCAAACCCCGGCTGTAGCAATTTTTTTTTGGTACTTTTTATGTTTTACTTAAAAACAAACAAAAACTTAATATATATATTACTAATATCTTATAAATTCATTTTAAAATATTAAAACTCCTTTAAAAATTTTACAAAAATTTTATCATGTTAATCTAGTGAAAAATCTTTACATACAATTTTTAGTTTTCAAAAATTAATTTATTTAATATATTTAATAAATAAATCAAGTTTATTCTATTTTATTTATAAAAATCGATTAAAATATCAAAACGATCTTATTAATTCCCACAAAAATTATTCTAAGTTTTCATAACAATAAACTTTTCTGAAATGATTTTTATTTCAGAAAAATCATTTATTTTATATTTTTAATCAATTTTTGTTAGATTTAATCATAATTAAATCATAAAAAATTCAATTTTTATTATTTTTGTACCAAAATTTTATACAATTTATTTTTAAATATTTAGAACAGAAATATGATTTTTAAAACAATAATTCTTTAATTTTAGTATTTTTGAATATTAAAGTTAAATTTTGACAATTTGTAATAAATAGATTTAAAAATCTATTTTAAAGGAAATAATTTTATAAAAATTATTTTTGTACTTTAAACACATTATTGTGACCATCCTAAATTTAAATTTCATAAAAAGATTTTTGGTTATTTATTTACTAATATTCTCACATTTATTAAACAATTTTCAAACAAGCATTTATCCCCAATTCGAAGCCCTAGAACTTATACATTTGTAGACTTGATAGACTTAGACATATTTATTACCTCATTATAGGGTGATACTTGATACATTTGGGCAACACACTATTTTCAACAGATATAACATTTTACCAAGGTGAGTTTTACATAGCCCCTTTTCTATTTATCACCATTTTTGGGGTGAAACATGTTACAACAATATTTATGCAATTCAATCATCAATGTGTCTTTGTGTATTTCTATGTTGCATTATGTCTTGAACATGACTAGGGTAAGCACAATTCTAGCATAAACATTCATCAACCAAACGGTATACATTGATAGATCTATTGGACTGACAATCCCACCCGGATACGTGCCTCCTACAAAGGTTGCGTGGGTGTTTGTTACTGCAATATAAACGAGTGAACCATGAGCGTATGGGATGTACCACAATTACAACAGTCAACAAGGTTGATTATGCACTCGATTTACTTCTAGTATGTTTTCGCATATGGACTAGATTGCCATGACACATGAATTGCACAACAATTTTATTCTAACATCAAAACCTATGTAATTCTCACCAACTTTTGTTGACCCAAAACATTTTCAACTTAACATGTTTCAGGTTCTATTTGCTTGAAGAATTGAAATGATGCTTGAAGATATGTGTATAGCTTTATTCCATTTGATGTACAAATTCTAGAACAATTGCATGTAATTCATTTAAATTATTTAATGAAATTTATTATTCACCATGAGCTACTGAACAATCATCAATACGTGACATCCCGATGTTTCCGCCATCGGTTGGGGTGTTACAGTTTAGTACTCTTGCCAAACACACAAGGTTCACAAACATTTTTATTCAAAGACTTAAAAACAATTGACTTAGAATTCTTCAAAATTTGTAATAAAGCCGGGCCAGGGTGGCCAAGGCGTTGGTGCCAAAGACTTGAGGACTGAGCAGCAGTTGTGGAGGTGGAGAAACAGTGATGGTCTTGGGAGAAGGTATAGAGGTCACCGCTGCTGTTGCACCGGAGCATAGGGGCCCGGGTCTTGTAGTCCTTCACAAGAAAACCAAAGGGGTCAAATTCAACAGACACGGAATTATTACGGGTAAATTGACGAACAAATATGAGTTTGTGAATTAATTTAGGGGCATAAAGTACGCGGTCTAATTTAAAGGGTGGGTAAGGTTTGGGGAAGGTCTGAGGGCCATGTCCAAGTACCGGTATGGAAGCGCCATTTCCAACAATAATATTTTCATTCAAGCGATTATTAAAAATAATACTAAAGTTACCTGCATTAGGATCCATGCTTATGGTAGCCCCGGTGTCCATTACGCCATTGTTATACTCAGGAGGGTTGAGCGACATGGTATAAAGGGCCTGTTGAATGTCCGTGGGTGTATAGGATGCAGCCGCAGCAGTGTGATTTTGATTGGGGCGGGGGCCGAGTATGCTGTTTGAGGTTTGTGATTGGTTAGTGGGTGGGTTGGATGGGTATGGGCAAGGTGGATGGATAGACCATTGTAGCCATTGGTTAGGATTAGGGAATGGAGGAGTCTGGTTCGGCCATGGGGAGTAGGAAGAGTAGTGATAAGGTGAAGGTGGCCACAGATGGTATTGTGCGGGTGAACGTCCACGGCCATAGTTTTGGTACCGGCCACGACCGCGGCCGCGAGAGCGACCTCGTCCACGAGACCGATCCGAGGAGTAATGGGGGGTTTCAGCGGGGTAGTGAGGCTGAGATGGTTGGGTCGGGTTGTTAGGGGCAGTACTCGGCTGTTTGGAGTTTGAGGCGGCAAGAGCCTGAGAAGCATGTTGAGCCGCAAAAGCGGCTTGCTCGGCTTTTTGGTCTTCAACCATACAAAGCTGTGAACGGACATAATAAAATGATGGTGTGGGATCCTTTTGTTGCAAGATAGTAGAGATGCCCTCATAGGCTTCAGTGAGACCGGCTAAAAGTTGTAGAACCAAACGCTTATTGTCGACGGGAGCACCGACATTAGCGAGTTGGTCGGCGATGGACTTGATTGCTTAACAATAGGATGTCATGTTAGGAAAATTGGCAAGGCGGGTGGTGGAAAAACGTTGAGTAAGATGGAGGGCTCTAGCGGTTTTATTGTCTTGAAAAAGGTCTTGAATAGTCGCCCACGCATCGTAGGCGGTATTACCCGGGACCATGGCTGTGTTGCGGATGTCATCCGAGACCGTACTATATATCCATTGTAGAACAATGGCGTCAAGACGGGCCCAAAGTTCATCCGTGGTTGAAGAAGAAGGTGTGGGTCAAGGACTTGAAACGCGCGACAATGGATGCGAAAAAGTTCGCACCAATTGACATATTGGCTGCTGTCCCAGTCCAAGACAATAGGAATGAAATTCTTAATGTTGGAGACGGTCACCGCCGGGTGAAGTTTGAAGTCCGAGGAAGTGGAATTGGGAGGATCGGTAGTCATGTGTGGTAAGAGATGGCAAACAGAAAGTTATGTGATAGAGTATAGGTAGAAGTAAAGGGGTAAAACAGAATGGAACAGAGGTGGGATGTAACCGGAAAAGAAAACCGGTGGGAAGAGAGGGGTGACCGGCGGTGAATGTGGAGCGGAAGGTGGAGGGATTGGTTAGGCAATATCTCTTGATACCATGAAAGAGATAATAATCTTCAAACCTTGACTATTCCTTTGATTGAGATACAATTTATAATACATTGGGGATCATTCTAGATTCACATTTACAGGAAGGTAATTAATTGCTAATTAATATGATTGATACAATAATATAGCAAGTTATAAATGATTATTCTATTAATAATCATCATCATACTATTTTAAATAAAAACAGTCGAATTTTCATTCAACTTAGTGATATTCATCACCACAAATGTAACAAAAACAAAATTAAATCAAGAATCTAGATTGCTTAAATCCGTTGATATCGTTAACCTTCTTGCTGTCTTCTGGAACTCACTGTAAAAAATAAAAAAAAAGTTACATCAGTTTAAAAGATTAAAAACATTCAAATTTGCTAAAAGATATTAGGATCTTGAACTCACCCAAATGGTTCATCCCCAATCTGTTTTAGAGTTCCTGTTGAATCCGAATAACGAACCCGGTTCGGGCTTATAGATCGTTCGATTTCGAACATGTTACCGAGTTTCTTGCATAATTCTTCGTAGGAATCGAGTAACGAGAGATCAAGAGTTCGACCCACGTCTTCTGATTCCATGAAAACCTTACAATGGCCCGTATGCCTTTGAGATATTTGTTGCTCGGTAAGAATGGGCTGACCGAAGAGTAAAAACTGGGATGTTTTAGCTGTTTTAGGGGTTTCGGGCTCTTTCGAGGCGGTGGTTGAGTTCCCGATTGTTAACAAACATGAAACGGGCTCGGATTGGGCTTTGTGGAAGGACGGGTTGGAATGGGAGGGCTTCATTGCGGTCGGGGAAAAACCCGAATTGGGTTTGGTATTGACTTTTTTTTTTTTTTTTTTTTTTTACTAAATATGTTTTTCCATTAATAAAAAAAGGGTAAATTACATAAGGATGGTAGGTAGGCGGGCAACAAGCTGCGCCGCCACCCCTTTTTGAATAGAAAATCCCAATCTGCTGAAAACAAAACCCCGCCCTTGGGGGGTGGAAAAGTTGCTGTGCACTACTCGTTGAACCCGAGTCAAAAACCGCACCGCCTCCGGTGCCAAGGAACCAAACGTGTCGAAGGCCAAGGGAACGAAAACATGTTGATTATCCTCACATGCTTTAGCATGTTTTTCCACTTTCTTGGATTCAGCTCTCATGACCGCTTGCCCGGTCACAAACCCACTATCTCGA
Organism: Ambrosia trifida; assembly: GCA_028751855.1. Lineage (NCBI taxonomy): Eukaryota > Viridiplantae > Streptophyta > Magnoliopsida > Asterales > Asteraceae > Ambrosia > Ambrosia trifida. The sequence continues at coordinate 15,255,310 of CM054122.1, forward strand.
AGCCCAACAAGGGGGGACACCCCGGTAAGATCAACACATGCATGTTTCCCACCTTCCCAACCAAAAACTAAGATGTCAGCTGGGCGCAAGGTGGACCTCCCCTCCGCGGGGTCTGTGAGAAAATTAACTGACGCCTCTTTTCTTGCGGAGATCCCTGCTCTTCTAAGGATGTCTGCCAAAACATCCCGGACAAAATCGTGCCGATATTTAAACCCTGGCAATTCCTTACAATGCAACGCATGTTCCCCATACTTATCAAGGCATGCTTTGCGGCAAACGGGGCAAATTTCATCATCGGGGAAAATGGGTATCATCAGCCGGTATTTAAGGATTGCCCTGTACTCTACTGCCGACATCCGTTGCCCCAAGCCTTCGATAGGTAACACAGTAAGGAAGTCCCGGGCGTGAGGCTGTTGCAAGCATTCTAAGACGGCCTTCTGACGGACGGACAGACGGAAATCCTCCTCCAAACTTTGTGCGATTCGGTTATAAAGAGCATTCGCCAGAGTTTTTTGTGGCTTTTTGGGGGCGGTGTCCTTATTAAAGAAACCGCCAATATCAAAGTCAGGAAGGGATCGTTGTAAAAGTTCAATAGCGCCAGAATAATCCGTGTCAATGTGAGCAACCCCACTGTTACGTAATATGTGGTCTTGCAGCCCCCAGGACTGGGACCTGGAGGCCACAAAAGCATAGGCAGCCACGTCCCGGGCTGAGGAGAGACCTAACCCACCAAGTCGAAGCGGTAAAGTCGCAACCCGCCACTGGAGGTCCCCAAAAAAAGCCCCCCCACAGACAACAATGTCTTCTATGGCCTCCCGAAGGCCTTTGTCGAAACGGGAAACAGCATTTTCCACAAAGGGAGGCTGACAGGTACGCAAACCGAAGAGCAACTTGGCCACACCCATACATGATCTAAGCAATAGAAGCTCGCTCTGGGGATCCCGCAATCTAGGAAGGAGTCCCATGAGGTCAACAGCTCGCGCCGCCCTTTTAGCAGATAGATCACTTATGAAACCTGCGTCACGGCTAACTGCCCCACCAAGCAGTTTGACCCCCCGATCCGGTCTGCCAATGTCACTAGGAAACAGACCTGGCCGGATCTTGCCCCCATCACACGACGGCCAGAAAACCTCAGTTTTTCTAATATTGAGTTGGAGCCCTAGAGATGGCCCCTCCTTGCTAATAATGTCAAGTGCTTTAGCCACCTGAACAGAATCCCCGATAATCGTCCCGTCATCTAAGTACCAAGCATGGAAGGGAAGGTCGCAATCGGATCGGGGGGTCAAACTGCTCCCTGCATGCTAGCAGGATGATATTGAAGGGAAGGTCGCCCCGATAATCGTGTATTGACTTGGATATCTGAGAGAGATAAACCATAATGTGTGTGCCTGGCTCCCTGCATGCTAGCAGGATGATATTGAAGGTTCAGATTCTCCAGGAGTTGGTAGCCGAAAAGTCCGGTGGTGGGCCCGCCATAGAGGTGCGGATGGGGTCTGCACAACGCAGGAATTGGGATCGGGATTTGGGGCTCCATTTGGTAATCGGGGTGTTGGGATGGTCTGCATTTCTTTCGGGGCGGTGAGAAAGGAGACATATGGATCGCGGGCATTGTGGATACTAGTATACATATATATATGTTTAACATTCATCCGTTTTACTTTTACATGGAGACATTCAAAATTTTAGGGATGCAATTTGGTTAGTTGATGTGTATGCTGTAGCTTTCTCAACATTATCTTTAGTAACTAACTTTAGTTGAACTAAATACTACGAAAAACATTTCCCATTTGCAACAATATTAAAAACATTTCCCATTTGCAACAAACCGATTGCTCCCAACCGAAGAAAGTTCAAACGATTCTTCTAATTATTATTTTAGAAGATGCATACATGATAAACACTTGGACTAGTCTATGATCATGATGTTTCTTTTAATCTTTTTTTTTATGACTTGAGAGATTTAATTAAATAACATGTTTTTCCTTTGGTGTTGTGTCTCCTTTTATAGTTTTGGACAGTATTAAGGTATGACAGTTGAATTAATTTATTCCATCATAATATTATTATAGGGGTTCACTTTATCCCCCCACCCTAAAAAAGCATTAAAAATTCTTTACTAAGGATACATGCACACTTATAAGCTAAATAACTTGAATCAAACAAAATCGAGCTAAAGAACTAGGCTAAATTCTCAATCACACTTAGTTGTTTTACTTCCTGTACCTTCCCCATGATGCACTCGTCCCAAACAGCTTCGACCAACAATCGTTCGAGTCTGTTTGACAAAACGTTGCGGTTTGCTATGGTCACTGGACCATTGATCTCTTAACTAGCGAAATCTTAGTGGGGTCACCTCCAAGTTCTTCAAAAAGGACCAACAAATTATTGCTTCGCTTTAACCATGATCTAGGAACATGATACCATCTTTGCGTTGGTTGACCACATCCGAGTTGACAAGTCAGTGGCCGGTAGACTGCAGCATAATGGCACCCTTGGCAATCACCATTAGCATATGTTGACCAATATCTCCCTATGCTTTGACCATTGATCCATGCTTCGCCTTTTCCCATACTACTCATGTCTAGAGCCAATGGCTCATCGCCGTCAGGTTCATTAAAGTAAGCCTGCAAAGATTTCAAGAACCATATGGTTATGAAATCTTTATCAATAATAACGTTTAACAATCTTGATTTATGGACTTTAGCCATACCTTGTGCCATGTTAACGGTTGCTGTTTCTGACTGATTAAGGAATATTGAGTCCACTTGATGTAAGAGTTAGTATTTGGGGAGATAGCATTCAAAGCCTCTCCCTTTAGACCGGCCTGTAAAACAAATATTTAAAAACTTAGGAAAAGCGATGTACAATATTTAAAAACTTAGGAAAAGCGATGTACAATATTTAAAAACTGTGCCACACTTAGGAAAAGCGATGCGCTTTTGCGCCTTGTGCCTCGGCTCAAGACCCTGTCGCCTTAGTGCACCTCGCGCTATCTAAAACCAAGACTAAATTTTGACCCATTAATCAAACCTAAAAAAAGCATTACGCACCTGGTAAGTCCAGTTGACCCATGCCAAATCCATTTTTCCGTGGTCAAGACCATAAAGAGCCACCGGACCTAAGACTCCAGTCTCCCATGCTTCATAATGCCCTCCCATGTTCTTCACATAAAAAAACATCAGCTTTCAGTCTTCTGTAATATATTGCAAACACAAAAATACAACAAATCAAGAAACTGACCGGCAATCCCATGGCCACACTAAGTAGTGCAATTTTGTTGCTTCCAGCGCGTAGATTGATCGTTTCTTTGTATGTAAATCTCCTATGTTTTCTTGTACCAAAACTAGAACCTACAAATGCATCAAATATTACATCATTTTTCTAGTTTAAATATATGCTTAGCAACAAAAACAACATTTAAAAAATCATACCCGAGTGTTCTCCATTTACGAATACATGAAGAGCATGACCCATTGACTGCACCAGAAGCTTTGGGGGCTCCCCTCCGCGTAAAAATGATTCGGATGAACCAATATCAACACTGCAAATAATAATAATAATAATAATAATAATAATAATAATAATAATAATAATAATAATAATAATAATAATAATAATAATATAAAACCATATTTGTTACTTATGTGATAAATTATTATAAACAGTCTTACCTAGTTGTATACCAGAGATAATCACTAGTATCCCTTGTGATATTAATTTGCTCCAATAAGCCCGTTGCAGTGAAGGTAGAGCTTTCATCACTAACCGTTAAATCTTCAGTATACATTTCCCAAGAAAACATATTCGAATCACTAGCTTTCATTTCCATTTTTGTGGATTGAACTTCAACCTGTTCCATTTTTACAAAAATTACAAATATATATGCATAAAAGTTATAACTTGTTTAAAAACATTGGTCATGCATACATTCGCCGTATTGTAAACCACAGTGTTGCAATCGGGAAGTATACTTATGGACCAAGGAGGTAAAGTGTAGTGTTTGTTATTAAACGTCACTTTGGCCGCATTATTCATGTCGTAATTTGAGAGAAAAGCTGCACAGGGTCCTGATTTGGGAGAGAAGACATGAGCCTGAAAATGAATAATTTAGTAAGATGGTTTCTAAGGTTTTTTTATTGAGGAAAATGAAGTTAGATTTATAAAGATTAAACCTGTTGTAGGCTTCCCAAAGAGGTGATAGTGGGCTCTGCTGAAAGTAAAGCCGGCTCACATTGTTTAATAGTCTTGTGAAGGTTCTTTAAGTGACTGTATTTTGGTTCTCTGATCAAGCCTGTAAGAGTATATAATGAATCTTAACATTTAAACACTTGAAGTAGATATGGCATTTTTGACCCATTTACCTAAGCGGGTCGATTTAAGCTATAGTTAGTTTACACCATTCAAGATGCCTAAAGTGTATCCAAATGCTTAGAACCTCTTAAATAACCATATTAAAAAAAAAAGGGATAAACATCTATTATAAAGTTTTTAAGTTTTTGTCATCATAAGTAGTAATTAATTGTTTAAAAACTTTGAAAATGGGCACAAAGCGATGGTGGGTCAACCCAGTGTCCCAGCCAAGGTTTAAAAGTGCGGAATCGTGCCTCAAGGCGTTTTCCCTTCGCCTCACGAGGCGTACGCCTTGAGGCGAACTGAGGTGTAAGCCTGAGGCGGAATTAAAAAATATGTAATGCTTGAAATTGACACAAAAAGTTAAACTTAAAAAACCCCTGAGGCGCCCCTGAGGCGCAATTTTTGTTACCCGCCTCAGCTCTTTGAGGCACACATACAAAATAACACCATGAGGCGCCGCCTCAGATTCATTTTCTTACAGAATCGCCTTGAAGCGCACTTCGAGGCGCACGCCTCAGCCGTTTTTTTAAACCATGGTCCCAGCCCAAATAAAAAAGACCCGTTTTCACTATGATTTGTTTTTATCGGTCCTGGCTAACCCAATTCGCCTTAATTGGGGAATTGAGTTTAAACCTTGACGTAAAAGATGTATGTTCAGGCTTTATTTTGGAAACTAATAGGTTTTACCTTAAAAGTCAAAATACAGATAGATGGTTTAAACCTCACCATATTCATCAATTGGAGCGTCATAGTCATAACTAGTAGTGATAAACGGGCCACCAGCGGATCGACCAAAATTTGTGCCTCCATGGAACTGCTCGGGTTTCAAACAAGAACAATTCAGATGTTACTTTATAAGTGATGCTGTCATGTTACAATAAGAACATTTTAACTGTTACAAAAATAAAAGTAAACCAACCATGTAATAGTTGATGAAGGATCCGCCCTTTTGTATGAAGCGGGCAACACCAAATGCCAAATCTTGAACGGGCCTCTCGTAAATGGGCCCGCCAAATTCTGTAAACCTGTAGGTACATAATGAAATGGTGGTTTGTTAACTAAGCATATGATAATGAAATCAAGAAAGAACATTAACTAAATTACATACCAGCCGCTCCAAGTCTCGGTCCACATTGCGGGCTTGTAAGGCTTGTTGGGCGAAAAATCATCACAGTAAAAACCATTGCATGTGTTTATCTGACAACAAGGCCCGAAAAAAGTATTAATTATTAAGCAAGCTTTCAGCCCATGTGAGCGGGTCAGATCGGGCTTACAATAGGATCGGGAGCATCATCTTGCTTGCACATAACCCATGGGACGCCCGTGTCCAGTTTAACCGCCATATTTGCAGCCCAAGTCATGTAGTTATAGCCCGCTCCTCCATACGCCTTTCCTACAGATCCATACTCATTCTCAACCTGCACCAATCATCATTCAAAGTTTTAAACAGCCTGTGTAATCAACTTTAAAACCAATAAATTCATGAACTTCATCATAGCATGTCATAAATTCAAATTTAATGTTCACCAACCAGTAATTAAATACAAAAAAAAAAAGAAAAAAATGCTTATACCTGAGAAAGAATAATCGGGCCTCCTTGCGATTCGAACATCTTTTCACTCTTCATTAAGTTGACAATTTTCTCTGTAAATCCTTTCATTGCTCTCTGCATTTGTGTTAGTAAATTAAATTGCTTGTTCTTATAAAAAAAATATAGAAAAAATAATTTAAAAAAAAAAGGTTGGAAAGTGTGACCTTAAATGGGTCATTATCAGTTCTGAAACTAATGCCAGGAACATACTTCAGCCAAACTGGAAACCCTCTGCATAATAATTTATCACAAATTTGATAATTTCAATAACTTCACTTATTTGGAAGTCAACCCTGACCTGACCCATGCAGCTCTAAAATGGTTTAATTTCACCCTATTCAAATAATATAATGCAAAAGTCCTTTCTTTTTGTTAAAATCAAACAAGTTCTTTATGTCTTGACATCAAAGAGACTAATTCACTTCACTTCAAAAAGTTTTTTTTTTTAGATTTAACTTTTGACATCAAAGAAACCAACTCATTTGACTTCCAAAAGTCAAAATGTGACTCTTTTTTAGCTTCTAAACCATTGAAACCCTACCTAAAATAAAGAAAAGCATAACATTACCCAAAATTCCATTCTGCACAAACATAAGGTCCAATTCTGAGATGAACATACATCCCTGCTTTCTGCACTGTCTTCAAGAACCTCACCAAATCATACCTCCCTTCAAAATTATACTGCAAATTCACCCATCATCATACAAACCCATAAATCATCATCATCATCATCATCATCATCATCATCATCATCATAATAATAATAATAATAATAATAATAATAATAATAATAATACATATATTTTTTTTTGCTTAAAGGGCACATTACATAAGGAATGCCACTACCCCTTTCTGAATAAATAAATAAATAAATAATAATAACAACAACAACACCCCTCAAAAGTATACTGCAAGTTCACCCATCAACATACAGAATGATAAATCATTTAAAAAAAAAAAATAATAATAATAATAATAATAATAATAATAATAATAAAACACCGTTGAAGAAAACCTCAAAAAACAACCTACATTGGCAGGAGAAGGCTCATGAACATTCCAAAACACATAAGTATCAATCACATCAAGCCCTCCATCTTTAGCCTTCATAACAAGATCTTCCCACATCTGCAAAAATCACAACTTTATAAAAATTAAACAAACCCCCCAAATTCAACTCCACAATATCCCTTTTTTTATTTATAAAAAAAAAAAAAAAAAAAAAAAAAAAAAAAAAAAAAAAAAACCATTTCTCCTTTTTAAAGGTACCTCAGGTGTACTTCTTGGATAATGTATAGAACCAGAGATCAATATTCTTCTTTCCCCATTAATAACAATTGATTTGCTGTCATAAGTGACACTGCAACTGATTAAGTGACAACCCAGTTGAGTTGCAAGCAAGAACAACAGAACCCATTTGGTATTTGAGTTGGGTTCCATTAAGGAAGCAGGTTTTTGCTTGACTGGATGATAGCATTGACAGTGAGATCTAGAGGGTATTTATAATATGTAGTAAGTACAGTTTGTAGTGTGTGTATAAGTGTGGTCAGAGATACATGTATGAAGACATATGTAATACATACATGTTTTGCTTTACAGAGGTGGAGTGAGACATGACGATGTCACATCAACGTGGGTGGCTTTATTAAGCAAACGTAATTTTCTGTTGGGAAATATGTTGTTGAAAAATAAGTTTGGGAAAATAGATTTATTAGAATCCTTTCCATAAATAGGGGTTTATCATTTTACAAATTACATTTAGGGGTATTGGGGGAAAAAACTAAAAATGGTGATGCCTTATTTTGAATTGGCGGTATCAAATTAATGTGTACAGTGATGCCGCCGAATGGAATGTTGTATTCATAGATGCCTTAGTTTGATTTGGCGGTATCACCTCAATTGGGATCCTTACTTCATTGAGACCGCTAATGTGTAAAGGTGATACCGCCAAATCAAACTAAGGCATCTATGAATACAACATTCCATTCGGCGGCATCACTGTACACATTAATTTGATACCGCCAATTCAAACTAAGGCATCACCATTTTTAGTTTTTCCCCCAATACCCCCCAAATGTAATTTGTAAAATGATAAACCCTCTATTTATGCAAAGGATTCCCCGGTGAAGAATTTGGGTACTTTCCTTTATGTTAATCGCAGTTCGTCATTTGGACTATTAACATACCATCATCTGTGAACCCCTTTCATTTACGGCATCACCCATGCCTCTCTCTTTTTTCTCTGTATCTCTTTCTCTTCTCTGCAAACCGTGATATCTCACGAAAATGGAGTACCAGTCTTCACGAAACCCACTACCCAGGTTATCAGCGACTAGGGATGAGCTCGGGACGGTATCGGTACCGAACCGATACCGATCCCGACAATACCGATACCGAAAAGTCCAAAAAACCAACACCGATACCGAACACATACGGTACGGTAACGGTAAGGTACTGGTATGGTATCGGTATTTTACCTTAAAATACCGATATCATACCGATACCGATAATACCGAAACCGAAAATCCATAAATATGGGTACCGATACCGATCCCGAAACCCCTCGGTTCGGTACGGTATCGGGATCGGGACGGGACGGGATCGGTATTCGGCCTTGTATGCTCATCCCTATCAGCGACGGTAGTGGGGTACCAGCCCTGTTTGCTGGTAGTGCCCCACTCTCCCTAATACAAAGAAAATGAAAGTTAAGTAAAAAAATTAAGATAGGATAATTTTGTAGGTTAATATAACTTAGATTGTTTTATTTAATAGAAAAATGTTAGTTAGAAAATGGGAATAGTGTTTAATCGAAAAGGGTCATGATTCATAACATGTCTAGATTTTAATCTTTATTCCAGGATGATGGATGATTATGAAGGAATAGTCTACGGTTTTCTATTTTTCTCATTGAAGTCACTTAACATTTTTTTACGAGAAAAACATAAACTATGGTGTTTTTTTAGGTATAAAGAATTGTTGAGTGACTTTTGAAAAAAAAAAAAAAGTGTAGTGTTTTTTTAGAATATTTCCCCTTAAAAAAATTGTACAAGTATAGTATAAATGTATAATCTATAACTGACGTCACATATACAAAGTTCAGCAAATCATTATTATTTAATTAAAAACATATAATGTACCTTCATACAGACTTTAGCACCCTACCACATGTTAAAGAGCCAAGTATAGTTCGTTTAAATCAAACAACGAGAAAAAAAAAGTTCAAGGATTAAAACGGAATCTGATAAATATTTAAATAATACTAATTTAAAATTAATTTAGTATGCGGCTAATAGGAAAAAAAGTTTAAAAATGTAAAAGAAATTCGGTGCCTTTTGTAATCCACGTGAAGTAAACATCAAGGTAGCGTTTGGTATGATGGAATGAAAGGGGGAATGGAATGGACCATTACAAGGTAATGAAAAATAATGTGTTTGGTTGCCTAAAGGAATGGAATCACCCATTCCACAAGGCATTCCATTCCCTCAAAACCATTACATCCACCCCCCATGTTTTTTTTCATTCCATCCCCATTCACCCTTTACTAACAAAAGCATAACCCACCACCACTATCGCCACCACCCACCACCACTATCGTCACCACCCACTGCCGCCGCCACCACCCACCACCACCGCCGTCACCACCCACCGCCACCACCACCCACCACCGCCGTCACCACCCACCACCACCGCTACCAACCACCGCCACCACCCACCACCACCGTCACCACCCACCACCGCCGCCACTCACCACCGCCACCAACCACCACCACCGCCACCACCCACTACCTTCACCCTCCCACCACCGCCACCACCCACCACCGTCACCCACCCCCACCGCCGCCATACAAAACCACCCACCACCGCCTACCACCGTCATCCACCCACCGCCACCTCCACCACCTACCACCATCACTCACCACAATTTCCTTTACCCACCACTACCGCCGCCACCCATCACCGCCGTCTCCTCCACCCACCACCGCCACTACTCACCATTGTCAGTGTCACCCACCCACCATCATCGCCATTCACCTCCACCCATCGCCATCGCCATCGCCACCGTTGCCGCCAACCACCACCGTCGTCGCCACCACCTATCACCGTCGTCGCCATCCACCACCACGCTACCGTCACACACCACCACCAACCGCCACCCACCACCACCGCCACTACTCACCATCGTCACCCACCCACCATTACGACCATCCACCTCCACCTTCCACCGTCGCCGCCACCGCCACCGACCACAGCCGTCGCCGCCCACCACCGTCGCTACCACCACATATCACCACCCACCATCACCGCCACTGACCACCACCCACCACCGCCACTAACCATCGATTTTATTCATTCGTTTTTTCTTGTCTATCCAACAACACAATGTAATATTTTGTTTCATTCCCACATGACAACCAAACAAGACATGGAATGGTAATGATCCATTCCATTACCTCGTCCATTCCATCCCCCCATCCATTCCATTACCCCATACCAAACAGACCCCAAGTTGTTATACAGACCTAAACAAGTTAAAAAAAAATTAAGTTTTATATTGTAGAATATATAACTTTTTATAATATAAAGATTGTTATGTATTAATAATAAACTTTGACCTCATGCATTAGAAATCATGACTGATTACAAAATGGAAGGCCGTTGTTTCATCATAATTGGGTACCGTTTTAACCGTCGGTGGAACTTATTACCGTTACAAAATTGCATTTCCGTTAGGTACACCAAAACTGATATATTCAACAATTTTTTTCCTTTCACACTTTTTTTAACCACTAATACGGGCATACTGCTGTTGGGCCAAATCGAACAGACCTTTGCTCATGCTTGGCTTATTTACAAAAAACCTGAGCTGAGTGGCTCAATTACAACCGAGCCGAAAAGCGAGCGAGCATTTTTCGAGTACAATTTTTTTCGAGCGCGCGTCGAGCGAGAAACAAGCGGAGAGTAATTTGGACAACCATGAAATTGGGATGTTTTCTTCAATGTTTTCGTTGTCGAGTGACAACTAAGGTCGAATTATTCGATGAAGACACTAATATTGAGGTCCGAGTGTCCGAGAATGAGGCTTAGATTGAGGCTGGTGAGGCAATCAGCATACTACAGAGAACAATTGTCACATTATGGCATAGGGTGATAACATGCGACGGGCGACTAATAACATAAAGAAGTTAAGGTTGTCACGTTACGGCTTAGGGTTTTACTATTAAAACTAATGTTAAATTTTTATTTGATAAAGCTATAAATATTATTATGATTTGTGGGTATGTATATAATTATATATATAATAGATAAATAATAATTTATTCGAGCCGAACCGAGTCAATCGACCTTTGCTCGTGCTTGGCTTTTTACAAACCGAGCCGAGCCAATCGGCTCATTTACAACTTAGCGAACGATCGAGCTAGCATTTTTAAGCATTTTCTAAACAAGAGGCGAGCGATTTAAACAACACTAACCACTAACAAATCAATAATATTATAAACTGAACTAATAGCAAGTTAGCCCACACCACATTACATATGTTTCACTTTCACCGGTATAATTTTTAAACTCTCATAACCGGTGAATCAAAATCACTAACATTATTCTTAAGTGATGGCTTACAATTTAGACCGGCGTGGTAGCGTGAAAACGGCCATGGCGCCCTTCCACACCAACCCACCATACGGTGGTCCGTGTGAAACAGGGCGTGGGGCAAAAGTAGACTCCGACGTGGATGGTTTTAATTGTGGACGGTCAATGTCCCTTATTTATTACCGTTTGGGGGGGGGGGGGGGCTAATGGTTAATTTTTAAACCATACCGACGTCATTTTTTTTACACATTGTATAATCCCCACATCATATTCTATACCCCACATTAACAAATCGTCAACGATATGGACTAACCGTGGACCGAAGAAGAGGTGTTAGCCCTAACCTTTGTGTGGCTCAGTGTACTTTAAAACACTAGAGTATCTACTACGCTTCGTTCTATCCCATTCTGGTGTAAGGTATTGGCGGAATTCCGCGAATTACCTGGCGGTGAAACAAACCGCACTAGTGATGAAATTCATAACAAGTTTTTGGACATCGAATCAAAAAGCGAGACCTTTCAAGAGATGTCAAGGCGAACATGGAGGAATCCTCAACGGACTCGGGAGAAGTCGCCATAGAGTTGACTCAAATGGACTACTATTTTGAGTACGATGACAAGTTTGAGTACGTGTCGGCGTGTCATTTGCTACGACCAAATTGTATTTAAATTTTGGTTTATGTGTTTTTTTAAATTATGTAATGTTTGATTTTATTGTAATGTTTTATTTTACTTTATTTTAATGTTTTTTAATTTTAAAATGTGATGTTTTATTTATTTGCAATGTTTTTTTTTATTTTAAATAGTTAGTTATGTTTAAAAAAAATAAACTAAGGGTGATGCGGAGGCCACCCAGCCATCGTCCACGCCACCACCACTCCGTCCATAATTGGTTAAATAAAAAAAGATGAGTTGGATTCACGTATCGGTTCATGCCCCCTTAAGGGCATGACCACACCGTGTAGCCTTATAACGTTCGGCATAATGCATTTGTGTTTGAATACAATAGTTTGAACACAATGCTTCTAATTATATATAATACAAATAGTAACTTCACGGAGTTAACGGTTCAATTAACGGCGAGAGACTTCCGCCATTTTGCTTTCCATTTCACTAAATCATCTCCATGTATTATATTTCTAAATATAAGTGACTTATCGGAACAATGACGATTATAACTTTTTACCCATCACTTGATCTGTTGCGTATCATCATCGGCCAGATAACCGGAAGCGAAATGCTCTTTTCATCACGATCCGATTACAACTCTACCGGTGAGGGATACACCGTTATGGCATCTCTTTGTTACAGTTAACAACCAAACCGTTGCGTCTTTTCCAACCACCGCTTCTTCCGCCGTCTGCCACCGTTTCCCCCACCCTATATAACCCTCACCACCATCACAATAACTGATGGTCATGTGATCACCCGTCTGAAACTTTTCACACTCATTTAACTGACGGAGAGAAGTTGACGGTTAACTTTTGAAGGAGGCGACCGTTGCATACTTAAGTTTAATGTTGCGTTGTTTCGTTTAACACAGAACAGAACGCGGTAGAAATCAAAAGAATTTATGTAACACCCAAACCGATGGCGGAATCATCGAGGTGCCACGTAGTGACGATTGTTCAAAAGCTCATGGTACTAAAATGTAAATATTATTGAATAATCAAAATTGTCTTACAGGGAAATGGAAATTACATTGTCTAAATGAAGTGTAAATATTGAAATAACTGAATTGAAATAAAACACTAGTTGTCTCTTGCTAAAGCACTAGATCAAACTGCACCTGAAACATGTACAAATAGATTTGGTCAACATATGAAATGTTGGTGAGCATTCCTAGTTTTGATATATATATAGTAGGTTTAAAAAGTTATACAATTCAAGTGCAAGCTACAGTGCAAATATGTAAACTATGTATCATACAAATGAGCGAAATCAACCCTGTGACTGTATAATGTACTGTATGAACTGTAGTGTACTTATCCAATAAATGGATAAAAGCTTAACACTGGCCACGGATTCTCCGATGAAAAAGGGGGAGAATCAATCTAGGCGGGTTGTCAATCCAAATAGCGCTATCCAATGTTAAGGTCGGCTTGTACCATGTTAATGATTTCACTAAGTACAAATGTAATCCACATGTATTGTCTAAGCATAAAGCACGTGGTAAGCAATGCACATAGTACTAGAATTGTATTGTGAAAATGTAAACTTGTATTTGAAATTTGTAATAGTGTACATGAATCACCCCAAAAATGTACAAAAGTAAAAAGGGGATAGGAAATACTCACAGTTCACGTAATAACTTGAGATTTAACTGGACAACGAGATATGAATTGAGATTACTCCCAAATGATCAACCTAAAGTATTCGATAATGTGTAAGGGAAATAACTCTAGGATATATGTATTTCTAGGCTTCGAATTGGGGATAAATGCTTATTTGATTAATTAATGAATTATTTATTAAATATATGAAATTTAATAAATAAATAAATAAAAGTCTCTTTGTAAAATCTTAAGTTGAATATAATCATAACATAAGGTTTTGAGTATGAAAATAATTTTTATAAAATTATTTTCTTGAAAATAGAATATTTAATCTAATTATTTCAAATTGTCAAAATATGACTTTAATATCTAAAAATATTAAAATCAAAGAATTTCTGAATAAAAATTTGTATTTCAGTTCTAGATAGTTAGAAATAATTTATATAAAATTTTGGTGCAAAAATATTGAAAAATGAATTTATTATGATTTAATTATGATTAAATCTAACAAAAATTGATTAAAAATACTAAATAAATGATTTTTCGAGAATAAAAATCATTTCTGAAAAGTTTAAAGTTATAAAAACTTAGGATAATTTTTGGAGAATTTAATAAAATTGTTTTGATATATAAATGGATTTTTATAAATATAATAGTATAAAAATGATTTAATTATTATAAATACTAAATAAATGAATTTCTGAAAAATAAAAATTGTAAATAAAACTTTTATCTCAGATTAAACAAATATAATTTTTTTAGAATTTATAAAATAGTTTTGATATTTTAAAATGAATTTAAAAGATTAAAAGGTTTAATATACATATATAATAGTTTTGTTTTTAAAAAAAATAAAAGGAACAAAAAGGGGGTAGTAGCCGGGACTCGAACCCGGTTCCCTTCTGTATCAAACCCAGGTCACAACCACTTGGCCTAGGCCGGTGGTTGTGATATTCTCTGGTTAAAAATTTATAAATAAGCTATGCCCAAATCAGATTATCCCCAATTTAATACAAACGAGCCCTAGAATTTGTAATTGGGCAAATCACACATCAATAGCCTGATTAACCATAGGGCTATTGATGTGTGATGGCCGATGAACATAACCCACACAAAAAATCAGACTCACAGTGTTGTATCAAGTTTAATTGCCGAGTCAAAGCAAAAGTCAAACGTCGAACAAGATAATCAAAATCAGAGTGTTGCAGGGATAATTGGAGGTTGAGAGAGAGTTGTGAGCGAGTTGCGAATGATTTGTGGTGTCCAATTTATAGTGATAGGGTCTGGTTCGTTGACTTGGAAGGTTTGACCGTGTTTAAAAACCTATGACGCGTTAATGGATGATTTTGGTATGATTTGAATAATTATAGGTGTGGTAATGACGCGTCCATTCAGTCATACCATAATAACAATGTAATCACAAGCTTCTTACCATGTTTACTTGAATGATTTGGTCAACCCATTCTTGATGGATTCGTCCCTGTTGCAGCAAAGGAAGACAGAAGGAGCTTTCAGGTTTGCAGCGAGCATAAATACATATTAAGTTGGGATTCAAACAGGTATGAGCCTTGGCTCAGTTGGTGTTGATGTGTGGGTGTTGTGCTTGAACCGCCCGTGGTCACCGGTTCGAGTCCGGGTGACAACATTTTTTTTTTTTTTTTTTAAACAAGAGGAGATGGGCCGGCTCTTGGGTGAAGGCAAGGGAAGTTGGGCCAGGCTTGCTTGTTGGGCTCCGAAGGTTTGTAAAGGGCTTAGGGAGATATTGGGTTGAGTTTAAACAATAAGTTTGCATCTAAAGTAATGTTATCACTTTTTATTATTATTATTATTATTATTATTATTATTATTATTATTATTATAAAACTATATATATATATATTATATATATATAATGAAAAAGTGACGGATGTCACAGCATCCCCTACTTTTAGAAACTTCGTCCCGAAGTTATTGGAAACATAGGGTTATGGATGCTTGGGTAAAAATCAAGATAACTGTGGTTTGGAAAATTCGATTGATTTGGGTAAGAGGTTTGATAGGTGTGAGTTAAGGATTGGATTAGGTTCGTCTCGAAAGGGTAAAGAGAGTAAGAATCTAGTAAATCACTACTTCAAGTTTTAGGACTCCTAAAATAAATGCATGAGTTGATTGACTATAGAATGACCAAATGAACTACCAAGTAACTAGAGTTTGTTCCTGGTCCGACTTCCAGTCTCACTTTCAATGCATCATTAGTGTTTGTATACAGGGTGTACCGCAGCTAACCCACCACACCTTTGATACCTTAAAAACGTACTGGAAGCCTACCAAAAAACTCTAATAGAATTTCACACTACCCCAATGTACCTGTAAATTCATGATTACGTTCCGGACCGGAATCATCAATTTACCTTACATTAAAGTTTTGCGTCCTTCTATGACCCCACCGATTGTTGAGCAGGTTCTATAGCCTCCACCAGCCGTGGAGTAGGTTGTAGGGCCCCTCCCGACTGTTTGAAAAGGCTTAGTGACCCCTACCAATCGTTGAGTATGTTCGATAGCCTCCACCAGTCGTGGAGCAGGTTGTAGGGCCTCTCCCGACTGTTGAAAAAAGGCATGATGACCTCTATTAAGTGCAGTAATTATTATTCACATAGATTGCAAATTGATAGCATGTTTATGCAAGCAAGTTTGTAAGTACTACAACCATTAAGTGTAAGTGTTATCATGAATAATTAAATGTTTACGAGTATCATGAATAATTAGATGTTCAATGTGTAGTCAAATTAAGGGAAAAATCTAGTTTCATGTAATAACCAATGATGTTTTCTTAGAAAAGCATCTGTAAGATCAAGTATCAAGTCCAAACGTTTCAAATAAATGTAAGGTAGAGTCTTGTATGATTAAAATAAACGTAATCAATATAATAAATTTCCAATCTGTGTTAATACACAATAATACGCAAGGAAATTTCTAGATGTTGTATGCTAATGAGTGCGACAAAATTGGGTACAAAATGATAATAGAATCAAGAAAATGAAAACACGGGTATTGGATTTCTTGAGTCTTGGGAAGATTTCATCCATGGCTTAACTAGTGGGATTAACGTCATCCTGATCAGTTGTTTCGTTGGTATAGATATTGAAAGCTCGTCCATGTGCCACCAGGTTTACATTGTTCAATTTGGGACATTGGGGTAGCATGTGATTAGGGTCTCTACAATGATAACATGCCCGACCGTTAGTAATCTGTAGTGGTCCCTGGGCAGCTGTTTGATGATTACTCTGTGTCCCAACCATTACTCGACACGTGGTAACAAAGTGTCCAAACCTCCCACATCTAGTGCATTGACGGCATGGAAGATTTGCAGGGTGATGGTATTTGCAGGTGTTGCATTGAGGATGGATTCCCGTGTAGGCTTTCTTGATAGGAGGCTGAGCCACCGGATCAACAACAGCATGGTTCTGATTATCGCCCATTCGTTTCTTAGAGTTCGAAGCAGTAGTGGCGACTTTTGCTAAAACAATCTTAGGTTGTTCGACAACATTGATGGTTTTCTCAGTAGGTGTCTTGGTGCCCTTCCTAACCAAGTTTCCTTTCCTTACGTGTTTGTCTGTTAATGTGGCTGCAAGTTGGATGGCTTCTTCTACCGTAGTGGCTTTGCCTCCAGTGACAACGTCTTGAATCAGGTCAGGTAATCCCTCGATATATTTTTCGATTGCTCGAGAGACTGGGGTGACCATGTGTGGAACCAGTATGCTAAGTTCGTGATATCGAGTATTATACGCAAGATTCTCACCACTGTCTTGTTTCAGTCCATGGAACTCTTCCTCCAGTTTCCTGATTTCGTTCCTAGGGCAGAATTTGGCGATCATGAGTTCCTTAACATCAGCCCAAGATAAAGATAAAGCAACATCAGCTCCTCGATTTCGTTTCTCGCCATTCCACCAGGTTAGCGCCCCCTTTTGAAGGACACTAGTAGCATAGCGAACGCGGAGTTCATCAGGACATTCACTGTTCACAAAGGTGTTCTCCATGCTTTCAAACCATTGGAGGAGGCCAGTAGCACCCTCTTCACCAGTGAATTTTGTGGGGTTGCAGGAGTTAAAGTGTTTGAAAGTGCACCGAAATTGAGTCGTGCTCCCTGTGTTGGCACTGTTACTATTCTGGGTTATCTCACTGACAAGGTTCGGGATCACTGCAGCAATTTGCTCAGCGACTAAAGATGCGAGGCGACGATCAGAACACTGTCCAGAAGCACGAACAGGGCGTTGGCTGGCATCACGGAGCATGCGGCGAGCAGACATCTATGAGGTAGCCAATGAATAATCATGAGATTAGAAAATGTGAGTGTATAACTGTACAAATGATTATGAAAGTATGAACTTGTAAGCAATATATGAAAATCATGAGATATTGTATATGAAACGAAAGAGTATTATTGAAAAAGCTTGCATAAAATGCTTGGAGTGCCCTTGTCTAGCTGTAAAGCCCAACAAGAACGTTGACTTTTCAAAGGAATTGAACCCAATGGTGATCAAAGAAGACGTGCTTTAGCCTATAAGTGGACACTCACTCCAGGAATCCCCAGGTAAGCATAACAGGTCCGTAAATGGATTTATGCGCTATGCTTGCCTATGCCAGAAAACCCAGTGTACAGGCATCCACCCTTCCAGATTGCACGTGTCCTTATCACACTCATTAAAGTTCAACAACTTTGAAGGAGCAAAAGTAAGAGTAGGCATTATGCCTAAGAGTGTCTTCATGAAAGGTACTGCTCCTGTTCCATGGTGATGTAGGCTTTCCACTCCTTGTAGGACACCATCTCTATGCACCAGGATGAAAGATGAGGAGAAATGGAGAAGAAGGGGAAAGATTGAGGAAGGAAAGTGAAGGGTAATGATGAATTAGGAAGTGTTGTTCCTGTAAGTTGAAATTCGGTTATAGTCTAGGCTAAAAGGCATTCTAATAACCTAATTCCCTATAACCATGGCTCTGATACCAATCTGTAACACCCCAACCGATGGCGGAATCATCGAGGTGCCACGTAGTGACGATTGTTCAAAAGCTCATGGTACTAAAATGTAAATATTATTGAATAATCAAAATTGTCTTACAGGGAAATGGAAATTACATTGTCTAAATGAAGTGTAAATATTGAAATAACTGAATTGAAATAAAACACTAGTTGTCTCTTGCTAAAGCACTAGATCAAACTGCACCTGAAACATGTACAAATAGATTTGGTCAACATATGAAATGTTGGTGAGCATTCCTAGTTTTGATATATATATAGTAGGTTTAAAAAGTTATACAATTCAAGTGCAAGCTACAGTGCAAATATGTAAACTATGTATCATACAAATGAGCGAAATCAACCCTGTGACTGTATAATGTACTGTATGAACTGTAGTGTACTTATCCAATAAATGGATAAAAGCTTAACACTGGCCACGGATTCTCCGATGAAAAAGGGGGAGAATCAATCTAGGCGGGTTGTCAATCCAAATAGCGCTATCCAATGTTAAGGTCGGCTTGTACCATGTTAATGATTTCACTAAGTACAAATGTAATCCACATGTATTGTCTAAGCATAAAGCACGTGGTAAGCAATGCACATAGTACTAGAATTGTATTGTGAAAATGTAAACTTGTATTTGAAATTTGTAATAGTGTACATGAATCACCCCAAAAATGTATAAAAGTAAAAAGGGGATAGGAAATACTCACAATTCACGTAATAACTTGAGATTTAACTGGACAACGAGATATGAATTGAGATTACTCCCAAATGATCAACCTAAAGTATTCGATAATGTGTAAGGGAAATAACTCTAGGATATATGTATTTCTAGGCTTCGAATTGGGGATAAATGCTTATTTGATTAATTAATGAATTATTTATTAAATATATGAAATTTAATAAATAAATAAATAAAAGTCTCTTTGTAAAATCTTAAGTTGAATATAATCATAACATAAGGTTTTGAGTATGAAAATAATTTTTATAAAATTATTTTCTTGAAAATAGAATATTTAATCTAATTATTTCAAATTGTCAAAATATGACTTTAATATCTAAAAATATTAAAATCAAAGAATTTCTGAATAAAAATTTGTATTTCAGTTCTAGATAGTTAGAAATAATTTATATAAAATTTTGGTGCAAAAATATTGAAAAATGAATTTATTATGATTTAATTATGATTAAATCTAACAAAAATTGATTAAAAATACTAAATAAATGATTTTTCGAGAATAAAAATCATTTCTGAAAAGTTTAAAGTTATAAAAACTTAGGATAATTTTTGGAGAATTTAATAAAATTGTTTTGATATATAAATGGATTTTTATAAATATAATAGTATAAAAATGATTTAATTATTATAAATACTAAATAAATGAATTTCTGAAAAATAAAAATTGTAAATAAAACTTTTATCTCAGATTAAACAAATATAATTTTTTTAGAATTTATAAAATAGTTTTGATATTTTAAAATGAATTTAAAAGATTAAAAGGTTTAATATACATATATAATAGTTTTGTTTTTAAAAAAAATAAAAGGAACAAAAAGGGGGTAGTAGCCGGGACTCGAACCCGGTTCCCTTCTGTATCAAACCCAGGTCACAACCACTTGGCCTAGGCCGGTGGTTGTGATATTCTCTGGTTAAAAATTTATAAATAAGCTATGCCCAAATCAGATTATCCCCAATTTAATACAAACGAGCCCTAGAATTTGTAATTGGGCAAATCACACATCAATAGCCTGATTAACCATAGGGCTATTGATGTGTGATGGCCGATGAACATAACCCACACAAAAAATCAGACTCACAGTGTTGTATCAAGTTTAATTGCCGAGTCAAAGCAAAAGTCAAACGTCGAACAAGATAATCAAAATCAGAGTGTTGCAGGGATAATTGGAGGTTGAGAGAGAGTTGTGAGCGAGTTGCGAATGATTTGTGGTGTCCAATTTATAGTGATAGGGTCTGGTTCGTTGACTTGGAAGGTTTGACCGTGTTTAAAAACCTATGACGCGTTAATGGATGATTTTGGTATGATTTGAATAATTATAGGTGTGGTAATGACGCGTCCATTCAGTCATACCATAATAACAATGTAATCACAAGCTTCTTACCATGTTTACTTGAATGATTTGGTCAACCCATTCTTGATGGATTCGTCCCTGTTGCAGCAAAGGAAGACAGAAGGAGCTTTCAGGTTTGCAGCGAGCATAAATACATATTAAGTTGGGATTCAAACAGGTATGAGCCTTGGCTCAGTTGGTGTTGATGTGTGGGTGTTGTGCTTGAACCGCCCGTGGTCACCGGTTCGAGTCCGGGTGACAACATTTTTTTTTTTTTTTTTTAAACAAGAGGAGATGGGCCGGCTCTTGGGTGAAGGCAAGGGAAGTTGGGCCAGGCTTGCTTGTTGGGCTCCGAAGGTTTGTAAAGGGCTTAGGGAGATATTGGGTTGAGTTTAAACAATAAGTTTGCATCTAAAGTAATGTTATCACTTTTTATTATTATTATTATTATTATTATTATTATTATTATTATTATTATTATTATAAAACTATATATATATATATATATTATATATATATAATGAAAAAGTGACGGATGTCACAATTTATATCATCATTTTTTTTATTGAGTTTTATGATTAACAAGAAACTACTTCATATAAGTTAAAAAACATCTTTTTTGCGAAGCGAGTGAGTGGTTGCTATGCCGGAAATTAGGCAAGTGCATCAAGCAAATTTCCTTTACCACGGGTATGTAGCGCCATCATCTCTTTTTGTGTGTGTGTATATATATATATTTGTCTGTGTATGTATTTGACCGGCCGGAATGAAAATGGGCATGCGTTGTGTAGTTGAAATTGATGAAGATGACTAAGTGCATTTTTTGTTTGGTATTTGTTTTTATTTATTTATTTATTTATTTATTTATTTATGTGAGTGGCCTACGTTAATCTAATTGGACAAGGGTTGTCTTTTTCTTTCTGTCTTATTTATTTTTTGAGTAAATTGCCAAAATGGCCCCTCAAGTTTGGCCCAGATTGCTTGTTTGGGCAGTTATCTTTTTTTTCTGCCAAAAGCACCCCTCAAAGTTCGAAAATTGCCATTTTGGCCCATATTTAACTGAGTTTCTAACTGAGGATGGAAAGTCAGTTAAGTCTGAGGGGTAATTTCGTCCTTTCACTCTGTACTTCATCTTCTCCATATAAATGGCCCCTGTGTTCTTCTTCCCCCTCTATTTCATCTCCAACAACTCCACCTTCAACATTATTACTTATTACTCCAATTCAATTAAAGTTTTACTAAACTATAGTAACTAACCCTTCGAGTCCTCCCTTGCCCAAATTCAACAAATCCCAGATACTGATCCTACCATAGACCTCAAACCCGAACTCGAAAAAATATCCCTCTCTATCACCGAACTCGAAAAACTCGTTGCTGAAAACTCTTACTTTTTACCACCATATGAAGTACGATCGTCCCTGAAAACCATCTCTGACCTCAAACAAACATTAGATACAGTCGCTTCAAAAGTCAAACCGAGAAAAAAGTTCTCATTCAAAAACAAACCTGCAAAAAAGCCAGAACCCGCAAACACTATTACAAAAGACGCCATTGAGAATAAGCCCGAACAACAATCAAGTTACAAGGTTAAAGATTCACCTGGGTTCAGGAGTAAAGAAAATGAGATATTAACAAAGGAATTTAAAGGTTCAGAGATTGGAGAATTTGTGCTATCAGATCTAACCAACTGTGAGGTGAGATTGAAAGGATGTGTTCGGACATTATTTATAATCCGGCTGAAAAACTGTAAGATTTACGTGGGGCCTGTGTTGGGTTCGATCTTGATTGAGGAGGTGGAAGGGTGTTTGTTTGGCTTCATGGCGGCGGAGGATGGACGGTGGAGATTGTGGTGGTGTTATCAGACGGCGGTTGCCGGAGCTTCGCCGGAGGTGGAGGAGACCACCGGTCTCCTTCTCTCTCTAGTTCACCCTCTCTTTCTCTCTCTACCATGTGTGTCTGATACAGAAAAGTATGTGTGGGTGTTGTTTTTATAAGACAAAAGGGTGTGGTGGCATCAAGAGGGTTAGTGTTGGAGAAGATGAAGTTCAGATGGGTTAAAAGGGGTTTTAAAACGTTTAGAGATGAAATGACGAAAATGCCCCTGATATTTAACTGACTTTCCATCCTCAGTTAGAAACTCAGTTAAATATGGGCCAAAATGGCAATTTTCGAACTTTGAGGGGTGCTTTTGGCAGAAAAAAAAGATAACTGCCCAAACAAGCAATCTGGGCCAAACCTGAGGGGCCATTTTGGCAATTTACTCTTATTTTTTATCCTTTTATTTAGATTTAGATTATGGTATTATATATCTATAAATTTTCCGATTGCATCTCATGCATTTGATTTTATCCAAGAATATATTTTAGTATAAAACTATATATTAATTACCATATCACTTTTTTTAACGGCCAACGAATCAATTTCCGAGCACTCTCGGACACCCTTTTGACAAATCAGGTACTTGAGAGTACCCGGGTCACCAATTGCCACCAATTCCCGGGAAAATCCGACCACTCACCCGCCCGAAGGCACGACAGTGAAATAATCGGTAAAACCGATCGGGATCGGGACTCAAACCCAAGCCAATGGCTGGGTCATCCCTCATTTCCCCTCCACCAATGTCCTCCAAATGTAGCTAGTGGGAATTGAACCCAAACCTCCTATAGGAAACTTTAGACCCTCAACCAACTAGGCTACAAGTGTTGAACAATTACCATATCACTTAAATACCAATTTTATAAAAGCCAATAAAAGTTCTATGTAATACATCCAATTTTAAAATAAAAGTAATCAACATTGAATCCCAACTTAAAATTTTATTTGGATCCCCACTTAAAAAGTTCTGATTCGCCACTCCACAAGTATGACATATCAACTGTTTATTTGGATCAATTGTCAATAATGATGATGTCGTTATGTACATCATCCAACGCTTATTGGCATAAACTAAAAGGGTCACGATTTTGATATGTAACATGATTAGATTTGAAACACTTTAAAAGGTTACTAATTGTGTCACTAAATGATCGCTCGTACAAAATCAACATCCTGCCGCAACGCGCGGGTTAACATCAACTCGTTAAAAAACAAAAACAAGATAGTTAAAAATTGAACTAAAATCGAATTCGAATTAGATAGGTTTTTTAGTTTAAAAAATTAATTACCTTGGCAATAGGTGATTATGGTAATGAACTCGTGGTTGTTGCAGGAACTATCCTTTTGCACACACTCATGGATGAGAGCCAACCTATAATAAAGAAATGATAGGCCATACGAAGAGAGGCGACTGCTAGGTAGTCAAGAGTGATTCTGACGCATAGACACAAAAATGGTGATGGCTTACGAAAAGGAACATATGATGTCCATACAAAGGAGGGGTGGTCACCTTTATATAGGACATACATGGGCCAAACATCACTAACCTTTAACTATGACAATGGGCCTGGGCTTAAGTTAAAGGCTTGCCTCCCTTCGGCCCAATAGATTAGTACAAAAGCATGTAATGATAAATGCTAATGTGAGAGAAAGAGAATACCGCCCTACCAATGAGCCATATGGCGCAACAGGGGTGGCTTCAGGTGACTTCCTTTTCTGAAAGGTGGCATGGTTGACCTGACGGGGGCATCTGACGCGACGTTTGACCAACTGTAGGACGACGTGTAGTGTAGTGTACAGTACCTCTGACGGTACTGTACATGGCATGGCTTCAGCATGTGCAGCATGGAAACTGTCACGTCGTTATACCTGGACAGGGTGGTTGGACCACCCTGCCACGCGTCATCCTCTGGTTGGCTGAGCATGCGTTAGGATCTGACAAGATCTTCCTGAATCAGGGTCTTCCGTACATCCTCGTACTTGCATACGATGTTGCCTATTTGTCCCGCGCGTGTGGCTCCCGCACATTGAATGTATTGTTGCTGACGTCGTTTGCGCTGAGAGTTTTTGCTCATCGACTGTATCATTACTATTGTCTTCTACGCTGAGAGTGGGTTGCGCAACATAATGCTCTTGCGCATGGAAGACTCTACACAGGTTTGACACCCTGAGCTGTTTTATGGGATAGGGTTATCCTCGTCTGCGGCAGGATTTGGGGCCCTATTCCTTCAACCATTATTTGCTATTGGATCAGGTTGGTCTAAATAAGATTAGATTAAAATTACAATTGGACTGTGCCAAATGAAAAAAGTTAAATAGCTAGTAGTTGTTATTCAGTATGTACCGAAAATAACCATTAATTTTTTATTTGCTATGTGTCGAATTTGGATTTTTGGAACTGAAAATCCATTTTAGTTTCCGTTAAAATTGAATGTGTAATTTGTTTCGGTTCAAATCAATTTTCAGTTCAATCATTTTGAAACCGAATATCAAACACCCCTAAATATGAGGCTCTAACAGTCATCTTACCCTTGAACTCAACTTACTAGCTGGATGAACTTTCATAATGTAAGCACGAAGTTAGCATATGATATATTCAAGCTCAACTCGAAGGCTAGAATAACTCACAATAATCAATAAGAAATCATGATCAATTCAAGTGATCGATACTGTTCGACTATTTGAGCATGAATTGAGTTCAAGATCGAAACCATTCAGCGGTGTAATAAAGTAATAATTACTTAATAACATGTTAACCTTTTTGGACCTAAAAGGTGAGTTTATTTTTTTTTTATTAAAGTTATTGTCTTCAAAAGGGAGAAAGAGATGCCACTATTATCCTCTTGCAATTTTTTTTTTTCAATAAAGTACTGCTTTTGTTACAAAAGAGAATCCTGTGGATCGGATCCTATGATCCACTACTTACAAAAATGTAATGGCTTGTGGAATAGGGCGTTAAATGCTCTTTTGGTGCCCCATTAACCCACGCACACCGCCCCCCACTATGTTAATCGGGCGCTAAAGGCAAATTTGGCTTCCTGGGTGAAATATTTAGCGCCCAAATTGGGCGTTAATTTCTTGATAAATGTGATGGCCAATGAAGAAGAAGGGGGCGCCAAATTTGGCCTACCATTACGGTCGGTCTTAGAGCACCCGTAAGACTGTCTCCAACGCAGTAACCGCCCGTCCTCCCTTGCCCGGTGCCAACTCAACCTGCCCGTCCATCCTCCCGCTCCTCTGCAACGGGCGCTGAAGCCAGGGCCCACCTCTCCCTCTCACAATCCTCGTCTCTCCTTCAAGGGCGTGCCCTTGCCGACGGGCGGCTAACATCTCTCTCTCTCTTCCACTTCACTGTCCACGTCGGAAAAGTGGCTACGGGCGCCGGATTTACAGGCGCATTGAAGACAGCCTAATATATCATTTAAAATCGTAACCTTAGTTATATCTAATTTTAAAACATTCTAAAAACTGTCAGTTTTTTTATAACGTCAAACCATTGCAAACCCTTGCCTCAGTTTCCGCATCATCACCTATTTTTACCTTTATTTAGTTTTTTTCTTTTATAGTGAATTAATGTTTTTTTTTATAATTCTTAAATATTCAAGATAAATAACATAAATTAAAAACTAGATAATAAAAATTTCGTATGTGTCTAAATTTTGAATCTAAATGATAAAACCTCTCAAATGTATAGATGCATTTTGAATATTTGATTACTAAAACAAAACAATATAAGGATATGTTGGACTATTTGTGCAAATGACAAATACCTTGAGAATGACAAACACTTTGAGAATGACATGATGTTTTATATTGCTTTGAACAAATGACTCTTTTAAACTAAGCTTAGGGCTTTTTTTTTTTTTTTTAAATTAATTCTAGTTGTGTATTTTTTTAAATCTTCAATAAAAGACAGAAATCAAATTTTTGCTAAACACAATGACAAGAAATATGTGAAAGAAGATGCTTTAGACGCATGACAATGCACAAATTACAATTGGCTCCTGCTTTTTTTTTCTTTTTTTTTTTTTCAAATTACACTAAATAGATCCCTGAGCGCGCTTCGCTGCACGTTTTCGGGCGTTGACGGTCAGGTTCGCCGTATTGTTTAGGTAAAACATAGCATCGCCAAACACAATTTTCACCGCTTTCTTTGCTCTTTCGTTATAGCCCCGACCTATCTATACTCATTTAAAAAAATAATTATGTTTTTTATACTTAACATTAAATATGACTGTTGAAATGAAGAAAAAAAATGCAACTTGCTAGGATCGAACTTGAAACCTTCTATTTAACAAAATGGACCTGAAAAGACTACACCACTAACACAATTGATGTTTAAATATGAAACCAATTGTATTTATTATTAAGTAAAGCTGTTAAAATGAAAAAAATAAACAAAGTGCCTCACCCTCACCCAAGGTTCGAACCTGGGACATTTGGCAAGAAAACCTCAACATAAACGACTCCACCACCAACACATCTTCTGTTTTGAAATGAAACCATAGATATATATTATTTAACAAAGTTGTGAAAAAAAAAAATATAAACTAAAGGCCACCGCTTGAGAGGGGGGTGGATGTAACGATCCCACATCGGTTGGGAAGGAGAACTAACACTTCTTTATAAGAGGTGGAATACCTTCCCTATCGTGACGCGTTTTAGCGTGGGAATTGCCTACGGCCAATGCAAAAATGGGACATGCCCGAACAATATCGCGGTACGGGAGTGGGCTGTTACAAATGGTATCAGAGCCAGGGCCAGGCCCATGACCATAACGGACACAACTATGAGGACTTGACGTTGCCAGGGAGAGTTTTGTGTGAAGCGTATTGTCGTATACACAAACGGCAGACGAGTTCAAAGACATCGCGTTCTACTCAGAGCCAGTGGGTTAAGTGCGTTTCGTGAGCGAAGGTTCAAAGGGTTACACCTACCTATCTTATGCAAAACTCAACTGTTAAAGTTTATTCGGAATGAGGTTGCTTCTGAGAATAACTCCCTTTCATGTGGGGGTTTGTTGAAAATTTTGTATGTTTTGATCAATCTCCATTCATGTGGGGGATTGTTGGAAAATTGAAAGGTGAATGTAGATTTAATTATAATTTAGTGAAATTATAATTATTAATCATATTCTTCATGTGGTGAAATCAAGACAAATAAAAATGCTTTATGAGGCTTGAATAGAGTTTTATGGCTAATAAAGGAAATTTAAGTCTCTAATAAATCAAGACAAATAAAAATGCTTTATGAGGCTTGAATAGAGTTTTATGGCTAATAAAGGAAATTTAAGTCTCTAATTATGTGAGACTTTTCACTAGCCATGGTTTATATATACATATGAGGCTTTGTACCTCATTTTAAGACATGAGATACATGGAAAAAATACACTAAAAACTCTTGCAACACACATACACTCAAGAGTAGCAACCAAGTATCGATTATTTTTCATGAAAGTGGGATAGTCCGGCAATGCACCAACACTGTTAAAGAACCGGTGTACCCTGGGAACAGACCGAGAATCTGTTTAAGAGAATTGTGTCAAACACAAGCCCGGTTTACTTCTATGATTTCGTTTTCTGTTACAGTTTATTGCAGCAAGTACAGAGACTCGGAAACATGCGAGCTTCATGTATGAAAGGCGTGCGGTGTTTACAATGTAAGTTTTCTAACAGCCGGTAAGAACATCCCAAGATCATTGTTTCAAAAAGTTAATAAAAGCCATTGGATATGGTGAAGGTTTGGGTGAAAAAATGGTGAGTTGGTTAATAAAGAGTAGAGTTTTTGATTTTGTGAGTGTAAATTGGAGTGGATGAGAAATGATTTGATTTGATTGATAAATAGAGATTTTAAATAATTCAAAATGATCTAGGTTAATTACAACTACTAGTGGAATGCCCGCGCGTTGCCGCGGGTATGTATTTTTATTCACATTTTAAATTGCCAAAACTTTATACACTATACTATAATTTATCCAATCCGATCCGTGCTTGATTTTTATTTGCAATATTTAGTTACACACATGAACCAAAGAGCCTTTAGCCTATTGGTTGCCAAGTGTTAAATAAGGCTTAGCCTTTTCTTGAGGTGATATTTCAAATTCCATTGGTAACAAAAAGTTAATCCATTAAAAAGAAGTTACATGAATTAATCTATTACTTGGTAATGGTTCTAGATAACAAAAAGTTAATACATGAATTAAATGTATTGAATGGTGCAATTGATTTGTATTAGTGACTTGTACATAAGGGCATAGATGGAAGAAAATGGTAAAAGTTAGAGATTTATGCATGAAACCTTTTGTATGCCATCTTAAAATGATAGTAAAATTACCTTCTTACCCATCTCTCCTCCTTAATAAGGTAATAAAGATAAAGATTATACTATGTATTATTACAAATGGAAGATGAATAGTGCATCACCTTACATTGGTTGAGAGGGGCGGTAACCTTTATTTTATATATTTTTTTTCAACTTTGTTAAATAATATATATCTATGATTTCATTTCAAAACACAAGATGTGTTGGTGGTGGAGTGGTTTGTGGTGAGGTTTTATTGTCCAAGGTCTCAGGTTCGAACCTTGGTGGAGGCACTATATTTCCACTATAACGATCCCACATTGGTTGGGAAGGAGAACTAACACTTCTTTATAAGAGGTGGGATACCTTCCCTATTGTGACGCGTTTTGGCGTGGGAATTGCCTACGACCAATGCAAAATCGGGATATGCCCGAACAATATCGCGGTACGGGAGTGGGCTGTTACAAATGGTATTAGAGCCAGGGCTGGGCCGTTGTGCCAGCGAGGACGCTGGGCTCCTTAAGGGGGTGGATTGTAATGATCCCACATCGGTTGGAAAGGAGAACTAACACTTCTTTATAAGAGGTGGGATACCTTCCCTATCGTGACGCGTTTTGGCGTGGGAATAGCCTACGACCAATGCAAAATCGGTACATGCCCGAACAATATCGCGGTACGGGAGTGGGCTGTTACAAATGGTATCAGAGCTAGGGCCGGGCCGTTGTGCCAGCGTGGACGCTGGGCTCCTTAAGGGGGTGGATTGTAACGATCCCACATCAGTTGGGAAGGAGAACTAACACTTATTTATAAGAGGTGGGATACCTTCCCTATCGTGACGCGTTTTGGCTTGGGAATTGCCTACGACCAATGCAAAATCGGGACATGCCCGAACAATATCGCGGTACAGGAGTGGGCTGTTACAGTTCTATTACTGTTCATGTTACTTCTTAGAATGTTTATGGTATTTTTCAAGTATTACAAAGTTAAAATTCATATCAACTTTGAAGTTACAAGTATATTTTGACTTCCCAAACTAATTGGTTGTTGTAGCACATTACAACATTTGATGTTATACATCTTATTGCTGGCTAAATTCTGATGGTATTTTTAGTAAAGTGTTTCATTTACGGTTACAACATTTTAAGCTTATGGTACAACACTTAATGAACTTAGCTAAGGGCCAGTTAAAGATGCTATATAGCCTGTATCAACCCATTCATAAGCAAAATAGTTGATGTAAATTTATAAATATTATGTTAGATGCAAATAAAGATGGTATATATGTAACCACTAATCTTTACATTTTAATAGCGTCGAGCACTCTTACAGAAATGCGGAGCTTAGGTTGTGCTATTCTCTCTACATATGTGGATATGTATTAATTCTAATTGTGATAGTTATTGTTTTTGAGGCATGATTAATGTTTCAAAATGAGTCTGTGACTTAATCTATAGTTTCATAGCAAGTGACAAAACGAACGAGTTAGGTTGTCTCACAAACATTTTTACCCATCTATTGATATGGGTATATTTTAAAATAGACATATTGTGTCGGGTTGGATCACCTGCCAATAATGTGTTTTTCAGTTTTTTTTAGTTTTATAGATAATTGGTTATTAATTTATTACGTATCGTTACAAAATTATGCTACCAAAAAGAATGGTTAGTTAAATAAAATATAATATATATGTATATGTATATGTATATGTATATGTATATGTATATGAGGTTGTAAGGGTGTAAATGTAATTATGGAACCCATTTAATTTTGCAGAAAAATGTTTTTACTTTTGCACGTATGACCTTTTTAGAAATAAATTATAACCCAACTTGACCCATCATAGGTAACAAATCTAAATCTGAAATAGTCTCCTGCTTTACGCCTAGCAAAACTTATGGTCAATTTATTAGTTGTTGCTATATTACATTAGTGATTAAATTCCTTAAATGGGGAATCATAAAGGTGAATGGGTGGTTCAGGAAATGAATTTTTTTTGTTTATTATCGGGTCTTAGGGGAATCCTTAATATGTGTTAGTATTACATTAAATTGTTTTCATAAGGCTTTGGTTATCTGCACATGGGTGGGTTTTTATCTAGACATCCCTCGGGCCATGGAGGCCTCCATGAGTCATGGAAAGGAAAAAGAAGAAAACCTGAGGCATCCATAGGCCATGGAAAGGTATCATATGGGTCGTGGAGACCTCCATGCCCATGGAAACCCCCTGCAATGATTGATAGTGAGTGGGATAAGTGGGGGTTGTGAAAAAGAGATGTGTGGGTATCCTATGGGCCGTGGAGGCCTCCATGGCCTATAGATGTTTTTTTCTAAATTTATTTAAAATAAAACAAAGCTTCTCGTGGATGCTTAATATCCCCGGGTCGTGGAAAGCATAATAGCCTGTGGTTGGACCCTCCTTCACGGGTCACGGAGGTCTCCACAGCCCATAGGTTACCTTTATATGGCCCATTGGGGTCTCCATGATCCCATTAAATTCATTTTTTTTATATTTTGTAAGTGTGTTTTATATATTTTAAGTATGATATTTGTGTTTTTTATAAATATTTTTTTTTTCATTTCTTATTATAAATGTAAACTAGCGTAATCAACAATTTTTTTTCACTTAATAATTTGGTATACATGATAAAATAGTTACATACGATAAGCTATAAAAAGTCAATATAGGTTCTCACGTAATGCTTGCCTGAGATTGGCCATTCCGTGTGATACATGAACATTGTATTTTTATCTCTTGGAAGCTTTACGCAAAGAGGCATAAAAAGTTATTTGAAATGTTCTTGATCATTAGAGTAACAAAAGTAGAATGTTCTTGAGCATTGATGCAAACAATGACACCAACTTGTCAGTTTGATTTTTATCCAACTTGAAATAGAAGTGTTTGCTCTCATGTTTAATAATAATAATCTATACCTATATTATATTATTAAGGAGGAGTGATGACCAATATGGTCATTTTCATTTCCGTATAACTTAAGAAGCAAGATGTATAACATATTTAAGCAAGAAATTTAATGGTATTATTAGGATAGTTGTGACAATTAAGATACTTAGAAGGGTAATATTGACATTTCACCATCCTCCTCCTTTGTAATATCAAAACAAATTTACAATACTAGCCTTCCTTTCCATTCCTGCCCCCACATGTCTGTTTGTCTTCTTCATTACCCTCGCATAGTGAATGTTGAATTCAATTGCCTGCAAATGAAGCGTCTTGCATTTCCTACGTTTCCAGCCCACCCACTGTTAAGATACCAATTTGATGAACTTTCTTAAGATTAATAATCGATCGAAGTATTTTCCATCGAAACGTCTTGCGGTAAATCCATCGAAGTATTTTCCAATCAACAAGAATAATAATCGAATTCGATTTTATCGTAATCTTTCTTCACAAACTTGCTGCGATTTAGGGGGTTTCTATTTGTTTTAATATGTAGTGTGATTAGGGTAGTGATTCGTGCCATTAGGGAGGGGGGGGGGGGGGGTTTCTATTTGTTTTAATAGCAATATGCTCAGCAGGTATGTCGTCTCACAAAGCTTGCCTATCATATGCAATTGATATTAGTCCTTTTGGAAATAATATAGACCAGGTTTGCGGATTCTAATTCTAACTTAATAACAATGATCCATATCTATGTTGATTGTCTCCAATTTATACATGCACATAAACATGATCTCTCAAGAAAGGGCGATACACCAAAACAAGATGACGAGACAGATGATATTAGGGTTTACATCACAACGGTCCGTTTGCAGAGTCTTATGATGCCTGGGAAGGTAATGGTTAATAATTTCAGTTAAAGGAAGAACAATATGATTGTTTGTGAAATAGGTTGAAACAGTTTATTTTTTTAACAAGTAAAAATAGTACGGGTTGGACTTATATGAAATACAAGATTGTGGCCCAATGCATACTATAAGAAACTAGTGGGGAACTCGCGCGTTGCTGCGGGGACAACAATTTGCAACGTGATACTCGTTTTCGTTAGTTTATCAATCCTCTTGTGAGTTTTTTTCCATGTTAATGTTTTGAAATCGGATGTGAAAGGTGCATGTCTCTGTGCCTTTGATAATTTTTGACTTGCTTTTGTTATTCGCCAGTTGTTCTATTAAAATTTGATTGGAGGTCGACTATAGATTTATCCATGTGTTTCTTTAGATTTCATTTACTTCAGTTATTACTCTCTCCAAACTGAGAATTTAATCCCAATACTAACAAAGAAGCTGCTTTGTTAAAAGTCATATCATCAACTTAATTGTTGCAGTTCATTCAAAATCCTATGTTTCAATTTGATAATCTTTGGAAGCAATTAAAAAAATATGCATCTAAATCTAAAGCAAGAGGCAGTGAAATCATCTGAAGTTATTTTGTGCTTATTATAGTCAATATATTATATGTAGTTGACATTGAACCGTAGACTTGTAGACTAAAATCAATAAGATTGAATTTCATGCAGAAAAAAGCAAAGGCAAAAAAAAAAAAAAAAACTATTATCTATATTTGAAGATTTAAAAAATGTTCTCGTAAACGCATGCTATGAAGCTGCATCATTCAAGCAAATTTTGCACTTCAAGATAGAACAAATTCAAGAAAACTAAAGCAATGACATTTGTATTACTACAAAAAAAAATGTTTGTCGAATGTGAAGGAAACAACAAATGTAAAAAAAAATAAAAAAAATTATCATTAATAATGTCGTACTTTCTCAGCTGCTTCAGTAATTTTCGGAGGTGAATGTTCGGCATCATTCTCGACATCTACTACAGAAGAGGTGGGAGTGAATTGATCTCAAAATACCTATAACAAAATATCATAAAATAAAGTAAACTAAAATTTTTGTTGTTACATGTTTATTTGAGGTGTACATTACAAAAAACCACAATATAAAAATGCAAAAACAAAAATCATTATATACTTAGGGCAAAAATTGAAATACCTTGCTAGCAATTATATGGTTGTTGAACCATATCCCGGCTGCTATACATAATGAGATTGCAATGATTCACATTTGGGGTAAAAATTGAAATACTATATGTTGCACTTAAAGTTATTAAAAAGAAGTGAACTGAGTAGAGATACCTTCATTGCATTGATATATGTAGCAGTGCATACATCTCAAGAATCTGGTGATACAATTAGGGAGATGTAACACCCCAACCGATGGCGGAAACATTGAGGTGTCACGTAGTGACAATTTCTCAATAGCTCATGGTACTAAAGTGTAAATTTGAATACATTGAATTGAATAGTTTATTACATTAAAAGAAAACTACAAAAGAATTCTAAAGTGACAACTAAAGCTGAAATACAATAAATCCAACATCTAAGTAAGATTCCAAAAGCTTAAAAGTCATCTCATAAATAACCTGAAACATGTACGAAAATAATTTTGTCAATACAAAAATTTATTGGTGAGCATACCCTGTTTTGAATACATATAGTAGAAAAAGAGTTTCGCAATTCACGTGTTATACTGTCTACAATTTAGTGTTCAAGCTATGTACAAATGTCACCCAAAATCAAGCCTTAGAGTAGAAATGATATCCTAGAATAATGGGATATCTAGTATATATGTATAGTATTCTCCCAATAGTATGATTATATATAGTATGCGACAAGACAATGTAGTTTACACATAACAATAATCAAGTACTATTTATTGCTATGCTAGGCCCACATCGGGTTAATGATCAAGGTCATAAGTACACACTATCAGTGATCAACAAGTAAAACACATACAAGAATTGCGATTATGAATATAGAATAGAACATGATTAAGTGAGTGAAGTAATAAGCGTACATGAGTCACCCCAAAAGTGTAAAACATGAAAAAGAGGAAAGATATACTCATAGTTTGCGAAAGCGATCAAAATCCAACTTAAGCTGTCGTGAGTTAAGAAATGGGAGTTCCGAAGAATTCTACCTATAAAGTATAAGAATACTAATAAATGAAAGTGACTTAAGAGTCTAAGGTATCTAAGGTGCTAAGGCATTAGGGTTTGCTAAGTCGATTTGGGGAATTAGAGTTTTTATAATAAATCGAATTAATATAAAAGTTGTATATCAAAAATAATATGCCAGAGTTTGTAAATGTGGTTTAGGTAATATGATTGTTACCAATTTAATATCTAGATAAAAATACGCTTTGAATAATTAAGCCAAAATAATTTAGTTAATTGCATTAACTAAATTTTTGTAAATAAATACAATAATCATAAATATTTGAATAAATTATTATTAGTTACACAATGACCCAAACAAATGAGAATTAAGACTTTCAAACAGAAGAATATTTCTATTTTATAAGAAAAATATTTATAAAATAGATGTTAAATAGTATAAATAAATAAATGATTAATTATGTCCAATTAAACATAAATAAGACTAAAAATACAAAATATGATCCAAAAATATTATTTTTATAGAAAATGAATGCTTTCTGATGTAATTCAATGAAAATAATTTTCTCATAAATTTTCGCAATTTATATGCATTTAAAACTGATTTATTGAATTTAAACCATATTTAAATGATTAAAAAAAAAAATAGGAAAATCAATAAAAATAAATGTTTTTTTTGAACCAATAATCTTTATTTTAGTTCATGATGATTAGAAATATTTTATAAAAAATTTTGAGATAAAAATCATTAAGAATGAATTTTTAATCATTTAAATATGATTAAAACAAATTAAATAATAAAAATTATGAAACTAAAATATTTTCCAGAAAATAAAAATATGATAATTTTCTATCGGATGTCAAGAAACTACACCTAAATTTTCATGATTTTTGGATCAAAAATGAATTTGTTATGAATATTCTAAATCTTATAAGTTTAAATAATGAGTAATTTAAACTTTATTTATATAAAATATGTTTTCTCATCTTCTTCCCCATATCAAAGCATAAACCCTAACCCTATACCCAATTCAATAAACACGAAACAAAGATGATTAAGCAACAATGATAAAGGGCTTTTGATCGGAATAAATGAAGAAACGAAACGGCAAGGAACTTAAGAACTTACAAAATCGTTTTAGAACCGAATGAGAAGAAAAAGAAAGTGATACTTGAAACCAATTAGGGACGTTCTGGACACGATTTGGGTTGTTTCGAAGGTTATAACAAGTGACGGGTGATGTGCTCAAAGTGGTTTAGTAAAAACTAACTAAATTAACCTAAACTAGACACTCTAAGTTTTAAATTTATAACCTAAGACTCTCTAAACCTAAACCACACAACCGGCAAGTGTACCAGTCAGTGCAGTACAGCTAAAGTAAGTCCGAGTATCGAACCCACGAGACTCTACTGGAAAACGGAAACTAGACTCGATTACTTATCTACAAACAGACTTAAATATGTTTTGTTGCTTAAAAGGGGGGGTTTTCTAATAAACTAATAAAAATAAATAAAATAAACTAAAATAACTTAAAACACAAGCTGGAGACTGGAACTAAAATCAGGTGATGGGAAGGCACTACCTAGGCTAGAATCCTACACATGAATGATAAGTCTCTAACGGCTATGGAACTGGTGTGGAACCGGGATCTTAAAATACTAAACATCAAGAATAAACTAGACACCCTCGACCCTTCTCAAGGGGAAACCCTAGAATACTGTTGTGCTGTTAAACCACCGGTTGAGAGGTTACCCTCACAGGCTTACCTACTCGAATCTTAAAGTACCCGCTAGACAGTCTACCTCACAGCGCGAAAGTCACAATACACCCGAAAGTGCAAGGGGTAACTATAATATTTCTGATAAGACTTGGCCTACAAGGAATGCTATGGAAACTAGGAAGATCTTCTTACAAAGCCTCTAGAACTAGCAATTTAACACCCTAGACAGACCAACAATCTCGCACCTCACAACTATTGAGAATTGGTAGAACACTTAGAATCATCTAACTAACAATTACAACTCCTATGGATAACCTGCAGAAATTAACCATAAACTAGCTGCTAACACCCAGTCCGCAACCTAACCCGCATTCATACATGAAAGACATTCACAAAAACGCAAGTGGAGTTTATAAAAATTAATTAAACAAAACTAAATACGCATACACATCAAACCAGAAAATAAAGAGTTTTTTACTTTAAAATTCACCCACAACCAAAAGTTCCAAAACCCGAAAAAAAAAATAATCAAACAAGCGTATTCATCATTGCCTAGGTAGTTCTATGATCTAGCCAATAATTGTCATGATAAAATCAAAACAATAAAAACTAAACATATTCATGGTGTTCACTACGGGTATGAATAGATAAATAATAAATACCGACTCGTGCTCGCACCTAGGCTTCAACCCTTGACTCGTGCCTCTTCTCTTGCTGCTGTCCTCGAAAATCTTCGGCAATTAGTGGAGCACTCCCCAAATATGTCAGTCGTCGATCGATCCTCCCTCCAAAAATATGTTATGCCGCCCCTCTTATATTCTGTCCTCTCCCTTTAAATTTTGTGCGCCGCTTTTCTGTTGAGAATCCCAATACCCTTTTCCAACTCTTAGGCCCATTTATTGTTGTGACTTTTGTTGTGGCTTTGGGCTATGACCCCAAAGTCACGTTAACATTTCTTTTTTAATTTATTATTATTATTATTATTATTATTATTATTATTATTATTATTATTATTTAGCATTCTAGCTACATGCTCTTAACTTGGGTGTTCTTGACTCGACCAAAGTTGCTCGTTTACGCTCCAACGTCCATACGAACACCTACCAAAATATAAAATAAATAAATAAATACTAAAAAAGACCCAAACTAATAAAAATCTATAAAAACCTATACTAAATAAAATAGACCGGTACAAGCCTAAAACTAATAAAAATACTATTTAAACGACTCGAAAACTATACAAACTTTACACCGGAAATAGATGTATTTTACAATACATCAAATATCCCCACACTTATCTTTTTTTCGTCCCTGAAAAAGAATTATGCTATGGAATCACAGTTAGGTTTACATCCAGTTTCAAAGCATAGGTTACTTAATTAATAATCTACTAACGTGTCGATTGCGATTGCAGGTATATTGATCCTCTTAAACCGGTGTACCCACACCGGTTTCCAAGCCCCTTTTTATTTATGTTAAGTTCATGTTGATTAGTCTATATAGGGTCTCACTCGAAGGAAGCCACAGTTCCTCCTAATCCCGCCTCAAGCTTATGAAGCTAAAGGAACGACCAATTGACCATTTCCAAACCGTCTTATGTAAAAAGCCAAGAGAATTTAAAACCACTTATTTCTTTTTTTTCTTTTTTTTTTCTCAGCATACTTAACTCAGAGGGTGTGACCAATCCAAGTCGCTATCCCAGTGGCCAGGCACCTTAAGCTTCAACATTTTTTTTTTCATCTCAGCATACTTAACTCAGAGGGTGTGACCAATCCAAGTCGCTATCCCAGTGGCCAGGCACCTTAAGCTTCAGCATTTTTGCTTTGATTTCTAATAATTTTTTTTAAGTGATTAGAAATTCTAACGGTTTTCTACATATAACGGTGCTTCTTATACTATTTTTGGCGGTTTTGGTCTCCCCGTTTCTCCTAGATGAGAACCCACAAAATAGCCTAACATAATTAATTTATTACTTTTCAAAGGAAACCTTTCTACCGGTTGAGCCTACCCACATATCCCAAATCAGACACGTTTTCAATCAATTTTAATCTCTTATTATACATACTATTTGAAAACCGGACACCTAACTTTACCTATCATTTTCCATATTTTATATAATGCAAACCTCAAAATCAGGGATTTTTTTTAATTAATTTTTTTTTTGGATTTTTACTTTTTATTTTATTTTATTTTATTTTATTTTGGACTCAAAACGACCCTATATACAGACTAGACGACAGTTTCCCATCCCCACACTTAAACTCTACATTGCCTTCAATGTAGGAATAAAAAACGACTCAAAACAAAATAAATTCCGAATACAAAAATTATAAACATAAATAAAAAAAACAAGGGCAAATTGGAATGGACTTAGCTGGTTAAATAACGTATAAGCTCCAAAAACTCTAGTCCAATCCAGCTCGATCGTATAGCATTTTGGTCGCGATCGGCTCTGACACGCTGGTAAACTCTGGACTTGCCTTGACAAATGTTAAACAGCTCTGGAATCACCCGAATGGAAATTGAGTACGGGCGGTGCAATCCAAACTGCACAAAATGAAACAAACAAAACCCGAGCATAATACCGAACCATACAAAAATAAAAAGACTCAAACTACTAACTTAGACTCAAAATATAACAACAAACAAGAAGACGTACCTGCTTAGCAAAATGACAGTGAATGTTGATTGAACCAAATGGGTAGAAGAAAAAAAATATGGTTCTCGCTCAACGTGAAGGACACTGGTGATCACAACACGCGTCGCAAGCGAAAAAAAAATAAAAAATATATATAACTTTCCGGGGTAATAGCTGGTCGCATGAGGCGAACAGGTCAGCCCAGACTCCTCACATTACGTGAAAAGCCTTTTTTCACAGAAAGTTAATTTATTTATTTATTTATTTTTTTTAAGAAAAATTCTCTTTTATTACCCAAACCTTTACCAAAACTCCCACTCATAAAATATATATAAAGATGATACATGGGATCCGCTCATAGTGAAATTTTCTCTACCTAAGCAAACACGCAATCCTGCGAACATACTCAAAGACACAAAGATAAAATAAAATAGAAAGATAAAAACCTATGAACTATCGAAAGACGGACCACAAATAAAAAAAATGAACAGCTAGAAAAAAAATATAAAAATAAGTTTACAAACTCTACAGAGCCTCCCCACACTTAAACTTAATCAGGGGGCTTCTCTTTTATCTGGACCCGATCTAACCCGTTTAATTCCACCCGGTTCTTATTAAAAATTGAAGATTTATTGGTGGGAGTGAAAAATAATTTAAGCATTTTTAATGGGTCAAACCACCAGAATTTAAACTTACCTGGAATGAACCGGATACGTGGCATATAGCAAGAAGACTGATCGTGTTTGACTTTCACTGGCTTCTTCTTCTCCAAATCGTGCCATCCTTTGATCTTCTTTCGGTTCCGGTCCTTTCTTTTTCTCTTCCTTGCCCTCTCCCGTGGTGTTGTTGATTTTGAAGTTCCTTCTATTACCACGGGCCAGCTATGGTGCGCTTCTTCTACCACCATTTCCATAGGATGATCCCCACACTTATTTCTTTCATCTGGTGCAGGTTCAGTCATGTCTGTCGGTTCACCTTGAAGTAGGGCATCCAGGTATGCCATATCTCCATCGGGATCAGACTCCCCTACTTCTTCAAAAACAGGTAAACCATCTAACTCTAGATCTAAAAACTCATCCTCTTCAGACAACAACGTTTCACTAACCTCATTGTCTTCCTCTACACCAAACATCATATCAATGGAATCTCCCAATTCCACTTCTTCTTCAGTCACTTCCCTCTGCAATAACGACCTCTGATACGCCGCCCATTCTTCTTCGTCGTCCTCTTCATCAGAGTCACTCCCAAAATCATATATAGTAACCTGTGGCACCGGAGGTGGGACTTCAACGTCCATTTTCGTCTCCGTGATTGGGATGATCTCTTCATCTGACTCATCTGCGTATTCCATGATTGGCTCTTCCCCTTCTTCTGGAAACGTTGGAAACAACTCCCCTCGAGCATTCATGTACCCAAGGTAGTTGCCCTCCTTATCATATATATAACCGACTTTCGGCAGCTGCTCTTGCTGAACCTTTTCTATTTCTTCTTCTTCTTTTAACCTTCTAGCAATGTCTTCTACTGTTCATTGAAGATCTAAAAGAGCAGCCTGTCGGTCTTTTATGAGGATGTTGTGGTTTTTTAGGAGGGTGTCCTGCTCTGCTAACATGTTCTGGGTATTGGCATCCTTAGCAACTAGTAATGTCAACAGACTCTTGATTTCACTCCAATCATTGCCACTATCCTCACGAGAATTGCTTCCAGAAAATTGACCAGGATATTGATTAAAACGTGGCTGCTGATACGAGTCATCATAATAATATGTACGACAACCCTGTGAATAATATGGCTGCGGCCGCACAAAGGAATTAGCACAATAATGTGCAGAGGACCCCTCATATTGTGGACATAAAATGGTAAAGTGGGGTCCTCCACAAATCTCACACATATTTACAGACTCAAAAGAAACTAAAGACACATAAAATTAGACTCCTATGACTCATAATACAAAAAGACAGACTCAAAACAAAACACAAGTAGCACAGATATGGCAGATAAGTGTAATCAAAGCTAGTAAACGCAATCGCCAAGAGTCCCCGGCAATGGCGCCAAAAACTTGATGTGCTCAAAGTGGTTTAGTAAAAACTAACTAAATTAACCTAAACTAGACACTCTAAGTTTTAAATTTATAACCTAAGACTCTCTAAACCTAAACCACACAACCGGCAAGTGTACCGGTCAGTGCAGTACAGCTAAAGTAAGTCCGAGTATCGAACCCACGAGACTCTACTGGAAAACGGAAACTAGACTCGATTACTTATCTACAAACAGACTTAAATATGTTTTGTTGCTTAAAAGGGGGGGTTTTCTAATAAACTAATAAAAATAAATAAAATAAACTAAAATAACTTAAAACACAAGCTGGAGACTGGAACTAAAATCAGGTGATGGGAAGGCACTACCTAGGCTAGAATCCTACACATGAATGATAAGTCTCTAACGGCTATGGAACTGGTGTGGAACCGGGATCTTAAAATACTAAACATCAAGAATAAACTAGACACCCTCGACCCTTCTCAAGGGGAAACCCTAGAATACTGTTGTGCTGTTAAACCACCGGTTGAGAGGTTACCCTCACAGGCTTACCTACTCGAATCTTAAAGTACCCGCTAGACAGTCTACCTCACAGCGCGAAAGTCACAATACACCCGAAAGTGCAAGGGGTAACTATAATATTTCTGATAAGACTTGGCCTACAAGGAATGCTATGGAAACTAGGAAGATCTTCTTACAAAGCCTCTAGAACTAGCAATTTGACACCCTAGACAGACCAACAATCTCGCACCTCACATCTATTGAGAATTGGTAGAACACTTAGAATCATCTAACTAACAATTACAACTCCTATGGATAACCTGCAGAAATTAACCATAAACTAGCTGCTAACACCCAGTCCGCAACC
Organism: Ambrosia trifida; assembly: GCA_028751855.1. Lineage (NCBI taxonomy): Eukaryota > Viridiplantae > Streptophyta > Magnoliopsida > Asterales > Asteraceae > Ambrosia > Ambrosia trifida. The sequence continues at coordinate 15,297,541 of CM054122.1, forward strand.
TAACCCGCATTCATACATGAAAGACATTCACAAAAACGCAAGTGGAGTTTATAAAAATTAATTAAACAAAACTAAATACGCATACACATCAAACCAGAAAATAAAGAGTTCTTTACTTTAAAATTCACCCACAACCAAAAGTTCCAAAACCCGAAAGAAAAAATAATCAAACAAGCGTATTCATCATCGCCTAGGTAGTTCTATGATCTAGCCAATAATTGTCATGATAAAATCAAAACAATAAAAACTAAACATATTCATGGTGTTCACTACGGGTATGAATAGATAAATAATAAATACCGACCCGTGCTCGCACCTAGGCTTCAACCCTTGACTCGTGCCTCTTCTCTTGCTGCTGTCCTCGAAAATCTTCTGCAATTAGTGGAGCACTCCCCAAATATGTCAGTCGTCGATCGATCCTCCCTCCAAAAATATGTTATGCCGCCCCTCTTATATTCTGTCCTCTCCCTTTAAATGTTGTGCGCCGCTTTTCTGTTGAGAATCCCAATACCCTTTTCCAACTCTTAGGCCCATTTATTGTTGTGACTTTTGTTGTGGCTTTGGGCTATGACCCTAAAGTCACGTTAACATTTCTTTTTTAATTTATTATTATTATTATTATTATTATTATTTAGCATTCTAGCTACATGCTCTTAACTTGGGTGTTCTTGACTCGACCAAAGTTGCTCGTTTACGCTCCAACGTCCATACGAACACCTACCAAAATATAAAATAAATAAATAAATACTAAAAAAGACCCAAACTAATAAAAATCTATAAAAACCTATACTAAATAAAATAGACCGGTACAAGCCTAAAACTAATAAAAATACTATTTAAACGACTCGAAAACTATACAAACTTTACACCGGAAATAGATGTATTTTACAATACATCAACGGGATAAGTATGAAAATACAGAGAACGAGAGTAAGTTAGCAATGCATTTAGGAACGATGGTGTCAGTGTTTGTTGTAGGAGACACCAAAACCAAATAGTAGATGTATTTTGGAATAAGGATTGGAAAGATGTATTAGATGAAATATCTAAAAGATAAATGATATGTATACACTCCTAGGTCTATTAATAGTTGGTATATTTATTATTACTAATAAAAATCATTTAAAGAATAATATAATATCATTTGACGGTTTTAAAAATAATCAAATTTATTGAATTCAACAAGGAAGACTTACGTTTCAAACCTATCGTTTTTATTAGTATCATTAATTATATTAAAATTATGAGTTACAATTGTTAGAAAACCATACTAATTTTCTTTGATGATTACTTTTTCATTTATGCCCCATTAGTTGCATCCAAGTTAACATTTATTATTATTATTTTTTAATTGACAATCTTAAGAAACTATCCATTCTTTATCATTTAACTCATTTCAATTAAATAATAAATTTATTTTATAAAAATATAGGGTGTTACAACACTACCCCAAACGTTATGACAAAAAAATATGGTTTAGGCGATTTTCAACCATGGATTATTGTTACTTTAGATCCCCAAAGTTATAATTAACTTATTAGACTATGTGTTGTGGCTAGAGGTGAGCCAACACATTATCGAATAATAATGTGCCATGTAGGCGTTGATGTGGCACTTGCTCGTGACCGCGGGCTGATAGCTTGATCCCGTTGTGGCTAGAGGTGAACAGGTCATTTTTTTACCAAATTAATATTTTACATACATTTTTTAAAACATTTTACATTAAATAAAAAAAATAAAACCCATCTTATAAAACATTTAACATTTCTAAAAAAAAATATTTTACATAACATTTTACATTTAAAACATTATAAAAAATAATAAAATAAAACCCATTTCTTCTTCTTCTTCTTCCCACCACCATCTTCTTCTTCTTCTTCTCTACAACAAAATCCTTCACCATAGTCTTCTTCTTCTTCTTCTTCTTCTTCTTCTTCTTCTTCTTCTTCTTCTTCTTCTTCTTCTTCTTCTTCTCTCCAACTCATCTTCATCATCTTCAACACCACAATAAAACTCATCCTCTTCTTCTTCCAACACCAAAAATACAGAAAAAATAAAAAAAATAAAATAATCCAGTTTTCTCCTCGCTAGCCCACGCGATCCGGCTCACATCTGCTCGCTCGCGCAGTCGTTGACGCGTAGGTGTTGTGGTTCCAGCGATCCACGTGGCTCAGAAACTCGTTCGCGCAGGCTCGATCGCGCACCACAACGGACAGTCTTAGAAAATTTGCGAATGTTACAGGAGATATATCATCAAAGAGGAAATCAACGTTTTTTTGTCGATATGATCAAGAAAAGCTTTAGGGAGCCATAATTTGGTGTTTATGTAGGGAGTTAGATAGGGATGTAGATGTAGTCACTCAATGCATATGGAAGGATTGCAAATTATATAGGGATGTAAATATAGCTTTGATTGGGTGTTTATGGAGGGGTTACATATTGAGAAAGATGTAAATCGTGTATTAGACACATATACAATTGGCATTAGAAGTTGTACATGAGGGGCATAGAGGGAAGAAATGACCAAAAGTTAGAGACTTGTGAAGGGACTCTTCAACTTCCATCTTAAAAGTTTGATAAAATTACCTTATTAGACATATTTGGTCCTTGATATGGTAATAGAGATATAGATAGATATAGATAATTTATAGATATATAGACGAATGAGTTACTACTGAATTGATGATGATGATGATGAAAGGTTGATGATTAAGAGGGGTTGAAAGGTCTCACATTTAAAATGCATCATAGGTTGTATTTTATGCTAAATTTACTATTCTACCATTCTAAAAGTTTTAAATGTACATAAAGTTCCAATTATACCCCCATTATATAAGCATAATTCACTTGTACATGTTGCTTTAATAGTTGTATGCTTGGTAAAATTACTATCTTGTACATCTCTTTTACTTAATAAGATAATATAGAAATATAGATATAGATTATTATTATTATTATTATTATTATTATTATTATTATTATTATTACTATTATTATTTTTAATTGTTTCTTTAAATGTCATTATTATTTATTGTATTGATGAGGATTTTTTTTTTAATAAATGTGTCTTACTAATATAATAAAATTACTATTTTACTCATGTAGATGAATGTGAAATGACCATTTTAGCCGTCCAGGATACACTATATAATAGTATAGGTATAGATATTTGATTAATAGAAGGCAAAAGTCATTATTGTGAATTTATTGTTATTTAACGTTGTAAATATTTTTAAATTGGTGAATTATGCAACAGGGACAACCGATCTATCCAGTTTAGCTATGAGTTTTGGGATTCCAAATGCTTGCTCAAAGGTACTTCATTTTATATGTTTAGAAATTTATCCTCTACTTGATGTGATCTTACTTGCTCAAAAGTACTTCATTTTATATATACGTCATGACAATTTCTAAATAACTTTTTTTAGTGTAACTCAAACAAGGTATCACTGGTGAAACTTGACCCGTTTGAAGTAAAAGATGAACCAAAAATGATTGATTTATTAGCAAATTGGTAGAACTGTCATATCTAGCGTAACTACCGAATTAGCGTGTTCTTGTCGTGTATGAAAGATCTACTAGTAAAGTTTTGTAAACAAATGAAACAGTATAGTATGCCCCTGGTATTTACTATGATTTTGTATAATTAATGTTTTTTTGACTTTAGCCCTTTCATGATCTGCACTTGGTTTAAGTTTTTGTTAAATTCAGGTATTTTTAGGCCTGGGGCAATCTTGATTTCGAAGAAAAATCATGGCCACAAATTTCAGAAACTGCAAAAAATATAATTAAAAAAATGCTTAACGAGAGAGCCGAACAATGAATTACTGCTCATCAACTCCTATGTACGTCATTTAAATTTTAATCATTTTTACAGTTACACTTCATATACCCTCTTTTGATCGCATTTGCAGCTGCATTGTATGCTCTTTTGGATCATGTTTGCATCCTCTTTTCACACCCGCTTTTTATAACATTTACAACTGTGTTTTTCATCTGTCTCATTTGAACTACATTAGGAGTGTTGCAACCTAGAGTTGTGGACTTGTGGTCCATTGCTTAATGTACAGATAGCATGAAGTTCATCTTGATTCTTGGTAGCAATTAATACACATCCCGAAATCAAATGATTCCTTGCACATGCACCAAAACATACACAAGCTTCAAAAGTAGGCATATAACAGCTTGCTTATATGTTTCAAGAGAATGAAAGACTTTTTTTTTTTTTTTTTTTTTATGTAATGACTATCTTGTTGGGATATAGGGTTAATTGCATCATAATGAAACAAACTTTCATGTTTCTACCGTTGTATGCAATTAACATACTATAACCAGAGAAAGGGTGACGTGGCTCCTGTTCTTCACCTACCGGTAAAAATCTGATGCGACAACTATTATTCGTGGTTATAGAAGATCAATTGTGTTAAGTGCTAGCAAAATACACGTTTGTTACATGACGCTCAAGTTGCACCCACATGATGCCTAAACACCAAGTATATTTGTGTGTGTGTGTTTTGTTGTTATTTATTTATATGAAAAATGTCCTATTCGCGCAGTTTTTATGATATATAAAACTGCAATTTATAGATCATAATTTATAGATCAGTTGGCAATAACATTCTTAATAGACTATGTATTATAGGAAATAATTGTAAAATCATTATTAGCAAATCTCTCCCCAATTATAGGAGAGTTGGTTGTATTCTATATATAGAGATCATTGTGAATAGAATTATTCAAGTTGAGTATCAAACATCAAGAATTTCATCCCTATTATCCTTGAAGATGAAACCTCCCATTATATCACGTGGTCTGGACTATTCCAGATCCACTGTCGTGCTTATGAAGTCTTCCACCACCTCCAACCAAAACCCGCTGCCTCCTCCTCTTCTACCCCATCTGCTGACGGCAAACAGCCGGATACCACCACTGCTGAGGCACTATGGTCTCGTCTAGACGCCATAGTCCTCAAGTGGATCTATGGAACGATCTCACAGTCACTCGTTCACACCATTATGACTCCGGGTCAGACTGCTTATGACGCGTGGGTCGCTCTCCGAAACCACTTCAACGATAATAAGCACACCAGATCCATTTTTCTGACCCAAGAATTCGCTAATCTTAATCTTGCAAACTTCCCCTCTATGGCGGCATATTGCCAACACGCGAAACTACTTTCGGATCAACTCGCCGGGGTAGGATCGCCTGTTGACAATGACCGTCTGGTTCTGCAGGTATTGGCTGGTCTCACAGAGCAGTTTGACGGGATCTCCATGGTACTCGGCAACAAAGATCCGCTCCCTGACTTTGCGGAAGTTCGTTCACATCTCGGCATGGAAGAACAGAAGAAGAAACGTCATGCCTCATCGGCTGCTCAGGCGTCGGCAACAGCTCTCACAGCTTCTGTCTCATCGAGGTCGTCGGATGACAGGTCACGTGGCCGTGGTAGGAGCCGGGGACGGGGACGTGGTCGTGGTTCATCCAACAAAGGCCGCGGCACCTCGAACAATTCTTTTCAGCAACCTGGTTCCCACCCATACATTGTATTCCCTACCTCATGGCCTGCTTCACAATGGGCTGCCTTACTAAATGGACAACAGCAAAATTCACGGCCTAACACTGTCCTACCTTGTCCATAGCCCTCCAGGCCCAACAACTCTTCTACCGGACAAGGGATCCTCGGCCCGAAACCTGATCAGGCTTTTACCTCGGGCTATACACCAACCGATATATACACACTGGCTTTAAATCCATCGGATGACGGAGTTATGGACACCGGCGCCTCATCCCACTCGGCCAACGAGCAAGGTATTTACTCCCCGTCTAATTTTAATAAATGTACTAACAAACATATTATTGTTGGTAATGGCATGTCCATCCCGGTTTTGGCCCAAGGTAACCAAGTCCTACCCCCACCCTTCCTACCTTTAAAACTAAACAATGTCTTATTTGCACCCAAAATAATTAAAAACCTTATATCTGTGAGACGCCTTACCACTGATAACTTGGTTTCGATTGAATTTGACCCCTTTGGTTTTCTTGTGAAGGATCTCAAAACCAAGGCTCCCATCCTCAGATGCAATAGCACAGGCGACCTCTATCCTCTCACGCAACAATTCTCCACCAACTTCAACAATCCCACTGCCCTTGCTGCCGTGTCTCAAGACCGTTGGCATCAACGCCTAGGACACCCCGGAAACAACCTTTTGCATTCCTTAAAACATTCATCTTTTATTGATTATGGCAAAATAAATGACAAACTTTGTCAGTCATGTGTGTTTGGAAAAAGTACTAAATTACCGTTTTTTGCTTCCATTAATAATACTTGTTTGCCTTTTGATATCATTCACAGCTATTTATGGACCTCCCCTGTGCTTAGCACAGCTGGTCACCGTTATTATTTACTGTTTAAAGATGATTTCACTGATTTCATATGGACCTTCCCCATTAGCCACAAATCCCAAGTTTTTGCAACCTTCACCGCCTTCTACAACCTTATACAAACCCAATTTGAACGAAAAATTAAACAATTTTAATGTGATAACGGTAAAGAATATGCAAACAATAATTTCTATAACTTTTGCAATCAAAACGGTATGCAATTCCGCTTCTCATGCCCCCACACATCTTCTCAAAATGGCAAAGCGGAACGCAAAATCCGCACCATAAATAACATGCTCCGAACACTCCTTGCCCAAGCTTCCTTACCCCCAAACATGTGGCATCACGCCCTTGAGACCGCCACATACCTTCTAAATATCCTTCCTAGTAAACAACATGACTTCTTTTCCCCCACCTACCTTCTCTACCATAGCATCCCTGAATACGAGCACCTCCGCGTGTTCGGTTGCCTGTGCTTCCCCATCACCCCCTACCACAATCAACAAACTCACCAACAGGTCTCAACCATGCGTCTTCCTTGGCTATCCCTCTCACCATCGCGGATATAAATGTCTCGACCTTCATACTAATTGGATGTTTATATCTCGCCATGTTTACTTTGAGGAGTCCATCTTCCCCTACCAAATTCAAACCTCCACTACCCCACCCAATTATGATTTTCTTTCCACACCTTTCAATCCCCTCCTATGGAACCATGTGACCAATGCCACTCCACCACCCGGCCCATATCCTACTACACCTACCACACCCACCGGCCCAAATACACCCGTCCAGCCCACCTCCAATCAGACCCCATCTGATCCAAACCAATCCCACGGATCCATACCACAACCGCCCAACTACAACACCTCTCCCCAACCTATTGGCCCATCCCCACCTAATAGCCCACCTACGGCCCATCAGTCCACACCACCCGACCACTCTTCATCTCACACTGCTGATCCAACAACACAACCCACCCACCCAGCCCAATCCACATTCCACCTTTACCCAATACCCACAATACCATCCCTAACCCTCAACCCGCACAACCATCTCACAACCCTCGCACAATTCACACACGCTCCATGAGCGGCATCACCAAACCCAAACAACTATTTAACCTTCACACCTCTACCATTTCACCAATACCGAAAAACCCACAGGTTGCCTTATCCATACCGGAGTGGTACAATGCCATGCACCACGAGTTTAGTGCACTTATTAAAAACAAGACCTGGGAGCTAGTACCACGTCACCCTGATATGAATATTATCCGCAGCATGTGGCTTTTCAAACATAAATACAGGTCGGATGGCTCGTTGGAACGATATAAAGCTCGACTCGTTTGTGATGGTCGCAGTCAGCAGGTAGGCATTGATTGTGGAGAGACGTTCAGTCCGGTTGTCAAACCGGCCACTATTCGCACTGTTTTATCCCTCGCCCTGGCCAAGTCTTGGTCAATACACCAGCTGGATGTCACAAATGCCTTTCTACATGGTAATTTGGAGGAAACTGTCTACATGCACCAGCCTATGGGATTTCGCAACAAAGAATTTCCAAATCATGTCTGTCGCCTCAAACGGTCTCTTTATGGCCTCAAGCAGGCACCTCGTGCATGGTACCAAAGGTTTACGGATTTTATTACTTTACATGGTTTTCACCAGAGCAGGTCGGATAACTCTCTATTTATCCACCACCATGGAAATGACACTGCATATCTTCTTATCTATGTCGATGACATCATTCTCACAACATCAAATGATGCTCTTCGCCATAGATTGATGACTACTCTTGGTAGTGAATTTGCTATGAAAGATTTGGGCCCACTATCTTACTTCCTCGGCATTCAAGTACAACGCACGGGTAATCACCTGTTCTTATCACAAGCCGCCTATGCCAAGGACATCATTCATCGGGCAGCCATGGACTCTTGTAAACCCGTTGCTACACCTGTTGACACACAATCCAAGCTAAGTAAAGACACCGGCCCCTTATTTGATGACCCCTCCACCTACCGAAGCCTTGCAGGTGCACTACAGTATTTGACCTTTACTCGCCCTGACATCTCTTATGTTGTACAGCAGATATGCATGCACATGCATGCCCCTCGGGAGTCACACTGGAACGCTTTAAAGCGTATCTTACGATATATTCAGGGTACTATTGAGTTTGGCCTTCATCTTACGCCTACTGCCTCCATCTCCCTTCGTGCCTACCGATGCAGACTGGGCAGGATGTCCTGACACTAGACGCTCCAGTTCAGGTTACTGTGTCTATCTTGGTCATCCAAAAGGCAGTCAACCGTCTCTCGTTCTAGTGCTGAGGCCGAATACCGTGGTGTTGCTAATGTTGTTGCTGAAATCTGCTGGCTACGGAATCTCCTCTTAGAACTTCGTCATCCTCTCACGCGTGCAACCATCGTCTACTGCGACAACGTGGGTGCCATTTATTTATCAGGCTATCCAGTTCAACACCAGCGAACCAAACACATTGAACTAGATATACACTTCGTCCGTGAGCAAGTTCAACGAGGAAATGTCCGTGTTCTCCACGTCCCATCACGTCATCAAATTGCCGACATCTTCACTAAAGGCTTACCCAGAGTCCTCTTTGACGACTTCAGATCCAGTCTCAGTCTTCGGCCACCCTTCACTTCGACTGCGGGGGTGTAATAGACTATGTATTATAGGAAATAATTGTAAAATCATTATTAGCAAATTAGTAGCAAATCTCTCCCCAATTATAGGAGAGTTGGTTGTATTCTATATATAGAGATCATTGTGAATAGAATTATTCAAGTTGACTATCATCTATCAATTTTACTTAATTTTTCTAAAGGTGAACATATGGGATTGGAATCCCTATTGTCATACCTGAATCCATTGCTAAAAGGTGACAAGCTTCTAAACGGTGCCAACTTTGCTTTTGCTAGGATTGGAATCCTAAATGCCCCTGGAGTTCAATTTGTATGTCCCCACAAGCCTTTAGTCTTTTATTTAATGAATAAATGGTAATATTCTATCTTTATATAGTTTTGTGGTCTAATATATGTGTATAATTACAAGAGGATGGTTACCCAAAATACTCTATAAATTAATTTATGTGTTTTAGCATCCTCCTAATCTGGTAACATTTAAAATCATACTGTCAAAAGATACTCGAGTAATCCATGTATCATGATAAGTTAAATGGGTTTGGTGAATTGAACGTATACGGGTTGACATGTAGTACATGGGTTGTGATCAAGTTGAAACCGGGTTGAAGGGTTATGATATAGGAATTAAACAATTCAATCTTATATAATATATTATTATTTTTATTTATTTTAATTTTAAATATATGTTTAAATCATAAGAGCAGGTAAATTAGATCTATTTATAAATCGAATGACACAAAATAATTATTTTGATACATATTTAGAAAGGGATGAACATAGTCAAGTTACAAGTGGGGCTCGATTGTTAATAATGAAATGGAAGCCTTCTCGGTTAAACAGGCACGCCTAGACGTAAGTGAAGCATGGAGTAACGATAATGGATCAACATTCGAATGGAGCAAACTAGCAATGCCAAAAGTAAATTGTTTTGCTCTGCGTGAGATTCGTGAAGGACTGGGAATGCGTTGATTAAAAGAGTTCCAAATATCGATCCTATATGTCCGTCGTGTGGTAATTGGCTCAACATCTCTTGGTGGACTGCTTGTTTTCCCTGATTGTATGGTGGCAGGTTTGAGTGTGGGTAAAAATCCCGGTGCAAATTCATTTCACATCGGTCCAGAATATTATGGACGGGAGGCCCCTTCCAACATGCTTTAAAAACAGGTGGTCTATTTGGTCTTGTTGGAGATGTTGCCTTCAGCCCACTTATAGGCCCAGTCGTTTGAAGCCCAGTATGATTAACTTGTTGAGCAAGATTAGCATAGGGTTTTAACACTAATTTAGGCCTATAAATACTCTCTTGTACTTGTAATATTTGTGTCACTCAATAAAAGAAAACCCCAGTTGCCCCGTGGATGTAGATCAGTTTTATTGGACATTAATGTTATATAAGCTAGATATATAAAATGCCGGTTCAAGTCATTCAACAAACCGGTTCAAATACAAGACTTACAAGACACGACGGTTCAATCACAAAGACACAACGATTCATGTTTAGTCACGTCGTTTAGATTAATATCATTATGTATATATAGTTATGTATGTGTAAATTTAGCGGTTATCAAGTTTTCATTATCACAAACCAAACATATACGAAACACTTTGTAATCATTCGATCAATTCGATCAATTTCAATATAATTACTATAGTTCTTTATCAGTTTCTGTTATAGATTTGCGCATATCTTTGTAAATCATCCAACAAAACTGGTATCAGAGCCAAGAAGACGAAGAATCATTCAAACAAAATTGTCAAAATTCGGTTATTCTTCGTTCGACAAAACAGAGGATCACGTCAATCGTTTCAAGAAGGGCGTAAGCAATCATAAAACAACAAGAGGATTTACTCGCATCACATCGACAAAGATTCTCATCAAACCATAAGTGAGACTGTCTGTAAATTATTCGATTCCTAGTCAGTTTTTAGATTTCTTCTTTATTCGGAAAACAGAGTATATTATAATCCTGATTTATATCCGGTGTGCGGTTATTTAACGGTTACTATCTATACACGAATCGCATACGGTTAAATCTGTTAGGAATTAAGTCTTAGATTATTAAACATAGTTAAGAATCATCAAAACCATTCCTGTTTGTTGATCGGGTCTTGCGAGGGAAATTAAGAAAAGATATTATTTAGTATTATTTTTTGAAATTCTTTGACCCCAGAAAGTCAACCTTCGAAGTAAACAAATTAGCCGGACAAAATAATTCAGAATTTTGAATTATTTTTTTCTGTTCTAGATTATTTCTTTAAGTGTCAACATATAACAAATTAATTATAAAGGAGAAGAAATCATGACAACACAAGGAGGAGTACAAACCCAAATTCCAAAATTATTGGGACAAAATTATTATCATTGGCACATTCAAATGAAAGTGCTCTTAGAGTCCCAAGATTTGTGGAGTATAGTAGAGGATGGTGTTAGGGAATTACGAAATGATGCAAGCGATGCCTTACGAAAAGAACACAAAGAACAAAATAAGAAAGATAAGAAGGCACTTCATTATTTATTCCAAGCATCAACTGAAACAATATTCGAAAGGATTGCTAATGCAAAATCATCTAAGGAAGCATGGGAAATATTATACAAATCATACCATGGAGAGCGTCGAGTAAAAACAGTAAAATTACAAACCCTTAGATGCGAATTTGACATCCTAAGAATGTCAGAAACAGAAACGATAGAAGGATATTTTGATAGGGTTACCACAATAGTTAACCAGTTAAGAATGAATGAAGAAGAGATAAGTGATAAGCGAGTAGTTGAAAAAATATTGCGTAGTATGACCAGAAAATATGAGTCAGTGGTAGTAGCTGTAGAAGAGTTCAAAGATTTAAAAGAATTATCAATTGAAGAACTTATGGGAATATTACAATCCCATGAATTAAGACTTAAGCAATATGACACACACGTCATTGATCAAGCATTCCAAGTACAAGACGGGACTCAAGTAAGAAATAAAGGAGGGAATAGATATAGTAACAACTACAGAGGAAGAGGAAGAGGAAGAGGAGGTAGATCAGGGTGATACGGACCCATTGTATGTTATAATTGTCAAGGATTAGGTCATATAGCTAGAAACTGTCCAAATAAGGAAGAAAATGAGAAAGAAGAATCCGCAATGGTGTGTAAAGAAGAAAGTAAATCAGAACGAGATACCATGTTCATGATATTTAACATGGAAGAAAATAAGGATACAAATTGTTGGTACTTAGACAGCGGATGTAGTAATCACATGACAGAAAATAGGAGTATATTCATCACATTTAATGATCAAGATAGACGAGAAGTTAGAACAGGTGATGATAAGAGACTACAAGTATTAGGAAGTGGGGAGGTATGCATAAGAGTAAACGATAAGGTAAACAAAATACCAAATGTATTTTATGTGGAAGGACTAAGGCACAATCTACTTAGTGTGGGACAATTACTGCAAAAGGGATATGATGTGTTTTTTGGTAAAGGAATGTGCACCATAAAAAATCATGAAGGAAAGACAATCATAGAAACACCTATGACTCAAAACAAGATGTTTCCTCTATACCCAAATCAAGACTTGCCAAAAGTACTATACACATCCACAAAAACTGGTTCAGACTTATGGCATCAAAGATATGGTCACATCAACTATGAAACATTAATTGAAATGGAACACAAACATGCAGTAAAAGGCTTACCTAAGATATATAAGACAGAAAACGTATGTGAAGGTTGTGCTTTAGGAAAACATGCAAGAAAACCATTTAGTAAACAAGCAAAATGGAGAGCAGAAAGTCCTTTACAACTTGTTCACTCAGATATATGTGGACCAATGAGAACAAAGACAATAGGAGGATGCAGATACTTCATTACTTTCATAGATGATTTTACAAGGAAAACCTGGGTATACTTCTTCAAGGAAAAGTCACAAGCACTACATTTCTTCAAAATATTTAAAGCCTTAGCAGAAAATCAATCAGACAAAAGAATCAAATATCTTAGGACTGACAGAGGTGGAGAATATTGTGGAAATGCTTTCCAAGAATACTTACAAGAACATGGAATACATCATCAGCTGACCACAAGCTATACACCACAACAGAATGGAGTTGCAGAACGTAAAAATAGAACCTTAATGGAACTAAGTAGGATCATGTTGAAAACAAAGAAACTCCCGAATGAATATTGGGGAGAAGCTGTAAGTTGTACAACATATCTCTTAAATCGAACAACTTCTAAGAGTATCAATGATAAAACTCCTGAAGAAGCCTGGACTGGAATCAAACCTGATGTATCAAATTTACGAATATTTGGCTGTCTTGCTTATGCACACGTTCCAGAACAAAGACGGGGTAAACTTGATGATAAAACAGAAAGGGCTATCTTTGTTGGATACAGTGAGAATAGTAAAGCCTACAAATTATACAATCCAGTTACAAGAAAGACTATAGTCAGCCGAGATGTTATATTTGATGAAGATAAAACTTGGGAAGAAAATGAGGATGAAGATGTCATAACTTTAGACGACAATGAAAACACGGAAAGCAGTGAGAACAATACACGTAATCAGACATCAAGGAATGAAGAACACTCACCCATACAAAATGCATCTGAAAATGAGAGGCAAGAAGAGCAAGGAATCCAAATTGAGGATGAAAATCTAGATGCCACAACATCTAGTCAAAGTCCACCTTTAAAAATACGTACACTAGTAGATATTCATAGTAGAACCCAACCATTGAGCAGTCCAGAAGTACGAGATTTATATCAAAGACATCAAGAAGCTGTGAACTTTGCATTTTACACCGACTCAGATCCAATTGATTATGAAGAAGCAAGTAAGGATGAAAAATGGAAGGAAGCAATGAAGAGGGAAATAGAATCTATACAAAAGAATGAAACCTGGGAGTTGGTTGATTTACCAAAAGATCAAAAACCGATAGGAGTAAAATGGATATACAAGACCAAATATGATGAACATGGAAACATAGACAAACACAAGGCTCGTCTAGTAGTAAAGGGTTATAAACAAAAATATGGGATAGATTATCAGGAAGTTTTTGCACCAGTGATTCGTTTTGAGACTGTAAGACTAGTACTTGCCTTAGCAGCTCAATATAAATGGTATCTACATCAAATGGATGTGAAAACTGCATTCCTGAATGGGAATTAAAGGAGAAGGTGTTTATAGAACAACCTCTGGGATTTATAGAAAAGGGAATTGAAAATAAGGTATGTCTTCTTAAGAAAGCACTGTATGGTTTGAAGCAAGCTCCACGAGCATGGTATAGTCGGATCAGTCAATATTTTGAACAACATAATTTCAAAAGATGCACATTTGAACACACCTTATTTTTAAAGAAGACAAAGAACTCCATGCTAGTGGTGTGTCTTTACCTAGATGATTTAATCATAGCTAGTGACTACATGGAGGAAATTATCTCATTTAAGGAATCCATGCAAAGGGAGTATGAGATGACAGACATGGGAAAATTACATTATTTCTTAGGGATGGAAGTTACCTATGATCAAGAAGCAATAAAGATTTCTCAAACCAAATATGCTAAAGACATACTTGAAAGATTTAGAATGGCAGATAGCATTAAAGCCTCAACTCCAATGGAATATGGATTAAAGTTGATCAAGAACAGCAACAAAGAGAATGTTGACCCAAGTCTATATCAAAGTTTAGTTGGAAGCCTCATGTATTTAACAAATACAAGACCTGACATAATGTTTGCAGTCAGCAAAATTAGCAGATTCATGGATCAACCAAAGAAGTCACATTAGGAAGCAGGAAAACATATATTGAGATATATAAAAGGCACTTCAGAATATGGAATAATATACAACAAAAAATCATTTGAATTGAAAGGGTTTAGTGATAGTGACTATGCAGGAAATATAGATGATAGGAAAAGCACATCAGGATATATATTCAATATAGGATCAGGAGCAATTTCGTGGCAATCAAAGAAACAAAAGGTAGTAGCATTATCATCAACAGAAGCAGAATACATTGCTTTATCACTCACTGGATGTCAAGCTCTATGGCTCAAAGGGATCTTAAAAGATTTAGAGTTTGTCACGAATAAGGCAATCACCTTATATTGTGACAATAGATCTACCATCAATCTCACAAAGGATCCAGTCTATCATGGGAAAAGCAAACATATCAGAATCAAATATCACTTCATAAGAGATATAATTAAGACTGAAGACGTGGAGATAAAGTACTGCAACACTAAAAATCAAGTAGCGGATATCTTCACCAAAGCACTACAACCAAAGGACTTCGCAAGACTACGCACTATGTTAAATGTATTACCAATCTAGATTAAGGGAGGGTATTGGACATTAATGTTATATAAGCTAGATATATAAAATGCCGGTTCAAGTCATTCAACAAACCGGTTCAAATACAAGACTTACAAGACACGACGGTTCAATCACAAAGACACAACGATTCATGTTTAGTCGCGTCGTTTAGATTAATATCATTATGTATATATAGTTATGTATGTGTAAATTTAGCGGTTATCAAGTTTTCATTATCACAAACCAAACATATACGAAACACTTTGTAATCATTCGATCAATTTCAATATAATTACTATAGTTCTTTATCAGTTTCTATTATAGATTTGCGCATATCTTTGTAAATCATCCAACAAGTTTAGACCGAACCACGTAAATACTTGTGTTCGTGTGCGTGTGTGTTCTTCGATCCTAACAGGTCTTTCTAACGGCGTTATGGAAAATCTAGAACATGAGAATTAAAAAGTTATTAAAAAGCGCAATGTTGTCTGTACAACAAGTGGCGGAAGAGATCAAAGAAGAAACTTATTGGTGGGTGTCTAAAAAGTTGAAGATGAGAGAAATAAATCTTCAACAGTGGGGCAAATTTGAAGGAATTGGGTCAGGAAAATAGTATTCTGCATTGATGTATACTTTCCCATGTATGTTTTGTTGTGGTGGAGCTGTGTTTTGGGTGCTGTATTGTTCCAGAATTTGACTGGGCCCGTGGTGACTTATTCTATTTATCAAAATATTACCTCTGTTAACATATCAAGTCTTAATTTCTTTAATAATATACATATTTTAAGGTAAAAGCTTTCCATATAACCACGCACAAATAAAACATAAAGTGGTTTTTAACCGTCTTTGTATTTTTATAAAGTGTCAATCATCTCGAAAAAATGTACTGTATATATTTTCATATAACTAGTATATATGAAATAATTTGGATGTGCAAGAATTATGAACAAAACTAATCTTTAGAGCATTTGGATAATAATAATTAAATGATCCCATCTGTCACATTTCCATAGACTGCGGGATCAGCTTTTTTAGTTTGAACCCCCTGCAAAAGCAAAGGGTTCAGACATGACCTGTCAACTGTTCCATGGCCCAAGGTTTTATGCTTTTTCTTTTCCATGGCCTATGAAGGCCTTCACAAGCCGAGGAGAAGGGAATGGGTAGGGTTTTGAATAGAATTTCTAGATAATATGACCCTTTCATAATTACAAACGTGTGTTTCCCCTCATAGTTGTAATGATACAAAAGTTTTCTACAATTCTACAAATAAAAGACCCGAATGCAAATGTAAAGACAACATAATTTTTGAATGTTGGGTTATGTATATCTTACCAATGAAGATATAATGATATTGTGTCCATCTTTCATTCTTTAAATTTGTTGCTACATGAAATCATATGTGATGATTCTGAAATATCTTATTTTATTAAGCATGTTCAAATTTTATAGATCACAATATATAATGTTACATTTTAGTTTAAGTAAGAGATTTTATAGATAATAATGATAACTTCCCTTTACAGTTTTTTTATGTTCTATCACACATCTATTTTTTACTTCTTGAGTTCTTGCAAAGAAAAAAGATCCATGTTTTGAAAGTCAAGTTATTTTAAGATCAAAACGCTAATTGAAGAAAAACAAGAGAAGTTTCATTTTTTATTTATTTTTTTGGTAGTTATTCTTAAAACACTAATGTTATGAGTTGTGACTTATAAGAACTAGAGAGAATTTGTAAAGTTGATCTCATATTTGGACTAAGTTAAGAGAAGTTATCAATGAGAATATACTGGTGATCAATACACATACACTACACTAGCTAGTGAGCCCTACCAAGATCAAAGATAAGGTCGTAAGGCCGTAAGAGCAACCACAATCAACACTCCAACAAATCACTTTAAACCATCAAATCACCATGCCACATTATTTCAAACCACAACTCATTTTTTGTTTCAACCCCAAAACCATTTCAAACCTCCACCTCTTTTATTCAACCCAATACTGAATTAAAAAAAACAAAAAAAGGAGGCCCACCAATACTCTAGTGGACGGTCCGCTAGAGCAAACTAACACCAACAAACCATTCACCTAAAATGGTAAAGTTTGAGGGGGGTGGTCCATCCAACCACCGCCATTGTGAATGCTCTAAGGGTAACCTCTATATGTTCAGAGAAAATGTTTGAATAAACTCTGACAAGGAGTTAAGGTGAGTTATTTCATTTTCACATGACTCGATACAAATCTATGTGTTTATGTGGCGTTATTTATTTAATTTTAAGCTCCTTAGTTAATCTTCGCTATCTTAAAAATTATTATTAACTAATACCTCTTTAACAAACAAAGATTTATAAGAAATGTCAATTAGAATAACAATAATATATTTACCTTCACTAAATTCTTATGTATACGTTAAGAAAAGAGTTCTAAGAAATCACATGTTAGATTCACAAACCTATCAAGAGCTACTTTTAGAAGGGTGGCTGAAGTAACCGTTACCAAATGACTATACGTAACCTAATTACTTGACTTGAGGTAAAATTCCGTGCCTAACCTTTCCATGCAATGTTTTTTTTTAAACGGACAAGGACATCACCGTCATCCCTTTCAGAGTTCGAATCCAAGCACTCGCTGGTATTGCAACCCTCCGGGCGGGAACCAAAGCAAGCGTGTTAAAGCCTCCCACCTCCGACCAGCTAGATTGGTCATCATTGGCCCTTTCCTTGCAATGTAACTTATTCCTAAGTTACGATATATATATATATATATATATATATATATATATATATATATATATATATATATATAGGTTTAGGATCATGTACAAAGTATATTTTTCGTGAAAAGTGTGAGAAGGACTAAGAATTGACATGTAGACATCATGTTTTGGATTTAGGAATGATGTTTTAGGTTGTTTTAACTTGAAAAACACACCAAACACAACAATCTAAAACACAATACAATGTATTATAGTCATTAAATTAAAAAAAAAAACAGCTAAAACACACTACTTAATGCTTAAAACACACTGCTAATGTTCTTAGCATGGTGTTTTAAGTTTTAAGCTTAAAATACATTGTTTTCGGTTTTTAATTGTTATGTTTGGTGTTTTTATAGGCAAAACAATCTATAACATCACGACTAAGTTCAAAAAATGATGCCAAAGTATCAATTTTTAATACTTCTCACACTTCTCACAAAAAAAAACACTTTGTACACGATCTTGACCCTATATATATATATATATGAAAAGTATAAACTGAAAACCCCATTGAGTTAAGAAAACTAAGAAAACTCCTGTAAAAACCATCTAAGATTTTTTTTTTTTTTTTTGAAAAAAATGCACAAGCTAACATACATGTATTAAAGCGTTTTGGGCCAAAAAAATAAAAAAAAAACCACCGATAGGATATTTTAAAAAAATAAACAAAATTTGCGCTGTTACATATGTAATAGCTCTGTTACATATGTAACAACACAAACTTTGTATATATTTTTTAAAAATATCCAATCGGCGTTCTTTTTTGTTTTTTTTTTGCCCAAAACGCTTTAATACATGCATGTTACCTTGTGTATTTTTTTCAAAACAAAAAAAAGTTAGATAGTTTTTACAAAGGTTTTCTTAGTTTTCTTAACTCAAGGGGGTTTTCAATTTATCTTCCCCCTATATATATATATATATATATATATATATATATATATATATATAAGGGATGGATAAAAAGGAAACCTCATCTTCATGAATAACCTTGTAAACTCTATGATTAATTTCT
Source organism: Ambrosia trifida (assembly GCA_028751855.1). Taxonomy (NCBI): domain Eukaryota; kingdom Viridiplantae; phylum Streptophyta; class Magnoliopsida; order Asterales; family Asteraceae; genus Ambrosia; species Ambrosia trifida. The sequence continues at coordinate 15,316,649 of CM054122.1, forward strand.
ATTTAATAATAAAAAGCAAGTGGGCCACTATAATATAAAATTGGATAAAGGGCAATATGGTAATCTTACTAAAGCAAGTGGGCCACTTTAATTTTCTGAATCCTAGGTTTAAAAGGTTGATTTGACACTTGTCAAGTCATCTCTCTCCTACTTTATGGCACTTTCTCCAGCACGAAAAATTAACATACGTTAGTGTTGTAATGCAAAATTCTGACCTCGTGTTAGACATCGCTAACATGTGTTACCAGGCATATACTAAAAGAACATAATAAAAGATCACATAAAAATGTGTATTTATTTAATAAATGATAAAAACGATCATTACTATCAATACTAAAAATGTATCAAAAAAGTTTTCATACATACATAATTATTTGTGAATGATAAAAAACTATCATAACAACATAAAAAAGATCTAGCTATGCTTCGTTCTTGATACCCATCTTCATCTTTAACACAAAAACATCTCTTCACCTACAAAAAAAAAGATAACACGTGGTAGTTGGGCTCTTCGAAACATATAATAAGACATCACTAACATGTGTAGTGTATTCTAAAAACATATGTTTTACTGAAAATAACGTATGTCATATGAACCCTAACACACGTTAGTTGGGCATATACTACGTATGTCATATGAACCCTAACACCTGCTAGTTAGGTATATACTAGCATGTGTTAGCATCACTAACATGTGTGTAAACAATACCGTATGTCATATGGACCCTAACAACTGTTAGTTGGGTATATACTAGCATGTGTTAGCATCACTAACGTGTGTGAGCATACAAGACTCGGACCGCAAAAAATAGACATGTACCCTATACGAGTTCATAACAATTTCACTTGCCAAAAATTTATTAAACATAATACAAAAATTATTTAAACACCCTATTCGTAACAAAAAAAAATATTAAGTAGAATCAAAACACTAGCACACGAAGTATATAATATAATAAAAGACATCAGTAGCATGTGTTAGCATATTCTAAAATACATGTGTTACTAAAAAAACGTATGTCATATGGGTCCTAGCACCTGTTAGTTGGGCATATACTAGCATGTGTTAGCATCACTAACGTGTGTGAGCATACAAGACTCGGACCGCAAAAAATAGACATGTACCCTATACGAGTTCATAACAATTTCACTTGCCAAAAATTTATTAAACATAATACAAAAATTATTTAAACACCCTATTCACCAAAAGATTAAACATTTATATTCTTTATAAAAAACATCACTTACCACAGCCACATCACCAACGCCTCCTTCTTCCAACTATCATAACAACATAAAAAAGATCTAGCTATGCTTCGTTCTTGATACCCATCTTCATCTTTAACACAAAAACATCTCTTCACCTACAAAAAAAAAAAGATAACACGTGTTAGTTGGGCTCTCCGAAACATATAATAAGACATCACTAACATGTGTAGTGTATTCTAAAAACATATGTTTTACTGAAAATAACGTATGTCATATGAACCCTAACACACGTTAGTTGGGCATATACTACGTATGTCATATGAACCCTAACACCTATTAGTTAGGTATATACTAGCATGTGTTAGCATCACAAAACATGTGTATAAACAATACCGTATGTCATATGGACCCTAACAACTGTTAGTTGGGTATATACTAGCATGTGTTAGCATCACTAACGTGTGTGAGCATACAAGACTCGGACCACAAAAAATAGACATGTACCCTATACGAGTTCATAACAATTTCACTTGCCAAAAATTTATTAAACATAATACAAAAATTATTTAAACACCCTATTCGTAACAAAAAAAAATATTAAGGAGAATCAAAACACTAGCACACGAAGTATATAATATAATAAAAGACATCAGTAGCATGTGTTAGCATATTCTAAAATACACGTGTTACTAAAAATAACGTATGTCATATGGGTCCTAGCACCTGTTAGTTGGGCATATACTAGCATGTGTTAGCATCACTAACGTGTGTGAGCATACAAGACTCGGACCGCAAAAAATAGACATGTACCCTATACGAGTTCATAACAATTTCACTTGCCAAAAATTTATTTAACATAATACAAAAATTATTTAAACACCCTATTCACCAAAAGATTAAACATTTATATTCTTTATTATTATTATTATTATTATTATTATTATTATTATTATTATTATTTCACGTGATTTGATGATGTTTATGAAGACCACGTGATTTTTTTTTTTATTATTACACTTCAACACATATGGTCAAAGAATGTGATAGTTCACCTCATAGTTGTCTTCCACCCTTTTTATTACTTCCCTGACTTCACAAACCACTCCCTCTCTCTATATATATATTATTCTTTCTTTCTCTCTTCACAAACCACTACCTCACTCACACATTACAAAAGTTCTTCACCAAACTAACTTGCTTGAACAAACGGCGTGACTCAGTCAAAACAAAAAATTCTTTCTTTTTCTTTCTTTTCGATAGAAACCACCAGCCCAAATATGTAGATCAACTCCTGAACTTCCAATTCACCTCTGATCTAACCCAAGAACAACACAAAGCTCTTAGAAAACAGATCCGGTCAAACGATAAGTTTTCTGGGTTTTCGAACTTGTTATTATTATAACCAAAATTGTTATTATTATTCTAAATCTCTGTTTTGATATAATAATAATAATAATAATAATAATAATAATAATAAGTACCTGCTCTGTTTCAGTCGAAGGTTTGATGTTGTAAAGATCCATTCTCTGACTTCATCGATCTATTTATTAGATCCAGATCCAGATCCAAACTCCAAAGATGACGTTAATGATGGTGGTTGTGGTTGTTCTTGTTTGAGATGATGATGACGTGGTGGTGGTTGTGGTGGTGGTGGTGGTTCTAGAGAGAGACAGAGAGAGGGGAGTGTAGAGATAGGGTAGAGAGCATAAAGATGAGATTCTGCAATTTGAATTTGAAAAGAAAAAGAAATGAAGAGAGAGAGGGGAGAAATAATATATATAGGGAGAGAGAGAAGGGGGAGGATTGTAAATGTCCAAATTACCCTTGTTAATATAATATAGAGTGATATTGGCTTGGATGATGTGGAAGCATATGGACCAAGCATTGGGTTTATTGAAGTTTTTCATCTAAAGTGGGTTTCTTCCATATACTTCCCCTATATATATATATATATATATATATATATATATGGGGAGGATAAATTGAAAACTCCCTCCAGTTAAAGAAACTCAAGAAACCTCACCTTAGCCTTAGGTATTTTAAATAACCACCTTGATCCAATGGTGGAGATTAAACCCTTCCAAATCAATTTACTTTTACTTTTTATAGATGGTAGAAATCAAAGAAAAGGGTAAAAGTGGAAGATTAAGTATCATTTCTCTCTTTTTCCTGACACATCATACTCTCTCTCCTGAGTCCCTGACATATCATACTCTCTCTCTCTCTCCTTTTTTTATAATCAATCTCTACTTTTTGTTCTTTGTTACCATTACACATTTGATATATTACACTTTCTCTTTTTTTATTTTAAATTTGTAAATAGCAAAAATTTGCATATCTAATCTCATTGTAATATTTGTAACAATAATTTAATATGCCAAATGATAAAAATGTAACAATAAATTAATATCATAACAATAAATTAGTATCAGTATGATAAAAATTTGTAAAAATAATTTTTGTAACAATTGTTGTAACATAATATATACATGTATTTGGATAAATTTAACATTGAAAAACATATGAAAAAAATAACTTGCAACTGTAATTAGTATGTTACAACTTTTGACACTGTTACAACTTATACTTCAAATAACACAACTTTAATATGTAACCTGTGATGTACCTGTTGCATCGAGTTTGAAACCTAAAAATATGTTAATGAATATAACGATTTTGAAACCTAACATACTTTAGTATTTTACAACTTTGTTACAATTTATACTTCAAATAACATAACTTTAATATGTAACCTGTTACATCGAGTTTGAAACCTAAAAATATGTTAATGAATATAACGAAAAAACACAAGAAAAATAAATGGATTGTTTTAGCATATTAACACCAATTTAAACCAAAGGTGTTGTACACATAATACGAGATACTAAAAACTAAAAAATAGATATTTCAAATTAAAAATATGAAGCAACAACTTTCTGGGTTGTGTCGTCATCATCATCAAAATAAAAAACTCCACCTGCAACTTTCTTACTAATCGAGAACACCATTTTTACCACCATTAAACACTCTATTGGTGATTCCAACAGATCTTATGGTCTCTAGTCGGTTCATTTTAGGAACGAAATCACCACCGACATACACCCTGACGACCGGTCTTGGGAAATAACCTCTATACAAACTCAAAATCAAAATGTGAAACTCACCATAAAAAACGTCGCCACTATGTCGGGTTACCGAATACCGTCCTTGGTCCAACCGGTATTACAGAACAATGTGAAACCCAGGTTTAAAACCACTGGTTTGGTAGTGTTTCAACTTCCGTACATTTAACATCAGATCTTCTAAGTTCTACGAGCTAATAAACTTGTAACAACTTCTGTACCTTCAAAGAAACGAACCTAGAAACTCCCTGTGATGATTGGTGGTGGCGGTGATGTTGCGAGAAACAAACCCAACAACGATGGTTATGAAGGTGGCCGTTCTGTATCACCAGAGTTTTACCATATCAGTTTGTCGAAACCCTCTGTTTGTCGAAACCCTCTACTTCCAACCACCGTAACATCTTCATCATCACTTTTAACCTTCACTTTCGACATTGTTACCATCCTTAAAAACCACCAACAAATCTGGATTTTTAAGGAATAAAAATCTAGATTTGAGAGTAGAAAAATAAAGTTCTTGTGATTTGTTATGATGAAAGATAAAGAGGAGAGATGATATGAAAGAGAAAGAGGAGAAATGTGATTATTTATGAGAGATAGAGAGGTTGTGTGTCAGGAGGAGTGTTGTGAGGATAGAGGTAAAAGAAATTAAAATGACAAAAATAACATTTGTAATTAATTTATTAAAACTAAGAAAAGGAGGTGTGGCAAATTTTAAACCACACATTGAGATTTCAAAGTTTCTTTAACTCAACAAGGTTTTCAGATTATACTTTCCTTATATATATATATATATTAAATTGCAAGTTTGAACCAACCTTCTTATGTACCTCTATCTGTTTTTACTAGCGTTACTAAAATTTGAGACATAGAGAAGGAGTTCGAAACTTATATATATATATATATATATATATATATTACATCATAATATATTGAATTATTCATATATGTGTTTTGATGATTTGTTGCAAGTTTTAAGTTCGACTTATATCAATATCAATCCTCAAATAGTTCAATTGTGTAATCTAAGTTTTTAGGTTATGTCAAATATCACTTAGCTTTCTTTTTTTTTTATATTAGAATTTTTATAATTGAGATATGCTTATAGGTACTAGTGGGGAACCCGTGCATTGCTGCGGGGGCAACAATTTTCAATGCGATACTCTTTCCTGTTTGTTAGTTAGTTCGATAGGGATCAGATTTGTTACGTAACTTTTGGCTTTCCAAAGAGTACTTACAGTGATCTGCGCCATCATCTACATACCTGCTCACATAAATGTGTGTATAAAAACATTTTGATAGGAAAGTATAACATGCATTTCATCGAACACCTTGTTAGTATCATCTATTTTCCACAACCAACATACAATTCAACTATTTCATTTCTCTCTTAATTTTTGCCAGAGTATGTATCTCTTCGTGTAAAAGAAAGTATTAGGACATGATTAATTTACAACTTAAATTTCTGGGTTGAGAAGCAATGAGCCTGAACTTTAAAGTACAAATGTGGCAAAAACAACTTTATAATACCAAACCCAAATTAGAACCCAATGACGTCCATGTTGATTTCAGATTTGTAAAGTATAAAAATTTTGGTCCTATTACAAATAACATAGTTTATTAAATAATATATAAATGCAATTTTAATTAACCACATTGCTCAACCATATTTATGAATATTAACAATGCGCAATAGCAAATAAAAAATGTATACATGCTGGAACAATAAAGTCAAAATAACAACTAACCTCATAATTAACCCAAATTTAAAATCAACATAAATGGCAGTTATGCAAAATAAAAAGATGATACAATTATGCAGCACATATTAAGGATTCCCGTAAGACCCGATTATAAACAAAAGAAATTCATTTCCTGAACCACCCATTCACCTTTCTGATTCCCCATTTGAAGAATTTAATCAGTAATGTGATATAGCAATAACTAATGAATTGATCATAAGTTTTGCTAGGCGTAAAGCAGGAGACTATTTCAGATTTTGATTTGTTACTTATGATGGGTCAAGTTGGGTAATAATTTATTCCTAAAAAGGTCATATGTGCAAAATTAAAAACATTTTTCTGCAAAATTAAACGGGTTAAATGGGTGCCACACTTACATTTACACCCTTACAACCTCATATACATATATATATTATTTTAACTAACCATTCTTTTTGGTAGCATAATTTTGTAATGATACGTATTAAATTAATAACCAACTACCTATACATTATTGGCAGGTGATCCAACCCGACACAATTTGTCTATATTAAAAATATACCCATATCAATAGATGGGTAAAAATGTTTGTGAGACAACCTAACCCGTCCGTTTTGTCACTTGCTATGAAACTATAGGTTAAGTCACAGACTCATTTTGACCCATTATCCATGCCTCAAAAACAATAACTTTCATGCATAACTATCACAATTAGAATTAATACATATCCACATATGTAGAGAGAATAGCACAACCTAAGCTCCGCATTTCTGTAAGAGTGCTCGACGCTATTAAAATGTAAAGATTAGTGGTTACATATATACCAACTTTATTTGCTTCTAACATGGTATTTATAAATTTACATAAACTATTTTGCTTATGAATGGGTTGATACAAGCTATATAGCATCTTTAACTGGCCCTTAGCTAAGTTCATTAAGTGTTGTACCATACGCTTAAAATGTTGTAACCGTAAATGAAACACTTTACTAAAAACACCATCAGAATTTAGCCAGCAATAAGATGTATAACATCAAATGTTGCAATGTGCTACAACAGCCAATTAAAAGTACGCACCATTCAGTGCTTGGGAAGTCAAAATATACTTGTAACTTCAAAGTTGATATGAATTATTACTTTGTAAGACTTGAAAATTACCATAAACATTCTAAGAAGTAACATGAACAGTCATAGAACCATAGAAAAACACTCACAGTTATTGCAACAAGGTCCAAACAGAATTTGCAGTAGAAAGATGGCGAATGAGATCAATAACCATCGTAGCTCATTTCTAGAGTAGAGTTAATGACAAATTTAAACTTTCTACAGACAATTGAACTGTATTTAAGAAAATGCTTTTCAAATTAGGGAATTGATTTCAACAAGCGTGAGATACACCAAGGCGATAGGCTCTTGACACAGGTCGTAAAATACAAAAGCAAACCACTTTTCGTACGCACGGCTTATTTGTTTATATAAATTTTTCTTATTTTTCAATTTTTTCATCACAGTTTTTTAACATCATCTACCCAAAATATAGCTATCACTAAGTTTTATATATTATTTAATATACAAATAACATATATTTACAACCGAAAATGGCATACAACATCCTGATGCACAAAACCTTCCCCATACAAGAAACACACCTTATGTACATTGTGTGCATCACCTAGTCAAAAGCGATAAAGCCTGCGAATTGCGCTTAAGGCACGCCTAAGCACCCCTTTTTGACCAATAAACTTACAATCACCATTCTACCTAAAATACTTAAATAAATATCTATTTGCAAAACAACGGTAACTTTTTTTTTTTTCAAATCAAAGATATTTTAGTGCAAAAAGAAACAGTTATTAAGGTTACACAGAATGCAAAAGAAACTCACCACGTTCTTGTTGGCATCGAATCTCTCACGGAATGCATCGGACTAAATCAAATCAAATCAAATCACAACAATTAAAAGCAAATCCAGAACATAGAGATGTATAACATTAAAAAGATCGGAATAAATATGAGAAAAAAACCCTAGAAATAGAGGGAAATGATAATAATAATAATAATAATAATAATAATAATAATAATTATTATTATTATTATTATTATTATTATTATTATTATTATAATGATGATGATGATGATGATGATATAACATTAAAAAGATCGGAATTAAATATGAAAAAAATAAAAACCCTATAGATAGAGGGAAATGATAATAATAATAATGATGATGACGATGATTTTCATCTGTAAGAACATACTAACCTCTTAAATTGACAACCAAAAAACAAACCACATCTTCCTCATACTCCTCACCAGTGGAGTTGGCGGAGGTGATTATGTTCTCATCTTTGTTGGAATCAACAGTCTGTCACGACTTAAAGTCGTTCCTCGTTTTCTTCCTACTGATGACGATCGAAATCAAGAAATGAAAAAACAATGAGGCAATCAATGGAATTAAGTGTTGATGAAGAAATTACCTCTTGAAATCGAATAAAAAGGATTTGGCTCTCAATCTAAAGATAGAAGCTAGGAAATTAGATTTATTCTCACTATGCTGGAATGCTTAAAATTTATTATTTATTTGTCTTAAATCATTGCTTTGTTTTGTTTTAAAACATCTGTTACTAAACTGAAAAGTTGGAATTCTTGAATGGTTAATTTAAATCAAGTGACGGAGAAGGCAATGTAAAGATGATGATGTGCAATTAAGTCAAACATTTTAATTTATATTTTCATATCTACCCTTAGGTTATTAGGTAATTTACAAAACAAAGATTTGCGTGTGTCTATTGTATGTGCGTGAAAGGATCGATAACAAACAAAGAATGATCAAACAAGTTAGTTTTAGGTGCGGAAACCCTAAAACTATCACAAAATAATAATCAAACAGATTCAAACACACAGATCATCATTTTCAAAAGTTTTCATTAATAAATCACTCGATTACACGTTGAAATAATGATACAATCAAGGTATGAACGATAAACGAGTTAAACAAAACACTAGAGAGAGTTTCTGAAAGTGGAGGGAATAATAATGATCAAAAGTTACATTAAAAAATCAAACTTGTCTATTTATAGACTGCACATTCGCCCAAATTGATTGTGCGAATGTGCAGGTTCGCCCAAATCATCTGATCGAACCAAGTTCTACAATAATCTATAATCTTCATTCGTCCATATCGTCTTCCTTCGCACCTTTCCTCTTCCTTCGCACCTTCTAAATTTCTCCTTCGCACCAACGATATCACCAAAACATATTGTGTTGTTCAATCCAAAGCTTTAGTCGCACTTTTGCATCTACAAACTCCCCCTCGACTATTGCTTGGATTGTGTTCGTCGTTCTTCATCCATTCTAATGTTCATCAGTTTGATGTGTCGTTGAATCCTTTGTTCTTTCGTCAACACCGGTTCATGAAATTGCTTTTGCTTCTTCGTTTTCAGCTCAGGCACCTTTTGCTTCTCAACAAACTTTCCCAACTTCTCGCCATAGTCACACCCAGCATTGATATCATATGCAAAGCACATAAATACCACACGTTGGTACTTTCCTGCTTGCTCAGCATCTTTCGCATCTGAATAGATCGGATTATAGAACAACATGATAATATCCTCATGTGAACAGTTTATCAACCACATGGGATCAAAGATGTGTACTTTCTTGTAGTTCGTCTCTCCGTCTTTCAACACAATCACGGCCTCTGCAATCTTCCAGTCATAATACCACCAGATGAAATCTTTGGCGAAGTGTTGTGGGATAGGAAGCAAAGGAATCTTTTTCAATACTCGCGGTGGTTTGTACTTTAACGTCACCTTGGGCATACCTGTTATCAAATCAATATCCTTCTTATGAACAATTCGCTTTGGATATTGTGGTGTAAACAAGTCCCACTTGGTTCGGCTTTCTCTAGTCATTTTCTCAGCAAAGTAGGTAATCTGACTATTTGACGCTCCCGTTAAACGGTGACGACAAATATCACGGATTGCCCAATAGGGAAGAGTCTTCAAGTGATGAAACTTGTCGAAATACAAGATCCCCTTCTCCCACTTTACTGCGAAGCATCTCAATTCTTTAACAAACTTCCAGGCCAATGTACGACCTTTGAAAATTCCATTATGAAGTTTGTAAAAGCTTCCTTGAATATCAGGTTTCGGACGATTGTTTTCTTTTTCTTTTAACTTCTTCAAAAACTCTTTCAAACTCTCCGACTGCTCGAACCGTGGCTTGTCATGCCCTTTGAAGATTTCGTCTTCAAACACTTTGCTCTTCTCTTTAGCTAGTTTCTCGGCATGGTTTAGCAGTTCATCTGAGAAAGAGAATCCACAATCTTGATTTGTCCTGAAATATTGTGGATACTCCTCGCTCGTAATGTCTTCCATTTCAACTTCCTCAAATGCATGAACATCATGATCATCAGAATGATTTCCAGCTTCTTTTTCAGGTATCTTTGGAATAAAATTGTCTGCAAGTAATTCTTCCAAAGTCTTTCCTACTTGCTTTGCTAAACCTTCAAGTATCTCTTTCGAAATTGCCGCAGAAACTTCCCCATCTTCAAGATCAGGGTCATCAAACTCCAACTCGAATAGTTTATTGTTCGATTCAAATATTTCTGGAAACCTGCTGGTCATGTCGATCGTCCAGACTCGATCAGTGAGCATCTGGCGATACTTGTTCTTATCGTCTTCAGACAATGACTGTAATTTCTCGTTCCAGAATATATCATCATCAACATTCTCTCCAGGAGCCTTAGAGCTCGACTCACCACCCTTATCTGAGTCACGCTTCTCGTATGTAAACTTATCAGCGTCATCATCATCATCATCACTACTATCATCAAAAGCAGAGCCGTTTCCATCACTCGAACCATCATCTGATCCTCCATCATCCTTATCATCTTTCTTCTTCTTCTTCTTTGTATCATTTCCTGCATCTTCATCAAGTTCATCATCTTCTTCTTCATCAGACAGTTCGAAATCAACTTGTTCTTCTTCTCTTTCCTTGTCTACTTCACCAGCTTGAAGTTGAGGAGCTTGAGAGTACAAGTTCTTGATCAGATCATCCATATGCTTGTTACTCTTCTTTAACTGTTTGTTCTCCTCCTTCAAGACTATGATTCTTCTGGTGTTACGTTGCTCGTGCTTCAACAACTTCTTATTTTCTCTCTTCAATCTCTTGATTGTTTTCTTCAAAGTTTCATTATCATCTGCTGATGTGACTACGACCTCCAACATCTTCTTATCATTAGACTTTAACTGCTCGATCTCAGTTTGTTGTTTATTAATCAGATTCATCATCTCAGACAATCTTTGATTCACAGCAGTCATAATATCACTATCCACCGAAACTTTCGTCTTCTTTGGTGGTTCAACAACATCAGGCAGTTTGCCTTTTCTGATCTTCTTAAGCACGTTATCCAATGCCTCATTAACCTCATCCATAGGCATCTCTTCAGTCTGTGGTGTGCTTGATGTTGTCGCAGTCTTTTGCTTCTTTTGAGCTGGTGCAATAACCGGTGATTTAGAACTTGTAGCTGGTGGTAGTTTCTTACCAGCTATCAAAGATTCTATCTCTTTCTTCCTCTTAATACTCGGCTTCTCCTGTTTCTTCTTTTCTTTCCTAGCAGCTTGTACAGGAGAACCAACAAACGTCTCATCAACATTCAAACCCAACTCTTCTTCATCAACAGGAATAGGGCTTTTGTTCCCTTGATCCTCAACGTTCTGGCTAGCAGACGCACCAGCCTTAGTGGCCTTGGGCGTGGTGGTCTCTACCGTTTCAGCATCTGAATTCCAACGTTCATCCTCTAATGTCTCTTCCGAATCAATAGACGCTTCATGAACTAAATGTAATCCCTTTTTCGCCATCATCTTGTTTCTTCTTTGCGTGTTTTTCTTCTTCTCAGGTTCAGAAACCTCTATCCTTATCTCCTATTTCTTTGTCTTCCCACTCTTTGCGCCGACATTCACAACTTGTCTTTTGCGCTTAGCATCAGGATCAACATGATGTAACGGATTATCAGGATCAGAATCACTGTTTACATTCCTCACAAGCCCTTCACCCGGATCTGTATAATCCACTCTAGCTAGGTGTCCAAATAAACGTCTTACTGGAGGACGTTCATCAACAGACAATCCTTTATACGCTTTCATCCTAGCGAGTGTATTCAGCGACATATGTTCCTGAACAACAATTTGCTTAGGATCTCTTTTCAGCTCCTTATACTTGTGATCAAATATCATTTGGAGGAAACGAGGATAAAGTAGAAACTTAAGATTCCTCGTGCCGTTTACAGGCTCCAGTAAATGAGACATCAGCATGCCAGAGACATTGAACGGTTTGTTCAACACTAAAGCAACCATCATAGAACTGATGCTCTTCCTCATCAAATCATAACCTCCAGCTGCAGATCCGAATACGTGAATCAAAACATGTGCCAGATACTTGAATTGTGGGCACAGTTTTCCATTATGCAATGAACCGTCAGTGATTGGTCCATTGTACTTCATCCTGAGGAAGCACTTTCGCTGATCCATAAATGTAAACTCCTTTGGATCTGTCGGCTCATCATTCAGGTTCAACGCTTCTCTCAGATCCTCTTCGCAAACAATGACTCTTTGTCCTTGAATCTTGCTCGTCAAACAAGATTCGCACTTCCAGAAGTCAAGTTTAGCATTTGACCAAAATTCTTGAATCATATCCCTGTAGAAAATCAATGATGCCAATGAACTCAGTATGCTTCTTTACGTCTCCGAGATACGCACAGCAGTTGTGCGCATTTTCAAAGTCTAACTGCTTGGCAGGCTGTGATGATGATCCTACTTGTTCCGTCGTCTTCTGTTGTTCAGACATCGTTAAATCTGCAAAACAAACAAAAACACACATTAAAAATCGACAAAATTTCAAATTGAAAATTTTTGGTAACAAACTTTCTCTTTCGCCCAAACGGGGGTACGAAAGAGATTAATCATGGTGCGAATGTGAATTATAGATGGTGCGAATGTATGTATTTTGAACAAAGATTTCATTCGCCCATATATTATTCATTCGACCGTTTTCACTTCTCCTTCGCCCATTCGTACTGGTCGAAGGAGTCTGTTCATAATTTTGAAATTTCAATCTTGAAATTAAGTGATTCTGAACATGTCCATTTGATTGAAACCACACCTAATGATGCCAATTAACATTTCTAAACTAGCAGATTCATCGATTAAGTATTGTATTTGTGTTTTCTATTAAAAACTAGGGTTTAAACACTGATTAATCAAACAGTTGAGTTTTAAACCAATGTTTTTGTTATTTCTCCCCCTAAAACACACATACAATAAACCCTATGCATCAATTGTAACAATTATGTTGTTTTTAAGCAGTTTTGAACAATTAGGGCTCGAATTGTAAAACAGAGATTAAATCCGTGAATCCTTGATGAAAACCTGTGAATAAGATGGCAAAATGATCAGTGTGAAGTCCCGAACACAATGAAATGATTTAAAAGAAACGAGCAATAAGGTGAGTTTAAGATTGAAAATCTGGAAAAAAATATGAATGGGGTTCGAATGAGCAGATGGGTATATATAGGCATACTCCTTCGCCCGTTTTAGTCATACGAAGGAGAAACTTTTGGCTCCTTCGACCCTAGTGAAAGGGTACGAATGAGGCAAAAGGGTTCGAATGAGAAAATATTCATGAACACTCTCCTTCGCCCAAATAAACCATACGAAGGAACATGTAAAATCCCACATTCGACCAACCGAATGGGCGAATGAGAATTGGGATTTTTGAAAATTTTCCAAATCTAAAAAACGAGTCCCGGTCCAATTATTTTCCAACTTTTAAGCATCCAACAATCATGTTTGCACATTTTAAAAGTTACAAAGCTCAAATGGTGTATCAAGGTTTAGAAAATCGACATCAACCACCATCAGTTATCAAAAATAAGATGAAAAAGAAAAATCTTTTTGGATTTTCTAAAGTTTATGCTAAAACACACCTAAAATCTTTTTGAGTTTTGTAATTTTTGACGATAAAATAAAATGCAAAAATGTAAATGAAAGACTGTAAATGTTTTTGGGATTTCCGGTAAAGGGATCATATCAGTTTTTGAGAAATCTGATCACACCGTTGATCTTTTTGAAATTATTATCATTAAAGACAATGTGTGATCTGGCAATTGCTGATATTGTGATCCACATAAACTCACATGCAGACTTTTGTGCAATGCTTTATACTGATACTGATATTTATAGTATAAACGCAATTGTCTGTGGTTCCCACGCACACGACATACTCCCGTATCAAGAAGTAAATGCACAAAGACTCATTATAAAGCGTGATTATGCTTTCGTCGTCTGTAATTTTACAAGATATAATGCATAGAGGTATACAGGTCAGCAAATTAATGCAGCAAAGTAACATATTCACTATACCAGGTTGAGGACTGATATTAATCATGATTTGCATCAATGATCAATACGATGTAATAGATAATCTTTGATCATCATATAACATGGAAAGTTCCTCAATTCGGTAACTTTAGGATTTGGCATATAGCTCTTTTATAAAGACACCCTGTCTGATCTAGGTCCGTAATGACTTACAGCAGAAGATCAGAGAGGCTATCCCCAGACAACTAATAACATAACGACCCTAAACCTCCAAGTTTTGTACAGATACCCTATCAAACGAAATTACGGTACTAAGACCATATGCCCATGAGGAGTTCATCCACACAACAATTCGTTTGATATGTATGTATCAGGCACGCAGTAATAGGTCTACGAAGCCTATCAGCACATCGCACAGACTCAGACACACGCCCTATATAGCATTACATTATTTAGAATGTGTTAGATCCCCACTGATGTACTATCATTTCCCTTTATACTCCAGGAAATCATTTTAGAATTTTCTGATTTTTATAAATTTTCGAATTTACTGTTCCCAAGAATAAGCTGGAGCATTTCAAATATGTGACTGCCCAGATATCGTTTGTTCACAGAAATCTGACGGCATTAATCTAAGGGAAGAAGATATAGCAGTCAGCAAAGAAATTTTTCAATTTTTATGGATTTTGAAATTTTTCAATGTTTTTGGATTTTCGAAATTTTTTTTTTCTGAAAAGCAGTAAAAATTTAAACTAAAAAGTGATAGACTGAGGTGGTGATCAATCATGTTTTTCTTTAATACCATTAGCTTTTAAAAGATAATCAAATCTGGATTTGTCAAAAGCTTTGGTAAAAAGATTTGCGCGTTGGTAATCAGTGTGGATTTTGACCATATCGATCAACTCTTTAGCATAACAATCACGGATAAAATGATATTTAATCCGGATATGTTTAGCCTTTGAGTGATTTACTAAATCTTTTGTTAATGCGATTGCGGCCTCATTATCACAGTAAATAGGGGTTTTAAGAAATCGCAAACCGTAATCCACCATCTGTTGTTGGATCCAAAGAACTTGTGAGCAGCAGCTCGATGCTGAAACGTATTCTGCTTCACATGTGGATAGTGCAACTGCGGTTTGTTTCTTGCATTGCCAGGTCACGAGCCTGCTCCCCATAAACTGACATCCAGCCGTTGTGGATTTGTTGTCTTTGTCACAGCCGCCCCAATCTGCATCACTAAAAGCGATTAGGTCAAAATTATCATCATGAGGGTACCAAAGTCCTTTCGATGGACAACCCTTCAGATATCGAAGGATACGCTTGACAGCTGCAAGATGACTTTGTTTCGGCTTCGATTGAGATCGCGCACAAAGACATGTCGCAAACATTATATCAGGTCTTGACGCTGTGAGATACATCAGAGATCCGACGATTGTTCTGTATGTAAATGGATCAGTCAGCTCCCCCTTAAGGTCAACTCCAATCCCGTGATTGTGCTGTATCGGGGTATCCATCGGCTTCGAATCATCCATCTGGAATCGGCTCAAGACTTCAGAAACATATTTCGTCTGGTGAATAAAGATCCCCGTTGGTCTTTGCTCCACCTGCAAGCCTAGGAAAAACTGCATTTCTCCCATTGCGCTCATTTCGAACTTTTCCTGCATAACTTGTTCAAATTCTCTGCACAGAAGTTCGTTAGTAGACCCGAAAATAATATCATCAACATAAATTTGTACAAGAAGCAAATCATCTCCTGCTCGTTTCGTGAACAGTGTGCAGTCTACCAGTCCGCGTTTGAATCCTTTCGAGAGAAGATACGTGCTCAGCTCCTCATACCATTGTCTCGGAGCCTGGTGCAACCCGTAGAGAGCTTTGTTTAACACATAAACCTTATCCCAGTGAATAGGGTCCTCAAAGCCTGGCGGTTGACCTACGTAAACTTCCTCTTTGACCACACCGTAAAGAAATGCGCTCTTTACATCCATCTGATACACCTTAAATTTCTTCCATGATGCAAACGCTAGGAACATTCGGATAGCTTCCAAGCGTGCAACCGGTGCATAGATTTCATTGTAGTCGATTCCTTCAACCTGATGAAAACCTTGAACAACCAAACGAGCTTTATTTCGCACTATGACTCCTCTGTCATCCTTCTTGCATTTAAACACCCATTTGGTTCCAATTTTCTTTCTTCCAGAGGGCAAATCTGTCAGGGTCCATACACCAAGTTTCTGGAATTGTAATAACTCCTCCTGCATTGCTTCCACCCATGCATCATCTAAAAGAGCATCCTTGTATGTCCACGGCTCGACCTGCGAAACATAACAAGCAAACGACCAGTCATTTTGAAAACCAGATTTCTGTATTTTGGCATATAAAGCAAGGTTGCCAATATTTTCTGGTGCTTGAGCATTTCTCAACTGCCCTCTTGTCATCACACTGCTACCAGGATCACCAATAACCTGTTCAAGTGGGTGTATCCGATGTATCCGAGATTCCGGATATTCAGGTACTTGTACTCCCGTTTGAGTTGTCAAATTCTCTGTAGAAACCAGATCATTACCCACATTCGATGTTGAAGCATCAGTATTAGATGGGTTCACTGGTGGTGTCACTGTAGCTTCTTCCAAAATAGCTTCACTTGTTGCATCATCGTCTTCATCTTCTGATTCTGATGAATTAAGCGTTGTAGAAGCTTCTTGGAACACCTCTTCTTCCATCACAGGAGCAGTGGTATCATTAGAAGCTGCTTGGGGGTTTACCGTGATTGGACGCACTAACGGTGAAGTCACGGCGTTTTTGACCTCGTAATATAAGCGAAGTACAGCTTCTTCAACCATGCTATCTAGATTGAATGATTCAAAGAAGTCTTTGTAATCAAACATCCAATCTGGTCCTCCACCCTGTACATTTTGTGTATATCTTTGAACTTCGACGTTAGCCCACTCCTCGACTTTTCTAGTTCTTTTGTTGAATACCTGTTTTAATGGGGTTGCATATCCAACAAAACAACCTTCTTCAGCCTTTGGTGCGAACTTCTCCGAAGGATTCAGCATAGTACACGGGGCACCAAATGGTTCTAGATACTCCAGATTCGGCTTGCGTCGGTTCAACAGCTCATAAGAAGTTTTGCCAAACTTCTTCACTGTCAAAACACGGTTAAGAGTATAACATGCCGCGTAAATAGCTTCGTTCCAGAACATGACTGGAAGATTTGAATCCGCAAGCATAGTTCTCGCCGTCTCTATTAGAGTCCTGTTCTTTCTCTCTGCGACACCGTTCTGCTGGGGTGTATACGGAGCGCTATATTCATGATGAATTCCTTTGTTTGCACAAAGATCCTCCATCTGAGCGTTTTTGAACTCCGTCCCATTGTCACTCCGGATTCGTTTGATCTTCAGACCATATATATTCTCCAGACGTGTAAACAGAACCTTCAGGTTATTAAAAGTGTCGCTTTTCTGATGCAAGCACATTACCCATGAAAATCTTGAATAATCATCAGTCACCACAAGACAGTACAACTCCCCGGCATGACTTTTACGTCTGACTAGACCGAATAAGTCCATATGCAAACGTTCAAGTGGCAGCTCAACGGAATTGACTTTCTTTGGTCTATGGGATTGTTTGTGCTGCTTTCCCTTTTTGCAACTAACACACTTGTCATTCAAATGGAAGTGTTTCACATTAACTCCCGTGACAAGTTCATTCTTCACTAACTGGTTCATCTTTCGCAAATGGATGTGTCCCATTCTCCTGTGCCACATAATTGATTCTTTTTCTGTAGCCTTAGAGAGGAAACACGTGACTTGGCCATGGGTGGTCATTGCTTTGGACATATCGAGAATATACAAGTTGTTTACTCTCGGTGCCTTCAGCATCACCCACTCTTTCGGAAGCTCAAACCCATGTTTCAAGATGTAGCAGGATTTGTCATCAAAATACACAGAAAATTGTTTATCACAAATTTGACTAACACTGAGCAGATTGTAATCTATCTGTTTCACGTATGATATCCGCTCAAATGTTACGACCCCATTGCTTACACTACCCTCCATAGTAATGTAGCCTCCCTTATTACGAGCAAATGCCACATAACCTCCGTTAATGTTTTTGATATCAAAGAGTAGCGTGAGGTCCCCTGTCATGTGACCAGAAGCTCCATTGTCAACAATCCATAGGCTGCTAACAGGGCCAGCTGGAGCTCCCTGCACATATAAAGTAAAGCAGTTAGATCTTTCGGGGGACCCAAGCCTGTTTGGTCTTGGGTCTTTGAACGGGTTGTTTCAAAGAGTCTTTCAATTCACAAACATCTTGGGTTAAGTCAACCCCTTTCTTCTCACTCACAATTTTCTTTTTCTCACTCTTCTCATTCTGTGAAGTAGAGGCTCCTTCAGATTCCTTAGATGACCACGATTGCTCAGATCTTTTCAAGATCCGGATCTGAGATTTTGAAGTCTCAGTCGGTTTCTTTACTTCATCTTTAAAAGCAACCTTCTTGGTTATCTTCTCTGATTTAACAGAGACAGGTCCAACTGCTTGTTTTCCATTAGGTTTAGGAACAACCTTTTTGTTATCAGCAGTTGAGTTCATCACAGGTTTCTTAGCAGATTTTTCAGTGGTTATCCGGTTGCGCTTATCATACGTCATCGGACGGTTTTCCCTCTTGTTGTAAAAATTGTTTTGATTATGATAAGATTCTTGCTGAGGGAAATACCGTCTCTGTGAATAACTGTAGTTGTCAACCGGATAATCATGATGTTGCCTCATCTCCACCTCGTGCCTTTTGTGTCGTACGTACGGGCAGGCGGCAAGTAAATGTCCCCGTTCCCCGCACTTATAACACGCACGGTATTCCTCATAGTTTTCCTTGATCGGCGACTTGGAAAAGCTAGCAATGGGATATCGATCGACCATGCATTGTTTCCTTAAACTCTCAGGAGTTGGGTCCTTCGAGTAAGTCGGTTCAATAAAACTATTTGCTTTATCAACAGGCAAAACAAATTGTGTGACATTGACCTTTGCATCTTTATCCGAATAAATTTTATCTAAAATTTCTTGAGGAATGTCATTGGTTCTTTCAAATTTTGGAAACCAAATCGTACTTTCCTGCTAGATCTTTTCTATTTTTGAATAATTGACAAACTTAATCGGATATTCATCATCGGATAAAATCTTATCGGAGCCTTGCATCCGATAGAAGATTTTGACAGGTTTGTCACACGATTCGTTGCTCACATCATTAGATTTTTCAGATTTAAGCTCATTTTTCTTTTCAACCGGTTTTACCACATTTTTCTCAGATTTAGTTTCGTTTTTCTTTTCTACCGGTTTTCTCACATTTTTCTCAACCTTCTTTACCTCTTTCTTTTCAAAACTCTTACCAACAGACTTTTCATTTTTCTTAACCTCATTTTTACGATGAGCATTTGCGATTGGATGAATGATCTAAGACGGTGAGACTGGCTCAGTAGTGATTATATGATTTTCATCAGGGATATCACTATCACTTTCAACCGTCTCAGATGGTTCATCTTCTTCATCTGAATCATCAGCAGCGACCACACCCTCATTATTTCCCAGTACTGGTCTCACATCAGAATACGGATCCCCGACACTGGAAGTGTTAGGCTCATTTTCTGATGTGGAGTCAGAATTGATTAAAGTCTCCGGTGGTATTGCATGTAAGTTGTGGTTTTCAAACAATACCGGAGATGGGACCGCCTTATAGTTTGCACTATTCGACTGGGAGGGTTCTTCTATGATATGGTCGACTACATATGCTATGTGCTTGTAACTCTCTAATTTCTTGTTTACTTTTTCCGCAAAGCACTTGATGGTTGCCATTTCCAATTTAGTGTTTTCCATTTCATTGATGTAGTTATTAATGGCAAGTTGTTTAATTGACAATGTCTTTTTAAGTTCAGACACATCCTTTTTATAACCATCAAGAACTTTGTTGAAATCTTTTAAATCCTTTTATAAATCTGACAATTGAGTTTGGCACTCTCAAGTTGGACCTTGAGAAGCTTGTTCTCATCTGTCAGTTTTTCAAAATCAGCACATTTATCACATTTAACACACGCTTGAGATTGAGTTTCAGAACTTACCGGCTTAGGAGGTTCTGTCATGGCCATCAAAGCGAAGTGAGCTTCCTTCCCTGCGAAGAATTTGGAGTAGTCAATCTTGGTGCACGCATCATCCACCATACATGACTTGCGGGTCATCAGGAAATCAGCTTCAGCTAGCCGTTGGTCAATGTCATCATCTAGTGAATTCACACTAGTTTCTGAATCAGATTCACTATCCATATCCGAGTAAGATGAATCGTAGTGGTCTCCAACATCCGTGACAGAATCAAGAATCATCCCCGATTTCTTGTCTTCACTCTCAGCAATCACATCCTCATTCACTTCCTCAATTTTCAACTCCGACACTTTTTCAATCACAACCTCCTCTTCAATCTCCTCATTTTCATCCAAACTCATCTGCTGTGCCACACAAGCCACGTTTCCAGCAGTGATCTCCTCCACCCCCAATTGCATACCAATCCAATCAAAACCTTCATCCTTTTGGATCACAAGTGCTTGGTTTTGATTG
Source organism: Ambrosia trifida (assembly GCA_028751855.1). NCBI lineage: Eukaryota > Viridiplantae > Streptophyta > Magnoliopsida > Asterales > Asteraceae > Ambrosia > Ambrosia trifida. The sequence goes on from CM054122.1 coordinate 15,337,681, forward strand.
TCAGTTTGGTTTTGGTTTTGTGTGTTAGGTGTAGTGATAAGAACAATAGTTCGGTTTGGATTTTGTTGAGGTTGGTTTTGAGTTGTGGATTGTCTAGTGTTGGTGTTTTGTTGACGGTTCTGATAATTGTTTTGTGGTTGAAAGCTTGAGATGTTGGGACTGTTGTATGACACTTGATTTTTGTTTTGGTTTTGTCTGTTTTGGTATGTTGAATTGAAGGGGTTTCGATTACCTTGTTGTGCTGGCTGTGTGCACTCTCTTTTAAAGTGTCCCTTCTCACCACAATTGAAGCATGTAACTTTTGCTTTGTTGAATCCGTATGTGGTGTTGGGAGAGGTTGAGAGATCAGTTCTGCCAGTCTTCTGAATAAAGTCAGTGGCTCTCCTCATAATGCTTGCAAAAGCCCACTGAATGTCCATCAGCTCCATCTCCTCTTTGTCGATTTGAGCGTGGTCCTCATTGGTGAGATTGTTATTTCCAATTTGACTCGCTACCAAACCATTGTAAGAAGCAACCATAGCAGATACAAGAGCAACATGCTGTTGAGCAATTTCAACAGTCACATTGTTAAGGTTCGAGGTCTCTAACACAATCGGATTTTGACTTGATTGTGCTTGAGTAATCTGCATCTGATTCATGTGAGGAGGATATTGTTGTTGTTGTTGAGGTTGACTTGATGTGTAGCATGCGGCTTGTTGTAATGGTGAAAAAGGTGGAATAAAGTTTGGTGTTTGATAAGATTGTTGTGTGTATGATGGTGTGTAAGATGAAGTTTGGGCAAGATAGTTGATGGGTGCTTTTGTTGGTTCAACAACGTTGGATACACATGCTATGTGAGGAGCAACATTAGAAGTGGTGCTTGAAGCCGAAAGAGAGTTAGATGTACCACTCACATATAAATCAGGATTCTGTGGAATCTGAGCTCTCTTAGCTTTTCTTTTTTCCTCCATCTCTTTGTTTTCCAGCTTTTGAATGAACTCGTTAATAGTCCAATACTGGTATGCATCCTTCTCCTTCAACACTTCAATGTGTTGGTTCCAGTAGGGTGGTAAAGCATCAGCAAATTTATCTACTAACTCCGACATTGGTATGCTGATTTCATAGCTCGACAGTTCAGTGAGCAAATGGCAATACCGTGGAACCAACTCTTTTAGGGTCTCATTACCCATGTAACTGAAGTTTTCAAATTCCTTCCGAAGCTCTTCCATCCTCAGCTTCCTTGTCTTCTCATTTCCATCATGTCGATTTCTCAGCATATCCCATAGTTGTTTGGATGTTGTGCACGATCCAAACTGATGCAATAAATCAGTGTTGATCGCCTGGGATAGCTGAGAGAATGCCTTCTTCTCTATCGCAAACCTTTTCTTCTCATCATCCGCCAAATTCTCCAAAGGTATCGGTTCTCCAGTATTCTCCAGAATAGGAGCAACGTAACCCTTCACAATCATTTGCCATGCCTCGGCTCCCTCAAGTCCTTGTCCCTCAACATGGATCTTGAACTTCGTCTTCCAAGTATTATACTCCTTCATGTCCATTAGCTTTGGTGGACGATTGCCGCTTCCAGAGGATAGATCATGAATAAGAGTGGATATAGCGTTGGTCGTCTGCGAATGAACTGCTGCTGCTGCGACTCCCCAATAGTTGTCAATCGGTTGTGGTAATGGTTGAACAACTTGTTGTGGAGCTGAACTAGTCATTGCCATATAATTGATTGGCTGTGATGGTTGACTAGTCTTCTGAGCTGCAATAGACCACGGATCTTGTGTTGTCTGCTGTTGTGGTGCTTGAGTAGGCCTAGGCGTTGTTGGGAAGTTCCACATCTTGTCCTGCAAACGATTAAACACGAAAAGATTAAAAATGTTTTAAAACAGGATGCTCCTTCGTATAAACGAACGTGCGAATGAGAAAAAAATTTCTCCTTCGACCGCTTTCGTCTCTCTTTCGACCGTTCTCCTGCTCCTTCGACCGTTCGATCAGGCGAAGGTGAAACAAATGGGCGAATGAACAAAATAAGCAATCAAAGTCTTCTTTCGACCACTATAACACCTCCTTCGTACACAAAATCCTTCTTTCGACCCAAATAAATTCCACTTTCGACCAAACTCTCTCTTTCGACTCCTAAGATTTCAAAAACGGTTATTCTTTGAAAATCAGTTAATTTTGATCATGTTTATCAAATGTTGATGGATTTTGATGATCTAAATCAGGTTTTGAATCGGAATTGATTTGGAACAACTTTAATGAAGAGAATTATCCAATTTAAACTCAAAATCAAGTTGTAATCAATCAAAATCTTATCACATCAGTTTGTTCATTGAAAACGGAAACTTTTTGACCAAAATTGGGTCCAAATCAACTGAGAGACTATTAATTTGTGGTTGTTTGATCCGGAATGGCTCTGATACCACTTTGTATGTACGTGAAAGGATCGATAGCAAACAAAGAATGATCAAACAAGTTAGTTTTAGGTGCGGAAACCCTAAAACTATCACAAAATAATAATCAAACAGATTCAAACACACAGATCATCATTTTCAAAAGTTTTCATTAATAAATCACTCGATTACACGTTGAAATAATGATACAATCAAGGTATGAACGATAAACGAGTTAAACAAAACACTAGAGAGAGTTTCTGAAAGTGGAGGGAATAATAATGATCAAAAGTTACATTCAAAAATCAAACTTGTCTATTTATAGACTGCACATTCGCCCAAATTGATTGTGCGAATGTGCAGGTTCGCCCAAATCATCTGGTCGAACCAAGTTCTACAATAATCTATAATCTTCATTCGTCCATATCGCCTTCCTTCGCACCTTTCCTCTTCCTTCGCACCTTCTAAATTTCTCCTTCGCACCAACGATATCACCAAAACATATTGTGTTGTTCAATCCAAAGCTTTAGTCGCACTTTTGCATCTACATCTATGATGCCAAAAGACTAATTTGCCCCTTAGCTAAGTTCATTAAATGTTATACCATAATCTTAAAATAGTAATTATTTAACTTTTACCGGTATCGTTACCTCATTCTTTATAATATAGTATAGATAATTCTTTGATAGACTGACTTGTTAGTATTAACTTGTTAGTTGTTAATTTTTTGTAATACGAAAAAAACTGAACAAGATGATTTATTAAAAAAAAAAACAAAAAACAAAACTATGTGAAGTTACGAACCAAAGAAGAAAACATTGGATGTGTACTAAAAAATCAAAAATGTTTTGGTAATTAGCTCAATCGATAAGAAAATTTTGGATGACCCGACTCAAGATAAAAAAAATAATAATGACCCGACCTGAAATACACCCCACTTCTTAGGCATAAAAAGATTGAATTTTGTTTTTGTACTAGCGCTATACACAAGCTGAGTCGAGCCGAGTCAGGCTAAGCTCGAGCTTGAACTTAAATGAGCCAGCTCGGCTCGGCTCGTTTTTTTGGTCGAGCTGAAAAGCCGAGCTCGAGCTCGGCTCGTAAATGTTCAAGCCAAGCTTGAGCAGGCTCGAGCCAGCTTGTTATTCTTTTATTATTTTTATTATAAATATTTATAAAATAAAAAACAAAACAAAAATAAAATAAAATTACACATATACATGTATATTTTTTATTTTTCTAAGTTAGAGTTTATTAGATTATGAAGAGGTGAAGTAGATAGGTAGTATGAGCGGGGCTTTCAAAATTTGAATTTTAGAATTGCGTTTGGAGCCAAAATATATTACTTTCATCTATATATTAATTACACATACACAAGCCTAAGTCGAGCCATATGTCGAGCCATCGAGCCGAGCCACGAGTCGAGCTATCGAGCCGAGCCACGAGCTGAACACCCCTAGCTCGAGCTCGGCTCGATTACAAAACGAGCCAGCTCGGCTCGGCTCGAAAACAAAACGAGCCTTTTCGAGTGAGCCGCGAGCTTTTTGTACACCCCTATTTTGTACTCATAAAAACACACTTTTGGCTACATAACAAAGAGGCTATTTGTCTCAGCTGTTAATGAGCCTTTAAGGCGATAGATGTCTGACATTGTTCATTCAGACTGTTTGTTTTTGTGAGCATATGTATCTCAATGATTCAGACCTTGTTCATCACTTATCCATTCCGATGTTGCCAAACAACCCCATCTATCTAAGTATGTTGTTTAAAAATGTGACACACCAGGAAAATCCCACATCGGCCATGACCAGGAGAGATCATTGGTTCATATGTAATCCAGGGTTAGGATCACATACACAGTGAAAGAAAAATAGGAAGTCGTAGGAAGGGTATCAAACGGACTCTGATTAAACTCAATCAAGCGGCAATGGATTTGTCCTATCGAACCCTACGACGTTAGTTTTTTAGGTCTTCGTTTTTTGGGGTTTTAGCTTGTAGTTTTTTGAATATGCGTTGTATCATTGTGTCTTTTATGTACCACTGTGTCTTTTTCTTATTTTCATCATTGTGCCATTTTTTCAATTCTTTGTATCTTTTTTCTTGAGCATTGTGTTATATTTTTTGGTACTGTGTTATATTTCGTGGTCAATCGTGTCATATTTCATGATCTATTGTGTTTTTTATATCTTTCTCACACTTCTCATTTTTTGTAGCCTTTGTAGAATAACTCAACCCATGTAATCCAATACCTTTTAAATTACCAACGCTTTTGGGGGCTTAATGTTAGTGGATGAGAGAAGAACTTCACAGTTAAGCGTGCTTAGGTGGGAGCACTACCAGGATGGGTGACCTCCTGGGAAGTCTCCGCTAAGGCAACCAAAAACAAATCCGTAAGCTCTGGATAGGCAACCTATCGGAGCAAAGCAGACAATATTGGTGGTAAGAGGGGCCGAATGTTAAATAAAACCCAAATTTAATAAAAAAAATACAATATTAATTTAATATGTTGGCTTATGTATATCTTGCCGATGAAGATTTAATAATTTTGGCGTTCAAATTTCATTGCTGCAATGAAATTATTTGTGATGATGCTTGAAATACCTTATTTTATTAAGCATGCCCAAGTTTTATAGATCACAACAATGTTACATTTTAGTTCCAGTAAGTACAACAATTATAGTATGCTACAAAGAATCACAATAACACAATATAGTTAAAAATATTGAATTAATTTCCATTTTACTGATGACGAATCAACTGAGAAAAGAAAAGGTTATAGAAATGCATTCAAAAGCCTAGAAGTATAATAGCAAGCGTAGTGGTGGAGCAAAGAGAGGATATTCACAGCCCATTTTCGCGTGAAATTTTTCACGCCCAAACTAAATTTAGAGCAAAAACGCCCCGGGGCAGTGTGGGGCGTGAATGGAGGCATTTAACACCCTTTTACTTCTCCACTACGGATAGTCTAAGTTATTTTTCACTAATTATATTAAGTACTATAAACACATTAAATATATTTAACGTTACTACAAAGAGCTAAAATAACTATATAGCTCAGTTGGTAGGTGACCAGGCTCTCCTTTGGAGAGATCCGGGTTCGATCCCCACATGCGACATTTGAGGGATATTAGGCAATGAAGAGGAAAACCTGTAAGCCATTAGTCGCGTAGGTTCGAATCTGAGCTGACCCGGTTTTCATCCGGCTGTTACTCCAACGAGGAAACTCGTGTGGTGTCAGTACGGTTTCCGGGTGAACAACGTAGTCCCCACCGTACCAGCGTAGACCCGGTTCAGACAACATAGTCTGTACACGTGGGTGATTAAGGCCTACCAAGAGACAGATGTGATGATTTCTGCCATACAGTTAAGAAATTCAGCGTTCAAAAAAAAAAGAAAAAAAAGAAAAACAAAGAGCTCAAATAAAACTGAAATTGATGAGAACCAAAAACTCCTTTGTACACATTATACGTCCAAACAAATGACTTGACTATTCGTCATATATATTTTTCACCGTTAAATTCAATGGTTTCATCTTGGTGTCACGATAATTGGTAACTTCCGTCTCGTCTTAACAGTAGGAAAATACACGATCTGGTCTTCTTCGGCAACCCAAGTGTACGTCGTTACAAGATGATGAAGAAAAATACTAATCTCGAGCCTGGAGAATTCTAAACCCGGACACAACCGTTGTCCACCGCCAAACGGCGTGAACTTGTTGCTTTTAACACTCGCTCCGGTTTTCTGCATACGGTTATAGATATTATGAAGGATCGAGCGGGTTGGGTTGGGTTGGGTTAGGGTCAAAACAAAACGTTATATCAAAACATAGACGATTATTTAAAAAAAAAACGTGTATTTAAAATTTTAAAATAATGGATATCATGTATAATTAGCAAAAAACTAAATTATATGTTAAATGAAAATAGAAAAAAAGATTTACAACTCACTTAAGTCGCTATTTCAAATAGCGACTTCATTTTTTTTTAATTTTGAAGTCGTTATCTTGAATAGCGACTCACTCATGAATAAAAAAAAAAGGAACTCATGCCATTAAGGGTTTTGAAAACAACCCATTTTTACCCGTTATTCGTTTTTAGTAGGTTAGGGTTTGCCATTCAGAAAGGGGTGGCGATACAGCTTGTTGTCCGTCTACCCGCTATCTTGATGTATTTTTTCACGATTATGTGTTAATGAAATTACTTTATGAAAAAAAAACTAAAATATCCATTAAAATAAACCTACAACACATTTTACAAGTGGAAGGCCGGTAAGCGGGCAACAAGCTGCGCCGCCACCCTCTTTTGAATAGCAAAACCTACTCTATTAAATATTAATGCTTGCGTTTGTTTACTTAAAATTGGTTATGTATTGAACGCTCTCTATAAACGAAATTGTATAATCAAAATCATGAGCTATGTGTAAACCGCCTGACCCAGTTGACATATATCATTTTCGGATAACTTATAATATTTTACTCGTTTGAAAAACAACCCGAACCAACACGTTTTTACGGGTAGAAACTACCCACTCTTAACCAAATTATAGATGTTAAAAAAACAGAAACCATTACTATTTACCTCCCATCTCCATGGATCAAACTCATCAGGATTTTCATAGTTCTCTTCGTCCATATGAACAGAAGTCAACGATGCCAAAACACACCATCCTTTCGGGATCAAATACCCATTAATTTCTACATCTTCAAGAGCTTTTCTCCAGATCGCGTTAATGATATTCGCCATCCGAAGAGTTTCACTTATCACCTAAAAATTGGATAAATTTCTTTAAAAATCCTGCATAACCTTAAACTTTCAAAGCTACAGTCAGTGACGCGAAACTTACGCCTTGAGTAAACTCCAAAGACACGTAATCAGTCCAAGCATACTCTTCACCCGATTCATCCTTTTGTTTCTTTAATTTGTCGTTTTCATCCTGCCATTTACATAAAACTCATTCAGAATATTGTAATGCGCTGTGACGGGTTGGGCCAGTTTGGACTGCATACGCTTCTATGTCCCTTTTAACATAAAATACTCTATATACATTTATATAAATGTATTTTGTTTTCACTCAGTTGACCCGTTTGAGATAAAACACAAGGCGAGCTACTTACCACAAGACAAGCGAGAGCCGTAGGATTGTCGCTTAGGTATTTGATAGCAAGGGTCATGATCATGGGCACTGAGTCCTCCCCCGGGATCATCATCTCTATGATGTTCCCACTTATGAAATCCAACGGCAGCCGTTGCTGGGTACCATCTGATTCACCTGTATCCCTTAGCAACACATCAATCACATCATTCGGCAAACCTGAACTCTTTGCTTCGTTCTTATCCATTGCGGCTTTCCTATCGTCTACTATCTTTCTCACCATCTTTAACATTCTCTCTTTAGCCTGCAAACAAGTTAAGACTTAAACGTCATGATCCACTGAGATTCCGTACTTCATTATATGCATATGTTATGAATTAAATACCTGGAGAGATTTATACATTTGGAAACCTGGAAGTTTGACGGGTAAACAAATTAAGCCTTTTATGACTTCCATGAATTCTCTCTTGAGGAACTCCATGTCTTCGCCAGGCTCCACGCTCATCAGCAACCTCACAAGGATTTCAAAAGTAATCTGTTTCATATAACAAAGATGAAACTTCAGATAATACGACACGCAGATAGGGAAAATGAGCCCTTACCCACATCAAATTTTAAAAAAAAATAACATTCTTTAGTGATCTTGATAAAATTAAGTGTAGGTATAATTCAAGATAATGATCTGTTTGACCAAAAAGTCAAAGGCTTTACATTCAATCCATGAATCTGTTAATCCTTGAACAACCCGAAATGAGCATTACCCACATCAATCTCTACTACAACAAACATTTGTATGTAAGTGTATAATTATAAATTTTCATATATAATAGAATCAATCAATCTAAAGTCCTAAAATTGATCTGTTTGACCATAAAAGTCAAAGCTTTTACCTTTTTGGTTTCATCTTGAAGGTAAAGAGGTTGTTGAGGATTTTCGCGGTCCATCCAAGAGGACAATGTGAGTTTGACTGATTTCTGGATATCTTTGGTTATTCGCGCTTTGAATTGAGGAGACCTCAAGAAACCACCAACAATGGCATGCAGTCGTTTTTGCAAACCTCCATTCATTTGCAATATTGATGATTCACCAAGCAACTCAATGACTGATTTGGGATAACTCGGTATGAAAACATTGCCCTGGTTCTGTAAAACAACTTTGTTCACATCTGGGTCAGTCGATACGATGATCGGCCTACCCAAAATGTGTGTCTTGAACACCTTCCCATAACTGTGGAGATTGAAACACAAGTCTTTTAGGACTTATATGTTTGAACTTATGTAAATATATGGAATGATAAATGACTTATTTTAGTAGTAACAAGGGGTTTATGAAAATAATAAAACAACTGTTTTACAAACCTATTTAGTTTAAGGGGCAATCTAAAATTTTCAAATAATGGCAACGGGCTAAACTCTAAAGTGATAAGCTAATTGCATAAAGGGTCCCAATGACAATCACATATATAGAGAGTGATGGATTAGTTAAAAATGTAAGACTTCAAGAATCCCATAAACACACGTAGATTGTTTTAATTGTGACATATAAGACGTGTTATGAAATCGGATAATATACACTCTTCTGCTAAGCAGTTAATGCAGTGGGAAATCGAATATCGGTCAAGGGATGATATTTGATATATAGGTTATTGTGTTGGGAAATCGGTAATTTTAATATCATGTAGAGTGTGTGCGTCTGTCTGTGTTCATCAAAACATAAAACATAATTATATATAAGACTAATAGTCTCATAGTAATAGTAATAGTAATATCAATAGTCTAAACTCCAAATTTTCAATACTTGAAACAATTTCTAATCGAAAGAAAATTAAGACGAAGGGGAGACGAACTAACAAAGTCGTAGCTGTTTAGTTGTATAAGGTTAATGGGAGACAATGTCACATAGCATCAAATATGTTTATGGGCTTATTCCAAAAAAAAATGTATTTTATCATCTTTTATTTTACTTTGGCTTGCAAAAAAACCAAAAACCTGGAAATTCGGCGATATGACCGAATTTTAAGAATCAAAATATCAGTGGGATATCGGCCAATATCACCGATATTATCGGTATTGATATTTCAAACCGATATTTGACAAAAGGTCCGATAACCGCTATACCTCCGATATCCCGCCAATATTGACTGCTTAGCTCTTCTATCATATCTAGTGATATTTTAATAAATCAAGAGGGGTATCAAGTTTAAATCCTAGAATCCCGATGCAGTCGCCCTCTTTACTTTTTTTTAACGGCAAATTTGGATTCCTAGTGGACCGCCGGAGTATTATCGTGCAACGAGCAGAACCACCCGATCACATCCATCTCTGTTAGGCAATAATGCCTATACACCAATTCTAGAGTAAACCCAATAAATCCGGGAAAAACCCCTTGTGAGAATTGAACCCATGAACAAGTGGTCCCTAATCCTTATCTCACCTCCAAGATACCACTAGGCTATATTACCACGGACACTCACCGCCTTACTTGATTGAGTCATGAATACCCCTAAGAGTTTTTTTTTTTTTTTTTTTAATATATACTACTCATCTCAATCATCTTAATTCTGTGAGGAACTTTAAAAGTTTCAAATTTTAAAATGGAGAGAAAAATTATAAAATTCATGTAGCCATATTATAAAAAGAAAAGTGATCATTGTAATGCATAGCATCATTTCAACTATGAACATGTTGGGATGATCAAATGCACTTTTATCTCTTAATTAATTCATTTTAATGATCTACAATTACCCATCCTTATTTTATTTCAAACTCTTTATACTTTTTACTAAAATATATCAATCCCAAACTAACTTTATATCCCACTTTTAAAAGTAACAAACAAGTCCACATGCATAAAGTCTAACCATACAAAACACATAATAAACAAAAGACTTACATAGACTTTCTTTTCTCCATGAAACTAACCGGACGAGAAGTATACCCAGAAGCAATAAACTCTATTGTTTCTCCGATCACCGGCCACCCTGCGGTGCCTCTTGGTGGTTGCAGGCCACCGCTCTCCGCCGCTTTGTTTTTTAAACCGCAGCATCTTTTGACTATCAAATATTTGTAGAATAATAATAATAATATTCCAAGAAACAATAGTGTGCAGATTAGTTCCCAATAAAATCCAAAGGCCCATGTCATGTTTGGGATTGGGTGATGTGAATCTTGGGTTTTGTTTAGATTTTGTAAATCCAAAGGAAGCAGAGAAGAAGGAAAGAGGCTTTTTGAGTGATGAATGTGAGAGAAGGAAAGGACAGTTGTGTCATTGTCTTTTTTTGCATTGGGCTCTGTATTAATTGAATTGAATGATATTTTATTTTAGAGTATTTCTAAAATTTAATATTTAGATTTATCTTTTAATTGATGTGTATATATTTTCCTTAATGATCAATAAAGTCTAATTAGTAAAGTAAACCTATTAGTAAAAGGCTATTAGTGGTTGCGAACGTAGACGGGCTGGTTATTCGGCCCACCATCGTTTCAAAGGAAACCCATCACCAAATGCCTAATGTGATAAAATCCATGACTCAACACATAATACTTTACTCTAGGTGATAATCCAACTCATAACCTCCAGATTGTAAGACCGTGTGGTTGAAATACACCAAAAGGTGATTGGCTATCTTTTAATTGATATTTTCTTTTTTGCATTAGCATTTCTATATTGATAAAATAATATAGGTATTTTATGATTGTTAAGATTAGCTATGTGTTATGGGGCTTAGTTGTGGTGAAACACCATCAAGACGCATGTACCGGACATCGTTATGAGTGGGCACTGTTGAAGATGCATGGCTAGGGTGCGAGACAAATTGCGAGCATGCGTTATGAGTATATATCTGTTATATATATACTTACATATATACCCCACAAATCATAGTAATATTTATAGCTTTATGCATAACATTTGCCCAATATATGCAAGTAAAATATGACTAACCCGTTTTATCAAATAACAATTTAACACTAAGTTGAATAATAAAACCCTAAGTCTTAACGTGACAACCATGACTTCTTTATGTTATTAGTCGTCGTTGCTAATCGTCGCTTGATATCACCTTACGCCACAATGCGACAATTGTTCTCTGTAGTATGGTCATTACCTCACCAGCCTCAACCTAAACCTCATTCTTGAACACCCGACTTGGTTCAGCTCGACTCGTGAACAACCATATTCTTAACTTTTTTAGTTTTCTAGAGAAGTCTTTTAATTTTTTAGTTTTACAATCATTTTTATTTTTTTTTACTATTTGTTTAATATTATAATTTTTTAATCAACTAACATTAAGCCTTTGTCTTACCATAGAGGCGGAAAACCGTACTAAATAGCACCAATGCCACACCATAACTAGTGACCACCAACATTAGAGATGCGAGGTGTTAATGCGGACAAAGTAGACCGAAATGTAAAACATAGAATAGAAAAGACTAACTACAACAATCTAGGACTTGCGCATTACAACTAACCAGTCAAACGGGAAAAACAGATGTAAAATCATTGAATCACACACTCACGTTGTGCCGTGTTGACTCACAAAGTTTAGAACGGAACGTAAAAATGTTGAACCACACACGCACATTGCGTCGTATTAGCTTGCAAAATTTAGAACGAACGTAAAAGTAAAAATTTACGAAAGATGAAATGTATAGGAAACAAAACTTAAATGTAAAATAGGTTGGGAGGTTTAAGTATAAAAGATAAAAAAAATTAGTTTAAAAAGCAACAAAAAAAAAAAAGAATGATTTTTTTTTAAAGCAACCTAAGCATCAAGATACAACACCTTTATGAAAAAAAAAAATATGTAACTTTATACCTTTAGGAGGTGAAAACACGGAACACCAAATTAAAACGTCACTTATCTTTTCAGCAGGATTTTAATGAAGTGTTGCGGCATTTTCATGAGGTGGGTAATTTTAGTACGGGGTTGGGTCTTCGTTTATCACTATGATTCCTAAGATTGGCGACCCGATTGAGCTGTCAGATTTTAGACCTATTAATTTGATTGGGAGTATTAGTAAGGTGGTGTCTAAGGTTTTGGCGAATAGATTGAAGATGGTTTTGGGTAAAGTGGTTTCGGATACGCAGTCGGCCTTCTTGTCCGGGAGGTACATTCTTGATGGTCCGTTAATGGTGAATGAGGTGATTTCTTGGGCCAAGAAACGGGAGAAGAAAATTTTCCTATTCAAGATTGATTTTGATAAAGCATACGATAATGTTAATTGGGAGTTCCTTTTGTCTATAATGGAGCAAATGGAGTTTCCTTTGAAGTGGCGTCAATGGATTAAAGGGATATTGATTTCGGCTAGATCTTCGGTTCTTGTGAACAGGTCTCCAACGTTTGAATTTAGTTGTGAAAAGGGTATAAGACAAGGAGATCCAATTTCGCCTTTTTTATTTATTATTATGATGGAGGCGTTTTCGTGTTTAATGAATAAGGCTTCTCAGTTAGGTATGTTTGATGGGGTGGTGCTCCCGAATGGAGGTCCGGTATTATCTCATCTTTTATATGCGGATGATGCCATGTTAATGGGCGAGTGGTCCGATTTTAATTTTGACAATATGAGGAGGATTTTGCGGATCTTTTACTAATGCTCGGGCCTTAAAATCAATCTTCACAAATCCGTATTGTATGGAATAGGGGTGGATAATGATGAGGTGAGGATTAAAGCGGAGTCGTTAAGGTGCAAACCGGGTCCATTGCCGTTTTCTTATCTTGGTATAAAGGTTGGTGCTAATATGAATAGAGTCGCTAACTGGGAACCGGTCATTAATACGTGTAGAAAACGGTTGTCAAAGTGGAAAGCGAGTTCATTATCGATTGGTGGTGGGGTGACTTTGATCAAATCGATTCTTACAAGCCTCCCTACGTATTATTTTTCGTTATTCAAGGTGCCGAAGAAAGTTGTTAAGGAGTTGGAAGGGTTAATGAGAAGGTTTTTGTGGGGCGGGTCCGAGGACGTTAGGAAACTTCCATGGGTCGCATGGGATAATATCACTAAACCGATACGGGAAGGAGGTCTTGGAATCGCGAAACTGGAGATTTCTAACAAGGCTCTTCTAGTGAAATGGATTTGGAGATATTTAAATGAACATAACCAGTTGTGGAGAAAGGTAATTACTTCCATCCATGGTTCGAACAAAGGTTGGGGTTGGGCTCCGGTCAATAATGGTATTACTAGTGTTTGGAAAAATAGCGTGACTATGTGTAACCGGTCGATGGTGGAGGGTAAAGATTTTGGAAATATGATTCGAGGTAATATAGGGGATGGGAAAACGATTCGGTTTTGGTTGGATACTTGGTTAGGCGACGAAGCTTTTAAAGTGAAGTTCCCTACCTTGTTTGCTTTGGAGAGCGATAAAAAAGTCATTGTGGCGGACCGGGTTTTGGTTATTGGTTCTGCTCGAGTTATTAAGTGGAAGTGGAGGAGAGTTTTGGCTAGTCCTGAAGAGTTGCGCGAAAGGGAGGAACTGGAAGTGTGGCTGAATGGGGTCAATATGAATGGGTGTGAGGATAGTTGGAGTTGGCATTTTGGTAGTAAAAGAGATTTCTCTGTGGCAGAAGTTAAGAGATGGCTTTATGGTTCAATTGACGAGAGTTTTGGTTTTAGTTGGAGCAAGTGGGTTCCTCTAAAGTGTAATATATTTATGTGGCGTCTAGTGTTGGATCGGTTACCGACTAAAATGGCTCTGGTTCGAAGACATATCCAGGTGAATAATGTGACTTGTAGCTGGTGCGATTTTGATGACGAGACAAGTGAACATCTTTTTACCGGTTGCGGCATATCGGGTGGTATATGGAATGGCATCACTAGATGGTGTCGTGTTCCGGAGATTTATGTTTTCCATGTTAATGATTTGGTGAACCTCCATGAGACGAGTGGCACGACGGGAATTAAAAAGGAAGTTTTTAAAGGGGTGATCATTATTGCTTGTTGGATGTCATGGAGGGCAAGGAATGGTAAGATTTTTGACGATAAGGTGCCTAAAGTGGTTGCGATTCTAGCGGAAATCAAAATTATCGTTTCTTTGGTATAAACATAGGTTTAAACAAAGAGATTGTGGATTGGGATAGATGGTCTAAATTTGATTTGATGTAATTGGTTTTGGTTGTTGTATTCGGCTTGCTTTCCCTACCTTGGGGATAGCTTGTCGTTTTTTTCGGTGTTAATGAAAGTTATTTTTCAAAAAAAAAAAAAAAAAAACTTATCTATTACAAGAAAAAGTTTGTTTGATAAGGTCTATTCAAAATCAATAAATCTATTAGAGATCTTTTTGCCAAAGGCATTATACCCCAACGGCATCTAAGACTTAGGGACTGTAATGTCCTGGGTTCGAATCTCACAAAAGGGGGTTTTCTCATAATTATGAGTTTTCTCCTGAATTGGTGACTTGGTAGTGGAATATGATCGCGTGGTATCACTGGTGGCACAATGATACTTCAATGGTCCGTAAGTGATTCCAATTGACCGTTCAAAAAAAATTAAAGAGATCTTTCTAAAAGAGCTTTTACTACAAATAGTTGTGCTTCAAACAAACACAGATGTTCCTTGAATTTACAAATGTTGTAATTTTAAATCACGAGCACCGTTCATTTCTTGGCAGTCAACGGTGGCGGTGATCTTAAAGTTTGAACCTTTGGTTTGGTGGAAACACGTGGCAGAGAAAAAATAATAATTCAAAGCAGTACCTTTGACCATAAATTCTTGACTAAATAACATAAGCACAAAACCAACACGGAAACAAAGGTTTCACATAGCACTCACTAAACATGGAACAAGTGATAAAGATAAGTGATGTAACTCACCACAGAATCCAAACCAATGGAATACATATCCACGTGGCAGAGAAAAAGGGTCCAGGACCATTTGTGCTACTCCTCCATGGGTTCCCAGAGACATGGCTGTCATGGCACCATCAGATTCATGAGTTGGGTAGCCATGGCTACCATGTGGTTGCACCTGACCTTCGTGGCTATGGTGACTCTGACTCACCACCATCTCCCTCTTCCTACACCATGTTACACATAGTTGCTGATCTCATTGGCCTTCTTGATCACTTTAATCAGCCACAGGTCCTCTCTAACTCTCTTGACTTTTTTGTGTCTCTGTTTCGGGTTTTAATTCCTTGCACGACATGAACCTTACATGAAATTTTGGACCGGTGATTAGTTTAAATGGGTAATCAGTATAGGCTGGCTCCCCGGATGTTAGGCAGAGTTCCACCAGCCGCACCACTTTCCGTTAAAAAAAAGAGATTTGGTTCAAACATTTGAATATGTTTAGATAAGGGTTTATATGTTAAGTCATTTGCTTTTATATAACTTTTTTTTTTAAACCATATTAATCCATTAATATAAACCCACAACACATTTTACAAGTGGACGGCTGGTAAGGGGCAACAAGTTGCGCCGCCACCTCTTTGTGGATTGCAAAACCTACTTTATTAAAAATCAAACTTTGGTCCCTGGCTGTCGAGCAATTATTATGTGTCACCTTTTGCACCCGATCTAGAAACAAGATGGCTTCGGAGGCAAGGCCCCAAATAGTATCAAAAGCAAAGAGAAATATATATTCTATGTTATAACTTAAATAGATTGGGTATTTTATAAAAAATAATAATTGATAAAAGAGTAATAAGCATTTGGTGTTATATTTAAAATAAAAATTCACTTGTACTCTTGGTTGAGAATTGTGATTTTAGATCATGGATGTAAAAATCCGCGTCGTGTTCAGGTTTATGTGTCTGATATGATTTTTGAGTTCATGTCAAGTCAACACGCAAACACGACCCAATTAGCTAAACGGGCCATGTTTGGAGTCACTTGGTGAGTTTGCTAACTGACCTGTTTAAGCATATAATATAAAAAAAATAAATAAACACAATAAAATTTTCAGGTTATAAGGGCCAATCCATGTCGTGTTAGGGCGGACATATGGATTGTGTCGAGTTCAACCCGTCAACTCAAGAACACGACCCATTTAACACCACTAGTTGTATACCATTTCATGTTTGTTGATATTTGGTGAGTGTAAAATAGGTGTTTGTGGTGGGACATGACTGGGGTGCAACAGTTGCTTGGCATCTTAGCCTGTTTAGACCTGATAGAGTCAAAGGCATGGTTGCAATGGGGGTTCCATTCTTTCCTAGAGACCCACACATCAAGCCTACTGATTTTTTCAAGCAATCATTTGGAGATAATTTATATGTCTCCCAGTACCAGGTTCTCATTCTCTTTTATGTGGAGATTATTTTTATAAAAACAATGAATATTGTTTTGAGTGAAACTGATAATATAGGAAGCGGGAAGAGCAGAGAGAGCTTTTGAAAAATATGATTGCCTGACAGTGATTAAGAAGTTCTTGCTGAATGAGAAAACCGATGTAATGATAGCACCGCCCGGCATAGAGATCATTGATGATCTAGAAACACCATCTCAGTTACCATCATGGATTACTGAAGAGGAGCTCCAAATATATGCAGATAAGTTTCAGGAGTCGGGATTTACGGGTGGTTTAAACTACTACCGCGCTATGGACCTGTAAGTTGAAAGTTTACACATAAAAGATTACCACAAAAGTAATGTTAAGCTTGTCTATAATGAATTAGGTGTGGAAAATTCCGACACTAACTGAAAGATGACACGGAAATAATCAGGTTTTTGGTTATCACATCTGTCCCATTTAATAAACGGGGCGTGTTTGGGTTGACCTGATTATTTAAACGGGTCTTGTTGGGATTGACCTGTTTAACTTGCTTGACTTAACAAGTTGACCCGTCAAGCCGTTTATGACCCGTTTTCCCATTTATTATTACCCATCAATCTGATTACTCGCCAACCCGTTTGACACGTTTAGATAAATGGGTTAAAATATGGGCCTTATTTGGGTTACATGATTTTAAGTGTGTCTGGGCAGGCTTCAGGGGTGAAGGATATGTTGGGACAGGGGTGGCCCTGCCCCCTCCCCCTCGTTTTTTTGCGCAGTGGTATAAATTTGCGATTTTCATAGGTAAATTGAGTCCGGGTTGAGTCCGGCCCCCACCGATTTGCCCTGATCGAAAAAATTGAGTTCGGCCACTCCCAATTAAAAAACCAGGCTTCGCCCCTGCTAGGCTTGATGTTTTGACATGAATAATTATAGTAGTCGTGTTCCTGTTCCTGTTGAACAATTCAATCCATCAATTGAACCCGTCAACCTGCCAGCCTGACACGATTTACATCCTAAAAAAAATGTAATCAAACTGAATTGCAGGACATGGGAGCTGCTAGCACCATGGCAAGGGTCAAAGATAAGAGTTCCATCAAAGTTCATTATTGGAGATAAAGATATGGGATATAAAAGCTTTTCAAAGCCATATATCGAAGGAAACGTTATGAAGACGCTAGTTCCTGATATCGAAGTTGTCATACTCGAAGGCCACCATTTTATCCAGCAAGAGAAACCTCAACAAGTCTCTGATGAGATCATATCCTTTATTCAGAAACTAGCCATAAATTAGGATCAGACTCTTGAAAGAGTCTGTTTATATATCTATCAAAATAAACATGAAGAACTTTACATGTAGAGACCAATATTACTTTCGCTTTTTCTGCTTGTATTTGCATAACTGAACTGTATAGGGATAGCGGCGCAGCTTGTTGCTCGCTTACCTCTTAAGACCCTGAAGAGAATAATCATAAACTTCATAGAGATTAAAATCTGTCATCAATAATAATCTATGCTGCTACAATGATACGGCGGATAGGTTTGTTGTCGGTTTAGACCGTATCTAACATTCTCAAGCTTGAAGATGCCACAACCTTGGTGGCCACCCTCCAGTGGCGAAGGATATATAAGGGCCAGGGGTGGCCCTGGCCCCCCTGTTTTTTGGCGCAGTAGTCGAAATTTACGATTTTCGTAGGTAAATTGAGTACGGGTTGAGTCCGGCCCCCGCCGATTTACCACTACTGATGAAAAAAAATTGAGTCCGGCCCCCTCCGATTCGAGAACCAAGCTTCGCCACTGCCACCCTCCGTAGAACTGATGATCAAGTCTGTATTGTTATATATGTATGTGCAATCAGGGGCGTCTCCGAGATATCAAACATTGAGATATGCTGACTATTTAGTTTGGCCTACAACCTACTACAGTAAAGATTGTAACAAATGGATTATCAAGTAACACAGAGAAAACATTTTAATCAGTTTGTAAATGTCTATTAAATCAGATTGTAACAAATGGATTATCAATCTCATATTCCAAAAGATGACATGGTATGACCTTCATAGCATAAAGAACAACCTCACAATACTTATTTAAGTGGATAAAACAAGATAGAATTAAAATGCAAAGCATAATAACATCACACATAATTATAGGAAACAGGAAATTGACTGAATGAGTATTTTCATTAATCAAGCTCTTTATAAATAATACAATGATGAACAACTATATAGAAAACTAGTTAATGAGTACAACAACTTTCCTAAGATTAGGCAATTTACTATATTTACATAATAATTGCTATTACACCCCTGCAGTCGAATCGAGAGGTTGGCGAACGTTGAGACTGGAGAGAAAGTCATCGAATAAGATACGTGGTAAAGCCTTGGTGAAGATATCCGCTACCTGGTAGCGTGAAGGCATGTGCAAGATTGAACACACCCCCGTTGTACCTGCTCTCTAACAAAGTGAATGTCTAGTTCAATATGTTTGGTCCGCTGGTGCTGAACAGGGTTACCCGATAAATAAATGGCGCTGAAATTGTCACAGTAAACTAGTGTAGCCTTGATGAGCGGTTGGTTGAATTCGAGCAACAGGTTGCGAAGCCAACATATCTCAGAAACAACATTAGCGACCCCTCTGTACTTAGCTTCCGCACTGGAACGTGATACTGTTGGCTGCCTTTTGGACGATCAGGAAAGTAAGTTGTTTCCAAGATAAACACAGTAGCCTGAAGTAGAACGGCGTGTATCGGGACATCCTGCCCAGTCATCATCAGTATATGCATGAAGAGAGATGTTTGGAGTAGGATTGAGAGAGAGACCGTAGTCTGTAGTGCTCTGTATATACCAGATGATACGCTTAAAAGCGTTCCAGTGATCATCGGAGGGAGAGTGCATATGCATGCATATCTGTTGAACGGCAAATGAGATATCAGGTCGCGTGAACGTAAGGTACTGAAGTGCACCTGCCAAACTGTGATAGGTGGTGGGGTCATGAAATGGGGTGGAGCCTGCTGTACCAAGTTTGGAGCTAGTGTTGACTGGAGTAGCAATCGGTTTGCAGGAGTCCATGGCGGCCCTGTGTATGATGTCTCTGGCATATGACTGCTGAGATAAGAACATGCTGTCACTGGTTCGTGTGACAGAGATACCTAGAAAATGAGATAAGGGACCCAAATCTTTCATGGCAAATTCGGCAGATAAGGATGTCATAATACGTCCACGAAGTGCATCAGAAGATGTGGTGAGGATGATGTCATCCACATAAAGAAGTAAGTAGGCGATATCCTGACCATGATGATAGATGAACAAAGAGGTGTCAGACTTGCTTTGTATGAAACCCTGCATTAAAACGAAGTCAGTAAAACGTTATTACCAAGCACGTGGGGCCTGCTTCAAGCCATAGAGCGATTTCTTCAATTTGCAGACATAACCCGAAAATTGTTGATCCCGAAACCCCATGGGTTGATGCATATAAACTGTTTCCTCCAAGGTGCCATGAAGGAAGGCGTTAGTAACGTCTAACTGGTTGATTACCCAAGAACGAGATAGAGCCAATGTTAAAATGAGGCGAATCATTGCCGGTTTAACAACCGGACTGAAGGTGTCACCACAATCGACATCCACCTGTTGGCTGCGACCATCACAAACCAATCGAGCTTTATATCTCTCCAAGCTACCATCCGAACGAAACTTATGTTTAAAGAGTCACATACACCGAATAATATTCATGTCTGGTTGACGAGGAACTAACTCCCAAGTCTCATTTTTAATATGTGCACTAAACTCATAGGTAATGGCGGTGAGCCATTCGGGCGAAGACAAGGCAACCTGTGGGGAATTGGGAATAAGCACGATAGTGGTGGTGTGGAGGTTGAAATGGTGCTTGGGTTTGGTTATACCGTCCATGGCGCGAGTGCGCATGGTACGGGTCGGTGGTTGTGGACCAGGTTGAGGGGTAGTAGTCGTGGTGGGCTGGTGGGCCTGGGAGAATGGGTCAGCATGGTGAGTCGTGGAGTGGGGAGGTGACGGCGGGTGAGTATTGTTGTGGGCCTGGGTCAGTTGGACTGTATGGGAAGGTGTAGGAGGTTGCATAGGGAATCCCGGTGGAACTAAGGGGGCGTGGGAGTTGGGTGTTGGGCCAGCGGTTTGGCCAGCAGTGGGCTGGGCCTATGGTGGAGGTCGTGGGCGACGAGAGTAGGTGAGGGGCTGGTTTGTGGTGGGCTGAGTGGGAGGAGCCGAGGGAGTGAGCTGTGTGGGGGGAATGGATTGGTTGGGTTGGTGTGTGTCATTGGGCCGGTTATTGGGCTGGGAAGAAGTGCTAATATGATCCCATAGGATTGGGTTGAGCCCACTGGCAAGGAAGTCATAGGATTCGGGTTGGGTAGGTAGGGTAGTAGAGAAGGGAAATATTGTCTCTTCGAATTGCACATGGTGAGCGATAAAGATGGAATTTGTGGTGAGATCTAAGCAACGGTAACCACGATGGTTAGGCGGGTAACCGAGAAAGACACAAGGTTTGGAACGGTTAGTAAGCTTGTTGATGGTGGTGGAGGGAACTAAAGGGTAGCATAAGCACCCGAACACACGAAGGTGGTCATAGGTGGGGTCACATTTATACAAGCGTGAGGTGGGGGAAAGAAATTAGGTATGTTTGTTGGGGATGATATTAAGGAGGTAAGTGGCGGTTTCAAGGGCGTAGTGCCAAAAGGATGGCGGCAAATAGGATTGGGCTAGCATTGAGCGTATCATATTATTGATTGTTCAAATTTTACGCTCAGCTTTACCGTTTTGGGAGGAGGTGTATGGGCAAGAAAACCGGAAATGCAATCCATGGATACGACCAAAATCATGGAAAGAATTATTGTCATATTCCTTGCCATTATCACATTGAAACTGTTTGATTTTGCTGCCAAATTGGGTGGTGATGTAGTTATGAAAAATGGTGAAAACAGAAAATACATTGGATTTATTTGTTAGGGGAAAAGTCCAAAGAAAATTTGTAAAATCATCTAAAAACAAAACATAATACTGGTGACCCCCGATGCTAGGCACAGGAGACGTCCAAAGATCGTTGTGAATGATATCAAATGGTAAATAAGTACAATTACAAGAATCAGAAAATGGCATGCGCACACTTTTACCAAAAACACAAGCTTGACATAATGTTTTGTCATGTTTATTAGATGAACTAGAAACATATAAAGGTAATGAATGCAAAGCGGAGAAACTCGTGTGCCCAAGGCGTTGATGCCAAAGTTCTTGAGTGGTGGCCACAAAAGCAGTAGAAGTGGTGTTGGAAGGAAGCGGTGCTGTCAATGGGTATAGATCTCCCGAGCTATTGCATCGGAGGAGGTGTGCCTTGGTCTTGAGATCCTTCACAGTAACACCGAATGGGTCAAATTCAATGGATAATAAATTGTCAGTAGTACGTTTGCGGACAGAGATAAGATTTTTGACTAGGTTTGGGGCATAAAGGACATTGTTTAATTTAAAGGATATTGTTTAATTTAAAGGACATTGTTTAATTTAAAGGGCGGTAATAGGGGTGGTAGGGTGAGGTTGCCTTGACCAATCACGGGAATGGTCATACCATTACCAACTAAAATGTATTTGTTAGTGCAAGTATTAAAAGAAGACGGGAAGTGAGTACCTTGTGAAGATTTCATATGGCCAGATGCCTCGGTATCCATGAATCCATGTGGGTCCTGCTGTTGGAGAGACAAGGCGTACAGGGCCTGTTGGATGTCTGTGGGGGATAGGGTGGCCGTGTAGGCCTGGTCAGGGGCCGCTCCGAGAATGCTGGCTGAAGTAGGGGTGTTCATCGGTTCGGTTTACGGTTTATTTGGTTTATTCGATTCAGTTTATTCGGTTTTCAAAATTTTGTACCTCAAACCAAAAACCAAACCAAACCAAATTAGGAATATGAAAACCAAACCAAATTCAACCAAATTGAATTCGGTTCAGTTTCGGTTTAAATCCAAAAAAACCAAATTCAACCAAACAAACCAAATTGAAACGAAGTTTTTTTTCTCTAACTTATATACCTATATGTTCCAAAATCTGAAAAGAAAGTTTGCAATAAATATAAACAAAAAAATCAAACCACGCAAACAGAAACATCATAAAAATTAGAAATAGTAAAATGAACCCTGGTTTACTAGTTTATACTCATATTATTACCTCTATAAATTGGTGGGCTTTATTTATTTTGGGTTGGGTTTAATATTTTGGGCTTATATATTATATATGAGTTATTAAATATTATTATTTTTATTTAATAATTAATTATTTTACTGGTTTATTCGGTTATCCAAATAAACCAAATAAACCAAATAAAAAAAATGTAGAACTAAAAACCAAACCAAACACCGAATAAGCAATTCGGTTTCGGTTAAAACCAAACCAAACACCAAATTCGTTGTTCGGATTGGTATTTTTGGTTACGGTTACGGTTCGGTTTTTAGTTTTTATTTGGTTTGCGGTTTTTCTGAACAGCCCTAGGCTGAAGTATTGGTGTTCCGAGGGGCAGAGGGATATGGACATGGTTGTGTACCAGCGTGTGACGACGAATTGTTCGGAGTGGTTTGCATAAGAGAACTCCACTGACTAGCAGCCCAAGAATTAGGGAAAACAATATAAGGGTGTTGAGTTTGATTACCAAAGGTACGTCCGTCACGGGAACCACCCATGCTACGGCTCTGGGTCCGAGGCCTGCCACGGCTTCTGCCACGATTGAGGACAGAAGCGGCAGCAGCATCATGAGTGGTGGCAGCCAGTGCAGTTGCCGAAGTGTTTGCAGCCCGAGCAGAGAGCATATTCTTAGTTGATTCAGCCATTGTGAGGCGGGAGCGACATTCACTGAACGCCGGTAAAGGATCTCGATTTTGTAGAACCGCGGAGATGCTTTGATAGGCCTCGGTTAAGCCTGCCAGGAGCTGTGTGACGAGACGTTGGGTATCAACTGGTGCACCCATGCTGTTTAACTGTTCGGTAGGATGCTTCACCTGTTAGCAATAGGCAGCCATGTTCGGAAAAACTTCGAGATGGATGTTGGAGAACTGCTGTTGGAGATGGATTTTACGGGCAAGTTTATAATCATTAAAGTGTTCGGCGATGGCCAGCCATGCTTCGTGAGCAGTCTGGCCCGGAATCAAGATAATATGGAGAAGAGGTTTGGAGATCGTGCCATAGATCTACTTCAAAACCAAGGCGTCAAGTCGAGACCAGAGGGCATCAGCCTCGGCCTTGGTGGCAAGAGCCTTAGCAACGTCCGTGTCAGAGGATGAACCGGGTGCAGGGGAGGCTGTGGGGCGGGGCTGCAGATGATCGTAAACGTGGCAGGCACGACAGTGCACCTCGAAGAGGGCTGTCCATGTTGTGTAGTGGGCGGATTCGTCTTCAAGAATCAAGGTTATCATATTCTTGATGTTTGTAACCGTCATAGCAGGATGTATGTTGGCATCCATGGAATCAGACATAGTGAAGAGGAGAGAGTTTAGGGGATGAGAAGTAGAGGAAGGGAGGCGGAAAGGTGGTGGTGAGGGGGGCGACCGGAAAAGAAGGGCCGACGGTTAGGTTTGGATCGGAGACCTAGGGGGCTCTAATACCATATAGGAAACAGGAAATTGACTGAATGAGTATTTTTATTAATCAAGCTCTCTTTAAATAATACAATGATGAGCAACTATATAGGAAACTAGTTAATGAGTACAACCACTTTCCTAAGATTAGGCAATTTACTATATTTACATAATAATTGCTATTAATAATAATTTGTAAATTTTGATCATGATAACTTGATAGTTGATACCATCCTCCATTTAACTGTTCACCTTCCTGCAAGTGTTTCTGATTTGACCACTTTCACCAATCAATGGATTAATGTTTCCCATTTTAACCATAGATATTGCAAACTGCTGAAAGAAAAGCTCTTGATTTTCGGCATATTGCGTAACAAACTCCATTGTATGTTGGTTTTGAGTAAAAAGTATTTCATCAGAGCTTAGAAGGCCCTTTTTAGCTATTAGGTTCTTGTAATAACTATTATAAAAAATTGTGGGCGACACCGGATCCAAGAAAAATAGGTTCTGATCACCACCAGATCTTGGCAGTTTTGGTGAAGCTGCGCGACATATGATTGGTCTAGCGAAAAGTCGGGCTGCCCGTTACCCGTGTTGTTGTATAGCCTTTGCCTGAAACTGGTGCACCTAGCATTTCCAATGGTGTGACTTCCTGGAAAGTGGAAATTTTAAGTACCATGAGATTATCATTTTCTTAAACTATGATAGTGTTTTCAAGTTTTTTTTATTATAAAGTGCATTCAAGGTTCTTGAAATTTCAAAATTTTCTTTATTGTAAAGTGCATTTGTGTTCAAGATTTTCATGAATAAACCTTTGCTTCTTCTTCTTTTTTTTTTTTTTAAACCAATCATGTGAAATTGTATAATTTCTATAAAGAGTTGAAGCAAGTTTAGATTTTAACCAAATATTAAGGAAAACCTCATCAAATCAGATTAAGATCATGGCCATTGTTAGATATATAATTACTTGATTTCCTTATATAACTATATATCCTAAGTATTATACATAATATTAGATATTCTAAGTTAGATAAAGCTGTGTCGGTTATTAAACCAACCGGTATGTCGGTTGATTAGTCAAGGGTTACACCCTTTCACATGTATAAATACCCCAACATGTTATTTCATTTAGTATGTATTGTTTCTTTTTCATCTCAAGAATTCTATCTCAAATATCACACCCTCAAACGATTCCGTGATCTCACATTTGGCATCAGAGCGTTTGGTTAATCAAAGTGTTCCATACATCACGAAGAAGACGAAGAACAAACAAAGGAATTCGATCCCTGTTTTCGGAGAAAAACAGAGACAAACAAAAGGAAATCGAAAGTTGTTGAACAATCATTCAAGGCCAATAAGGAGTAAAGAAAGATCAATACATCAAAGTTATAACCGTTCAAAGGAAAAAGGGAACCAGAGAAGAAATTCCGGCCAAACCAGAATTTTCCGGCGAGTCACCGGATTGTACAGAAGCATCGTTTAAACACGTTCAAACGGTTATATCCATCCCTGCCCCTCGTTTTGTAATCGAAATCGAATACATATCTTAATCCAATCGAAAAAAACCAAAAGTTTTGATACTCTGTTTCTATTCAAACAAATTTTTTTCCCCGCCAAAACTTTTTAATCAAGAACAAGTCGTTCAAATTCAGTATTTTTTTCGAACATTCTTACATATAAACAGAGTGGTTTTATAAACAAAACAGATCAAGGATTAAGATTACTTGGTTCAAGTGGAAGGAACCAGAAAATTTTTTTTCTGATTTTTTTTTCATTCGTATTCGATCATGTTTTTGGATAAGGATCCAAAAACAATTTCTGTGGAACAAAAGTTTGTAAGTTCCATTAGTTTTTGATCAAAGAGAAGATCAAAGAAATTTGTTAAGTTGTGGGCAGTAGTGTTTCTGTGGAGTGATCTTTTTTACAGTATTGTAGAATGGAAAGGTCAAGAAATCGCTTTTGATAAAATCGCATGGATCAACATCAGGGGCATTCAACTTCATGCCTGGAATGCTAAAACATCTAATCTAATCGCTCAACATTTCGGAAGAGTGGTTTTCCCGTCCAGAGCCGATGTACTTGACGTCGATTTTTCTTTTGATCGTATTGCTTTACTAGTTAAGAATGGAGATAGAATTAATAAGAAGATCAAAGTCGATTCAATGGTAAGATCCACGATGTTTGGGTTGATGAAGTTGTTCAGCAGTGGGCCCCTATCTGCATAAAGGAGGAGGCAAACCTTCGTAAAGAAAATTTCGGTGACGTATCGCCGGAAAAGCCACCGGAGAATTCTGGAGGAAATAGCTTTACCTGCATTGGAGATGAAGCGGTTGACATTAATAATGGCCAAGGACCTTTGGATAATCAAGAAGCACACTGGTTTGAAAAACATGAAGAGGTGGGACCCATGCATGGGAATTCCCTGGAGGGTAAGGATTCATTGGGTGATGGTGTCAATTTTGTCTCACATGAATATTACAACTCCCCAAAAAAATCCTCCAAATTTAATGGGTCTATTCCATCATCCCCACATGGCCCACAAGTCAAACCCAATGGTGATAATAAAGACTCGGGTATCAAAGCCCATCTTGCTCAATTGTTACAGGATCTAAGAAGCAAGGAGTCCATTAGTGATGAATCTGTCAGGCCTAGTAGTAAATTCCCTAACAAGGTGCATAAGAAAAAAATCTAAAAAGATCCCTGATCTTAACCTTGTACCCTCTGTGGTGAAAGGTGCTAAAAAGAAAAAACCATTCCTTAAAGCTAGAAAAGAGGCCGCAAAAAACCGAATTCGAAGACAAATGTTGCGTGATGAAGATGATTATTCCCAATTTGATGATTTTATTCGAGAAGGTCATGATAACCGATTTTGGGAGTTGCAAGAATCTGATGAGGATGAATGGGCAGAAGATACAGAGGTGAAAAAGAAACAGTTGTTGTGGGTGAAAATCCTCAGGATGATTTTACCTCACATCCCTAACGTACCATCCCCAAGATGCCGAAGGGCTTAACTGACTTTGGGATATAACTATATTTCAGCATGTGCACATCCTGAAGATATACTAACAAACTATCTTATTGTTATATGAATGCAGGATGATTTTTCCTCATACTCTCCGAGTAACATCCTCAGGATGCTAGAGGACTAAGCAGGGTTCAGGATATGACAGTGTTCTGACATCTGTTCACCCTGAGGATGGACTAACGAATTATCTTTATATGATATAATTGCAGGTACAACTACATTATAATATGGACCTGAAACTGACCTCCAATATCTATATTAGTTGGTCAAAGGAGCTAAATATGGAGGAGGTTACGAGCCAAGGTCTGAGCAAAGTCAAGAATGTAACCGATATACATTTATTATCGGCGATAAAAAAGGAAACAGCTGGATCATTTATTAACTAAGGAAAAACCGTTAAACAACGACCACTTTCTGTTGAAGAACTCCAACGTTCACCTGAAGAGGCTGTTACGCAACATTGAAGACCTTAACTACTTAGCATATTTCGTGGGGTTGTTTTGTAAATTTCATGTACTATATAAAGGGGGTATTGGACGAGTATAGGACACCTACTTGCACACTGCTTACACTATAGACTACTCAGATACACTTAGCTAATCACAAACACTTGCACAATCATTGTAATCATAGCATACTCGTCCACATAATCATCCAAAGTTGTATCTTTTTACCATATTAATATTAACAAACAAGGCAGGGACCTAGACTCCTCCCGAGGTTTTATGCCGGCGATCTACAATTGATCAAGGGCTTTCCTCGTAGATCGTGTGTTGTTCTTCTTGTTTATTGCTTTATTTGTTCATTTCTAGCAGTTGCATCCTGAGGATACAACTGCCCATCCCGGAACTAACCTAAGCCATCCCGGTCATAGTTGCCATATTTTTACTTGTTAAACATCCTGATACACCATCTCAAGAATATTATTGATTTACAAACATATTTCCACACAATTAGCACTCTACCTCACATTAACTAATTTGGAATACAAAGTTATTTCTATTGGATAATTTTTGACGAAAACAATTTGGCGCCCAAAGTGGTGCTTTTTTAACAAAAAAACTTTGTTAAAACTTTCTTTTATTCAAGTTTTATTTACGAAATTTGACAACTATGGCTTCTTCACAAAAATCTGTTTCAACATCCATGCCATCTACAACTTCTGCCAGAAACACTACCTTACCACCTCCACCTGCACTTCCAAGAAGTTCCACTTCCCAAATCCCATCTGGATCTACTCCTCCTATTCTTATATCAAATGGTGAATTACTTTCTATGTTTGCACTGATGAAGGATTCGATACATCAACAACAAGACACAAACCGGATGCTGATAAGAGAAATACAAGCTCTTAAATCATCCTCAAGGAGGCCAAGTGAAGACATGGGGACACCATTGCAGCCCAGGGTGTTAGATTTTAATTCTGGCATCTCTGGAGGAGTACATCAAGGAGATTTCATCCCCATGAGTTCTGGATTCTCTGCCCCGGAAACAATTACTACTCCCAGGATGGCAACCACCAGGGATACAGGATATGCACCTGTGCCATCCCAAGGATACAACGCTAACAGTAACAATTTAAGTTCTAGTACTTCTACTGCTAATGCGGTTGTTTCTTTGCAGGATACATGAATAAGCCCTCATCTAGCAAGGGAACTTCAGAAGATCAAGGATATGGTATCGAGTGTTCCAGGGATAGTACAACCCATCCCTGAAGTATCCTCGGCATGCCAGAGAGTGTCAAGATTTGCACCTCCCATATGTGATGTAGAGATTCCAGAACGATTTCAAACTCCAAGCATGAAGCTTTATCAGATCCTGAAGAGCATGTGGCTCAATATAGGGAAAGGATGGAAATAAATCCAATCCCTGCCAATCTGAGAGAAGCATGTTTATGCAAGGGATTTGGCTTAACTCTCACCGGTCTAGCCCTGAAATGGCTCCTAAGTGTCCCACCCTATTCTATTACTTCTTTTGCACATTTAATTAACATGTTTAATAACCCGTTTTCTTGTAGTCGAACGTTCGAACGTTTGACAAGTGATCTGTACAGAGTAACTCAACCACATGGGGAGTCACTAAGAGAATATATTACCAGATTTGGAAAGGAAACACTTGACATCCCGAACCTAGATGTCACTACAACAGTCCAGGCATTCAAGATGGGGCTGCAGAGAAATTCACCATTCTATCAGGAATTGGTGATGAACCCATGCAAGAACTTAGATGAAGTCAGGAACAGAGCTTTGAGATTCATCCGACTTGAAGATGATAAGAAGATACAAGAGAGGATAGAATCATCCTCAAAGTATAACCATCCCAATCGAAAATCCACTCCCACATACGAGCCATATAAGCATAAACCATATGCTAGGCCTGATAATAAGAAGGTCAATGTGGTAGAGGATGACGATGAGGATGACTGCCCTAAATTATCAGACTATTGTTTTTCTGTCGATGTAACAGGTTTGATGTATGCCATGAAGGATCTAGGGGACAAAGCAAGATGGCCAAGGAAGGACAACAAGGCAGGATGGAAAGACAAATCCAAATGGTGTGCCTTTCATTAAGATTTTGGCCATATCACTGAAGATTGCATTGCACTAAGAAAGGAGATAGCATATCTCTTAAGCAAGGGTCACCTCAAGGATCTCTTGGGCAAGAAGAAATCAAGATCTCAGGATGACATTAACATCCCGGAAAGAGCAGCATCCCCACCTAAGGATGCTGGCATTATCAACTTCATTTCAGGAGGGTCAGATATTTGTGGAGCCTCATACTTAGCTGCTAAAAGACATGCGAGGGAAGCAAAATCTGAAAAAGGAGAAAGACCAACGAAGACGACCATCCTGACAACCTCAAAAGTGATAAGTTTTGAGGAAGAAGACAGAGAAAACATCCTTGACCCTCATCATGACGGTTTGGTTATTACTTTATATATTGCTAACCACTTTGTTCGCAGGATTCTTATAGATGGAGGAAGCTCATTAAACATCATCCAGCTTGAGGCCCTCAAGAGGATGAACATCCAAGAATCGGAGATAGTTTTGAGGTCATCAGTTTTGGTGGGCTTCAGTGGAGAAATCAAGAGCACAGTGGGTGACATCAAACTACTAGTATACGTAGAAGGGGTGAACTCTATCCAAATATTTTGTGTGATAGATTCCCTATCCTGCTACAATGTAATCCTGGGGAGACCCTGGATACATGATATGAAGGCCGTGCCTTCAACCTATCACCAATGTGTGGAACTACCCACACCTTGGGGAGTTGTGAAGGTTAACATCGATCAACAAGAAGCTAAGGATTGCTACACGACATTAATGAAGGCCTCATCTCGACAAGCATAGCAATCACAGCAGGATGCACAGTTCCATCCTCAGGATGTTATAGCATATCCTGATCAGGATGTAAAAGCCATTTGTCTTGATGACAACAACGAGGACACCACTGTGCAAATCGGTAAGAATATCCCTCTTGATATTGAACAATCACTAATATCTTTCCTTAAATGCAGGATGTCTACTTTTGCTTGGAAACTTGAAGATATGACCGGCATATCAAAGGACATCATCACCCACAAACTTGGAATTGATAAGAGTTTCAAGCCCATTCAGCAAAAAAGAAGGAAGTTTGCTCCAAAAAGAAATATCATCATCCAAGAAGAAGTGGACAGGCTGCTGAAGTCTAAGATGATAAGGGAAGTAAAATTCCCAAGATGGCTGGCGAATGTTGTGGTAGTCCAAAAGAAAAATGGAAAATGGAGAGTGTGCGTGGACTACACGGACCTCAACAAGGCCTGTCCTAAAGATCCATTCCCACTACCACACATAGATTCAATGGTGGATGCTACAACAGGCCACGAGATGCTGACATTCATGGATGCATCCTCAGGATTCCAACAAATACAAATGGAACCAGATGATCAAGAGGACACAGCATTCATGACACCGTCAGGTATATATTGTTATATAGCCATGCCGTTCAGATTAAAAAATGCAGGTGCCACTTATCAGATGCTAGTGAACATGATGTTCAAGGAAAAGATTGGGGACACGATGGAGGTCTACATTGATGACATGGTAGTAAAATCCAAGAAAGCAGAAGATCATATTCGGGATCTCAAAGAAGCTTTTGACATCCTGGACGCCTACAACATGAAATTAAACCCAACAAAGTGCCACTTTGGGGTTGGAGCTGGGAAGTTTCTTGGATATTTGGTCACAAAAAGAGGGATATAAGCCACCCCTGAATAGATAAAGGCCATCCTTGATCTCAAATCCCCAAGGAATATTAAGGATGTGCAAAGGCTGACTGGCAGGATAGTGGCCCTGAATAGATTCATCTCGAAATCCTCAGAGAAATGTAAAGAATTCTATGACATCCTGAAAAAGAATAACAAGTTCGACCGGGGACAGAGACATGAAGAAGCATTAAAGAAGCTCAAAGATTATCTTGCAGCAGCTCCATTGTTGATGAAGCATGAGGATGGAGAACCTCTCAAGCTATATCTTGCAGTTTCTGGGAATGCAATAAGTGCCGTATTGGTAAAGGACTTTGAAGGGCAACAACATCCTATCTATTATGTAAGTAAAACCCTCCTAGATGCTGAAAACAGGTATTCACATCTCGAAAAACTTATTTTAACTTTAGTAATGGCTTCTTTCAAGTTAAGGCGTTATTTTGAAACACATAAAATATATGTTCAAACTAACTATCCCATTAAAAATGTATTAAGAAAACCTGAAATGTCTGGAAGAATGGCAAAATGGTCAGTTAAATTAAGTGCCTTTGACTTAGAGTATTAGCCTAGAAATGCAATCAAGTCACAGGCCCTAGCAGACTTTGTGGCTGATTTCAGTAGTGACATCCTGAGTGAAATAGAGTCTGAAGTCCAACAACTAAATGAAAATTTAGGAAAATGGACTCTATACACTGATGGTGCTTCGAATGCAAGAGGCACAGGTCTGGGAATACTACTAAAATCGCCACAAGGGGACAAAATACCCCATGCCGTTAGATGTGTATTTCAAACAACCAATAATGAAGCTGGATACGAAGCTCTCATTGCTGGTTTACAACTTGCTAGAGATTTACATATAATTAAAATTGAAGTCTTTGTTGATTCTTTGTTGATTACTAACCATTTCAATGGATCATATGCAGTAAAAGGACAAAAGTTAGCCATTTACCTTGAAATCGTTAAAAATTTAGCTACTTCTTTTGTAGAATTTTCACTAAAACAGGTACCTAGGGAAGAAAATGCTGAAGCTGACGCCTTAGCAAATCTGGGATCCTCCCTTAATTTACCAGAAGGATCCAAGATTCCTATCATTCACGTGTTGAAACCGGCGATTGAAGAGTGGCATCTTGAGGATGACCAGGCACATCCTGAGGAAAAAACAGACCATCCTGAAGATATCACTGTTTTGGCCACTCAGAAACAAGACGACTCATCATGGATGACTCCCATAATCAAATATTTACAAGAAGATGTCATTCCTGATAAAGAAAATCTAAAGGCTTTCAGAATAAAGGTATCTAAATTTACAATTATAGACAATATTTTGTATAGAAAGTCTCTTGCAGGTCCATATTTGAGATGTCTCAACAAAGATGAAGCAAACGAAGTACTCAAAGACATCCACGAAGGAGATTGTGGAAATAATACAGGAGGAAGATCTCTCTACTCGAAGACTCTGAGGACGGGATACTATTGGCCTACTATGAAGAAGGATGCCATGCTGTATTCCCAAAAGTGTGATGCGTGCCAAAGACATAGCAACATACTTCACCAGCCTGCTGAACCATTACATCCTATTGTTTCACCATGGCCCTTCATGAAATGGGGGATGGACATAGTAGGAAAGCTACCCAAAGCTCCTGGAGGAAAGGTATTCATGCTAGTGATGACAGATTACTCCTCAAAATGGATTGAAGCCAAAGCATTTGTCCAAGTTAGAGATAGAGAGGTGGTCTCGTTCATCAAAAGAAACATCCTGACACGATTTGGAGTACCATCTGAAATCATTTGTGACAATGGTTCTCAATTCATTAGCAAAAGAACAATTGACTTTTGTGAAAGTTGGGGAATCAAGATGGTAACTTCAACACCAGTCCATCCTCAAGCTAATGAACAAGCAGAATCCTCAAACAAGATCATCGTCAACAACTTGAAGAAGAAGCTTGGGAATAAGAAAGGAAAATGGGCAGAAGAACTTCCATTTGCACTTTGGGCTGATAGGACTACTTCAAAGAATGCAACTGGTCAGACACCTTTCTCTTTGGTCTTTGGAACAGAAGCAATGCTTCCAACAGAGATGGTCATGCCTACAACAAGGAAGCATCTTCAAGATGCAACTACTAATTCTGAAGCACTACTACAAGACTTGGAAACTATGGATGAACTCAGGGATGCTGCTAAATTAAGGATGGCAGCATATCAACAAAGGATTGCTAAAGCATACAACAAAAACATCAGGATAAGAGAATTTCAAGTAGGAGACTTGGTATTGAGAAAAGCCTTCCAAAACACAACAAAACCAAGTAATGGTAAGCTAGCAACCAAGTGAGAAGGTCCATATTTGATCGATTCTGAAGCTGGTAAAGGAGCATATTGGTTATCAACGATGGAAGGAGAAATTCTACCAAGGGCTTGGAATGCAATTCACTTAAAATACTACCATGTCGAGGGATGCATGTGACTGATCTCTCTGGAAGAGAAACTATGATCCAAATCACAGGTGGGATGAAGGTGAAGGATGACAGAGATAAATCATCTCCATATGTAAGTACTTATCCTTGATTTATTTCGATCGATTATATTTTCACTAAACATGGTCTAGAAATAGTCCATCCTGAGAATTTTGCAGTACCATCCTGAAGATGGAATGCTTAGAAGACTAGGGGGCTGGCCACCCTCTCCTCCGTTAAGGTGTCCGACACCTTCCTAAGGTTTAAAGGTTTTCACCTTTCACATTGGGTTAGCAACCCTCGCCTGGAGCGCACGATGCCCATGTATATTCTCAGGATGGTGAGACCAGTCCATGTAAAAGTGGCTGACAATTTCATTATCTTTGAGGTATACGATGGAGCTCTTAAGGTTTAGACATTTTTCAATGTCTCAAATGGTTAGTCGTTTTTCAACGTCTCTTCGGGCCTTGTCGCCAGTTATTTCTAAGGGCCTTGTCGCCAGTTATTATTAAAGGCCTTTTCGCCAGTTATCTTCAAGATGTTACATATTGGTCTTGTCACCAAGATTATTTCAAAAGGGGTTTTGATCCCAGTTAAACCAAAGGCCTTGTCGCCAGGATAATAACAAAGTCTTCCTTTGCAGGATATTATCGAAACATAAGTCTTTCTTATGAAAGATTATAATATCTATTCTGAAGATATCACACTGGGGACATCCTCAGAATGCGAGACCATCCCAAGGATGGAAAAAGAACTAGATGCATCCTTAAGATGCAACACTATCCCAAAAATGAAGAAGAAACTGGGGACATCCTCAGGATAATGAAGACCATCCCAATGATGAGAAGGACTTGTATGGAATGTGACAAGATCAGGTATTATTTCTCATTTTTTTTGTAACACTAAGTGTTTGCTAATGTTTGCAGAATATTGGGGAACACAAAGCTGATAGGCGTTAAAAAGTTGTCATTATATTATTTATGCATCATGGTCAAAATATGATGCCAACCCCTGGCTTCATCCTAAACCAGGACCCATCCATCAGGGGTCAACATTTCAAAGTCAGGGTTGAAAAAGAATTTGGGGCTTCATCTTGAAAATCAAGATCCCTCTACCCCAAAAGCTTTCATTGTTCATACAAACATAAAAAGAAATTGTTTAACTGTTCACAAACCAACCAAATATCATAAAAAGTGGGCTCTAGCCTAGTCATCTCATCCTTCATTGCCCACCGGAACCTCGACTTGAAACTCCTTGGCCACCTCAGCCTCTGCCACCTCAGCCTCTGTCACCTCAGTCTCTTTACCAGCATCCTGAGGATCAGCAACATGGACGGACTCAGATGCCACCCCCTTTCCGCCCAGACTGAGAATCTTCTCCTGCCAAGCCTCCACATCCCAATCTTCCATCTTGAAGTTAGGATCCCTAGCCTGCAGTGCCATTCTCACCCTAGCTTGAAAGACAGAAATAGTGGCAAACTTTATCAAGCCCTGTTTATATTCTTCCATCTCCTTTTCATGATCCCTCATGCTTTCGGCTTGAGCAGACTTCACAACCTTCAGCTCGGTCTCCACCTTGCCTAGTTTCTTCTCAAGCTGCTTGGTCTTGTCAAGAGCAGATTTCTTCACGCCTTCAAGCTTGGCTTTAGTATCAGCGAACTCTTTGTTCATATCATCCAGGGACTTCATCACGTATTCATGCCCCTGTAGGAAAGAAGTCAAGTAAGCACTCGAACCCTACTACATGTTAATAGTAACCATAACTATCCCCAGGATAAGTAACGTACCTAAAGAACAAACTGAGAGACTTAGCCTAAAATGGCATCACAACTGAGGCCGTCAAAGGGAGAAGTTTCTTGAGTCGAAGTGCTGGCAACCTTCCTTTTCTTAGAAGAAGGAGCAGCTCTAGCCTTAGGGGCAGAGGGAGGACTTGTCATCCTGGAGCTAGATGGAGAAGTTATCTTTAAAGACTTGATATCTTGATTGTCAATCTCGTCAAGATCAAAGTAGCCAGGCTTCTTTGCTGAAATCAATGAAAACATATATAGGTCAATACAAAAACCAAGGATAAACATATTCTCAGGATATGACTTACCAGACATCTCAGTGGCACGACTTGTAGAAAAACTTTCTCTTATCCCAAAAGTCCTTGCTGAAATAGGTAGCTCTAGTATTGCCTTACGTCTGATGAAAGCATCGTCCAAAGTAGGAACAAGTTTTGCGAAGCAAGCACCTGCAAAATGAAGATGATTTAGAATATTATCAACATCCTCAGGATGTGACTATCTTATTTGTATCTAACATATTTACCACTTCTTAACCAGGACATAGGGATTTCATCCCCATAAGGAATGGAATCCCTCCTTACAAAAAAGAATTTTGATTCTCAGGGCCTATCGGATCTCACAACGTTATGTGGTAGAGGAGGTTCTTTATCTATAAGTTAAAGAACATAACGGTTTGACCCATGTGTTCTTAACTTATATATGTATGGCAGATCACCAATTTGAAGATTAATGCTGTGAGTCTGAATGATCTTATCACAAAGCATTAAGATCCTCCAGATCTCAGGCATGGCCTGGACAAAAGCCATTCCTGTCGCACCAAAGAATTCTTTGATGAAATTTGGGAATGGATATTTGAGGCCAAGCTGGAATGGTAAAAAGAAAAAGCAAACCCAGACGGAAGAAGCAAAGTCAGACTTTGCATTTAGGTCAAATGGCCTAAAAACGGCAGAATCAGGAAAAGCCCCTGATTCCTTAAGGGCTTGAATATCTTTATCATAAAAAGTACAGATTTCTTGATCAGGATCTTTGATCAAGTTTTGGGCTATGAAATCCTTAGGAATCCCAACGCTTCCAAGAGCCCTTGTTAATTTCATACTCATTCTAAAAAACTAAATTAAAAGACTTCTTTTTTCAGGAATAAGGAAAAGAAAACGAGAAAGAAGCAAAGGCAGTTACCTTTTCAAATAATCCAAGTTGATTATAAAGGAGGAAGGGAAAGCCTAGATATAGGCAGCAGGATATGATGAGGCATAACGGTCATCACGAAAAGATAGCCTGAAAAATAGCCGTTAGATCTCGAAACTTGGAGAGATAAGCCCATCGATTGAGAAAAATATTTTTACCAATAAAAATAACGGTAACATATTTTTGGGGACAATTGTTGTGGGTGAAAATCCTCAGGATGATTTTACCTCACATCCCTAACGTACCATCCCCAAGATGCCGAAGGGCTCAACTGACTTCGGGATATAACTGTATTTCAGCATGTGCACATCCTGAAGATATACTAACAAACTATCTTATTGTTATATGAATGCAGGATGATTTTTCCTCATACTCTCCGAGTAACATCCTCGGGATGCTAGAGGACTAAGCAGGGTTCAGGATGTGACAGTGTTCTGACATCTGTTCACCCTGAGGATGGACAAACGAATTATCTTTATATGATATAATTGCAGGTACAACTACATTATAATATGGACCTGAAACTGACCTCCAATATCTATATTAAAGGAATATGGAATTATGCTATTGGTTATTCAGGAGACACATCTTGCACATATTACCGACATGCAGATCAAACGTTTTTGGGATAATACTCAACTGGAAAATGCAGTATCCAAAACAGATGGTAGAGCAGGCGGTCTGCTTTCAATTTGGAATCCTCAGGTCTTCAGGTCTAATCTTGTCATTTCTAAACATCATTATTTACTTGTTGGGGGTAATGTCGCTGGGCATAGCGGTAACTTTTTCATTGTCAATGTACACGCCCCAAATGATGATTCGAAAAGAAAAGAATTATGGGATGAGTTATTGGTATTGAGAAACTCCTATGATGGTTTTTTTGCGTTTATTGGAGATTTCAATGAAGTTAGATGCACGGAAGACGAGACAAACTCAGTGTTCAATTCAAACAACGCACTTGCTTTTAACAATTTCATTGTAGCCGCCGGATTGGAAGAATATAACATTGGTGGTGCGAAACATACCTATATTTCGGATGACGGCTCCAAAAGTAGTAAGATTGATCTTATTCTTATTTGTGATAAATTTGTCGATGAATGGCCGAATGCCCGAATACTTGCTCTCCCTCGTGAAAAATCCGACCACCGGTCTCTGGTTCTATCGTTGGTCTCCTCCAATTATGGCCCCACGCCGTGTATATTTTTCAACACTTGGCTGGAAGATGAGGAGCTAAAACATGTGGTTTGTGAAACTATTGACAACAAAGCTGAAGAGTTGACGAAGGGTAAAACACTTGCAACTTGTCTACAGAACATTAAAGTTAAGATCAAAGAATGGAGAACCAAAAGAAAGTTGTTGGAGGAAGAATGTGTTAATAAGGCTAAAGAAAGGATTCAAAAATTAGAGCTTGTTGCGGAAACTAGGCCACTTATCCCGGATGAGAAGAAGATCAGACTTGAAGCCTTGTGTGAATAATAATGTGGCTAAAAATAGAATTAACGGCATTATGATTGATGATGTATGGATTTCGGATCCATCTAATGTTAAAGATTCATTCCTCGAATTTTTTAAGTCAAAATTTGCGGAGGAAAATAATTGTAGGCCACGAATTTCACCTAATGGGTTCAAGAGATTATCGGCTTATCAAGGAGAAACACTCATCAGGAAGTTTACCAAAGAGGAAATAAAAGTTGTCGTTTGGGAATGCGAGAACGAGAAGGCCGCCGGACCGGATGGGTTTACTTTTGCCTTTATCAAAAAATTCTGGGCTGAACTCGAATCAATGTTTACTGATGTGATTGATGAATTCCACACCCATGGGTCGGTGTGTCATGCGAGTGGGTCGTCTTTTATATCGCTCATTCCGAAAGTCGTAGACCCAAAAAACCACTATGATTTCAGACCTATATTGCTAATTGGTGCCGTGCAAAAAGTTATATTCAAATTGCTGGTGAATCGATTGGTGACTGTCATGGACGATCTAGTTTCTTCGTCACAATCGGCGTTCCTTGGGGGTAGAAATATCATAGACGGGCCATTGCTTATTAATGAGGTTTTCGCTTGGGCGAAGAAGTACAAGAAACCTGTTTCTTTTTTCAAAGTTGACTTTAATAAAGCCTATGATACGCTAAACTGGAAGTTCCTGATATCAGTTTTATCTCACATGAACTTTCCGACTCGATGGAAATGTTGATTGAATTTTTATTATAAATTTGAATGTTGCCAACCTAGTTGGCGACATTGATTCATTTTTTATTATAAATTTGGATGTTGCCAACAGAACTAGCGACTTTGATTCATACAATTGGTTATAATTTTTAATTCACATATGGTAAACGAGTGTTCAAAAATATATTACAAAAGTTTAAAAAAGTTTTTAAAATTCCACAATTTTTCAGCTATTTAAGGGTTAGACCCCCAAGGCAAAATGGTCACAGCTAACCATCACTCTTAAAAACAACATTTTTCTTAGAAAACCTGCTTCCCCCCAAAACCTTCCAACCACAACCGATGGCTTCATTCTGTTCATACCTGGTTAGATTATACTGGGGTGGTCGTTTTTCATACGTTAACGGGGCTATTCAATGTGATGATTCTTGATGTGTTGCAAAACACATCTAATTTCCTATGTATTTTGTATATTATTTGGTCAAGTTTGTATTAGTTTCGTGTTAGTTTTATTATTTATTTATATATTTTATTATTTTATAGGTGTTCGTGAAAAATGAGTTCAAAACGAAAGAATTTTAAGCGAGATACGAACACTTGAGAGCAGGTGTTCATAGACGTTGGGGCGAAAACGAGGAACTTTGGTTA
This sequence comes from Ambrosia trifida, assembly GCA_028751855.1. Taxonomy (NCBI): domain Eukaryota; kingdom Viridiplantae; phylum Streptophyta; class Magnoliopsida; order Asterales; family Asteraceae; genus Ambrosia; species Ambrosia trifida. The sequence continues at coordinate 15,377,438 of CM054122.1, forward strand.
AGCCAAGAACACCCGAGTCTAGAGCACCGAGTATAATACTATCTATAATTATAATAATAATAATAATAATAATAATAAAATTAAATATGGACTTTAGTCCATGAAAGTTTACGTAAGGAAAAAAAAAGAGAATTTTGGAGGCCCAATAAAAAAACCCTATGGCATGGGAGGAACATATTGACGGCACTGGATTGGATTGAAGATATATCATTATTATCGAAGTAAAACATCACAGCCGCTGAGAAGAATCGGACAGCAGCTTTAGAGCAAAAGGGGAGAGGTTAATTGAAGGCCAGGGAGGCACGGGTTCAAGACTAGAGCTACGGGTTCGACTATAATAAATTTTAGTTTTCATATTTATTTACTCTGTGTTCATGAATATTGAGACCATGATTAATTTTTATTTTGAACCTATGTTTTTATCGCTTATCATGACTATGAGTAGCTAAATCTTGAACCACTACCTAGGTTGTATGATGACTGCATGTTAATTTTATATTTCTCGGTTTATGGATTATTTTGAATGGTTAATGTTTTGGTAACGATTTAGTTGGTGCTTATTATGATGCGTGTGCGTACTTACGTCTAATTTATTATTTTTGAGAGTTCCATAAACATCTTAGTGAATGTCTTTCATGTTTGGATGTTTATTAGGGTTACCTGCTTAGTGCTTGTAGCTTAGTTTGTGGTTTTGGATTCGAAAGCCATAGGAACTTGATAAGAGAATTTAAAGGACTTAAGTATTCTTCCATTCTTGAGACCGGGAGGTGATGGAATGTTGGGTTGTCTAGAGCTTTAGGTGTTAGGTTTTGGGTGAGACCGGGAGGTGATTCTATCCTAGTTTCTTTAGTTTCTTGCAATTCCAAGTCATAGTTAACCCAATTAAATTACTCCTTTACATCTTTGGGTGTATTGTGATTAGAGAGACCGGGAGGTGATCGACTCATTAGAGTACCTTTACATTCTTAGTTAGGTGAGACCGGGAGGTGATCCGAGCTAGATATCCAGTGTTTTATTCTTTAGGATTCTTTGGGGTGTGTTGGTGAGACCGGGAGGAGATCTAGCACGTCTTAGGGCTTCTTAAGTTATCTTTAGAATCTGGTAGCCATTCAGTTTTCCATTACCGAGAGTTGTGAGTTTGCATGTAGGATTCTTGGCCTAGGTAGTTGCCTTCCTATCCTGATATTTTCCTCAATTATCCCTGCTGTCAGTTTATCTTGTTTATTTATTTTATTTTATTTTATTTAATTATTAAAAAAAACCAAAAACCAATTTAAAAATCATTTAGTTTAAGTCTTAGTCGAGTCTAGTTTTGATTTCTATTAGTGTCCTGTGGGTTCGATACTCGGACTTACTTAGTCTGTACTGCATTGATAGGTACACTTGCCTGTCGTGTGGTCTAGTTTAGTTGAGTCTGTTTTATATTATTAGGTGTCTAGGTAGTTTATATTTTTATACCATACATAGCACATCAATTCTCTGGCAACAACTAGCTTTATCATGCGAGTGGAGATGTCATTTGAACAACTAGTTGAAGCCGTATGCAGTCATATAAACATTAACAAAGAATCGGCTACTGTTCAACTACTGCTTGCTTTCACTTTCCAAGGGTCCTTTCAAACATCCAAGATCTTCAACGACAATGGGATTCGAATGATGGACTATCTGGCTGTAGAGGCACGTGGCCATTTCGTTGCGGAGATCTACATTGAATGGCAAGAAGCTCCTCCATTACAGCATATTAGTTTTACCAACCTGTTGCGTGACGTGGCCAACATAAATGTTGATGCACCCTTTGGATCTCAGCATGATGCGGAATCAATCCAAGTTGATGCTGGTAACGACCAAAACGACGAGATAGGTTCCTCTCTGGCGGACGAAGATACAGTTGCGGTACCTCAATATGTTGCCGGTAATGACCAGAACGACGGCTTTGATGACTCCGGAAGCGGGGAATCTGAAGACACGGAAGGCAGTTATTGCTCAGCACCCGTATCAGATGACAGTTCCTCTGAAGAGGAGGCCGCAACCAGTCAGGGCCCCCGGTGACCAAACCAAGTGACGGATTAACTCTCCAGTTACGTCCACATCAACACAACGATCCTGAAGATGATGTGGATGTAATTGATTACGTGGTTCCGGATTACGAAGATAACGACTTTGTCTTATGGAACCCAAGTATGAAAGATATCCGTGTTGGTATGTATTTCAAATCGAAAGATGAGGTTGATCGTGCAGTTAGATAGTGGAACGTTCGTCGTGGTCGAGAGCTGTTCGTTAGGGAAAGCAAGAAGAGATTATACAAGGTCATATGTTACACCAGAAGACCAAATTTGTAAATCCTTTCATTGGTGCTCGAAAGTGTGAGTGGCGTTGCACCGCAACCAAAAAGTCTGATGCGCACTATTGGCGAATTATTGTGTGGGGTGATGAACACACATGCTATTCAACGGTGGTACGTAACAGCAACAGAACTTTACGATCAAAGGTTATCGCTTCACACATCGTCCCACAAATTCGTGCGGACATTAAGTTTAAGGTAGAACAGATTCAAACGTATGTCAAGCAACATTTGAACGCTGATGTTACGTACTCTAAAGCGTGGCGAACACGAAGTAAGACAATAGAACTTATATATGGTGACTGGGACAACAATTTTGAGGCGCTACCCACGTATACCACTCGGTTACAGGATCGGAACCCAGGCACCATTGTTTCTTTCTATAACCATCCACATGGAGATCAGTATTACCCCACATTTAAATATGTGTTTTGGGCCTTCGGACCCTCTATCCGTGTGTTTCATCGCTGCATGCCTGTCATCTCGGTTGACGGGACGCATCTAAAAGGACCGTACCCAGGTAAGTTGTTGATTGCTGTAACAAAAAATGCCAACAACTACATCATGCCTGTGGCTTATGCTGTGGTTGACGAAGAGACCGTACATAGTTGGTGTTGGTTTTTCCAAAATCTTCAAGAATATGTCGCCCTTCATAGCATGGGTCCATTGTGTGTTATATCCGACAGACACCATGGCATAATTAATGCAATGGAGAACCTTCCAGGTTGGATGGAACCCAACGCGTACCACCGATATTGTCTTCGTCACGTTAGAAGCAATTTCAGCGGGAGGTTCAAGAATAAAATGCTACGGAAACTCTGTTGGAGTATTGGTAGCACATCTCAGTCAAGAAAGTATCGGTGGGGTGTCCGTGAAATGAGGCTGCAAAATCAGCAGGCTTGGGACTACCTTAACAACATTGATAAGAGTAAGTGGACGGTCAAGTATGATAAAGAGCATCGTCGTTGGGGTAACCTAACGACCAACAATTCCGAGTCCATGAACAATGTATTGCGTGAAGCCCGACTACTGCCAATCACAGCTCTGATTGACTATACCTTTCGTAGAGATGTCGAGCAGTATGTTAAGCACACTGAGATTTCTCACAGTTGCAACTCCCCTCTACCACCTCGCATTTGGAGCAAGTTTGAGAAACTATACCCAGTAGCCATGCAACATGAGGTGTCGTGCTTTGATTCTAGAGATGGAAGGTTCAATGTTCTTTCAACATACGAGACAAATGATCGTGGCGGAAATGACTACACCGTTGAGTACAAAAGGTATGCACGTGTGGGAAATGGCAAATGTCCAGATTTCCATGTTCCCATGCAATTTCCGTTTACAATTGGATGGGTAAACATCCTCACATTATAACTGATTGGAGATACCACACGAACACATACATGGAGCAGTACAACAGTCACTTCTACACGTTAGGACCTAAGTCTGAATGACCTCATGCGAATTGGAGAATTAAGGGGGACCCGTCGATAATTACAACACATCGAGGAAGAGTGCGTTCAAGAAGAATACGCAATGAGATGGATGTGAACTATGACGATCGCCCGAGGACTCGTACATGTAGCATCTGCGGAGAGACCGGCCATAACAAGAAGACGTGTCAGAATGCAATTAGTCTTGGGACTCAGACTCAGTGAATGATCCTACATGTTCTATTAGCCGGATCATCGATGTGTTCGTTTTATGTTGTATAATTATCTTAGTATTACTTATCGATGTCTTTGTTTTATGGTAATATTGTCTTATGGATTCATAATGACATTAAAATACAAATGACATAATCCAAAGAAACTACATAAAATGACCTTCGGGCCTTTTTATGACCTGCCGTACCGGGTCACGGGCTGTCGGTTGACGGCCGAATTTCCGACGGGGCAGTTATATCAGCCGGGGCGGCACGTCCGAAGCTTCGGTGGCCGTAGAGACCGGCCCGAGAGACGGATACGGGGGGCTCAAATGGGCTCCCTGGGCCACTTTCAACAAAAAAAAACTACATAAAATGACATCTGGGCCTTTTTGTGACCTGCCGTACCGGGTCACGGGCTGTCGGTTGATGGCCGAATTTCCGACGGGGCAGCTATATCAGCCGGGGACGGCACGTCCGAGGCTTCGGTGGCCGTAGAGACCGGCCCGATAGACGGATACGGGGGGCCCAAAAGGGCTCCCTGGGCCACTTTCAACAAAAAATAAACTACATAAAATGACAATATAAATTCAAGTTCAAGTTGTAGGTATACCACTATAAATTCAACATAATACAATTTCATGCAGGATTATTACAAAAACCAGGACCACCACAACTAGGTAGATGACAATATCTACCACCGGCACCACATAGGGTCGACCCACATTCCAAGCTGGTTGTTCACTTTGAACAATTAGAGTGGACGAAGATTCCTAAGTGTTATAAGGGGGTGGGGGTACACATAATAGATTGGTGAGGAGTAGGTATGAACCCCCCAGAGTGTTGTGGAATGAACCCCCTAACATGGATGTGAACGAAACAACCCCTGTAAAAATAACACTCCCATCATCATCATTCAGAAACCTTCCTAACTCAGCATAGTCCACATCATCATACATGGGAGTATTTGGAAGTGTTGACGGCCCTGTTTCGTCATCATCAACACGTGTTGACGGCCTGCTTCGTCATTATCAACACGTCTCCGCTTCACGAATTCAAGACGTGAAGGATAATTCAGGCGATCTCCTTCGCGAATTGAAGACAACACTACGCTGGCAGTGTTTTGAATGTCTCCAAGTTGTGCAGGAGCGCTTGCCATTATTAACACCCCACCAAACCCAGCTTCATCGATGATACTTTTTACCCGTTCACCTAGCGGGTTTTTATGAAGAAATGTCCATAACTTTTTATCACCTCGTTTCACCATTAAGGGTGTGTCGTATTTTTCAGGATTTGTGAAAACACACAACGCACGGTGGTCGTTGTGTAGAAACAACACATCGTCTTCAAGAGGACCCGGGTGTTAGTTGTAATTCATTTTCAGATCACTGCTAAATATTTCCAACTTTGAAAGATTTTGAGAGTTTGCAAAATGAGAAAGTTTTGATTGTCTGAAACAAAATGTTGAGAGTTTGAGTTTGCGACCTCTATCATCCTTGTTATATAATAACCACTTCTGTTTTCTATCATCCATTGAAAGCTTATTCAACTCTTCCTTCTTGCAAATGCGTCTATTCACCCTGCATGAAAGGTTATTCAACTATTGCAACCCTATTCATGTCATACACACATTCATCCTCCTGCACAATGTATAATACCTATTAATACAATAAAGAGACCCATGAAAGGTTATTCAACTACTGCAACCCTATTCATACTACCTATTAATACAATAAAGAGACCCATGTGACCTGCAAGCCCTCGTGAATAACTTCATCAATGTCGCCAACCCATTTAAATAATTCATCAATGTTGTCAAATAAGTTTCAAATATTGAATGAATGTCGCCAAACCACTTAGCAACATTCAATATTTCTAATTCTATGTCGCCAACCTGGTTAGTGATTTTGAAATTAATATTCATTGTCGCCAAATGGGTTAGTTATCTTTAAATTATTATTAAATGTCGCCAAATGAATATCATACTTTCAAAAATCTTGTTTCAATGTCGCCAACCCATTTGGTGACTTACCTATTTTTGCTTTTTACCCACCACTCTACCTAGAAACACTCTCACACCAAGCAAAGTGCCTATTTATGCAAAAAATTCTTGAATTGTTGATGTAATAACTGACTGTGGTTTCTACAAGCTAATCATGGCATAGTATTGTTCCTCATTTATGGTAGAATATTCTCAAGTGTTCATTATTGTTACTTTGGCGTGGGTGCGTTTCTTTGGTGGATATGCTAGCTGGGGAGGGGGTGGTGGAAAGGGTAGTGTCAAGTGTGAGTTTTGGCGTGAGTTTTTAGTGTTGGACAAATGGGTTAATATTGTGTGTTGGTGCTGCCCTCCTTGGCTACATATATTTTTCGTGTCCTTTCATTTCGTGGTGTGTGTTTTTCTTTGGTTTTTTCTTGGGGTATTGCGTCCAGTGCAGAGAAACTTTTGATGGGGTAATGAAGATTGTTTTGATGGAGTGTGCTGAGTTTTACATAGTTTTGGCGAATTAACATGGCGAATCCACAACATTTCTGGCCCGGTTTCTTATGCACAAATCGCTGCAGTATGGGTGGGATCTTGGTAATCGCATAAGGTGGATCAACAAGAAGTTCGGCCCTGTTTTGCTCCACATGAACAGCGCAGAACTGGCTTCAGATGTGCAGAATTTCTTTTTTGCAAGCTTTCGGATGTGCAGCATTTTTTTATGCAAGTTTTGTTTTGCTCCAAAAAATTTGGGAGAGTTTTCAGTTAGGCTCTCATGTGCAGCCTCTGGATGCATGTAGCATCAAATGTGCAGCATCTTTTTGCAAGCCTTATGGGTGAGTCGGTGATGATGCCTTGAATGGCAATGTATTGCAGGATGCAAGTATCGGAATCGTCTAAAAGCATAGTATAATGGATTTAATGTTGTGGAAATGTGGAGATCATGTTGTCAGAAGCGTGTCCGAGACTATAGTCGAAGATAATAAAATGCTTATCCTCTAATTGATTTGGCTCAAGCGAATCCGGTATTGGTTTTTCATAGTGTTGGTTGGAAATCGTAGTTGTGTATTAGTTGGCGAGAGTCGTTTATGTGTAACTTTTATGTAATCCCGGTTTCTAACCTCTGGTTAGGAAACTTTTGTACCCGTTTTTGTAGTGGTTCTAGTATGGAATAAAATTATCTCCTTCTCCGTTAAAAAAATAAAAAAATAAAAATAAACCGTTGGAAAGCCGCGCGGGTATTTACTACTGGTTTTAAATAATAATCATCCTTCATTACTTGGCGGTCAACGGTGGCGGCGGTGATCTTGAAGTTTGAACCTATGGCGGATGTGTTGGGAATTATGGTATCGTATAGGAAGCGGAAGCGGTTTATATTATTATTTAGAATTAAAACGAATATATATACAAATATATATATATTTGCGATTTATAAATATAAATAATAATAATGATTTTATTAACCCAATTAATAAAATATTCCCAATCAGGATCTCGGTTAAACGCGTATAAACAAATAAATAATAAACAACCATAGGGGGTTTAGTAATCAACCTTTTGACAACTACACCGGAATTGTAACACGCGGGTTACAACGAATCCTCGCTAGTAGGAAGTTCACAACCGAGCACGAACCAACCGGGAAGCAACACTTTGCAAGAGGAAGGCGGCAGCGTGTGGTGGTTTGGCCAAGACAAGGGCGGCGGCCCTAAGGGTGGCGGCCAAAACCTTCTTCTTGGGAGGCAAGGAGTTGTTTTTGTGTTAAAAGGTATGATTAGGGTTTACCCCTTAACCCCTTGTTATAGAATACAATCTTACACTAAGCCCCCTTGTTAAATATCATAATATTCCTTAATATTAATCTAATTAATATTAAGTCCCTTGAGTTCAAAACTATTATTATTTCATAAATAATAATCCACCGGCACGTGAACTTATCTGATTCGTGTACCAACGTGTAACTTTTCGGATTGTACCAGGTCGGGTTACATGTCTGGTTGACGAGGAACTAACTCCCAAGTCTCATTTTTAATATGTGCACTAAACTCATAGGTAATGGCGGTGAGCCATTCGGGCGAAGACAAGGCAACCTGTGGGGAATTGGGAATAGGCACGATAGTGGTGGTGTGGAGGTTGAAATGGTGCTTGGGTTTGGTTATACCGTCCATGGCGCGAGTGCGCATGGTACGGGTCGGTGGTTGTGGACCAGGTTGAGGGGTAGTAGTCGTGGTGGGCTGGTGGGCCTGGGAGAATGGGTCAGCATGGTGAGTCGTGGAGTGGGGAGGTGACGGCGGGTGAGTATTGTTGTGGGCCTGGGTCAGTTGGACTGTATGGGAAGGTGTAGGAGGTTGCATAGGGAAGCCCGGTGGAACTAAGGGGGCGTGGGAGCTGGGTGTTGGGCCAGCGGTTTGGCCAGCAGTGGGCTGGGCCTGTGGTGGAGGTCGTGGGCGACGGGAGTAGGTGAGGGGCTGGTTTGTGGTGGGCTGAGTGGGAGGAGCCGAGGGAGTGAGCTGTGTGGGGGGAATGGGTTGGTTGGGTTGGTGTGTGTCATTGGGCCGGTTATTGGGCTGGGAAGAAGTGCTAATATGATCCCATAGGATTGGGTTGAGCCCACTGGCAAGGAAGTCATAGGATTCGGGTTGGGTAGGTAGGGTGGTAAAGAAGGGAAAGATTGTCTCTTCGAATTGCACATGGTGAGCGATAAAGATGGAATTTGTGGTGAGATCTAAGCAACGGTAACCACGATGGTTAGGCGGGTAACCGAGAAAGACACAAGGTTTGGAACGGTTAGTAAGCTTGTTGATGGTGGTGGGGGGAACTAAAGGGCAGCATGTGGTGGTTTGGCCAAGACAAGGGCGGCGGCCCTAAGGGTGGCGGCCAAAACCTTTTTCTTGGGAGGCAAGGAGTTGTTTTTGTGTTAAAAGGTATGATTAGGGTTTACCCCTTAACCCCCTTTTATAGAACACAATCTTACACTAAGCCCCCTTGTTAAATATCATAATATTCCTTAATATTAATCTAATTAATATTAAGTCCCTTGAGTTCAAAACTATTATTATTTCATAAATTATAATCCACCGACACGTGAACTTATCTGATTCGTGTACCAACGTGTAATTTTCGGATCGTACCGGGCCAGGTTATATTGACCTCGACTTTTAATTATATCGGACATATTATATACTAGTTTTTATCCCGGGAGCGTCCCGGGTTGAAATATCTAATATAAAATAATAAAATATATTATTATTATTTTAAACAAATCTCTGCCATAAGTTATCATATTCAGATATAAAAAAACGAATCTCTGTGCCGGGGGTATGAATCTAGTGCCATTACAAATGAATTCGGAAGTTTGCATCGATCATTCTAAAAAGAACTAACATGAAATAAGAAAAAAAAGTTAATTATTGAAATAAAGAACGCATTAGTCTAAGGGTTATGTGATGCGTTAAAAAATTCATGGGTATATGATCGGGTATGTAGTTCGGGTATTTGGGTATGTTGTTTCGGGTAATCGGGTCGTGTATCACCTGATCCCAGACCCGACCCAAACCCACAATTTTTTTTAAACTAATCCCAAACCCGACACCATACCTGTCGGGTTACAAAAAATAGTCATTTTTTTCTCCGATTTTTATATAGCACTATGGTACTCGTTGGAAAGATAATAAAACGCTCGTTAATTTGGTGTAACTTTTTTCTTTAAAAAATCCCGTATATAAAAGATATTAACGTTTAAAAGCTATGGGAGGAAACACAAGAGATAAAATAATAAAGGTTTAATATTTAGATTTAATAGATTAGGTATGTGATAGATTAGGTTAAAGATTATAATAGATTAGGTTAAATCATATTTATTTCTTTTTTTTTTAATTGGTTTAGAGTTGCAACATCACATCCTATGTGGCATCTCTCAAAGAAAAGATTGCATAAGAGTATGATATGTAGCATTAATCACTTTGCAATATATAGATATAGATATAGATATAGATATCCGACAGGAAGCACGTGGCAGAGACAATTCAAAGCAGTACCTTTGACCATTAGTTCTAGATTCAATAATAAATCAATAACATAAGCACAAAACCAACACGGAAACAAAGGTTTCACATAGCACAGAACATGGAACCAGTGATAAAGATAAGTGATGTAACTCACCACAGAATCCAAATCAATGGAATACATATCCACGTGGCAGAGAAAAAGGGTCCAGGACCATTTGTGCTACTCCTCCATGGGTTCCCAGAGACATGGCTGTCATGGCACCATCAGATTCATGAGTTGGGTAGCCATGGCTACCATGTGGTTGCACCTGACCTTCGTGGCTATGGTGACTCTGACTCACCACCATCTCCCTCTTCCTACACCATGTTACACATAGTTGCTGATCTCATTGGCCTTCTTGATCACTTTAATCAGCCACAGGTCCTCTCTCTAACTCTTTTGACTTTTTTTGTGTCTCTGTTTCGGGTTTTAATTCCTTACACGGCATGGACCTTACATGAAATTTCGGGTTTGTCTTTTAAAAAATATATTTATTCTATGTTATAACTTAAATAGATTGGGTATTTTATAAAAAAATACCCGCCTCCCACTTGTAAGAGTTGTCGGTTGAATTTAATGTATTCATATTTAACTTAAAAAAAAATTGATAAATGAGTAATAAGCATTTGGTGTTATATTTAAACTGAAAATTCACTTGTATTCTTGTATGTGAACTGTGATTTTAGATCATGGATGTGTAAATATACTAAAAATACGAGTTAAATGGGCTGTGTTGGTTGTAAAAATCCGCGTCGTGTTCGGGTTCATATGTCTGACATGATTTTCGAGTTCGTGTACCCAATTAGCTAAACTGGCCATGTTTGGAGTCACCTGGCGAGTTTGCTGACTGACCTGTTTAAGCATTTACTTTTATATGTCTTATATGATGCTCAGGTTCGTGTTGAGTTCGACCCGTCAACTCACGAACACGACCCGTTTAATACCACTTGTTGTATACCATTTCATGTTTGTGAGTATAAACTAGGTGTTTGTCGTGGGACATGACTGGGGTGCAACAGTTACTTGGCATCTTAGTCTGTTTAGACCTGATAGAGTCAAAGGAATGGTTGCTATGTGTGTTCCATTCTTTCCTAGAGACCCACACATCAAGCCTACTGATTTTTTCAAGCAATCATTTGGAGATGATTTATACATTTCCCAGTTCCAGGTTCTCATTCTCTTTCATGTGGAGATTATTTTTATAAAAACAATGAATAATGTTTTAGTGAAACTGATAATGTAGGAAGCAGGAAGAGCAGAGAGAGCTTTTGCAAAATATGATTGCCTGACAGTGATTAAGAAGTTCTTGCTGATTGAGAAAACCGATGTAATGATAGCACCGCCCGGCGTAGAGATCATTGATGATCTAGAAACACCATCTCAGCTACCATCATGGATTACTGAAGAGGAGCTCCAAATATATGCAGATAAGTTCCAGGAGTCAGGATTTACGGGTGGTTTAAACTACTACCGCGCTATGGACCTGTAAGTTGAAAGTTTACACATAAAAGATTACCACGAAAGTGATGTTAAGCTTGTCTATAATCAATTACGTGTGGAAATTTCCGACACTAACTGAAAGATGATACGGAAATAATCAGGTTTTTGGTTATCACATCTGTCCCATTTAATAAACGGGGCGTGTTTGGGTTGACCTGTTTATTTAAATAGGTCTTGTTGGGTTGACATGTTTAACTTGCTTAACTTAACAAGTTGACCCGTCAAGCCGTTTATGACCCGTTTTACCATTTATTATTACCCATTAATCTGATTACTCACCAACCCGTTTGACACGTTTAGATAAATGGGTTAAAATATGGGCCTTGTTTGGGTTAAACGATTTTAAGTCGTGTTCTTGTTCCTGTTGAGCAATTCAAATCCACCAACTGAACCCGTCAACCGGCCAACTTGACACGATTAACACCCTATAAAGAATGTAACTAAAATGAACTGCAGGACATGGGAGCTGCTAGCACCATGGCAAGGGTCAAAGATAAGAGTTCCATCAAAGTTCATTATTGGGGATAAAGATATGGGATATAAAAGCTTTTCAAAGCCATATATCGAAGGAAACGTTATGAAGACGCTAGTTCCTGATATCGAAGTTGTCATACTCGAAGGCCACCATTTTATCCAGCAAGAGAAACCTCAACAAGTCTCTGATGAGATAATATCCTTTATTCAGAAACTAGCCATAAAATAGGTTCAGACTCTTAAAAGAGTCTGTTTATATATCTATCAAAATAAACATGAATAACTTTACATGTAGGGACCAATATTACTTTCGCTTTTGCTGCTTGTATTTGCATAACTGAACTGTATAGGGATAGCGGCGCAGCTTGTTGCTCGCTTACCTCTTAAGACCCTGAGGAGAATAATCATAAACTTCATAGAGATTAAAACAGTGGCGGATATAGAAATTTTTTTCAGGAGTAACGTTTAATTTTTATTTTCCGCAGTAGTTTCATATAATATCACATGTTCGCTTGGTTTTAACAAGCGCGCCTCATGTGCGAGGCGCACTAAGGCTCAAAGGGCATCGCCTTATGTGCCTGAGGCGCACGATGATACAGCGGATAGGTTTGTTGTCGATTTGGACCGTATCTAACATTCTCAAGCCTGAAGATGATCTACAACATGTAGTTAAACCTGTTAGAAGAGTGCTTGATGCCGTAGCCTTGGGGGCCACCATCTGTAGTCTTGATGATCAAGTCTGTATAGTTATATACGTACGTGCAATCAGGGCGTCTCCGAGATATCAAACAAACATATGGGTTATCAATTATGTTAGGTGCACTGCTTGGCCTACATCCTACTACATTAAAGATTGTAACAAATGGATTATCAATCTCATATTCCAAAAGATGACATAGTATGACTTTCATCACATAAAGAACAGCCTCACAATACTTATTTAAATGGATAAAACAAGATAGAATTAAAATGCAAAGCATAATAACAACACACATAATAATTTGTAAATTTTGTTCATGATAACTTGATAGTTGATACCCTCTTCCATTTAACTGTTTACCTTCCTACAAGTGTTTCTGATTTGACCACTTTCACCAATCAATGGATTAATGTTTCCCATTTTAACCATAGACTTTGCAAACTGCTGAAAGAACAGCTCTTGATTTTCGGCATATTGCTTAACAAACTCCATTGTATGTTGGTTCTGAGTAAAAAGTATTTCATCAGAGTTTAGAAGGCCCTTTTTAGCTATTAGGTTCTTGTAATAACTGTTATCGAAAGTTGTGGGCGACACTGGATCCAAGAAAAACAAGTTCTGATCGCCACCAGAACTCGGGCAGTTTAGGCGAAGCTGCGCGGCATATGATTGGTCTAGCAAAAAGTCGGGCTGGCCGTTGCCCGTGTTGTTGTATAGCCTTTGCCTGAAACTGGTGCACCTAGCATTTCCAATAGTGTGACTTCCTGGAAAGTGAAAAGTTTAAGCACCACGAGATCATCATTTTCTTAAACTATAATAGTGTTTTCAAGATTTTCTTTATATAAAGTGCATTCAAGGTTCTTGAAATTTCAAAATTGTCTTTATTATAAAGTGCATTTGTGTTCAAGATTTTCATGAATAAGCATTTGCTTATACTTTTTTAGACCAATCATCTGAAAATGTAAATTTTTATAAGGGAAAATGGCTAAAATAGCCCGTTGACCGTGTGTTTTGCAAGAATAACCCCCTCCCCCCTCTTTGGAGAGACGGGACACGGCTCCCAACGAGCCTGAACCGTCTCCGAGAGCCTTTGGTTTTAGATCCAATGGCCAACCAACACGTGCCGTCTCTCATCCCGAGGCTGTACCGTCTCTCTCTAGACGGGTCAGAATTCAACCGTCTCTCTCCCAGACGGGTCAGAACCCCCAAGTCGTCTCAAGCCGTTTTGGGCTACCGTCTGAACCGTCTCACGAGTGTATATAAATACCCCAATTCACTTAACAAAATTTGCACCCACCGCCCTCCCCAAACCTTTCATCTTCCAAACCAATGACGTTTTTTGCTTTCCCAACCGAAGCCTACCGGCTTACGAAAATATTGTCCGATTACTTGGATTGTTGTTTCATCTGCGTACGCCTACTTGGATTGTTGTTGCATCTGCGCGTGGGTTAACCCGTGTAGAATGCATCGATGATGTGGTGGTCTACATTATTGGCAAGTTCGTTCGCCTCCCAAATTTATGTCTTGGTGGTCGACGTGTGCACACTGGGAACTATTGTTACATAAAACGAGGAAACGTCTCGGACTTGTCTATGTAGACCACATACACCATTCGAAACAATGGTTCAAAGCAAGTAAACCTTGGAATATCCTATCAACCCTACGTCTGACGACCCCTACTGCTACTACCACCGCCATGGAGGAAACATCTAACATTAGGATCTAGTCTTCAATAGTTGGTTAGACATTTAGTATTACAACACTTTCGTGTAATAGTTCAGTTTTTGTAATTGTTGTTGTGTTACAAATTGTAATATTGTAATATTTGGATTAATAAAAACATTAATATTTATAAAAACATAAATATTAATAGGGCTGAGCTGGACAACCGAAGCGTCGGACTAATCATCGGGACTCACCGGAGACGACGATACCCGAGACGTCTCGGGAGACGGCGAGTCCTCATGGGGAAATGTGACCCGTCTTGAGAGACGGTTGAACCGAAGGCCAGCCGGCATGGGGAAAAGGCCAGCCAGACGGTAGTCTATTTTATTTGCAAGAAGAGTTCTTTGTCTATGTAGAGCACATACTCCATTCAAACAAAGTTCTTAGTTCTTAGCAAGTAAATTTAGGAAGTTTGTTGTAATAGTATAGTTTGTTTATTGTTGTTGTAATAGTATAGTTTGTTTAATGAAATATTTACTTTAATATAAAAAAAACATAAATAAACATTCATTGCATTAATAAAATTACTTTGATTACAAAGGTTTTATAAACTACAAGTTAAGACGATCCCTCATCATTTGCCAGGCAGACACATGTTTAAATTCTTTGCGCTCCCTGGTTTGATACTGTCTTTTTGTGTATCTAATTGCCGCGTCTTCGGGCATGTCAGAGGGTACCACCTGAAGTGTCCGGTTGTGGTACCCGTTGAAGATTTGACACTTCGTGGTCAAATCGGTCAACTTTCGGCTAAGAGACTCGGTTGTTCGGTCTGACCCTCCAACCAGCCGATTGTACTCGTGCAATATACGGAACCATTTGTTGGTTTGGTGGGTGTTTTCTTCGACATGGTGCCATGCTGCAATCAGTGCAATATCCTGTTCTTCGGTCCATCGTTGCGGTGCCATTTGGATGAATTAGACTGTGGTGGTGGACGGTGGTGGTGGGGTGGTGTTGGTGATAGTGTTAGACGATGGTGGGGTGATAGTCTGACGGGAATGGGACGGAGTTTGTGACTGAGAACGGTATTTATAGGGCTGAGCTGGACAACCGAAGCGTCGGACTAATCATCGAGACTCACCGGAGACGACGATACCCGAGACGTCTCGGGAGACGGCGAGTCCTCATGGGGAAATGTGACCCGTCTTGAGAGACGGTTGAACCGAAGGCCAGCCGGCATGGGGAAATGTACCCCGTCTGGGAGAGAGACGGTTGAATTCTGACCCGTCTGGAGAGAGACGGTACAGCTTCGGGATGAGAGACGCCACGTGTTGGTTGGCCACTCGGAGACGGTTCAGGCTCGTTGGGAGCCGTGTCCCGTCTCTCCAAAGAGGGGGGAGAGGGTTATTTTTGCAAAACACACGGTCAACGGGCTATTTTGACCATTTTCCCTTTTTATAAAGAGTTGAAGCAAGTTTAGATTTTAGCCAAAATTTTTTTAAGACGCATTTTTTTTTCAGAATACGACAGAGATCATCGGGCCCGTCCAGACAATAGTCTGGTGCCAGACATGTGTTCATTTAGCGCAACTTAAGCGATACCTTTTAGCTAGAATAAATATTAGTTACATTATTAAAAATCAAGAATATACAAAAACTTAATTTTTAGTCTTCATTAATACTTATGAAATATTAAGAAACTTAGAATTTCTGAAACTTAAGTTTTTTTAAAATTAATCTTAAAACGTTAATATAAAAAATAAAACTACAAAATCATGGTTTGCGCAAGAGGAAGCCCAAACACGCTCCACGCTGTCACAAGGTAATGAGGTTCTTGCGCTACAATATCGTAGCGCATTTTTGACTTGGTAATTAAACAAGATATTTTTTATAATTTTCCGCAAATATTTACCTTTTTTTTATGAACCATGTTTAAATCTTACCAGAAAGTGCCACAAAATCAACAATGTCAAGACCCTTGAGCTTAAATTTGGTGAGAATGGTCTGAAAAGTGTTGTTTGGAGCTGGAATGTTTTGGTTAGAACCACTCAAACTTGCACTTAATGAGTCCCTTCTACCTAATGGGACTTCCCAACTTGGTCCACCAGTCTACACAAATTCAAAACATGCATATTCATGAGTACATGAAAGGTTCAAATGAGTATATAATGTGCATTGGTTGTGTTAGGATGCGGTACCAGAACGGTGGAGTCACGAGCTACCAAAGCCATAATATCAGCGCACGAAACAGTTTGAGGGCATGCGTCCTCCAATGCAGCTTTGATTTCGTCAATGACTTCAAATCCACGAGCTGAGTTGCGGTTGGGGACAGATCCCTTTTCGCTAATTATGCTTCCACTATCATCAAGAAGTATCGAAGCATCACATCCCTATGTAATTATTTGGTTGCAAAAAGAGTAAGTTTATGTAACAACATTTGTCCAAGATTTTTACTATAGTTTTCCTATATATATAAATACTACAACACGAGAGGTATGTAATGTAATGTAATGGAGATGACCTTTACGTCATTCGCCACAGTTAAGACCTCACTAAATTAAAATTACATGGTGCCTTTTTATTATCACTAGTTAGTAAGGTTTACTTTACTTGGTAACTGGTAAGTAACGACTCGTAATATTCATACCGACAATTAAAGTGCTTAAATAACTTTCATGAGACTTTTAAAAATTGCCATAATGCCACGTGATGATGTCAAATAAGATTGGGTTGAAGGCTAGATGTCTTAAGTATAAATCCTATCTCAACCGGGGTCTTACGGCAGTGAGCCTTCGGGCGGCAGGTTTTCCCTGAAACTGAAGATGGTGGGTTTGGAATACCTAACGCTATTTGCGATCATGGGCGTATGAGGTTGCATGTTACCATTGGGTTATCCCGAGTAGTATGTCTTTTATTCATTGTCCATTTAAAAAAAATAAAGAGCAATAATTTATTTTTAACTTTTTACCGCTCAATCTTGTTTTGACCTAAAGCCTACTTTAAAATCGAAAACATTTTCCGTTTTTGGAAAGAAAAAAAAAATTACTTTGTAACATAACAACGTAGGAATATGATGACACATATAATTTGTATACGATTTCTAACTTAATAGGTGTCTCTACTAAAATAACTTGTGACTAGTTAATAAATTTCACCACAAATGGTATTTGTGCACATTTTAATAGAGACAATATTCATGAAAACAAACCTTAACAAAACAATCGTGGAAATGGAGCCTGAGCAAAGAAGCAGCCATACGAGCCTCTTTTGCAACGGCTGTTGCGACAACACACCAGACGATGTCCTTAGCTTGAGGACATGAGTGGTCGTAAAACTGAGGATAGAGGTAAGACCCATTGGCTAGAGCTAGTATAGAGATGGTCAGAACCATGAGCATGGTGATTGACGACCGAGCCATTTTGTTGTGATGGGTTAGCTAGCTTCCAATCAACTCACTATGGTACTGCTAGTGATTTGTGATGGAAGTGGACAATCGGATGGAAGTATTTATAGAGTCAAGAGGGTTGCTTTAATAATAATTTTGCACATGAAAAAAATGGAATTATTTTACATTTTAACCATAGACCACCGGTAATACCATGCCAAGTTATCAATCAACATGTTATGATATTTTAAAAGTGTAATCATCAAAATAGACGTGGGATAATGTGGGGAGCGGGGAACTTTGCGAGTATAACACTCGGACTTAAAACACTAGACAAATCCAAAGGGAGCCAATAAACAAGACACACACGGCAATATTTTAGCCGACGCAAGAAAAATAAAATAAAATAAAATAAGAAGTACAATGGGTCCACAAAACAAAATCAATAACAACATAGCACATGTAACGAATTGGCTAAATTTTCTCCGAATTTAAAAAGATTCAGCTACTAAAATTTATTAGCATCCATAGATGCCGCAAATATTTAGCCGGTTCATTACATGTGTATTGTTTTTATAGAATGTTTTTTATAGACCCATAGTACTTTTCAAGTTCTTTTACGATAGCTAAATTTTTGCCACTCCGCTTATGTGGTCGTTTCTAATCGACTCCTTTTGGATTTGTCTATTTTTTTAAGTGTAATAAGTTCACGTTTATTTTGGTAAAAGTTTGGGCCAACTTGAGTATTTTGATAATAATAATAATAATAATAATAATAATAATAATAATAATAATAATAATAATAATAATAATAATAATAATAATAATAATTTAGCAAAGATATCACGTAAGTACAAATAGTCATTATTTGTCTTTTAGACCATCTCTAATGTTACGTGCATCCTTAGGCACCTTTAGCTTCCAGGTCATTTGTCAGATAATATCTTTACAAATCGTTAAAAACTCTTATTTCATCTCCAACCCTATTATATCTTTACTCTTCTTAATTTCCACCTTATTGCTACCCGCCACACACAATATTTAAATAAAACATTTTCTTCTTTTACTTTGGGCCCACTCGTTTGCAAAAACCACAAGGACTTAGTTGCCAAGGGCCCTAAATTTCAGAATAGTAAGGATTTATTAGGAGAGGGCTCCTAAAAATTTCACAAGAATTTGTAAGTGCTCTAAATGCATCCTTGCAAATGATACATTGGAGATGTTCTTACCGTTTGAGTACCACCTTTTCCCCTATTTAGAATTGAGTATTGACCACCAAAGTTCTTACCATATATCCCTTCTATTTTAATATACTATTGTTGTTATCTTTTTACCAAAATTTCATTTTTTTTATTTTTTCTTAATAATTTGTGTCCATTAACTTTTTTTAAAATTTTATACGCAATATATTTTTTTCATGACGTTCTGTTATAAATTTTATGATGAATTGAACTAATATCGATATCGGTACCAATATTCGTTTTATAGTTTTCGATAAATGTAAAATATGTATCGGTATCCTTTTGAACATATCACAACTTTATTCGTTTTTAGGATTCCGATCGGTGTAACCTCATACTGATATCTTTTTGGGCATATCATGGCTTTATTTTTTTTACGATTGATATACCGAGTGTTGGTATCGTAACAAACAAAACCGATAACGATCAAAAAAGGGGCGGACATAGGCTTTAAGTAGGGGTTGCGGACGTTGCGGCTCAACTTCACGCGCGTAGTGGAAAATTAGTGGAAAATTTGGTTTTTTTTTTTTTACGAAATTTACAAAACGTTGCTACTAAAATGAAAAAAATGAAAAACGTTACTACTGATTTTGTGGCCTAGATCCGCCACTGGATCAAAATGAAAATCCTGCCTAGTCACGCAATGGAATTCTACTAGTTTTTTTTTTTTTTTTTTTTTTTTTTTTTTTTTTTTTTTTTGCAAAATACGTTGAATTGTTAGGCTTATTTTTATTGATTTGGATGAAATGAGTCGACTTTGGTGCATGCATCATGCATGCATTTGTCAAGTAATTTAAAAACTTCAAAAACACCTTTCTCTAATTTAAAGTTGAAAAACAAGTAACTGGTTTAATCATATGTGATCTGGTGATGATTGATACGAGTCATTTAACTAAGACTTCAAATCGAATTTTGTTCGGTTGATGAAAAGAAAAGAAATGAAATGAAATGAAATGAAATGAAATGAATATATCATAACTACTCACATTTCCTCTCATTGATACCAGAAAAAGAAACGCTTTGCAATTAAGTTTTTGAAACACTTTTGCAATTAGGTTTCCTTTAGATAATTAATGTTCAGCATTACGCACATTTTTTTTTCTAGAACGGCTAACGTAGACAATTAATAATACTACTTTCAAATCTACAATTT
The DNA here is from genome assembly GCA_028751855.1 of Ambrosia trifida. Classification (NCBI taxonomy): domain Eukaryota; kingdom Viridiplantae; phylum Streptophyta; class Magnoliopsida; order Asterales; family Asteraceae; genus Ambrosia; species Ambrosia trifida. Next base: position 15,397,566 of record CM054122.1, read on the forward strand.
TTCCAATTAGACTACACGATGTGATAGGTAAGAAAACAAAGTCCCTTTCGGGGTTTTGCCCTCCACCTCACAAAAGAGAATGAGTGATGAAAGGTAGAGAGTCAAAGGCAAATGGGGAAGGTGGGCAACATCCGTGAAGATCTTGCCATTGACAAGGGGCAACGTCCAAGTGAAAAAGGGGATGAGGTGGTGTGGGTGGTGTGGAGGGGCTTGCCTTCCCCTCTTCACGCCCCCACTCCGTGTAGTTTTAAGGTGGAGGGGAATCCAACACACGATCACTAAAAACACACTAATCAAAAGCTGACACCTCATTTCATCAAATTCTATAAACTGATCACCAATCACTTGCATCATTTATCACTTGAACCTTTTTCTATCACTCAAGTTTTTCTAAATATTTATATATAAATTAAAATAACCTTTTTATTACATAAAATTAAATATAAAAACTAAAGCAAATTAAAGCTGCTCTGTCTGAATTTGGAAAGTTCAGATTTAAATCACCAATATGTTTCACCAGATTACACCTGTAACACAAAATTATAGTATTTTATCGAAATATGGTTAAAAATCCCCCCCCCCCCCCCCAGGTATCTTTTGAGGAAATGTGGGGTTTTCGGTAAAACTTGGGTTTTCACCTTAAGCTAAAAACCTTAGATTTTGCTTCATGGAAGATTGGAAGTTAAACAAACGTTTTAGACATCAAAACATGGGATTTTGGGTTAGAAATGAACTAAATGAACATTCTTGACGTGACACTCGAGGATCAGTGGAAAGACGACACTAATCGCGAGGTTTTCCAATGATTGGTTACACATGGCACATGCAACACTCGATAGTGTTGCATGGGTGTGCGTGACTCTCAAAGGTGTCTCACGGGTGGAAGTGTCGCATTAGTGTGTGCAACAATTGGAAATGTCTCATGGGTGTGTGCGATACTTGAAAGTGTCGCTTGACTATCTATTACTTACTCTACGACACTCCTATTAAGATTTTTTATAAGTCCTAATGTGAGTTTGGCAATGGTACTGCGCCAATGTTGTAACACCCCAACCGATGGCGGAAACATCGGGATGTCACGTATTGATGATTGTTCAGTAGCTCGTGGTAAATAAGAAATTTCAATAATTGATTTAATTACATTACATACAATTGTCCTACAAGAATTTGTACATCAAAATGAATAATACTAAATACACATCTTCAAGCATTAACTCTAATCTTCAAGCAAGCTATAACCTGAAACATGTTAAGTTTGAAAATATTTGGGTCAACAAAAGTTGGTGAGAATTACATAGGTTTTGATAATTGAATAAAAACTTGTACAATTCGAGTGTCATGGCAAGTCTAGTCCATATGTGAAAACAAAACAATCGGGTAAATCGAGTGCATAATCAAACCTTGTGACTAGAATATTGTGGTCCATCCCATACGCTCATGGTTCACTCGATTATGTTATAAATTCGATAACAATCACCCACGCTACCTATGTAGGAGGTACACGTATCCGGGTGGGATTGTCAGTCCAATAGATCTATCATTGTATATCGTCGGCTGATCAATGTTAATGATTATGCTAGAATATTGTGCTTACCCTAGTAATGTTTAAGACATAATGCAACATAGAATAACACATAGACACTTGTGATTGAATTGTAAATTGAATGTTGTAACATTTTCACCCCAAAAAAATAGTGAATGGAAAAGGGGCTATGTAAACTCACCTTAGGTGCATAATGAGTTCGTGCGTTTTATTGAGCGTGCAAACACTTAGTAATAATGCCTTGGAAAACTCGGAACTAGCTAGAGGAGATAATGATGGATGAACAACTTTGACTTGACTAGAAGACCATATTTACTAACACTTTGACTTGACTAGGAGACCATATTTACTAACACTTTGACTTGACTTGACTAGGAGACTACGTTTGACTTTTCAGGTTTGACTAAGGGACCTTGAAAGGGTTTAAGTTTAATTGGTTTTAATTAACATCACAAAACACCAAATGGTGTAGTGGTTTGTGTGGTGTGGTTAAGGTTTAGCCCGCCAGGGACTCGGGTTCGAATCCTGGCACAGGCAAACATTTATTTTAACGTTTTTAAATCAGAATTTTTAATACAATCCAATTTAATATTGATTATACGTCATTATTTAAACAAAAAAATTAACAAAATGGATGGTAAAGATACTGTAAACATGAATCGGATGAATAAACGAGGGAGTTCTATATATATATATATATATATATATATATATATAAAGAGAATTTGTGTGATGTTACAAATGTGCTGTGACAATGTGCTAGCGAAACTGTGTCAACGACACTGTGTTGTGACAATGTGCTTGAGATAGTGTGCCTGCGACACTATGTTGTGACACTATTAGCAGATCTATTGTTAAGTGATGAGTTTTTGTGTGTTAATATTTATACAGATCATGTGACGTTCGTCCTAGCTTAAACACCACCATATGTAACATCTCATCCCCCTCATCACCAATATTGTCTGCTTTGCTCCTGATGGGTTGCCCATTCAGGAGCTCACGGATGTGCATTTGGTCGCCCTGGTGAAGGCATCCAAGAGGTCACTCATCCTAATATCACTTCAACCTGAGCACGCTTAATTGTGGAGTTTTTATGTGTTCCACAACAAATTAAGCCTAAAACGCGTGGATGATTTAAAAGACATTGGATTACTTATGAACTAAGGATCTCTCCTGTCCATGACCGTTGAGCAATTTACCTAGGGTGTTACAATGGTCCATGCTAATCTTTTTTCGGTAGTTGGTATTGTTACACTATAGCACGCAAAAGTTTACAACAAACATGCAAGTTTTCATATCCCTTATACATTACTGTTTTTGGGCGGTATGCATACTCACTATGTTTTCATAATGTGACGACATCAAATAGTACACCATTCGACAACAATTTTGTTCAGCAGCATGTCATATAATGATGAACTAACTTTTGTAAATTGGTATAACTCTAGTTTCTCTTTATTGAGGTCTCATAGTTATAGCAAGTTAAAAATCAAGTTAATCTCCGTATTATTAGAAGTGCCCATATTTTCTTTTTTATTTATCCCATTTTATGTGTCCACTTTTAAAATTTATTGGCCAAATTCTAAATTTACCCTTAAAAACACAAAACTAACATACATACACAATATGATGGACCAACATAATAAAAGATAACAAGACAAAATATGTTTCTTCTTTATGTATGCAGTACATTCATTTTTTATTTTGCACGAGTAAGTACTCTGACGTACAGAGAATAAGACAAAAGTTTTCATGCTTCAGTTTTATTTACATGCATGCACTAAAAAAATACCTTCTTTTCTCCATCTGTTTATGTTTTCATTTCTCTACTGACCCAAAGACAAAACTACTTCACCAATCAAGTTGATATCACACTCGATTTGCAACGACAACCTTCCTTAACATTCCAATCTACCTTTACCGATATTTTGTGTTTGATAATATAACATCTGGCCCTTCTCACCACCAATATTGTCCGCTTTGCCTCGATGGGTTGCACATCCAGAGCTCACAGATTAGTTTTTGGTTACCCCAGTGGAGACTTCCCAGGAGGTCACCCATCCAGGAGTTGCTCCCACCTGAGCACGCTTAACTGTGCCTCTCATCCACTAACATTAAGCCCCAAAACGCGTTGGTGATTTAAGAGGCATTGGATTACATATGAACCAAGGATCTCATGTGGCCACGACTGATGTTGGATTTTCCTAGGGTGTCACATTCACCCCGTGTTAGAGTCTCATTGTCCCTGATGAGGTTTGACCCACCATCCCTAACGACACAGGAGCGGCTCTGATACTGATGGGATTGGGTACTGAACCACTACTTGGATCAACCCAACATGAGTCCTAACTAGCGCGGAAAAAGGACGTTGTGTAAACATCACCCAGCTGCGCAGGCAGCGTGACGTTATCCACTCTCTTACAATCACGGACCAGCTCATGTGCAGGATGGTAAAAGCAGTATCTGTTACATGATTTCCATAATTATTGCCCCAATTAACCACTTTACTAATATTGTCTAGGGTAGTAGAGACAGCCCTAATCGGGTCTTGGCTCATCATGATTAGGGTTTTGGGTGATGGTGGCATATGTCATTCCCTATATAAGGGAGAGCATCCCTTATTAGGAGGACACTTTTTGCTGACCTGAAAAGCTATCATTGATAGTATCCCCATTCACCCTAGTTTTTGTAATAAACAGCTACTTACGTAGTCGTCTCCTTACCCGAAAGTATTCTCTTGTTTGCAGGAATTGCAGTACTATAAAGCCATCAGTGAAGGATCATTCTTGTGGAATCATAGTCTGATCATCCTACCTAGGAGGTGAGACTATTTGTTTCTTCATTTGTGCCATCACTATCGGTTCTCATCTTTCAAACTGATACTTATGGATTTGCCAACTGGAGTTACTCCAAGCCCTATGAATATTGATGCCACGATCGATAATCAAGTTGATGTTGTTACCCTGAACACTGTCATAAAGAAGGTGACTCAAAAGACACCTAATGTGACGTTCGACTTCATTCCTAACAGGGATGGGGTTACATCAGGCCAGAAACAAGACAATGATCAGATTCCCTTGGACCCAGACAAGTGGTTGGCCAAGAAGAACGCTAAGAACGTGGCGACTTATCAAAAGATGGTTTTGGCTAAGGCCAAACATGACACCCAGAAAACACTGAGTTATGGAACTCAAGACCAGGAACGTGAAGTAGTCCCTAGCAAGAATGATGGTGGTCTTACAGGGGACCCCGTCAGGCGGTACGTGGTGGAGATTGTGATAGAAATACTCATGATCAGGACTACGTCAACCTGGACTCGGAACCCGACGGCTATGAAGATTCAGAAGATGAGGTCAATTATGACTCCAGTTTTAAGGAACAATCAAAATCGGTCACCAGCAACTACACACGAGTGGATGAAGATCAATACAAACCATACAGGCTAAAGACTTTCGCAGAAAGATCAAAGTTCTGCGCACGTATAACCTTGGCTCCCATGCCTCAAGAATTCAAACTCCCTAGCAGTATCGGGAAGTATGATGGCTTGCGCGACCCAGATGACCATTTGCATGCATTCGAGTGCGTATGGAGCTCCAAGTCATGGCCAGTCCAAGCTTGGTGTCACTTATTTGCTCAAACCCTAACTGGTGCAGCCAGGGTTTGGTATGAAACTTGCCAGTCGGAAGCTTGGTCGACTTAGACGATTTGATTAGGAAGTTTAAGAATCATTTCTCGCATCTCCAGGATCACAAAAAGGACAAGGTACACATCCTACTGTGTGTGCGGAATGAAAACAAGACAGTAGAGGACTATATAGTCCGATACAACAAAGAAGCCCTACAGTTGGGATGCGGAAAAGCCTGGCAAGCTAGCTCCAAATTGGGAGGGCCCGAATAAAATTCAAGAAATACTTGGGAAGGGTGCCTATGCTCTAGAGCGTTTGGATGGTACACCTGTCCCCCGCACCTGGAAGGAAAGTTTCTAGGAGTGATTGTCACAAAGGATAGGTTTCGCGCAAACCCTGAAAAGATACAGGCAATCGAGCGGATATCATCCCCGTCGTCAGCAAAGAAGGTGCATACATTGATGGGTCGTCTGGTGGCCCTAAATCAATTTTTGTCAAACTACGCATCCAAGTCGTTCCCCTTTGTGGACACTCTAAAACATTTCTTGAAGAAATCAAATTTCCGCTGGACAACAGAAGCGGAAAAAGCTTTCAAGGAGATGAAGGAGTGCTTTATGAACTTAGCGACCCTCACACGCCTTTGCTGGGTGAACCACTCACGCTCTATCTGTCTGTATCTGACAGGGCGGTGGGGGCAGTCTTTATGGTTGATCAGAAAGGAGTCCAGATTCTTATTTATTATGTCAGTCGAACTACACTAGACGCATTCTTTCTTGCCATCTTGTCCCCTAGTTCGGCCGCCACCACCACCATCAAGGTCAACATTTTATGTTTCCTAGATAAGCTTGACTAATCACATCCTTAAACTTATGTAAGGTCACATCATAGAAGGTGGTGAAATCCTAATCTTATCACTAGTCACATTGTAGAAGATTAAGTTCCAACATAATCCATGACTAATCATCCTCACTTGACTTGTTTAACTTGATAAAAAGGCATGATTATGTTCCCCTAATCCCATACAAATCTAGTCAATCTTTCAAGACTTTACACAAATATAGTAATGTTCCTTAATCACTTAGAAACATGAGAGATACCTTTCCAAAACAAGTGAGATCCTTCCTTTGTTGAACAAAGTGAGCCCCCCTGTCCCATATAAGGTCTAATCACCATTCAACTGTCTAAGCAACATCATGATGGCCTAAACCTAGTGTTATGTTAAGACTAAACCTAAGTGATTAAATACCAAAATGGTTAGATTCCCTAATCCCTCACCAACCCATAAGAGTTGACTTACCAAAAATAAGAACCACCACCCTTTTTCCCTCTCTCTATCTCTCTCTCTCTAACTCTCTCTCTCGTCCCTCTCTCGCTCTCTCTTTCTCTCTCTCGTTACCCCTCTCTATCTCTTTTTCCCTATAAATAGAAGACCTTTGTAACACCCCAACCGATGGCGGAAACATCGAGGTGTCACGTAGTGACGATTGTTCAATAGCTCATGGACTAGAAATGTAACTTTGAATACATTGAATTGAATAATTTATTACATTGTAAGAAATACAACAATTAAAACTAGCAATCTAAACTAAAAACAGTAAATCTCAGTCTAAGCCTAAGTCCCAAAAGCTTAGAAGTGATCTCATAAAAACCTGAAACATGTACGAAAATAATTTGGTCAATACAAAAATGTATTGGTGAGCATACCCTGTTTAAATACATATAATAGAAAAGTGTTTAGCAATATATGTGCTATGATATTGTAATATGTAAAAGGGTCAAAATCAAGCCTCACATCGTTCAATAATCGTTCACACATCGTTCAAGAAAAACCATAACAATGACCAAGGACTTAACTCGTTAACGTAAGTAACCAAGGGATATAATTCGTAGTACTACTAATTGTTAGGTGCGGCCCAAAGGTTAATGACTTTGACAAATCGTTCATACAATTCACACAAAACATATCAATGAGCACATTGCTTTGTAAATAATACACATAAGTTTAGTAATAATCGTACATGAGTCACCCAAAAGAGTAAAGCAGTAAAAATGGGAAAGATATACTCACAATTTGCGAAAGCGATCAAAATCCACTTAAGCGGTCGTGAGCTAAGTAATGGGAATTCCGAGGAATTCAACCTATAATGTATATGAATACTAGTAAGGAAAAATTCTACAAAGTCTAAGGTATCTATGGTCTATGGCATTAGGGTTTGCTAAGTCGAATTGGAGAATTAGAGTTTTTTATGATAAATTGAATTATTATAGAAGTTATATATTTAAAAATAATATACCAAAGTTTGTTAATATGGTTTAGGTGTAATATAATTATTACCAATTGAATATTTATATGAAAATATGCTTGAATAATTAAGATAAAGTAATTTAATTATTTACTTTCACTAAGTTATTATAATAAACACAATAATCATAAAAGTTTAAATAAATAATCATGAGTTACACAATGATTCAACAAATAATAACTAAGACTTTCCAAGATAAGAATATTTCTATTTTATAAGAAAAATATTTGTAAAATAAATATTAAATAGTATAAATAAATAAATGACTAAAACATAAATGAGACTAATAATACAAGTCATGATCTAAAAATGCTATTTTTATAGAAAATGGATTCTTTATGATTTAAATCAATGAAATAATTTTCTCATAATTTTTATAAACTTATTTATATTTAAAACTGATTTAATGGTATTAAATCATGTTTAAATGATTAAAAATAGAAAAATCAATAAAAATAAAGGTTTTCTGAACCAATAATTTTTATTTCTATTCATGATGATTAGAAATAATTTTGTCAAACATTTTGAGACTAAAATCATTAAAAATGAATTTTTAACCAATTAAATATGATTAAAAAAGTTAAATCAATAAAAATAAGAAAATAAAATATTTTCCAGAAACTAAAAATATGCTAATTTTCTATAAGTTATCAAGAAGCTATAACTAAATTTTCATAATTTTCGAATCAAAAATGAATTTATTATGAATATTTAAAGATTTGCATATATTATAATAATTATAAAAAAAACAACCAAAGGAAAATGAAATTTGTTACAAAAAAAAAAAAAAAGAAATCTGATCATGCCTGGGTTCGAACCCAGGTGATCTGAATGCAACAACACCTCCCAAGCCACTACACCACCATAAGTTTTTGGATTTTATTTAGAAAAATAAATATAAGAATATTGGTTCCAACTCATCTTCTCCCCCAAATTCCTAGCCAAACCTTAACCCTAACCTTAACTTTCAATACCCCATTACAGAAACGAATTAAGACCAGAATTAAGGGGCTTTTACATAAGAAATCAATGAAATAAACGGTAATAAGTAATCATACTTACATTAACGATTTTGAGTCGAACAAACAAGAAGTTTAGGCCGAAACTTTAGAGTAGAAAATCAAGCAATCTGGTCACAATTTGATAGTTTTAAGATTGGGTTATGATGAGTATATGTTCGAACACGATGTGGGAGGTCCAATTATACTACATAATACAAGAAGTTAATGTTTGCTCGTTAATGTCGACGGTTACAAATAACAAGCCTTCAAGGTTGATTAATCAGCTTTAAAACGTATGGAGTCAAGTGAAACTGGTCGCTTATGATTAAGAACCATTGATTACGTATAAAAATCGATTAACTAAGCATTAAAAACCCGAGAGAGAGCATTGCCGGAAAACATTCCGGTGATCGAAATCTGACCGGAATTCTGGTCATGGGGGGGGGGGGGGGGGGAAGGGTAACTCAGTTTTGAAACTTTGAGGATTTGGCAAAATAGGTCCCTTGTGTTCTAACTAGGTTAGTTATATTATGAATTAGTTAGTTCTTCCTTTATAAAACTTAAACAAGTTAACCTTTTAAAACTCTAAACTTTTATAAAACTTGAAATTTTTATAATATCCTTTCCGGATGACGTTTCAACATACGCATTTGCTTAAAACGTATACCCGATCCATAACAAAAATAAATGATTAAATTTTAGTTCGCTCTAAAATAAATTTTGAAAACGACGAAACTTATAGGGACTATAATGGAAATATTTGAAGGACTATTATTGTCAATTAGATGAAAGACGTGGGTGACGGATGTTACAACCTTGGATGATCACTATCACTCACACCACTCACTACTCACTCTCAAACACACACACTCTCAACACCTCTCTAGTTCCAAGCTTCCTTAGTCCAAGCCACAAGTAAGGTATGAACCTCCACTTAATTTCTTTTTTTTTTTTGTTTATCTAGTCATTACCTATCTTCATACACTAGTGTTCACCCATACTCATGATGTAGATACTATGTTTAGGCATACACTACCTTAGATCACAACTTATAAAACTTGTTTTATGAAAACATATTGCAACCGAACTAGATATGTGTATATGCGTGCGATAGATATATGCAAAGACATGTATGTTTTTCTCACAAATACTTGTATAGTGAGATGTTTAACCTATAAGTTTACCTATATATGAAGGTGGAACATGTATGTGTGTGCTTATGGTTATATGCGCGTATATACATATGTTTAATAAGTATGTGTATGACAAATCTATAAACATAGGTATTAATGTGTGTGGACTACCAAGATGCATATGTATATGGGTATGTATGTACAAGTGCAAGTCTCATGGACATAAATACCTATGGTTATATATTGGAATATACATATATAGATATATGTATACATGTATGCGTTTCTATATGTGAACACACATATATATGAGAAGCTTGTGTGTACATATAACAAAGGTTATGAGTAGTTTGTAAATAATATAACTTGTTTTGAGTAAAAACATATGTTTTATAATTAATAACATGTGTTAGCAAAACCAAGGTATAGAAAATCGGTTTTCCCATTTAAAACTACCATTTTTGAGTAACATAAACGTCACCAAGGAAACTAAACAAATGTATCACAAAAGACTGGGTGAACCACGAGTACCATGGATTTTTGCTAATAAATCTAAGGAATCCATGTGTGTATATAGGACGTGTATGATGGGATACCTAGTTGGCAGATATACATTCTTGCTAGACTACACACGGACTTCAGGTGAGTTTTCACGGCCTCCTTTTCTACTATTTTATATTTTGGGGAAAAACATGCATTATTTAATAGTTTAAGAATTAATTCCTAGCAGATCGGTGTACATGAGACAATACGTTTAGAGTACTCACTAAAGCCCTCGTATAATTAGTTTACCGTAACCATTAGCTATGGATTTAGCCTAGAAACGCTTGGTTGACACCCCCACTCTTGGTTAGTCGCTCTAACCCAGATACATACGACAAAAGAGTTCTTGTTTCGTTTATGATGATACATTGCCTTTATTGTGCGATGTGCGAGGCACCACTCGTCAAGGTTTGGTTATGGACTCATGATGGTTCATTATCATTGATCTTAGCTAGACAAGTATGGGTCATTCACGGATTTCATTAAACTTTACATTTTTGTTTATTTCAAAACATGTGAGCTAACCAACTGTATGTTGACAAAATTTTTATGCATGTTTTTCAAGTAACTAAGCTATGGATGGAACTTGGGATACGTTTGGGCATTCATTCACCGTTGTCACTATTTGTGTTTTCAAAACTTACAGTCGCATGTATGGTTTTAGACAATGTTTTGTGATGGTTGTACTTGTTGAACAAGTTTGGTACTTTTATTTCTAAATAAAAATGGAATGTTTGCTCGAATCTTGTGCTTTAAAACCTTTCATGGTTACATCCCGTGTTTCCGCCTAGGCGGGGTGTGACAACGACATTGCCAATTTTTGCACCAAAGGATGTCATCAAAAACATGGAATTGTATGCCCTAACGTTTAATAAAAAAATTTCCTGTTGAAACAGAGCAATGACCTCAGGTGCAAGGCATCTTGGCTCTGGCAACGCAACACGAACGCCTCTGCAACATTGTTTGTATTTCGGCCTGCAATGTAGCGATAAAGAGATGCAACATTCTTCATGCCTAAAAAGAGCGTGGTAGAACTCGTAGGCAAGATCACAGTTGTAACACCCCAACCGATGGCGGAAACATCGGGATGTCACGTATTGATGATTGTTCAGTAGCTCATGGTGAATAATAAATTTCATTAAATGATTTAAATAAATTACATACAATTTTTCTACAATAAGTCGTACATCAAAATTAATAATACTATGTACACATCTTCAAGCATTAACTCAAATCCTCAAGCAAGTGGAACCTAAAACATGTTAAGTTTGAAAATATTTTGGGTCAACAAAAGTTGGTGAGAATACATAGGTTTTGGAATATAATTGATAATGATAGCTTGTACAACAATCACAGTTGTATAATGATAGAGTATGAGTCCGACATGTAACAATGCGTCTTTGTACAATCAAACCTTGTGTCGACTGAGGACTAACTCGCAAGTTAGTTAAATGTTGTTACTGTTATCGATCATCCCTGAATTTATGCGGGGGGATGGGTTTGTCAGACCTATAGCGCTATAATCTAAACAGGCGGCTTGATCAATGTTAATGATTGTACTGTGTCTTTTTGTTACAGTCAAATGATAGAATGAGTAAATGATAGTGTAATTGAATCACAAGTTTCAACAATGTAAGAATGAGTAAATGATAGTGTATAAAATGTTTAAACATGTTTCACCCCAAAATATAAAACAGAAAAAAAAGGGGCTATGTAAACTCACCTTAGTGTTAGAATGATGACCCTTGTTATATAAGTATATGTGGCTCGTATGTATCCAAATATCACCCTATTTCAAGGTAATAAATAAGTGTTGAGGAAAACTTAATAAGTCTAAGTTTTCTAGTCTAAAATGTGCTAGGGTTCCTAATTTGGGGATTAATAATTGATTTATGTTTAAATTTGAATAATATAAATAAATAAGGAAATAATTAATGAAAATGTTTTCTGACCAATATTATCTAAAAGTAGTTGAGTTATAATGTAATAAATGTGAAAATAATTTTTATAAAATTATTTTCTTAATTAATGAATATTTATATATAAATACTTATTTGACAAAATATAAACTTAGCATTTAAAAATATTAAAAATTATAAATTTCGAATTAAAAATTTATATTTCTGATCAAAATGATTAATAATAATTTATGTGAAATTTTGATGTAAAAATAATGAAAAATGAATTTATTATGATTTATTTATGATTAAAATAACAAAAATCAATTAAAAATATTAAATAAATGATTTTTCAGAAATAAAAATCATTTCTGGAATGTTTAATGTTTTTATAAACTTAGAATAATTTTTGTGGAATATTATAAAGTCGTTTTGATATATTTATAGAATTTTACAATTATAATTGAATTAATTTGTAATATTTATTATATATAATAAATAAAAGATTTTTGAAAAACTAAAAATTGGATATTAAAGTTTATCACTTGAATAACATAAAATAAAATAAATTTTGCAGAATTTATAAATCATCTTAGGTATTTTAAAATTATTTAAAAGATAAATACAAGAAAAATGTAATATACAAGGTTCTTAAAAAAAAGGTGTGGTGTTGCTGGGGATCGAACCCTGACCATTCGGGTGCAAAGGTCACGCCCAGACCAGTTGGTCTGGGTGTGTTTTTGTTATTTATTTTGGATTTAAACGGTTTTATACATAACCTAAATAACAAAAAAAAATCCCCAAATCAAATCTCTATAAACCCTAGTTCCTTAATCCATCAATTAAATACACCAATTGCTACAGATCATATCTAAATCGTTGGGGCTTTTATTCTACAACATAAATCGACCAACAAAACACTTTTAATTAGGACGAACCTGAATCGAATGTGATGCACAGAAACGAACACAAGCCGAGACAAATCCGCTCAGTTTTAAGTCAAAAAGGATATGAAAACGAATTTTTTTTGTGTAGGGGGTCTCTAAATCGGCACTTTTAGGTGTAAATGATGTGCTCAATTTATAATAATATAGACCCGATCGAATATATGGAAGTTTGACCCGTAGCGGTCAAACATGCTTCAATTGAGCTCGATAAGGAGCTGTTAATGCGTTAATTATGGTTGGATTTTGAGCGAGTTTAATGTGTTGGTTGTGTATAAGGAATCAATTACGATTTAGCTTCCATTTCGGGCTTGAATCACGCGGTCAAACTCAATTTCTTTGGTGGTCAACCGGGTGATTGACTTTTGGCTTGTGACCAAGATAATTAAGAAAGATATATATATTAAATGCTTTGAATGTAGACACAAGTAAGAAGTTGGCTTAGTGGTTCGTGTGTGAGGGTGGTAGTCAATCTGACTCGGGTTCGATTCCCGGTCTCAACACATATTCATTTCTTTTATTTTTTTGCAGAGAAAGAAGGATGGAAGGGAGTTTGGGCCGATCAGTTGTTGGGCCTACGGCCTGGGCTCAGGTTTGGGATGGGCTGGGCAATGTGTTGGGTTTGCTTGGCTATGGAATTTATTGTTGGGTTAAGTTTATAAAGGAGCTTATCATTCATGTAATACATGTTCTAATATATATATATATATATATATATATACCGAATTTATTATTATTATTATTTAAAAAAAATGTGTAATATATATATATAAAGGGTATAACATATATTGTTTCTTAGGAAAAATTTTGTATTCGCTTGAATTTATACCGACTTTTTAATATTCAAGATATGATAAATCGTTTTGAAATAATACTAAATAAATTTAGACACGATTATTATAACACAGGTAAAAGTGAGGATTTTACAAGTTCTAATTAATTGAGAAAACGTGTAATGTTACAACAGTTTCCGTCACCAATGTAAAGTGATGGAAACAGAGGTGCAACAACCACAACAACGTTCTAACGTGAACCTCGACATAAAGGTCTAGGATATGCGCATGCGGTGTTAGCTGTGTATAACATTAACGGATCGGATAACGTATCAGATAGTGTACGTTTCCTTCTTGATCCAGTCATTCGAAACAGGCAAAGGCGTCTTGTACGTGCTTATAGGAAGTTCGAGCGGGACGATGGTTAGGTAATTTGGTTTTTATCATGCATTGTAACAGCAACAACGGTTATGCTATCACGAACGTATGTTATGGATAAGGAAAGGGGTGGTACGTACCTTAAGGAAACAACAATTGTATATGCGGCAGCTGTAACACCTCAACCGATGGCGGAATCATCGAGGTGCCACGTAGTGACGATCGTTCAAAAGCTCATGGTACTAAAATGTAAATATTTGATTATTGAATATTGTTTTACAACATGTGAAATTAATTACAAGACAACAAAAATAAAGATAATTGATTGATTTAATCTAAGTCCAAAGTCCTATGTGAAGCGTCAAGCAGCTTATCCTGAAACATGCACGAAAATAATTTTGTCAACATATGATGTTGGTGAGTACTACTTAGCTTTGTACATATAGTATAAGTTTGAAAAGTAGTACAATTCATGTGTCTAGCATCACCAAGGCATTATGTAAACACGCAAGTAACCAAACAAGACAAAGATCAAATGTAAAGTTTGTAAAATGAAATTGATAAGCACCCTAACACGTGTCAAGTCTAAAAGAGCACCATAACATAAGTTATGTCTAAATGAGCACCGTAACATAAGTTACGTCTATATGTAAAGAGCACCATAACATAAGTTATGTCTAGATGTATGATTTTGTATGTAAGCTACATTCATGTTCAAACATAAGCACAAGATAAACAAGACACATATATGAATTGTAAATGAATAAAAATGTATGTGTAAATGAATATGAAGGTTTTGTATACTTGTGCATGAATCACCCCAAAAATTGTAAAAGCGAAAAAGGGGATAAATAATACTCACATTAGCAAGGTGGTAAGTCTTGTGAAATTGAATAAGTGTAATCCAACGTTGCCAAGTATCACCCTATGTATAAGGTAACAAATAAGTCTAAGTCTATCTAGTCTACAAGTATATTCTAGGGTTTCGAATTGGGGATAAGTATTCGTTTGATTAATAAATTAACGTTTAATAAATAAGAGAAATTTGATAAATAAATAAACAAAAGTCTTTTTGTAAATTTTAAATTAAAGATGATCACAATATAAAGTCTTAAGTGTGAAAATAATTTTTATAAAATTATTTTCTTATAAATAGAATATTAAATCTATTTATTTCAAATTGTCAAAATATAACTTTAATATTTAAAAATATCAAAATTAAAGAATTTTTTAAATTAAAAATTGTATTTCTGTTCCAAATGAATAGAAATAATTTATGTAAAATTTTGGTACAAAAATATTGGAAAATGAATTTATTATGATTTATTTATGATTAAAACAAAAAATTGATTAAAAATATTAAATAAACGATTATTCTGAAATAAAAATTATTTCAGAATAGTTTATTGTTACAAAAACTCAGAATAATTTTTGTGAAAATTTATAAGATCGTTTTGATATTTTTATAGAATTTTATAAATAAAATAGAATAAACTTGATTTATTTATTATATATATTAAATAAATAAATTTTTGAAAACTAAAAATTGTATGTTAAACTTTTCCACTAGATTAACATAAAATAATTTTTGTAGAATTTATAAAGTAGTTTTAGTATTTTAAAAAAAATATAAATGAAATATAAGGCTTAAAGGGTGAAAAATGTTTTTGTTGAGGCTGGGAATCGAACTCGCATGGCCTCGTTAAATAACATCAGTCACAACCACCTGATCTAGATCAGGGGTTGTGTCTGATTTCAGTTCGTTTTAATTATAAGCCGTATACTGTCAAGTGTTCTTCCCCAAATGTATACATTCGAGCCCTAGTTTTCCAATTGTTCAGATTACACAACAATAACCCAATTAACCTTAGGGTTATTGTTGTGTACATGCCGAAGATCAAAACCCATAAAAACAATTGGACTTACAATCACGAATTCGTGTATAATGCTCAGTCAAACGAAAAGTCAAACTCGCGAGGAATAGAAGCTTTCAAGGGTGTTTTATCAGAAATTGGAGATGTAGGAAGAGTAATTGGCGAGTAAAGCTTGTTGTGAAGTGTCTAATTTATAGTGAGAGGGCTCGGTTAATGTGAATGGAAGGTCTTGATGAATGCATCGAACTCGGTAAAAAAAACAAGAATTTAAGCTTTAAACTCGCGAGTAGGAGCTGTAGACGCGTCCTTGGTGAGTGGAATTCATTGCTGGCCCATAATTATCCTTTAATGTGGTCAACCTTTCCAAAAGGAAAGGTTGTTTGCTGCTCTCGGGTCTGCAGCGAGCACAAGGAAGGAGAAGGAAACAGGTAGGGGGTGTTTATATATAAATCGGATTGGGATTGAATAAGTAACGAGCTGTAGCTCAGATGGTTTGTTCGTGTGTGGGATTGTTGAGCCGGCTCGGGTTCGAGTCCCGGCTGGAGCCAAAATCTTTTTTTTTTGTTTAAACAGAGTGGGCTAGTGGGCCGGATGCTGGGCCTGCTGTCTGGGCTGGGTCCTTGGGCTCAGATGGTGGGCTTCAGTAATACACTAAAGAGGAATGGTTGGGTTTTGGTTTGGGTTTGTTATGGAAATGGTTATGTTTTCTAAAATGAGTTTTATGGATTAAACATATGTTTTTTTTTTTAACAAATAAAATGAATTATTAGTATTATTATTATTATTATTATTATTATAAAAGAAAAGAATTATTAAATGAAAGGGACTAAAATCGGACAAAAATAAAATGAAAAGTGACGGATGTCACAGCAGCAAAATCTATACACAGGAACAAACGGAAACAGATAGTTAGTCCGTAATAAACGCGCAAATGAAGAAGCTAAGAAAAACGGCACATAGTCTTAAATAGCATCTGGGAAACCACACATAAGCATCCAAAATAACCTATAACATTCAAGCAACATATAACGCAGCAAACGTTCCACATACACAAATAGTTACTAATGGGTTGGCAAGCACGATGCGGCGGGTACACAACCTTTAATATAACGCTACTATACACAATCTAAAAGACATGTTATAAGATGCTAGTTGCACTCTAAAGCATTTAAGAAGTCGTTAATATTCTCTAAAGATTTTGGTTTAATAAGAATAGGGGACCAAATCCCGGCTTAGTGATATGATAGTTATGAATGTGAAATATTTATGTTGTAAACTATGTCGTCAAGGCGAATAGGCACACTTACAATAGCCAGAATGGCATGTAAAAAATAAAATAAAAAAATCAATCACTTTATTCATCTATGCTTTTGTGATTGCACGACTTGTACATTATCACACAATTTGGTTGAACAAAACTTACATTAAGATGTATCTAATAAAATATATAAAGTTTCAAGGCTTAAACTTTGATGGTTAGCCTTCCAACATCAAACAAAAACCACATTTAAATCATATAAAAGTTGAACTTCTGACTAAATCAATGAACCAGCCGCTAATGCTAATGATAGAGTTTATGAGTTGCATTATTATTTTGTACAATAGCTATTTAAGGTGATACATAAGGGTATAAATGGAACAAAGAGGGTAAAAATTTGAAAATTACACTTAAGGCTTTTGAGATGCCATCTAACTTTGACATTTGGACATTTTTGCCCATTGCTCCCCCTTTATAATGTAGTATAGAAAATTTCTAGGGCGGACATACATTAATTGTAAAGCACATCAAAGGTCATAAATTGGCACACTACATGCATTCTATGTTCACACGGGATATCAATATACATAACGCATTAAAACAATCAACTACAAAAAACAAAGTTACTGGTGGAGACTAATACGACATCGCTCTAACTAAGTTTAGGCCAAAATACTAAGCAACAAAACCCCTGATCACACAATTGACATATGTTAACTAACTAAACGAAACAGGTGTTATTGTTCGTGCGTTTATTAACTAAACAACTCGGCTTCAATCCATGAAAGAGCAGAAATAAAAAAGAAAGGAAAAGGAAACTTGGGGCAGACCTGAAACAAATATATATGATACACATAATGGGTTATATGCAATCTTTACCAATCCTACTGTTACATGAGAAAACCTACATCTCCAACTTGTCGAGTATAATCACCAGCACCAGCTAAAGTAATACGTGATATCAATTAAAAAGTAGCTAATTTCCATCTTGTTAGCAATAAAGGGAACTCTGCTGACTCATTGTTTCAGAAAGCATCTGATCGGTCAGCTTCGAAAATCAAGGTAAGATGTCAACAACGCCTAACAAAACAATCCGAAACAACCAAATGAACCCACCCCACCATATAAAAGTTTAATATGTGGATTGATTCGGTAATTTGTTGCTGATGGGTCAAGTGGGTAATGTAAAAATATGTGAGCATGAAAAGGACACATGAAGAATGTATCCCGATATGCATAAGTAACCCATTTCAAACCAACTCACTTCGACATACACCAAAAATTCAATTGTAAAGTTCCATTCATTTTTTTTTTTGCCCATAAATAAAGTCGATGTGACACCCTGCATTTTCAGGATATTACTTTTACTGACTCTAGTTAACTTTCATGTACATTCGTGACTAAACACCTAACTAGGGTTAGTTAAGAAGGTCTTTCGATATGTTGTGGGATAATAACATATGTTGGATGATATTAACGTACGTTATAACTAGGAAGGTTTTGTCTTGACACACACGAGTCATGTATCCCGAACGTTGGTGATTTGTCAAGCATACATAATCATATGATCTATTAGGTGATGATGAATGTGAATTAACATGCGTTTGTGAATTACATGTTTATGTGGATTACTGTTTTAATAGATAGTCAGTACGTAAACCCTACGAATTATGTGCATTCTGTAATTAACATGTTATGAGATGATAAAAACAATAGTTTTTACATAAGTTAGTATGAATAATATTATCGAGACTATTCTCGGGATTAAAACCGTATTAACGGGCCCGTTTATCAAAAAAAGGCCCATAAACCCGTAACCTTGGCCCATGGTCCAAAATCTAGTATATTATTGATAAAAAAAAAAAAAAGAAAGAAACCCTAGAGGCTCCTTTGCGCCGTCAAGACACCCACCATCACCTTCACTTTCAATCCTTCATCCATTTTCATCACTAATCCAAGTTATTTCGGGTGCTATCTTGAGGTTTTAAAGATTCTAGCATTTCGAGGTACATGTTTTATGTGTTATTTGATGAATATTGATGCTTGAAAAGTTGTAAAAACCTTAAAAACTATCTATATAAAAATCGCAAATAATAATTTTGTAAGGAGTTTTGATGTTTGTTGTGCATGTTGATGGGTATTGTTGTTAGTAATGGAAACTAGGGTTATTAGTACGTAAATACATAGATTTAAATGTGATAATATGGATTGAATTCTGTTAATATGAGTTATTTTATGATTATGGGTTAATAAGAATGATTAGGGTTCATGAGAAGCATGTTATTAGAATTCTGATTTTCTGACAGATTCATTGTGACGAATTGTAGGGCTGTTATAGGGTGATTAACATGTGTAATCTGATTGTTTTCTGATGCTAAAACATAACTTATGATGTTAGCTTTTCAAAAAGTCCAAAATCATGCGTTTTGGACTTGTTTTGATATGTATTCATGATTTTATAAGTTTAAAGGTCATATCAGATTTTCGAAATTTTAAATTGGGTCAACTTTAAACGGTCATAACTCAAGATTTACAAAGGGTTCAGTTATGAAATTTGGACAGTAGGTCAACATTGGAAAAACTTGGCTTTTCCAATTGGATTCACCTCGTTTGGGTGAATACACAATTTTTGGGAATTTTTCTACTAAACTGACCTGCTGTGAAAATTTTCTGGACATAGCTGTGTTGTATGAATTTTAATAATTTTTGTGTTTGGTTGTGAGACAAAAAAAAATATGGGTTATCAAATGAATCCCAATGAATATTCAGTAAAAATTTGGGAGTTTAATTCGTTCGTATTTTAAATAATTCATTTTTCACAGCGTACAATCTGCCCTGAAAAACAGATTGTGTAAGGGATGTTTACGTGACTATTTGGAGTCTTATATGGTATGTATTTGACATGAACTTGCATGAATACTTATATGAGATGTGTATGAGGTATAAAACTGATAATAATCAATATGATCACCAACGGGATACGTAGTACTTACTTGTGCATGTAAAGTCATTAGGTGTCACTACACGGTTTGAACTTTAAAAGTCTTGGACAAACGAGTTGTATGGTGTGTTGGTTATGCACATATACTCACCTAGTGACATTTGTAATAGGGAGTCGGTAGCTCATTTCTGTTTGAGGAATTTGGATTATTCACGTGCAACCTAAGGTGAGTTTCACTACTCTTTTCTCAAAAGCATGCGTCTCGGGTTGAGACAACGTACTTAACTTTTTCTAGTCCGGGTTGGGACTACTATTTTCTAGTCCGGTTTGGGACTACTTACACATTCCGGGTTGGGATGCTATGGATCCTTGTGTGGGTTGGTGTTTGACTCCTTGTGTGAGTCGGGTTTTGCTAGTTCGCAAAATGTGTCCTTGATGAACTAAACCAACTCTATCATCTGTAAGTCCTTCACATACCGAATGAGTTGCCGGGTTATGGCAAGCGGGTTATTAGTTGATAGCGCTATTAGGTCTTACAAACCTCACACCGGCTCGGGGAGTGCGGGAGTGAACTATAACTTAACAGATTTTATAATTGTTGATAGGAAATGATGTAAGGCATGCAGCTCACATTTGTGACTACACGTACATCAGCAGTTCGGTATATCGGTGTTAGTTATCATGAATGGGTTAGCTACCCTTGACATGCGATGAACTAGTGTTTACACGGTTCTTGGAACCAACTCAATTACTTGTTTACGTGGTTTTGGAAACCAGCGCACTTACAAATTCATTTACTTTACTTAGTGAACTCACCAACATTGTTTGTTGACCCACGATATACATGCTTTTGCAGGTAGTTAGCTTCCGGTGCCAGGATATGCAAGCACTGCACACTTCACTGCATTTGGGGTCTTGGGCATACACCTAAATTACATATTGTGCTTTACATTTTCTTTCATATGATTTTGATTTGGGCGCGTTGTTTTGCGCATGGTTTTAAAAGGTTTAAATTTGGTTTACGCTTCCGCAGCTTAACCTAACTTGGTTTTTGAAAACGAACTAAATGGTTTGGGCATTTAGAGTTCGTTCATATGACTTATGGCTATGGGATCCTGGTATGTCATGCGCCTCGCGGTATAAACCCCGCAGTGGAAATTTGAGGGTGTGACAGTCGAGGCTGCTGTAACATCGCAAAAATTTCCCCAAATTCTTTTCTACACTACCCCTAACACACAATTTATATATATATATATATATATATAAAGGATAATAATAATAATAATAATAATAATAATAATAATAACAATACATTTAGTTTTTAAAAAAAAATGAGGTTAAGAACACACAAAACACCAAAGCTTTATAGCCCAACAACATACCCCATCCTAAACCTTAAAAATTCAGAGCCCATGACAGAACCAGCCCAACATCAGAGCCCACACCTCTTGGATCCGGCCCACTGCCTTATAAAAAAAAAACAAGCTGAGGCCGGGGTTCGAACCCGAGTCCTCAGCCGGTTCAACCTTTCAACACCAACACACAAACCAGCTGACCTAGCCTTGATACTTGATTCAAATTGGACGCGTTAAAATTATATCTTAATTCTGAATCATCTCAGTTGACTTTCAAAGTCAACTGAGATCAATGACTTACCAAAATCACCACTGAAACTCGTAAATTGGTCTATGATTATCATCACAACGCGATTACCGGCCCTCATCGAGTCAGCATACTACCAATTAGCCATCAATTCTTACCAATTTTGTGTTTTTGACGTGTCAAACATTAACGACTCGGTCAACAATTTCCAAATCGAACACCAAGCCATTTCACTATAAATTGAACTCTCCTGGACTTCCTACAATCGCCGAACAACCTTTCCCAATCCCCAATTCTTCATAAAAATTCTCTGTTCCTGGCAGTTGATCGAGTTTGTTGACTTCGAGTGTTGACTGATCGAATCAGTATCGAAACGAGATTGTAAGTCTAATTTTGTTTGTGGGTTTCGTTAATCGGCATCTACACAGTATTTACCCTATGATTAATTAGATTAACATGGTGTAAATTGCTCGATTTCAAACCTAGGGCTCGAATGGGGAAGAACACGTTTTCATTGTTGGTATTTATTCTAAATAAACAGCAACCAAACACAACCACTGGTCTAGACCAGGTGGTTGTGTCTGGTGCCCGTCATACGAGCCACGCGGGTTCGATACCCGGCAGTGGCGAGTTGTTTTCTTCTTTTTTTGTTGTTTTATTTTAAAACAAACAAACATTAAATGTATATAATACATATAATTTTATAAATTCATTTTTAATTATTAAAACTCTTTTATAAATGCTAAACAAATTAGTTTAAACTAATATGATGAAAAAGTTTCACCCACAATTTTTAGATTTCAAAAATTAATTTATTTAATATATATAATAATTAAATCAATTTTATTCTATTATATTTATAAACTTCTATTAAAATATCTAAACAATCTTATAAATTTCCACAAAAATTATTCTGAGTTTATATAATGATAAACTTTTCTGAAATAATTTTTATTTCTGAAAAATCACTTATTTAATATTTTTAATCAATTTTTGCTAGTTTTAATCATAATTAAATCATAATAAATCCAATTTTTAATATTTTTGCACCAAAATTTTTTACAAATTATTTCTGAATATTTAGTACAGAAATATAATTTTTAAACTGATAATTCTTTAATTTTAGTATCTTTTTAAATATTAAAGTTAAAGTTTGACAATTTGTAATAAATAGATTTAATAATCTATTTTAAAGAAAATAATTTTGTAAAAATTATTTTTATACTTTAAACACATTATTGTGACCATCTTAAATTTAAATTTCATAAAAAGATTTTTGATTATTTATTTACTAATATTCTCTCAATTATCAAACATTTTTTATATTAATCAAATAAGCATTTATCCCCAATTCGAAGCCCTAGAACATATACATTTGTAGACTAGATAGACTTAGACATATTTATTACTTTATTATAGGGTGATACTTTACACATTTGGGCAACACCACTATTCTATTTTTCAAGAGATAACATTTTGCTAAGGTGAGTTTTACATAGCCCCTTTTCTATTTATCACCATTTTTGGGGTGAAACATGTTACAACATTATTTATGCAATTCAATCATCAATGTGTCTATGTGTATTTCTATGTTGCATTATGTTTTGAACATGACTAGGGTAAGCACAATTCTAGCATAAACATTCATCAGCCAAACGGTATACATTGATAGATCTATTGGACTGACAATCCCACCCGGATACGTGCCTCCTACAAAGGTTGCGTGGGTGTTTGTTACTGCAATATAAACGAGTGAACCATGAGCGTATGGGATGTACCACAATACAACAGTCACAATGGTTGATTATGCACTCGATTTACTTCTAGTATGTTTTCACATATGGACTAGATTGCCATGACACATGAATTGCACAACAATTTTATTCGATTATCAAAACCTATGTAATTCTCACTAACTTTTGTTGACCCAAAATATTTTCAACTTAACATGTTTCAGGTTCTACTTGCTTGATGATTTAAGTTAATACTTGAAGATGCGTAGCTAGTATTTGTTGATTTGATGTACAAATTCATAGAACAAATGTATGTAATTTATTTAAATCATTTAATGGAATTTATGATTCACCATGAGCTACTGAACAATCATCAATACGTGACATCCCGATGTTTCCGCCATCGGTTGGGGTGTTACAGCTGCCATTCTCATCTTAAGCATCTCCCTTGAAACCACTAAGGTTTTACACTTGAAAGTAACTACCAATATTTTACAAAGTTTCTCCTGAGAAAGATCCCGTGTGCGATAGTGTTACTGACACATAAGGCTTCAGCGTGCCTTTCGCTAGTAGCTTCTGTTTTCTTTATATTTTTATTCTATATAACATACACAACGAATATCTATTCATGTTTGTTGCATACTTGCATCTCCTGAGATAAGTAAATTTTATTCCAGTTTTTATGAATACACATGTTGATGGATAAGAAATAAGCAAGATATGTAAATAGAGTAATGTATCTCATCACATTCCCTGGGTGGATACACCCTCGTTCTCATAATAGAAATAATTTTAATAGGCAATCGCCTTTAAGCCACCCCTTGGTCCCGATTGAAAGTAATCAATAACCTGCGCAAAATCTCCCTAAAAACGTAAGTAACATAAATTACAAGGACTTAACGACCAGCAAAGAAACCTCAAATGACCGAGGCTTCGGTGGAAAATAGACCAAGTGGCGGATGGCCAAACTCTAGCCGTTTGCCTTTGACAAACACCAATAGCGAGACAACAACCGGTCAGGTGATATATGTCCTCTTTGTCTAAAAATCCAACGACCACCACCCCCTTCTTTCTCTCTCCAAAAAACCTAGCCATCACCACTCCTCCCCCTCTCTGTCTTTCTAAAAACCCAGCCAACATGACCACAACTATATGGAAACTAATAAAGGCAACACATTCACACCATGACATTTAACATTCACAAAGAGACTGATAACCAATTACAACGTTTGACAATAATGAAGCCAGGAAACAACGTAAACGAAAAAGAAGACAGTAGCAAGATTTGATAACCCAATAAATCAACAAAACGTAACGTTTCCTACTTCAACCCTATCTCCAATTCAGCATCAATTTACAATCCTTAAGGTCATTACCAAAAAAAAACAAGACCTTACGAAAACAACACCATTGCAATAAATAAAGAAGGGAATAACTTGGAAAAAGACAACGAATGAAGAGATTTACACTCGCAGAGGCTGAATCAAGAGATTTACTTCCAAAGACAACTGAGTAAGATAAAGTAAGGGGAACATGGCATGACACGCGTTAGTGAGAAGCGGCCTAAAGAAAACTCTACATAAAGTGGTTGTACAAAGGAACTGAGACAACCAAACTTATGTTGTCCAAAAACAAGTTATTTAAATCTTCCTTAAAATAAAAATAATACAAAAAATGATGTATTGCAATTTGCAATCACCAACAACAAAAAATGATGTATTGCAATCACCATTAATGTGGTCTACTATGGAGGCCCGGAGGAGTATAAGTATTAGCCCATAGCTTGGGCCCAACGATTCCTATAGAAATGAGTCCAAAATAAATTTACCCAATAACTAGATATCTAACATAATCTTATAACAAAGTAGCTAGGTATATTTCACATTACCATGTGGCGATAAGAACCCCACTGAAACAAAATACAAAACAAAAGAAACCCAAACAGAACTACATTACTACACACTATAGAATATAGATCTACCATCACAACATACACGGGTAAAAACTAGAACAGGAGCCGTGCAAACTTTTATTCCGTGTTGTATATGCGTCACACAATTCTTTCAGTGATGTCCAGGAAGCTTCTCTTTGATCTTCTCCATCATCCCTTTCTTCTCACGGGTTTCACCGTAGCCCGCGCCACCGGTCGTCGTAG
Source organism: Ambrosia trifida (assembly GCA_028751855.1). Classification (NCBI taxonomy): domain Eukaryota; kingdom Viridiplantae; phylum Streptophyta; class Magnoliopsida; order Asterales; family Asteraceae; genus Ambrosia; species Ambrosia trifida. Next base: position 15,423,270 of record CM054122.1, read on the forward strand.
TCGTCTGGCTCTGATACTGCTCCTCTTGACTGTGACCACCGGGAAGCTTTTCTTTGATCTTTTGCATCATACCTTTCTTCTTCCTCCTTCCTCCTTGCCCATCATCCTCGGACTACACATTAATCGTTTAAAATGTAATATATTTTTAGACAAAAATATAAAATAGAAGCAACCTCTCTATCTTGTCATATCACCATGGGTGAAGCGTATACGGTGGCCCAGGGTGCCCGGGCCCTACCGTTTACTTGTTTAGTTTTTTCCTCAGTAAATGATATATTTACGTGTTTTCGTCTGAAAATTAGAGATATTAAAGACGGCCCCACCATTTAGTTTAGGTTTTTTTTTATGGCCCCACCTTTAAGTTTAGGACGTCTGAAAATTAGAGATATTAAAGACGGCCCCACCATTTAGTTTAGGTTTTTTTACGGCCCCACCTTTAAGTTTAGGTTTGTTTTTTTTTTCCCTTTCCTGTAGTGTAAATTTATGTATTTCCGTCTGAAAACTTTATCCATATCAAGGAGTCCGGCCCGATGATGCCCAAAAATAAAAATTCAAGCTCAACCGCTGCTAATCAATAAGGAAAAAGGCTGGTCTATTATGGGTGGAATATTTACTAGCTACGTTTGTTTGTTTATTAAAAAAAGAGCTATATCTATACTTACCGAGCTTGAGCTACCACTTCCCGAACGATGAAGAATGCCCGTTCCAGTGCCGGTACCTCCAAAACCGGCTCCAGTTCCAGTACCAATACCGGCCCCACCGCCCATAGGCGTGGCGGTGGGTTGATTCTGAAACGTATCAGTTGTTCCACCGAACCCAGACTCAGTACCCAAGCCTTGGTACCCAGTCTGCCCGGTGGAACGACCACCGGAGGTATAGTCGGTTCCTGTACCCAACTCTTGGTGACCAGTGGTACCATAAGTACCACCAGTCCCAGTCCCTCCTGTTCCGCCTAACCCTCCAGTACCCAACCCTTGGTGACCAGTGGTACCATAGGTACCACCGGTCCCAGTCCCTCCTGTTCCACCTAACCCTGTGGAACCATAATCACCCATTGTCCCACCCGTGGTGGAATGGACAGGGTTTCCATATTCATCAGTTTGGCGAATAGGGTTTCCGTACTCATCAGTACGGAGAACTTCCTGTTCGTACTGTCCACCGGTGGCTGAGTGAATTGGGTTTCCGTAGTCACCAGTGTGGCGACCTTCACGTCCGTACTGCTTATCTCCACCATATTCAGCCATTTTTTCAGTTGACAATGATTCAGAAAAGTACAACTATAACTGCAAAACGTACAATTGAATTGAGGAGTTGATGTTATCTGTTTGATTAATTTGATGAGATTGTAATGGTTTATATACGAGAAATTGTATGATGAAATAATGTATACGTGGTGAATAGAGATGCATGGCATGTGAGATAACCATACACGTGGCAGTACGTTAAGGTTTTGTAAAGCAAGCATTAAAAGCTGTTGAAGGAGAAGGACGCCACGTGTCATGTAGGTCGGTTGATGGTTTTTGTGATTACTGAATCATGTATATCTTTATCGAACAATCTATTTATTTACTAGCATAATCATCATCATCATACTCAGTTAATCCCACCTATAGCAAAGCTAAAGTAGGGTCTGAGTAGGGTAAGATGTAGACAGCCTTACCTCTACCCCTAAGAATAGAGAGACTGCTTCCAGTGAGACCCCGGCTCGATGTGGTTTGGTATCAAGCCTTGGATATAAGGCACAAAAACACTTAGCAATCGTGACAAACCCGATAGTGTATGTATCCCTTTGTCTTTTGGCTATCAACGCCACCACATGATGCATGATTAACCGTCCGTCGTTTTTAACGTTATTTTCACGAAATTAGTAAAATAACGTTAAAACTAGTGCAACTTTACTTTTGCCCCCCGAAGGCCACACATATATACATTATATGCGCAAACCGTAAGTGGGGCGTACTTATTTACTAGCATAAGTTTGTATAAAAAGAATGTTAAATTTTAACATGATTTAGTTTAGTTTAACAATAGTATAATCAGTAATCACCACCGTTTGGAAACAGAAAATTAATTTGTTTTACCGAATTTTGCATTTTTTATGTTAGGTTAAACATTTTATATTGTATTAAGTGTTATGTTATATCTTATAGAACATGATAAAATCATAATAAGAGTGCATTTCATTTCGAAGGTAACTAAAAAATAATTGTTATTTATCTTCTTCTTCAAAAATAACGATATAATCTCATGATATATTGTGTAGATAAGGTACATAGTCATTGTTAAGTCAGTGTCAGGTAACAAGCCACCGAATACTCTTTTAAGTCTCAAATAGAGTTGAATGGTATGTATACGTGCGTTGCGGTATAAAGAAGAGATTATAAGTAACTCTAACTCATTTTCGAACTAAATTCATGTGAAATATTATAGAGTAATTCGAATTTATACTATTGAATGAAAATGTATTATATGTGATATGATCCGACTTGTTTTAAAACAATATGCGACGTCATAATGTATAGACTACAATCGACCATACTCATTTCCGAACTAAATTTACGTTGAAATGTGTAGAAACTCAAATTTATACACTTGGATCAAAATGTATTACATTTGACCTGATTTGTTTCTAAACAAATTTATGTCAAAACGTACATGAAAAGAAAACATTTTATAATTAACCCAACTTGATACATGTACATAGAAATAAGAACGTAAGAAATTAGCTTTAAGGAAAGCCAAAACTTTAGAAAATTTGAGAGCGTCGAAGTGACATTTAGGGTTTTGATACACGGCGTGTAGCGGTAATTCCACTTCTATTTACCACTTTCTACATACAACAGGGGTTAGCACGGTTTCGGCCACATTGCTTCCAACACCTACAAATCAATGTCCATGGTTAATTTCGATTGCAAAAACTGACGCTAACTTGGGTTGTTGATGAATACGTAGTGTAACACCCCAACCGATGGCGGAAACATCGAGGTGTCACGTGAGAATGAGTATACAGTAGCACATGGTATTCAAGTTTTAATTTGAAATTTATTTAAAGTAAAAATATCCAAAATTGAAAATACATAATAAGTCTTGAATGAAATTCTAATACATCAAATAACCAAATAAAGCATAAACTTCAATTTGTCTTCTCATGCTAACACTCTAGTCTTCACGCATCATTATTTCCTGTTGAGTTGTAAAAATGGGGGGGGGGGGGGGGGAGGGGTCAACTAGAAGTTGGTGAGAAAACATAAGCCATGTCAAGCAATTAAGTTTAAGAATAAAAGTTTAGCAATTCATATGTCTATAGTAAGTTTAAGTCTACATGAATAAACATGAAGTGTTGAATGCACATAATCAAACCTCCGACTAGTTTAGGTCCATCCCGTCATCCACGGTTCACCTTAATATCATGTTGGAACGATAACAATCACCCGCGCTCCCCATAAAAGATGGTCAACGAATCTAGGTGGGATTGTCAATCCAATAGATCTATTATTAAGTATCGCCGGCTTGGCCATAGCTAATGATTATGTATGTTGAAGCGTAAGTCTAACTGTTGGTGTTGTCTAAATCATGAGGCATTAAAGTTAACAACTAGACATGTATGTAGAATTGCTTAAGTATAATGTTGCAAGTATAAAGAATTGCATAAACATGGTTACGTAAACTCACCTTAGCAAAGTATTAAGTCTCGAGAAAAGTATAAGTGTAGCCCCAAAGTTGCCAAGTATTACCCTATGTATAAGGTAATAAATAAGTCTAAGTCTTTATAGTCTACAAGTGTTTTCTAGGGTTTCGAATTGGGGATAAGTATTCGTTTGATTAATAAATAAAACGTTTAATAAATAAGAGAAATTTGATAAATAAATAAACAAAAGTCTTTTTGTAAATTTTAGATAAAAGATGGCCACATTATAAAGTTTTAAGTATGAAAATAATTTTTATAAAATTATTTTCTTAAAAATAGAATATTTAATCTATTTATTTCAAATTGTCAAAATATAACTTTAATATCAAAAAGTATTAAAATTAAAGAATTTTTATAGTAAAAATTGTATTTCTGTTCTAAATGGATAGAAATAATTTATATAAAATTTTGGTGCAAAAATATTGAAAAATGAATTTATTATGATTTATTTATGATTAAAACTAACAAAAATTGATTAAAAATATTAAATAAATGATTTTTCAGAAATAAAAATCATTTCAGAAATGTTTAATGTTATATAAACTCAGAATAGTTTTTGTGGAAATTTATATAATCGTTTTGATATTTTTATAGAATTTTATAAATAAAATAGAATAAACTTGAAATATTTATTATATATATTAAATAAATAATTTTTGGAAAACTAAAAATTGTATTTTAAACTTTTCTATTAGAATAACATAAAATAATTTTTGTAGAATTTATAAAAGAGTTTTAGTATTTTAAAACCAATTTTAAAAATATAGGTGAATATATATAAAGCTTAAATGGTAAAAAAAAATGTTTTGTTGATGCTGGGAATCGAACCCGGGTCTGGGACCGGTTCGCATTTTAATCACAAGCCTAGCCACCAACTGGGCTAGACCCTGAGAACGAATAAACCAGGTTTGGACTTAATTATATAGTATACGTGAAAACTGATTTATAGCCTTTATAAAAGAAAAGAATAGAAACCGTGAAAGGTGGGACTCCAACCCGTGTGCCCCGGTTAACAAACAGACAGACACAACCACTTGATCTAGATCAGTGGTTGTGTTTGGTTTGTTTTTGTTTTAAATAAATATACAAGTCTGCAGAGGTGTTCTTCCCCAATTCAAAACCATCGAGCCCTAACTTATGCAATAATCTGATTTACACAACAATAACCCAATTGATCATAGGGTTATTGTTGTGTAGTGGCCGATGAACATAACCCATCAAAAAAAAGAACTTACAAAGCTTAATTCGTGCTTATGGAATGGTCAACAGAAAAGTCAACACACGATCAAGAAGCCTTGAAAGATGATTTAAATCAGAAATTGGAGGTGAAGAGAGAGTAATCGGCGAGTAAAGCTTGCTGTGAAGTGTTCAATTTATAGTGTGAGGGCTCGGGTGAACGAATTGGTAAGTTTGACTCGATTAAAAACTATGACGCGTTAATTGAATATAATTGGGAATGTTTTGATGATGATTGGTCGTGTAATGGACGCGTACCAGTCAAACAAATCACCAATCATTCCATATCAAGGATCAAACGCGTTTGTATGGGTTAATTTTGGTTAATTGTTCTTCACAGTTGACTTTTCAAGTCAATTGTTAAGACCCAAATTCATTATATAATTAAAAGGTGTGAATACATTGACAGGAAAGTAGTGTAGCTCAGTTGGTTGTGTGGTGTGTGCACGTTGAACCGGCTATGGGCTCGGGTTCGAATCCCGGCCCAAGCCTTTAATTTTTTGATAATTATTTCAATAATAATAAGATGTTTTAAGTATATAGTATAGTATAAGGGGTCCAAATGCGTCACGAAATATTTTTAAAAGATGATAAATGATGAAACTTGACGTTTTATTAATAATAATCATAACGTACAAGAATTTTAATGCGAAATGTTACAGTCTCCCCTACTTTTAGGAACTTCGTCCCGAAGTTGGAGTTGGAGAGTCTGGTGGAAAAAGATGTGGGTATTTAGACTTCATCTGGTCCTTGCGTTCCCAAGTGAACTCTGGACCTCGTTTAGATTCCCAACGAACCTTAACGATCGGAATGCGGCTGCGCTTGAGTTTCTTGACTCCAGTATCTACGATCTCGACGGGTTTCTCGACAATGTGCATAGTTTCATCGATTTGCACATCATCAAGAGGGACATGGAGGTTCTCATCTGCTAAGCATTTCTTGATATTCGAAACATGAAAGGTTGGGTGAACATTGCTTAGCTCAGGTGGGAGATCAAGTTTGTAAGCCACTTTTCCAATTCTGTCAAGAACTTTGAATGGGCCTACGTATCGAGGAGCTAGTTTTCCCTTTCTACCGAAACGAATCACTCCTTTCCAAGGGGATACCTTAAGAAGTACAAGGTCCCCGACTTGAAATTCCAATGGCTTACGACGTTTATCAGCATAGCTCTTCTGACGACTTCTAGCCTTGAGAAGATTATCCTGAATGAGTTGGATTTTATCTGTGGTTTCCTGGATCAGTTCGGGTCCAGTGATCTGGGCTTCACCAACCTCAGTCCAACAGACAGGTGAACGACATTTACGACCATAGAGTGCCTCGAAAGGAGCCATGTTAATACTGGCATGATAACTGTTGTTGTATGAAAACTCGACCAAAGGAAGATGAGAATCCCATGCGCCACCAAAATCGATGACACATGCCCTGAGCATATCCTCAAGTGTCTGGATGGTCCGTTCAGTCTGACCATCTGTTTGAGGGTGATAAGCAGTACTCAGGTTCAACTTGGTACCCAAAGCATCTTGTAAAGAATCCCAAAAGTGAGAAGTGAAACGACCATCACGATCAGAAATAATGTCCAAAGGTATACCATGACGACATACGATTTCACTTACGTACATCTTTGCTAACCTTTCCACGGAATATTTCTCACGAATAGGTAAGAAATGGGCTGACTTGGTCAAACGGTCGACGATTACCCAAATGCTGTCAAAACCTTTGGGTGTACGAGGGAGTTTGGTGATGAAGTCCATTGTTATGCTCTCCCATTTCCATACAGGAATTTCTGGTTGTTCAAGAATACCAGATGGTTGTTGATGTTCAGCCTTAACCTTTGAACAAGTAAGGCATTTTGCAACGAAAAGCGCGATATCTTTCTTCATACCAGGCCACCAATACGAATAACGAAGATCTTGGTACATCTTGTCAGCTCCAGGATGAATAGAATAATGAGACTTATGAGCCTCGTTCATAAGGAAGGTACGAAGATCATCACGGTCAGGAATCCAAAGTCGGTTGAGAAAATAGAGTAAACCCTCAGGTTTGGTTTCAAGTTGAGTCTCAGCACCACAAGACATTTCGTCGTACATGTTACCTTGGGTGACTGAAGTATGTTGAGCCTGGAGGATATGATCCTGAAGATCTGTACGAACTCTCGCATAATGAAGTTTGATGCGCTCTTTACGACTGAGTGCGTCAGCCACAACATTCGCTTTGCCAGGATGGTAGCGAATTTCGCAATCATAGTCGTTAAGTAACTCAACCCAATGCCGTTGCCTCATGTTAAGATTTTTCTGGTCGAAGACATGTTGGAGACTTTTGTGGTCCGTGAAAACCACACATTTGGTTCCATAAAGATAGTGTCTCCAAATCTTAAGAGCAAAGACGACAGCGCCCAATTCAAGATCATGGGTGGTATAATTCTTTTCGTGGATCTTGAGTTGCCTAGACGCATAAGCAATAACCTTGCCTCGTTGCATGAGAACACAACCAAGACCTTGGTTTGATGCATCACAATAGACCACGAAGTCATCATTACCATCAGGTAGAGACAGGATAGGAGCTTCACAGAGTTTCAGCTTAAGAGTTTCAAATGCTTCCTCTTGCTTTGGTCCCCACTCATAAGGTTTACCCTTGTGAGTTAAGGCAGTGAGAGGAACAGCGATCTTAGAGAAGTTGGCAATGAATCGACGATAATAACCAGCCAAACCAAGGAAGGAACGAACTTCTGTTGGTGTTTTAGGAACACTCCAATCTTTAACAGCTTCGATCTTTGCGGGATCAACATGAATTCCGTTCATATCAATGACATGCCCCAAAAATTGAACTTCCTTAAGCCAAAATTCACATTTCGAGAACTTGGCATACAGTTGTTCTTTCTTTAGGAGAGCCAAAATTGAGTGAAGATGTTGTTCGTGATCAGACTTTGATTTTGAGTAAATCAAAATGTCATCGATGAAGACGATCACGAATTTGTCGAGGTAGGGTCTACAAACCCGATTCATTAAATCCATAAACACTGCGGGAGCGTTGGTCAATCCAAACGGCATGACCATGAATTCGTAATGACCATAACGTGTACGAAAGGCTGTCTTGGGAATATCTTCATCGTGGACTCTAAGCTGATGATAACCAGAACGAAGATCAATCTTCGAGAAGTGGGTTGCTCCTTGAAGTTGATCGAAAAGATCGTCAATCCTAGGCAAGGGATAACAATTCTTGATGGTGAGTTTGTTGAGTTCGCGATAGTCGATACACATCCTGAGAGATCCATCTTTCTTCTTAACGAACAAAACGGGGGCTCCCCATGGAGAAGAACTAGGGAGAATGAAACCTTTATCAGAAAGTTCCTGTAGTTGACTGGCAAGTTCTTGCATCTCAGAGGGTGCAAGACGATAAGGAGCTTTGGTGACAGGATTTGCACTAGGAACAAGATCGATCCTAAATTCCACTTGTCGAGCAGGAGGCAAACCAAGTAAATCCTCTGGGAAGACTTCGGGATAGTCCCGAATGATTGGGATGTCTTGGATATTTTTGCCCTTGTCTTTCTTTTCTATCACGTTAGCTAAGAAAGCTGTATACCCCTTTCGTAAGTATTTTTTGGCAGTAGTACAAGACATGAGTTTAAGCTCGCCACAAGGCTTTTCACCATAGATCTTCAAAATGTCACCAGATTCGAGAGGAATGCGAATGACTTTCTCAAAGCATAGAATTTCAGCACGATGGGTTGACAACCAATCCATGCTTACTATGACATCAAAGCTTCCAAGATGCATAGGAATGAGATCGATAGAGAAAGTATGTTCTTCGAGGTTCAACACACAGTTACGAATAATAGAATCGATCGAGATAGACTTCCCATTAGCTACCTCTACCACTAAAGGTTCCTCTAGGTTAGTTTGGGGTAAGTTAAGTAAGGGTTCAAACTTTAGTGATACAAATGACTTATCAGCACCCGAATCAAATAATATGGATGCATAGTGGTTATTAACGAGAAACGTACCATTAACCACCTCGTTGTTGTCGCGGGCCTAGTTAGCATTGAGATTGTAAGCGCGACCTCGAGCACCTTGGTTCTGGTTGCGGTTCTGGTTTTGGTTGCGGTTTTGGTTATGGTTATGGTTTCCAAGTCTAGGACAAGCATCCCTATAATGTTCCGTGCTTCCACATTCATAGCACTGGCCGCGAACAGGCCTACCATTTTGAGCATTAGGAGCTGGATTATTTCTGGCGGGGTTGTTTTGGGTGGCAGGGGTTTGGCAAGCATTGGTGTAGTGTCCATACCACTTGCAGTTATTACATTGGCGGCATGGTCTGTCAGCAAGATGGTGGTATTGACAAGTGTTGCAAAGAGGGTGGTTCCCGACATACGGTTTCTTGGCTGGGTTTTGTGCTGCAGGTGGGGTGGTAGCAACCATGTAGTTCCTAGCCTTGCGCTTCCTGTTGCTTGAGGTCTCAGGCTTGACCTCAATAGCGGGCTGAGGAGTGTCTTTTGCAGCAGTCTTCTTGGTGTTCTTGCGAAAGAGAGTACCGTTCTTCACATGGTTATCGGTGAGAGTAGCCGCCAGGCGTTTGGCTTCCTCCAAGGTGGTAGGATTCCTTCCCCATACCGTGTCCTGGATTTGCATAGGCAGACCACCGATATACTTCTCGATGGCTATAGGTAGGGGAGTAACTTTATGGGGCAACAACAAACTGAGCTCGTGAAAGCGGGTATTGTAAGCAAGGTTTTCCCAACTATCTTGAGCAAGGGTGTGGAACTTGTCTTCCAGTTTCTTAATCTCGTTGCGGGGACAGAACTCATCTTTCATAACCTCCTTGACTTGATCCCAGGTCATAGCAAGTGCAGCTTCAGTTCCTCGGGTGCGTTTTTTCCTCATTCCACCAAGTGAGTGCTCGTTTGTGAAGAACACTCATGGCGTAACGGACCTTAAAGTTATCGGGACACTCACTGTTAATGAAGGTATTCTCAATACCCTCGAACCATTGTAGCAGACCCGTAGCTCCTTCTTCTCCACTGAACTTAGGGGGATTACAGGTATTAAAGTGCTTAAGAGTGCAAGCTGGGAGACCATTCCCGTTTCCATTCTCGTTTCCATGGTGGTTTCCATTGCCGTTTCCGTTGCCGTTGCCGTTTTCGTTTATCTGGATGACTTGAGCCAATAAGTTAGAAACCAGAGTCGCGATCTGTTGCGCCATTTGTTGAGAAATGATCGCAGCCAGTTGAGCATCAACGCCATTGTTGTTGTTATTGTTGTTGTTGTGGTTAACGTCGTGGTTATGGTTATGGTTGTCGCCACCTTCTTCATGGTTCTCACCATTGCTATTGCGAGTGCTGCGACGTGGAGGCATGATCTGTAAGAGACACAATGAAATGAATGAGGTTATATAAGGAATGTAATAATTTATTCATTAATTAAAACGAATAAACGAAAACGTTGACTTATCAAAGATTCTAGATTCTAATAACATAATGAAGACATGCTTTAGCCTATGAGTGAACACTCATCCTGAGAATTCCCAGGTAGGCATCCGGGTCCCTCGTCTGATTAGGATATATGCGCAATGCCAGCCTAGACAAAAGACTCAGAATACAGGCGTTCACCCTTCCAGATTGCACGTGTCCGTTATTAAAATCTAGAACTTCGACGAGATCTCAAGGTGGTTCAGGCTAAACCTGAGGATTTTGTCATATTAATCTAATGGTGGATCAGGATTGCAGCAGACGAATAAGAGTAGTCACTTGTAAGGCTTAGGGTTGTATAAGGTATAGGATAGGGATAAGATTAGGGAAGCAATTAGGGTTACAAGTAAGAGAAGCAAGTACTGGTTAAATCCCTAAGGTTATAGTCTAGATTATTTTCTAATAACCTGATTCCCTATAACCAAGGTTCTGATACCAATCTGTAACACCCCAACCGATGGCGGAGACATCGAGGTGTCACGTGAGAATGAGTATACAGTAGCACATGGTATTCAAGTTTTAATTTGAAATTTATTTAAAGTAAAAATATCCAAAATTGAAAATACATAATAAGTCTTGAATGAAATTCTAATACATCAAATAACCAAATAAAGCATAAACTTCAATTTGTCTTCTCATGCTAACACTCTAGTCTTCACGCATCATTATTTCCTGTTGAGTTGTAAAAATAGGGGGGGTCAACTAGAAGTTGGTGAGAATACATAAGCCATGTCAAGCAATTAAGTTTAAGAATAAAAGTTTAGCAATTCATATGTCTATAGTAAGTTTAAGTCTACATGAATAAACATGAAGTGTTGAATGCACATAATCAAACCTCCGACTAGTTTAGGTCCATCCCGTCATCCACGGTTCACCTTAATATCATGTTGGAACGATAACAATCACCCGCGCTCCCCATAAAAGATGGTCAACGAATCTAGGTGGGATTGTCAATCCAATAGATCTATTATTGAGTATCGCCGGCTTGGCCATAGCTAATGATTATGTATGTTGAAGCGTAAGTCTAACTGTTGTTGTTGTCTAAATCATGAGGCATTAAAGTTTACAACTAGACATGTATGTAGAATTGCTTAAGTATAATGTTGCAAGTATAAAGAATTGCATAAACATGGTTACGTAAACTCACCTTAGCAAAGTATTAAGTCTCGAGAAAAGTATAAGTGTATCCCCAAAGTTGCCAAGTATTACCCTATGTATAAGGTAACAAATAAGTCTAAGTCTTTCTAGTCTACAAGTGTTTTCTAGGGTTTCGAATTGGTGATAAGTATTCGTTTGATTAATAAATAAAACGTTTAATAAATAAGAGAAATTTGATAAATAAATAAACAAAAGTTTTTTTTGTAAATTTTAGATAAAAGATGGCCACATTATAAGGTTTTAAGTATGAAAATAATTTTTATAAAATTATTTTCTTAAAAATAGAATATTTAATCTATTTATTTCAAATTGTCAAAATATAACTTTAATATCTAAAAGTATTAAAATTAAAGAATTTTTATAGTAAAAATTGTATTTCTGTTCTAAATGGATAGAAATAATTTATATAAAATTTTGGTGCAAAAATATTGAAAAATGAATTTATTATGATTTATTGATGATTAAAACTAACAAAAATTGATTAAAAATATTAAATAAATGATTTTTCAGAAATAAAAATCATTTCAGAAATGTTTAATGTTATATAAACTCAGAATAGTTTTTGTGGAAATTTATATAATCGTTTTGATATTTTTATAGAATTTTATAAATAAAATAGAATAAACTTGAAATATTTATTATATATATTAAATAAATAATTTTTGGAAAACTAAAAATTGTATGTTAAACTTTTCTATTAGAATAACATAAAATAATTTTTGTAGAATTTATAAAATAGTTTTAGTATTTTAAAACCAATTTTAAAAATATAGGTGAATATATATAAAGCTTAAATGGTAAAAAAAAATGTTTTGTTGATGCTGGGAATCGAACCCGGGTCTGGGACCGGTTCACGTTTTAATCACAAGCCTAGCCACCAATTGGGCTAGACCCTGAGAACGAATAAACCAGGTTTGGACTTAATTATATAGTATACGTGAAAACTGATTTATAACCTTTATCAAAGAAAAGAATAGAAACCGTGAAAGGTGGGACTCGAACCCGTGTGCCCCGGTTAACAAACAGACAGACACAACCACTTGATTTAGATCAGTGGTTGTGTTTGGTTTGTTTTTGTTTTAAATAAATATACAAGTCTGCAGAGGTGTTCTTCCCCAATTCAAAACCATCGAGCCCTAACTTATGCAATAATCTGATTTACACAACAATAACCCAATTGATCATAGGGTTATTGTTGTGTAGTGGCCGATGAACATAACCCATCAAAAAAAAAAGAACTTACAAAGCTTAATTCGTGCTTATGGAATGGTCAACAGAAAAGTCAACACACGATCAAGAAGCCTTGAAAGATGATTTAAAACAGAAATTGGAGGTGAAGAGAGAGTAATCGGCGAGTAAAGCTTGCTGTGAAGTGTTCAATTTATAGTGTGAGGGTTCGGGTGAACGAATTGGTAAGTTTGACTCGATTAAAAACTATGCCGCGTTAATTGAATATAATTGGGAATGTTTTGATGATGATTGGTCGTGTAATGGTCGCGTACCAGTCAAACAAATCACCAATCATTCCATATCAAGGATCAAACGCGTTTGTATGGGTTAATTTTGGTTAATTGTTCTTCACAGTTGACTTTTCAAGTCAACTGTTAAGACCCAAATTCATTATATAATTAAAAGGTGTGAATACATTGACAGGAAAGTAGTGTAGCTCAGTTGGTTGTGTGGTGTGTGCACGTTGAACCGGCTATGGGCTCGGGTTCGAATCCCGGCCCAAGCCTTTAATTTTTTGATAATTATTTCAATAATAATAAGATGTTATAAGTATATAGTATAGTATAAGGGGTCCAAATGCGTCACGAAATATTTTTAAAAGACGATAAATGATGAAACTTGACGTTTTATTAATAATAATCGTAACGTACAAGAATTTTAATGCGAAATGTTACACGTAGGAGTTGTTGTGTGCGCGGTGGGGGTCTTGGAAAGTTGACACATGCCGATTATTTGTGTACGTGTGTTATCTATGCACTACACACATGTTTAGATTATTGATAAAGAGATGGATAGGTGGTGTGCAGAAATAATGAAATAAACGAACCGAAACCCATTTTTTTTCTTCAACCCCTGTTAGGACAAAAAGGATTGGTGAAACCACTTTTGCAAACCTTAGTCTAATTCACTTTCTGTCAAAATACTCTAAGTATGGAACTGCTGAAGACAAGGAATCAAACTGCTGAAGAAGAGATTCAGAAGTACTGAAGAAGAAGTCATCAGAAGTTCTGAAGTTCAAACCAGACACTTCAACTGAAGAACTGCTGAAGACAAACTACTCATCAGTAGTTTGTCATTCATCAGTACTTAAAGAAGATCTTTTCCACCGCCCTTGTATATCAGTAGTTTAATACTTTAGTATTTCTTTTTGCTTTATGTACAAGTTCCAAGACTGCAACTTGTTGCAACTTGTTTCTGAACTTGCTTTTTGGCAAGGTTCATGTATTTGTAAAGTCTATAAATAGAAGGATTCATCCTTCTGTTTTAGACATTGATTTTAATACAAGAAATCCTTCAACACTTATTATTGTTATTTCCATTTCGTGTTTACTGAGAATCTGTCAAAGTATTTCATTCTCATTTAATACTTAGATTCTCAATAAACACTTCTCATTTATTGTTCTTGATTCCAGGGGGAGTAATAACTCCTGTTGACAAAGTGTAGCTATAAACTTATAAACATTCCGCTGTGCTAACACTCACAAAGAACTTGCTAAACACTTAAGTGTCTACTAGCAAGTTCAATCTAAAAGAGCAGCTTAAGTACTAATCCAACAATTGGTATCAGAGCACTGGTTTATCTGATCACATATCAATCTAACAAATTGAGAATCAGACACAGGCTCTTGTTGATATTCAATAAAGGATTATAAGCTCACTTTTTTTTTTCAACATCCATCACTTTAAGAGATATTTGACAAATCAATACTCTTTAAAATGGATCCTCATAATACTGGTTCTGCCACTAAACCTGTCATGCTTGTAAGAAATGAATATAACATATGGCAAAAGAGAATGGCACATACCTTGTCACAAACCAACACAGGTTGTTGGAGATCTGTGATATATGGTCCTCATAAACCAGTAAACATAAATCTTGAAACTAAGGAAGAGATTCCAAAAGAACCAAAAGACTATACTGATGATGATTTCCTAAAACTTGAGCTTGATGCAAAAGCTTTTTCTATGTTGGCAATGGCACTCCCAAATGAAATCCATTCTGGCCTATTACATTGTGATAGTGCCAAAGAGCTTTGGGACTGCCTAAAAGAACAGTTTGGAGGAACTGAAGAGGTGATTGCCAACACCAGAGAAATCTTGGCTCAACAATATGAAACTTTTTCTCACATTAATGGCGAAACTTTAACTCAGCAATTTGAAAGATTTTCCTCATTAATATCTGAGCTAAAGCTAAATGGTCAGACCTATACAACTGTATATATGCTTCATAGATTTTTAAGGTCTTTACCTGATAAATGGGAAACATACTCAATAGTCTTAAGATCTTCACCAGATTTTAGTTCCCTCACTCTTACAAAACTTCATGGGAGATTACTTACTTTTGAGAGAGAAATTGATCAAAAGAAAAAGTTACAAAACTCTGGTAAAACTGCTGATGACTATCTACCTGGTAGTACAGCACTATTGGGACAAGACTCACCAACTTGTTCAAATAGTTTTGGATCTTTTGACCACATTGACATAACTGCTGGGATCTCATCTGAAAGATCATTCCCAGGTTATGACAATAATGACTTTGGTCAAACTGCTGATAACATGTGTTTTATCATGAATGACTTAAATAGTTTCAGCAGTGATGACCTTGAAGAAATGGATATTTTGCACCAACTGGCCATGTTAAGTTTAAAAACAAATAAATTTTACAAAAGGTCAGGAAGGAAGTTTCCAGGACCTAACAGTTCTACAAAAATTGGTTTTGACAAATCTAAACTTAGATGTCATAAGTGTCAAAAGTTGGGACACTTTGCTAGAGAATGTAGAAGCTCTGGCTTTAACCAAACTCAGTCTGGAAACAATTTTAACCCCAATTATAACAGGAATAATGGAACTCAAGGGAGTGCACATTTTGTACAAGCACAAGCTCCACAACACCAATATGTGCCACAAGTACAATATGTACAGATGCCTGCTCAACAGATGTAGAGCCAACAATCAATCCCTCCCTTTCCAGCTGCTCAACAACCTACACAGCAACAACAACCCTCTCAACAAAGTTTATTTACCTCAGGGTATGTTGACTGGAGCAGTCTTCCTTTTGACACCACAGAGTGCAATCCTGATGCAGACAACAAAATGTTTGACATCAACTGGGGAGAGCCTGACAATGGCAGAAAGAACTTTGCCTTGATGGCATTTGAGGGATGCTCCTCAAAATCTGCCTTGTCTCAGGTATCAAAAGAATCTTTGACAAAACTATGTTCAAATTCATGCAAAGAATCTTTTGCTCTCATAAGAGAGACAAATGTGCACTTACAAGGAAAAGCCAATGATTCTGAGAGAAAACTCACTCAGATAAAATGTGATTTAGAAAGAAAACTTTCTGCAAAAACAAAAGAAGTTTCTAAATTGACTAACTCTGCTATTGAAACCCAAGCACAAATCAAAATAATGATTAATGACCTAGGAAATGTCAGACAAGAGCTTGCTGACACCAAGGTCACATGTGAAAAATGGGTGGAATCTTGTAAGGGGTACCAACTATTGCTAAACAAACAAAGTGCTTCAAATGTTAGGTTTGGCATAGGGTACAATCACACTGAAACACCAACAGATTTCTCTCCCAAAACTACTGAAGATGGGAGAAAAATTGTTTCAGGTGAAACTTCTGAAGAGGAAGAATGCACATCTTTCCATGAAAACTTTCTAAAATCACACAAAGAAAGTTCTTCAGAAGTATTGATTAAATCTGACTTTAAGTCATCAGCAGTTTCAACTACATCAGGAGTTGAGAACCTGAAAACTACTGATGACCTAAAACCAATCAAAACTGTCAGAGATTTGTCTTTGAAAGAAAAGACAAAAGAATGTGAAATTTGTGGTCTGTTCAACCACAAAACAGAATTTTGCAGATATAGAAAGGGCATTCAGTTTAATAAGAAAAATCAACAACTGGTTGTGGGGGAACAAATCAAAAATGATTATGCAAAAACCTTTTCTCCCAAGAAACAACAACCAGCAAAAACCCTTTCTCAGAAAAAGACAAAATCTCAACAAAAGTCTTTTTCTCAAAATTCTCTTTCAGTAGTTAGACCTAAACCATCAGCAGTTTCACAAACTGCTGAGATTAAAGATCTTATGAACATGGTACAACTACTGATGACCAAAGTTGATGGTGGTCCTCAAAAGGATACCACCATTGTGCTTAATGCAAAATCCATTGCCAAAAAGACATGGATTTCTAAACTTGGTCAAGAACAAACTGTAAATGTTCTCAAGAGCAAACCCAAAGCCAAACTGGCTTGGGTTCCTAAATCTAACTAATTTGCTATATTGTGCAGAGAGTTTCCAGAGGCTTGAATAGCATTTGGTATGTAGACAGTGGAGGCTCAATGCACATGACAGGATGCAGATACCTGATAAACAATTTTATCAGTCAAAGAGATGGATCTGTGTCCTTTGGGAACAATGCTAAGGGATATGGGCTAGGACATGGCAATGTTTCCTCTGGCAAAATACAGTTTGACAAGGTCAATCTGGTTGAAAACCTTGAGTACAACTTGCTAAGTGTGTCACAAATGTGTGATAAAGGATATTCTTCCTTTTTCACAAAGACAGCATGCAAGATCATATCACCAGAAGGCCAGAAGTTGATAGAGAAGATCATTGAAGATCATACTTTGTTAATTGCCAAAAGATGTGGCAATGTCTATGCAGTGGACATTGAAAAAGACAAAGTACTGAACAACACTGCCTGTTTCTTCTCAAGGGCATCAACTTCAGAAACTGATCTCTGGCACAGGAGACTTGGCCATGTGAACTTTAAAACCATAAATAAAGTCACAAAAATGGGCTTGGTCAGAGGTCTACCCTTAAAAGTATACCAGTGTCAAGAACACTGTGTATCCTGTTTAAAGGGTAAACAGCATAAGTCCTCCTATAAGTCTATTGAAGAATCAAAAACAACTGCATGTCTTCAACTACTCCATATGGACTTATTTGGGCCTGTAAAAATCATGAGCCTTGGTAAAAAGAAGTACTGCTTAGTCATCATTGATGACTACTCAAGATTTACATGGGTACTCTTCTTATTTTCCAAGGATGAGGCTGCTGAAATCATCAAGTTCTTCATTCTACAAGTAGAGAAGCAATACTCTCTACCTGTCAAAACCATTAGAAGTGATAATGGGACAGAGTTCAGGAACAAAACTCTGAATGACTTCTGTTTGTCTAAAGGGATTATTAGACAATTCAGTGTTGCCAGAACTCCTGAACAAAATGGTGTGGTAGAAAGGAAGAACCGAACTTTAATAGAAGGAGCAAGAACAATGTTAGCTGATTCTGGCCTACCTTTATACTTCTGGGCAGAAGCAGTTAACACATCATGTTATGTTCAAAATAGAGTTCTTGTTGTCAAGAGACATTCAAAGACTGCCTATGAAGTTCTTCATGGCATGAAGCCCCTTATCTCCTTTTTCAGGGCTTTTGGATGTCAATGCTTCATCTTGAACATCAAGGAATCTATTTCAAAGTTTGCTGCCAAAGTTGACTCAGGTTACTTTCTTGGTTATTCCTCAACTAGAAAAGCCTACAAGGTTTTTAACTCAAAAACCAGGATAGTAGAAGAAACACTGAATGTCAAGTTCAATGAGTCAAAACACACTCTCATTCCAGCACATCCTGCTGAACTCTTTGACCTTGATAACTTTCATTTTGAACCTGAAAAGACTGTCACTTCATCCAAACCTACTTATTATGGTGATCAAAGGTTTGATGATGAGGATCCAGCACCATGGACTCCTCAAACAGTCATTAAGTCAACTTCAAAACCATCAGAAGTTTCACAAACTTCTGATTCAACAAATACTGAAGGCCAAACTCAAACATCTGCCTCAGCACCTGCAACTACTGAAGACACTGAAACTGCTGAACCAGATATAATAGACCTCAGTAGTTTGTTTGAAGAACATGAGCCACCAACACCTGTCAGTGGTTTATAACAACTGATCGAACACAAAGATCATCCACTTGATCAAATCATGGGTGATATTGCATCAGGTGTTCTTACAAGAAACCAGCTTTCCAACTTTTGTCTATTCTCAGCATTTATTTCACAGTTGGAACCAAAGAAGTACCAGGAAGCCCTCAAAGATAACAATTGGGTGCAGGCAATGCAAGATGAATTGCTTCAATTCAACAAGCAACAGGTATGGGAAATCTGTCCCTTACCACCAAACAAGCAACCAATTGGGACAAGATGGGTTTTCAGGAACAAACAAGATGAAGCTGGTATGATAATAAAGAACAAGGCAAGACTGGTAGTACAAGGTTACTCACAAGAAGAAGGAATTGACTATGATGAAACCTTTGCTCCAGTTGCAAGGCTTGAGGCCATCAGGTTATTTCTGGCCTATGCCATTTCCAACAAAATAAAAGTTTATCAAATGGATGTCAAAAGTGCATTTTTGTATGGAAAGATAAAAGAGGAAGTGTATGTTTGTCAGCCACCTGGGTTTGAGGATCCTTCTCATCCTGAGTGGGTGTACAAACTAGACAAAGCTCTTTATGGGCTCAAACAGGCTCCAAGAGCCTGGTATGATACACTTTCAACCTTTTTACTCAAAAATAACTTCACAAGAGGTGCCATTGATAAAACACTTTTCATAAAACATGTTGGAAATCATATCTTACTTGTTCAAATATATGTTGATGACATCATTTTTGGTTCAACAAACACAAAATGGTGTGATGAATTTAAGAAACTCATGCAATCAAAATTTGAGATGAGTACAATGGGGGAACTGCAGTACTTTTTGGGACTGCGGATTAAACAACAAACAAATGGAACTTTTATACATCAATCAAAATATGTTAAAGAATTATTAAACAAATTTTCTTTACAAAACTGTAAATCATGTTCCACCCCCATGACACCAACCACACAAGTTGAACCAGATGATCAAGGAAAACAGGTTGATCAAACCATGTACAGATGTATGATAGGTTCCCTTTTATATCTAACTGCTTCTAGACCAGATATTATGTTTTCAACATGTGTCTGTGCTAGATATCAATCAGCTCCTAGGGAATCTCACCTTATTGCAGTCAAAAGAATTTTCAGATATCTGAAAGGAACTCCCACACTTGGAATTTGGTATCCTGCTTCAAGCAATACCAAGTTATCAGCTTTTTCAGATAGTGACTATGCAGGGTGTAAAATGTCAAGAAAATCAACATCTGGTGGTTGTCAATTCTTGGGAAACTGTCTAGTGTCCTGGCAATCAAAGAAGCAAACATCTGTTGCAACTTCAACTGCTGAAGCTGAATACATTGCAGCTGCAAGTTGTACATCACAGATACAATGGCTCCAATATCAACTTCTTGATTATGGAATCAAAGAGACCAAGACACCATTGCTTGTAGACAGCAAATCTGCCATTAGCATCATTCAAAATCCTGTTCAGTTTTCAAAAACTAAACACATTGAGATCAGGTATCATTTCATAAGAGATTGCTATGAAAAAGGCAAGATTGAAGTGAAACATGTAGCAACAGCTAATCAAATAGCTGACATTTTCACTAAACCCCTTGACACATCAACATTTCAGAAGTTAGTATCCATGCTAGGGATGCTAAATTTGTAAGTGTTTCTATTTATTTTTTTATTTTTATTTTTTTCCCTTACATCTGTTTTCAAAACACTTGAAAAACTTCTGAAAAGAGAGAAACTACTGATGAACAAAACATCAGTATGGGGATAATTTCTGAAAAGTGAATAACTTCTGATAAAATAAACTTCAGAAGTTATGAATAAAAGTATTTATAAGGTATTTCTCATCAGCTGTTAAAACTACTGAAGAGGAAATGGGAACTACTGATGAAGATAATCCTTCATCAGCAGTTTAGTCAAAAAGGGCAAATCTGACTTTTCCCATCATCAGAAGTTTGACCTAGTCGGTTTAAAACTTCTGATAAAGAGATTTTTAACCTAGGCGGTTTAAAAACTTCTAATAAAGAAGATCCAAGTGGTTAAAAACTTCTGATAAATATCTTTTTTCAACACTTATCCTTTCAAACACAAAAATTCCCTCCTTCTCTCTCAAGAAAGCTCTCAAACCCCTGAACCTGCAACACAAAATCACTGTTCGATTCATCAACACACACAAACCACATGGCTTTAGTTCTCAAACAGGGACACAATCTCAGATCCTACTTAGAAAAACAAGAAGGCTGGTCCCAATACGATGAGATCATTGATCTCGTCGTCAAATCCCAATATTTCACCGCTCTCACCATAGACCCACCAATTCATCCTGAAACTCTAAATGAGTTCTGGGCTAATGCTGAGACAGTGATGGTGGATGATGAAGTTATCTCCCTCAACTCAACAATCAGAGGAAGACAAATGGCTATTACACCGGCCATACTTACAGTCAGACTGGGGTTGAATGATGTGAATGCCCCTGAGAAGTTTGACAACTCTGCCATCCACCTAACCATGACTGAGTGTGGTTATCAAGGTACTCTCTCACAAGCTACAATCTTAAAAAAGTATTTTGAACCAAAATATAAGCTTTTGTTTCATTATATTATTATGTGCTTGAGTCCTAAAACTGGGTCTTATGACCAGATGCCCTCAACCTTTCAGCCAATATTTCATTCCATTGTGAATGAAACAAATTTTAGGGCATCAAAACTTTTCTTTAATGAGTTGGTGTTACATCACAATAACACTAAGAAAAAGTTTTTGTTATATCTAAGGTTCATTATGCAGTGCATAATATCTGAACTGGGTAATGAGGTGCTTGTGGGTAAAATTGAAATTTTAAAACCCTTAACCTCACAAGCATACTCAAGGCACAACAAACAGGCTGCCTGGCCAGAAGATGACCAAGGGGAACAAGCACCAGTCCCCATGGAACCCTCATCTTCCAAACCTACTCCACCAAAGGCCAAGAAACCCAAGATAACAAAACAAAAACCCACCAAACCTAAAAGAAAAGCTGTTCAGGAGGTTGAGATGCCTGAACAGACTACTGTGCAGTCTGCACTTCTTAAAGATGTGACTGAAACATCCTCTCAGTCTCATCCATCTCAAACCCCACCAAGAGCACCAATAACTATCCTTTTCAAAAGAAAAAGACTTAGAAAAACTATTCCAATAGATTCTTCTTTTGAAACTGCTGAACCCACTGCCCAAACTACTGAACCAGCACCCCAAATTTCTGAACCAGACATAGAAATAGCCAAACTTCTCTCCGGGCTAAAAGAGAAAGTCCCATCAACACATGTCAGTCCCCATCAAACACATCAAACAGGGGACATAGACTCAGACAGTGACATGGATGTGGACACTCATAGCCCCAACCAAATAGATGAGGATGAACCAGGGTCTCTAAGCCCAAACTTAGAAACCTTTGGTACTTTTGAGGCTGCTACTACTCATTTACCACCCAGTGGTGGACCTGAGGACAGAAGTAAAACAGCTAAGACCTCAACTGTGGCAACTACTGATGAAGGCTTAATGCCTGAGGTAGGAAATCCTCTGTACCAAGAACAAGAGGTACATGAGACAACTGAGTTGGGCTCAGCTCATGATGTAACTGATACAGTCCTCATTGAGGATGTAATCAGGGATTCAGATGATTCCATTAATTTGGATGATGTTTCAACACTCAAAACTACTGAATTGACGGCTGTAAGTGAAGGTCCTGCACCTGGTGTCTCTAAGCTCAAGAAGCTAGTCACACCATCTCAGGTTAAAGCCCACTCAATCCATGATTCCCCTAGAGTGGCATCTCCTGTACAACAAGGAGATCAACCAAAAACACACCCCTCACTACAAATGCCTACCCAATTCCCTAGGCAACCTAGCATAGACCTGAACCAACTATGCAGCCCAGATGGTCCCTTGTATCACTTGATGAATACCCTCATCAAAAATCACATCCAAACATACACAGCTGACTTGGAGCTGTCCATGAAGAACCAATTTGGAGTGATACAGACGAAGATGAATGATCTGTCCAAAAAGATTGATCACAACAGCAAACAGATTGCTCATCTTCAAGGTCATTTCTCCCAAGCTTCAACTTCCAAAGGTGATAAAGCCAAAAAGGGGGAGAAAATCAAGGTACCTATGGATACACTTGAAGCCAGAAGAAAGGCAAGAGTGGCTATCCTAGCTAGAGATCAACAAGATCAGGCCAGAAAAGAGAAACTGGCACAACAGTTTGGTGTCTCTATTCAAGAAATGGAAGATGCTGAAAAGGCTGATGAAACCCAAGGGCATAATGAAGAAACCTCTGATGGCCAAAGTTCTAATGAAGAATCAGAAAGTACTGAAGACAATCCTTCAATAGTTGACAAACCTTCAGAAGTTGTCAAGCCATCAGAAGTTAACACTTCCAAGACTCAAACTGCTGATCCTTCCAGAACAACTGCTCCTACTCAACCAACATCTGCTCCTATCAGGCCTACTACAACAGTTACAACAATGACTGTACTAAACCCTTCTCCAATCTCTCAATCAGCTGAATTACTAGAGAAGAGTTTAGTTGCAGCCCAAAAGAAGGCCAGAGAAGATCTGATCTAGAAAATCTGGAAGAAAGGGATGACTTAGACCTGAGCCATGAAGAAAAACTTCAGGCTTATGAAGCTGAACTACAAAGGCAGGCTAGCCTTGATGAGATTGCTGAACAAGACAAAAGACATCAACTGATGTCTTACATTATGAAGAACAGCAAAGTCAAAGCCCATACATTGAAGAGACTCTTTGTGGAAGAGCTGACAAGAAGAGCTCAACTTGTTGCAGATAAACTTGCAACAGGTAAAGACACAAAGGCCAAGAGAGCTCAGATGATAGAAGAACTGGTAGCCAATGGTTATGGTTCAAAAGCCTCAGTGTCCAAGTGGAAAGAAGAAAGATTGGTGGACACATACAGAAAATACAAGGCTGCAAGGGCTGCTAATCCAGAGAAGTTTCAAACTACTGAACCTTCAACTTCAGTAGTTAGAACTTCTGGTGTTCAAAGAAGACAGAGGAAAATGTAAAGACTGATTTCAGAATGGTACTACTAGAAGGTAGTACAGTAGTTCATTCTGATTTTGACATAGAAGAGAAGCCTCTGCTCACACAATTCAGGGATCCTTCCACCTTTGCATATCAAATCCAGAGGACCATCACAGACAAACTGCATACTAAGGTAACAACTGAACATCATTTGCCAACATTTCAGATACCTAATGTGATGGAACAACAGCAAGGAGGTGAATCCCACCTGAGAGTCACTGAAGTTGAAAACATTCAACACTCAAGAGAAACCCAGGGTACCACCATGGTTCCCTACACTGCAGACTTTGACAAGTCTAAAGTACCAGTCATCAGATGGTCCTTTACTGATAACAACTCAGTACTTGTGACAAGAAGAGATCAAACAAGCAGGGAATATAGGTCGATGAAAGAACTGAAGAAACTATCAACCAAAGACCTGCTTACAATCCAACACTTGGAACCAAGACAAGGGTCTCTTACTGATGATCAACTCAACCAGCTCAAGAATTCCATGTTCAAAGGAATATGGAAAATTGTGAAGGACAGAAAGGAACAATAAGGAATTAGTAAGGTTTTGGCTTCATCAATCCAGGGGGAGATTGTTAGGACAAAAAGGATTGGTGAAACCACTTTTGCAAACCTTAGTCTAATTCACTTTCTGTCAAAATACTCTAAGTATGGAACTGCTGAAGACAAGGAATCAAACTGCTGAAGAAGAGATTCAGAAGTACTGAAGAAGAAGTCATCAGAAGTTCTGAAGTTCAAACCAGACACTTCAACTGAAGAACTGCTGAAGACAAACTACTCATCAGTAGTTTGTCATTCATCAGTACTTAAAGAAGATCTTTTCCACCGCCCTTGTATATCAGTAGTTTAATACTTTAGTATTTCTTTTTGCTTTATGTACAAGTTCCAAGACTGCAACTTGTTGCAACTTGTTTCTGAACTTGCTTTTTGGCAAGGTTCATGTATTTGTAAAGTCTATAAATAGAAGGATTCATCCTTCTGTTTTAGACATTGATTTTAATACAAGAAATCCTTCAACACTTATTATTGTTATTTCCATTTCGTGTTTACTGAGAATCTGTCAAAGTATTTCATTCTCATTCAATACTTAGATTCTCAATAAACACTTCTCATTTATTGTTCTTGATTCCAGGGGGAGTAATAACTCCTGTTGACAAAGTGTAGCTATAAACTTATAAACATTCCGCTGTGCTAACACTCACAAAGAACTTGCTAAACACTTAAGTGTCTACTAGCAAGTTCAATCTAAAAGAGCAGCTTAAGTACTGATCCAACAACCCCAAATTATTCCAAAACTTCATCTCATCATCTACTTTTCCTCTTTTATTTACCTTCATTTACATTTATATACTCTATTTTTAATTTCTTTCTTTTTAAGAATATTATTAATTTATTAAATAAAAATATTAAATATATAAAAGTAAATTTATTTACTTTTTAATTTATATTTGTATAATATTTATTTTTTAATTTATATTTCTAATAACTATTTTTCAAACGGCTACTTTTCAAACGTTGATTTTTTTCCAACGACTAGTTTCAGTGACTATAAATTGAATCTACCTTCGCATTTCTAACACACAATTCAACACAAGCACTCACATAAAAAAATGGCAAGAAGAGCTTGGATTGAGGATGAAGACGTGGCTTTGATTAACTCTTGGGTTCACTTCTGTGAGAACGAGCTACCACAAGATATACCATTTAAAGAATAACTATTTGAACAATTCCAACAACGTCTAGGTGAAAACGATCGCAATTCAATCCAAGGTCTTTTGAGGATGAAGCTTTTGAAAAAGGAGGTTACTTGATTTTATAATCTCTTCAACTGTATGAAGGGAGTGGACCACTCCCCCCCCCCCCCCCCAATCGGGGATGCTCTTATTATCTTTCAAGTAGGTTTACTTTTCGGTGTAGATTTTTGTCTCGGGTCACATATTTGAAGGTGCAAATTCAAGTTAATTTAAGTTTTGACACCGTCAAAAAACACGACATGTCAAAATACTAGTTAAATACATTATTTAAACAAATCTTAAATACGGCAGCTCAGCTCACTAAGCCCAAGCCTACTTACAAAGTTGGACAAATGTTTTTTTTTCCCTCACCATAGAGTCATGTGCTCTTCTTTTGCTAAACCCACAAGCAGATTATCTAGTATGGCACTACGGCAGCTCAGCACAGCTCATCATGCGTAAACTGAAAGAAGGTTTACTTGTTATGCATTTAAACAAACAATTATTTTGAAATTGAAACAATGTTTAGTAAAATTTGTGTGTTTAAATAAGATAAAGTATAAACATCCTGATAAAAGAAACGTAACATGAGAAAAAGTTAAACGATGTTATTTGCAGGGGCGGACCTAGGCTATGGCGGGTGGGTTCCCGGGAACCCAGTCGGTTTGTAATTTTTAGTGTTAATGTATATAGGAAAAAAAAAGGAACCCATAAGAAAATTGTCTTAGGAACCCATTACCAAAACTTATAGGTGCCTTAGTGGTAAAGTCTCCCCAACAACATACTCAAGGTTCCAGGTTCGAGTCCCATTTCACGTCTTTAATTTTTAGCTTTCCAACTTTTTTTTTTTTTTTTCAAAACTAGGGTAAGCAAAATGCTTTACATTCCCTTCCAAACAAAAAACAAATCTGTACAACAGATCTGGCCGCCCTCCTCCTCTGAGCTCCTCCTCCGGACCTCCGCATCTCCGGTGCAGTTTAGCTTTTCTTTTTTTTCTTACACTTTCTCTTGTGCTAACTAGTTATGTTTCACAAACTAAATTAATAATTACTTTCTTTTTTCATTTTATATGTTAATTAGTAAAACAGTTAAGTACTTCTATTGCTTTTTCTTGTTATTGGTAACATAGTGGTTTTGGGAATACTGCAATATATGGGTTTATGTTTTCATATTTACATGATATTGATTTTTAATCAATTTTTTAGGATGTGTTTTGAACTAAACTGAATGGTTTAGAAAACGGTTGGGTCGACCAACTGTGGTTTGTGAGACTTTGTAAAATTGATATTTCCATTTTAAAGTACACAGGGCCCATTTGTTTCTGTAATCAAATGTACAAAATTGATAACTTAATTGGTGATAACTTAATTTGTGAAACAATTTCCTATTCTAATTAATTAGAAGACCAACTGTGGTTTCTAATAACATGTTTTGAACTCTAAACTTCTTTATTTTTCATGTAATAGGTTGACTGTTTCGAATTTCGATATTTAGTTTGTTGATGAAGTTGAATCTTCAATAATATGACGTATTAACACTTATTAAAAAGATTTTTGCAAGCTGGGTCAGGTTCAAAGTGCTAGTCAATGTTGTTTCAAAGTTGCATATAAGTGGTTTGTAACATATTTTATTGTTTTCATGTGCAGCCACTCTAATTCGTCTGTGTAATTTAGTTACACTTACAATGTTGTTTCAAAGTTGCATTATACCTTGTGATATTCATACATATATTGTAGATTTGTTCTGGATATTGTTGAATGAAGTTCTTATTTCATAGGCACACGGTAGAAAGAAGTTTAATCTTTTAGATAGGAAAAAAAATTCATCAGCATTGGGTTCGGGAACTTGTCATAGAGATATGTTAGTAACACTTCGGCTTTTAACAAGTTAGTTGCTTTATTTGATTGCTTAAATGTTTAAGTCCATAAGTTGATTTGTGTATTTATTAGGCATTTAGGTAACTAAATTTGTAGATTGATTTAGGAATAAATTAGACGAGATGATTTAACCAATTGAAACTGAAAGTGTGAATCTAGTCTATTTACGGTTGAATAATTTTAGGGATGTTAAATTTTAATATGTTTAAACCTGAACCGACCCGAACCCCTGTACCGACCTGAACCGTCAAACTGACCCAAACCCTTGTACCAAGCCCAAAAAAAAGAAACCTAGTGAAAAAAATTCCTGGATCCGCCACTGGTTATTTGCGACACATGAATGCTACAAAATAATCTAATTCAAAGTGTTTGGATGCAAAAAAATAATTAAAAAAATAAAGATGACTGATTCTATCTACAATGCAGAAGCAATTGAAAGGACATTGACAGATTGTCGTCTCCGCTATGACGTGTAGGTTCTCACTATGGTATCTCGCTCGCATAAATGAATTTTGCAGCAATGTGCGGGTTCCTCACTAGTCACCTTAAAGTTTAAAGACGTATGGGTAAATAACAACTCAAATATAACACTACTACAAAACCAAGCAATTGTCACCAAAAATTGCTACCGAAAAACACGGTAGCAAAATTTATAATGATTTTTCAACACAATTGCTAGTAAGTAGCTATGATAGTTTGTAAAAAAAATTATAAAAGCAAAAAAACAAATAACAGCTCTAAATCGCTGATTCATCTCATCATCGACCTCCCATCTCCATCACCGTAACCCTAACCGGCGTACACCGATTAATCTCCATCACCGATTCACTGAAGAGAAAATATAAAGCCTGCATCACCGATTCATCTCATCCTAACCCTAACCATCAGCGGATTCAACCGACAGAAGCTATACTGAATCACTTACCAAACGATTGTAACGTAAATTAGATCTCTTCGATTGAATGTAGGTAATAACTATTGAGTCATTGATTAAGTTTCGTTTGCTGATTTGTATTAGTTTAGTGTTAGGTTGTTCTTTGTATTAATTTCTTGTTATTTGCTTTCGATGACCAGATTTGTTCTATTTAGGTTAGATTGTTAGTGAAATTTGTATATTTGTAGTCGATTGAGGCATTACTGAGATTGGATTAATTTTGAAAATGTTTATCATTTGAAGCGATTTGACGTTTATTCATATGAGTTAGTTATTATTATTATTTTTTTGTTAATTATTGTCTACTAGTTCTTCAATTGAATGCAGGTACTGATTTGTTAGTGTATAATTGTATCGAGTTGTTTATACTTTATGGAATTTCGTTTGCTTATTTGAGCTAGGTTAATATTAGGTTGTTCTGATTTGTTTATGTTAGATATATTCTGTTTAGATTAGGTTGTTGTTTATCGATGTGCAACAGGGCGCTTTCTTTGCGACTTGTGTCGCTTGAGAGCTTAGGCCTGCGCTCAGAGGGCTTTTGAGTGCGCCTCACGCCTTGAGCTTTCTTTGCGACTTGTTTTATTTTCAGGCGGCGCCTAAGCGCCTTGAGTGCGCCTCACGCCGTCGCCTTTGATAACTATGGGTGATATGCTTTTGAATCAATTTTTCAATAAAATAAATTACCATTTGAATATTTTTTAAAAGATCGAACCAGTTGTAACTGAACTGTTTCGTCCGGTCGTGCAGGGTTCAAGTGCTTACAACTCTCCTTTCTGGACAACCAATGCCAGAAAGGTATTTTATTGGATACGTGATTCCTGCATTATAAATATCAGTTGAAACATGTTAACACTCATTATAAAAGTATCCGCAATTTGGGCAGCTGCACAATGAATCCTCTGTTAACACTCATTGTGATGACCAAGTTTCCCAACATGGTGATACCATGAATATGACAGTTCGAGTCGATTCCGGTAAGATTTACTGTAGTTTAAAATCACCTTGTAGGTTTAAAGTTATGAAGTTCTTTCCTGTTCACCAGTTTAGTTCACTTTTTACTAGCTTGAAGTTTCCATTCATGTATTCAAGTTTCATTTGTTGTTAGCTTTTTTAAAATTAAGAAACTACGTTTCTTTGAATAAAATTTATGGCTGTAAATGGTAGTTTAATGGATGGTTGATAAGCACTTGTCCCCTTCACATTACCTTTCAGATGCATTTTCTTAGTGTCATCCATCCTTTTTTTTTTGTCATAGTTCTGTTTTAAGCAAAGGATTATTTCACCTCTATATATTTATGAAATTCTTGTGCTTTAGATGTCCTAATAGTGATGGTATGTTTGCATATGCAGGATCGTATTTCTCGATTGAATGATGAAAATAGTTCATTGAAAAAAAAACCTTGAGGCATCTAGAAGCGAGAGTTTAAAGACGTCGGCTAATAGCCCATCTGGATACAAGGTAAGCTTATAGTTGAGAATAATTATGTGATTCAGTTACTTTCCATTTGTCAAGGAACACAATGCATCTGTGATCTGATACATGCTTATGGGCTTTGAGTATGTACAACTACTTGTTTAGTCAGCTTTGCAAACATGGTTCACCTTTGTTATGTGCGTGTTTGGTTTGTTTCATTGGTTGTAGCTTCTTATTCTTTATGCTAATAAAAACTTACTTAACAGCAGAAAAATCGGTCTTTTGGAAAGATAATGCAGAATGGTGTCACATTGAAAGAAGATGCAAACTCATTACAGTCCTCCACATTCCAAAATAAGACGGGGAGTTCAAGCACTGAAAGCAGTGAAAAGGTAACACCTCCTTGTGCACATTATATGAATGGTTTTTTTTTCATCATGATAACATTGTTTAGCTATGGTAGTAAACACTTTTATTGCTTTAATCAATATGATTATACTTACTAGGATTTTGATGCGCACGATTTTTCCTTATCCTAGTTTTCATGATGTGCTTTTTAGTACATAATGAATGAATTTGACGTCAGATGTATGAATAACTTCTAGGAGCTATTGGATTTATTGGAGGAGAAAAACAATTCTCTAGCAACACTGCAAGCTAAACATGAGTGAAGTACCTGAGAACTGAGAAATCCAAATTTGAAGTGTGTCCTATTATAAAATGTATTCAATGAAATGGATAAATACAAATTTGAAGTATTTTGAATGAATATATTTGATATTAATTATCTTGATTGGGTGAACATGATATTATGCAAGTTTTCATGGGTATATATGAAATTTTTCCCCTGTAAATTTTTGGAAGTAAAGATTGATTCCAACTCCTGATGATATAGTTTCTAATATTACATTTTTCTGGTGGCAGTTCTAAAGACGTTTCGTATGTGTTTTCTGGATATGCTCCTTTGAGTATCCGCTTGATTCAGCATGCAATTCGATCTGGATGGTAAATTTAACTTGTTTTTTTTCCTTCTTTCAAAAATTGCAATATCTGAAAATGTATTGCACGGTCCTTCAAGCGTCCCCTTGAAGAAATATTGAAGTTGTTACCCGGAACTCATACGGAGTCAAAGAGGGTTAGGAATCATTTAACATATCTTTCTTTTCTCATTTTCTTGATATAACTTTTAAATGTATTTTTTCCTCAGTAGATAATAATTATTTAACTTATATGACCAATTGCTACAGAGTGCATTTGCAAACAGTTCATCATTTGATACACAACCAGGGGGTTTACACATGGACAAGTATGTTTATTTATTTATTTTTTCCTAACACCTCATCCTTGATTATGAAATATGTCTATGATACCATATTTTTTCTTTTTCTTTTTGGGGGTATTACTCCATAAACATATGATTTACCTTTAAATATATTTCAGACCTCAAGATGGGAGGCGCTCAATCGTTCTTGTGGTTTTTGTTGGAGGAGTAACATTTGCTGAGATTTCTGCTCTCCGCTTTCTCAGTTCTTAGGTACTCATGTGAATTTAAAATCTGTTCACTTGTTTCTGCACGTTATGGTGAAAAATCCATGCTGTCAATTTGAGAGAAATGATATTTGTAATGATTTTGTATCATCCATTTCCTAGTTGTGTAAATTAATCAGCTTTCTTTCACTCACATGTTTCTGCAGGTTATGGTGAGTACCCTTTGCAATATTGACACCAGATTTTGTGTATTCTGTGTTAAATTTGATGTGGGTGTCAAGATTTTGATGGGAATATAGTGTAGAATTGATGTTTTGTCACTGTTTGTGTTTGTTGTTTGACCAGGAAAGATTGCAGTTTTAGGTGGCTGCAGGGAATACATAAGCGCTGTACTTCTCTGCGATTTCGGCTCTCAAAATTGTAAGTCTATACTCTTTCAATTTAGGCAAAGAAGTTCTTTTTCTTTAAACGCGTAGGATGTGATTTTCTCAATTTATATAGTTTTGGAGGCTAGCCCATTTATCGGATAAAAAAACACAAATTCTTGTATACAAATCTGATTTCTCTACAAAATGGAGTGAAATTATTTGTGTTTCCTTTGTTTCTCCTCTGCAAAAAATATGTTTTTCCATGACGAAACTATTTAACTCAATTTATTTGTGTTTCCTTTGTTTCTCTTCTGCAAAAATTACGTTGTATGTTGTCGCGCTAACCCTTCCATCCTCGGCTGCAGTGTATTGGGCGTTTGGCGATGATCTTCTCAACCACTCCAATGCCTTCTCCCTCCTTCCAAAGACCCTTTGACGTGACGCTTTTAGTTTGAATGAAGTTATTGCTAGTCCTTGCTTTAGATGGTTTGTTGTCTAGAGTGTCAACATAGGTTGCTATATGTAAACACTTTTAGTTTGAATGTTTGGATTTGAATGTTTTAGTTTGGATTTTTGATTTATTGATTTGAATGTTATGATTTAAAATTTTCATAAATGGATACATTTTGTAAAGAAATAGAATGGTAGCACGTAGATATAAGAAATGGAATGGCAATATGGTAGAAAGAATACCGCAACAATGGTAGCAAAACGGTACCAAAAATATGGCAAAATACGTAGCAAAGCGGTAGCAAAACCGTGGCAAAAAGCGGTAGCAAAACGGTGGCAAACTAGCGATAGCAAAACGGTGGCAAATTAGCCGTAGCAAAACGGTGGCAAACTAGCAGCACTAGTACAAAAAAAAAGGCATCTAATAAGACGGTTTTATAGCAAATAAGACGCTTTTGTTACCGTCTTAAAAAATACCGTCGTTTTTGATAATTGACCGTCTTAAATGTATTAAAACTAAAAAAGACGGTTACAAAAACCGTCCTAAAAGCTTATAAATTGGAAAGCAAATAAGACGCCTAGTCAAGCAAATAGGACGCTTCTGAATTGGAAAGAAAATAAGACGGCAAAGCAAATAGGACGCTTATTGTCAATTTATTAATTTAATTAACCGACTAAATTTTATTTTAGCATCAATTTATTTTAACTATCAATTTAATTGACAATATTTGATCAAATTTTCTTTTCAATCACAATCAAGCTGATTTACCATATTAACACATTTTCATTCACAATCAAGCTGATTCACCATAATAACACAAATAAAAGTAACATAACATAGCTAAAATAGGTAAATGATCCATTTTGTCCAATTGTCTAAAACTATAAATAAACATAGTAAAAAAAACATCCAGGCTGATTCAGTTTATCCCAACAAGAAACAAGCATCTTAAAACATCCTGTGCATGCAACCTTTTTTATCCACCATAACTGCAAGCCCCTCAACCACTATCCAGCTAGAATTCCTTTGCCACTGATCAAAACATAAAGAAAAATAGCTATTAGCCACCATTAAAGATAAAACAAACCAGGGATCCCACTGTTTGAATCCTGAGGAAATATAAATGCAAACCTAGAAATAGAACACAAGTTGTGCCAACTAGAGTCAACGTTAATACAAAGCCCTTTGGCGCTCGTAGGAATCCCTAACAATATATGTGTTCTATATTGTCAAAAGCCCTTTGGCACGCCTAGGCCTTGGGATAAAATGGACAAACGGGTCAAAATGATTAACCATCTGCGTAACTAATTCACAATATAATGAATAAAAAGATTGTGTTTCCAGGCCTCACTCAAAGGGTCCAAAACTTATATTTATAAAAAAAAAAATGAAGAAAAACATTACTTATAAAAGAGTAGCATACTAATATACCTACCTTCATTCATCCTCCTCGACCTCCTTGCCGTGAGCTAAAGATGATATAAATGCCTTTAAAGTACGCTCTACAAATTCGTTAATTTCACCTTGGCGAACCATTGTGGTTTTATTTATCAGCTACAACATAAAGATAGATAAAAGTTAGATTACGTTTTGCATACATTTTAGTCAAACAAATATAAATATGAGTATATAATATATACTTACCATATGTTCTCTGTTACAAATCACAAAATCATACATAGCCATCATAACACAATAACCACACTCCCAACCGTTAGGTTGTAGACGACACTACAAAAAATTAATTGAATTAACAATTAGTTAACTAAAATATATAAATAAACTTATAAATGTGTAAAAAACGAAAGATAACTTACATTAACCTTAACCCACGTTATTTGCTGTTTTGTGGCATGTTCAAATAAATTCGTAATCTCATATTCTGAAGCATCCTTTGTATTTTTTCTTGAGTCAAATATATAACCCTTCCAAGTTTCATACACCGGATGATGTTGAAGTAAAACTAATAGCCAATGTTTCCTGGGT
The DNA here is from genome assembly GCA_028751855.1 of Ambrosia trifida. NCBI lineage: Eukaryota > Viridiplantae > Streptophyta > Magnoliopsida > Asterales > Asteraceae > Ambrosia > Ambrosia trifida. The sequence goes on from CM054122.1 coordinate 15,457,332, forward strand.
GAGTATGAAAAGCATCAGATTTAAACAACACTTGACAAATAAAAATTAAAACCAAATTCTAACATAACTTAAAGAAGGTTGAAGTGTGAAGTTATTGGTCCTAATATGAAAATAATATAATACCCGACTATATGTGGTGCCATAAACCATTGTTTGTCCTTGTGAAAAGAGATGACATTTCTGATGTGATCAATAACAAATTCACGATCGTCTGAGACAAGATCACCTTCAAGATAACGGGGATGAAAATATGCTGTATTATTTAAACCCTCTCGTTCCCCAGTTGAATATAAATACCTAAAAACAAGTAGAAAAGACACATTAGAAGGTTAGTAATACTCGGTTATGTTGTAAAAAATAATACCATAATAAATTAAAACGGAAAATAGTCGAACATACATTGTAAACCAATGCACAAAGCAAGCATCCGCCCAACCATTAACACATAATTGTATAACCGCCTCAAATTCAACAGTCTCTTCAATACGTTCCTCATACATCCCCGTCGGCGATATAAAAACCATAGACAAGGCTTTCTCAGATTGAATCGCCACTTGTTGCACTAATCCATATATGCTTTGAGGCCTTGCCCTCGCCTTTTCTAAAAGTTTTAATATTTTTGTTTTTTTCTTTTGAAGGTTTGGACGCAACAACGGGCTCGATAGGTTTATAAGCGTGAATGGACTCGGTAGGCTTATAAAAAGGAACATGCTCAGTTGTATTCTGAGAAAAATGTTTATGAGCGGCTGTTTTTTCTTTTGAAGGTCTGGACACAACGGGCTCGGTAGGTTTATATGCATGAACGAACTCGGTAGGCTTATGAAAAGGAACATGCTCGGTTGTATTCTGAGAAAAATGTTTATGAGCAGCTGTATTTTCTTTTGAAGGTCCGGACACAACAACGGGCTCGGTAGGTTTACATGCGTGAACGAACTCAGTAGGCTTATGACAAGGAACATGCTGAATTGTGTTTTGAGAAAACTGTTTATCAGCGAGCTACATTAACAATAATGATATTATTAGTAAATAAATCTATACATATAAATACACACATACAAACACACACACACATATATATATATATGTATAAATAAATAATGTGATTACCAATTCATTAAAAGCATCCTCATCTTGCAATGCATACGAGTAAATTTGATACTCGTTTCTTTCATCTGGATCAGTTCGTTCTTGGTGAGCAGATGTTGCAGCAAACTACATTGGCAAAACATATTATTTTTTATCAAGCAATCATAAAAATAATAAGGATTTTTTTCATAAATAGGTGGTTTAGAAAAAATAATACTAGGTGGGTAAGGAGGAAAAAAGCGAAAATGGGTAGTTTGCAGATTGATCAGCTAACTGCAGATCACTTTGTACTCTCTGCAACATTCTGACCAATCTTGATGATCGGATCCGCAAACTACCCATTTCCACTCTTTTCCTCCTTACCCACCTAATATCACTCATATTTTTATCTAACTAAACCACCTATTTATAAAGAAAAAAAAAAACCTCAAATAATAACATATAATATAAACTACCTGTGGCCTATAAAGTGTATTCATAGAATGGTGAGACGGTTCTCCAATTTGAGATGAATCATTGTTTAAAATCTGTACTTTGTAAAAAAAATATGTATATTAGTATATCAACAAATGAAATCAATATACAATAATTATTTACATAAAATATACCTTTATTAATTTAATAGGCCACTGAATAAAACTTCCTTTTGCCTCTTCCAAACATTCAATAGCACCGGGAATACATGACTCAGGCAAGAGAGAAACTGATTCGCAACCTTCTACAATTCTATCTACTTGAACTTTGACAAACCCATCTATCATTGGGCAATTATGCATAATCCTCTCAGGAGTAGGATGAACACGACCCATACCTATAACCTCAGGAGTGCCTTTGTCGTCAGGATGTAGAAGTTGACATTTTTTTAATAGACTGCATGTAAACAGTAGCTTTTAGTAAATATAATTAAAATAACATATCAAAAAATTGGACAATACATTACCAAAATTTCTGTGTAGGAACTACCGGAGGTAGGGCTCGAGTCACCCATACCAGGCCTCTCCCCAACTGCTGTTTCTCCAGCCACGCTCTTCTTTTTCTTTGTTTTAATTTCGGAAAACAAGCATTTTGTAGGACCAATCACATCCGAGAATAAACGTGTATGCCCCCCATGCTGGCGTCCTTTCCCAATTACCTCCGTAACAACATCCTTTGTAGAATAAGAACCATCTTCCTTCATTTGTCTTTCTTTTAAATACTATTAAAAAATAAGTCACAGTTATAAACTTGATTAATATAAGTAGATAAAATAAATATATATAACATACCAATTTTTTAAGTATCCCTGTCAATTCACCATTTAATACAAGGTCTTCTCCAAGTTCATATAATTTTGTAACCGGATTGAGACGTGCTCTGCTAACAGTATACATTTTAGAACGATCGTCTTGAATAACATCTAAACATGGATAGCTTGAAACAAGCTGATTCCATCTGGTTTCGACGTGGGGCTCCAATCCAACAAATCCACAACGTCCGACACGCGAAGGGTCAATGTTGTGTGCTGCACTATTCTTTGCTTTTCGCCTTATTTCCTTTATAAAATATTGTGAGAAGTGTAATTAATAATTCCAAAATAGAATAATAATAATAATAACAACAACAACAATAATAATAATGAAAAATAATTCACAAATTACCTTCCATTCTTCGGTATCAACAACTGCAACAAAAGAATTCCAAAGTTCCGAGTCTAGATAATCGTACGTTTCAAAGGGAGTGTCACATTTATCTTTAACGGGGGTTTTATCCTTATCTTTATTAGGATATTCATCTTTATAAACGTATTCTTTTCTAAGCGTGTGACGGAATTTCCTCATTATACTCTTCCCCTTTGATAAAGTAACTCCTTTTATAACGGCGTCGTCCTCAATCTTCCATGTTTCCTACATATTAATATTAACAATTAAAAAATAGCAAGAACAGTTAAACATGACAGCATAGTATACCAAAGCTTTTGTCAGTTTATTAAACAAAAATTAAACAAATTTAATTTCTCAAATTTAAAGGAAGAAGAAGTAAACAATACCTTGGCATATTCCCAAATATCTTCAAAGTCTTTACGGTTTACCTGTTTGGCAACTTTATTGTATGGAATCCTTGACTTAAATTCTACACCAATCCAAGACATAAACCTCACAGCATTCTTGCCAATTGCTCTACCCTTCTCGTCAAAGTCAACGGTAGATTCTCCATGATGCAAAAGCTTCTTTTTACATTTTGATATTCCCCTCCTTTTCTTCTCGGACATTTTCAAACGTGATACCTAATGAAACAGTTGAAGTTTGACAAAAATCAATCGAAATACTTCATTGAGAACTACTGAAAACAATCATCAAGCAAGGCGAGTAGATGAAAATATGAAAAAAAACATCAGCGACATTCATTTTCAAATCCTAAAGCTCGATACGGTGAACGCCACACGAAAACAATGGTCCATGACATTGTTTGATGCAACCAACTGATTTTATCAGCCTTATATTAGAGGTGCCTCCTAATGTTTTACATGATATTGTTTGATAAAACAGCAGGTTCAAGCATGCCCAAATGCTAGAAAGGACATAACAGAGTAACTGTTACCTCTATACTACATAAGGACAAAGGTTCAAACACAAGTTCAGATAGAATCAAAGTGATTTTTTTTCTTTTTTAAAACGACTATTTGATTCGATTCAGACCATACGAAAGTTACATTCTTTTAATAGATTTTGAAGCTAAAACTCTAAAAGTACCAATTCATCCATAGCGTTCGGCAGGCGAAAACGCTTCAACAAGTTGTATCATAGGCTATTCCAAGACAGGGGATATAGAAACAAAAAAGTGGCAAAAGTAATTGAGTGACTAAAAATTCAAATTAAAAGACTCACAAAAAGTGACGATTCATCTTCAAAAAGGAAAAAAACACTCACAAAAAGTGTTTCTTTGACCATAAAACTTGCAAATAAAAGGTTTTTAACAATAACCATGAAAGTGATGGAGGATATGAAAAATGATAAAGAAATGAAAAGCACTTGAAATTTGATAGCGATTAATAAAGAAATCAAAAGCAAAAACATAGTCCAAACTAACGATTAAAAAACGTCCGATAATACGAAGAACAATCATCAATCATTATCATTATATTAATATTGGAAATGATGAGAGATTGGAGATAACTTACAAAGATTGCAAATGAGAGCTTGGAGATAGTCGCAAACGGATTGTGGAGTAGAAGGCGTATGTATAGTTAATTTTGGGGGAGTTAATAAGATGAAAACCCTAATAAATCTCATTTATTCCCGCTTGATAAAAATTGGCCGCCTAAATTTTCACTTGTGAACATAACTTGTTCGCTTGATAAAAATTGCCCGCCTAGCTCTAGCTCGTTTTTTTTCGAGCTTTTTTCGAGCCCTGCATAAGAAAACTTTTATTAATAAATTTAATTTAGTTTGATTATATATATATATATATATATGTGTGTGTGTGTGTGTGACTATATCAAACCTTTGTTCGAGCTGGTTTTTCGACAGATATCCCTTCATCGTGGTCAGATCGTCGTGAGTATGAGGTGCCAACGGCGATATAGTCGCCAACCGATTGAATACCAACCGAAAACGGTGGTAATTCATCAAATTGGTTGTATTCTTCCTCATCATCAACGTTATCAACACCAAGAATACGTCGCTTACCTTGCAATACTATATGGTATCTTGGATTGCACGGGTCTTTGACAAAAAATACTTGTGTGGCTTGAGTTGCGAGAATGAATGGTTCTGATTTATACCCGTCTGTTGTAAGGTCGACAAGTGTAAAACCATGTTCGTCAACTTTAACACCCGTGGAGTTTTTGACCCACTTACATCTAAACAAAGGAATTACGTATGAAGAATACGATAACTCCCAAATTTCTTGTATGACACCATAATATGATTCTTTGGCGATTATCATTTTGTCGGCCGTTATACTTGAGGCTATTTGTGTAACTCCGCTATTTTGCGTTGCACTTTTATCATCTTGTTTTTTAGTGTAAAATGTATAACCATTAATATCATACCCTTGGTAAGATATTACTCTAAAATCTGGCCCCTTCCCTAATTTCTCCACAGTTTTATCAACATCTGGTTCACCATAGGTTTCCTCCACCCTCTTCTTCAACCAACCAGAAAACTCCTCATTGTGTTTTTTAGTATACCAATTATCAGACTTGCCCAAGTGTGTTGACCGTAATATATTCTTGTGTTCATTAACATACGGAGCAATACACGTCATGTGTTGTAGAACAGTAAAGTGAGCAATTTGTACCTCATGAGACTCTGGGGTGATTAATTCCTTACCAACTCCTCCCACGCCTTGAAGTCGACCTGCATGACGAGATTTAGGAACACCAATACTTCTAGCACCTTCCAAATACCCTGCAAATAAAAGTAGTATTACAATCTCGTTTATAATTAACAAAACTCAATTATAATATAAATGTTGTGATATCAATACCTGCGCAGAACTCAGCCACCTCTTCAGAAGTATACCCTTCAACAATACTACCTTCTGGTTGATTACGGTTTCTCACATAACCTTTCAACACACCCATATATCTTTCAAAGGGGTACATGTATCGTAGGAATACAGGACCACAAGACTTTATCTCTTTTACGATATGAGATACTAGATGAACCATTATATCAAAAAAGGATGGTGGAAAATACATCTCTAGCTCACAAAGGGTAATATATATATCCTTTTCCCAACTATCCAAGACTTCGGGATCAATAACCTTTGAGTGAATCATGTTAAAAAACAAACAAAGTTTGGTGATTGTATGTCGGACTTCCTTAGGTAACAATCCGCGAATTGCAATAGGAATCATATGTGTCATCAAAACATGACAATCATGAGACTTCATACCGATCAATTTACAATCTTTCATCGATACTAAGCTTTTAATGTTTGCAGAATAACTAGATGGAACTTTAATACCGTGCAAACATTGACAAAACTTCTTTTTTTCTTCACTTGACATGGTATAACATGCGGGTGGAAGATAAATACTATTGGCTCTCTCAACGGGGGCAAGCTCTTTACGTATTCCCATTTCTTCCATGTCTTTACGAACATTAATACCATCTTTAGTTTTTCCAGGAATGTTTAGCAATAGACCCAACAAACTATCACACACGTTTTTCTCAATATGCATAACATCTAGGCAATGTCGAACTTCCAAACTTTTCCAATAAGGTAGATCCCAAAATATTGACCTCTTTTTCCAATTACCTCTAGTCTCGGTACGAGATCTTTTTCCCAAAACGGTATTCATAGTTTCTACTCGTGAAAATGCATCAAAACCTTTCCTAACCCTTCCGAGCTCCTCCTTTCCATCAAACTCGTCTGTAAATCTTCGATAACGGTGATCTCGCGGAAGAAATCGTCGATGGCCCATATACACATTTTTTTTGCAATGTTTTAATCTTATAGAGTTTGTTTCATCTTCACATACAGGACAAGCTTGATAACCTTTTGTACTATATCCTGACAAATTGGCATATGCTGGGAAATCACTTATAGTACAAAAAATCATAGCTCGTAACATAAAGTTCTCCTTTAAGTAAGCATCGTACATGTCTACACCTGGGCTCCATAGGGTTCTAAGTTCATCAATCAAAGGAGACAAATAAACATCAATGTCATTACCGGGTTGTTTTGGACCCTGAATTAATAGCGACATCATTATGTATTTTTTTTTCATGCATAGCCACGGGGGAAGGTTGTAGATGCATAGAAGAACCGGCCAAGTACTATGTTGACTACTCATGTTTCTAAAAGGATTCATACCGTCTGTACTAAGACCAAACCGTAAATTTCTAACCTCATTGCCAAAATCGGGATAATCGTAATCAAAATTCCTCCACTGAGGTGAATCTGCCACATGTCTTAGCTTTCCATCGTCCTTACGATCATCAGAATGCCAACGCAACAACTTTGATTCTTTTGGATTTGCAAATAAACGTTTTAATCTCGGTATAATGGGGAAATACCACAATAATTTAGCTGGTGGTCCGTTTTTCGTCACATCGTCATGATATTCATCAGTTTCATTTTTACGCTTGTACCTCGATTCACCACATCTACACTTATGACTTTTTTCAAATTGGTTTCTATATAAGATACAATCATTTGGACATGCATGTATTCTTTCAACCTCTAATTTCATTGGACACATCAATTTTTTAGCTTGGTATATGGATACAGGTAACTCGTTGTCTTTGGGAAGCATGTCATGCAATAACTCTAATAGACAAGTAAAACTCTTATCACTCCAACTATAGTTTGTCTTTAAGTTAAAAAGTTTTAGCACAGCGCTAAGCTTAGAATATTTTTCACAACCATCATATAACGGTTTGTTATCATCGACAAATAACTGTTGTAGTTTTTCTTGATCATCATCGCAAGTAGTAGCCTCCAAATCATTATACATGTCATTTAAATTATCCACGCCCTCAAAAAAATTATCATTGTCATCACTAATGTGTGGACCATCATTCTCCTCAATATAATTAGCTTCCAGATTAGTGGACTTTGTGCTACGATTAGCAAGCGACTCACCATGTTTGGACCAGCAAGTATAATTAAACATAAATCCATTTATAAGCAAATGATACTCGACATCATTTATTTCCTTAAATTTGGTAAAATTCTTACATTCCATACAAGGACACGAAATGGTTTCATTTCCTTTTTTCACACGATCCTCTTGAGCAGTCTTAAGAAAACTTTTCAGGCCAATCATAAATTCTGGGTTAGTACGTCTAGTTTGGTACATCCAATTGTTACGATCCATCTGAAATGAATAAACAGACAAAAACAAATATGAATTAAAATAGTATGTCTAGAGGTAGGGGTGTTCATGGTTTGGTTTCAAACCGTGAAATCGTTTAAACCGGTCTTCGATTAGCTTTTATGGTATGGCTTCTTAATTTTATTTTTTTCAAACGAGAATGACTTAGAATTGAAATCCATTATATGTAATGATTGTTGTTCGAAATAATCATATAGATGCATATCAAGTGTTAATTAAGATCTTAGCATGCAACACTTTCTGTACATTATGGTAGCTAGGGGTACAAACGAGCCGAGCCGAGTCGAGCCCGAGCCTTGCATTATAAAGCTTGGCTCGTGAAAATTTTCAGAAGCTCGAGTTTGATTCGAGCCTTGTATTTTGCGCATGAGCTCGGCTCGATTGTATATTTAAGAACTTTAGCTCGGCTTGAAAGCTCGATATATACACATTCTAACGGGTTCATAGTTTAAAAAGGCCAACAATATTCCCTTTAACTCCTCATGTTTACATAAACAACAAACTTGATGGAGTATAAGAGAAGATTGGCGATTGTTTTTCAACCCGTTAAATGTATATATATCCTAATGAGATAGAACAATTAGAAAGCAGTCATAAAAGATACAATCCAAAATTAACATCTAGTAGATTAATTTTAGACGGGTATAAACTAAGGTTTATATATCTAAATGAGTGTATGCAAATATGTAATAATAATTTAATTAAATAAAAGAAACATATAGTTATTATACGGTTACCTTGTTGAAGATTTAGGTAATATAGAATAAAGAACTTCTCTAGATTGATCGATGAATGTATTATCTGAGTTGAATGATAATAAAGAATTCTTGTTGTAGTTGAAATTAATGATGATGATGTGAAAGAAGTTAATAGGATTGTATTGATCAATTTGAAATACATATATGATCCGTATACTTTTTTTGATAAACATGATAGGTATATTTTAAAATTTTAAAAAGAAAATAAGTGATATTATATTATTTAATCTTTTGTCATATTATATATATATATATATATAAAAGACGGTTGTAGTATTCTTTTAAATTTACAAAAGATAGTTTTGTCAATTAAGACGGTTGTAAAAATTTTAAAAAAATAACTTTTGTCAATTAAGACGGTTTAGCAAAAAAGACGGTTTACTTAAAAAAAAAAGACGGTTTTAATTAATATATATAAAATTAAAATATGATAATACTACGGTTTTTATACAAACCGTCCTAAAAGCATTTCGAAAACCGTCTTTTTTGAACATTTTTGTACTAGTGGTAGCAAAACGGTGGCAAAACATAAAGCGGTAGCAAATTGGTTGCAATAGGGCAATTGCCATGTGTGATTTTGCTACCGAGATTTTTGGTAGCAAAACAGTGGCAAAAGGGTAATTGCCATCGTTTTGCTACCGAAAATGTGATAGCAAAAACCCCTTTCTCTAGTAGTGTAATATTATGAATTTATTTTAACTACTAATCTATTACTTGTTTAATTTAATTATCAACCCAAAGGAATATTACATCGAATTTTTTTAACAGCAAAAGGAAATATAAATATAGCAACGGACCCTACTAATGAAGCCGGGAGCAGAAATTACATCACAAGGAGAGGGTTTTTAAGCCACTCGTTCCAACCCAATTTAACTTTTTTTTTTTCTACTACTAAACCAACTAGTGGGAATGTCCGCACGTTGTCGCGGATACCCTTTTATTTGCCGCATTGAGCCCTAAATTACTTTGTTTGGTTTTACCTTTTTTTCGCGGACCCGCCATCATTCACTTCTTTTGCTTCCTCATAACATAGGACACATTAAAATCAATTAACTTACACAAAATATTATAATTAATATCATCATCATCATCATACTCAGTTAATCCCACCAATAGCAAAAGCTAAGGTAGGGTCTGAGGAGGGTAAGATGTAGACAGCCTTACCTCTACCCTGTCGGAATAGAGAGGCTGCTTCCAGTGAGACCCCCGGCTCAATAGTGGTTTTGTATCAAGCCTTAGACAATAAGGCACATAACACTTAGCAATCGGGACAAACCCGATTGGTGCATGTACCCCCTTGTCTTTTGGCTATCAACATTACCACCCGATGCATGATTAACCTTCCGTCATTTTTAACGTTATTTTCACGAAATTAGTAAAATAACGTTAAAATTAGTGCAACTTTACTTTTGCCTCCCAAGGGCCACGCATATATACATTACTGAAGAAACAATAAGTAACACGGTGATTAATACTAATCTCCGGGTGGTTTGTACTTATGTAACTACAAGATTAATTCTTTACCCAAACCGTGATGGTTAACCCGTTCGGATGTTTAGTGTGTGTGAGTGTGTGTAGGAAGTGTGTGAGAACACGAGGTTTAAGTGGTTCGGTCGTTAATGACCTACGTCCACTGTAAGTACACCGGAATATTATTAAGAATGAGAGATTACAAGGATTGCATATGGTTGTTGTGGCTATTTCTGAATGAGAATACAAGGATTGTATCTAGTCCTATTTATAGGTACCGTAGTGGGCTGCATGGAAAGGCCCACAGGTGACACCATTGGCTTGGGCCCAACCGAGGCCCAAGTCCATGGTCCTTCTGAAATTGGCGGGAAACACTGGTTACTGTTGATGACGTCATGCTACAGTGTGGTCGTTGTTGTAGCTGGACACGTGGCGAATTTCTGGTGGTGCACAGTGATGCTGTACTTGCTACAGTGCTCAGGCTATCTCTGCCGTCTGATGTGATGTCTGACAGTTGGCGAGGTAATGCCTGCTGGTCACTGTTAACGACAGCATGCACAGTGTAGCCGTTCACCTTTTGTACTATCTGCCACATGTCCTTCTCCTGCTGGTGTGTACACTGACATAGATCTTTATGAATCTTCCTTTTGTCGTTCTTTGTACCTCGTATGAAAAGTGCTAAGAGAAGATTCCGCGCGTGATAGTACGCGCGTGTCAGGTAACGTCTGTTGCTTATCATCTGTCTTGGCGCGCGAGGCTCGTTGATTACTTGTCCTCGCGCTAGTGCGTTGCTCCGCCGTGGTCTGGCTCAGAGTTGTTTCATGGGGATAGGGACGCCTTTCGGATTAGACTCCCTATCCCTTCAATTACTTTTGCCTCCCAAGTTTTATATATTATAATTAATATAAAACTTGTATCTAAATCTTGTCAACTTTTCTTAAGATTCACAAAAACTCCATTGTTAAGACCAAAGTACAATCCGTTAACATAAGTCGTAAATACTGCATAAGAAAACAAAGCAAGGAAAGGAAAGGAAGTAATGGTTAAGAAACCAAATCATAACAAAACAAAAAAAAAAAATACTCGTGTAAAATGAAAACAAAATTATCAACAAGAGCACATAGCAGAATATGAAAATGTAGGCAAGGATTATGAACTCCCGTGATTTGCCTCCAACGACATCCCAATTGTTCCTTCTTTTTCTCCTTGCTCACTCCCGTGATTTGCCTCAAACCCATAGGCCATATCCAAATCACCCACTTTTGATCACACCTGTATGACCTAGTTAGTACAAGACTGATATGTCACAACTTATTATGTACATGAAGAAACATACTTTTATTCAAAATTTGTAATAATCTCTTTCATAGTTTTAACAATAAAAATGATCAATGTTTTAATAATACTTTTTAATTTAACAAAATAGTTAAAGTAAATTATATATTTGAAATTTATGGTTATCTAAAGTTCTGGATATATTGACATTTTCAATTCGTTGATAGCACAATATTAACAAAGTATTTTAAAACAAAATGAGATCTTATAAAAGAATCATTAACCAACATTAGATAAAGAACAAAAAACATAACAAATTTACTTGCTGAATCACGGTATCGAAAAGCACAATATGTTTGTTTTTAGAGAGCCCATACATGCACACCTGTAGAGCACCAAAAAGGTTATGTCAATGCAATGCAATCCAATCCAATCCAATCCAACAGAAAGAACAAATATTTTTCATGCAATTAGAATACAGACAGTTCATTGTCGTGTTATTTCCAGATAGCTTCTTAATATTTTCTAGAGGTGTCCTTTGTTAAAAAAAAATTTGTAACTACTGCCCAAAAAAATATATTAAAATGATAACTTTTAAGGGCATACAATGTTGATATTATTATCATTCTTCAAAGCTAAATGTTAATTAGGAAACCAGAATATTTATAGCAAATTTGCAATAAAGAAAAAAAAAATCCTCACAATGCTATGGGTTGACCTTGTAGAGCCATCAACGACATACAACTTCTTCAAACATGGTTGCTGTAAAAACAAAGAATAAATAAATGTGGAAATAAACCTTGGTAACGGGTTTTCGCTCTCTCGACCATGGGTGACCGAAGAAAACAAGACTACATGCGTTCATCAACAGAAGAAGACGGATTGATCAAGTATTACATCACGAATCTCCCCGATGGTATAGAAAGTTCAGCAGAAGCGATTTTTTATTTGGTTTTATTTATTTGTTTGAGCCCTGCAGCGGGAGGGCTGCTCGGTTTCTAAACGCCAACGACTCTCAAAATGGCTGGGTGGATTTGGTATAAGAAATGTAGAGAGATTATGAAAGATGTTATTTTTATTATAATGTTTGGTACAATACAAGGAAGAAACAACCTCCTATATAAATACATAAAAGAAGTACATAAAATAAATGAGGAAGTGACTAAACATTAGGGCATAATCCAAGGAGGTTAATCTCTAGTTTTGGTCAATGATCAATAATGTTGGTCAATGGTCAAGGTCAACATTATTGATTAATTGGGGCACAAAGCAAGCAAGACTTTGACTACAATACTTTGACTAGTCAAGTGGTCATAATCTCCAATACTCCCCCTCAAGTTAGAGCGTGAAGGTTACGAACGCCCAACTTGCCAAGTAATATTTTTTTTTTTTTGAACACTTCTCTTCAAGTTGGAGTGTTTTTTTTCTTTTTTTGCGGGCTCATACTTTTAGACCCGACTTTTCTTCTTGCGGGCTCAAAAAAACCCGTCTTTTCTTTTTCTCGCGAGTCACAGAACACGACTTTTCTTCTTGCGAGTTCGACGAGCCCGACTTTTCTTTTTGCGAGTTCAAAGAACTCGACTTTTCTTCTCGTGGGCTCAAAAGAACCCGGCTTTTCTTCTTGCGGGCTCAAAGGAACTCGACTTTTTCTTCTTGCTGGTTTAAAAGAACCCGACTTTTTCTTCTTGCGGGCTCAAGGGAACCCGAATTTTCTTCTTGCAGGCTCAAGGGAACCCGACTTTTCTTCTTGCGGGTTTAAAGGACCCGACTTTTCTTCTTGCGGGCTTAAAGGAACCCGACTTTTCTTTTTGCGAGTTCAAAGAATTCAACTTTTCTTCTCGCGGACTCAAAAGATCCTGATTTTTTCTTCTTGCGGGTTCAAAGAACCCCGGGTTCAAAGAACCCAACTTTTCTTTTTCTCGCGAGTTCAAAGAACTCGACTTTTTTTTGCGGGCTCGTAGATTTGAACCCGACCTTTCTTGCGAGCTCAAAGATTTGAACTCGACTTTTCTTCTTGGTCTTCGATTTCCTCCATCTTGCTTCCACCCCCCTCATTGCCTCCTTTATTTTATTTTTATTTTTATTTTATTTTATTTTTTGAGCAGGATCAGGAACACTGCTCTGATACCATATAGAAATCTAGCGGAAGCGATTTTCTATTTGGTATAGTTTATTGGTTTGAGCCCTGCAGCGGGAGGGCTGCTCGGTTTCTAAACGTCAACGACTCTCAAAATGGCTGGGTGGATTTGGTATAAGAAATGTAGAGAGATTATGAAAGTTGTTATTTTTATTATAATGTTTGGTACAATACAAGGAAGAAACAACCTCCTATATAAATACATAAAGGAAGTACATAAAATAAATGAGGAAGTGACTAAACTTTAGGGCATAATCCAAGGAGGCTAATCTCTAGTTTTGGTCAATGATCAATAATGTTGGTCAATGGTCAAGGTCAACATTATTGATCAATTGGGGCACAAAGCAAGCAAGACTTTGACTACAATACTTTGACTAGTCAAGTGGTCATAATCTCCAATAGATGGATGTAGTGGTTCGGATTTGGAGAGGCTGCTTAAAGATCTCGGGGAAGTTTCAAAAGTTTATATTGCAAGGAAGCGGGACAAGATGGGTAGACGTTTTGGTTTTGTGACTCTTAATGTATCAAGGAATAAAGCAGATCTGGAAGAAAAAATGCGGAGTCTATGGATTGGATCGTACAAACTTCGGGCTAATGTCGCTAGGTTCACTGGTTCAGGGACAGATTCTAATACGGGTATGAGGATCGGTTCAGAGACTGATTTGAAGAAAGTTTCGGGGTTTCCCCCCTTGAAAAAAGATACTGTTACATTGAAAAACAAGCAGAATGATGAACTTAAGAAACAAGGCGAATCCTCAGGGAACTCTTTTAAGGAGATGTTAACCGGAGTCAAGGACGTTAAGGCCGAAGAAAAGGTTGTTTTCATTCCAGATATAGTAAACGAGTTTCATGGTATTCATAACAAGGCTCTAGTCGTTACTGTATTTGATGTGGAAGGTTTGAAAATGATCCTTGTTTTGTTGAAAGAGATATGCAAATGTGAGTATAAGATTCAACACATGGGGGGTTTGAGTGTTATAATCTCCTTTCCATCCGAAGATATTGTGGAAGACATTCGTAATAAGTTATTACTAAAAACGGATTTGTTTCATTCTGTGGTGGTATGGCAAGGCCAATCCTTTCCATTTGAAAGGATAGCGTGGCTGAAAGTGCAAGGATTACCATTGAATGTTATGTGTAACGAGACTCTAAATAAGATCGGCTCATTGTTTGGTAAGGTGGTACATAAGGCCAACGTTAAACAATTTGATAATGATTTATCTTTTGAATATGTTGCGGTTCTTGTTGGAGAAGGGAGGAGAGTTATGGAGGAATTAGTTATCCAATGGAGAAGACGAAAGTTTAGAGTATGGGTTATGGAGGAGATTGGCGATTGGCTACCGGATTTTCTGTTCAAGAAGATGGGAGAAGAGGAGACTTCGAGTTCTGGTAGCAAGTCCGGTAACGCTCCGACAGATTTTTCCGGTGATGCAATTAATGATAAAAATATGGAAAGTCCGTTTAAATGCGATATTAATGATCATAATATGGCAAGCCCGGAAATTGTGCATGGAGTTAATAGTAATAATGTTCAGCATAACTTTGGCAATGTTTCCAATTCTTTGGCGGGTGTAGTCAACTTGGATGGGAAGTTTCAAACTCTGGAGGAGTGGGAAGCAAATAATAGGTGTACTAAAGAATTTACTTTTAGGCCGGATATGGGCCAGACCGAGTTTTCAAAAGCCTTATTGGGCCAAGATGCTCTTAAAATGACTAAGAAAAATAAAAAGACATCTAATCCTATGACCAAGCCCAAGATGCTGTCAGTAGATGAGCGGGCCAACTCTAAAAAACGTCCAAGACTTGATTTCGACCTAACAAGATCGGATCCATTCGGTCTTGACTCTTTATTGGGGATAGACAGGAATGAACAACAAATTCAAAAGGAGCCTCCGGAAAAAGTTGACTCGATGGGAGAAAATAGACAGACAAGGCATACGACGAAGGGAAAGGATTTGGATCTTAACTCTCAACCAGAGAGTTGTGATGGGACAAGGAATTCGGCTAATGGTAGTAAAGCTTACAATGAGGATAAGGGTACGGATATCGAGGTCCATCAGGAGGTAGAGGCCACTGTTACATTGGGTACCAAGTTGGGGACCAATCTGGAACAATTTGTTGGTTTAGTTCGTACATCAGTCGAAGAAGAAGGTAGACAACAAGGTATTCCATGAACTTTATGTCCATTAACGTTAAGGGGCTTGGGTCTACAGGGAAGATTGGTTGGGTAAAAAATCTAAAGATGAAGAATGATGTTTCCTTTTTGGCTATTCAAGAAACCCAGCTTAGTAACTCAGATTCTTTAAGCATTGAATCGCTTTGGGGCTATAAAGGATATGGGTATGATAAGGTTGATTCTAATGGGAGATCGGGTGGATTGATTAATGTTTGGGATGAGAAGATCTTTATTAGGCAGTAAATGATTGCAAAACAGAATTTTCTTTTGTCTAGTGGTATTTTGGTCTCGGATAATTTGCCTATTAATATTGTTAACATATATGGTCCCCAAAATGTGGTACTTAAGAGACGATTGTGGGAGGAATTGACGGGGATTATGCAATTGAATGGTGGGGTTTGGATTTTTCTGGGAGATTTCAATGTGGTAAGGTTCCCGGATGAAAGAAAGAACTCGGGTTTTAATTCGGTCAGTGCGGGAGACTTTAATGCTTTTATAGATATGATGGGGCTTAAAGAGTATAAAATGACAGGGAACAAATTTACTTTTATGGTAGAAAATGATAAAGGTTTTAAGTTCAGTAAGCTTGATCGAGTTTTGGTGTGTCAAGATTTTTTAAATAAATGGCCTCAAGCTGTTCTAAGAGTCCTGCCTAGAGAACGCTCAGATCAGTGCCCTTTACTACTCTCCTTGGTAGATTCTAATTTTGGGGCAAAACCTTTTCATAGGTATAACTCTTGGTTGGAAAGGGAAGATTGTGAGAAATTGATTGTGGATGTTTTGGATAACCATATATTTGAGGGAGACCCTGCTCTAAAAATCGCTGACAAGTTTAAACAAGTACGTATAGCTTTAAAAGGATGGTAGGATAGCGTCAAGAATAAAGAGGGGGCTGAATTAAATAATATGAAATCAGAAATAAGAAATCTGG
Organism: Ambrosia trifida; assembly: GCA_028751855.1. Taxonomy (NCBI): domain Eukaryota; kingdom Viridiplantae; phylum Streptophyta; class Magnoliopsida; order Asterales; family Asteraceae; genus Ambrosia; species Ambrosia trifida. The sequence continues at coordinate 15,473,991 of CM054122.1, forward strand.
AATTAAAGATGGAGAGCGAAGACCTTAAAGAGGAGGAGATGTGGATATATGAGAAATGTAAGCAAGGTGTCGATTTGATTGAACATTATAAAAATCTCGATATCAAACAAAAATCGAGAGTTAGATGGGCCTTGGATGGAGATGAAAATTCTTCATATTTTCATTGTATGGTTAATGGGAGAAAAGAGAAAAACAATATTACCGGTTTGTTGGTTGAAGGGAGCTGGGTGTCAAAGCCAAGCCTTGTTTCAAAGAATGTTTTTCAATTTTATCGCTCTTTATTTTGTTCTAAGCTTGCAGGTAAGAGACCGCTGTTGAATTGCGATAATATTAGAGTGCTAGAGGCTGAAGCTATCTCAGATTTGGAAGCCTAATTTTCTAAAGAAGAGATTAAGAAAGCGGTGTTCGAATGTGGCAGCAATCGAGCCCCAGGCCCTGATGGTTTCAACTTTGCCTTTATGAAACATTTTTGGGCTTTTTTCGAAGATGACTTCGTTAGTTTATTTGAAGTTTTTTATGAGACGGGGTCGATAAATCATGGTGTTAGTGCGGCATTTATAACTCTTATACCTAAGATTAAAAAACCTATCGGTTTGAAAGAATACAGGCCTATTACATTGATTGGTATAATCTCAAAAGTTATTTCTAAAGTTTTATCAAACAGGATTAAGAAGGTGATGGGTTTTGTTATCTCCGAGACACAGAGTGGTTTTTTAGCGGATAGGTTTATTCTTGATGGCCCATTGATCATTAATGAAATGGTTTCATGGTTGAAGAAAAGAAATGAAAGGGCTTTCATGTTCAAGATTGATTTCGAGAAAGCTTATGACAATGTGGATTGGAGCTTTTTGCTTTCAATTATGAACCAAATGGGCTTCCTGGTTCGGTGGTGTTTATGGATAGAAGGAGTTTTAAAGTCAGCCCGCTCGTCCGTCCTTGTGAATGGTTCCCCCACTTACGTTTTTCAATGTGAGAAAGGTTTAAGACAAGGAGATCCGCTCTCCCCTTTCCTTTTTCTCATTGTGATGGAGGCCTTCACATGGTTGGTTAACAAAGCATCGAATATCGGAGTTTTTGATTGCATTAAAATCGGTAACAATGGGCCGATTTTTTCTCACCTTCTTTATGCAGACGATGCTCTTATTGTGGGGAAATGGTCGATTAATAACTTCAAGAATTTGCTCCGCATCTTACGTATTTTCAACCTATGTTCCAGTTTAAAGATTAATCTCCATAAATCGAAAATCTTTGGTATAAATGGCTCGGTTGAAGATGTTAATGTTTTAGCCAATCTTTGTGGATGCAAACAAGGCGTGCTTCCTTTTGATTACCTTGGCATAAGAGTTGGGGCCAATATGAATCGAATACGGAATTGGGAGGTGGTTGTCAACAAGTTTAAGTCTAGATTAAAGTTGTGGAAGGCGAAAATGCTCTCTATTGGCGGTAAACTAATACTTATTAAGTCGGTGCTAGCTAGTTTGCCAATATATTATTTTTCGCTATACAAAGCGCCGGTTAAAATTGTTGAAGAATTGGAATCCATAATGAAGCATTTTTTGTGGGCCGGAGGTGAAAATATTAAGAAAGTGCATTGGGTTTCTTGGGATATTGTCACGGTTCCTAAGAAACTAGGGGGTTTGGGCGTTGCTAATCTATTCGAGGTCAATAAGGCGCTCCTTGCTAAATTGGTGTAACGATATAAAGTGCAACCTTTATGTTTATGGAGAACAATTATTGATGCTTGTCATGGGCGTAATAAGTCTTGGGAGCTCCTTCCTTGTAACCAGTCTGTTGCGGGAGGAAGGAAGGCTGTAGTATCTTGTCTTTCTAAATTAATGGCCAATGAAAAGAAGATTAATTTCCAATTCAAAGGGTTGGTAGGGGATGGTAGACAGCTTCGTTTTTGGCTTGATTTTTGGCATGGGGAGGTGACTTTAAGAGAAACTTATCCCAATTTATTTCGCCTAGTGGTGGATAAACAGGCTGTTATAGGTAATGTTTGGAATAGTGGGTCAAAGACTTTATCGTGCAAGTGGAAGAGAGATGCTATGAACGATGCGGAATACCAAGAACATACTCAGTTGGTTACTAGTCTGCAGAGTTTGACCCTGGGTGGCTCGTCAGATCGCTGGAAATGGGTCAATTCAGTAGACGGGATTTATTCGGTTGCTGGCTTCAGGAAATGTATGATGCAAGTAGGATTCAGAACTGAGCGACATCTATGCAGTGGATCAAGTGGGTTCCGTTAAAGGTTAAAGTATTCATATGGCGGCTTGAGATGGATCGTATTCCGACCCGTATGGCGCTGAGCAGAAGACATATTTATATCCCGGATACCTCATGTTCCCTTTGTGCTGCGGATGAGGAGTCTTCGCTTCATGTCTTTACAGGTTGTGTGTGGGTTTTTGGTTTTTGGTCGGCTATTGGATAATGGTGCAAAATAGGCCCTATCTTTGCTTTTAATATCAACGATTTATTTAAGATTGCGGCTGGAAACAGGAACAAAGAAGTCAGACACATAATTCAAGGTATTATGTATATATCGACGTGGGCCATTTGGATCGCTCGGAATGATAAGATTTTCAATGGTAAGGATGTTAAGGTGATATAGGTAGTGGCGTCTGTCAAGTCATTATCGTTTCTCTGGTTAAGGTCTAGATCCAGATTTAAGAGATTGGTTTGGAAAGATTGGTCGATGTATCCTTTGTATATGTTGTAGTTCGTTGGTGCTCCGGTCATTATAAGAACTAAACATGTACAAAAGTTGAGAAGAGTGAAAATGGCAAGTCTGTTATCTACAGAAAGTACGCCAAACAGATTTGTAAACTAACGATGTGAGGAATCGATAACATTGGAATTAAAAGAAAAAATATGTATACATGATACCAAATCTTAGCACCAGCCAGGAGTACAAGTGTCTTATATATTTCATTTTCTGGATCTAGGCCAGCTATTTCCAGAACATCACCTGATTTCTTAGGCCAATTAACAAATACGATTAAAAACTATTAAGAAACTACCAATCCATTAAAGCATATAATATTCTAGTGATTAAACTACCCACCTTCTGTCACACCACGACAACGGCGGAAACACGTGGCGCGACGGTTCAAAAGCATAAAGTCAAGGTTATTGCTAAACACAAGTAATTTAAGAAAATGGGTCATTTATTATGACGTCAAATCTGTTTCAAACATTACACAAAAGTAAATTGTTTTTGAATTAATCATAGAGGTTTCTCATATATATCCCAAATGCCTTGGGAAATAAAAGTGAAACCCCGCAAAAGTTCGACGTCGCATTGGAGATTCTCTGACCCAGCTCGCCTGATCCTTCTTCATCTAGTTACCTGAAAGATATGTTTAAAAAGTTTCGTCAATATAAATATATTGGTGAGTTCACAGGTTTTCAGTTTCTAAAACTTGAATACTTGGGAATACCATGTTATGACAATGTATAGGAGTTGCAAATTCCTATAACTCTACTTGAGACTATAATCAAACCAAGACGTATATAAATAAAATGCCCCGCTCCAAGTCGTTGCTCGGTTTCCCACGACTTAAGTTCAGAATATTTGCACCCCAGGCATAACCTAATGCATAATCGACGCTATCGATTAGGGGTGGGCCTTGTCAGGCACCAATAGTACTATCCGAATATTCCTCCGGTTTCAATTTCCGAATAAATGATTATAGAGGCGAGGACTCAACCCCGAGTGGCGGTCACACCTCAAGTAATAAACCCGTCAAACATTTCCCTAACATATCTTTCCCCCGAAAACGTAAAAATAGTTTAAAATGGGGCCGTGAAACTCACCTGAAACTGCGTCTGGCTCAAAAGGTAGATAGCAAGTGGGTGGTCTCGCACCTACAAACGTCCTAGACGTATAAGTCACTATTCCTATAGTGCATGTGCCTTGGCAAGTTGTACACCCAACTCCCGACCACAAGTTGTTTCCAAATCCCGTTTAATTAAGCGCGTATCCTAGGTTTTGTTGGCGTTATATTACCCTTTGTACTACAAGTTATATATTACTCTTGTTAATATTTCCATAACTTGTATCTTATTATCATCGACTCGACTTCACTTAACCTATAATTATTTTCCCATTTAAATAATTATACTTAAGATCGCATCGCTCGATATAATATATATTTCAACCCTCGACGCGACTCACTTTGCCGCACATTTGTTTTCCCATTTAAACAAATATACTAAGATCTTGTCGTTCGATTGTATATTCTTAACGTCCGATTCAACTCACCATACCGTATATTTATTTTCCCATTCAAATAAATATACTAGGATCTCGTTGGTGCGGCATACACATTTATATATCTTTGTCTTCTCGTCGCGGCTTTCCTTCCCACATATCTACTTTCCCATTAAGTAGATATACTAGAATTTCGCCGAGACGAGCGTACATATATATAAATGTGTAATTTTTCTCGTTAAGTATATACGTTTGTTTTAACGTCTTATTTGTTTATGTCATGTGTTTCTCCCACGAATAATTCTCTTAACACTTAGGAAAGTGTTTATTAGTTTTCACCCAATGTATATATATATTTTACTTCTCAAAATATATATTTTTCTTATCTTGCCGCAATGGCATTTTTCTCATGTTTTGTCCGTGTATGGTTCGTTAACGCGTTTTAGTTCGATATCTTAACTCGATTAGTTAATTTTTTTTCCAAGTTTTTCCCAACATGTATTTTATAGAAATATCATCCATATTTCTTCCTATTTTCACATGTTACTTGGATGGTTTAAAATACTTATGTATTTTTAACCCAACTTGTTAACTTAACTACAAAAATGTTTCCAACACTTTTATATTCCCATTTATATAAAAGTATTCATTTTTGTATAAGTTTCCCAAGTTTGTTTAATATTTTTATAAAATCTCTATTTTATAAAAATCCTTATTTTAAAACCCTTTATATTTTTATAACTTTCAAAAATACACTTTTATACAAAATACCCAAGTATTTCTACTAGTATTTACAAAAATCATCCTTAGACTTTATTACTTACATTTTTGACACCAAACTTTCCATACTTGTATTTTTGGACTAATAGTTTCTAAAATATCCATTTTAGTCCTCTAACTTTCAAAGTTACAATTTTAGTCCCTTAACTTACAAAAGTTGCATTTTTCCATTCTAACTTTCAAAGTTAACATTTTTCACTCATAATAGTAAACTTTGAAGATTCAACTTTTTATTGGTAAGTTATTTTTGTATCAAAACACTTATGTTAGTCTTGTATTTCATATGGAAGACTAATTATATGTGTGTTTTATGTATTTGTCCATTTTATCAAAATATCATTCATCTAAGTAAGCTAACTTAGATTTTCCATCTTCTTCATTTATGAACCTCTAACATGTTTTTCCACATATTATAACTTAGATGATCATAATAAGATGATTTAAAGTTACTTTCAACATATTCAAGTTCTTTCCACAATTTTAACCAAAACATCATCCTACTTAGTCTTACATGTAAACTTTATATATTTTCAAGACTAATACATCATCATCAACAAATCCATGGTTTATTTTCATATCTTTAATCTTCCATTTTACACATGTAAAACCTATTAAAGATTATGTTCAAAACCATTTTTAAACCCTTCATGTACAACTTGCTACTAGGAACACATACATGAATAATAACAATCAAAAACAAGATTAAGAATGCTTACTACTAGCACAAGGCTAGGGAAGACAAAAAACCTTGGATTTGAGAGGGGTTTAGTGTGTTCTTCCTAGTGGTTTAGCTCCAAGCTCTTGAAACACACAATAGGGGTTTGGATGATGGATTGTTTAGGAGTAATTTGGAAGTGTTAAACTTGAGGAACAATGTGTGTGTGTGTATGGATACCCACGGCCACAAGAAGGAAGAAAAGAGGATTTGTTTTGCTTTGTTATTCAACCTTCTAACACATGTTTATATATAATTATCACATGTAATGATGCTAAAGATTCAAGAGATCTTATGGAAGATTGTATGTGTACTTGGGAGATTTTTGAAAAGATGATATGTGTGTGTGTGGAAGAAGCCGTGTATGTATGTATGTGTATGAGAGGTTTCTTGCAAATCTTGGTTAATCTTTATAAGGCATCATTACCTCTACATACAAGACCTCACATAAGCATGCATCCACTAGTGTTATGATGGTTTGAAGTTGTGTCTTGGATTATCTTGGCCCTTGGCCGAAAATTACACAAGAGGGACAAGAAAGTTGCATGCCTTTTGTACTTAGTGTTTCCTTACACCTTTTCCTAATCCATGCATGCTTTATCATTAGGTATATAGGTTATTATTAAAACAACAAGGCAAGGAAGATAATATGGCCCTTAGGCCGGCCCCTTGTGGGTTTAGGTGGGGTCCACAACTTCAAATGTTTACCCATTGTTTGTTATATTAAATCCCCCGTCGTTCGGGTGTCGTTCGGGTATTTTTCGGGTTTTAATCACGCGTTATCCGGACATTAAAAATACCTTTAATAACCCTTAAATATAGTCTATTTTAAGCGTTGATTGGTTATTTAGGCCTTTGCCGGGTGAAATTATGAGTTATACGCGTATCGGGTGCGGTACGCGCATTTTATTCGTTACCGGGAGATTTGTACAAGACGTTTTCATTTATGGTTTTGGAGTTCCAAAACCCATTATATCTTATGAAAATACCCTTTATTTTATATCCTGGGTGTCCGGGATCCGTTTCGTTTATTTAATTATTACCGGGTAATTGCCAACGTCCATACCGGATAGCTTATTCGCACATGATCCAATCATGCTTTACCATTAAACGTATGCATTCCTATGCACTATTTGGAAATTGCTATCCCCTAAGGCCTTGATAATTAAATCACACATAATTGCATTTAATTACGTTAATCATATATTAATTAATTGTACGGAATTACCTTATTTTTGCCGGTTGTTACACCTTCCAAAACCAAGGCAAAACATCAAAGCACAAAATAACAGATTCTGTTACTATCGTTACAAACTGCTTAACGAGGTGAAAGGTACCGGAAAATAAACAAAAAGAATAAAAATCAAATTCAGCGGCAGAGCCAAAAATTGCCAAAAAAAAAAAATACTAAAAGGACCTATTACAGATAATAATCGAGTTAAGATCATCATCTTCATCCCATCTAAAAATAGCACATCTATAAACAAATTGAATAGCGATTCACATTAATTGCTTCGATGGTTGAGTTGCTCACTGGACATTGCTTTAGTTATTGTCATTCAATTGCATATTTCATTGAATTACAAGTGATTTTGCATAGAGGGTATTATTGGGAAAATTTTCATGACATTTTGGGTGTAAAGCACCAAACTTTTCATCTCCCATCTTAACTTTGGCACTCTTGGACGATTTTAGACATGTCTCGTACTTTATAATGTAGTATAGATAAAAAAGAGTAATTAACAATTAAATAAAAAAAGCTTCCCCTTTATAAGTGATCAGGTCAAAATGTTTTATTTCGGATCCTCGAAGACACCCATCAAGTAGAGAAATACACAGCCTCAATTAACTTTTTTTCTCCCCTCATTACCTCTACACAAAAGAATTTGGAACGAACTGATTTTAGAATCGTACTAATATTTACCATCCAAACTGAACACCCGAAGCAATCAAAGTAGATCGGCCACTTATAGAAAGAAATCCGCTTTCCATTTTGAGAGCCTCCTTTGGAATTTCTGAATGATACCATCCCAATTTTTCAAACGACAGATATTAGAACCAATAGGAATATAAAGATAGAGGAAAAGGGAACCCGATAACTTGGCTAGTCTAGCCACCTCCGAGCTTTCCACTTCCACCACAAGAAGTTTAGACTTCCGAAGATTAATGTTTAAGCCCGATGCTAAACAAGAACACTTTAACACCATCCCGATACATTCCACATTAGAATCCGACCAATTCCCAAGAACCATGACACCATTAGCATAAAACAAGTGGAAAAATGAATCATTCCCAATTCAAACATCGTGAATAAATCAGCCTTCTCAATATCTTTGAAAGCTGTGAAGGACTTCCATAGCAAGAATTAAAAGAAACGGAGCCATATGATCTACTTGACGAATTCTTCTCTCCATTTGAACTCCCGAGTAGGACTACAATTAACTAAGATAGAAGTCCAGGCCAAGGATAATTGATAAACATGCCCCAATTTAACACAGCCATCCATTTTTTTTACCGAAACCCGTAAAAGTCATGATAGATTCCAAATACGCTCAACTAATGGAATCATGAGCTTTCTCAAAATCAATCTTAAAAACGAGAAGTTTTTATTTTTTTTTTTATTTTTTTTTTATTTTTTTATTATTTATATACCAATCCAGCACAACCTCATTAAAAATAACAAACCATCGAGAATTTGGCGGCCATCAATAAAAGTCGGCTGCTCCGGACTAACAAGATAATTAATAACTAAAACATGACAAACCAAAATACCAATAATAAAATATATTTATGTGAAAAAAAAAATAGCAAATACAATGTAAACAATGTATAACTTTAAAGATATCCACCTCTCTTTCTTGTATGCTTACTATCTTATTGTCAAGATATTATATAAAAAAAAATTGTAGACATATTAATAAAAGAGTTCATTGCACAAATGGCCCATTTGTTTTGATCATATTATATTTTGGGTTCACGAATGAAAAATTGCAAAATTATTATAAACATTTGTGAGTTGGTTGCCCTTTAGCCTCCAGCATATATAAATTGTTGTCACTTTTTAATCCCACGTGTCATCTACGTGAAGGTATTTCAGACTTTTCAAATCGCAAACCTTAATAAAATACTCGGTTCTCTTTACCAATTGTCGTTAGGAGACACCAACACTCTGTCACTCCACATCCTTCATTGTCCAGTTCGTTTCAAATGTTGATGTTGCAACTCATGGATGTCTTCGTACGGCAATCAATAGGAACATAAAAGTATTTTATTAGGGCATGCAATCTAAAAATACTGAATTACCTTCATGTGGATTGTACATGATGTCATTTTCCGTTAAAAACTAAGGGGCTAAACATGCAACCAACTCATAAATGTTTGGACTAAGTTTGCAATTTGTCATTCACGGATCAATGGAGTATCATTGTGCCACCAGTGTTACCACACGATCATATTCGACCACTAAGTCACCAATTCAGGAGGAAACTCATAATTACGAGGAAAACCCCTTGTGAGCTTCAAACCCAGGACCATATAGTTCCTAAGTCTTATCCCATCACCAAAATACCGCTGGGCTATAATGCCTTTTGCATTTCGTTTGTGCAATTGACTCTTAAAAGAATAACAATAAAGATAATGACTAATGAGCATTGTTTTGAAAACCGGACCGGACCGGCCGGTCGGACCGGGCTCCGGGGCCTGGACCGGTCCGGTTCGGGTAGTCGGACCGTTTTTGCAGCGAACCGGGGTTGAACCGGCCGGTCGGACCGGAAACCGGACCGGTTGGACCGGATTTTTTATTTTTTTTAAATTTTTTTTAATTTTTTTTTTGTTTTTTGGGCCGGTTCGTCGAACCGGTCAGACCGGTCGAACCGGTGAACCGGCCGGGGGTCCGGTTCGACATCCGGTCCGGTTCTGAAAACCTTGCTAATGAGGAAGGTTGTGGTTTTAGGTAAGCGAAGATAATATGATATAATCTAAGGTAATATTTTGATATATCTTGATTGCCAATAATATAGGGTTGATGTCACTGATTTCCAATTATAGCTCAACGAGCATATTAATTAATTCTAGAAACAAAAAGATAATCCATTGTCCACCACTCATGGTGCATAATTAAATTATATAAAATCCACCCATGATTAATAGCCGTGGATAAGGGATATATACATTAATAAATGGTCAAGATTAGTTAGATATAATGTGCAAGTGAGGGTCGATAACGATATCGATCGTGCATGCACAACTAATTATTTAGTAAATAATTGGATCAAATACGTTTAATTATGGTGACGTACAACACACCATAAATTAAAGCTTGGAGAAGAGGAAAATAATGACGATATGTTGAACGACTTTAAGTCATCCAATGACAAAAGGAACAATGGAGTAGACTTTTAAACATACCGATAATACAAACAACATTGTAAACACTAAGATAAAAATAAATATTTGTGTGGTTATGCATTAATCAGTTGGTGGTCCATTGGTAAAGGCAAATCCTTTAAAACACCTAGGTTGTGGGAGGTATTGGGTTCAAGTCACAAATACTACAAGGATTAAAGAGAAATTAATCTTTCAAAAAATAAAGTTTGTCAGGCTTGAATAGGTTTACCTTGTTACTCATTATTTGGTGTGTTTACGGTTTTTTAAAGGTGAACCTTTGGTTAAGGATGGGTGTGAGCCGACACCAATGAATTTTTTTTAACAACATACATACTCGGAACTCGACCGACCCCCAACAATTTTTGACAACGATGTCCATAAAATTTTTTGTCAATGATACGGAAAACAAAGTTTATTTAGATTTTTATGTTATATAAATTGTACTTATATATAGTTGTTAAAAATGAAATGAACAAAATATAGGTCACTAAACGGGTCATTTAATAATGTTTTCATGTGATGTACGGTGACACTTGTTGGTTGATTTGGGTTTATACTTTCAGTTTTAGGCAATATGGAAAACTATTTGAATTTACACTTTGATAATTGTTTTGGATCATTTTCTCTTATATATAGCATTTTACTATTACTATATTTAGTTTTGAAACAAATAAAAGGAATGATATCAGTTCCATTTTGAGAGATATCACCTAACTCGATGTTTAAAAATGTTTATGCTAATCTCATATACCCGAATAACGACCCTCTTACAAATGTATCATCGGTACCATCGAGTTCGGGACTTAACAACATTCTATGGATAAACTCTATAATATTGTTTAAATTTGTGATTAGAAATCCAAAATATTTCGACAAAAATAACCCCAAATAACAAAATAGCACTACAAGAATTTTGAGCATTAGGGGCGACCCGCTTTTTGGTCGCCCCTAAAGGTCAATCCCCACCAACCAGCTCTCCAGCCGTCGGATCAACGACAGATCAACGGGCCACGTTTTATCGTACTTAAAAGAATTAGGGGCGATACTATTAGGGACAACAGTGGCCCCTAAAGGTCGAAAAATTATAAAAACACCCGCTTCTTTCTCTTCTTTCCCTCTTCTCTTTTTCCCTTCTCTCAAAAACAACTCTCTGCTCTCTCATCTCTCACTCTTCTCGATCTCTTTCAATCTCTCAAAGCAACTCTCTTCTTCTTCTTTCCCCCCACCACCGGAGCAAACCCTACCACCACCATCGGAGCAAACCCCACCTCCACGACCCTCCTCTGCCCTCCTCTCCCTCTGCTCTTCTCTTCCTCTGCTCTCATCTCCCTCTCCGGTCAAGGGAGTCGAGCGTGCTGAACAACATGGCAATGTTTGTTTTCGTGAAGGGGAGGCCGTGTGGGTTTAATCGGGGTCACAAGTTCGAAGGCGATGACAGTGGTTAGGGTTTTCACGGTGAAAGAAGACGGCATTTTTGTTTCATGATGCTCTTTAAACCCTAACAGCAAAAAGCCCATTTTCTTCTAAGTTAATATCGTCAGGGTAAATCTAGGGTTTGTTTGTTTTTTGTGGTTATTTTGGACCTCAATAGTGTGTTATTGAAGATTAGTTTTGTTTAATTGCAGAGATATATACACACAGCGTGTGAAAGTGAGCTTTCCGCCATCAGGATGGGTAATATTTTCATTACTCTGCGTTTCTTGTTTAGTTTATGTAATGTTGTTACCTGCTTTGATATAATCTCATTATTCAAATTTTGTAGTTGGATTATGAGGTTGTTGGTATGCAGGTACCCGCAAAGTTGCATTCCGCTAAATTTAATTTTATTGACCATCTTATAGCGTTTTTCAGTCATCTTTAGTTAGTTCGGTTGTTCATCCATTGGAGTCTTTTGTTAGTTATTGCAAAAAGCATTTTTCTTGCATAAAGAGAATAGCATGGTGTGTGTTGGCTTTTGTAAGTTGAATAAAGTGGCGTGAAATAGTTCGTGTTAGAATAAGTGCTGCTATCAAAATTTGATTACTCTTTTAATTGATATTTGTAAAATTCATTCTTTTTAGTTTTGTTTTAATTAATCTTTGATTTCTGGCCGAGCCAGTGACAGAGAGCAGCTGTAGTGGCGATCACGCCGACGAAGACGTTTAGGCGTTTTTGGTATGTTTATTTAGTTTTGTTGGTATACTTGATTGTAAATATTTGTATGTTTATTTAGACGAATGTTGGTATGTTTAGACGAATGTTTGTATGTTTATATATATGTAATGTTGGTATATTTGGTTAATTTGTTTTGTTATTATTTCGTTTGATTGTGCGTGTGTGGAAAAAAAAAAAAAAAAAAAAAACTTTAGGGGCGACCCGTCGCCCCTAAAGGTCCAAGCCCAGATTGTACAGAATTTTGCCACATGGCAAAAAAAATGGAAAAAGAAATGCCACGTGGAAAAAAGGCATTAGGGGCGACACCTTTAGGGGCCACAGAGGGTTTTAGGGACCAAGCAAATGTGACAGGACTTTTAGGGGCGACAGTCGCCCCTAAAGGTCTTGTCGCCCCTAATAATAGGGCATTAGGGGCGACAGGCGTCGCCCCTAAAGCTCCAGAATGTTGTAGTGTAGTATCAAAGAACAAGTACAACTTAATTTTGATTAATTCAAGAACATTTCAACCATAAAATGTTAATTGTCATGCAACATATTATCACAATGGACATTATGGACCCATAATGCATCATCCATCCCCCACATTATAGATGCTTCAGTTTCATGGTCATCACTCAACGAGTTGAACCCATTGATGATGCTAGTGAGTGACTCGAATCGTTGAGTCAACTCAGCTAACTGAGTTCTAAGAATCGAGTTCTCATAATCCAAACTGAGGAACATCTGAGTTGTATCTTTCAGGTTAATGGCCATGTATTTGTTGTCACTCACGAGTTGACTCACTTGCAACACTAGATCTCCCACATGTTTCTTTTTGCGTATTCTCGATCTCCTAGCGGATTCCCTGTTCGACATCATTCTGTTTCGCTTCCTCAAGGCCGAATCTTGATGATCATCTGAACCTGACAATATGAGCTGAGTTGACTCGATAAACTTTGGCATACCACTAGCTGCCATGTTGATCAAATATTTTAAATGTGGTTTTGATAAAATATCCTTATAAAATCGGCAGTTTTCTAGCAGTAAAAAAATTTAACTAGTGAATATGTATACACGTATGATATTATGAAACTAGAAGGTGTTGGTTTTCATGAGAAGACGTAAAACCAATAAAGAAAGACAACAGAAAATGATTGAAGAAAATGGGTGCGGCGGCGGAGGGTGGTGGAGGTTGTCGTGAACCCGGATAAGAGGGCTTCGCTTATCACCGGAGACATGATCATATATCACGATGGTGCATCAGAAAAAACCATGTATTAGTGATCGGACTATATGTTTTTGGTACACTTTGGTGTCAAAGAGAAGACTTTGATGTGAGATATATAGTATGGTTGCCCAATGGATATAAATTATAATACATCCATTTTGGATAGATGCAATTATTTCTAATATTAAATTCTTAATATTCTTTTATGGGATACAAGTAAAGTGTGGATTCATGTATAATCAACAACGAAATTTGATATTTTAGGCTAATGTGTAATTTTCAATAGATTAAAGATAAGAGAGTTTTTCTGTTAAAATGATACTTAACATAAAAAAGTACATGATTTATTTTAGGCCTTCAATGTAAGGAAGGAATTAATTGATTTTTTTTAACCGCTAATTTCTTAAACTCCTTTCTTTACACTCTTTTACATTTTTTTTTTGCACACCCTTAGAATTGAACTTTCAATCTCACCTAAGAGAGGATTTCCTCTCTACCACTAGGCTATAACCTAAGTGGCAAAGAATTAATAGATGATATTGAAAGAGGAAAATATAAGTTGGAGATTTTAAAAGAGGAAAGAGAGAAGGGTAAAATATGTATAGTCTATAATTATTGACTATTTTTTTAAGTTTTATCCTATTTTTTAAATGTCCATAATTTTTTCATACTACATTATTATTTTTTAAATAATACACAATAAAACAAGCTTTTTATTCTCTTTCATTTGCATACTCTATTGATATAGGTTTTTTTTTCTAAAAAAAATTGTTGGGTTGATAACTTGCATGATTATCAGATATAACTTGCGTGAATATCATGTATAACTTGCGTGATTATCGGTTATAACTTGCACGATTATACTTGATAATTACGCAAGTTATACCTGATAATCACGCAAGTGATCAACCCAGCTTTATTTTTAAAATTATAGCAATGTGTTATGCAAATGAAAGAGGATAAAAAACTTGTTTTTATGATGTATATTTAAAAAAAATTAATGTATTACGAAAAAGTTATGGATGTTTAAAAAATAGAGATGAAAATTTAAAAAAGTCAACAATTACGGTGGTGGACAAGAATACCATTTTGGCTATTGCCATGTGTCATGCTGATAGTCGTTAGCGATATCAACAAACTCTAAGTCAACAATTAACCTATAGTGATATTGACATAAAAGTTCTCAACATTATCCATTAGTAATCTGTTGGCGATATCAACAAACTCTAAGTGGGTGATTCCTCGGTGAACCATCACAAATTTTTTCACATGCCATGTATTTGACAAGCATTTTTGAAAATGTAGGTGGTTTAGAAATTTTCAACATTTCTATTAATGGTTTTTGGGATTATTTTGGTTTACACAGTCCCTACTTTAAAAAGCGGACTATATATGAAGGAGTTTGCTCCTTTGACGAAGGGACTTTGATTAAGATAACTTAATGTTAACATGTGTTCGATGTGATTAGTGTGCAAGTCGACGGGCTAGAGTCTGCTTCCCCTTATAGCGAATTCATAATCCGTTTATTGAAGTAGCTAGCGAACTACTACGAAGTAAAATGACCCAAAAAACCACCTATAAACACTTTTAGAATTTCTAATCCACCTAGACTTCACTAAAGAGTCGTTTCATATCCATGTCTAAATGATTTGCCAACTTTCTTGTCTGAATTTTAGGTTTAAAAATAATTAAAACGGGTGATATATGCTATACGCGATTCGAGAAAAAGATATAATACCCTTCCAATGGAATTAAAGAAATTGTGTTGGGATAGAGTAGCTATTCCAAAAAATAATATGGGGGGTTTGGGACTGAACAAGCTTCAAATTGTAATAGACTAATAGTGCTCTTGGCAAAATGGATATAAAGGTACAAATTAAACAGAGCATGATGTGCTTTGAAAACGGGTGATATATGCTATACTTGGTGTGAAAAAAAAAGATAGTATACCCTTTCATCTAATAATCAGTTTGTTGGGTCATGGAATAATGTTGTTAGATTTGAAGCCAAATTGAAGGTGCTAGATGAAAACATAAGTAACTTGATTAAAATCCATCCATAGTGGTGGAGTGGTGGAGTGACTTTTGTTTCACCTATGTAATCAAAGGTTCAATTCCCACTTCCATCATTTATGGTTTGGTATCCGGGTGAAGATCGAATACGGGTGGCGCCGGTTCGAATCTGACGGACGGCGAGGTTTTACCGAGTTCTATAACACTGTCGTGCCTTCGGGCGGGTGGGGCTCGGGTTTCCGCGCATCGGGAGAAGGCGGGGGCTGCTGGAGGTCGAGTAGTCGATTCTTGGGCACGACGCCCCGCAAGGGTGGTTGCCACACAGTTGTTCGCCGATCAAAAAAAAATAACTTGATTAAAGATAAGGTTGGAAATGGTGAAAGTATTAGATTTTGGTTGGACACGTGACTCAAGAGCCTTTGAAATGTCAGTTTCCCGAATTTGTTAAGACTTGAAGGAGATAAGAGGTGTTTCGTGGCAGAAAGGTGTTATGGCTCCACATGGGTTAATGCATTTATTTGGAACCGAACAACGCGATCGAGTGTTCGGAGTTAGAAGATTCACGGAATTGATGAGTTCGATTTGATTATCAGAATCGAGAGATGGATGGGTGGGCTGGGCCTGGGAGACTCGTCAGGTATGTTCTCAAATTCGGAAAGAGATTTTTTATGGGGTGGGTTGTGATCATTACATGTTGGCAAGAATGAGTAGATCTTTAATGATAGATAAGTTAAGGTAATGGATATTATTAGTGAAGTGTGAAATTGTTAGATTTTCTTTGGTTTAAAAACATACATAATTAAATCTACTTTAGTGGAGTGGGTAAAAGTAACGTAGTTTTGACATCATGTAATTTGTCCGATTGTTGGGCTGCTCATTCTCAATGTTTTGTTGAAATTTATTACATTTGATCTCAAAATCATCATATCTAACAAGTTTTGACGCCGACGTATTTTCTAGCAAAATATCTAAGGACAACGATAATTATATATGTATTTCACTATTTTGCAACCGCCTTTCTTATAAGTATTTATATTTTGACCCTTAAAAACGAAATGCAATAACTCAAATGATTGACAAAAGCGACAATGGATGTGGGTTTGGTGTCATAGTAGGTGAGCAAGAAGCCAACAATTAATACCTAATAAGTACATATATTAACCATTAATATTTTGTTACATAAAACTAAAACTATGCCAAGTTATATGATAATTAACCCTATATTATTATATTAACAGAACTTATAATTTAAATGTTATTTGTTAAAGATATACCGAAGAATCTAAAACCGACTAACCACATGAATTAAACAAAAATTATAAAATACAAAATTTTATATTACTTTCAAGCCCTTGGAGGTCAGTATTAGAATATAAAATTTTATATTTTTTTATTTTATAATTTTTGTTTGGGCCGGTTCCAATCACCTTAGGTTCGGTATCAGTTTGATACGGGATTGGTTTGGAACAGGATTGGAACAATATGCTCGTAGTAGAGACCAAATTTGAGCCTAAAATAACCAAGACACTTACCAAAATGTAGAAATAAAAAGATCACAAGTTGCATTTTAAGTGTTTAATAAATGAGAAAACTTCAGAAAGATTTAGAATACAAATTACAAGAATAACAGAAGTATTTGAATCCAAATTACAATAAGAAGCATTTTATATGCCCTTAGTAACATCAAATGTGAACAAAATTGACATCTTTTTCTACTTATGCATTAGCTTTGAAACAAAATAAAATCATGGCTTGCTATCTTTGAAACACCATTGGATATGCATTAGCTTCAGGATGGTAATGTAACATCTCCCTCAACATCTCCTCCCTAATAACATCTTCACTCATATTCTCATCAAGATCAAGATTGATCGGCACACTGGCGGGCGGGTTCTTACTCGGCTCAAACAAGCCCGCCATATAAGGGTGGTGTAAAGCCTCCGTCACCGTTATCCTCTTTGTCGGGTCGAAAACAAGCATCCTTTTTAGCAAATCTATAGCCAAAGGATCCGCCATTGGGTACAACGAAGAAAGATTTATCCCTCTAGTAAACTGGAGTGTTTTAATAAACCGCCTTGCTTTCATG
This sequence comes from Ambrosia trifida, assembly GCA_028751855.1. Taxonomy (NCBI): domain Eukaryota; kingdom Viridiplantae; phylum Streptophyta; class Magnoliopsida; order Asterales; family Asteraceae; genus Ambrosia; species Ambrosia trifida. Next base: position 15,491,544 of record CM054122.1, read on the forward strand.
TTATCGATAAATCCAAGATTGTTGTCGGATTGACTGCCGAGAATGTTGATTATTAGTTTTAGTTGGTTGAGACACTCGGTTCCTGGGAAAAGCGGTTTTCGTCCCAGGATTTCAGCAAAGATGCAGCCGACTGACCAAACATCGATTGAGGTTCCATAGTTGTCACAACAGAGAAGAAGCTCAGGCGCTCGATACCAACGTGTAACGACATATTCAGTCATAAATTGTTCACTACCTTGGCTTGTTCTTGCCAGCCCAAAATCACATATTTTGAGCTCACAATTCGCGTTGACTAGCAGATTTCCAGGCTTTAGGTCCCGGTGTAGTACATTAGCAGAGTGAAGATATTTTAGACCTAGAAGCAACTGTTTATAAAAAAAAAAAAAAAAAAAAGAACAAACTTATTAGGATTCATAACTACATAAACAATTATGAAGCATAGTACAAACACAAAAAGACAGAGAAACATGGAGGCGGCAAATTAGGCGGGTTAGGTAACCGGTCAAAACGGGTAATAATTTTATTTGGTCATCAGAATGGATTAGGAAGGTTTGGTCAAAAAGTTTATTTTTTTATAAATATGTAACATATATCATTTTAACCCATTTGACCCGTTTCATTTTAAGCTACTTTTTTTAACTTGTTTGACCCGTTTAGATTAAACCATTGTCCCTAACGGCTAAAGGACATTTTCTACCTATGATTATCAATACAAACATTATTGAAAATAATGATGAAAAATCGGACGAATTACTTGATTAAAAGGAAACTTATATACCTGAAACAAGAAGAACTTGCAGTGATCATTTGACAGAGGTTGTGAAGACTTGATAATATGATGAAGATCAGTATCCATCAACTCATAAACAAGATACACATCTTTGAAGCTATTCCTGAAGATCGGGAACATAACATCCTTCAATCCGATAACATTTTCATGCCTAATATGTCGAAGAAGTTTCAACTCCCTCAAAGTTCTAACTGCATCAATCGTGTTACCAAACACGTTGTTGATCTTCTTGATTGCAACTTTCTCGTTTGTTTCGCGATTGATTGAAGAACACACGACACCATATGCGCCTCTGCCTATTGGTTTGATTGGTACGTATTTAGTGTCGATTTCAAATACTGTTTGCCACATCGTGTAATAATGCTTCCCGGGTTGCCTATATCCATTTGGTGGTTCAACATATGTTGCCATGTCTCTCTGTTCATTTAAAGAATGAATCTTTTTGTTAAACACAGATTATGTCAACCAAATAATTGGCTAAAATGTAACATAACTTGTAAAGTCCACTTGAATTTCAAGCAATAATTGGACAAAATGTTAAACATTTACTCAAAAAAAAAAAAAAAGAAGTTGAATTCAACCATTAAGTTGATCAGCAGCATCTGTAGCAATAATTGGTCAAAATGTTAAAAATTTACAAAAAAAAAAAATAATAGTTGAATTCAAGCAATAAGTTGATCTGCATCTGTAGCAATAATTGGTCAAAATGTTAAAAAAAAAAAAAAAAAGTGATCAAAATCTGTAAAACTTGCATGAATTTGAAGCAGTAATTGGTCAAACTGTAAAAAATATGCAAAAATAAGTTGAAATCCAAGCAAACAGTTGATCAACAACTGTAACACCTGCAAAAACTCACTTAAATTTCAAGTAATAATTGAATAAATGTAAAAAAATTACAACACAAGTTAAAAGTCAAGCAAACAATTGATCAGCATCTATAAAACTTTGCAAAATCCACTTAAAATCCAAACAAATAATTAACAAACATATATGATCTTAAACAAAACCACTTAAAACCAAGAACATATATGCCCAAAACTTATAACAACTTACAATTCAACTAAACACCTGATCAAGAACACAACTGATGAAATTTAATTAAAATCTTAAACAATTTAACCTAATCAAGAACCTAGTGTGAAAACAGTAAAGAGAATCAATACTTACTTGCTGCGGTAGACCAAACAATCTTCAACCCTTCAAAAAAGCAATAATAATAATAATATGATTATTATTATTATTATTATATAAGAAAACCCCACTTTGCTCTTTCAACAATCTCGCAATTGCACACACTTTCTTTCTTTGCTTTTCCTTAACGCAAAGCAAAGCAAAGCAAACTGTCGGATTCCAACACTTTCGGCTCAAGATTTTGATGGGTTTTGTTCTAAATCAAATACCCAGATCATATCCATCATAAAGCTTTCAACTTTGTGGGAATTAAATTGTGTTAGAATTTAAGGATAGGGGTGGGTTGGTTTGTTTGTTAATTTATTTATAGAAAAAGTGGGTGCGTAATGTTAATGATCTGTACCCACTCAACTAGTTTAAATTAGGCATTCATAGATAGATAGAAGGATTATTATTATTGTTATAAAATAATAATAAGACTGATCGGAGTGCCTTCGGGGAACGAGCTCGGGGTGGTGAGTTGGCAGTTTCCCCGATCGGGAACACCGCCCCCCCCGAGGAATTTTCGGGGTACCCGGGGAAATCCTCCCGTTGGCACCGAGGTCTGTGATTGGCCTAAATCTTTTGAACGTTGGTGGTGGGTCCCGAGGCATATAGCCGTTTGAAAAAAAAAAAAAAAAAAAAAAATTAAACCTTTTATCTATATATATATATAACCTTCAATTTATATATTTTATCAACACAACCATACCCACAACTATCATTTTCCATCTCCAAAAAATTTATAAAAATCCAATTTGTTACCATGAGTTCGTCGGAGGAGGAGGAACAAAATGTGATAAACTTTTACGTTGGCGCAATGATGGAAACGGCAAAACTTATAGCCGAGTTGGAAGACGAAAGCGATAGTGAAGCGTCTTCGGTACCATTGACACGGAGCGCGGCGCTTGATAGAGATCGTGAGGGTATGTTTTTTTGTTAAAATGTTTTATTTTTTTTTGTTGATATGTTTTATTTTTTTTGTTAATATGTTTTATTTTTTTTGTTAAAATTGTTTATTTTTTTTGTTGATATGTTTTATTTTTTTTAAAGGTGCACACGAACGTTTGGTGGCCGATTATTTTGACGAAAACTGTGTTTACACGGACGAACAGTTTAAACGTCGTTTCCGAATGAGTAGAAGATTGTTCGAACGAATTGCCGATGATTTAGCTAATTATGATGAATTTTTTACACTACGATACGATGGTAGAGGAAAACGGGGTTTTACGACCCTACAGAAATGCACGTCTGCAATTCGTCAATTAGCATACGGCACTGCGAGTGATTCATGGGATGAGTATTTAAGGATGTCTGATAGAATGAGTCGGGAATGTTTGTACCAGTTTTGCGAAGATGTTGTGAACTTATATAGCAAGGTTTATATGCGTACGCCAAGAAAAAGCGACATCGAAAAGCTCTACGCGCACCATGCAGAGAAACACGGCTTTCCTGGCATGCTAGGAAGTCTTGATTGTACGCATTGGCCATGGCGTAATTGCCCCACCGCATGGAAAGGTCAATATACTCGGGGTGACATAGGAGAACCATCACTTATTCTTGAAACCGCTTGCTCACAAGATCTTTGGATTTGGCATGCTTTTTTTGGCGTTGCAGGTTCGTGTAACGACTTAAATGTTCTTGCAAGATCTCATATTTTTGACCCCATGATTAGAGGCACTGGCCCTGATGATTCTTTTTGGCTCAATGGCGTAAAATATAAGCATGGGTATTATTTATGTGACGGCATATACCCAAGCTGGGCGTCTGTTGTGAAGACAATATTGAATTCTTCAGATGACAAAAGGAAAAAGTTTGCGAAGTGTCAAGAAGCAGCAAGGAAAGACGTCGAACGATTATATGGTGTGATCAAGGCGAAGTGGCATATAATAGAACGACCAGCACGTGCATTCCATCCACAAAGATTGAGATACATTATGTACGCGTGTTTGATACTTCATAACATGATAATTGAAGACGAAGGTCGTGCGATATGCGTCTACGATCCGAATGAGATTGAAGAAGTGCTCGAGCCAGTTGACGAGGGACAACAAGAATCAAACACGTGGGCGTTACACGATGCCACTACGAATGGAAACCTTGTTTCGGATCTCGTTGATCACATTTGGAATAATTTTCGTGTCAACGACAATAACGAGTAGTTTTTTCTAGTTTTTTTTAATGAACTTTAGTTTGTAATTTTTATTATTTTGTGACTTTAGTTTGTATTTTTTTTAATTTTATGAAATTTCGGTTTTTTTATTATACGTTTTTTTTGCGTTTTTTTTTATTATTTACGTTTTTTTTATATTTTATTTTAATAAAAAAATAATTATGAAATATAAAATATATAATTAAAAAAAAGGAAAAAGAATAAAAAAAGGAAGGGGGAATGGGGGAGTTGGGGGAAACCATTTCCAAAGTTTGGGGGAGAAAATGGGGGAAATGACATGGCGCTGATGTGGCAGTTGGGGGAGTTGGGGGAATGGGGGGGCACACCATATAGTCTAATAATAATAATGATCACATGAAAGTACAATCAGACATCAAATCTTTGAAGAAAATCAGTGCTGATTTTGCATTGGTTCATGCATTTAAGTTTAACCAATTTATTAAAACAGAATATTGCTTACAAGCAACAAGAAGCCGGCTCTTGCCTTGCCAGCTCGGCTTGTAAAACCCTTGCCATATTTAAAAAGATTTTTATTGTTAAATTTACATATAGACCCTTGCATTAAGGGGTTGTTTTAAAACGTTCCCGATTGTTTGTTTGTCGCGGAGTTATCTTTTAAGGTCTTTGAAGGTGTCACTGGTTACCCGAGGACAAACGTTTTGTTTATTTATGTCAAGTGTTGGTTTCGTTCTGTTATGGGCTTATTAAGTGATTGATTCAACTACAAAGTCCAAACCAGGGTTACGATAGAAAAGTATTGTTCATTAAACATTTTTGGGTCAAGGAAACGAACTGAAATTAGATAATTATTTGTAATAAAACGAAATTGAGTAAGAGATTATCTTAACCAAGATCTATCATCTATTTTTAAGGTTGTCTGTTGTGGACACGCGAATAGCCCGACGCGAGTGAGGTTTCAGGGCCGATGCTCACCCTTAGCCACAACAACCCCACGCGAACCCTGACACGACAACCCAACGTGAGCAGGCTCACGGTATGAAAGAAGCTATTTGTTTTGGATTTGCAGACTATGGTCGCGTTGATGCTCACTCCCAACCACAACGGGATCAAGTGACCAGCCACAAGGACATACTAATAACATACAATGACTTGAATGATTGGGATATATAAAGAAATTGTATGAAATTGTATGAGATATATGAAGTAGAGAAGTTTTAGACACTTAAATTAGAAAAACGTTTTGGTGTTTTAATGAAAGTCATATTTCAAAAAAACTTAAATTAGAAAAACATATATCGATACTCGTTTATTGTATCCAACCTGATTAATAAATGTGTTCCAACTTCCAAATATAATTTACATTAATTGAACTATCAAGTTTTTGTGTGAAACTATTTGAAATCATAAAAGCATGGCAGGATATGGAGGGATGGCTAGATTTGCAATCTCTCTATGAACTAGTTACATAAATGCTTATAAATATGGTAAGTCACCTATCAAATTAACAATTTTTTGTTTTCCTTTAAAAATATCATTTTCTCCACCGACTCATCATCACTCACAAACATTTATCTATTTTCACATAATAACCAACTTTTATAAATAAATTATTTAATATAGTAAACTATTTATTTTATATTGTATTATTAAATTTGATAAATTCTGTTTAAATATTAGGTAACTAAAAGTTTATGAATTTTATAATTACTAGTTTAGTTTTTCTATAAAAAATTACAAAAGTTTGGATGTTGTTTTTAAGGTTTATAGACTTCACAAATTCTTAAAAAAAATTACAAACTATTAATTATAATTATTTAAAAACAATTATAGATTATTTAAAAGATACATTATTTATTTATAATCATGATACTCAGTAAATCCCACCAATAGTAAAAGCTAAGATAGGGTTTAAGAAGTGTAAGATGTGGACAACCTTATCTCTACCTTGTAGAAATAGAGAGACTGCTTCCTGACATTATTTATTTATAAAATATTTAAAAAGGCCTCCACGGATCCCCTACTTAACATAACCTCCGATGTAGATATGGAGAATATGATTTAGATAGTGGATCCCTCCCTAAGTTTGTGAGAAAGGTAAGTTTAGCAATACCTTCACATAAATTGGTCTAAGAGCATATTATAGGGTCAGAATATAATTATCTAAAACGTTGAAGGTGGTAAAAGAGAAATGGTGGAGGAGCTAGGGGATTTCGTGAAGGGATATGCTTTGTTCTATTTAGGTTACACTTTGTAGTTACATCCCAGTGAATGCCATTAATGATCTAAACCTTTTTTCCGCGTATATTATTGAAAATATTATTTTCATTCTATTGTTGGGAATTTTAGAATACACTATGTGACGCGCGTTGAGAGGCGGGTGAAGTGGTTTCACCCCACCATTCCACCAAAACCATCTTGTGACATTGTGTCACCTCACCAACGCGACCTTGTGACATGTGTGTGGTGCCGGGAGGGCAAAAGGGAAGGGGAATATGGCATGCTTTAGTTGGTTGGTATATAGCCATCGGGGTGATTAGAGGTGTACAAATCGTTTTTTTTTTTATCAAACTGGTTTTGGTTTCAAACCGGTTCGCTACAGTACCGTTTTCATTCTGAACCGGTTTTGATTTGAAACCGGTTCGGTTTTAGATTGGTTTGGTCGGCCACAAAATCAGTTTTTTACCTGGTTTCGTTTCGTTTTTTAGTCCGGTTGGGTTTCGATTCTAGTCCGGTTCACTTTCGCACTTTTTAAAATCGTATAAATTACATTAAATTTAACTTTTAATTAAAAAAACAAAGTTTTATTTGTGTTTATGGCCAAAATTAATGTATTTTTCTTAAACCGGTTTATGTTCGGTTTTGGTTTTTTTACCAGTTTCAACCAGTTTTTAGCGGTATCGGTTTCGGTTCGGTTTATTTTGACCGGTTTTATTGTCGGTTTTAGCCCGGTTTTCGGTTCGGTTCAGTTTGTGATTTTTTTTAGTGCCGGTTTCAAGTGGAACCGGTTTTGACCGGTTTCGGTTGCCGAACAGGATTTTTTTTGTACACCTCTAGGGGTGACACCAGGTGGGGGTTTCAGGCAGGAAGCCTAGGTAGTCGAAGGCTGTAAGTGGTGGAGACGGTAGGGTTTGTGGTCAGTAACAGTGGGGGTATAGCAACGGGATTGGTGGTTACAGTAGCTGGTGGTCTCAATGGTGGGAAATTTGGGTGGTAGTAAGCGATGAGAAGGGTGGAAATGTTACCGAGGTTAGATATGATATTGGTTGGTGGTGTAGGAGGATATGGGCAGCGTTGTACGGTGGAACGATGGTTCGAGTGGTGATGGTGGTTGGTGATAGTTTATTTTCTTTAAAGAAATTAAAAAAAAAAAAACAAGAACAAAAACGCCCTCTCCATCACACCCCCACCATCCCGTGGTTTTTGAGGATTGAAAGGCAAAGCCCCCTCTATTGACGTGGCAGCCACGTGTCACTCCACGCCCCCTTCACCCACCGCATAGTCTTACTATGTCTCTCTCTATCTCTCTATATATACTATACTAGGTTTGAGTCTCGTGGGGACCCACGGTTCATCCGAAAGTAGATGACGTAGATGATTTGTATGAGACAAATATGACAATTAGTCTGTATGTAGATGACGTAGACTATTCTTTTAAAATGTTGTAGACGCAGACTATTCTTTTGAAGATAATATACAAGATCACAGACAAAACATGTTAGAATCGTTTTTTATTTTTTTGAAACTTTCTTAAATATTTTTCAAACGAAAATTTAAAAATTTTAACGAATTTCAATTTTTGAAAATACTATATGAATTTAAATTTGATTGAAATTAGATAAACAATTTCCTAATATATACACAATATTTAAATTATTAATAAATGAAATTTAACTTTTGTTAACAATTACCTAAAATAGATACGATTTTAAAATTTATTTAAATATATTTAAATAAAAATAGTAATATTATTATTATTTAAATCATATTAATTATTTATTTAGATCGTGATGTTCAAATATTTTTAATATACCTCCACCAAAGTTACAAAAAATTAAAAAAGATAACGCAAATTTTTTCAGCGACATTTAATTGAAAGACGTATATTATTGAAATCATTTACGAATTATTTTGAAAGACGTACAAAAAATTAAAAATAGATTACTATATATTTTAGGAAACTGATAAATAGATTTAAATTATATTTAATTTAAAAACAACAGTTAGAACCAATCTTTTTAATTGACACATTTCAATTATGGTCGTCATCTGCATACAGACTAATCGGCAAATAGGAAACATAAAAGAGATTACTATATATTTTAGTAAAAACACGTAAAAAACAACATTAATAAAACACGTAAAAAGAATCATTTTTTAAAAATAAATAGGCATATGAACATAAAAATAACAAACATTAGAAAACAACATTAAAAAAGACACATAAAAAACATTAAAAAGAATCATTCTTTACATACACACATAAAAAACATTAAAAAGGAATCATTCTTTACATACAGTGTGTAAAGACACGTAAAAACAACATTAAAAAAATAATCATTTTTAAAAATAAATAGGTATATGAATAACAAATATGCTAAATCTACGTTTAATAATTTTACCATTAAGAATAATAAATATGTTTCTTAACAATAATAATAAACTCAATCAATCATTCAATTATAATATTACTAAAATAAAAGTGCACTAATTATTATTTTTAAAAACGTTTCATACACAAGAATGGTAGGTTACCATTTTACAATAAAATTTACATAGAATCCATTAATGTTTATTATTGTTATTATTAATAAATATGTTTCTCAAAATATAGAATTTCCGTTTAATATTGTTGACCGAATTTAATTTTTATATTATGACTTTCCTTTAATTAATTGTCATTAAACAATAACCATCAAAATCATTTCAATAAATGTGCTAATTTAAAGTGTGCAAATTTTAAGATGTAAATAATAATTTGTAGAAAATTGGTAAGACAATTTAAAACGCGGATGTTTTTAATGTCATTGATTTGAATGATTGATTGATTATTTATATTAAGTTATATATTAATATTTTTTAAACTTAATTATTGATTTTTAATATTTTTTAAATAATAATTTATATTACTAATACTAAGTTATTTATTAATATTTTTTAAACTCAATTATTGATTATTTATATTACTAATACTAATATTACGAATTTAGTTTTTAAGACGTACAAAAAATTAAAAAGAGATTACTATATATTTTAGGAAACTATTAAATAGATTTAAATTATATTTAATTTAAAACAATAGTTAGGACCAATTTTTTAATTGACATATTTCAATTAGGGTCATCATCTTCATACAGACTAATCGGCAAATATGAAACCTAAAAGAGATTACTATATATTTTAGTAAAAACACGTAAAAAACAACATTAAAAAAACACGTAAAAAATCATTTTTTAAAACTAAATAGGCATATGAACATAAAAATAACAAAATTAGAAAACAATATTAAAAAAGACACGTAAAAAACATTAAAAAGAATCATTCTTTACATACAGACATAAAAAACATTAAAAAGGAATCATTCTTTAAATACATTATGTAAAGACACGTAAAAACAAAATTAAAAAAAGAATCATTTTTAAAAATAAATAGGTATATGAATAATAAATATGCTAAATGTACGTTTAATAATTTTACCATTAAGAATAATAATTATGTTTCTTAACAATAATAATAAACTCAATCAATCATTCAATTATAATATTACTAAAATAAAAGTGCACTAATTATTATTATTAAAAACGTTTCATACACAAGAATGGTAGGTTACTATTTTACAATAAACTTTACATAGGATCCATTAATGTTTATTATTGTTATTATTAATAAATATGTTTCTCAAAATATATAACTTTTGTTTAATATTGTTGACCGAATTTAATTTTTATATTATGACTTTCCTTTAATCATTTGTCATTAAACAATAATCATCAAAATCATTTCAATAACTATGCTAATTTTAAGTGTGCTAATTTTAAGATGTAAATAATAATTTGTAAATAATTGGTAAGACACTTTGAAACGCGGATGTTTTTAATGTCATTGATTTGAATGATTGATTGATTATTTATATTAAGTTATTTATTAATATTTTTTAAACTTAATTATTGATTATTTATTTTACTAATACTAATATTACGAATTTAGTTTTAATGCTGTTGACCGAGTTTCATTTTGATATTACGACTTTCTTAAAATCAGTTGTCAATTGCACGATTAAAGGAATCATATTCTCAAATTCGTATGCTAAATATACGTTTAATAATTTTACCATTAAGAATAATAAATATGTTTCTCAATCAATCATTCAATTATAATATTACTAAAATAAAAGTGCACTAATTATTATTTTTAAAAACGTTTCATACATAAGAATGGTAGGTTACCATTTTACAATAAATGTTACATAGGATCCATTAATGTTTATTATTGTTATTATTAATAAATATGTTTCTCAAAATATAGAATTTCCGTTTAATATTGTTGACCGAATTTAATTTTTATATTATGACTTTTTTTTAATCAATTTTTATTAAACAATAATCATCAAAATCATTTCAATAAGTGTGCTAATTTTAGGTGTGCTAATTTTAAAATGTAAATAATAATTTGTAGATAATTGGTAAGGCAATTTGATACGCGGATGTTTTTAATGTCATTGATTTGAATGATTGATTATGATTTTGTAATTATTAATTAATATTTTTAAACTTAATTATCGATTATTTATATTACTAATACTAATATTGTGAATTTACTTTTAATATTGTTGACCGAGTTTCATTTTGATATTACGACTTTCCTAAAATTAGTTGTCAATTACGCGATTAAAGGAATCATATTCTCAAATTCATATGTTAAATATACGTTTAATAATTTTACCATTAAGAATAATAAATATGTTTCTTAACAATAATAATAAAAGTGCACTAATTATTATTATTAAAAACGTTTCACAGACACGTAAAAACAACATTAAAAAAAAGAAACAATTTTAAAAATAAATATATGTATGAATAATAAATATGCTAAATGTACGTTTAATAATTTTACCACTAAGAATAATAAATATGTTTCTTAACAATAATAATAAACTCAATCAATCATTCAATTATAATATTACTAAAATAAAAGTGCACTAATTATTATTCTTAAAAACGTTTCATACACAAGAATGGTAGGTTACCATTTTACCATAAACTTTACATAGGATCCATCAATGTTTATTAATGTTATTATTAATAAATATGTTTCTCAATATATAGAATTTCCGTTTAATATTGTTGACCGAATTTAATTTTTATATTATGACTTTCCTTTAATCAATTGTCATCAAACAATAATCATCAAAATCATTTCAATAACTATGTTAATTTTAAGTGTGCTAATTTTAAGATGTAAATAATAATTTGTAGATAATTGGTAAGACAATTTGAAACGCGGATGTTTTTAATGTCATTGATTTGAATGATTGATTGATTATTTATATTAAGTTATTTATTAATATTTTTTAAACTTAATTATTGATTATTTATTTTACTAATACTAATATTACGAATTTAGTTTTAATGCTGTTGACCGAGTTTCATTTTGATATTACGACCTTCCTAAAATCAGTTGTCAATTACACGATTAAAGGAATCATATTCTCAAATTCGTGTGCTAAATATACGTTTAATAATTTTACCATTAAGAATAATAAATATGTTTCTCAATCAATCATTCAATTATAATATTACTAAAATAAAAGTGCATTAATTATTATTCTTAAAAATGTTTCATACATAAGAATGGTAGGTTACCATTTTACAATAAACTTTACATAGGATCCATTGATGTTTATTATTGTTATTATTAATAAATATGTTTCTCAAAATATAGAATTTCCGTTTAATATTGTTGACCGAATTTAATTTTTATATTATGACTTTTCTTTTATCAATTTTGATTAAACAATAATCATCAAAATCATTTCAATAAGTGTGCTAATTTTAGGTGTGCTAATTTTAAAATGTAAATACTAATTTGTAGATAATTGGTAAGGCAATTTGAAACGCGGATGTTTTTAATGTCATTGATTTGAATGATTGATTATGATTTTGTAGTTATTTATTAATATTTTTTAACTTAATTATCGATTATTTATATTACTAATACTAATATTACGAATTTAGTTTTAATATTGTTGACCGAGTTTCATTTTGATATTACAACTTTCCTAAAATCAGTTGTCAATTACGCGATTAAAGGAATCGTATTCTCAAATTCGTATGCTAAATATACGTTTAATAATTAACCCATTAAGAATAAGAAATATGTTTCTTAACAATAATAATAAAAGTGCACTAATTATTATTATTATTAAAAACGTTTCATACCTAAGAATGATATGTTACCATTTTACAATAAACTTTACATATTATTATTTTTATTATTAATAAATATGTTTCTCAAAATATAGATTCTATTAACAATAAGAATGGTAACTTATTAATATTTTTAATCTTATTTATTATGATTTTGATGTTAGTTATTAAAATTTTTAATTTAATTTATTGATTATTGATAATACTATTTTTATATATATATATTTCGGTTTAATATAGTTGACCGAATTTAATTTTGATTATGATAAGACATAATTTAGTAGGTGTGTTTCGGATGAAATCCTATTTTTTAAATGTAAAAACATAGAATGATTAAATACGATTGAATATTAAATCCGATTAAATATATATCTAAAAATTTAGTAACTAAAAAAATTATAATCAAAACCGAATAAATCGGAATGATATAGTTCTTGAAACACACGAATGAATGATTATATTATTTTCGCTTCAATATTTCTTAACATTGCTACTCAATCGGCAATATAACACAAATGATTATATTATTTTCTTAACAAAACCGATATCTTATCATTGAAATGAATAGATCAGAATACTTCATCTTTCATAATTGGTTAAAAAAATCGCAACTTAGGTGATAAATCATCTAAAAAAAGTCGTTAAGAAAATCATAACCAAGAATGATTTAGAATGATAAATCATCTTAAATCGTTAAAAAAAGATTAAAACGATTGATTTCTTTTAATATATAGTGCGGTATTTAAACAGAGATGATTAAAATATTCATTCTAAATCGATTGATTAAAAAAACTATTAAAACACAGTTAAACCATATAGAATGATAATTGAAATGAATGAATATCACTTTTAAAATATATCAAATGACCGATTTCTTTTCTAATAATGTTAAGAATAAATAATGAAGCGAAAATAATAATAAGAATCAACATTAGAAGAGTATGATCGATGATTACCTTGAATCATTTATGGAGAATCAAGAAACTATGAAAGATGAAGTAGGATGATAGAGAGGTTTGTTTGGAAGAAATGGAGGACTATGTTGTAGAGAATAAAGAAAAAATAAAAAGAAAACGGTTTATATACTTTAATTTTCGGAGCCCCATTTACATATTTGGATCCCTCAGGCCCTCTCTAAGGCCTTCATTCGACCCGAGTGTATTGATTTATTATATAGATAGAATAGATGATAAAAAGAAAACAATGAGTGACATATATCGTTCATTAAAACTATCTACTTTTTAGTTTTCATGCCTGTCCCGATACTTAATTACCGGTACATATCATTTTAGATAAAGTTTATTATATCTTAATCATTAATCCTTATTACAATGTGTCATTCATTCAAATCATTTTATAACTATCATTAACAAATCAATTATGAAATTTTAATCATTAACAAATCAATTATGAAATTTTAAAATAAAATTGGATTTTTTTACTTAAAAGCTTCTATTAAATTACCAAAATATCACGAAGTTCAAAATTATGTTAGTTACAATACTAATAGATAAAGAATAATAACAAGAATTGTTTTTATTAGTGATTTATATATTTGTTTTCTAAATATTTTATGTGGTAGCATGGTCTAAATGGTTAAAATTGACAAAAAAAAAATATACGAGTTATTAAAAATTAAAGTTAATAGCCAATTTTAAAAAATATTTTTTTAGAAATTAACTTAAAAAATATACCACTGTCACATCAATGTTCATTTTTGTAAATATATATTTTGATGATTGTATATATTAACGTATTACTTTATATTTTATTAAATTAGTATCATACATTGGTTGTCACACCCCGTCAATGTGGAAACATGGGGATGTGATTCGAAAGGTTTTCAAGCACAAGGTTCGAGCAACACATAAGATGTAATTTAAAATGATACCATCAATTGATAACCATTGCCATACATGATTAAGAATAACATAATATTGTCTGAAAATCATTATATCAAATATCGAGACATGACATGACCAACATTATTGAATTCCAACCGGTGATGGTACCATGATGTGCCTGCTCAAACCTCTCTCCCAAGTCCCTGCTCCTCATAGTCAATTACCTAAAAAACATGCATAAAAGTTTTGTCAACATAATGTCGGTGAGTTCACAGGTTTTAATGTACTATGTAAAATGCTCGTGAAATTCGTGTATGACTAATCATAGGCTAGCCAAGTGAATGATTACTGTGCAAACCATGAGTCCCATAACCAAACCTCTTGACTGTTGTGCCTTGTGCATTGTACAATAAAGACAACGTATGCATAGTATAATACTAACACTCTTTTGTATGTAACCGGTTAGAGCGACTAACCAAGAGGGGGTGTCAACCCAATAGATCTATTTAAGTATTCCATGGCTTTTGTTAGCTAATGGTTACAGTGTAAATGTAAGTATGAGGACTGTTGAGCTCATGAACCAAATATCTCATGTTCCACATGGCAGTCACGATATAATATCACTTAAAATGTAATGTACTAGAAATGTAGCATGTTTATCCCCCAAAATGTAAAATAGTAAAATGGGGCCGTGAAACTCACCTGGTGACAGAACGTGTGGTCTAGTAAACCAGAGGAGTGAGGTAACTGTCGTCCTGACAATGATTGCCCTATGATTATAAACGACATAGTAAGTTATACGTTCTTGTCGTTTACCATACAAGTTGTTCACCCAACTTGTGGACCCTTGTGTGAGTTATATGTGGGCCATAGTTTGTGCACATGACAATTATTACTTGTTTTATGTGTACTTTGTAAAATGTAAAGTTTCAGGAAATTCGGGAGTTTTGTTGTAAAAATACGTCTATTCTAAACAAAATGGGTCGCACATGTTATTACGAGTTTTAGAATATTCCCCATTTTAACACATGAGTTGAGTTCGTAGAAATACATGTGCTTTAACATGTGTTATAATTTTATTATGTTCAAAGTGTCTTTAAGACATGTTAAGGCCGATTTAACGTATGTTCCCATAACATCCAATGTTTTATCATGACACTTGATCCAAAATACGATTCTTATATAGTGAAATCGACCTCCAAAGACTAGTTTATGATGGTAAATGGTGGTTTCGAACATGTAGGTGTATAATATTACATGTGCCCGTGTGTATTTATGTATAAAATGGACGTTATGTTATAGTTTGTATAAACATTATGTTTAGCTTTAAAAAGGATCAGATTTCTTGACTAAAGTGCTCGACACCACCTACACACACCCTTCGGTCGTGTGTGTATATAAATTCATAGGTCTGTCGATGGTGCATTATGTGAAAAAGGTATGCGTGTATATATGTACTAATGACTTCTCAGCAGGTGTTATCAAACCAACTATTATCCATTACAATATAGTTAATGAAAGAACTTAAGCAATTAAACTTCGATGCTAACAACTGTTATTGGTTGTACTTATAATATAAATAAATATAAATTATATCAGTCTTTTCATGTGTTCGGTCGCTTGTAGGGGATACCAACTTCTTCCATGTCGAGATAGGACTTCACCAAGGGTCTGCGTTGAGTCCGTTTCTTTTTGCGGTTGTTTTAGATGAGTTGTCCAGGTCGATTCAGGAGATGGTTCCGTGGTGCATGCTTTTTGCGGACGATATTGTGCTAGTTGCAGAGACTAAACATTGCCTTAATGAGAGGGTAGAGGACTGGCAAGAAGCGTTATAGAGCAAAGGGCTTAGAATTAGTCGTTTCGAAATTGAGTATCTATGCTGTGATTTCAGTGGTGTAGGTGGTGATGATACCCAAATTACCATTGAGGGTTAAGTGGTTCAGCAAGTGTAATTTTATTAGATTAGCAAGACAAATTTAATACAAGTCAAATTTTATTTATAATAATAATAGAAGGTTCTTATTAAATATCACTAAATGTGATAATTAAATATCTAATTACACTATAAGTACTACCAAAAGTTATAATGAAGATCAAGAGTTTTGTATTATACTTCTCCATATCTTAATCATATAAATTTAGTTAAAAACAATGAAAGAAGATATAAATTTAGAGTTCATAATATTAATATGAAATTGAATTGATTAAATGGCATCATTTTATTCTACTCTCTTACTATGATCAACCAAATAATTTGTTTGGTTATTAGTGAGACTTCAATGGCACATTAGTTTTCATTATTCATTTCGAATTCCTATCTTCCAGTACTTGATTGCTACCGGAATAAAAGGAGAACAATGTTAATTACATGTTTCAAATTCAAATAATCAATAACCCAATAATCACTAGGGTTGTCCACAGTTGGCCCAAACGGAAATAATTTGTTTCTCCAGTTTGGGCAATTGCTATTAGGATAACTTGTTTGTCAAAACCTTTGAAGCCCTCACATCCATTGTCGCTTTCCCTCATGTTTGTCGTATTTTTCAAAGCCGATGACAATCAAGGCCACCAACTATGGTTGTCGGTTTGTCACCCTCGTACAACACCGCCACCACCCCTAGCAACCACTGAAACCATAACCACCACTGTTGTCATTGTCGCACACCACCACAATTTGTTTATTGTGTTGTTTCATATTTACCGTTGTCATTAGAGTATTCGTAGGAGTCGTGACCATCGCAACCGCCCATCTTTAGTAGATATTGATGTTAATCTCGGTTTGAGGTAAGAATGAATGTGTATTTTTTATTTACAAAGTGTGTGTGTGTTAGGTGGAATGTGCGTGTCGATGTGAAGATGTGTGTACATTGTGTGTATATGTATGAATATGTGTGTGTTGTGCGTATATGTGTGCATGGGTGAGTGTTTTTCTATATGAACGTGTTTATGTTTTAGGTGTGTATGTGTGTGTTGGGTGTATGCACGTATGTGTGTGTGTTGAATTTAATTGGGGGTATATGAATGTATGCGTGTGTTGAATTAAATTGGGGGTGGAACTTGAAGGTAACATGTTGCTATTGTTTAAAGTGAGTGTGATTAATAAAATTGATTTGCTTTTAGTTTGTTTGAAATTTGTCAAGTATACAATTTCAAAACTAAAACATGATTACGATAAATATAAATGCGGCTTCCGAAAAAATGTTAAACAAGACACAATGGAGGTACTTAGACTAAACACCAAATAAAAATGGTATTTTAAATTAGCCTTTTCAATCTGAAATCTTTAAGTCAACTATTTTATATTCATATTTGTATCATGTATTATTTAAGTTTCCTTTTCCCCCTTATTTTAGTTTGGTTTTTCTATGTAACATGCTAATTGGTTATTCTTTGATTAACTTGGTTTGTTTACATTCTTTGATAAAATAGAGGTATAATTACCGGAACTCAAAAATGGACGAATAGGGTAATAAAATAGAGGTATAATTACCATTGGACATGAAAAATGCTTGAAATTGATCCACGAAAGATCAGTGTCAACGGAGGTGCAAGGGCCATTGGACAATCTTTTGGCTATATATTACGCTAGAATGCATATATAACGTAGCATGCTATCATTTAACGTTCGACTGTAGTCATTAAAAAGTTACCACAATACGAAGCATGTGTGCTCTTACATATATACACAACTGATATATGATATTTTTTTTTATTGTTTTAAGGTTTGAATTATGTTTTCACTACAAATTGTCGACTCCACCGAAACGCACAGGTTACAACTAATAAGTTATAACTCACTTCCTTTCTCTTTTTTGACTTTATGTTTTAATATTTTTCCCTTTTAAGTACCCTTGTTTTGTTTGTTATTTTATATAGAACTATTTTTAAATAAAATATTATTTAGGTATATATTTTTATTTTGCTTCTCTATAAAAAAAAGGCTTTTATTGTTTTATATAGTGAAATATAATTTCATCATATAATAAGCAAACTATTTTGTTTTCATTGTTTAAAATTTAAATGACAAATTACGTATGTGCAACCTAGCTTACTCCTCCGTTCCTCACTCGTTTTATGTTAATTTTCAAATAACACACAAGTCACTCCTTTTGTATAAGATGGTTTTCTACCAAAGAGTTTGTAGATTAGCAGTGTGTGATGAAAAGTTGTATATGTTGTTAAGGTCGAGGGTTTTAGTTTTATGATGTGCAAATGTGTAGTAGAATTGCAAGGTATGTGAGTTGGTAAGAAAATTAGATGGTTTTTCTTGTTCGTTTTATATAAAATATATCGACTAGTTTATTTCAAAAATATGTATTTGGTTAAAGAAAAAGACCGTAGTACCAATTGAAACTTTTCGTTAATACCTTTAGTATGTGAAAAGTAAATTTTTAAGTTTTCGGTTAGCCTATGAAAAAATAATCCATGAAATCATAACTGAGAAATCTTTGTTAATATTTACTAAAAGAATATCTTGTGACGTATTTAATTTGTTTGTTTTCTGAACAACGATTTTCTTTATATTTGGTCACCACACTACTCAAATTAGAAACCCTGTTGCCTTATTTTGATCAAATTATATTTTCTTAACCAGGCTACACTGGCTTTAAAGTTTTAGCTTGGGAGTTCCCAAGGAAAACCATACCGTCCGACATCCGCTGTCACTTGCCAGTTGTTCCGCCAAAAGAGTAGAACTCTCTAGCGTAACACATGGTGAGACGAAAACCTGGGTGGGCTCAAGACTCGAACTGACAACCTCACAATACCTAGCTCAAATTCATGATTGCCATAATATCCAAAAGTGACACAAATGAGGATGAAACTTAGGTCTCCACCGGAGAACCCCAAGAGTTCCTACCACACTAGGCGACAAGTGGGGATTTTGTGATATATTAATTAATTAGTGTGTATAACTTTATAATGAACTCTTAATATGAATACCCAACTTGCCTTCACACATGATTGTTAGGTAGACACGAATAGCGCCTGCAGCGTGGCAGACTCTGAATTGATTTATGGTGTTTGTATTGGTGACCAACCTAAAAATAAGAGGGGGATGCAAAACCATAAATCGTATCAAAACACAAAAAATCAATTAATGATTGAAACGATATTTAATAATAACATTGATCAATAATTAAATTAAAAAAGAAAAAAAAGGACTTGTAACCTTGTAACTATTAAGACACGAGAAAAAAAGCAGAACTTTTAAATGTGGCCACGATCAAAAGTAACATTTGAGAGGGTGTATAGCGTTTAGACATAGACACGAAAAATATATACGAGAACGAGCATTTAGCAAACATATTTGCAAATTGATCGGGAAGGGAATTGAACATGTAACACGCAAGCATAACATTATTATCATACTCAATTAATCTCACTAAGACCATGTGTAGTCGGGCGTGAATTGAGGCCTTAATCCAATTTTAGCGCCCAAACATGCCCGGAACACCATTACGCCCAGAACACATAACATCATCATCATCATACTCAAGACGCTTTAGTAACAATATTGGTAACACGTTTAAACTCAATTTCTACATTCAACGAGTCACGACGTATTGACGTTTAGACAAAGAGATATCAATGTCTCCAGCGAATACAGAATACCCAAACATGGAATGATGCGTCTGGGACACCAGGTCAAATTAACAATTGTAATGAACTAAGTAATCAACTACTGCCTGACGGATGTGAAGCCCATGGGTTTAGGTGCTTTCTAGATAGTGAAGAATGCATCTAACCAGTTGAATAACACAGGCAATATATGGACTGGTACGTAAAGCTCCGATTCCATCCCATAACACACGCACTATCGAGACACAGGTTCTAATGGATAAAATTTTAGATTGTGCCAGTCGGCGTGATAAGGTAATCGATTGGATGTGAACACGATAGCATGGACAAGAATATGTTTGTCCAGTTCTTTCTAACACAAGAACAATCTAGAAGTATAATGTCGACTACGATGCCTAAAAATAAGATACTAGATCTCAAGTAATAAAAACTCATCAAAAAGCTAAGAAATCGTACTATCATAAGAGGTGTGGTGTGGAGGATTTTGTCAGTGTAATTCTGGTGATATATTAGAGAACATGGATAATATACCTACATCGTAGCAGATTTTTACACGACTAAATATATCATCAACTACCAAAAAAGTTGTTAAAAGAACCATAAACAACAAATCGACCATTGTATTATACTGTTTTATATATTATTATTTTTATTTATTTTGTGACAAAAAAAAAAAAAGGGAAAATCACCAAAATAGCTCGTTGACTGAGTGAAAAGCATAAATAGCCCTCTCCCGTCTCTTTGGAGAGACGGGTCACGTTTCCCAACCAGTCTGAAGCGTCTCCCGGGAGGCCTTTGATTCCAGCCAACAGAGGATCGCCACGCGTCGTTGTTGATCCCAAGACAGACTTGAGACGTGAGACAGACCTAAGACGTCTCCGGTGAAGACAAAGAACAATCCCTATGAAACGCTTCTTCCCTATGAAACTCACCGGAGAAGACGAAGAACTCACCGGTGCTGGTTTGAAACGACAAACACGAACGGATGAAAGCGTCTTGTAGTCGGAGAAAACGGTGCTGAGTTGCAGATCGTCGATCAACGGATGCAAGTCACCGATGTACAACGACGCAGGTGGTGGCGTGACGGTGGTCGACGACGGTGGTGGTGGTGTTGTGGTGACGTCTCCGGTGGCTTTCCGGTGACGTCTCGCTCTGTGTTTTTTCCGGTGACGTCTCCGGTGAGACTTGTAAACTTACAGATCTGCGGAAGGATCTTGTGTTGAAGATGGTCTAAATCAGTAAATTATAAAAGAAGGAAAGAAGATGATGATCTGAATAATAATGGTGAGAGGGTAAAGAACCACCATTGAAGGAGCTTGGATTATTAATATTATTATGTGTTTGAGAAAGAAGATTTTTTAGAGAGAAATGTACACAACTTGTCCAAACCCAAGGTCATTACTCAAGACGTTTCCAATGGGAATAATAACTCGATCAGTACTCCTCTCCCTTTGAGAAAGAAGATTTTTTAGAGAGAGAGAAAGGAGTTTTTAGAGAGAGAGGAGAGAGAGAGAGAGTGAGTGAGGAGAGGGGTGAGAGAAAGTGAAGAGACGGTTTAGATAGAGAGAGAAAGGGAAATAGGAGAGAGAAAGTGAGGAGAGAGATAATGATGAGGTGTCGGTTTTGTATTGGTTCATATGGGAAGCCTCTCGGGAGACGCCTCAGACTTGTTGGGAACCGTGACCGGTCTCTCCAAAAAGATGTGAGGGGGCTATTTGAGCTTTTCACTCGGTCAACGGGCCAATTTGGTGATTTTCTCCAAAAAAAAAAAAAAAAAAAAAAACACCCCTATCTATCCCAGATGTGATTGTAGAAGCAATTTAGTCACTTTAGAGTCCATTGCACCTTTCCACTTAGTATCATGTAGAGCATGGGCTAATGATATGGGGACTAAGAACCATCAATTCAACATTTGTGAAGCTTTTAGGAAGCATTTTTTGGATCAAGTAGTCATAAGATGCACAAATACATAGAATTGTAGAGGGCCAAAGACCAAAGTAGAACCCAATGTGGGAGCCAAAATTTCAGGTGAGTCCCACAATAATGAGGTTGCCGGTTGGTGGTCATAGTGATTAAGCCTTTAGCCCAAGTCATTTAAAACCCACCCATAAAATTTCAATCATTTATTTGAAAATCCAAAAGTTTAATATTAAGCCCAAGTTAAAAGAAAATTTGTAGTCAAAATTTTGGGTTGTTAACTCGAAAACCAATCTGTTTTCAAAATCATTTAAAAGAAAATTTTGGTTTTGGATGAGCTTGAAAACCGAACCGAATCACTTAGTGTACACTCCTGCGCCAAAATTTGATCAAAGGTCACCGAGAGCACATATATCCAAATCTTCATTTTGGCTACATATTCAAATTTAAGTACTTAACAAATGAATCACTAGTGTTGGTGGCCCAATGACAGAGACAAATTTATAGGACTAGGAGCACATAAGGTTTGGTGGTTACGAGTTCCAAATCTCACATATGACAAAAATAAACTTAAAGACGTTTACCATTGTAGAGTATATTTAACGGATTCCTAGATGCTATAAACACATATGATATGATATAATATAATATAAAATGTGATGTATGACGCATATCGATGCCACAATTACCATAATATAGTTCTAGAAATAATGATTTGAGCTTAAAATTCTTATACTTCAAATTACTACCTTCATGATTTTGCATCATAATTGAAACCAACAGATTTGAACAACTTTAGTCATCAATTATAATGATTCTAAACTATAAGATACAAATTCACCATAAATTTTCCGAATTCTTTATTGATTCTTATTTTTGCTCAAAACCACTAAAACGAAGATATTGAATTAAGTGTTGTATATGCTGTCAATTACGGACCAAACTTTGTAGGGACCTAAAGTGGTCCAACCCTCCCCCTATTTTACTCCTTATAAGTGTTTACTTATGGCCCAATAACTTTGAAAATACTATGTGTATTGGGTTGAGCTCTTCCTAATTTTCGATTTTTTTTATATGTAATTTGGTGGACACACTCATATACATTTGGTGGATGAGATGTGAGTGCTCTAAGAACTTTAATTTTGTAAATTCTAATATTTTGGCCCTCAATTTAAGTGTTCAAATTTCTCCACTGCTGTCATTCACTTAGAGATGTTTGATATAAGCTGAACGCTGATCAAAACTAACAATTTTTAAGTTGAATACTTTTTTTTTTTCATGGTTAGCTTTTCTTCCCAATAACACATAGGGCTGTTCATGAGCCGAACCGAGCCGAGCCAGGCCAAGCTCGCGCTCGGCTTGGTTATAAACCGAGCCAGCTCGGCTCGGCTCATATTTGAAACCGAGCTGAAAATCAAAGCTCGAGCTCGGCTTGGTTTTAAACCGAGCTGACTCGGCTCGGCTTGGTTTGGCTCGAATTTTAAAAGAAAAAAGAAAAATGGCTTTCAAAATTCAATAGTTTAAAATATTATTCAATAGTTAAAAAAAAAACACATTTAAAATAAGTTCAACCTTATACATTGCACGCTAAAATCAAGTTTAAGCAAGTACAAAATAAGTCTCAAATTTTAACGGAATACAATATAAGTTCATCAACATACGAATTAACTTGAGTACTTGGATCAAAAGCAATATTGAGTTTATTTAAATAACTTGATTAGCTATAACTTCAATCCCAAGCAAAGAATCTCCATGCCACCGTTACCAAATATTAAATTTGTAACATATTCTCCATCTTTTTTTACATTTTGATAATATATTATATGTATATAAAAAATATATATTAAAAATTAGAATTATTCGAGCCAAACCGAGCCAGCTCGGCTTGTTACGTAACCGAGCCGAGCTAGGCTCACTTTCTAACCGATCCGAGCCGGCTCGGCTCAGTTTCAAACCGAGCCATATCGAGCGAGCTTTTTTCGAGCTAAATCCGAGCGAGCTTCGAGCGAGCTCCGAGCCACAAGCTTTTTGGACAGCCCTAATAACACATACAACTTGAGTTATCTCTTATAATTAACTAAAACTGGCCAGTGGGATTCACTGTGATTCGTGGCCATATTTTTGTTGGTATTGATTTGGTTCATTTTTGTATCGATACGATAAAGGCACTCAACATAGCAGTCAGTACATTTTTACACCAATCAAAAACCATAAAAACGAATGCAAAATCAAATATTATTAAAAACTTTACTATTATGGCACTTCTTTTTTCGTATATATAAAATAAAATGAGGCCTCAAGTTTTAGCTTTCAGTTATTTATTTTAGTTAAAAAAATTATACAAACGTTCACCACGATATATTTACAGTTTAAGCCTCATTTTAACAAGTTTACGACATTTTGGTGTCCCTATTTTCATAAAAATATACAGGACACTTGCCAACACTTCACAGGATAAAATTTATCATTATACAATAAAATAAAAATGTTTTAAATATATTACACATAAATTTGGATGTTACAAAGTGAAATTCAAACAACCTTACAAGGCATCATGGTACGCACGTTTAATTGTGTAATTCAATTGAAATCCAAAACCATTGCATCCTAAACACCTTGATAATATTTTAAGTCTGAAATTCATTATGAACTCAACATCTCTTATGTTCACGGTCGATATGGAATTTATCTAGATTCTAGAGTGTTACATTAAACACTATGATCCGTCTTTTCCGGTCATGCAGAAGAATACCTGAAGAAACTCAAACCTTCAGTTTCTACATCAAGACTCCAAGAGTGTGTTAGCCCAAGACAAAAGTCACAACAAACAACACAGTCTTGGTCGAATTATCTAGAACAGCTTAGGTCTGATTAATATTGTGACCATATGAGTTTTTTCTTTGCCGTGTTCCGGTATTTTTCGAGTTCTCTCTTTCTGGTGGCTACTGGTGTTGTAATGCTCATGTCGGTGACCTTTTTTTCTTTCTAGTGTAACCTATGATATGCATTATAGGCTTGCCTGCTGATATAGAATTTTTGTCGGGTGTTTTGGATTTTTTTATGAATCTTTGTTGCCGTCCAAAAAGATATTACGACCATGAAACAAACAATAATAGAAAGTAGGGCCGGCAAAAGTGTAAACAAGTCTAATCGTATTAAACATGTTAGAGATGACACTATTAATACAAGTGTTAAACATGAAAACCACTCAAATAACTAATTTATATCTCATGTCGATCTATAACGTTTTTCTTTATATGTTTTATGTATGAAGAAGGAAAAAATAATGAAACTTAGCCTCCTAATTTAAGTTATTTAAAATTATACAAAATTACATAGTTTACGTTTTTATTAAATGCTTAATCGTGTCATATATATATACAGGTTAGAAATTGACAACCCGAAATCAGGATGGGTATTTACAGTCTCAATTTTATACTCAATTGTAAAATGGTGTTCTATACCCAACCTAACATCCATCGAGTATTTGCTGACACTATTTTAGTTCTCTATATACTTTTTTTACTTAAGAACAATTAAGAAACAAAAAGTTAATGAATTAGTATATTATATTATATTATATTCTATGGGTTAGAATCAAATACACAGTAAAAGAAAAAATAGAAAGTCATAGGAAGAGTATCAAACGGACTCTGATTGTACTCATTCAAGCGGCATTGTAATCGTCTTATCGAACCCTATGACGTTAATTTTTAGGTCTTCGTTTTTTGGGGTTTTAATTTTTAGTTTTTAGAATATGCGTTATATCATTGTGTCTTTTATGTAGCATTGTGTGTTTTTCTTATTTTCATCATTGTGTCATTTTTTCAATTCATTGTTTCTTTTTTCTTCAGCATTGTGTTATAATTTTGGCACTGTGTTATATTTTGTGGCTCATTATGTCATATTATTATGTTTTTTGTATCCTTCTCACAGTTCTCATTTTTATTACACAGTATAAAATAACTTGACTCTATATTCTATTATATAATGTCCATATGAAAATAAATTAAATTAAATTCATAATAAACCACATAGATGTTGACGTTTAGAAAAGATAGATAAAAAATCAACGTTTTTCTTGCTCACCACGTTTAGAAAATATTGATAAAAAATCAATGTTTTTCTTTGTCACTAAGGATTAGCTTAGATAGCTATAGAATTTCTTTCTTTTTAAATTATAAAAATACTTACGGTTATTATTATATATAACAATTTTGATCCTTAGCCATAGTAGTTTCGGTAAACGCGAGATAAAAGCACTTCAGTTTCGATTTAATTACGAAAATGTCATCGCTGTAATTTTATTATTAAAACCAAAATAAAAGGCCTTTAGTTTCAAGGTAATTACGAAAATGACATCATATTACTTTTATTACAAAATCCTCCTTTTCAAGCCGTGGTCGTTGCGATTGCGATGACATCGACGCCGTAGGCTGGTCGCCATGATCGTAGATGTTTTCGTCTCTCAATTGTTTTCTGACGGTTTAGGCGTCTTGCTCGCTGCAATGCGCACCGGTGTACCGACGGAACAATACGACTCTATACGTTGTGTTATCCGATTACCAGACCCTCGCAATACCGTTGTTGTAACTCCGCTGTTCGTCAGAAAAATCTGCGAATCGGCACCCGTTATGTTTCTACGCCGCGCTTAGCGCGGCACGTAATTTACTAGTTAATATATAAATGTGTATTCAGGACCGATAATATTTTTTAGGGGTGCGGATATTTTTAAGAGTTCGTTCGTCTATCGCTATATAACAATTTTTTTCGGTTCAGTTCCGATCAGATCTGGTCAAGTCATATAAAAAGATAATTAAACTAAATTTTATATAATCAACAAATAATGACGAAACTAGAACCAGCATATGCCTTCACGGGACTGCTACCCGTTACCACGACAGTGGTGTTACCGTGTGGGAACTGCGGTATCCCGTAGGTTTTGCTGGTAATGCCCCGTCCCCCTTTAACGAATCCGCTGACGAGCAGATTTGATGTGCATCGGTTTGTAGTATTTATTATATTTAATATCTTAATTTTTAATAGACGATTAATACTGATAAATAAGAAAGCATTAGCTAAAGTTGTGAACTTGACTAAAAGAACACCATATGTGTAACACCTCAACTGATGGCAGAAACATTAGGGTGTCACGTAGTGACAATTGTTCAATAATTCATTACAACTAAATGAAGTTTCACTAGATTTTTTAAAACATTTACATACAAATCAAATAAGTTCAAACAACAATAACAAGTTTAATTAAATTGAATGTAATGCTTCAGCCCCTATGTGATCCACAAGCAATGTCAACTTCCAAGCAAAACTGAATACCTGAAACATGTTAAGTTTGGAAAATGGAGGGGGTCAACTATAAATAGTTGGTGAGAATACATAAGTTTAAAATAGCATTAAGAAAAATCCATGTAGCAATTACTATGACATAAAACAATCAGAGATAGTATGTGTGAACATGATCTACTGGTAGCTCAAGTCATTGTTTCGTACAATCAACCCTTGTGTTGACTGAGACCTAACTCGCAAGTTAGTAAATGTTGTTACTGTTTCGATCATCCCTGAATTTATGCGGGGATGGGTTTGTCAGACCTATAGCGCTATAATCTACACAGGCGGCTTGATCAAAGTTAATGAATGTACTGAGGCGAACTATATACCATAACCAGTTCACAAGTATAATGCAAAAATGTAATTGCACAAGTTTCAAACATGTTTCACCCCGAAAACATTGAAAACAGTAAAAAGTGGGGATATGTAAACTCACTTTAGCAAGCAATCAAGCAAAATCCCAAGTATGCAATAGGAGGTAAGTTCATTCCCAATTGTATCAACCTAGATTTGGCATTATAAAGTCTAAGTGTCACAAGTCTAGTAAGTTTAAGGTTTCTAGGTCGATCAATTAGGGTTCTCTACTTTTGGGGAAAGACGCTTAAATGTTAGTGGTTTCATTAAAATATAACAATAATATTTCAAATATTATTATTTTTACATAGACTAAAAGATATAGCTCTTGAAAGTATGGAACATATATTATTTTATAAAAAAAAATTCTATTTATTTTGAATAAAACAATGTAATTATAAAAAAAGATTTAAATAAAATAATAGGATAAAATATAAAAGTATATACTTTTTCTCGAAAATTTTATATCTTTGATCTATTAGATTAGAAATAATTTTAGAAAAATTTTGGCTGTTGAATCGTTAAAAACGGAATTGTTGTGAATTAGTTATGAGTAAAACAAGATTTATAATATTATTATTTTATATTAAATAACAAATAATATATATATATATAATAATTGAGTTTAAAAAAATATTGTGATTGAGCCAGTCCCTAACAGGACTCGAACCCTAGACCTTCAATTTGAAAAGCAACTCAACAACCATCTGGTCTACATATCAGTTGATTATTAATCCTGTTAGAAGCATTATAAACTAATTATCTGTAGATTCAGTTACATTTTAAACATAAAAAAACAAAAACCAGGTTATTACAAGGATCGAACCCGGGTCCTTGGATTGTTAGACACACAGACTAACCAGCTGGGCTAAGCAACCAATTGGTTGTAATTCCGATCAGAATATTAATAAACATATCTTGTGCAGGTCATCTTCCCCAAATCAAATCAAACCCAAACCAAACCCTAACCCTTGATCCTGATTGATTCACCCAAACACGGACTCTATAACTGAAAAACATTTAGGGCTTTTGTTTATTGATCAAAGTCGACTAAGAAGGAAGAATTAATTGGATTAACAACGTACCAGACGCGCGAACAAAAGAAGAATAACAGACCAAGAAAAAAATCTGATTCTGGTTGAGCAAGCAACGAGCAGAGGGAATTAATTTGTGGTTTTGCGTCGGAATGAAAAGAAGCAGGTGGTGATTTATTCAATTTATAGGGTGTACCAGATAATGCTCTAATTCGAATTTTGTAAAAGATTGGGTTAGAGTCGGTTAACAATTTAACAAATTAATCGAGATATAGGTTGGTTTGGAAGAAATTTCCATGGATTTGAAAATGATTTTGCTAATTATCGCATATCTTGAACGAATTTAAAGATTTTGTATAATAATAATAATAATAATAATAATAATAATAATAATAATAATAATAAATGAAACGGGCCGGGAATCTACATCTACATCTACATCTACATCTACATCTACATCTACACTTCTACACTTCTACACTATATAATAAAAGAAAACACATGAGGGACACATGACACTCCATCATGAATTCTCTCATTTTATTATTTAATACATTAAACTCAAATTTAATTATAATAATTGATTTGCAAAACCATGATATAAGTTTATTAAATTAAATTTTATTAATTATATTAATAATCATAGTTGTAACTAAAATCATTAATAAAAGAAAACACATGATTCTTTTTTATATAACATATTTATATTTATGTATTATTAACTTTGAAT
The DNA here is from genome assembly GCA_028751855.1 of Ambrosia trifida. Classification (NCBI taxonomy): domain Eukaryota; kingdom Viridiplantae; phylum Streptophyta; class Magnoliopsida; order Asterales; family Asteraceae; genus Ambrosia; species Ambrosia trifida. The sequence continues at coordinate 15,520,866 of CM054122.1, forward strand.
TTAAATCATGAACGTTAAATTGACCCATTTTAAAAAAAAAATTAATCTGTTATTCTAAGTTTAAAATTAATTTTGTTACAATATTTGACAAATGATTATTAAGTTTTATTATTTTGGTCATTGTTTTAGATGTTAAACCATGTTAAGCAAATACATATTAATTTTAAATGCTTATAATAATTCAAAAGTCAAATAAATAAATCTACATATCTACACTATATAATAAAAGAAAACACATGAGGGACACATAGCATTTCCTCATGAATTCTCTCATTTTATTATTTAATACATTAAACTCAAATTTAATTATAATAATTGATTTGCAAAACCATGAAATAAGTTTATTAAATTAAATTTTATTAATTATATTAATAATAATAGTTGTAACTAAAATCATTAATAAAAGAAAACACATGATTCTTTTTTATATAACATATTTATATTTATGTATTATTAACTTTGAATTTAAATCATGAACCTTAAATCTACATCTACACTATATAATAAAAGAAAACACATGAGGGACACATGGCACTTCCTCATGAATTCTCTCATTTTATTATTTAATACATTAACCTCAAATTTAATTATAATAATTGATTTGCAAAACCATGATATAAGTTTATTAAATTAAATTTTATTAATTATATTAATAATCATAGTTGTAACTATAATCATTAATAAAAGAAAACACATGATTCTTTTTTATATAACATATTTATATTTATGTATTATTAACTTTGAATTTAAATCATGAACGTTAAATTGACCCATTTAAAAAAAAATTAATCTGTTATTCTATGTTTAAAATTAATTTTGTTACAATATTTGACAAATGATTATTAAGTTTTATTATTTTGGTCATTGTTTTAGATGTTAAACCATGTTCAGCAAATACATATTAATTTTAAATGCTTATAATAGTTCAAAAGTTAAATAAATAAATCTACATATCTACCTATTATATTAATAAAAGAAAACACATGAAGGACACATGGCACTCCCTCATGAATTCTCCCATTTATTATTTAATGAAATAAATTTAAATATAATTATATAATTGATTTTCAAAAACAAAATATAGATATACCAAATTGAATTTTAGTAATTATATTAATAATTCTTAATCATAGCTGTAACGAATTTCACTAAAACCCGATTAAATGATTTTTGTTATTAACTAGTTTTTTGCCCGCCGCGCGTTGCGGCGGCACGTGGTTGGTAAAAACGTAGGCTAATTAGACTTTATACCGTTAAATAAAAGCGTACTATATGTGACCCATTTCATATTTAAATAAAAGCGTACCATATGTGACCTATGTCATATGTAGGAGACGTACAAATAGGGGACAAAAAAGTACACCAAATTTACGTTAAAACATAGACAACCTCGAGAGTATACAGAAAAGTATACAAAATTTACAGCTTTCTATCAATTCTGCACTGTATTATCATCAAGTTAATTATTAACCTCTTTTCAAATAAATATTTAACATCGGTATGATTTGACTTAAAGTTAGAGTCAAAGACCATACTGAAGCTTCCTATATTTTATCACCTTTTAACAATTCATACCCATTTTAGTCCGGGTGTAGTGGGACTATAGAATAGCGCCCCCCTCTATTTTTCATTGGCTAAAATTTGGTGGCATACCAACCAAAAAAAAGTGGCGCTATAAATATAACGCCTGACATCAATTTTTTCAATTTTAAAGCAATATAGCGCCCCATAAAGCCCCACCGTAGCGGTGTTTGGACGTTATTTTCCAATTTCAAGCCCCAATAACGCCCCACTACACATGGTCTTATACCAAGTTAAAATGGTTTGTAGTATATATGGTTTGTTGGATAAAAGTTTATAAATCGAAACATATGAAGATATGTTTACAATGCAATAAATAAAAGATATTAGTCATTGATAAATTTTTTTTAAAGAGAACAAAACACTCTGGGTTTGGTAAAGTATTTAAACTTATACGTATTTAATATTTAAACTCTTGAGTGGATCACAGTTGGCTTTTGCCTTTGTAAACACAAACCAGTCATCACACCTATATTCATTGATTCTACCAACACCACCACTCTTGAGTCTTGAATCTTGATGGAGATAATAATAGGAAAAAACCAAATAAAGCATCTCCAGATCCATGGCCATAGATTCTAACCTACACTACCAACACCACTGTCAAACCATAATCAACGACACTCATAGCCACATAAATGCCATCATGTACTTCAACTGCCTTCATCATCAAACCACGCCCCTATCTCTCTAACACACACACACACACACACACACATAACAACCTCCACCAAGTCTGCGTTCCCGATGACCGACCAGATTCCGATGACCGCCTCACCGTCTACTCTACTCAATGTGGCACCCATTATTTCCTTCTGTCTCGTACGGGGAGAGATCACTCGAGAATAACCCACCTCCATCTCGCTACTCCACCGTCGACTGCTTCAACTTTCCCCAAAACTCCAACCTCCATCTTTCAGATACACCACTCCCCGCCGTTTTTTTTTAAATCCGTTGTTAACCATCATTTCGAAACGAAAGTCGAATACGGAGGTGTGGCGTTTAACATAGTTTAACATAGACCTGGTTCACCGCTGTTGAAGTCGTTTGATGGGTTTTGAGAGTAAGAGGTAGGAATCGGAGGCAGAGCAACTGCCGATGAATTTAATGCTGCCTTTAATGTCATCAACTACCCAGTATTTATAGTCTGGGCCAGAGTGGTGCATTAATGGCAGGAAATGATTAGGTCGGCGTCTACAGTGACGGGTGTTACTGTAGAGCTGACAAGGGATGGCTGAAAATATTATTATATGCATTTGCGGCTATTGTCCGATGGACAACGGCCGCCTTTATTTTATCCGATGTTTTACTAGTATGTCCATTAGTCCTTTGTCTTTTGGTCCATTCCATTCTGTTCCATCGTCCTCGGTTCATCAGTCCGATTGTTTTATCCGGTTAATTGGTTCGGTCTGTCCGTTTCTTGGTTTTATTAGATTCGGATCGGCCTCTTACCTTAAATCGTTAATTATATCTAAATTGTTATAATTTGTTTTAAGCGTATGTTTTTACTTAGCCGTTTAATACCAATTATCCATCCTATGTCATCAGCCCCCCCAGTTTGAGGAGTGTCTCTTCGAGGAAACACTCGTCAAACTTTAATACCGATTCTTTTTTTGTTGGGGACGATCGACATATCGGATCGTCCTTTCTGATTCGGATTCTTTGTATTGTTTTCCGCGTTTGCATTAATTGTACCTTAAGTGTCATTAGTTACCTTAAAGAATGACATGTGTCGCTTGCTAATTGGTGGGTATCGTAACCGTCGTACTGTTGACTGACGCGACGTTTCGTCAGTCCTCGAATGTCTCGCCAGGCCTCACTATATAAACCCCCTTGTACAGTGAAACTTTTTCACTTTTCCTTGATCGGCCTCAGAGCGTCTGCCGCTTCCGATTCAATCAGGTTCGTCCTTGATCCTTTTTAATTTTCGTCATTATGGTAGGCAGACGCGATATGTTACTTCACACTTCTGAAGTTTCCCAACCTTCTTTAACGACTTTCTGTAGTAAATATTTTGATACATCCATATATAAGCCGATTGTTCCTGAACGACACCATCGGATTACCGATTGTCCGGAAGGACATGTAGGATTTTATACCCGGCATTTTGATTTTGCTTCCGTTCGAATTCCGTTGTCTATCTTCTTTTTAGAATTTCTTCAATTTTACAAGTTAGACATCCGTCAACTTAGCCCCCTTGGGGCGATCAAAGTGACTCATTTTGAGATAGCTTGCCGGGCCTTTGGGGGTGAACCCACCATCGGCTTATTCCGTCAATTTTTTCATTTAACCAAGGCCGGTGATTGGTTTACGGTCGGTGAGATTTCTAAACAACAATCCATGTTAAGTCAAACGTAAACCGGTCTTAAAAACTGGAAAAACCGCTTCTTTTGGGTTAAAGACAATGTCGTCCCTTTCTTGATGCCATGGCATGGACCGACAGAGAGATTAAATCCCGATCAGGAGGATATATACGATGGTGAACTTTATGATAAGTTATTAGCTAAACTGACCCCCCTTCAAGTTTACCCGGAGACGATCCTTGTGTTGGCAGGCATTAGTCGGATGTGGCCGTTCCAGGGTGTGGAACCTATAATTGTAAGAGGGAGCAAGGGTACGGCCCTCTTCCTCAGAGCCTCCTATTACTTATAATTGTTGTCTAATACTTGTTTTATTTCCTTGTGTAGAGATGAGTTTGCTGAGCTATGTGAAACGGAAAGGGGAGGGTATGAAACTTACGTCCCGAGCCAGTCGAGAGAATGAGGATGAAGTGCTGGACCGTATGGTGGGCGTTACATACAGCGTTCCGGAGAACGAGAAGCGTGATGAATTCCGCCAGCCCACCATTCTGGAGACAATCGATCCGGTTAGCCAGACCTCCCCTCATTCTGTTGAATCCCCCAAAGAAAAAGAACAAACTCCAGTTTCTGTTGATCGAAGTCCGGAAGACAATCACCCGTCCGGCGATCCATCTGTGGATATCATGGGCACACCTTCCGGTATTGGATCCGACCAAGTGATAGTTGGCATCGAGGCCAAAGGAAAACGAAAAGAGCATCACCGAAAACGGAAGCAGGTCGAGGAGGATCCAGATGCTACGGCTGAATCAAGTGGAAAAAAGCCGAAAACCGTTGATGCAGAAGATTCCAAAGAGTCATCGGAATCCTACGCCGTGGAAGAAACTTACGTTCCTCGGTGGAAAGTAAAAAATGGTGACACCCTAGCGGACCCTCTTGTTTGTCATCAGATTCTCCATCACTCGATTCCTCCTGGTGAAATTGACCGTTTGAGTCAAGAGGGTGAGGAGAAAGCGGTTGAGATGGCCGGACTGTCAGCTGTCCGGACTTTAAGTTATGTTTCTGAATTGATTCAGGGATACTATAAGAAGGCAGCAATAGAGAAAAAGCTCAAGGGTCGCATAGAGCTATATCGGTCGGAGGTGCAGAAACTGGAGGGTAAGGTGGCTAAAAGAAAGAAGAGTGAACGGTCGAGTGCTAAAAAAGGAAAAGAGGCTGTTAGAGCCATGGAGGAGATGAAAACGGCTCATGAGCAAACGGTAAGCCTCCTCCAGACTGATGTTTCCGATCGCGATAAGGAAATTGCCGATTTAAAGGAGAAGTTGCGCCAGTCGGAGGAGACCAATCTTACCTTGTCCCGATCCGTATCAGAGCTTCAGGTATGCTTATTTCTATAACGGGTTTTCTTCTTTGTTTCATTTCTCGTTCGTTCATTTATTTATCCTTCATGTTACATTATTTTATGTTTAAGGACAAAACCAAGAAGATTGATGACGAAAAGAAGGCGTGGGCGATATGCAAAGACAATTACGACAAAGCACTGGAAGCCGGAGATGAGCTGATTGCTGGGCTCCGATCGGCATTGAAGACCGTTGAGGAGGATCGGGACCTGATCATTACCCAAGGCATTCCATTAACCGTATCTAAACTGATGAAGTCTGTGGAGTTTTTGCAGCCGTTTGGGGAGATGGAGTCGTTGTTGTACAACTCCGCTTACCATGACGGCCTATCAGCTGGTTTCAAGGCAGGCGTTTCGGGAGCCGAAATTGGGACGGTCGATGGGTATGACCCCCAAGCGTCCAAGACGTATGAAAACGGGGTGAAGACCTGGGACGCTACTTCTTACGAGTTTATTGACAAGTTTAAGGCAATGACTGGTAAAACCTTCAAGGATATTAGCGAAGCGGCCCCGTCTGGTGTACTCCCGATTATTTAACAGTTCGATATGGTTGTAGTGCCTGACAATTTGGTATGTTTGAACAATTCGATATGGTTGTAACTTTGCTTTTAACTTAGCTTTTATTATGACATTGATAACCGTTTATTTTGGCCGATCAACAGCATGATCGGTTGGTTTACCGGATAGCTAACGTTGTTTTATCCAATTCTTGACCGATTTTGATGTCTTAGTTCATAGAATGCGTGTATCCGATCTATAAGACGATCGGTTAGCAATTTGTCATGTTTTATTATCGGATATGTATATGTTAATCCTAGGCTATTCTAAGGGGCCGATCCCTTTCCGTCGAGCAATGATCTCGACCAGCTAAGTTCGAAGGAGCTGACCCTTAGAGGAGACATAGGTTGCTCCCTCGGCTATTATGAGGTGCCGCACCTTGTTCTAGCACTCTTTTTTTTTTTAGGTCATTCTTTTCATTACACTGAATAACTAACCCCCGAAGGGTTCGTACAGAATGACATTTTATTTATTACATAGATATTTAGACGAAATACTTCTTCAGCTGGGCGACGTTCCAGTGGCGAGGAACGGCCTTTCCTTCCACCGTTGCCAGCTTGCAAGAACCTTTTTCATGAACTTCCACCACCACATACGGTCCTTCCCAGTTCGGACCTAGCTTCCCTGTGTCTTCCTTTCGGCTAGCCTCATTGCTCCTTAACACCAGATCCCCTGGCCGGAGGTTCATCTTCTTTACTCTTGTGTCATAATACTTCTTCATCTGCTGTTTATACTTGGCCACTTGCACGGCTGTGCTCATGTGGTATTCCTCCAAATTGTCCATGTTGACTGCTAAAGCTTCTTCATTTGAGCGTTCTTGTACATCCAGTACCCTTTTAGTGGGCAAGCCGACCTCAGCCGGGATCACCGCCTCTGATCCGAATACAAGGCTGAACGGTGTTCGACCTGTACTTGTTTTTTCTGTAGTCCGGAGGGCCCACAAGACGCTAGGTAGTTCTGCCAACCAGTTCTTTCCCTTTCCCAACCGTGTCTTAATTCCGCTCAAGATACCCCGGTTCATCCGTTCCACCTGCCCATTCGCTTGGGGGTGTGCGACCGATGCAAACACTTGTCGGATGCCTAAAGCTTTACACCACTCTCCGAATTTCTTATCAGCAAACTGGGTTCCGTTGTCCGTTATTATTTTCCCTGGTAGACCGAATCGACAGATGAGATTTTCCCATACGAACGTGGTTATCTGATTGCTTGATATCTTACTAATCGGCTTTACTTCCACCCACTTGGTAAAATAATCAACGGCGACAGCCAAAAACTTCACACCTCCCTTAGCTACGGGGAACGGACCCAGAAGATCCATGCCCCATTGGTAAAACGGCCAAGGTGACGTGATTGGCACCATACCGTGTTTCGGTAGTCGTGGTATCGGTGCATGTATTTGGCACGATTCACACTTTTTGGTTAACTCTTCACTGTCTTTCCTCATCGTAGGCCAGAAATACCCCAGATTAGTCGCCCGGGTGACCAACGATTTGGCCCCGACATGTGCTCCGCACAAACCCTCATGTATTTCTTCTAAAACTTTGATTCCTTCTTCATTCGAGACACATCGGTAAGATGGTGAAAGAAAACCTTTCCTGAATAGTGTTCCTTCATGCATCTCATACGACTTGCTCCTTTGAATGTCTCGCTCGTCCTGCCCTTCCGTTCCTTCTTCCAGTATCTTGATTATCGGAGATCTCCAATCATCATCCCTTCTTATATCCATAATTACCGATGCCGCAGGTCCTCCGATGGAGGCTTCATCCAGCTGTTCAACCGTTATCATCTTCGTTAAATGAGCAAAAGCAACCGAGGCCATTTTACTAACAGCATCGGCCCCTTTGTTTTTGCTTCGAGGAATCTTTATAACAACACATCTTTCAAAAAGGGCCATGATCTCCCGTACAGCGACCACATATTTTTTCATCGTCGCGTCTTTTGCTTCGAAATCATCATTGACTTGGCTGGCTACTAATTGTGAGTCGACAAACGCTGTCAGATCCCTCAAACCCATTTGAACAGCTATTCGTAGTCCCGCAAGCAATGCCTCGTACTCGGCTGTATTGTTCGTGCATTTGAAGTTAAAACGAAGGGCATAAGCTATTTCGATACCGTTAGGATCGACCAAAATAAGCCCAGCTCCTGCCCCTTCTCGGCTAGACGCCCCGTCCGTATATAAACACCATCCTTCTCTGGTTCCGGAGCTTTCCGCTTGGTCGGGAGCGATATCCACTAGTATCAAATCTTCCTGTTGGCTGGTATTTTCCACTAAAAAATCCGCTAGCACTTGCCCTTTGATAGCTACCCGCGGCTTAAATTCGATGCCAAAAGTGCCCAACTCTACAGCCCACTTTGTGAGTCTTCCGGCGACTTCAGGTCGACTCAAAACTTCCTTCAGCACTGAGTTGGTTAAGACCACGATGTGATGGGCTTGGAAGTATCTTCGTAACCGCCGAGCCGTATGAGTTAGAGCTAACGCCAATTTCTCGATTGGGGAGTATCTGATCTCCGCGTCTCTTAGGCACCTGCTTACAAAGAAAATTGGCATGAAACCGTTAGGTCGATTAGCGCATAAAACACTGCTGATGGCCTCGGGTCCCGCGGCCAAATAAACGAACAAGCTCTCTCCCGTCTCCGGGACTACCAAAGATGGCAGATTGCTAATATGAAGCTTCATCTGTTGGAAAGCCGCTTCTGCCTCATCGGTCCATCCCAAACCCGACTGCTTGGTGTGATTCTTGAGGACTTTAAAAAACGGGAGTGATCTTTCGGCCAGCTTCGAAAAGAACCTGTTGAGGGCCCCCAACCTTCCGTTTAGGCTTTGAAGTTCCTTGAGGGTTTTAGGAGATTGCATCTCTTGGATGGCTTGAACCTTTTCCGGATTAGCCCGTATGCATTTTCTGGCAACGACGTGCCCCAAGAATTTTCCTTCTTCCATACCGAAAAAACACTTTTCCGGATTCAATTTCATATTCACCCTTCGTAAATTGTTAAACGTCTCCGCTATGTCCAACAGGAGTTCTTCCTCGTTCTGGCTCTTTATTACTAAATCATCAACGTAAGCTTCTACGTTCCTTCCGATCTGGTCTTTGAAGACTTTATCCACGAGTCGCTGATACGTAGCTCCCGCATTTTTGAGTCCGAACGGCATCTTCCTATAACAGAATAGACCTTGGTTTGTGTGGAAAGCAGTTTTCTCTTCGTCTTCCCTTGCCATTTGTATCTGATGATACCCCTTGTATGCATCTAGAAAACACTTGAAACGGAAACTAGCGACTGATTCCACCTTTGAGTCGATCTCTGGCAAGGGATAATGGTCTTTCGGACAAGCCTTATTCAGGTCCCTGAAGTCGATGCACATTCTCCATGACCCGTTGGTTTTTTCAACCATCATCGGGTTGGATACCCATGATGGATACTGCACCGGCTTCATGATTCTGGCTTTCTCCAAACTTTGTACTTCCTCCCGGACCACTTCACTCCTGTCTGGAGCTATCGATCTTTTTCTCTGAACAACCGGTCTGCAACTCGGGTTCACATTCAGTCGGTGTTCCACGATATAACGGGGTATCCCGGTCATATCACCCGGTGTCCATGCAAATACGTCTAAGTTACGTATCAGGTATCGGTACAAACTTTCCTTGCAATCTCGACTCAAAGTTCGGCCTACGGTAATGGCTTTGTCTGGATGATCATAATTAAGGTACCACTTTTCGGGTTCTTCCGCTACGCGGTTATACCCAATCTCCGGTCCTCGGACAAGGGTTTGTAAAGTAGTAACCCCTTTTAAAGTTGGAAACTTCACCATACCATGTTTACTCGACGTAACCATACCAAAAGTATGGATTCCGGGTCTTCCGATCAGCATGTTGTGAGGTGTGTGCGCAGGCACTACGATGAAGTTCAATGCTTCCTGTCACACCACGCCAATGGCGGAAACACGTGGCGCGACGCTCGAAAAGCATATCACAGTCAAGATTAACACAAACTATATTTAATTAGAAAAGACCATTATATTAAGATGTCGGGAACGAGTACCTGGTTTCAAACATTTCTTAAAACCACAAACATTAAGTTTTAAAGTGGGGTGTTTCCATTTACGTCCCAACCCGATGGTAACAATAGATGAAACCCCCAACCAGTGTCCGACATCCCAAATTCCACCGTACTAGCCGCATACCTGTTCAGCACTTAGTTACCTGAAAGATATGTTTAAAAAGACGTCAATATATAAAATATTGGTGAGTTCACAGGTTTTAGTTTCGTAAGTACGACGTTTTTAAATCCTGTGCAAATCCAGCACATTTTTACATCCTGTGCAATCCAGCACATTTTTACATCCTGTGCAATCCAGCACATTTGGTGGCCTTTGTATGGAGTAGCTAGCTCCTACAAACTATGATGATAAGCAATCCCCTGAGTCCCATAACCAAACCAAGACTAATAAATATGCCCCGCTCCAAGTCGTTTCTCGGAAACCAACGACTTAAGTTCAGAATACGTGCACCTCTTGTCTTTACCGGGTTGACGCTATCAACCAGAGGTGGGCCTCGTCAGGCACCAATAGTACTATCCAAATATTCCTTTGGTTTCATTTTACCTGAATTAATGGTTACAGTAGCGAGGACCCAACCCCGAGTGGCGACCAAAAACTCAAGTACTCATCATGCCACTTACCACATTTTAACCTTTGAAAACATTTCAATATGTGATAATTTTTGACAAACATATCTTTCCCCCAGTTAAAACAGTAAAATGGGGCCGTGAAACTCACCTTAATTTCCATGCTTAGCTAGCAAATAAAATCCAAAGCTTTGACCGACTTCCTCGTGCCCTAAGTACCAATAAGGACACCTTAAAGTCTATCATATATAAACCTAGCTTATTTTTCCGGTTAAAAGATAGTTTACTCAACTATCTTGACTCGTGTGTACTAACCCGAGTCCTTAAGTGTTTTAACTCGACGAACCGATCGTGACTTATCATAATTCATGTGTTCACATACGAAATAGTACCCAAGTCGCGCACCTGTTACTATTCGTGCGTAAACCATGTTGGACTACTACTACGAAACGCATAACTCATCCCGAGTAATATCTTGTCTCGCAAATCGGATAAATGTAGTTGCCTTGTATTATTATTTTTGGGCAATATACTTTGAAGAAACATAAATATGATTATTAAAATTGACTAGTAACATTTGTTATTTCGCTTCCCAAAATCCGAGTGTTTTATGTGTTTCGAAGCATTACTTTCAAATAATTTTTCCAAATAAGTTAAGCGTCTACGCATTTCAAATCCGTATTTTTAACAATGTTTTGGTTACCAAAAACCATTGAAGTTGACACAATTGACGCTCGACAAAACTATATATTTGTTTTGCAAATATTGTTCGATGTTTACTTTTATTGTTGTAAATAACCAGTTGTCGAATACGTCACAACTTTGGATAACACCATTTGTTTAAAACACTTGGAAAGCTTATTTGTGAAAACATAAACAACAATATTAACCTCGTTATGCTTCGGATTTTTATAAATTTCGGCAGAGTTTCCTCTGTTTTTGCAAGAACCAGACAACACGAGTTGTCTACAATTTCCCAAAAATCAATCTCTAAATCACAAGCCAACAATTTCATTTATCCGCAATTCCATTAAAACGAGACACTATACGCTTCGATAACTTGTATAAATACCAAACTTATTTATATAAATATATATAACAATATATATAGTATGTAATCCAATATCAACGCAAAGTCACGCTTTTAGTATATACAACATCAATTTATACTTTTCGTTAATATAGACCGGTTCGTTTCGCGAGTTAAAGATACTTGTTCGTATTGATATATTTATAAATATATATATTTATAAATGTTTCGCAAAATAAACACGTAATTAATTATTTATACCGAAGTTATACGCGGGTATCCTGCGGCCGCCCCGTATGCCGCGTTGGCTGAATCGCTTGACCACGTTTGATCGGTTTTGACCGAACTGACCAGGGTTGACCGCGTGTTGACCGGCCACGAACCAGTCAGATCTGACCCGTACTGAGCGTGTTTGGCCCGCGACCAAAACCACAGTTAAGACCCGAACTACCCGAGCATCCGAAACTGACCCGGGCCAAAAATCACACCCGAGCCCAACTGTTCGCTCCACAGCCACCTAAACACGATGGATCGGACCATAATGTTGTTACACGTCCCGATCTGCACATCGTATACGAAACCCGCCGCAAACCCATCAAACCGTCACCACGATCGGAACCACCAGACCCGTACGCCACCACCAAACAACACCCATAGCTAACCTGCCCCAAAACCCTCGAAGACTCACCTCTGCGCTGCTGTTTCTGCACCGCACAGCCATCGCCATCCACCCCATGCCCATTTTCGGGCTTAAACCACCACTACCGGCCACCAAGCGGCCTCCACAACCACCCCCGACATCACCCGCGCGTCACCGGGACCCGACCAAACCCGTTTCAGCTCGTCTTCGGGCTTAATCTTCCATTTTCGTAGCTGTTCCAGCCCGTTTTGGGGCCTACGACCACCGCACAGCCACCACCATGGGTGGTGGTGGCCGATCCTTGGCATGGTGAGGAGGAAGGAGCTCGTGGGTGAGTGCACGGGTAGAGAGAGAGAGAGTGAGATCAGATCTAGAGAGAGAGAGTAGAGAGAGAGAGGGTTGCGGCTGAAATGGAGGAGAAGAGAGAGGTTAAGGAGCTTTTATAGGTAGGGTTTCTTGGTAGGTGGGAGTATACCGCGTATCGAACCCGTTTTAAACGAAAACGCTTCGGTTTGTTTTTAGGCTCGAGAATATGTTATAAAAATCATTCGGTTTTGTTCGTAATTAAAAACACAACTAAACCGAGCAATTTAGTTATTATTCTCGTAGCTCGACGCGTGAAAACGGAACACGCGTTAAAAATCGCGTTAATCGATCCGGTCGAGCTATACTTCATTTAGGCGACCTGTTCACTTTCGAAACTAAATAAATGAAATTATTTATAATAAATAATTATTCCGAAAGCTCGATAACGGTTAAAACCACGCGTTTCGACGTTCGAATCCCACGTCAGTTCCTCTCCGCGTTTCCCCAAAACGCTGCGTTTTTGGCCGTTTACCACGCCGATTTCACATTCGATCGCATCGATAGTAAATACGTGTCGTATTTTCATAGAATAAGCTTATGTTATTCCAGTTTGACAAATTTTTTTGCTGATGTCAGTTCGTTACGTTAAACACGCGAAGTCTTTCTTAAAAGGCATCAAGACTTCAACGAACTTTCAAAAGGACATCGTAGGACTCATATTAGCTCAACTAACCATAATTAACCTTAAACCATGTTAATTATTTCTAAAACATGATTAGAATCACGTTAATCGTTGTACGAAATTTGCCGGTTGTCACATTCTCCCCCCGTTAAGAGAATTCCGTCCCGGAATTCAGTTCAAGTCATCCGATACATTAGTATCCTTGAATAGGGCGGGATGTTTGCAACTCACACGATTACCCCTTTTCTTCGTGAACTCCAGTTCACGCTTAGCGTCCTAACGAACACAATGTCATGAGTCGGCTACGGCCGAGCTCTTGGGTATCGCAACCCGGCACAAATATCGGTTTTCCCGAAATAGTAGAGCTTTGCGTCAACCTGAGTCCTGTCGGTTGAGGAATTGACAATGCTTCCTCAAGCCAGACCTGCGGGATTCGTCAAGAGTCCCACTAAGCTCTTGCGATAGTTCGAGCTTGTTTCGTTGCAAGGCCAATTTTAACTGACAAATCCGAGTCACTGGAGTACTAAGCGAAGTCACTCCATTACCGTTCTCGTGCTTAACAACACCCTTTCAGAGTATAGCACTCAGCTAAGTCCTTTACCGATTTGAAGTTCCTAAGGCTAACTCCTTGTTAGCACAACTTCCCGATCGGTTTGGCCACTTATTCAAGAAGATTTGAATCTACCAGATTCGTTGGTCACCTCTTGAACTCACGCCAGATCATGTGTATATCTCTATCTGTCATTCAATGTACTAGAGACGTACACGTATGCACCCCAGAGGACTTCTAGCAGTACACCCCGATCACTAGGGTGATAATTCCTATCACATAGGAAATTCTGGCGATGAAGTACACGGATTTGATTTGCCACCGACACTATTTGTATCACACAGGACACTTCCGTCCAGGACAATAATTCATTCGTCTCGAGAATGGTAATCCATCCTCATCTCAAACTGAGTATCCCAGACTTGCGTTCAAGGTTTGGCACACCCTGGGGCAGAATAACTACTAAAATCCGATATTGTGAAAGTTGACACCTAGTGTCTAGCCACGACTCTCCAAGAGTTTAGGTGGCTATCCGTATGCCTCATATTATAACTACAAACGAGTAGGGGATGAGAAGGTTCCAAACAGCGATCGATTATTGCCTGTGTCTCCTCATAGTCACTAGCCACCTCAGGCGGCATGACCATTAGATTTGCTCGTTCGAATTTCACTAATCGGGTGGTCTTACCAGATCACCAAGCAGTCGACATTCTTGAGGACGCTCGGGGTTGTTTATAGTAGCGGATGGTAATCCTGTGTCCTCACATGGACCGAAATTCACTATGCATCCACTTACAACCTTTACGTATGAGCGATTATGGTTAGTGGTACTAGGACGCCTAATATGGACTGATGGAGGTCGAAAGTTTTTGCGTCACTTCCACCCCTCAGTTCCCCAGGCAGTAGACAGTGTATATTCAACACACAGCCGTACAGTTCCACAATACACGAGGATTTAAGCCGACTTAAACACAAATGTCTAGAGGCTCACATCAACTCACCACGTTGGTCAACACGGGAATGATGTATATGAATCATCATGATATGGTTGCAGCAACAGACAAAGGATAAGGTCTCGACAACATTTCAACACGTTGGTTTCCTCGAGACGGTAAGCAGAGCATTGGTAACTACTCGAAACAAGGGTACCCAGTGCTTGTCCTGCTATATGTGCCTCACGAGCACTGGTGTCCTATCGTTATTAGCAACCTAGTAAGTCAATTCTAAACAATACAGGACACACGTTCCTTAATTTGACTTTCAGATCCTATGCAGAGATCTGAGTGAAAGGAGTCCTGACCCGGAATCCTCACTCGTCGAATATTCCAACTTTCGGGATCTTTCGAGGTAAGAGGTGAAATTGAGTCATAGATGAATGCATCTGGCATAGATCTCACGTTTGGGCTTGACGGCTTCATGCGCCAACATCGTTACTTAAAACAACAAACGACCGAGATTCGCCCTACAAGAAGTAGTCTTGAGCCTTCCAATAAGGCATCCCATTCAACGACTCAGGTGGTCACACACATGGGTGCAACATGTAAGCTTTCGAGCTCATCTTAGTTAGTAAGGTACTAAACGCACTGACCTGGCAGTTCATATTACTTTGGTGTCTCCAACAGTGTCTGTCAAGGACAGGGGATTTTTTTGTCCTAGCGCGAGCAACGCTACTGAGAAATAACTGGGAACACCTGTATTGACCCAAGGTCGAAAGGGTTCCACTATCCCAAGAATCTACGCACGACACCAAGACAAGATAGACCTACTATCAAAAGAATAGCAACATTTCCCGAACGGTTGAATCGATCATCCATCTCAACACGGTAGGGTAGTACCCTTATAGAGTAGACAATGTTACGTGCCCTTCTAGATTCAGGGTTTCATAAGACCTCCGAGTCATGTACCGGGGACTCCACCAATGCACTCGCCGTGGGTGGGTCCACACTGTTATTCCTGTAGCCATCGGCATGACACGTTGGCAGGTATGATGTTAAACAATCCACTGGGATGAGCAATAATAAATTAAGTCTTTCAACTCTTACTAGCCCAAAGGTATGGGTCATAGTATCGCTCACATTTACTCGATCCCTTCAGGTTCGAGGTGTATTTGAAATCCCTTATCACGAACCTCGCCTCGTCATGTACGAATCATGGGATTTCCTCCCGACATGATTCAAGAGTGGTTAGTCGACCAATATGCACGTAAAAGGTTAAGGCTGGACCTGGCGTCACTGATGCCTTAGATCTTGAAGGGGTAATGCTCACGAGGCACGCGAGCATATAGAGAGGTCGACACCCGATTCGGTCAATTACTCAAACCACGAGGTTCGAACTTTAGAGGGATACATGTGCTAACACTAGGACTAGAGTGTCTTAGTACGACTTTCCGAAAGTCCGTTGGACACCCGAAATCCTACATAATCAATGGCGACACTAAACAACCATTCAGCAGTATGACAACGGTTACGTGGGTTTGGGGTAATGTCTTTATTCCAAGGGAACCAAGAGTGAATCAAACGACAAGTTATCACATCATCAAGTCAATCCAACAATTGTAGCAATACGCTCACGGTGCGATACGGCAGTAGAAATAACATGACATGACAACAACACATCCACGGACACATCAACAAGGGAACACCGCACAGGAATAACACGACGACAAAGAAGCATGACAACAAGGCAACACCGCAACATGGACCGCATGACACAGAGAAATACGATAACAAGGCTACACCTCTGCAGGAGCAGCACAACAACAGGACTGCACCGCCGACAGTGAAACGCAACCGCACGGATATGCAGTCGGCAAAACTGTGCAACTACAAGAATACACAATCGTTAGGGGTAACACCACAACATGAATTCACGACAGCAGGACGACACACAACCTAGCGAGTCCACTATACATAACTACAAGAAGCTCCATTACGGTGAGCACGCATCCCGGTGCGCTTCAGCTCACTTATGGCGACGGAATCCTTATTCGTAACCCCAGCAGCAACCTATACTCCATAGGCTCACCGGTAGGAACGATTGGATCACCAAAGGCATCCGCCATCACAACGGAAATGGGAACAATGGGTTCCACCTAATTTAGTAGACTTATTAGGCCGATATCGTTCCTAGGGAGAATGACTGTATACTCGATATAAGTCACTCGAATAATAGCAACTGTAGCATTGACAGGCTCAACCATACCTGAGAGCCATCGCCAACATTAGTCTTGGCAGGAGCCAGGGAATGATAATGAGCGGTTCAACGAAAACCTCAAAGAAAATGGAGTTAATGGCAACGAACTCCATCGTGACACAAACATGATCATAACGGCTTGGCAAGGGTCTTATGGATGTCCATGTCAATGACAGTGAACTTAGTAGGAGCCTTCGAAACAACAGCAACATCAAACTTGACAAAAGCCATAGAAACATCCTCAATAATTAGCATCCATAGGACCTAGAAACCAAACTACACCCTTTTCAATATTAAAATATTGGTCACAACAAGAATAGTAGAGGTAGAAGGATCATGATTTATCGAGACACCACGATAAAATAAAACGATACAGACTCTGGCAATTCAGCCGAGTCATCCTTCTTACTAGGGTCCTCTTGCATGTTATTTTGGCCCTAGCACCGACAGTCATCAACTGAAATGCCTCTCCGACACCTATGCGGGGCCAGCGAACTTTCTTCCTGATAGGCTACGCAGTGAGAGTTTCGAAATATGACAAGAGATCAGACAAGTCACATTGTCCATGACGAATGGATCTCGCAACCTTAGTTTATAAAACACCGTGACAAAGGGACGCAACGTCCCAATATCTATGGGGATTGATGGAAAACACTTCGCATCAATTGCCACCCCAAATAAACAACCAGTCTCGTCGTCCTGACGAGGGTAGCGGACGTTCAACATTGCAACATGAGCAATGGAATTGCCGTCCCATGGGTAAGTTTAGTTGACAGAATAACGTGACCACTTCCAGTAGTCCGTTATTTGATTTTCGAGGGGGAATTTCGATGTCTGCCAGAGCGTTCCGTGACACTTGACAATTACGTGTCACACGCTTTACGATTTCGGCTCCCGAAATGTGGTTTCACTCCCCGAGTATTATGACGGATTCAGACGCAAAACGCACGTCGTGATCCTATATTCAATATATGTATGTCTCCATATATATTAACTGACTTGGGTAAAATTATCTCCGACTCGACTCACTTTACCATATAACTACTTTCCCATTAAGTAGTCATACTAGGATCTTGTCAGTCTAGATTTCATTTTTCCCGTAATCGACTCGACTCACCTTTCCATATATTTATTTTCCCATTAAATAAATATACTATGACCTTGTCGACTCGATATTACATTTCTCAACCATCAACTCGACTCACCTTACCGTATAATTATTTTCCCATTAAATAATTATACTAGGATCTCGTCGATTTGACATTTCGTTTTATCACCATCGACTCGACTCACTTTACCGTATAATTATTTTCCCATTAAATAATTATACTAGGATCTTGTCGACTCGACACCACATTTTACAACCATCGACTCGACTCACTTTACCGTATAATTATTTTCCCATTAAATAATTATACTAGGATCTTGTCGATTCGACACTACATTTTACAACCATCGACTCGACTCACTTTACCGTATAATTATTTTCCCATTAAATAATTATACTAGGATCTTGTCGATTCGACACTACATTTTACAACCATCGACTCGACTCACTTTACCGTATAATTATTTTCCCATTTAAATAATTATACTAGGGTCTTGTCGATTCGACATTGTATTTTACGATCATCGACTCGACTCACTTTACCGTATAATTATTTTCCCATTTAAATAATTATACTAGGGTCTTGTCGATTCGACATTGTATTTTACGACCATCGACTCGACTCACTTTACCGTATAATTATTTTCCCATTAAATAATTATACTGGGGTCTTGTCGATCGATATTTCGTTTTCGTCACCCGACCCGGCTCACCTTACCATGTATTTATTTTCCCATTTAAATAAATATACTAGGATCTTGCCGATCGATAATTCATTTTCAACACCCGACTCGGCTCACTTTACCATATATTTATTTTCCCATTTAAATAAATATACTAGGATCTTGCCGATCGATATTTCGTCTTCAACACCCGACTCGGCTCACTTTACCATATATTCATTTTCCCATTTAAATAAATATACTATGATCTTGCCGATTCGACATTGTTGATTTAGACGCGGGCTATCATGCCTTCTAGATAAAGATGATCAAGCCTATTAATTCCGCAAGGACGATTTTACCCTCCGATAGGGGAAGGAACGCCTGACCCTTGAAGACAACTTGGGCATGTGTTAGATCAAGAATGACTTACTCACAGTAATAATATAGCAGCACACGGGCAACTAATCTCAATACTGATCCACACAGGGTCCCGTGCTCAAAACGCACTGGTTTTGCAGGGACGCACCCTCGGTCTTTACTGGTTTCCAAGTTTAGCGTTCCACGCATCGTACCAAGCATTCATCTCTTCGGCAGGCAGTGCATCCTCGTATGTCCGCTCCATCGAAGAACTTCGTGCGGAGGCATTAAACTCCTATACAAGGAAGTTTCCGTCTCCTGTCCTTATCCGATGCGAGGGTTTACGTCAGATTACTCATATGAAGTAGACGTTCGAGCTCTTCCGTGTTCGTACCTTAGAGGTAATGCTGAAGAAAGCTCATTCAGTTTGCGAGGATCGAAATCGAGGGATATCAACAAGACCTCCCTTCTAGCCCGTTGGCCAATCAAACTCTAAGACTGACCCTACAGTACAAGGATAGACAAGGCAAGAAGTGATCACCAACCCCAGCCCTAGCGCCCACCTAGGTTACCGTGCACCACAAGTTATTATTACGTGTGCACCCGCAATGATAATCGGTGTTGCCAGGTAATTTTGGTGCCCGCTAGTTCCGAGCTTCCTGATCCAAAACAAAGATTTCACAAATAAAGGACCTAGACTAGCTTTGCCTTCCCATCATCAACAACACGACAACGTCCACTAGCACGATAAAGGTTAGCCCTTCCGATCATCCCGTCCGCAGGTAAGCGGGTGAGTTCGTCGTAGACCACCGCTTGTCCTTCCCGCTTGTCGATGTCGGTAACCGATGCAAAAGTGCGGACTAAAGTGAAGTGTGAGACGATATCCTTACAGGCAAGCTATCTGTACTACTTATATGCATCAACTAGCACTAGTTAGAAAATCGGATCTCCACACAATTCAAGCATTCATATCCTTATTTTCTAACATTTTATATATTGACACACATGGCTAGTCGGTCGGAATTTCCCCTTGTACCATCCATGTACAATTTTCTTTCTTTTCTAAAAATGTTTCGTTGTGTTTTATTTTTGAAAACTCCGTTTTCGAGCCAAAACCGGTTATAGTCTAGATTTTTCAAAAATACTAGTTCGCTATAACCTTGGCTCTGATACCACTTCTGTCACACCACGCCAATGGCGGAAACACGTGGCGCGACGCTCGAAAAGCATATCACAGTCAAGATTAACACAAACTATATTTAATTAGAAAAGACCATTATATTAAGATGTCGGGAACGAGTACCTGGTTTCAAACATTTCTTAAAACCACAAACATTAAGTTTTAAAGTGGGGTGTTTCCATTTACGTCCCAACCCGATGGTAACAATAGATGAAACCCCCAACCAGTGTCCGACATCCCAAATTCCACCGTACTAGCCGCATACCTGTTCAGCACTTAGTTACCTGAAAGATATGTTTAAAAAGACGTCAATATATAAAATATTGGTGAGTTCACAGGTTTTAGTTTCGTAAGTACGACGTTTTTAAATCCTGTGCAAATCCAGCACATTTTTACATCCTGTGCAATCCAGCACATTTTTACATCCTGTGCAATCCAGCACATTTGGTGGCCTTTGTATGGAGTAGCTAGCTCCTACAAACTATGATGATAAGCAATCCCCTGAGTCCCATAACCAAACCAAGACTAATAAATATGCCCCGCTCCAAGTCGTTTCTCGGAAACCAACGACTTAAGTTCAGAATACGTGCACCTCTTGTCTTTACCGGGTTGACGCTATCAACCAGAGGTGGGCCTCGTCAGGCACCAATAGTACTATCCAAATATTCCTTTGGTTTCATTTTACCTGAATTAATGGTTACAGTAGCGAGGACCCAACCCCGAGTGGCGACCAAAAACTCAAGTACTCATCATGCCACTTACCACATTTTAACCTTTGAAAACATTTCAATATGTGATAATTTTTGACAAACATATCTTTCCCCCAGTTAAAACAGTAAAATGGGGCCGTGAAACTCACCTTAATTTCCATGCTTAGCTAGCAAATAAAATCCAAAGCTTTGACCGACTTCCTCGTGCCCTAAGTACCAATAAGGACACCTTAAAGTCTATCATATATAAACCTAGCTTATTTTTCCGGTTAAAAGATAGTTTACTCAACTATCTTGACTCGTGTGTACTAACCCGAGTCCTTAAGTGTTTTAACTCGACGAACCGATCGTGACTTATCATAATTCATGTGTTCACATACGAAATAGTACCCAAGTCGCGCACCTGTTACTATTCGTGCGTAAACCATGTTGGACTACTACTACGAAACGCATAACTCATCCCGAGTAATATCTTGTCTCGCAAATCGGATAAATGTAGTTGCCTTGTATTATTATTTTTGGGCAATATACTTTGAAGAAACATAAATATGATTATTAAAATTGACTAGTAACATTTGTTATTTCGCTTCCCAAAATCCGAGTGTTTTATGTGTTTCGAAGCATTACTTTCAAATAATTTTTCCAAATAAGTTAAGCGTCTACGCATTTCAAATCCGTATTTTTAACAATGTTTTGGTTACCAAAAACCATTGAAGTTGACACAATTGACGCTCGACAAAACTATATATTTGTTTTGCAAATATTGTTCGATGTTTACTTTTATTGTTGTAAATAACCAGTTGTCGAATACGTCACAACTTTGGATAACACCATTTGTTTAAAACACTTGGAAAGCTTATTTGTGAAAACATAAACAACAATATTAACCTCGTTATGCTTCGGATTTTTATAAATTTCGGCAGAGTTTCCTCTGTTTTTGCAAGAACCAGACAACACGAGTTGTCTACAATTTCCCAAAAATCAATCTCTAAATCACAAGCCAACAATTTCATTTATCCGCAATTCCATTAAAACGAGACACTATACGCTTCGATAACTTGTATAAATACCAAACTTATTTATATAAATATATATAACAATATATATAGTATGTAATCCAATATCAACGCAAAGTCACGCTTTTAGTATATACAACATCAATTTATACTTTTCGTTAATATAGACCGGTTCGTTTCGCGAGTTAAAGATACTTGTTCGTATTGATATATTTATAAATATATATATTTATAAATGTTTCGCAAAATAAACACGTAATTAATTATTTATACCGAAGTTATACGCGGGTATCCTGCGGCCGCCCCGTATGCCGCGTTGGCTGAATCGCTTGACCACGTTTGATCGGTTTTGACCGAACTGACCAGGGTTGACCGCGTGTTGACCGGCCACGAACCAGTCAGATCTGACCCGTACTGAGCGTGTTTGGCCCGCGACCAAAACCACAGTTAAGACCCGAACTACCCGAGCATCCGAAACTGACCCGGGCCAAAAATCACACCCGAGCCCAACTGTTCGCTCCACAGCCACCTAAACACGATGGATCGGACCATAATGTTGTTACACGTCCCGATCTGCACATCGTATACGAAACCCGCCGCAAACCCATCAAACCGTCACCACGATCGGAACCACCAGACCCGTACGCCACCACCAAACAACACCCATAGCTAACCTGCCCCAAAACCCTCGAAGACTCACCTCTGCGCTGCTGTTTCTGCACCGCACAGCCATCGCCATCCACCCCATGCCCATTTTCGGGCTTAAACCACCACTACCGGCCACCAAGCGGCCTCCACAACCACCCCCGACATCACCCGCGCGTCACCGGGACCCGACCAAACCCGTTTCAGCTCGTCTTCGGGCTTAATCTTCCATTTTCGTAGCTGTTCCAGCCCGTTTTGGGGCCTACGACCACCGCACAGCCACCACCATGGGTGGTGGTGGCCGATCCTTGGCATGGTGAGGAGGAAGGAGCTCGTGGGTGAGTGCACGGGTAGAGAGAGAGAGAGTGAGATCAGATCTAGAGAGAGAGAGTAGAGAGAGAGAGGGTTGCGGCTGAAATGGAGGAGAAGAGAGAGGTTAAGGAGCTTTTATAGGTAGGGTTTCTTGGTAGGTGGGAGTATACCGCGTATCGAACCCGTTTTAAACGAAAACGCTTCGGTTTGTTTTTAGGCTCGAGAATATGTTATAAAAATCATTCGGTTTTGTTCGTAATTAAAAACACAACTAAACCGAGCAATTTAGTTATTATTCTCGTAGCTCGACGCGTGAAAACGGAACACGCGTTAAAAATCGCGTTAATCGATCCGGTCGAGCTATACTTCATTTAGGCGACCTGTTCACTTTCGAAACTAAATAAATGAAATTATTTATAATAAATAATTATTCCGAAAGCTCGATAACGGTTAAAACCACGCGTTTCGACGTTCGAATCCCACGTCAGTTCCTCTCCGCGTTTCCCCAAAACGCTGCGTTTTTGGCCGTTTACCACGCCGATTTCACATTCGATCGCATCGATAGTAAATACGTGTCGTATTTTCATAGAATAAGCTTATGTTATTCCAGTTTGACAAATTTTTTTGCTGATGTCAGTTCGTTACGTTAAACACGCGAAGTCTTTCTTAAAAGGCATCAAGACTTCAACGAACTTTCAAAAGGACATCGTAGGACTCATATTAGCTCAACTAACCATAATTAACCTTAAACCATGTTAATTATTTCTAAAACATGATTAGAATCACGTTAATCGTTGTACGAAATTTGCCGGTTGTCACACTTCCACCTTTCTTTCTGGCTCCTCCCCTATTGATACGAAAAGCTGGATCTGTCCCTTCGGAGAGACATGTTCTCCGGAGAAACCCACTAGTGGGTACGAAACAGGAATTAATCCGGCCTGGACATGAGGGGGAAGTTGTTCGAAGGAGTGTTCATACATTATATCGGAGGCTGCTCCCTCATCCAGGTAGACTCGGCGCACCAACTGATCTCCCACTGTGACTTGTATGATCAGTGGATCTTCTCTTGCTTCATGGGGTTTTATAGAGGGAAAAGTAATGGGGAGTTCGCTCCAATGTGTTACTTCACCATTTTCTTCGATCACCACCCGCGGCCGTTTTAGTGCAACGGTCAGTCGAACCATGAGTATCTGTTTGTCATCTCTTCCTTCGTTCTTTCGTTTCCGATTCCGAATATCCTTGACCAAGTGATCAAGCTGACCTGACTGAACGGCCTCCTCAATTTGCTTTTTTAGCTGAAAGCATTCATTGGTATCGTGACCTTTATCTTCATGAAATTCATAGTACTTTTTTGAGCTCTGTTGCTTTGCCGTTTTTTTGGAGAGGATACGGAGGCTTGAATTTAACATTCGTTTCGGTTGCCAAAATTTCCTTCGGAGTCTTCGTTAACTCTGTGAAGACGAAGCCCCTTCTGTCATTCTTCTCCGAATCCCTAGGGCGATTATCCCGACTTCGCGTATCAGTCGTTTCACTCTTGTCTTCCTTGGGGAAACGCTTCTGACCGTACCGGTCCCTTTTTTGGAACGTTCCCTTCCGGGAGTCATCCTTTTTGAATTCTATAGCTTGCACGGCTTCCTTTCCTCTGACAAAGGCTTCAGTTCGTTCTATGGCTTCCTCCATGGTAACCGGTACTCGTGCATTCAAACTTTCCACTAGTTGCTTCGTCCGCAAACCATGTAAGAAACCCGATATTCTCATTTTCTCGTCTGCGTCTCTTACTTGAAGAGATTCCTCCTTATACCGTGTAACGAATTCCTTCAGAGTTTTTCCTTCCTTTTGCTTAATGTTATGTAGCTCCACCGGATCTCTCATATGTTTTCTTTGTTGCCGGAAGTGTTCTAGAAATCTAACTTTCAAATCATGAAAGCTATCTAGACTTTCGGGCAGAATGCTATTGAACCATACACGGGCTACTCCTGCCAATGTTTGTACAAACATGTGGCACCAAGAGGGCATATGCCACCCCTCGTTACGTGCCACACTATCGAATAACGAGATGTGATCCTCCGGGTCAGCTGTCCCATCATACACTCTCATATTGGACGGCATCTTGACCCGTATTGGTGGGACAAAATCCGTGATCCGTGCGGTGAACTTCGATCCTTCCGGTGGTCTGTAGGGCTGATTCAAATCATCATCACCACCTGGCCCAAGACGTTCGGCCCTGGTGATCGGTTCCGGCTTATGAGTTGTAGGTGCTATGGCAGTAGATTGCCCCGTACTGAACATCCGGGCATTCCGATGCACCATATCAGCTAACCAAGACGCCGGTGTTGTTAAAGGCGCCTGACTCGGAGGTGGTAATGGGGTACCGACGTCAGGTATGGCTTCTTCGTCAAAAGACAACCGAATAGCCAAACCTTTAGCTCGCTCTTGCCTGACATAGTCATTCATGAGCTGCCGTAACTGTAAGAAGTTCGATTGGACCAACTCAGGTGATACGGACAGGCCGGTACTTGGGGTGGTACCAAGGTTAACCGGTGTGGAAACATTCCCCCCGGAAGGGGTAACACTGTCCGGTTGGTTTGATGAAGACATGTGGGGACGGTATCCTCAAGTGGCTTATCTCCGGCCCCACGGTGGGCGCCAAAATGTTGAAGTCGTTTGATGGGTTTTGAGAGTAAGAGGTAGGAATCGGAGGCAGAGCAACTGCCGATGAGTTTAATGCTGCCTTTAATGTCATCAACTACCCAGTATTTATAGTCTGGGCCAGAGTGGTGCATTAATGGTAGGAAATGATTAGGTCGGCGTCTACAGTGACGGGTGTTACTGTAGAGCTGACAAGGGATGGCTGAAAATATTATTATATGCATTTGCGGCTATTGTCCGATGGACAATGGCCGCCTTTATTTTATCCGATGTTTTACTAGTATGTCCATTAGTCCTTTGTCTTTTGGTCCATTCCATTCTGTTCCATCGTCCTCGGTTCATCAGTCCGATTGTTTTATCCGGTTAATTGGTTCGGTCTGTCCGTTTCTTGGTTTTATTAGATTCGGATCGGCCTCTTACCTTAAATCGTTAATTATATCTAAATTGTTATAATTTGTTTTAAGCGTATGTTTTTACTTAGCCGTTTAATACCAATTATCCATCCTATGTCATCAACCGCCACGACCGGTGTTTTGGGTATGTTTTCTGGCCGGTTAAGGGTGGGTTTTTATCGGCAATTTGGGCCTTTGATCCTCACCGTTGAGATGAGCGGAAGCCAGTTTGTTGGTTGAAGCGATTGTTTAAGATGATGTGCATAATAGAAATTATTGTGTGTTGTGACGGGAAGTTATATTAACGGAACGGAAGTTATATTAACGGAAGTTAGTTGCCGTCAAGTTACTATTTGTATTATATATTAATATAGATAATATATATTTATCTTATGTTTTTGTAAATCAATTAATATAATTATATTTTAATACAAAATTAGAAATAAACTATTAGATATACTTTGAAAAGGTTTATTAACTAACCGAATAAAACGCCAATGATGTCCGGTCCAACTAGGGAGGTGGGAGGGTTTGCACGCTTGCATGGTTCCCAGGTTTGAGTCTCGATGTCCATCGGAAAAAAAATATACCCAATAGGTTTGAAAGGGACCGGCGAGTGGGGAAGGGTTCGATCCGGGGGGTTTCTAGCCAAGAGGTTTATCAATGGTCTACGCTTGAAAAAAAACTAACCGAATTAAGCATTATTATAAAAATGATTGATTCTTTTCTAAAATAAGATATTTATATGTCATTAACTTAAAATTTAAATTATGTACCTTAAAATTAACCCTTTTTTTAAAATTAGATATGTTATTCTATATTTAAAACTACATTTATTATGATGTTTGACAAATGAATTATAAGCTTTACTGTTATTGGTTTTGGTTAATTATTTAGATGTTAAATATGCTAACCAAATATTATTAATTTTAGATGTTAACAATACTTCAAAAGTCAAATAACAAATTAATAATAACACAATGTAATTAATTAAGCTTTTGTGAGACTTTTATATTGTTCTGAACAAATAATGAAATAAACCAATCAACATTAATCTTTTTCTATATATACTAATAAAAGACAATACATGGGGTACATGGAACTACTTCATAAAACCTTCCATTTTATTATTTAAAACAATACATTTATTTTAATATAATTGTTAAAATTCTTATTTATTAACTAACCGAAGTCAAATTTATTAAAAAATATTAATTATTTTTTAAGATAGCGTAGTTAAATGTTATTAAATTTAAATATAAATCGTGTACCTTAAATTAACCATTCTTTTTAATATTTGTTCTTTCACTCTAAGTTTAAAACTATATTTCTTACAGTATTTTTAACAAATAAAATATAATAAATACATTTTATACACTCATGGTTAGAAATACTTTGGCTTTAGAAGAAATTTGATGTCAAATTTCAAAATGAACGATACTCGATTGAGATGGTTTAATGTATGAGGATTTACTTTCAAATTAATTTTATTTTTTTTATATCTTAGCCTAAATAGATTTATTCTTATTACTTTTGATATTTTTGTTTTGTTGTATCTGCAGTCTACAAGTTAACAATCACGGTATGAAAGATATATTTTCGAAAGTTGAAAATAGTTTTACGTGAATATGAATGTTTTTTACAAGAAATTATTAAGAGGCTAATGGATATTTTATATTTTTTGGTCGTAAATACATTTTTTTATTTTCAGTATAATATGTAATCCATTTTTTCTTAATTATACTTATAAATTTATATATATAATCTAAATTATTTTACCCGTGTATCACACGGGCACATAACCTAATTATCTCATATGAAAAAATGATTAGAAACTACGAGAGGTTACAATATGTATTATTAATAGTACTTTAATTTAATACGTGTTCATGTTGATATCACATATTTTATCAATAATACTTCAATACGTGTTCATACCATGTGATACTCGCATACTTTAGTAATAGTAACGATTAATTTATATCTCTAACTAATGCAACGAGCTTCCTAGCTTTTTTGTTAAGGTAACTTTCATTCAAAAACGCCATGAACGGTCCTCAAAGCAAGGACCTCCGGGCAACAAACGGATTACATCACATTCAAGGGATAGTTACACCATTGTTTCCAATCGGCATGTTTAATTCTAGTTCTATACCGAAACAAAAAAAAAGGATGTCAATTTGATTCGTTCCAAAACTTCAACCGGCCTTCGAGATTTGTGGGAGAAAATTCTTTCGTTTCTTTCGATCCAAATCATCCACAAACTAGTGAAGCTAATACCACGAAGAACAAACCTTTTCGACGTCGGCAAGGATTGAGTATCATCAACTTTCACAATATCCATAACATCAAACGCGAAAAGAGGGCTCAAACGACACCAAGCACTGAGTCTACTCCAAATCTCCAAAGCGAAGACGCACCTTGTGAATAAATGCATCGCTGTTTCAAGACCCGTTTGACAAAAAACGCAAGTAACATTTTGTAAGTGAACTCCACGCTTCGTTAACTCCGCGCATGTAACCTCACGAATTTTCCCATTTATTTTGCATTAAAGTATTTCCCGATCCATGATATAAAGTCTAATTTATTTCTAAGTATTCTTATCTTTATCCGTGCACTCTATTTTTCTAAGTTCCTTTTATCATTGTACTTAAAAAAAAAAAAAATCTTCAATCATGACATATGTCCTATCCTAATTCTATTTATAAAATAGTCATTTTATAAGACGGTGTTTTTTTTTATTTTCTAATTCAAACTAATGATTTTTTTCAATTACATTTATAATCTCAAACAAGGAAGATATAAATTCATTTTAAAATAAAGCCTTGAGTCAAGAGTCAAAGTCTTGACAACATAATTCTTGGAGTCAAAGTCTTAGTCAAATAGTCAATTCATCATAAAACCTTACTTTATGGTGTTGACCAATTTTAATGGCTAATTAAATCCAAAACTAGTATAAAACCCACCTATGACCATTATATTTGGCACTCTAAACTCGCCAAATACTCTTTCTTCATCTTCAATTTCTGTTATAAATCATCCTTTCAAGCTTTTGCTCGTGCGTTTGACTTTTCCGTTTGACCACTCAATAATCACGATTAAGCTTTGGTAATACTTGGCAACTTTGGGGCTACACATATTCTATTTCTCGAGACTTAATACTTTTCTAAGGTGAGTTTACGTAACCATGTTTATGCAATTCTTTATACTTGCAACATTATACTTAAGCAATTCTACATACATGTCTAGTTGTAAACTTTAATGCCTCATGATTTAGACAACAACAACAGTTTCAACGAGTTTCAACATTACATAATCATTAGCTATGGCCAAGCCGGCGATACTCAATAATAGATATATTGGAGTGACAATCCCACCCGGATACGTGTACCTCCTACATAGGTAGCGTAGGTTAT
The DNA here is from genome assembly GCA_028751855.1 of Ambrosia trifida. NCBI lineage: Eukaryota > Viridiplantae > Streptophyta > Magnoliopsida > Asterales > Asteraceae > Ambrosia > Ambrosia trifida. Next base: position 15,550,174 of record CM054122.1, read on the forward strand.
TGTTATCGTTCCAACATATTATTAAGGTGAACCGTGGATGACGGGATGGACCTAAACTAGTCGGAGGTTTGATTATGTCGATTCAACATATCATGTTTATTCATGTAGACTTAAACTTACGATAGACATATGAATTGCTAAACTTTAATACTTAAACTATTTGCTTGACATGGCTTATGTATTCTCACCAACTTCTAGTTGACCCCCCTATTTTTCCAAACTCAACAGGAAATACTGATGCTTGAAGTCTAGAGCTAGCATGAGGAGATATTTGAAGTTTTAAGCTTTGTTTGATTATTTGATGTAGACTTTAATGTAATTCAATTTTGTAATGAAATAAAGGATTATTTAAACATATGTATTACCATGAGCTACTGAACAATCATTCATTCGTGGCGCCTCGATGTTTCCGCCATCGGTTGGGGTGTTACAGATTGGTATCAGAGCCATGGTTATAGGGAATTAGGTTATTAGAAAAAAAAATCTAGTCTATAACCATAGGATTTTAATCAGTACTTGCTCCTTTTACTTGCAACCTCTAGAAGTTTTGATAAGTCAACGTTTTCGTTTATTCGTTTTAATTAATGAATAAATGATTACACTCACTTTCCTTAAACTAAGCTCTAAAATCTCAAAATTTTACAGCTTAAATCAATCTCATTTCATAACCATCTATGGATTTCACAATCACACTTCACCTTACCATCTTAGCCATTTTTTTAAATATTCAACACCCTACCCAAATCATATTATTTCATTTCTCCACATGTTACTTATTTTTTTTAAAAACTATAACCTCATACCTTAGCACAAACTAAAGATTTCTAAATCTTGTTGTATTTTCATTACCTAGTAACTTTACAAAGTACATATTTTTGTCAAAAGATGTCCTCGAACTTAAATTCAATTGTTTATTTATTGACGTAACAAACAATTTTCTATATAATGCTTTAAACTATTAAAAATCACTTAATAGAACCTTGATCTTCAAAACCTAATGCCATGTTTGAAATCACCAACTAACGGGAATATTTTAATCAAAGCCCACTTAGCTTGTACTATTTAACAACTTTTGCTTTATGTATAAAACCAATTTTGAAAATAAGATTTTTTTTTCCGTAGGAATAATATCTAGTCTCTAAATTCTCCATCGACACTCACTCATTTTCAACTTGTTCAAATTTTTACAATATTTGGCATATACCACAATCATGTTTTCTTATACACTTGATTATAACTTTTGATCCAAACCCCAAAATTTACACTGCTACATAATCTCCTTACTATAAAATAAACTCTTTATAAACTATCTTCACATTCACTATCTCTCACAACCTTGATTCTGCTTCAAGATTTTTCATCATCCTCTCAAGAACTAAATTCATATCCTTCACCTTCTCACACATGAGCTAGTTACCCATGATAACCAAACTATTGAAACTTGATTGTGTGTTGCATCAAACATAATCCTTAGTTATACATAAGGATTTGACTATCTACCATATTTGAACATTTGAAACTAGAATTCATGGAATATAAACTATTTGCTATAGACACACCTAGAGTCATTAACCTTGTCTAGGGCAACTCTATTACAACTCGTATGCTATACTTGATACTTGATTGCTTACATGTACATATTATCAATTTGCAATTCATGTGTGTAATAATTGGTACACTTAATCAAACAACTGATAGAGGATGAAGTACTTGCTCAACAGTTAGTAGAGTACCAAATAACCTACTCAACGATTGGTAGAGGTCATCATGCCTGCTCAACAGTCGGTAGAGGCCCTACAACCTGCTCAACGACTGGTAGAGGCTATCGCACCTGCTCAACAATCGGTAGAGGTTCTTATTCACTGACTGGTAGAAGTCTTTTTCCTGCTCAACAGTTGGACTCATTTTTGGATACATTGTATACGATTCAATCACAAGGTTATTTTGCATTACTTACATGTGTGTTTAGAGTCATAGAAAGACACAAAACCCTAATGTAAGGTAAATTGGTGATTACGGTCCGGAACGTAATCATGAAATTACAGGTACGTTAAGGTAGTGTGAAATTCTATCAAGGTTTTTGGTAGATAACCAATTATAAACTCTAGTTACCTGGTGGTTCATTTAGTCTTTCTATAGTCAATCAACTCATGCATTTCTTTCCTAACACTTAAGTTTACTGTTTTGCTAGATCCTTATTCTCCTTACTATTTCAGACGAACCTAATCCAACCCTTAAAACTCACAGATAACAAACCTCTTATCCAAATTATTCGAAACAGATTATTCTATTCTTGTCGTGCCTTAACACAAAATTTTCCAGACCACACTCGTCCTAATTTCTACCCAATCACTGTCAACCCGGTGTTTTTTTTATAACTTCGGGACGAAGTTTCTAAAAGTAGGGGAGACTGTAACCTCACGAATTTTCCCATTTATTTTGCATTAAAGTATTTCCCAATCCATGAAATAAAGTCTAATTTATTTCTAAGTATTCTTATCTTTATCCGTGCACTCTATTTTTCTAAGTTCCTTTTATCATTGTACTTAAAAAAAAAATCTTCAATCATGACATATGTCCTATCCTAATTCTATTTATAAAATCGTCATTTTATAAGACGGTGTTTTTTTTATTTTCTAATTCAAACTAATGATTTTTTTCAATTACATTTATAATCTCAAACAAGGAAGATATAAATTCATTTCAAAATAAAGCCTTGAGTCAAGAGTCAAAGTCTTGACAACATAATTCTTGGAGTCAAAGTCTTAGTCTTAGTCAAAGTCTTAGTCAAATAGTCAATTCATCATAAAACCTTACTTTATGGTGTTGACCAATTTTAATGGCTAATTAAATCCAAAACTAGTATAAAACCCACCTATGACCATTATACTTGGCACTCTAAACTCGCCAAATACTCTTTCTTCATCTTCAATTTCTGTTATAAATCATCCTTTCAAGCTTTTGCTCGTGCGTTTGACTTTTCCGTTTGACCACTCAATAATCACGATTAAGCTTTGGTAATACTTGGCAACTTTGGGGCTACACATATTCTATTTCTCGAGACTTAATACTTTTCTAAGGTGAGTTTACGTAACCATGTTTATGCAATTCTTTATACTTGCAACATTATACTTAAGCAATTCTACATACATGTCTAGTTGTAAACTTTAATGCCTCATGATTTAGACAACAACAACAGTTTCAACGAGTTTCAACATTACATAATCATTAGCTATGGCCAAGCCGGCGATACTCAATAATAGATCTATTGGATTGACAATCCCACCCGGATACGTGTACCTCCTACATAGGTAGCGTAGGTTATTGTTATCGTTCCAACATATTATTAAGGTGAACCGTGGATGACGGGATGGACCTAAACTAGTCGGAGGTTTGATTATGTCGATTCAACATATCATGTTTATTCATGTAGACTTAAACTTACGATAGACATATGAATTGCTAAACTTTTATACTTAAACTATTTGCTTGACATGGCTTATGTATTCTCACCAACTTCTAGTTGACCCCCCTATTTTTCCAAACTCAACAGGAAATACTGATGCTTGAAGTCTAGAGCTATCATGAGGAGATATTTGAAGTTTTAAGCTTTGTTTGATTATTTGATGTAGACTTTAATGTAATTCAATTTTGTAATGAAATAAAGGATTATTTAAACATATGTATTACCATGAGCTACTGAACAATCATTCATTCGTGACGCCTCGATGTTTCCGCCATCGGTTGGGGTGTTACAGCGCACATAGGAAGCCGATTACGGACTGCTCGCCACACCATCACCTTACATTTAAGAGGAACCCATACTTTCCAGTCAATGCTCGGAGGAGAAGCCGAATAATACGCCTTATACAAGATCTTCTTGGATGAACGAATAGTAAAAATGCTGCTAGAATCCCCCTTCCAGCTCCACTTATCTTGACCTCCCGACCACTGAAACTCGAAAATATCGTCCAATAACTGGAATAGCTCCGAAACCTCTTTTAGCAAAGATGGTTCAGCCCTCCACCCCCAGTTGGAAGTTAAAATACTGTTGTCCATCTTCAATCGGTTGCTCACAGTTACCCATTTGTTGATTTCTAGCCTGAACAAATTAGGATAGATAATCTTAAGTGGATGCTCCCGTAACCAAATGTCACCCCAAAACGAAATGGATGCCTCGTCGCCAACAGACCCAACGAAGTATCTTTGCATCGAACACCCGTTTGGCAGCCTTTTATCTCCAATTTTGACTATGTTATTCCAGGTTCTACTAGCCGAAGAGGAGCAAGGCAGGGAATATTAAGTGCGAGACGACCCGTTACACGCTAAAACAATCTTTTTCCATAGAGTATTACTCTCCTTTTTAAATCGCCAAGTCCACTTTAGGATGAGAGCTTCGTTCACATGTTGTAAATTTGAAACGCCTAGTCCACCATCCTCTTTAGACGTTTTAATGACTTCCCAAGCAACCCACGACATCTTCCTTTCACTACTAGAACCGGTCCATAAGAAATGTCTCATAATGGCTTCTATTTTATCTAGCACCGTTTTAGGGGCTTTGTACAACGATAAGTAGTATATTGGCAAGCTTTCAAGAACCGATTTGATGAGAATTAAATGGCCACTTAGTGACAAACATCTCGCTTTCCATGAAGCAAGCCTATTTTTTATAACATCAATAACCGGTTGCCAATTACACACCCGAGACATAGAAGCGCCCACTTATATGCCAAGATAAACAAACGGAAAAAAACCCCTTCGACATCCCAATACTTCCATAATATCATCCACCTCCTCATCTACGGTACCAATCCCATATAGATTAGACTTAAAAATATTAATACGAAGACCCGAACAAAGGTGGAAGATACGGAGAATCCTAGCCGTACTTTGGAGGTTTGGTTTAGACCACTCACCCAAAATTAATGCATCATCTGCATAAAAAAGGTGGATGATGTCCGAATCATTTCCTGCCAACCGAATCCCCTTAAGGTCCACCAACTCCTTAGCTTTCTTTAGCAAACATGACAACGCCTCAATGACAAAGAGAAAAAGAAAAGGGGAGATGGGATCACCCTGTCCCAGCCCCTTTTCGCATTTAAATTCAAAAGTTGGAGAGCCATTGACAAGAACTGAAGCTCTGCTCGAAACAAGAATGCCTTTGATCCACGTACACCAAATAGAGGGAAAGCCCATTTGCTCCATAATCGACACTAAGAAATTCCAATTGGCATTATCGTATGCCTTCTCAAAATCGATCTTTAAAATGAAAGCCTTTCTCCGTTTTTTCTTTAGCCAATCAATTAGCTCGTTTATCACAAGAGGGCCATCAAGGATAAAGCGGTCAGGAATAAACACCAATTGGGATTCAGAAATAACCTGTACCATAACCTTTTTAAAACGATTTGCAAGGATTTGTGAAATAACCTTGCTAATCATCCCAATTAAAGTTATAGGTCTATAATTTCTAAGACCCAAAGGTGTTTTAACCTTAGGAATCAGAGTAATGAACGAAAATGCACATCCCGGGTTAATAAAACCAGACTCGTAAAAATCTGTCAAGATACGGAGGAAATCCTCCTCTAACAAATCCCAAAATCTTTTGACAAAACGAAAGTTGAAACCGTCCGGGCCCCGAGCCTTATTCGAACCACACTCAAACGCCGCTTCTTTAATCTCTTGTTTAGTAAAAGGAGAGACTAACATCACACTATCAGAATCGGAAATGGTCTTCAAACCTGGACATAAAAGATGTAGCCGATTAGAAAAGTCTTCTTTAAAATGTCTCCGAAAAACCCCCAACACTTCTTTCTTTACTAAAGTAGGCTTAGAAACCCACTTCCCATTGATAACCAACCCGAGAATCCCATTTCTAGCTTTTCTCCCGTTTACCACATTATGGAAAAAATTAGAATTTTCATCCCCCAAAGAAGCCCACTTCACCCGTGATTTCTGTTTCAAGTCTCGAGCCCTATGGAGTTGTATTTCTTCTAAACATTTGGAGCATTCCGACCAAACCCAAAACTCCTCTTCGTCTATTTTTTTTTTGTTCCACGAGTATCTCCATTCTTTCTTTGTCTTCACGCATACGCATTTCTGTCTCTTTTTCGTTTAGGCTCCACTTTTTATACCACTCTGTAAGACAACCCCTCAACTTCTTAAGTTTGTACATCAAGTTCAAATCACTATGTCCGTTGTCCGACCAAATAGAAAAAACCGATCGAATAATATCTTCACATCCTGGTTTCTCCAGCCAGGAATACAATTGTTTTAGAAAGCCAAAATTATATAGAAATGACAAGCTAGAACCAAATCAAACACCTTACATAAAGAAGAGCGAGTTTTGAAACAAACTCATCTTGCTAAGGTTAATTCTTTATTACTATAGAATAAAAATGCTTCCTTACTTACAAATAGGAATGTGCAAATGGTACCCGGTACATGTACCGAACTAGTAACCCACCAGATGTATCGTATCGAGCTCATCTTTACATACAAACCCTGTGTCATTATGGAACTCCAAATAACCCACGATGTAAGAATAACATGTAAGAATAATACTATGAGCAAAAAGCTTCATTTGCTCACACAAACATAACAAATCCAACCCAGAAAGAAGGAGATAATATATGAAGCCAACTGAAAATCAAGGCCCACACACATATGGTTTCGTCACAACCGCCAAATAAATGGTCTAAAGTTTCCTCCGACGAATCACAAACTACACATAGCACACTTGGGATACCAAGGGAGAAAGATTTAGCCGTTAAAAAAACACTTGGTATACTAATACCGCAATCACCAAATTTGATATGATTGGCAATCAATTCAATTAAACACGCAAACCCATAATATTTACCTTAATTGGAACATTATTATACCACCTTGTCTCCATAAGCTCATTCGGGAATGAACCTATGGATACTTCTAACCACATCCATCCCTCTTCCCCAGTCCTAGAACTAAATGAACAATCTGTTGGGGACTTTAAAAGATAAAGTGTTGAAAATCTAACACAACGTTTCTTCTCTCAACCTCAGTTCTTCCCATTATGATGTGTTTTTCCCATTACCTACTTTTCTCTTTAAAGTAGAACAGGGAACTATACATCTTCATGTAACGCAATTTCTCAACTAAATTTTATATATAAAATAAATATATTGAACTTCCAAGTAAAAAACATATTTTACAAACTCAAAATACAATTTCCATACACTAACAGATTCAAGAAATGTTTTCACAGTTGACACCCTAACCTCAAACAGAGATAAAACAATCTTAACTACTCTACTACCTTTCAAGTTTGATTTTATTAGTTTATCAATATTTAAGGTTTGTTAACGCTTCGAAAACAAACTTAACCCGATGTTGCATGTCCTACTCACTCTTTTTCCCGCTCCACTCACAAACCTCAAAAACGTCTATCTCTTCTCTCTACTCTCTCATTCTCCTGTTAGACTTTTACATAATTATGGCCTAATTGATCATTTATTATTTAATTTAACCAATATGATATTACTATCTCTATATTAATTATAAGTCATTATTTGATGGGAATAATGGCATAAGTTAAAATTTGTAGGGTTGCCCTTTTGGTGTCCATAATAAGAGTTATGAGAGGCTTATAAAAACACCTTATCAAATAACACTCTCTAACATTCTTTAACAATAATCCATCTAAAAGAGACACCCTAAAGCGTAACCAAGAACATCATAACGAAATCATGGTTTCACCACCATCCGCTAAGTTTACCATTCCCACATGTAACTATCTTTTATTTGATATTTATCTTTATGATTATTGATTGGATAAACATGATTAGGTTCTAAGTTTTGACCCATGTTTAAAGATATAATCAACATGTGGTATCAGAGCGTATGTTTATTATATCAATTCATTCATGAAAATTACAAAACCTTCATGTTTAATCCATCATTTTTGAAGATGAATACATAATGGAGTTCAACAGAATTATATGTTGAAATCATAAACAAACTTTAGTTTTGACATTGTTCCATTCTTGGATCCAACGAATCTAATCTTACTATCAAGATTATAAGATCATTGCTTTCAAAGTTGGTTCTTAAAATTTATGAATAATTATATGAGGTTTAAAGGATTATGTGCTATTGGAATTCAAATTGATTCACATTCCATTTTATTTCAAACCATAGATTAGTTATTATGGTGAAATCGTTTGGAAGAAATAATTTATTTTGATTAATATATATTACCATATCATATATTCATAATTAATATTAGCTTAACAATCAACCTTCCTATGGATCATCAATATTATGTATGTCTTTAAGCATGAATATATATATATATATATATATATATATATATTTATGTATCAAAGTCGTTAACACTTGATTAATGTGTAAAATATTATTGTTTGCTTATATGTCAAAATTAAATTTGACATAGAATTTTATACCGGTAAATTTCAATATCAATTAAATGCTTAACCTAATGACACATCATTTGGTTTATGTCACACCCTCAAATTACCACTTGCGGGGTTTTACCGCGAGGCGCATGACAAACCAGGATCCAAGTCAACGATCACAATAAACAACTCTATATGAAAAACGTAACAGACATAACCATTAATATAACAAGCAGAAGCGTTTCAGTAGCATTTAATTAGCTATGCTATCATCTCAAAAGTTGTTCGAAATACTTTTATTACAAAACGTGCACTAAAATCTAGACGCCAATGCAGACCCGTGCGCCTAGTTCCGTTCATTGCTACCTTAGCGACCTGAGAAAAACATGCCAAAAGATGTCAACATATAATGCTGGTGAGTTCACAGGTTTGTTCAAAATGTTACTAAAACGTTACCATGTCCATACTATATCAATGTTACCAAGTACGCTAGCTAGGCGTATGTTTCATTACTACTACGATTGGAAACCATTACTAGACACGTTTAGCAATGTTCAGCATGTTTAAGCAGCCCGTATGTTCAGCTCGATACCAATGTACCTGTTCGAGACAATATGCACCCGCCCGGCCCTCCAAGCCGACGAGTGGGGCAGGTCACGCCCAATAGATCTATCCACATTTCCCCCGTTGTGCAACCCCGCACATTCATGGTTTCCCCCGGGACTTTCCAAAAGATTGTATAGCAATATAAAGTTAAAACCATAGTATGACATATGTTACCAAAACCGTTTAGCGCATGTTTTCTCCCCCAAAAGTTAAAGCAGTAAAAGTGGGGCCGTGAACTCACCTTAAGTAGCGTTCTTCAAATATAAGTAAAGATTTTAGCCCTTGATAATCCCTCTACCAGAGATCTATCAAAATGTTCACATAAGTGTTCTGACTAATAACCATAAGGTTATCTAGTCCCCGATTGTCCAGATCGTAACCAAATATGTTTTAAAACGTGTTTAAATGTTTAACCGACACACTAGACCGACCCGACATCCCGTTGGTGACCCGTTACCCTAACTAATCAAGTACACATAGATTACACACAAGGTTCAAGCATAAAACACTTAGTTTGTATCAAAATCTCATTTCTGCATCAGAACGGTCGAACCAGTCAGTTTTGAGTCTCCTTCGCACCTTTTTGTCTCCTTCGCACCTTTTACATCTCGTTCGACCGTTTGATGCTTCCTTCGCCCGTTTTATCACATTCGTCCAAAATAAAAACCCAGGTTCGACCCTGGATCCCTCCTTCGCACCATCGACTGGTCGAAGGAGGCCAGGTTCGCCCCTGTTGCATAGTTTTTCCTAAAAACGCTTCAAACACATTCAAAACGACCCGAAACATCATCAAACACAGCAGTCAAGCATGAATAACTTATCCCTACAAAACCCCATCGATTTCCCCCGATAATACGCCCGTTTCAGCCCTTTCCCAAAATGGCAAAGATTATGGAAACATCACTTTCATGCATGAATTATTTACCCAATTTGAAAACTTTTGAAATCGATTCATGTTTAGCTTAAAATACTTAGTTTGTCGATTATCCGATCTTTCTCATTCATTCTATTAATCATAAATATTCATACATCAAGTATTAATCCAATAAAACCCCCAAATATCAATATATCCAATCCTAACCCTAGACAACAATATTCCCTCATTATCAACAATCCTATATCATGTTTCTATCATAGATATAGCAGCAAATCAGTGAACAACACATAACACCACATAACACACAATTTACACATGTTATCCATTATGAAAACCTATGTTAAATGATCATGTTTTGATTTAGAAAGATGTTTAAAAGGTTTTTAATCATAAAAGCACCCTTAGAACAGATCCGGACAATTAGGGTTAGATGAAAACGAATTAAAATGCTTTTAAAAGATTTAGGATTATGAACACACCTTGGATTCTTGTTTAGATGTTGTAGATAGGTTAGATTATGAAAAAGAAGAGCAAAAACTCCTTCCTTAGGGTTTAAGATCGTTTGAGAGCGTTTTGGGACGGTTAGGGTTTGTGAAATGATGAAAAATGACAAAGGTTGGTATTTATACTAGTCTTCCTTCGCACCAACTCATTGGTCGAATGTAGGCTCCTTCGCTCCTTTCACAGGGTCGAATGAGCCCTGTTTGGTCGAAGGGAATTTCCCAATTTCCACTTCCCTGGTTCGCCCACTTGCATGGGTCGAACCAGACATTTTTATTCTCCTTCGACCACTCGAAGTGGTCGAACCAAGACTTCTTTTAAACTAGTTTTCCAGTTTGTCGTGTTTAACGCATTCTAACACATCCTAACACATAAGCATGCATCCTTAGTCTATATTTAACACATTAAGGAATAGATAATCATTTACACATCATTTAAACATATCTATGTATATAATCCACCACACAACCCATAATCTACACATATACTTAATTAGTTCATGTAACGTCACCAACAACGGAACCCGGTACTAGTGTATTACCAAAACGACTCCCAATGATCCTCCAGATCATTGTACCCTGGACAATCCTAACTTGACCCGAATTCAACTAACCCAGTTAAGTTTGTTTATAAACGTTTCTCGCTAAGGTAGACTTAAATGTTACTAATATGTTTAAGCCGAACATGCCGGGTGTCACAGTTTAGCATTGATATTTTATGATATTTTATGTAATTATGAGTATGTTGAACAATGAACCCAAAGGTTACTGTGTTGATGATACTATGAGCATAATTTACATAGATATTTCATATCTTGCCCAAAGGTGTGCTTTACTTTATTAGTTACCTATGTTCATAATATCTGAATTTTGGCCAAAGCCAAAGCGAAGCCAAAATTCAGGTAGAACATTAAGTTGCTTTATGATTTATATATGTTCATAATGTTAAAACTTTGGTCAAAGCCAAAGCGAAGCCAAAGTTTTAGCAAAACATTAAGTCGGCTTACTATTTACATATGTTCATAATATTTGAATTTTGGTCAAAGCCAAAGCGAAGCCACAATTTAGGTAGAACATAAAGTCAGTCTATTATGAATGTCCATAATACATAAACTTTGGTCAAAGCCAAAGCGAAGCCAAAGTTAATATAGAACATCAAGACAGTATGTTATTTTACATACGTTTATAATGCCTAAATTTTGGTCAGAGCCAAAGCGAAGCCAAAATTTTAGGTAGAACCTTAAGTTAGTCTAATTTTTGGTGTTATAATAGACTTTATCTTCAATATACTTATTTCGTCTGCTTTACTTGATTACTCCTAATAAGCTTACTTGAACTCTGCTATTTGTATTGATCTACCATCCACTTCAGTCCTACCCTTAGAATTGAACTACTGACTGGGGCAAACTTTTCCACATGGAGGGATACGGTTAGACTTGCCCTTGGGATGATAGATCTTGATTATGCCCTGAGGCATGATGCTCCCGCTTCTCTTACTGCTGAAAGCACTGCAGATCAAAAACTAGCCCATGAAAAGTGGGAGAGGTCAAACAGAATGCCCCTTATGGTTATCAAGAATTCCATCTCAAGTGCCATCAGGGGAGCTATACCTGAATCAGAGAATGCCAAAGAGTATTTGAATTCAATTGAGGAGCAATTTAAGGGATCTTCTAAAGCACATGCGAGATCTTTAATTTTAAGATGCTCACCTCAAAGTATGAAGGGACTAGTGGTGTGCATGAGCACATAATGATAATGAGTGACATGGCCCATAAGTTAAAGGGATTAGACATAAAAAATAAGTGATGGGTTTCTAGTGCACTTTATCATGACTTCTCTTCCTGCACGTTTTAATGCTTTTAAGATCAACTATAACACTCAAAATGATAAATGTGACACCCGGCATGTTTGGCTTAAACATATTAGTGACATCTAAGTCTACCTTAGCGAGAAACGTTTATAAATGGACTTAACTGGGTTAGTTGAGTCGGGTCAAGTTAGGATTGTCCAGGGTACAATGATCTGGAGGATCATTGGGAGTCGTTTTGGTAATACACTAGTACCGGGATCCGTTGTTGGTGACATTACATGAACTAATTAAGTATATGTATAGATTATGGGTCGTGTGGTGAATTATATACATAGATGTGTTTAAATGATGTGTAAATGATTATCTATGCTTAAATATGTCAAATATAGATTAAGGATGCATGCTTATGTGTTAAGATGTGTTAGAATGCGTTAAACACGACAAACTGGAAAACTAGTTAAAAAGGAGTTCTGGTTCGACCACTTCGAGTGGTCGAAGGAGAACAATTGCCTGGTTCGACCCTTTGTAAATGGGCGAACCTGGGAAGTGGAATTGAAAGAATTCCCTTCGACCAGGACAGGGCTCATTCGACCCTGTGTAAGGGTCGAAGGAGGCCACCTTCGACCATTGAAATGGGGCGAAGGAGAAGTAGTATAAATACCAAACTTTGTCATTTTTCATCATTTCACAAACCCTAACCGTCCCAAAACGCTCTCAAACAATCTTAATCACTAAGGAAGGAGTTTTTGCTCTTCTTTTTCATAATCTAACCTATCTACAACATCTAAACAAGAATCCAAGGTGTGTTCTTAATCCTAAACCTTTTTAAAAGCATTTTAAGTCGTTTTCATCTAACCCTAATTGTCCGGGTCTGTTCTAAGGGTGTTTTTATGATTAAAAACCTTTTAAACATCTTTCTAAATCAAAACATTATCATTTAACATAGGTTTTCATGGTGAATAACATATGTAAATTGTGTATTATGTGGTGTTATGTGTTGTTCAATGATTTGCTGCTATGTCTATGATAGAAACCTGATATAGGATTGTTATTGATGTTAGATTATTGTTGTTTAGGGTTAGGATTGGATATGATGATATTATGGGTATTTGGGGGTTTTAACGAATCTAGACTTAATGCATGATATTTATTATTAATAGAATTGATAAGAAAAGATCGAACACTCGACAAACTGAGCATTTCAAGTTGAATAAGAATCGATTTCAAAAGTTTCCAAATTGGGTAAATTATTCATGCATGAAAGTGATGTTTCCATAATCTTTACCATTTTGGGAAAGGGCTGAAACGGACGTATTATCGGGGGAAATCGGTGGGGTTTTGTAGGGATAAGTTATCCATGCTTGACTGCTGTGTTTGATGATGTTTCGAGTCGTTTTGAATGTGTTTGAAGCATTTTTAGGAAAATTTGCACAACAGGGGCGAACCTGGCCTCCTTCGACCGATCGAAGGTGTGAAGGAGGGAATCCAGGGTCGAACCTGGGTTTTTGTTGGGCGAACGTGGTAAAACGGGCGAAGGAGGCATCAAACGGCCGAACGAAATGTAAAACGGGCGAAGGAGACTGAAAACTGACTAGTTCGACCGTTCTGATGCAGAAATGAGATTTTTGATACAAACTAAGTGTTTTATGCTTGAACCTTGTGTGTAATCTATGTGTACTTGATTAGTTAGGGTAATGGGTCACCAACGGGATGTCGGGTCGGTCTAGTGTGTCGGTTAAACATTCAAACACGTTTTAAAACATACTTGGTTACGATCTGGACAATCGGGGACTAGATAACCTTATGGTTATTAGTCGGAACACTTATGTGAACATTTTGATAGATCTTCGCTACAGGGATTATCAAGGGCTAAACATCTTTAATTGTAATCGAAGAACGCTAATTAAGGTGAGTTCACGGCCCCACTTTTACTGCTTTTAACTTTTGGGGGAGAAAACATGCGCTAAACTATTTTGGTAACACATGTCATACTATGGTTTTAACTTTGTATTGCTATACGATCTTTGGAAGTCCCGGGGGAAACCATGAATGTGCGGGGATGCACAACGGGGGAAATGTGGATAGATCTATTGGGCGTGACCTGCCCCACTCATCGGCTTGGAGGGCCGGGCGGGTGCATATTGTCTCGAACAGGAACATTATCATGCTGAACATACGGGCTGCTTAAACATGCTAAACATTGCTAAACGTGTCTAGTAATGGTTTCCAATCGTAGTAGTAATAAAACATACGCCTAGCTAGCGTACTTGGTAACGTTGATATAGTATGGACATGGTAACGTTTTGGTAACATATTGAACAAACCTGTGAACTCACCAGCATTATATGTTGACATCTTTTTGGCGTGTTTTTCTCAGGTCGCTAAGGTAGCAACAAATGGAACTAGGCGCACGGGTCTGCATTGGCGTCTAGGCATAGTTGCACGTTTTGTAATAAAAAGTGTTTTGAATACTTTGGATCATAGCATAGTTGTTTAAATACTTCTTAATGCTTCCGCTTATAAAATCGTTGTTTATGGTTTTACGCTTTTCATATAGAGTTGTTTATTGTGACCGTTGACTTGGATCCTGGTTTGTCATGCGCCTCGCGGTAAAACCCCACCAGTGGTAATTTGAGGGTGTGACAATAAATGGTCAGTGAGTGAGTTGATAGCAATGTGTGTGCAAGAAGAAGAACGTCTGAAGCTAGAACAACCAGAGGTTGCTTACGTTACTACCACTAAGTCAATGAAAATGAAGGGAAATTTTAAAGGAGAAAGTTCTAAAGTCCAAAAGGCTAATACAAGTACTGTATCCAACTCTAATATCTTCAAGGGTCAGTCTCATTGCAAATTCTGTCATAAGAAAGGGCATTTGCAACGAGATTGCCCAAAGTTCAAGGAATGGCTTGCTAAGAAAGGTACCAATACATTTATGATAATTGAATCCTTTAATATTAATGTACCAATTAACACATAGTGGGTTGATTTGTGACATCCGTCACCTCCCACTATATCTCTTGAACAACTTTAGTCCCCATCATATAACGTATTTAAATTCTAGTCTTTGTATTCAAAACTATTATCGAAATATTATAGATCTCAAGTTTATTATTATCATTTTTTTTCTTTTCTCTCTCTATTCGTGCCTATATATTTACTTAAACCAATACCGTATCTAATAATAATAATAATAATAATAATAATAATAATAATAATAATAATAATAATAATAATTACATTTTCAGATTGTTTTTCTTCCTCTTCTATACCCGACCAGTCACCAAGGACCAAACCCGACCCGAATTCGATCCAAACATCAACTCGCGCCAATCATGCATTTTTTTTCAAAATGGAAACCTTCCGTACCCTTGCCAAAGAATTTTCGAAGCCTTCTGTGTATGAAATCAAAGCTTCAACGCGTTTAAATCCTAGATGTTGACCAAATTAATTTCGGTTTATAACCTTCCAAAGCACAAGATCAATCACCTTTAATTCGACTAAATTAGGTGCAGTTGGCCTCACCTATAAATTCAGATCTGTTTTTCGACTAAAAGGCAGCAACAAACGCATTTTATCTCGTCCTAAATCCCTCTAATTTTGATTCTTTGCCATCGTCTGGTCTATACCCGATTTCACATCAAAAATCGAAGGTATGTTACAATTACTCTAGGATATAGGTTCGATTTATAGTATAGATCTTTAGCCCTATTGTTTCGTTGATGATCTGTATTGTTTTCAGACTTATTGATGCGATTGGTTAGTTAGGGTTCTTAGGGTTTTATTAATTGGGGAAGATGACATAAATCTATTATTATACAAAACATTTTTGAATTGAATTAAAACACCAACAGAACTGTGGTGCAGATGGTGTTCTGTTGTGCTTACACATGCTTGGTTTGGGGTTCGAAACCAAGCAACAACGTTTTTTTTATAATAAGCATTCTTATTATCATTCAAACAAATCATATTATGAATTAAATCTGAATGAAACTTGTTCTCAGGGTCCAGACCAACTGGTCTGAACTTGTAACTTAAAACAACCAAACCGGGTCAGACCCGGGTTCGATCCTTCCCAACATTATTATTTTTTGTTAACAATTTTCCATATTTTCTTTATATATTTGGGTTAATAATACTATAATATATTTAAAATACCTAACATGATTTATAAATGATAAACTTTATTAAACAATTTTTATTTTCAGAAAATTCTTTTATTAGTATATATAATAAATATTACAAGTTTATTTATAAATAAATTCAAAATTCTAGAAATACAACTAAACAGTTTTATAAAATTTCACAAAAATTATTTTAAACTTATAAACTTTTCAAAACTAAATTTTATTTTCGGGAAAACATTTATTAATCATTTTTAATTAATTTATTCTATTTTAATCATAATAAATTCATTTTCCATCATTTTTGCACAAAAATTTCACATAAATTATTTTTATTAAACTAGATCAGAAATATAATTTTATAATCTGAAATTTATGAATTTTAATTTTTTTAAATATTATTACCATGTTTTGACTAATAAATTATAATGGATTATATACGCATTAATTATGAAAATAATTTTATTATAATTATTTTCACATTATAATCTTCTAGTACAACCACCCTTGATCGAGATCTTACAAAAATTCTTTTTATTTATTTAATTCTCAATTTCTTTACTTATTATTTAATTAACTATTATTTTAAATTAACTATTAAACGACCGTTCATCCCCAAATTAGGAACCCTAGAATACCTATAGATTAGAAAACTTAGACTTTTAAGTTTTCCCAACACTTATATTATTGCCTTAAACATAGGGTGATAATCGGAAACACTTGAGCCACATTTCTATCTCAAAGGATTCGATACTATTGTTAAGGTGAGTTTTGTAACATCGCGAATTTCCCCTAAATTTTTTTATGAATTTAGAATAATATAGTTTTAGGGAAATAATTGCCAAAAAAAAAGATTTGTGTGGACCGGGACTCGAACCCGCGTCCACAGCCAACCAACACACAGTGACAACCAACTGAGCCAACTATCATCTTGTGTAGTATTTCAGAAGAAAATAAACTTAACACACTCCTTAAATTGATTAGTCAAAGTCTTAGTCAAACAGTCAAAGTCTTAGTCAAATAGTCAATTCATCATAAAAACCTTACTTTATGGTGTTGACCAATTTTAATGGCTAATTGAATCCAAAACTAGTATAAAAACCCACATATGACCCATTATACTTTGCACCTCTAAATCGATTGTTTCAATCCAATTAAACTTTCCCTCATACCTTTCTTCTATAGTCTATTACTTCTACAATTGAAGTTTTGATTATAAGCTCTTGTAATTGGCAACTTTGGGGCTACACATATTCTATTCCTCGAGACTTAATACTTTGCTAAGGTGAGTTTACGTAACCATGTTTATGCAATTCTTCATACTTGCAACATTATACTTAAGCAATTCTACATGCATGTCTAGTTGTAAACTTTAATGCCTCATGATTTAGACAACAACAACAGTTTCAACGAGTTTCAACATTACATAATCATTAGCTATGGCCAAGCCGGCGATACTCAATAATAGATCTATTGGATTGACAATCCCACCCGGATACGTGTTCCTCCTACATAGGTAGCGTGGGTGATTGTTATCGTTCCAACATATTATTAAGGTGAACCGTGGATGACGGGATGGACCTAAACTAGTCGGGGGTTTGATTATGTCGATTCAACATATCATGTTTATTTATGTAGACTTAAACTTACGATAGACATATGAATTGCTAAACTTTTATACTTAAACTATTTGCTTGACATGGCTTATGTATTCTCACCAACTTCTAGTTGACCCCCCCCCCCCATTTTTCCAAACTCAACAGGAAATACTGATGCTTGAAGTCTAGAGCTAGCATGAAGAGATATTTGAAGTTTTAAGCTTTGTTTGATTATTTGATGTAGACTTTAATGTAATTCAATTTTGTAATGAAATAAAGGATTATTTAAACATATGTATTACCATGAGCTACTGAACAATCATCAATACGTGACATCCCGATGTTTCCGCCATCGGTTGGGGTGTTACAAGTTTACATATTCCCACTCTTTTACAGTTTTTCAATGCTTTTTGGGGTGAAACATGTTAAACACTTATACTCAACATATACAATTCTATTACGTGTCTTGTGTGATTTCTATGTTGCATTATGTCTTAAACAATACTTTGGTAAACACAATTAGACTCGCGTAATCATTAACTTCATACAACACGACGATACACAATGATTGATCTATTGGATTAACAACCCCACCCGGATACGTGCACCCCCGGATATGGGTAACATGGGTGATTGTTATCTAACACATATACACAAACGAGTGAACCATATGCGTATGGGATGGACCACAATAAACATGTTACAAGGGTTAATTATGCAAACGATTTACCTAGTAGTTTGTTTTCACATATGCACTAGTTTTGCCATGGCACTAGAATTGTACAAGTTTTTATACTCATGATACAATATTCAAACCTATGTAATTCTCACCAACCTTTGTTGACCCAAAATATTTTCCAACTTAACATGTTTCAGGTTATAGTGTTGCTTGGAGATTAGAGTTCATGCTTGAAGATTTATATTTAGTGTTTCTCATTTGATGTACATATTCTTTTTAGAACAATTGTATGTAACTCATTTAATTGATTATTGAAACTTATTATTTACCATGAGCTACTGAACAATCATCAATACGTGACATCCCGATGTTTTCGCCATCGGTTGGGGTGTTACATGATTCTGGTTCAATGGTTCATGTAACCAATTCCATACAGGGATTCCTTACAATCCGAAGGCTGGAAAGAAACCAAAGAACACTTAGAACGGGAGGAGTGGAAGAACTTGAAGTTGAGGCCGTCAGGATCATGTAACTTATCATGAAAACTGGTCATTGTATTAAACTTTATGATACATTATATGTACCAAAAATTACTCGTAATTTAGTATCAGTGGCGAAGCTTGACCCGAAGGTTCGGGGGGTCGGAATTCACCGGGGGGTCGGAAGTCACTAGTTTCAGGGGGTCGAAAACCAGTTTCGGGGGGGTCGAAACCCTATATTTCCAAAATTTTCTATACGAATACTATATAATCGGCACTTCTACGCGAAAATTCGGGGGGGGTCGGCCGCCCCCGCCGGCCCCTACTAAGCTTCGCCAGTGTTTAGTATCAATACCAAAGTTAGACAATGATGGTTATGAAGTTTTACATGGGCATGGAAAGGTCACTATTAGTTTAAATTCCCAAGTTCTTGGTCGTGGTCATCTGGATGCAAGTCTCTATAAGTTAGAACTAGATGATAGCTTTTCAAAATCATTGTTGTCATATAACGTAAATGAAAACATGAACAAACAAAATCGAAAACGAAAACGAAAGCATGATTTGGAAACATTATCCAAGTTGTGGCAACAACGTTTAGGCCACATCTCACGAGACAGAATGTCAAGGCTCGTGAAGGATGGTGAACTACCAAATCTTGATTTTAGTTATTTTGGAACATGTGCTAAATGTATTAAAGGGAAAAAAGACAAATAAGAATAAAAAGGGTGCCACAAGAAGTTCTGGATTATTAGAACTTATACACACTGATATTTGTGGACCATTTTCACCGGCATAACTGGTCATACGTCTTATATTACTTTCATAGATGATTATTCTCGGTACATGTACCTGTATTTTATTAAAGAAAAAATCTGAATCACTCAATATTTTTAAAACCTTTTAGGCTGAAGTTGAAAACCAACTTAATTGTAAGATAAAATTCGTGAGATCAGATAGAGGAGGCGAGTAATATGGGCGACATACAGACATTGGTCAAGCTCCTGGTCCTTTCGTTAATTTTTGTAAGGAACATAGGATAGTGAACCAATTTACCAAGCCAGGTACTCCTCAGCAGAATGGTGTTACCAAGCCAAACTTAGAGTATATGAAAGTATGGGTTTGTCCTGCCAAGGCTACACTTTATGATCCTGTGAAAAAGGAACTTGACATGAGGACCGTCAGTTGCTTCTTTATAGGATATTCCGAACGATCAAAGGGGTATAGATTTTACTGCCCTTCACATGTTACTCGCATAGTAGAAGCTCGAATTGTTGATTTTCTAGAGGACTCTATGGTCAGTGGGAGCAGTGAAACTGAAGTATTTGATTTCCAAGAAGTGCAAGAGGAAGAGGGGATGGGTTTTTCAGAGTTATCTCCTATTAGACCTCTTGTACATAGCATTGCACCACCTTATGTTTCCTTATAAATTAATGCTCTTAACATTCCTAATAATGAAGGCACATCAAACTCACAAGAGCATAACCAAATCCTAAACTAGTTAATGAACCTGTTGAATTCGAAAATCAGCTTAGGAGGTCATCAAGGCCAAGAAGGCCCACTATTTTTGATGATTATGTAACATACCTTAATGAAACTGATTTGAATTTAGGAAAGTATAATGATCCAACCTCTTATAATGAAGCCATTAATAGTGAACAATCTTCTGAATGGAACATAACTATGATTGATGAGCTTGAATCCATGAAAAAGAATGGTGTTTAAGAATTTGTTGAATTACCTAAGGCTGTGAAACCCGTAAGATGTAAATGGGTCTTTAAAACCAAATTAAACCCAAATGGAAACGTCGAACATTATAAAGCACGATTGGTTGCTAAAGGCTATACTCAAAAAGAAGGAATTGATTATCAAGAAACCATCTCACCTGTCTCACGGAAGGATTCTCTGAGGATCGTTATGTCACATCCTCAAATTCCACATGCGGGGTTTTACCGCGAGGCGCGTTACAAACCAGGATCCAAGTCAACGGTCACAATAAACGACAACTATATGATATGAAAACGACGTAAACCATTCATTAAGTTCCCAAAATGTAATCACAACAGCGGAAGCATAAAAAGTCTTTACAACTCGAAAACTAAAAGTTATGAGTCTGGTAATGTTCAACCATGCAAGTGTGATCCTAGATGCCGTGAGACCCTGTGCGCCTATCAATGACTGCTACCTTAGCGACCTGAGAAAACATGCTAAAAACGTCAGCACAAAATGCTGGTGAGTTCACAGGTTTTTAAGAAAAACGTTTCCAAAAGTTTCCAAAGCTACTGTTGTGTTAAAAGGATGCCAACCTAGGCATATGAAACCATCATGTTACTACTATGCTATAAGTGTGCCAAACCCGGCACATGAAAACGCTAATACGATACCAGGTGTAAAACACCCGTGTGTAACCGAACTGCCAACCCAGGCATAACTGAACTGCCGATCCATGACGAACTGAGCGGCCGAGCCAAGCCAACCGAACTGCCGAACCACGGCTAACTGAACTGCCGTCCAACGGCAAAACTGAACTATCGTATAGTAAGAATGTAAAGTAACACTAGCATAACATCATCAGTATGAAAGAAAGTACGTAACATGTTTTCTCCCCCGAAAACGTAAACCCAGAAAGAGGGGTCGTGAAACTCACCTTATGTTGTTTTCTTCCCAAAACAAGTAAATCAGCTCAATAGATAGTACCAACTACCGTTGACCTATCATGACGAGCGTATAAGATCTTAGACTAATAACTCGCAGGTTAATTAGTCCCTAATAGTCCAAACCATAACTGTGTATGTTTGAAAAGATGTTTAAACATTTAACCTACCATACCAGATAAAAACCGGCATCCCATTGGTGACCCGACATCCACGTGTTGTTCAAGAATAAGAAATCATGCAATCATATGCCAATATGCACTTAACACGCATGACAGTTCACTAAATCTAGCATATAGTTCACTTAACGCATAAACGAGTCCGCACACGTGTTATCATGTTATTAGACATGTTACGAGGTCCGTAACATGTTCCTAGATGTCAAATCATGTCTTGGGATGTCAAACTACACTTACAACAACAAAACACACGATTATGAATCAAACATGCAATTAGAAAAGTCAAGTAGCAATTAGGATGGTCAAACAGGAAATTAGGAGTTGTAATCACGTGTAGTACATGCGAGTAGAGCCTACTCGCCTATAATTACATGAGAGTAGGGGCCTACTCGCCCCCTACAGCAACAAGCCGTATTTCGCGCGTTTAACCCTCCAAATCAGATCCGAAACATGTAAACACACCCAACATCAAACCCAAATCATCAAACAACCTAATCCAAGCAACCCCCCCCCCCCCAATTTATCATCATTATAACAACTCCAAATGCAAGTGTTTTCCCAAAATAGCATATTATTATGTAAACATCACATCAACATGCAAAACTTACCCTAAATGGAAAATATCCAGATTTCACCACATAATAACGTTGTCCAACATCATCCTATTGCTAGTGCATCATCCTAGAGCAAACCCTAACATCATACAATCAACAAAGCATAACATAACATCCTAAATCTCTCTAACATACTCAAACGGGTCAAAACGCATATTTTCATTAAAACTCAATCATTAACCTCCAAACTCATAGATAAGCATCTTAACAACTCATTAAGATCAGAAATGCACGAAACACATAAGATTCATCATGTTTTGTTAATAAAAATCCTATCTTTGCATGATTACATCTCATAGAACAAGCATGAAGGTCCAGGTTTGTTTAGAAACTATATTTAATAGGTTTTTAAAGACACAACCATTTAGGAATCAGGTCTGGACCTTTAGGGAGCAAAATAATAACTTTACAAAGGTTTAGGATGATGAACACACCTTGGATTTTGCTAAAGAATGATGTATAAACTTGAAAGGATGAATTCTAGGGCAAAAACGTGTTCCAGAGGTTGGTTATGGTGTGGAATAGCTTTGGGGCAAGTTAGGGTTTCACAAATGATGTTTGGGAGCACAAGGGTTGTATTTATAGGCGTTTGTAGTCGTCAAGAAGGTGTCAGGCGAGTAGCATGCTGCTATAGGCGATTAGAAACCATCATGTTACTACTATGCTATAAGTGTGCCAAACCCGACACATGAAAACACTAATATGATACTAGGTGTAAAACACCCGTGTGTAACCGAACTGCCAACCCAGGCATAACTGAACTGCCGATCCACGGAAAACTGAGCGGCTGGGCCCAGCCAACCGAACTGCCGAACCACGGCTAACTGAACTACCGTCCAACGGCAAAACTGAACTATCGTATAGTAAGAATGTAAAGTAACACTAGCATAACATGATCAGTATGAAAGCAAGTACGTAGCATGTTTTCTCCCCCGAAAACGTAAACACAGAAAGAGGGAACGTGAAACTCACCTTATGTTTCTTTTTTCCCAAAACAGGTAAATCAGCTCAATAGATAGTACCAACTACCGGAGACCTATCATGACGAGCGTATAAGATGTTAGACTAATAACCCGCAGGTTGATTAGTCCCCAATAGTCCAGACCATAACCGTGTACGTTTGAAAAGATGTTTAAACTTTTAACCGACCATACTAGACAAAACCCGACATCCCATTGGTGACCCGACATCCACGTGTTGTTCACGAATAAGAAATCGTGGAATCATATGCAAATATGCACTTAACACGCGTGAAAGTTCACTAAATCTAGCATACAGTTCACTTAACGCATAAACGAGTTCGCACACGTGTTATCATGTTAATAGACATGTTACGGGGTCCCTAACATGTTCCTAGATGTCAAATCATGTTTCGGGGTGTCAAACTACACTTACAACAGCAAAACACACGATTAGGAATCAAACATGCAATTAGAAAAGTCAATTAGCAATTAGGATGGTCAAACAGGCAATTAGGAGTTTTAATCACGTGTAGTACATGCGAGTAGAGCCTACTCGCCTATAATTACATGCGAGTAGGGGCCTACTCGTCCCCTGCAGCAACACGCCGTATTTCGCGCGTTTAACCCCCAAAATCAGATCCGAAACATGTAAAAATACCCAACATCAAACAACCTATTCCAAGCAAAAACCCCCCAATTTATCATCATTCTAACAACTCCAAATGTAAGTGTTTTCCCAAAATAGCTGATTATTATGTAAACATCACATCAACATGCAAAACTTACCCTAAATAGCAAATATCCAGATTTTACCACATAATAACATTGTCCAACATCATCTTATTGTTATAGCATCATCCTAGAGCAAACCCTAACATCATACAATCAACAAAGCATAACATAACAACCTAAATCTCTCTAACTTACTCAAACGGGTCAAAACGCATATTTTCATTAAAACACAATCATTAACCTCCAAACTCATAGATAAGCATCCTAACAACTCATTAAGATCAGAAATGCATTAAACACATAAGATTCATCATGTTTTATTAATAAAAATCCTATCTTTGCATGATTACATCTAATGGAACAAGCATGAAGGTCTAGGTTTGTTTAGAAACTGTGTTTAATAAGTTTTTAAAGACACAACCATTTAGGAATCAGGTCTGGGCCTTTAGGGAGCAAACTAATAACTTTACAAAGGTTTGGAATGAAGAACACACCTTGGAATTTGCTAAAGAATGATGTATAAGCTTGAAAGGATGAATTCTAGGGCAAAAACGTGTTCCCGAGGTTGGTTATACAAATGACGTTTGGGAGCATAAGGGTGGTATTTATATAATGATGGCAAATAAACCCGAGCCCGACGGGTATACCCAAAACCCGAAGCATTTGGGATGGGTATACCCGATACCCGACGGGTATGGGACGGGTTTGGTAGTGGAAAAAAAATATTTCGAGGGTATGGGACGGGTATGGTATTAGGTGATACCCGACCCGATTACCCGAAACTAAATACCCGTTTACCCGAAATATATACCCGAAAACTTTTAAGTTTTATATATATCTTTTCTTAACTATTTTTTTAGTAATGTTTCATTTTAATAGATACATTATTTGAAAAATAAACTTTTCGTCTAAAATATATATTCTAATAGAATTAATATTTATATTTATATGTTATGGAATATATAAATAGTTTCAAAATTCATACTATAATATATATTTACATATTAAATGTTTCAAATATTATTATGGTGATGATAATATATATGTTACTTATTACAATTTCATATAGTCTAGATTTTTTAAAACATAAGACTATAAAAGAATATATATATATATATACACACACACACACACACATGCAAATACCAATGGGTATACCCGATACCCGCGGGTATGCTCTATACCCGACGGGTAATACCCGACAAAAACCCGACGGTAATGGGACGGGTATGGTATGAGATTTTATAACCGGATATGGGTATGGTATTAGCCAAACCCGACCCGTTGCCATCCCTATATTTATAGGCATTTCTAGTCATCAAGAAGGTGTCAGGCGAGTAGTATGATGCTATAGGCGATTAGGGTTCCTACTCGCCTATAAAACTAGCGAGTAGGGCCTAATCGCTAGTTCTAGTCGCCTATAAACTAGTGAGTAGGCGTAAATGCATGTTGTAATTGCCTATAAACTAGTGAGTAGGGCGTAAATGCATGTTGTAATCGCCTATAAACTAGTGAGTCGTCGTAAATGCATGTTGTAATCGCCTATAAACTAGTGAGTCGGCGTAAATGCATGTTGTAATCACCAGTATGTGATTTTGGGTTTTTGGCGCGTTAAACACTATTTTAACACATATAAGCACGTATTCACATACCGACAAGTCATATAATGATTATAAACACATAATGCATGATAACTAACACGTTTACATTCGTTCACCAATCCCCGGGACTCGAGACTCGTGTGTGTGCATTAACCCGACGATTTCACTAACCGCCACTCTTGTACTCGCAGTTATGGACCGACTCTCAATGTAATGACTCCCGATGATTTTCAAAATCATTCTAAACGACTTAACTGACCCAGTTAAGTATAATGTTAAGTAAATGTTTTCGCTAAGGTAGACTCGTACGTATGTATGTGAAGTATTAACCTGAATTTGCCGGGTGTCACACGTTATGGCATTAGTAGCTTATTTTGATTTGGAGTTACATCAGATGGATGTCAAAATCGTTTTCCTTAATGGTGACTTACATGAGGATGTGTTCATAACTCAACCTAAAGGCTTTAAATCTGAAGGTCAGTAACATTTAGTCTGTAAGTTAAGGAAATCCATATATGAGTTAAAACAGGCATCACGACAGTGGTACTAACATTTGATGAAATTATTAAGAAACAAGGTTTTATCAAGAATCAAGTGGATCAATGCACCTACCTCAAAATGAGTGGGAGCAATTTTATTATACTTGTCCTTTATGTGGATGATATCCTTTTGGCGAGTAATAGTTTAGATTTGTTGCATGAGTCAAAACGATTACTTTCACAAACATTTGACATAAAGAATCTTGGGGAAGCCTCTTATGTGATAGGCATCGAAAAACACCGAGATCGTACCAATGGGATATTTAGTTTATCCTAGAAGGCTTACATCGATCGTGTTCTTACACGATATAACATACAACATTGCTCTCCATCAATAGCTCTAGTAGTGAAGGGAGATGTTTTTAGGTCTTTTTAATGTCCGAAAACAGAGGTAGAAAAAGAGCAAATGAGATTGATACCTTATGCTTCTGTAGTTGGAAGCATAATGTATGCTCAAGTCTACACTCGTCCAGATATCACATATATTGCTGGAATGCTAGGCCGCTATCAATTGAATCCCGGCCTAGATCATTGGAAAGCAGCAAACAAAGTGTTGCGATACCTACAAGGATCGAAACACTATAAATTGACATACAGAAGAACTGATAACTTGGAAGTAGTGGGCTATTCTGATTCTGACTTTGCTAAATGCAATGATGATAAGAAATCAACTTCGGGGTACATCTTTATGCTTGCAGGCGGACCAAATTCATAGAGGAGTCATAAGCATCAGTTAACAACCACCTCAACAATGATGGCGGAATATGTTGCAGTGTATAATGCAATGTGTCATGGGATGTTGTTAAGAAATCTCATCACTGGACTCAAAGTTGTTAACTCCATATCACGACCTTTGAAGATTTACTGTGACAACTCAGCTGCTGTTAGTTTTTCGAACAGTAATAGTTCGAGCGGAGCTGGTTTATACCTCGATACAAAGTTTTTGTTCGTACGAGAACGGGTAGAGGAAAATAATCTCTGTATCGAGTACATAAACACAAAAGATATGCTAGCGGATCCAATGACTAAAGATCTACCACCCAAGACTTTTCAAGAACTTACAATGAGTAGGTTTTAATAAAGACCTAATGTAATAGCATATAGTGTGTATGAACGATTATAATTTCCTCGAATGCTTTGTTTTGTCTATGCTAATGTTTGTGCGCACCTTATAATTTATAGACAAAACTTATGCAAGGGTTTTATTTTAGTCATTTTGGTTTTATAATTAAGTGTTTTATATTAAGACTTTAGCATGACTGTTGGGGGTCTTGAATTGACTTCAATTCGAATGACCTTAACTATCTGCTATAGTTCCGACATGAAACTTGATGAGTGTTTTAGACTTGGCCAAACTTACTTAAACATTCATCATAAAATGATCAATCGGCCAAGTGAGACAATGTTAGATTTTTACATAATTATGGCCTAATTGATCATTTATTATTTAATTTAACCAATATGATATTACTATCCCTATATTAATTATAAGTCATTATTTGATAGGAATAATGGCATAAGTTAGAATTTGTAGGGTTGCCCTTTTGGTGTCCATAATAAGAGTTATGAAAGGCTTATAAAACACCTTATCAAATAACACTCTATAACATTCTTTAACAATAATCCATCTAAAAGAGACACCCTAAAGTGGAACCAAGAACATCATAACGAAATCATGGCTTCACCACCATCCGCTAAGTTTACCATTCACACATGTAAGGGTGCGTTTGGTTCGCATGAATTGAATGGAATTCAATGGAATTGGAATTTGAATTACAACTCTTGAGGTGTTTGGTTCATTGAATTTGTTGGAATTGGAATTTCAATTCCAATCTTGTGTGTTTGGTTGACAAATGAATTGAAATTGGAATTTGGTATGAATTTCTTCAAATTCCTTTAACTAAGAGAATTCAAAATCCTTTCAATATTAGAAGGAATTCAAGTCAATTTATTGAAATCTTCGAACGGTTGACTTCATTTTGACTCGAACTGATTCGAACCGTACCAGTTTCGACCGATACCGTTTTGGACCGAACAGTTTCGGACCGTACCAGTTTTGACTGGTACCGTTTCGGATCATACCAGTTTCGACCGGTACCGTTTTGACCGGTATCATTTTGGATCGAACCATTTTGACCGGTACCGTTTCGGACCGTACCAGTTTCGACAGGTACCAGTTTCGACCGGTACGAGTTTCGACCGGTACCGTTTCGGACCGAACCATTTCGGACCGTATCAGTTTCGACCGGTACGGGTCGAAACGGTGCACGTCGAAAGGGTACAGGTCGAAACGATACAGGTATAAACAGTTCGGGTCGAAACGATACTGGTCGAAACGGTACGGGTCACAACGATGCAGGTCGTGGGGGCAAGGGTGATAGATTCCAATTTATTAACCAACCAAACACAATAATAAAGGATTTGAGATTCTAATTCCAACAATTTGCAATTCCTTTTGGAATGTTTAAATTCCAAATCCAATTCTTTCTAATTCCAATTCCTACACAAATTCCAATTCCAATTCCAAACCATTCCACGAACCAAACGCACCCTAAGTATCTCTTATTTGATATTTATCTTTATGATTATTGATTGGATAAGCATGATTAAATCATGGCTTGTGACACCCGGCAAATTCTGGTTAACAACGCTGTCTAGATTAAAGTCTACCTTAGCGAGTCACGCGTATAATATACTTAACTGGGATAGTTGAGTCGTGTTACAGTTCGGGAACTGTTAGTTTGGTATAGAGGATCATTAGATGTTAGTCTAGAGGCACATTAGATGTCGGTCCTTAACCAAGTATACAAGTGGTGACGATTCGTAGAATCGTCAGAGCATAGGGAACATACAAGTCTCGAGTCCTGGGAATTGGTGAACGAGTGTGAATATGTTTGTTTGCAAGTGTTATGTGTTTACAATCATTATGTGACTTGTCGGTACGTGAAAATGTGTTAACATATGTTAAAACGGAGTTTAACGCACCAAACATACTGAACCGAACCCTATAGGCGAATAGGAGATTGTACTCGCCTATAGGGTAGGCGAGTAGGGAACCAAGAAGGGCGAATAGGCCCTATTCGCCTATACTGGGGGCGAATAGGATCCCTATTCGCCTGATGATGCTGCGTAATCGCCTATAACGTGCTGGACGACTAAAAACGCCTATAAATACAATACTTGACCTCCTAAACTTCATTATATCAACCCTAGTCGTCCCACAACTCGTCCCAACACCCACACAACCTCTGGAACACGATTTTGGATCAAAACACAAGATTTCAAGCCTATTACATCAATCTATTACAAATCTAAGGTGTGGTTTTCATTCATGCAATCTTTAATAACGTTTTTATTAAATCCCTAATGGTCCAGACCAGTTTATAAACATAAATGTCTTCTGAAATTCGTTATTAATCACTGTTAATTGGATTCTAACTACTATGCATGTTGTATGTGTGTTTATGATTGAAAGATAGGGTTTTTATGATTCAAGATGGATTGATAACATAACATTAAGGTAGTTACAGATTAATAACGATGGCATGTTGATGAAATCTGAGTAATTGTTCATTAGGGTTAGGGTTATGCATGTTAATGTGATGATTCATGCTATATGTGTTGTTTTTGGGATACATGATTGCATGCAGGGCTGATAGAACGAGATTAAACGAAGGGTTTTGATTGAAATATGTTTGGTATGGTTGTTTGATTGATATTGGATGTTTATACACGTTCTGGATTGGATTTGGAGTGTTAAACGCGCGAAAAACCGGAACAGCTGTGCTATAGGCGAATAGGAATCCTAATCCCCTATACTATAGGCGATTAGGAGCCCATTCGCCTGAAGGGGAGCCCTAATCGCCTATAGTATAGGCGAATAGGATTCTATTCCCCTTTACTTCATGCATTTACGATCCTAAATGCTAGTTAAGTCCTGAATTGCATGCTTTACGACGTAATCGCCTATAAACTCAAAAATTACATATGAGATAGCCCTAATCGCCTATAGTATAGGCGATTAGCATTCCTAAATGCCTGTTGACCCACGTAATCACTAGTTGACTTTTCCTAATCGCCTGTACTGCTGCTGTAAGTGTAATATAGCATTTCGGGACCCGATTTGACACCTAGGAACATGCTAGGAACCCCGTAACATATCTAATAACTTGGTAACATGTGTTCGGACTTATTTATGTGATACTTGAACTACGTGCTATAACTTGTTGGACTTTAACGTATGTTAAGTGTGTATTGCATGATTGTATGTTTGTGAGTGCAAGTATAACACGGGGAGTCTCGGGTCACCAATGGGATGTCGAGTCTTGTACTTAGGGTTAATTTAACAGTCACGGTGTTTTCAAACGAACTTGGTTATGGTCTGGACATCTAGGGACTAATTAACCTACGGGTTATTAGTCTAAGTACTTGTAACTGTCATATGTTAGGTCGCCGCTTTACGGGGCTAGCATAGCTTGCTGATATTATTCGTGTTTCAAAGTAACGCAACCTAAGGTGAGTTTACGGCCCCTCTTTTAACTAATTTCACTTTTCGGGGGAGAAAACATGTGTTAAAACTTATGTTTTGGTAACAACTGTCATACTATGGGTTTTCTATGGTTTACTATACGATCCTTGGAAGTGCCGGGGGAAACCATGAATGTGCGGGTTAGCACAACGGGGAAATGTGAATAGATCTATTGGGAGTGACCAACCCCGCTCGTCGGCTTGGAGGGCCGGGCGAGTGCATATTGTCTCAAACAGGAACAGGTTTACTATTCGGGCACAACATCTGGTTTGCGAGTTAGTAATGGTTTTCCAATCGTTGTAGTATTAAAACATACGCCTACCTAGCGTACTTTGGTTTGCAAATTGTTATAGTATAGACAGGTTGAACTTGGTACTTTGATTACAAAACCTGTAAACTCACCAGCATTTTTGTGCTGACGTAAACTCTTACATGTTTTCTCAGGTCGCTAAGGTAGCACTATGGAACTAGGGCGCACGCGTCTGCACGGCGTCTAGTTAGGATTGCATGGTTTTCAAACATTAAATAATGTGGTTTACTTTTGGATTATGTTTTGATAATAAGCTTCCGCTGTAACTGGAGATTTAAACTATGTTTTTGAAATTGCATATGTTAATTTAGACTTGTTTATTGTGATCGTTGGTTTGGATCCTGGTTTGTCATGCGCCTCGCGGTAAAACTCCGCAAGTGGATTTTGAGGGTGTGACATGGCTTCACCACCATCCGCTAAGTTTACCATTCACACATGTAAGTATCTCTTATTTGATATTTATCTTTATGATTATTGATTGGATAAACATGATTAGGTTCTAAGTTTTGACCCATGTTTAAGGATATAATCAACATCTCCTCCTATTGTTCTCTTTTTATGGTCGTTTATATCTACGAACTCTTCAACTCTTTTTTCACGTCACTAGAGAAACACCTAAAAACCCATTGATGGGCATGGCCTTAGACCTTAGTTGGTCTCATATAGTGTTTTCAGACCCGGATCAAACTAGTAGGGGGTCCAATTCGACGTCTGGTCCAGTTATGAAAACATTAATCCCGTATGACTTTATACGATCAATACTAATTAAACTAAAGAAAACAAACATATTTACTAAACAAAAGATACCACAAAAGAAAATCATACACATTCTACTTTTTAACAACTTTTTTGTGTATATGGTAGGCAACGTGACCATAAGATTTTCAACAATAACGACATATGTGCAATTGTGAATTGTGCTAAGAAAAATATGTAAAAGTGTAAAACATCAAAGTTTTATCATTATTGCGGATACAAAACAAGTGTATAAAATTATTATTATGAAAGTCATGACTCTGTTATGAGTAATCCATTAAACTTTTCTGTTTGTCACATAGCTTTTCGCTACCCCACGTTATTTTTTTAATCTAAATATATGCCGTACAAGAAAAATAACAAACTAATTTTAAAATCGAAAATATTACAAATCTTTCACCAATAAATACCCAACATTCCCCTGTTTCTGCGAAACCAACGCACAGATGGCGACTCGAACATTCCCTGAGATGCCTACGCCGTCGTCTCTGCTATCGGCGTACGCTTCCATGTCGACGTCGATCATGCTCTTCCGTACAATGTTCGACCAGTTGTTCCCTAGACAACTCCGTCGATACGTCGTCAACGCTGTCCGATTATATTGGAAACCCAAGACCTCCAAACTTACTCTTGTATTCGAAGAGAAAGACGGTATGGCACCGAACCACATGTTCGATGCCGCCGAAGCGTTCCTTTGCTCCAGAATCAACCCAGACTCTGAACGCCTTAGGTAATTGATAACCAACTTGTCTAGTTCTTTTTAAACTGTTAACTCACCCACCACTAAAACGTGCTTTTAAATCTACACCAATATATCGTTAGACCACTAGCCTTTCGTCTACATTTAGTAGCAGTTTCTAGGGTGTGTGAGTTAACTCACACACACTTTACCTGCTTCTAAATATACACCAAAAGGTTTGAAGCCTAAAGATATATCGGTGTAGATTTAAAAGTAGGTTTTGATGGTGTGTGAGTCAGCAGTTTTAACTCACACATTATATACCTACTTTTAAATTGACACCTGGTCGATTTAGAAGTAGGTTTTGATGGCGTGTGAGTTATCGGTTTTATTAATTTTTTTGTGTGTGACAATATTATGTGATGTATCATTTACAGGATCACCAAATCCGTGAAAGAAAACCACATCAACGTCAAATTTGCGGACTCAGAGACGATCGCGGATACATTCGAAGGAATTCCAGTGACATGGACTTACGTCCGTCAGCCGCCACAGCAAAGGCCAGGCGGCGACGGTGGCTCTGACTTTGATTTCTTCGGCGAAAAGAGCAGCTCAAGCCACGGCTTTTCGCCGGAGAAAAAATACATCGAATTAAAATTCGACAAAAAATATAAAGAAACTATAATAAGTTGTTACTTACCATGTATAATTCGAAGATCAGAAGAACTCCAAAACCAAAAGAAAGTAGTGAAGCTTCATAACCTACAGTCTTATGGTGGCGGACCTGGCGGGTACAAGGAATCGGTTAATCTGGACCATCCGTCTACATTCGACACGTTGGCGATGGACCCCAAGATGAAGAAGGCGATAATCGATGATTTGAATTTGTTTTTGAAGAGGAGGGATTTTTATAAAAAAGTAGGGAAGGCGTGGAAGAGAGGGTACTTGTTGTACGGTCCGCCAGGGACTGGGAAATCGAGTTTGATTGCCGCTATTGCTAATTATTTGAAGTTTGATATATTTGATTTGCAGTTGTCGAATGTTGGAGGTGATTCTAGCTTGAAGAAGCTAATGTTGCGAACGACGAACCGGTCAATATTGGTGATTGAAGATATTGATTGTAGCATACAGTTGCCCGACAGGAAGGGGACGGTTTTGTCTAAGTTTCCTGAGACCAAGCCTGGTCGTGATCCCATGGTAATGTTTTCTGTTCTATTAATCTTCTGTTCTTGCACTTGATAGGGGTGTAAACGAGGCGAGTGGTTTTTGAGCTTGGCTCGTTTAACTTACGAGATCTCAAACTCGGTTTTCAACGGCTTGTTTAATTTACTAGGGGTATGTTTGGCAAAACTAGCTGGTGGCTGCAAGCTTTTTAAATATATTTTGGTGTTTGACAGAGAAGCTAGAGTTTTTAATAAAATGTATAAAATGACTAAAATGGACATAATTAAAAACTTGTAAAGAATGTTTTTATTTTATTTTTAAAATAGAATGAGTATTTGTGTCATTTACTAATTAAAAGCTTATAGCTAGTGGAGCTTTTTCTTAAAAGCTACTACTAGTAGCTTTTCACTATACAGTTTTTTCTCTAATCTAAAAGCTTCCAGTTCTTTCAACCAAACAAGGCTTTTTATTGAGTAAGAGTTTTTTCTTTAAAACTTGAAGCTTCTAAAAGCTCTTAAAAACTTCTTACCAAACATACCTTAGAGCTTGACTTGTTAATAGGTTTTTAAGCTCTTGCTCGACATGGGATGGGTTATTTATTTATTAGTTAATTTATATACATTTGTTTTTTTGAAAAGTAATTTATATACATTTGTTATAATATATGTTAGTTATATATGACTTTTATACATTTAATAGTACACATAGTTTTTTTTAATTATAACTTAGTATATGGTAGTAACAATTAATAGATACATATAAATAATATATTCATTTAGGCTCGTGAGTCGAGCCTAAATGAATATATTATTTAAACAAACTTTTTTAGGGTTACGCTCAAACTCAAATTCCTTTAGTCTTAATCTGATTCAAGCGTTAACACTTACCTTTTCCACGAGTGTTGATCTATAATGTTGAGTAGCTCACGAG
Source organism: Ambrosia trifida (assembly GCA_028751855.1). Classification (NCBI taxonomy): domain Eukaryota; kingdom Viridiplantae; phylum Streptophyta; class Magnoliopsida; order Asterales; family Asteraceae; genus Ambrosia; species Ambrosia trifida. The sequence continues at coordinate 15,584,882 of CM054122.1, forward strand.
CGAATTCGCTTGTTTACACCCTTATTTTTTCCACCTTTGTTGAACTAAAATTTTCTTTCAAATTTCAATCTCTTGTAGTTTTCTTTATCGGGGCTTTTAAATTTCATAGACGGGTTATGGTCGTCTTGTGGGGACGAACGGATAATAATATTCACAACAAACCACAAGGAACGACTTGATCCCGCATTGCTTCGACCAGGGAGGATGGATGTTCACATTCACATGTCGTACTTGACGGTTGATGGGTTTGACACACTAGCTGCAAACTACCTCAACATTTACGACCACCATTGGCGATTTAGGGAAATCAAAGAACTAATCAAAATCAATAAGGTTACACCGGCAGAGGTGGCCGAGGAACTCATGAAATCTGACGATGTAGATGTTGTGTTGAAAGGTCTTGTGAAGTTTCTGAAGCGAAAAAAGATGGAAGATGATGAAAGTAAAGATGGGGTCGATAATGATGCTGGTGAAGAAAATGAAGTTCGTGAAGCTAAAAAGGCCAAAATTATATCATGATTATATCATATGATTTAAGAGTTGGAGGCTTTTAGATGTTTTATTGGTAATATTTAAGTAACTGCTTCCATTGTTACCACTTAAAAAAAGGTTTTATTTTTAGTAAAATTTCAAATATATTTTCATCTCATGTTATATTTGTCATTATATGTTTTTCTTGTATTAGTATGTGGGGTTTAACCAAGTAAAATTGTTAGTACAACAACGCACAGGGAACAAATTTGAAAGTTAGGGCATGTTTGGTAGCCTCTTAATGAGGTTCTAAATCATTCATCTTTAAAAGGTTTAGCATTCAGACTGTTTGTTTCAATATAAAAAATGCTTTAATTGAAATGGTTAAGAGCTAAACCATTCAAACCTCTTAATAATTCAACACTTAATCAACCAAACAGCCCCTTAGTTAGATATTTATCTAAGATTGATGTGATCAATACTTTTATCTTAGGGGGACCGAGCGCAACCTATGTTGTCTATGGGTACTTCAATACCCACACGGTAACACGACTGCCGTGAGTATTGGTAGGGGTCCCGTAAACCGTTTATAGGTTGTAACTGATGAGCGTGAACTCTCTTTTTTAAATGCAACGGTCAAAATTTTTTACTGTTTTATATTTTGACCGTTAACAATAAAAAAAAAGTTTTACCACCCTACATAAACATCATATAATTTATTTCATACACATAAAGATTTATACAACTACATACGCTAATCAAAATGGGTGGTGGCAATTTGTTTCCGATTACATATTGTCGTTGATCATCCCGTGCAAACCGCCAACCTTCAAACAACCCACCGGTAACACACCCACCGACAACAAACTCTGCTACAAAACAATCCACCAACTACACATCCACCGACAACAAACCCTCCAACATTTGAAATTTACGTGCCACAACTTCGTGGAGATTCGCCGATGGAAGAATTGCATTACGTATATGATTACACAATGGCTCTACTACAACCAGGAGCGATACGAATTGGAGATGTTGTTACAGTGCCGGTGCGTAATGTATTCGGATGAGGATGAGGAAATGTCTTGCCCGACACTCGAAAGTGAGGGATATTGATACGAGAGGTTGGACGACCGTGATAGTGATCGTGACTGCTCTTCGCCCGAGTCAATTACGTATTCTTTCTTTTATTAGCTATGTATTTCTTTAAGTTTAAGTATGTAATAATTTAAGTTTAGGTGTGTAATAACTTAAATTTTAGGAATGTATTAAACATTAATATCATAGAAATTTTAAATAATTAAAATAGAAATTAAGCATTAATATCAAAGAAATTACAACTATCAAACTAAATTATTTTAACCTAACGCAACAATTGTCATGCCGCACCATGGTTGAAATTCATGTCGTGCGTAGCCACATAGTTGACTTGTGTGAGTTAAATTGCCATATCATTGGCAAGATCAGGGTACTCCGCCATCATAACTTCAAAGAGGGTGTTACATCAGATACACTTGGCGAAGAGATCTTTCGACTTACTAACGAGCGCATCCATGGTGTGGTCATTTGTACCGCTTAGTCGTTTGAATTCCACCAACATGTTGTGAAAAAACGAAGCCCTTCTTAAAATTGGAGAAAGATTGCGGTTATTGACATCTATCCACGCCCTCACTAACGTGATTCCTCATTTACATTCACGGGTCATTTTTACGAGATGATTTTGGTTTTGCTATTATAAATTATGGGGTTTTTATAGGGTAAAAGTTTGTAGCTATAAGAAAATAGTAATTTTATAAAATTTATAACCGTTGGGAGAAATTATAACGGTTGGTAAATGTTTGTAGCTGTTGGGAAATTTATAACGGTTGGGAAAAAATAAATTGGTTACTTTTATTAAATTTAAATGAAAATAAATAAAAGAATCAGTGAAGTGATGCCTTCAAAACTATATTTCAGTGAAATGATGTGACAGTGCATGATTTGTTAAAATTTTGTTGATTTTTTTACTAGAAGTGCCCCCCCCCCCCCCAACAATGTTAAGACTATCCTTATTAGTGGCTCATCTAAAGCCAATTTTTTTATTAAAATAATAAGATCTCTACACAACTCAACCGTACTTAAAATTTAACACACATTCACAACCCAATCCATCTAAAAATATATTTTTTGAACGAACTCAGTTTTTAATAAAATTTATATCGGGATGTTGAAAAAAAAGTTATGAAATACAGTGTATTTAATTTCTTTTTTAAGTTTGAATATTCCAAGTTATTTTAGTAATTAAGTTAGTGGACGGTTTAGTTTTGGTTATAACCATGGTTGCTCCCACCAACTAGATTGTTGGTATAACTTTTTAAAGTACTTAATTTATTATCTTATTGGTGAACAAACCAACTCTTAGTCACCAGTGAGGATAGCTTAAAGCTCAAGGTAACATTTTATCATGACATATCTTTTCTAACGTGTTGAAGATTATATAACACCAGGAGAAATGACAAGTTAAAGGCTTAAATGTCATGTGTGTTCAAATGGAATTGAAGAACGTCTTAAATTCGAAATACTAGGCATGTCCCACGTTGCATATTGCAATTATAAGAAAACGAAGGTTTTATAAGGATGCATAGTGTGGTCATGAGGTGAAGGGGGTAGTGAGCGATATGCGGCAACCACGTTCTCTTCCAACCCTTAAAAATCTACGGGGTTGGTGGTGGCGTGGTAGAGTGATGTTAAAGGATTTTTTTTAATCAAATAACTAATCACAATCCGACAACTAACCACAACTATCCACCTCACCTTCACTTTTACCCCACGCCGATGGAGGTCCTCAAGCCTCAGGAGGCCACGCCATATAGGAGGTGGTGTTGGTAGTGTAGAGGGGCTTCACACCCTCATGCCACTCCCCAGGACCGTGTAGGCTAAAAGGCAAAGGTGAAGGAGATAGTTTTGGTTCCAACAAAGTTCCATAAAATTTGGACAAGTGTTCATACGTTTTAGGCAAATTCAACGTATCTAATTTTGTAAAAAAAAATATATAGGACATTTTCAAAGGGAACAAGGAATGACTCAATAGTCAATATAAGGAATGACTCAACAAGAGATCATGATGTGGGCTAATTACAGTGTCTGTCTAATAGACAGCATTGGTTAGACGGGTGATGAATATTGAGTAATTTTGTCTAATATTTATGGGCATTTTGATCATTTTAGCAAAAAGTAATATAAAACTTAACAGAAGTTATTCTTAGAACTCAAAATTGAAATCACATAAACTGAACTTGCAACTCGAAACCCAAAACCTCATAGGTGATTTGGGCAAATCTTTTTTCCAATTAGATGTAATGTATTTTTTTTTATGACTTGTCACGATTACTTATATGACTCATTCCAATAAACTTTGTAATGATTTAATTTTAATGTACTTCGTATATGTCATTATATATGCGGCTGATGAAGACAAATGATATCTAATATGACTGTATGATGCACTACACTTTAAGCAAGTTCACATCATACAAAAAGAAATGTCCATTCAAAACCATGATACTGTGAGTTGTGGCTCGCGAGCCAGCTGCCGCGAGTCATCAAGTTAGCCACGTGGATTGCGTACAGGGTAACACCCACGCGCTATTGACTCCGCGAGCGACCCAACGCGATGGCGGCCGCGTTCGTTAGCGGGCATTTGATTGTTTAAAATTTAATTTTTTCTTTACCGTTTTAATTTATTACAATTTACTAATATAAACTTACTTCACCATTCATTCATCATTCTTCATCTTCAACCTTCATCTTCATCTTCTTCACACCTTCACTCAATTTTTACCCAACTTCTTTAAAAATCAACCAAAATCATGGTGCAATGGGCGCCCGAGGAGGGGGAACTAGCCTTAATAATCGCGTATAATCAAGTGCTTGGTGACGGCGCGCCGACAAGCCGTGGTTCTTGAAGCCGCGGACCACAGTGGGGAAAAGTAAAAGTCCTAGTGGAATTTGGTAACCTTGTCGGGGGTACCAAACGTACTTGTGACTCGATCTGTCACAAGAACGAGGATTTGAAATCGAAGTGTAAAAACTTCAAAATCGCGTATAAAAAAGTCTCTAAAGATCTCCCCGGTGAAACTGAAGACGTGCTACTAGCTTTTACGCACGTAGAGTATATTTCAGTGGTTGGGCATGACTTTCACCACGTTTTGGCGTCGTAAATGTTACGCTCAAGCTCAACCATACGTTAGTTTTTTTTAATTGCAATGGTTTTTATTTTAGTGTATTTTTTTAGTGTAATATTTTTATTTTTTAGTGTAAATTTTTTCTTTAATGTAATGTTTTTAGTGCAATGTATTTTTTTTATTTAATGTCATGTTTTAAAAAAATGTTTTGTAAAATATATATGTTTCATATTTATTAATTTGGTATTAAAAAATGACCCGCTTACCTTGAGCCACAACGGGATCAAATAAGTAGGTAGCGATCGCAAACCAGTAACACGTGGACACCTACTTAACACAATATTATATGATCAAGTTGTAACTCACCTCTAAGCTGGCACAACACATAGTCTGATTTACAAAAACGAAGTGGCGAATGAATGGATATACAGTAAATTGCAAATATGGGTAAAATTAAAAATGGGCTGAGTCAAAGTGGATCGGGATAAAATCAATGTTTTAAAAACCAATTTTTAAATTATACTAGATTTGGCTTAAAAATGATTCAACCGGTTGAACCGGGTTGTATCGGGTGGTTTAACCGGATTGGCTTGTTAACTCTACGAATCCATCAATTACAACATGAACTCAAAATATAATCTAAAAGTAAATGATTACATATTAAAAGATAATCCATAAGTTATTCCATATAAAAAAATAATCTAAAAGTATTCAATTTTTTTAACAAAATTCTTTTAAATGAAAGTGTACGCTATGTCCGAGCTATTAGAGTACTGAATACATCAAGTTCACGAATCTTAAAAGATGAAATTCACTACCAAGGTCTTCTTCAAAATCTAGAGCATAACTATTTTCATCTCCTAACTTATTACATAAGAAGTTTTAGTAGAAATAACAAACATAATACACTTAAATTACGAAAGATAAGTAACATAAATAATAAGTAACAACATGTGGGAGGACCGATTCGTGCTCTTCCTCACCAAACATGTTATCTATATCATTATTATGAAGTTCTCCTTCTTGTTTTTCTTGAACCACAAAAAAATCAATGGTTCAAAATCCAAAAATTTACCTTGTGCCGGTACCGGTATAAAGATTTAAACCGGTATACCGTATTTTACCGATAGTACGAACTTGATACCGTTTCGCCTTTATACCGGGGTGTTTCGTACCGGGCTCACCTCTGAAAAACGGTATTACCGGTATAACCGGCCGGTACGTACCGGTTTTTAAAATATTGGATAAAATTACATTAAGTTATATAAGTATTATAAATGTTTTGAAAACATCATTTTTCAATAAATAAAAATTAAAATAAATACGAAAAAGTTAAACTACAAAGTTATTTAAGAGTTGTAACAGAAAAAATAGATAAAAAAGACAACTAACAAATATAGTAACCTGTTCACAAATACTAATGTAGAATAAAAACAAAAACTTATTATTTATCAACGTGGAGACAGGCGAGGCAATGAATCATGAAGACTATTGGGTCCTGTGTCAGCAACTTTTGGCCGCAAAAGACTATTCTGCCCTCAAGTCCAAAATGTAGAATAAAAGTTTTAGCTTTTTCTTTGAAAGATGGTCTTTTATTTCTTTTTATTTTTTAGTATAAAATCCTAATAATAATGTCCCAAAAGGCCAAAACATGATTCTATGACAATCGAATGATAATATGTTTTTCTGTACTTGCTTACAAATGATATACAAGATATAAATAGGAGAAATACAACATGGTAATAGGCTACAATTGAGGATAGTCAAAACTAGCTAATTAATATAATAAAGGATAGGAGATAATTATGGGATGTGATAATGGAGAGAATCAAGGCCGGTTGACTTGGCTGTGATTAGGCTGTGATACGCCCCCGCAAGATGGAGGATCCATCGGAGACTCCAATCTTGGATCTGTTTCGTAGAAATGGTGCCCGAGCAAGAGGTTTGGTAAGCATGTCAGCAAGCTGGTCGTGTGAGTTGATGTGGAGAACCCGTAGATTGCCTGAGGAGACTTGTTCTCGAACAAAATGATAGTCCAAAGCGACATGCTTCATGCGAGAGTGGTAGACGGGGTTGGCGCATAGGTAAGTGGCCCCCGAGTTGTCACAGTAGATAGTTGGTTGTTTGGTAATAGGGACACCGAGCTCCCGTAGTAAATGCTTTGTCCAAGTGAGTTCCGCAGAGGCATTTGCAAGAGCTTTATATTCTGCTTCCGTAGAGGAGCGAGAGACGGACTTTTGACGAGAAGATTTCCAAGATATAATGTTCTTTCCAAGGTAAATAATATATGCAGTTGTGGATCGACCCGCATCATGTACACTACCCCAATCCGAATCTGAAAAGGCCGAGAGATCGTGGGAGGAGTTCCTATTTAGGAACAAGCCATGGTGAATGGTACCCTTGAGATATCGAAGGACACGTTTGAGGGACTGCCAGTGATTTTGGCGAGGGTTATGCATAAATTGAGATAGTTTGTTGATGGCGAAGGAGATATCCGGCCTAGTGAAGGCAAGATATTGGAGGGAGCCAACTAGTTTGCGATACGGAGTCGCATCAACACCGGGTGAGGTGTCTGAGACCGAGAGTACATCGGCATTGCCAAGGGGTGTGGAGACATCTTTTGCTCCATCCATATTGAATTGATGGAGGATGTCTTGGATATAGCGATGTTGAGATAGAAATAGACCGGTGGATGTAGGGATGACTTCAACTCCAAGGAAGTGATGAAGCATACCAAGATCCTTGATGGAAAAGGTGTTGCTCAAGGCTTGAATGAAAGTGTTTAAAAAATTTGTGTTATTGCCCGTGAGAACAATATCATCAACATAGACCATGAAGTAGCAAATGATATCTTTTTGTTGGTAGATGAAAAGGGAGGCATCGGCCATGGACTTGCGAAAGCCGAACTTAAGAAGAAAAGCGGTGAGCTCATTATACCAAGCTCTAGGAGCTTGTTTTAAGCCATAGAGAGATTTCTTGAGTTTGCAAAGATGGTTTGGGAATTGAGGGTTGATATAGCCTGGAGGTTGAGTCATGTAAACATCTTCATGGAGGGTGCCATGGAGAAAGGCATTGTTGACGTCAAGTTGACGCAGAGGCCAATTGCGGGAGAGGGCAATGGAAAGGATGGTGCGAATGGTAATGGGTTTTGTGACAGGACTAAAGGTGTCAAAGTAGTCCTTACCAAATTGTTGGTGAAAGCCTTTGGCGACAAGGCGGGCTTTGAATTTGTCAATGGAGCCATCGGGTTTGCGTTTGATGCGAAAAACCCATTTGCATCCAATGGGTGTGTGATTTGTGGGAGGGACTAATTCCCATGTTTGGTTGTGAAGAAGTGCATTAAACTCCAAGTCCATGGCAGTGCGCCATTGAGGATCTTTAGAGGCTTGAGTGTGAGTGGTGGGTTCAAGGGATGGTGGTAGGGGATGGAGAGTGGTGGTATTGATGAGGTTTGTGTTATAATATTTTGAGTTGGGTTTTCGGGTTCTTTGTTGACGAGGAGGTGTGGGGTTGTGGATGGGAGCCGCTGGTGAGGTTGTGGAATTGGGTGTGGGTGATGGTAGTTCAGTGGGGTGAATTGAGGCAGTGGGTTCGGTGGAGAGGTTAGGGGTGGTTTGGGTTGAAGTGGAGGGGATGGATTGGGCTGAGGATTGTGTACTGGTGGGAAAAGAGGGTGCCGAAGGGTTAGGTGTTTGGTGGGCTGAGGATAGGGCCGGAGAAGGATTATTGGGTGTGGCCAAGAAGTGTTGCTGTTGGGTCAAGGATGGTGAAGTAGATTGGGCCGCAGGTGTTTGTGAGTGGGCCGAAGGAGTTGTGGAGTGAGGAGGTTTTGGAAGATTGAGGAAATGGTCAGGTGTAGGAAGTGAGATGGGGGGTAGACCATTTGTAGTGAAGGGAAAGATGTGGTCAATAAACTCCACATGCCTTGAGTGATAGAGGCGATGAGTGACCGGATCATAGCATTTGTACGCGGATTTGGACGAGGAATATCCAAGAAAGATACATTTTGCGGAGCGAGGGTGTAATTTTGTTTTGGCATAAGGACGAAGCCATGGGTAGCAGAGACACCCGAATGGTTTGAGTTTAGTATATTTAGGTGGGGTGTGGTATAATTTTTCAAATGGTGATTGGAAGTCGAGAATCGGAGTTGGTAGACGATTGATGAGGTGAACGGCAGTTTGGAAGGCATGCGTCCAAAAGGTGAGTGGTAGGTTGGCATGATGTAAGAGTGACAACCCGGTCTCTACAATGTGTCGGTGGCGACGCTCCGCGACTCCGTTTTGTTCCGGAGTGTGTGGAGGAGTGGTAAAGTGGGAGATGCCATGTTGTTGTAGGTAGGGAATTAGGCCAACGTATTCGCCACCATTATCCGAAAAAAGAGCAACAATAGGTGTTTTGAAAAATTTTTCAACTAGAGTTTTAAAAATTGGAAATAAAGTTGAAACATCGGATTTCTTTTTGATAGGATACAACCACGTATATTTAGTGAAAAAATCAACATAGATTATGTAGTATCGAAACCCGTCATTAGATGTTTGTACCGGGCCCCATACATCGGAATAAATGAGTTCAAGTGGTTTGGACACTTTGAAAGAATTTTCACCAAAAGGAATTTTATGGCTTTTATTAATAGAGCAAGCATCACAGTGAAATAAGTTATTGGACACATTATTGTAAGCAAGTCCTAAGTTATTTAGTAGTTTCTTGAGAACTTTGATGGATGGGTGTCCAAGCTTATGATGCCATGAAAGGAGGTTGTTGGATTGAGTTGTGGTTGAGTTGAGTTGCACATGAGTTGGAGAAGCATAATAGACGTCATTAACGTTCACCCCTCGCATGAGTCGCGCCCCCGTGCGAAGATCCTTAACAAAAAAATGAAAAGGAAAAAATTCAACGGAAACTCTGTTAGTTTTGCAAAGTTTAGCAACGGAAATAAGATGATTGCGTAATTGTGGAACAAGTAAGACTTTAGATAGATTTAAGGAACGAGTAGGAGTTCGAATCGATGCATGACCGATGTGAGAAATGGAGAGGGTATTACCATTGCCAAGAACGATTTCATCGGGGCCTCCATATTCGGATATGGTGTGCATAAATGCTTGGTCGGACGTAGCATGATCGGACGCACCACTGTCAAACATTAGAGATGGTTCTTGCGGAGATGCCGTGGAAGCATTAACTTGTGGAGTTGAAGCGGATTGAGCTAGAGCCAAGTTGTTTTGTTGTAGAAATCGAGCAAACTTTCGGCATTCCTTTGTGTCATGACCTGGAATATTACAAAATTGACAAAAAAGATTGTTACGGTTAGTACGAAAATTGGAGGTTTGGCCGGGTGATGCACTGTTGGTGTTCCTTGGGCCTGAATAGTTGGGCCGAGTTTGATAACGAGAACCGGTATTGGGCCTGAATGAAGAGCGGCCTGGATTGGATGTGGGTTGTCGCTGTGTTTGATTCACAGTGGTCATTGCTACGGGTTTGGTTTCCAGCAAGGTCCTTTCATGATCAACTAGTTTTTCATAAAGGTCCGAAAAAGTGATGGTGGTATGAAGGTTCTTCAAAACAGCAGCCATCTCTTTATAATCTTCGCCAAGGTGTGCGAGAATGTGGGCAGTGAGATCATCATCATCAATTGGCTTCTGTGCGAGGGCTAGTTCGTCGGCAATAGCCTTCATCTCGTGAAGGTATTCGGTGACCGGGCGGTTTCCTTTCGTGGTGGTTGCAAGTTTGGTCCGTAGGGATAGGATTCTTGAGCGAGAGACGCTAGCATAGCTAGCTGTGAGACGCGTGAATAATTGGTGAGATGTTTCGGCTGAGGACACAAGTGGTTGAATGGTGTCCGAACAACTGCCTAGTAGTGCTCCGAGAAGGATTTGATCTTGGCGAAACCAAATGGAGTATTCCGGATTAGGTTTGCCTTCTATAATTTTTGGTGGTGGTTCGGTTAGGCCATCGATGTATTGTTCGAGTTCAAGACCGGTGAGAGTGGAGATGATTTGCTTGCGCCAGCACGGGAAATTGTTAGTGGTGAGCCGAATAGGGAAGTGAGTAGCAGTGAAAAGCTGGACAACAATGGGTTTGGAGGTAGTCATGGTGCAGCGGTGTTGGAGTGGTGGGTATGCAAGACTCGAAAAAAAAAAAAAAGGAAGATACTCAAAGGAGCTATAATGCTCTTGATACCATATGACAATCGAATGATAATATGTTTTTCTGTACTTGCTTACAAATGATATACAAGATATAAATAGGAGAAATACAACATGGTAATAGGCTACAATTGAGGATAGTCAAAACTAGCTAATTAATATAATAAAGGATAGGAGATAATTATGGGATGTGATAATGGAGAGAATCAAGGCCGGTTGACTTGGCTGTGATTAGGCTGTGATAGATTCATCCTGAACAAAAGAGATACGCAAGAGTGAGATAATGATATTTTGGAACGAATTCCAGCCCTTGAATGTAGTAAAGTGAGCAAGTGAGCATATTTACCTTAAATTCTCGCAATAAATGGTTATGCTGGTTTAGAAAGTTGTCTTTATCTATCTATATAGTCCAACACTTGTAGCCTAGTTGGTTGAGGGCTTAAAGTTTCCCATGGGAGGCTTGGGTTCAATTCTCACTAGCTACATTTGGAGGACATTGGTGGATGGGAAATGAGGGATGACCCGGCCATTGGCTTGGGTTCGAGTCCTGATCCCGACTGGTTTTACCGACTATTTCACCGTCGTGCCTTCGGGCGGGTGAGTGGTCGGGTTTTCCCGGGAATTGGTGGCAATTGGTGGCCCGGGTACTCTCGAGTACCTGATTCGCCAAAAGGGTGCCCGAGAGTGCTCGGAATTGATTCGTTGGCCGTTCAAAAAAAATCTATCTATATATATATATATATATATATATATATATATAGGGGAGGGTTATCTTGAGAACGCTAAATATTGTGAGAACCGTGAGAACAAGTAAAAAAAAATCAATCAAAATCAAAAAATTTTAATACAAACCTCATTATTATCAAAATACAACATTAATAAATGAATTGTCTTTCCAAATAATTCATCTTTTCTTGCAAAAACACTTTCAAATTAACTTTTTACACATGTGTAAATGAAACAGTTTACACATGTATAAACAGTAAATTTACACATGTGTAAAAACAAATTACTTTCGTATACGTTTGAATTTTTACGCGTAATTTGTGTTTTTGAGATGCAATTTTAGTAATAAAGACAAGTGTAAAAAGAAATTTGGAATTTGAATGGTTTTAGATGCCGTTCTCACGGTTCACACGAAATATAGGTGTTCTCAAATTAACTTTCCCCTATATATATATATATATATATATATATATATATAGGGGGTGGATAATATGGAAACCCCATCTTTTGGAAAAACCTTGCAAACTCTATGGTGACCATTGATCAAGTTTGATCAATGGTCCATGATTAATTTTAATTTAATAATCAAAAGCAAGTGGGCCACTTGCTTAAAAAGGTGGAATAAGGGTAATATGGTAATCTTGAATTAATTATTTATAATTTAATTTTCTGAATACTAGGTTTAAAAAGGTTGATTTGACACTTGTCAAATCATCTCTCTCCTACTTTATGACACTTTTCCAGCACCAAAAATTAACGTATGTTAGTGTTGTGATAAAAAATTCTGACCTCGTGTGACACATCGCTAACATGTGTTAACAGACATATACTAAAAAGAACAAAATAAAAAGAACACATAAAATGTATATTTAATTAAGAAATGATAAAAACGATCATTACAATCAATACTAAAAATGTATCAAAAAACTTTTCATACAAACATAATTATTTGCGAATGATAACAAACTATCATAACAACATAAAAATGATCTAGCTATGCTTCGTTCTTGATACTCATCTTCATCTTTAACACAAAAACATCTCTTCACCTACAAAAAAAAGATAACACGTGTTAGTTGGGCTCTCCAAAACACATAATGAGACATCACTGACATGTGTAATGTATTCTAAAGCATATGTTTTACTGAAATAACGTATGTCATATGAACCCTAACACATGTTAGTTGGGCATATACTAACATATGTCATATGAACCCTAACACCTGTTAGTTAGGCATATACTAGCATGTGTTAGCATCACTAACATGTGTATAAACAACACTTGTTAGTTATGCATATACTAACATATGTCATATGAACCCTAACACCTGTTAGTTGGGCATATACTAACATATGTCATATGAACCCTAACACCTGTTAGTTAGGCATATACTAGCATGTGTTAGCATCACTAACATGTGTATATACTCAATTTTACAACTATGTTAATACAATTACTCAAATACGATTAATAGGGTTTGAAATCCAACAATAATAAATTTAAAAAATCAAATCATAACCCATCCAAATCCATATACCAAAGAATTATCCTCATATTCATGAAATATATAATATAATAAAAGACATCAGTAGCATGTGTTAGCATATTCTAAAACATATGTTTTACTGAAAATAGCGTATGTCATATGGACCCTAACAATTGTTAGTTGGGTATATACTAGCATGTGTTAGCATCACTAACGTGTGTGAGCATACAAGACTCGGACCGCAAAAAATAGACATATACCCTATACGAGTTCATAACAATTTCACTTGCCAAAAATTTATTTAATAGAATATAAAAATTATTTAAATACCCTATTCACCAAAAGATTAAAAATTTATAATCTTTATAAAAAAAATCACTTACCACAGCCACATCACCAACGCCGCCTTCTTCCAATAACCTACTCGTGAAAACCCACACTGAAACAGATACACATGTTAGTTTGGGATCCTCAAACACATAATGGGGCATCACTAACATGTGTTAGCATATACTAACATAAAAAGACTACAAATTTATTTATCAATCACATGTGATCTATCAACCTCATGTCCCCAATCCAATAAAAATCTAACATAAACAAAATATTAATAATAAAAAAACAAAAAAAAAGGTAAACATAAGTTTTTTTTTTCATTCAAGCATTTGATCGAACACTTGGTATGCGACCAAAAACAATCCTCAAAACTTTTATTATTATTATTCTAACAAAACCCACTTCATTGTAACAAAAAACTTGTGTCTCTTAAAGTATAATAATAATAAAACTTGTGTTATAATCACGAAACCCACTTCATTACACATAAATATCTATACTTGTGTTAATAAATATCTATACTTACCTGGGCACAACTTGTGTCTTTTATTATTATTATTACACATAAAACTTAAAGTATAATCCATCCGAGCAACTTACCTGTTTTGCCGTCAAAAGATCAAGCATAACCCCAACATAATGGATCAAGTTGACACCTTTAATCAATACATAAAACACAAATCAAACGCGTTGCGTTAGGCACAACTTAGCTACCAAGCCACATTCTACAAACAAGGTGTATATTCAGGTATTATTATTACACATAAAACTTAAAGTATAATAATAATAAAACTACTGAGCATTTGGAAACTTACTTGCCCCAGCAGAGCTCATCTTCAGTGACATCATCTTTTACAGACGATGACGATGACAGAAGGGTACCAGAGGACATCGATTTTGTTTCAAAATCCACAATAACGATGACAGAAGGGATCTGATGGGTTTAGAATTGGATCTGATGCTTTTGGATTTGGATCTGAAAGGGTATTACCTATACATACGATGGGTTTGGAATTGGATTTGAAAGGGTATGGGTTCGTTGATGGATTTGGATCTGATGCGTCGTGATAAAAAAGTTCGTTGTAACGATCTGTCTTACCTATACAGATGATGACGACATTGTTGTGGTGGCGGTGGTGGCACAACATGGTGGCAGTAGTGGTGGTTCTAGAGAGAGAGAGAGAGGGGATAAAGAGAGGGGGTAGGATCTAATTTGAATTTGAAAAAAAATGAAGAGAGAGAAGGGGGGAAAACAATATATATAGGTAGATAGAGAAAGGGATGGTGTAAAATGTCCAAACTAACCTTCTTAATATAATATAGATTTATGGTGGCTGGGATGATGTGGCACAATATGGACCAAGAGATGGGTTTCTTAGGGTTTTTCCTTTTGAGAGGGTTTTCTCTCTATACTTCCACTATATATATATATATATATATATATATATATATATATATATATATATATAAGAAAACCTATATGCTGACGTGACGTGTAATGGAGGCCTCAATCTTCCCTTGAAAGTGCCACGTGGTATTATAATGAATAGTTTTTGGTGTTTTTGAATTATTTCATTTTTTAATTAAATTGAGTTATTTTAGAAAAAAGAATTTAAAAATAAATTTAAAATTTTCTATCTCATATTTCCTCCCATAATTTTTAAACGTTTATATCTTTTATATACGGGATTTTTTAAAGAAAAAAATTACACCAAATTAACGAGCGTTTTATTATTTTTCCAACAAATACCATAGTGCTATATAAAAAACGGAGAAAAAAATCGACTATTTTTTGTGGGGTTTCGTTCATACAGGAAAAAAACACACAAAATGTTCATGTTATCACGTAAAATTAGATTTTGTGGGGAATATGAGTTATTACTGATTAGAATACTATGAACATTCAATGATTGATAGATTTTGTGGTTAGTTAACTTGAGCCATTTACAATACGTTATTACGTAAAATTAGATTTTTCAACCCCATGACTCTCTCAGGGTAATCAACTAGTACGTTATACATGAAAAGCCACTTATCGAAATCTCTATGCATGAAAGTGAATGAAACTATATTAAAAAGAATACGTTTATGAGAAATAACAAAGTATAACTCGCATCTATATATATATATATATATATATATATATTTGACAAGCCAAGCGAAACTTTTATTTATACCCAAACGACCAACAAGAAGCTGGCCAACAATATACAGACCACCACATTTCGCCTAACAGATCGTACCCAAACTCAAAAACCAAAACAACGACCCGCCTAACTACCCCAAAATAGAACAACAGATTTACACACCGAAACAACCCATGACCAACATATAAAGTTGACTTGACTCCCCAATTAAACCTTAATAACCCTGACACAGTCGGACAGCAGGGAACCACCAAACAGAGCGCCATCTCGGAGGCATGGATTCGACCTTGAAGATAACATCATCGAAAGATACCTGACAGCAGTACCTTGGCAACTGCAGGCCGCACTTAATCTGATCCGGTTATCCAGTTAAACCTTTACAGTTCACTTAATCTTATATATAACTCGCATATATATATATATATATATATATATATATATATATAATAAACCAAAGCATTTCTCAACCCGGGACGCGTCGGGCCTGGGATTAGGTGATACCCGCTGGTGGGGGGCGGTGTTGGGTTCCAAATTTGGGGATCGACAATTGTTTAATAGTTAATTTAAAATAATAGTTAACAAAATTAATAAATAAAGAAATTTAGAAAATTAATAAATAATTTTTTTTGTAAGATCTTGATTAAAGATAGTTGTATTAAAATGTTTTAATGTGAAATAATTTTTATAAAATTATTTTCTTAATTAATGGATATAAAATACATTATAATTTATTTGTCAAAATATAGTATTAATATCTAAAAATATTAAAATTGATAAATTTTTAATCATAAAATTATATTTCTGATCTAAATTAATAAAAATAATTTATGTGAAATTTTGATGCAAAAATAATGAAAAATGGATTTATTGTGAATTTATTATGATTAAAACAACACAAATTAATTAAAAATACTTAATAAATGTTTTTCTAAAATTAAAATTCAATTCTGAAAATTTTATTGATTTATAGATTTAAAATAATTTTTATGGATTTTTATAAAACTGTTTAGATATTTTTATAGAATTTTTAATTTAATATTGAATAAATTTGTAATATATATTATATATATTAATTAAATGATTTTTATAAAACTAAAAATTATATAATAAAATTTACCATTTGAATAACATAAAATAAATTTTATAGAGATTATATATCATATTTGGCATTTTAAAATTTAACTAGAATAAATTATAAAGGTAAAGACTTTTAAAAAAATATTGGAGCCGCCAAGGATTGAACCCGAGCCTGTGGCCGGTTCCGTGTTTATAATCACAAGTACAGACCATCTGGTCTGGACCCTGAGAACGTGATTTATCAGGTTTTAATTAAATGTATAGATTACTTAGAATTTGTTTTTTATTATCAAAATAAAAAGAAAATGTGGTGGTTGGGATCGAACCCAAGACCATCTGTTTTAACATCACAGGACATAACCAACTGATTTAGATCAAATGTTAGTTACTATTTCTTTTCAGAAAACTTTATCTCAATCTAACCTTGTATCATCTTCCCCAAATACAATCTAAGAACCCTAGATTTCTAATCGGTTTAATTACAATCGATTAACCAAATAAAACAGAGGGCAAATGGTTGGACTAAGGTAACATAAAACGATTTTGGGATTGAATCGGCCTAAACTGTTACAAAGCTTATCAAAGGCTAAGTCAAAATAAAAGTCATCCGATCGAGTATACGCACAATTAAGAGCTTTTGAACGAAATGTGAAGGTATGATGGTAATTTTCGGCCCTTTCTGAATCAATTCGTAGTTTCAATTTATATTATTAACGTATAATTGGAAAGTTTTAATTCTTGACCAAAGTTTGGTCAAGAACGCGTCAATTTTGCTCGTTATGAGCTGTATTTGTGCGATTAATGGTTGGGATAAATGTGTCGGTCAATTAACACATTGTATTATTATTATTTTTTGAAACCGTATATGATTTTTTTTTAATAAATTCAGAAACATATTGTATTATTTTTATTATTATTATTTTTGTTATTGTTATTATATAAAAAGAAGTATAAAGAGGTTAGAATATGTTGTTAATTGGAAAAAGTTTTACATTTGTTTGAATTTATACAAAAAATATTTAAGATACATAAGAATGTTAAAATATAAGGTGGGTAACGTGGTGATTTTATTAATTCAAAGTTCAAAAAAAAAAAAGTGATGTTACTGTCATTCTCCTTTTTCTGTGTCTTTCCCTATTTTTTCGGTACTTGGGTTTGATTATAAGGTTAGGATACTGTGACACCTCAAATTCTTATTTTAACACTCTTAATATGCTATATATTGTTTAATATAAAGCATTTTGGGGACGCTAAAAGACAAACTGGATTTGGTCTTTACTTGTGGGACCAATCCACTCCATATTGACCATTATTGTGTCTTAATAGACCGAGCATTTGAATAATGTGCTTTGAATGGTCAAAAAAACTCATCATTATGCTCCATATTGGCCAATATAATGTCTTAATAGACCGAGCCTGTGAGAATATGATTTTCAAGATGATTTCGTTATACATCAATCAAGGCTATATAAGGTTACAACATAATCTCCTAATTTTAGGAGATGATAATTACAATAATTACATTTAAAGCATTATAATTATTTCCTTAATTTGTGCTATCTATTACACCCCCGCAGTTGAAGCGGAAGGAGAACGGATGCTTAGACTGGATCGAAAATCATTGAAGACGACCCAGGGAAGACCTTTGGTGAAGATGTCAACAACTTGGAACCGAGAAGGGACATGCAAGATTCGAACAAGGCCTTTCTGAACATGCTCACGAACAAAATGTATATCGAGCTCGAAGTGTTTAGTCCGTTGATGTTGAACCGGGTTACTTGATAGGTAGATGGCACTGATGTTGTCACAGTAGACAAGGAAAGCTTTGGCGAGCGGCCGATGAAGCTTGAGTAGAAGATTGCGGAGCCAACAGATCTCAGCAACAGCATTGGCGACCACGCGGTACTCTGCTTCTGTAACACCCCAACCGATGGCGGAAACATCGGGATGCCACGTATTGACGATTATTCAGTAGCTCAGGGTAAATAATAAATTTCATTAATTGATTACATAAATTACATACAACTGTTCTAAAATAATTTGTACATCAAAATGAAAAATACTAGATACACATCTTCAAGTATTAACTCTAATCTTCAAGCAAGCTGTAACCTGATACATGTTAAGTTTGAAAATATTTTGGGTCAACAAAAGTTGGTGAGAATTACATAGGTTTGAATATTGAATAAAATTTGTACAATTCGAGTGTCATGGCAAGTCTAGTCCATATGTTAAAACAATACTACCCGGTAAATCGTGTGCATAATCAAACCTTGTGACTAGAATATTGTGGTCCATCCCATACGCATATGGTTCACTCGTTTTTGTTGCGATAAGAATCACCCACGCTACCCATACTGGAGGTACACGTATCCGGGTGGGGTTGTCAGTCCAATATATCTATCATCGTGTATCGTTGGCTTGTACAGAGTTAATGAGTATGCTAGTCTAATTGTGCTTACCATAGTAATGTTTAAGACACAATGCAACATACAATAACACATAGACACTTATGTTGAATTGCAATTGAAAATGTAACATGTTTCACCCCAAAATAGTGAAAAGGGGCTATGTAAACTCACCTTAGGTGCTTAATGAGTTCGTGCGTTTTTTTGAGCGTGCAAACACTTAATAATAATGTCCTAAAGTAATAAGAAATATTGTTTTAGGGTCATATTAAGGGTCTAGAGTTCTTATACGGTTAGGATAATCGAAAGAATAATAGGTGGAGTGTTAGTTAGGTTAGATTTGTTAAAATCAAGTTTTGGACATATTGCAGCTAATGTTTTAAATTACAATTTAAAAATACCAAACGACCGTAAAATATTCTGAAAATTCAGAGTAAACTAAATCAAAGTATTCTGAATAACTTTCGTTTAGAAAATATTTTTGTTTGAGCCCTACAAATAGGTTGAAAACGTAAGACAAAACAGCTCGTCCAGATTTGAACCCCTATTTTGTTTGGGCTCGTTAAAGGTCAAAACGGATGATTTTTTCGACAAATAATATACCATCGGAACCGGAATTCGAAGATCTTGATCATAGAATCTGGGTTTACTTTAAAAAGTTTTGTAAAAATAGAGTTATGGTGGTTTTAAGTTCGGTTTTGCTTGCTGTCCAAATCAAGGGTTGCACTTATATGCACCTTTGAATATTTTAAAAATTGTTTTTAGCTAAACTATGATAAAATAAGTTTATGAACATCTTACTACAGGTTAAGAAGCATTACAGATCTAGTTTTAAGAGGGAATAAGTAATGGAATAATAAAACGTTAAGGGGACAATATTGAATGAATTATGATACTTACTTGGAAAACTCGGAACTAGCTAGAGGAGATAATGATGGATGAAAACTTTAGTATATGGGAGATGGGATAATAATGTTTTTTTATATTGAATGGTATAAAGTGTTGAATGATAGGCTATTGTATTTATAGTGTAGAAATTGAAGTTATAATTAGGGACTACTTTGACTAGACTAGAATTTAGGAACAACTTTGACTAGACTAGGAGACCATATTTACCAATACTTTGACTTGACAGGAGACCATATTTACTAACACTTTGACTTGATTTGACTAGGAGACTACGTTTGACTTTTCAGGTTTGGCTAAGGGACCTTGAAAGGGTTTAAGTTTAATTGGTTTTAATTAACATCACAAAACACCAAATGGTGTAGTGGTTTGTGTGGTGTGGTTAAGGTTTAGCTCGCCAGGCACTCGGGTTGGAATCCTGGCTCAGGCAAACATTTTTTTTTAACGTTTTTAAATCAGAATTTTTAATAAAATCTATTTTAGTATTGATTATAAGTTATTATTTAAACTAAAAATTAACAAAATGGATGAGAAAGATACTGTAAACATGAATCGGATGAATAAACGAGGGAGTTCTCTCTCTC
Organism: Ambrosia trifida; assembly: GCA_028751855.1. NCBI lineage: Eukaryota > Viridiplantae > Streptophyta > Magnoliopsida > Asterales > Asteraceae > Ambrosia > Ambrosia trifida. Next base: position 15,605,330 of record CM054122.1, read on the forward strand.
TCTCTCTATATATATATATATATATATAATTTGCGTGATGTTAAAGTCTCCCCTACTTTTAGGAACTTCGTCTCGAAGTTTATTTTAAGAGAAACATTTGAATAGTGTTGAGGATAGTTAGGGTGACTATGGTTTAGAGTAGGGTAAGAGTTTAAGGAATGTATAAGATAACCATAAATGCTATATGGACTACCAAATAACTAGGGTTTGTTATTGGTCTACCCCTACAGTCTCCCTTTCCACGTATCATTAGTGTTTATATTGTCACACCCTCAAATTTCCACTTGCGGAGTTTTACCGCGAGGCGTATGACAAACCAGGATCCAAGTCAACGGTCACAATAAACAACTCTATATGAAAATACATAACATTCAAAAGACATAGTTTTCATAAACTTAAAACCAGTAGCGGAAGCAGTAGACAAGTTACAAACCATAGACCTAAATGTACCAAGTGTTTATTACAAAACATGATCTAAACCTAGACGCCAATGCAGACCCGTGCACCTAGTTCCATTTGTTGCTACCTTAGCGACCTGAGAAAAACATGCCAAAAGACGTCAACATATAATGCTGGTGAGTTCACAGGTTTGTTCAATATGTTACCAAGTGTTACCAAAACGTTACCATGTCCATACTATATCAATGTTACCAAGTACGCTAGCTAGGCGTATGTTTTATTACTACTACGATTGGAAACCATTACTAGACACATTTAGCAATGTTTAGCATATGTTTAAGCAGCCCGAATGTTCAGCATGATACCAATGTTCCTGTTAGAGACAACATGCACCCGCCCGACCCTCCAAGCCGACAAGTGGGGCAGGTCACGCCCAATAGATCTATCCACATTTTCCCCGTTGTGCATCCCCACACATTCATGGTTTCCCCCGGGACTTCCAAAAGATCGTATAGCAATACAGAGTTAAAAACCATAGTATGACATATGTTACCAAAACAGTTTAGCGCATGTTTTCTCCCCCAAAAGTTAAAGCAGTAAAAGTGGGGCCGTGAACTCACCTTAGATAGCGTTCCTCGGTTACAAGTAAAAATGCTAAGCCCTTGATAATCCCTCTACCGGAGATCTATCAAAATGTTCACATAAGTGTTCCGACTAATAACCATAAGGTTATCTAGTCCCCGATTATCCAGATCGTAACCAAGTATGTTTTAAAGCGTGTTCAAATGTTTAACCGACACACTAGACCGACCCGACATCCCGTTGGTGACTCATTACCCTAATTAATCAAGTACACATAGATTACACACAAGGTTCAAGCATAAAATACTTAGTTTGTATCAAAAATCTCATTTCTGCATCAGAACGGTCGAACCAGTCAGACTAAGTCTCCTTCGCCCGTTTTTATGTTTCGTTTGACCGTTTGATGCCTCCTTCGACCGTTTGATCACGTTCGCCCAAATTTTCCCAGGTTCGACCCTGGATTCTCTCCTTCGCCCACCCGATTGGTCGAAGGAGTCCAGGTTCGCCCCTGTTGTACAAATTTTCCTAAAAACGCTTCAAACACTTTCGAAACACCTCGAAACATCATCAAACACAGCAGTCAAGTATGAATAACTTATCCCTACAAAACCCCACCGATTTCTCCCAATAATACGTCCATTTTACCCCTTTCCCAAAATGGTAAGAATTATGGAAACGTCATAATCATGCATGGATTCTTTACCCAATTTGGAAACTTTTGAAATCTATCCATATACAACTTAAAATGTTCAGTTTGTCGAGTGTTCGATTTTTCCTTATTAGATCTATTGATCATAAATATCATGCATTAAGTCTAGATTCGTTAAAACCCCAAGATACCCACAACATCACTATCTATCCAATTCTAACCCTAAACAACAATAACCTAGCATCAATAACAATCCTATATCATGTTTCTATCATAGATACAACAGTAAATCAATGAACAACACATAACACCACATAATACACAATTTACATATGTTTATCATCATGAGGACCTATGTTTAAATGATAAGGTTTTGATTTAGAAAGATGTTTAAAAGGTTTTTAATCATGAAAACACCCTTAGAACAGATCCGGACAATTAGGGTTAGATGAAAACGAATTAAAATGCTTTAAAAAGGATTTAGGATCAAGAACACACCTTGGATTCTTGTTTAGATGTTGTAGATAGGTTAGATTATGAAAAAGAAGAGCAAAAACTCCTTCCTTAGTGATTAAAATCGTTTGAGAGTGTTTTGAGACGGTTAGGGTTTGTGAAATGATGAAAAATGACAAAGTTTGGTATTTATACTGATCCTCCTTCGCCCCCTAGCAGTGGTCAAAGGTGGCCTCCTTCGACCCTTCCACAGGGTCGAATGAGCCCTGTCCTGGTCGAAGGGAATTCTTTCAATTCCACATCCCAGGTTCGCCCATTTACAAAGGGTCGAACCAACACAAAATTTCTCCTTCGACCACTCGAAGTGGTCGAACCAGGACCCATGTTTATCTAGTTTTCCAGTTTGTCGTGTTTAACGCATTCTAACATACCTTAACATATGAGCATGCAACCTTAGTTTATGTTTAACACATTTAAGCACGCATAATCATTTACACATAATTTAAACACATCTATGTATATAATCCACCACACGACCCATAATCTACACATATACGTAATTAGTTCATGTAATGTCACCAACAACGGGACCCGGTACTAGTGTATTCCAAAAATGACTCCCAATGATCCTCCAGGTCATTGAACCCTGGACAATCCTAACTTGACCCGACTCAACTAACCCAGTTAAGTCCGTTTATAAACGTTTCTCGCTAAGGTAGACTTAGATGTTACTAAAATGTTTAAGCCAAATATGCTGGGTGTCACATCATCCCCACGTTGAAAGAATTTTCGTCCCGAAAATTGCGCAAAGCCCCAAAATGAAAGAAACGAAAAGAACCGAACGAAAATAAAATTACCAGATGTCACATCATCCCCACGTTGAAAGGTATCTCGACCCGAGATTCATTCCGCTTCAGCAGTAAGATGCCTCGATTCAAACGCGCGTTTCGAAAAAAGATGAGGATATTTAGCTTTCATCTGATCCTCCCGCTCCCACGTGAACTCCGGTCCACGATCCGAGTTCCAACAAACATTGACGATGCGGATTTTACTCCGACGAAGGCTACGGATCTTGTAGTCGAGAATCTCGACAGGTTCCTCCACAATGCGAAGACGATCATCAACCTTGATCTCTTCTAGTGGTACAATGAGAGATTCATCAACCAAACACTTCTTCAAGTTAGACACATGGAAGACATTGTGCACACTACCGAGCTCCGCCGGTAAGTCAAGTCTGTATGCCACCGGTCCAATCAGACCCAGGATGGCGAATGGTCCGACATAACGAGGGTTAAGCTTGCCACGCTTTCCAAAGCGTATGACGCCCTTCCATGGTGAAACTTTCAGAAGTACCCTGTCCCCAACCTGGAACTCCAAAGGTTTCCAACGGCGATCGGCAAAACTCTTCTGACGATCCCATGCAGCAGCCAAACGGTGACGAATCTGTACGATTTTCTCTGAAGTTTCATACACAAGTTCCGGACCAGTGAGCTGGCTCTCGCCCACCTCGGCCCAACAAAGTGGTGATCGACATTTCCGTCCGTATAGAGCCTCGAACGGAGCTACCTTTATACTAGAGTGGTAACTGTTGTTGTAGGAAAACTCCACCAACGGTAGGTGAATTTCCCAACTCTTATCAAAATCGATAACACACGCCCGAAGCATGTCTTCCAAGGTTTGGATCGTCCGCTCACTCTGTCCATCAGTTTGAGGATGATAAGCCGTACTCATATCCAACTGAGTACCCAAAGCCTTGTGCAGAGCCTTCCAGAAACGCGAAGCAAAACAAGAATCACGATCAGAGATAATAGAAACAGGCACCCCGTGCTGAGCAACCACCTCCTTAAGGTAAAGTCGAGCTAACCGCTCGAGTCCATCGGTTTCCTTAATAGGTATGAAACGTGCCGATTTTGTCAGCCGGTCAACAATCACCCATATCATATCATAACCACTAGGTGACCTTGGTAGCTTGGTGACAAAATCCATCGTGATTCGCTCCCACTTCCATTCTGGAACCTCTAGTTGTTGCAGGAGACCAGACGGCCTCTGATACTCCACCTTGACCTTTGCACAAGTCAAACATTTGCTGACATAAGAAGCTATATCAGCTTTCATGTTTGGCCACCAATAAAGTATCTTCAAATCCTGATACATCTTATCGGAGCCAGGGTGAATAGAATACCGAGATTTGTGAGCTTCGTCCAAAACAAGCTCGCGCAATCCCCCGAACAATGGGACCCAAACACGTCCCGCAAAATAGTGTAAACCATCGGTCCTGAGTTCAAGATGCTTGTCAGCACTGTGCATAGTCTCAGCCTTAAGGTTTTCCTCCTTCAAGGCTTCCAACTGTGCAGAACGGATTCGGTCAGGCAACGACGAATGAATGGTGAGCTATAAAGCTCGAACACGGCGAGGATTCATAGACTCCTTCCTGCTCAAGGCGTCCGCCACAACGTTCGCCTTGCCAGGATGGTATTTGATAGCACAGTCATAATCGTTCAGGAGTTCAACCCAGCGACGCTGCCGCATGTTCAACACCTTCTGATCGAAAATATGCTGAAGACTCTTGTGATCGGTATATACTTCACACTTGGTACCGTACAAGTAATGTCTCCATATTTTCAACGCAAAGACTACCGCACCCAGTTCCAAGTCATGGGTAGTGTAATTCTTCTCATGAACTTTGAGTTGACGAGAAGCATAAGCAATGACCTTCCCGCGTTGCATCAACACACAACCGAGACCACGAATAGAAGCGTCACAGTACACAACGAAGTCATCCGTACCCTCAGGTAAAGATAAGATAGGTGCAGAACAAAGTTTAAGCTTCAACATCTGAAATGCTGATTCCTGTGGTTCACCCCAGTCGAACTTTCGGTCCTTCTGGGTAAGAGTAGTGAGGGGTTGAGCGATCTTCGAAAATCCCTCAATGAAACGACGATAATAACCCGCAAGGCCTAGGAATTGCCGCACCTCAGATGGCGTCTTTGGTGCTTCCCAATCCTTAATAGCTTCGATCTTAGCCGGATCGACATGAATTCCCAGTTCATTAACCACATGTCCTAGGAATTGAACTTCACGTAACCAAAAATCACACTTCGAGAACTTAGCATACAACTGCTCCTGTCTCAAAAGTTCCAAGACCAACCGTAGGTGTTCCTCATGATCCGCCTTGTTCTTAGAATAAACCAGAATATCGTCAATAAACACAATGACGAACTTATCAAGGTAAGGTTTGCAAACGCGGTTCATTAAATCCATGAACACCGCCGGTGCGTTAGTGAGACCAAAAGGCATGACCAAGAACTCAAAATGGCCATAACGAGGGCGAAAAGCAGTCTTCTGGATGTCAGCTTCCCTGACGCGCAACTGGTGATAACCGGACCGCAAATCAATCTTCGAATAGTAGCTGGAGCCCTGGAGCTAGTCAAAGAGATCATCAATGCGAGGAAGAGGATAACGATTCTTGATGGTCACTTTGTTCAGCTCACGATAGTCAATACACATGCGAAGACTTCCGTCCTTCTTCTTCACAAACAAAATAGGAGCTCCCCACGGGGAAGAACTCGGTCAGATGAAACCCTTTTCCAAGAGTTCCTGCAACTGGCTGGACAACTCTTGCATCTCGGGAGGTGCAAGACGATACGGAGCTCGGGCAATCGGAGCTGCGCCCGGAGTAAGATCAATACCAAACTCAACCTGACGATGGGGAGGAAGACTAGGCAAGTCATCAGGAAACACATCAGGAAAATCACGAATCACCGGAATATCCTCGATCTTCTTCTCATCGTCAGTAGAAACGTTAACAAGTGCCAGAATGGCCGAACAACCCTTCCGAAGGTACTTGCGGGCTTTCATGCTAGAAATGATACTCAGCGGAGCACCGCTTTTCTCGCCATGAACTGAAAGAGTCTCTCCATCAGGGAGAGGGATCCGAATAATCTTATCGAAACAAATGATCTCCGCACGATACAACGATAACCAATCCATGCCGACAACGACATCAAAACTACCCAGGGGTACCGGCATAAGGTCAATGGGGAATGACAAACCCGACAGTTCCAAGCGACATTCCCTAAGGGTGTGTGTCGCTTCGATTTTCTTACCATCAGCCAATTCTATTAAGTACTTAGCCTCTAAAGGTGTGGGTACTATATCTAGCAATCGACTAATGTCCATAGACACGAAACTCTTTTCGGCACCAGAATCAAACAAGACAGAAACATAGCGATCATTAAGAAGGAACGTACCGGTAACTGTGTCTGGATCCTGCCTAGCCTCTGCAGATCCAATGACGAAAGCACGTGCAGTTCTGCCTCCGCCACCGTTGTTCCCATTACCGTTCCCGCCCCTCCCATTATCGCCCTGCTTCAGTTTAGGACATTCACGCTTGAAGTGTCCCGTATCACCACAGTTATAGCACCCCTGCTTCCCTGGAGTCCCCTGAGCAGCAGGAGTAGGAGCAGCAGCAGGAGTCTGAGTTGGGGTGAGTGCCACCCTGCAATCCTTAGCATGATGCCCCAACTGATGGCACCGATGACAACGAGCCCGATCACAACTCCCGAATGGTGAAAACCACACTTGTTACACTTGGGATGTTTCCCAACATACCCACTTGACTTCTACCCAGAAGAAGACCCAGATGAATCAAACTTCTTCGCTGGCTGAGATGGTGCTGGCACAACACTCTTCCCCGCACTATCCCACTTCCTCTTGTTCCCTTCAGTAACCTTCACAGCAGCACCTTTAGGAGGCAAAACACCTTCTGCCACCTTCAGGTTAGTCATCCGATGAGCTGATCGGACGACTTCAGCAATGGTGGGAAGATTCCCAGCAGCCACCAATCCAACAATCTCCGGCACTAGCCCAGACACATAGTGCTCGATCCTCCTATATTCGGGTGTGTGCAAATCAGGGCACAACACCGCCAGCTCATTCCTTCTCACAGTGTACTCTTCGATCTTTGACCCAACCATCTTGTAGCTCCAGACCTCATGTTCTAACTTCTGTATCTCCTCTCTCGGACAGTACTCACCTCTCAACAGCTGCACAAACTCCGCCCAAGGCATATCAATAGCCTCCCCTAACCCCATGTTCTGAGTAGTAGCATTCCACCACGACAGTGCAGGCCCCTCAAATGTCGCAGTAGCATACTTCACCCGGTCCCCAGCAGGACAGTTACACATGACGAACACACACTCAACCTTCTCCAGCCATCGGAGCAGTCCCACCGCTCCCTCAGTTCCAGCGAAGTTATGGGGCTGACATTCCCGAAACTTCTTATAAGAGCACTGAGGTGGGGGTGGATTGGCACCAACACCTGAAACACGGTACACGAGTAAAACACAAACGAAAGGACATGACACCCAAGAATGAGGCAAGGTCGACAGAAATCAACTCACCACCCATGGCATTAATCCTAGCCTGGAAATTAGCCATAGCCATGTTCACTTGCTGTTGTAGCAAGTTGTTCAGCTCAGCTTGGGTCAGGTTGATGTTTCTACGACCACCGCCTCCAGCACGACCACCGCCGCCAGCACGGCCACCGCCGCCACCACGACGTCCACCACCGCGAGCACCAGACATGATCTAACAAATCAAGAAATCGAGGAATTCATATTCACTTCTAGTGTCAACCACTAGAAATTTACAAGAGTTATCTTAGGGACAAATCCAGGACCATACATCCAAACTCGAAGTCCATCGGGATTTTCATGCATTTCAGTTTATTATTTCGTGTGCACCCGAAATGATAAACTGCTCTACATGGTCCTCTAGATGTACCCCTAATCCAGACTCCGGTCACCGAATATCGTCGCCTAGTAACGTGTTACGATAGGTGCAAGTGTAAGAAGGCATGTGTGTGCTAGAACCAACAAATCAACCCCTCTTTCTTCAATCCAGAAGAAGAAGACAAGAGTAGGTAAGAACCCAAGTAAAAGCGGATGATGTAACAGAGAGGTATGATGACGATGTGCGGACACCCCGACAACGTTAGTACGTATCCCACTAATAGACTCAAAGTATGTGACCGTCTAGTGTCTGCGACTCGGCTATAGACTAGACTCTACATGCAGTCCTAGTTCACTATAACCATAGGCTCTGATACCAATCTGTCACACCCTCAAATTTCCACTTGTGGAGTTTTACCGCGAGGCGCATGACAAACCAGGATCCAAGTCAACGGTCGCAATAAACGACTCTATATGAAAATACATAACATTCAAAAGACATAGTTTTCATAAACTTAAAACCAGTAACGGAAGCATTAGACAAGTTACAAACCATAGACCCAAATGTACCAAGTGTTTATTACAAAACATGATCTAAACCTAGACGCCAATGCAGACCCGTGCACCTAGTTCCATTTGTTGCTACCTTAGCGACCTGAGAAAAACATGCCAAAAGACGTCAACATATAATGCTGGTGAGTTCACAGGTTTGTTCAATATGTTACCAAGTGTTACCAAAACGTTACCATGTCCATACTATATCAATGTTACCAAGTACGCTAGCTAGGCGTATGTTTTATTACTACTACGATTGGAAACCATTACTAGACACGTTTAGCAATGTTTAGCATATGTTTAAGCAGCCCGAATGTTCAGCATGATACCAATGTTCCTGTTAGAGACAACATGCACCCGCCCGGCCCTCCAAGCCGACGAGTGGGGCAGGTCACGCCCAATAGATCTATCCACATTTCCCCCGTTGTGCATCCCCGCACATTCATGGTTTCCCCGGGGACTTCCAAAAGATCGTATAGCAATACAGAGTTAAAAACCATAGTATGACATATGTTACCAAAATAGTTTAGCGCATGTTTTCTCCCCCAAAAGTTAAAGCAGTAAAAGTGGGGCCGTGAACTCACCTTAGATAGCGTTCCTTGGTTACAAGTAAAAATGCTAAGCCCTTGATAATCCCTCTACCGGAGATCTATCAAAATGTTCACATAAGTGTTCCGACTAATAACCATAAGGTTATCTAGTCCCCGATTGTCCAGATCGTAACCAAGTATGTTTTAAAGCGTGTTCAAATGTTTAACCGACACACTAGACCGACCCGACATCCCGTTGGTGACTCATTACCCTAACTAATCAAGTACACATAGATTACACACAAGGTTCAAGCATAAAATACTTAGTTTGTATCAAAAATCTCATTTCTGCATCAGAACGGTCGAACCAGTCAGACTAAGTCTCCTTCGCCCGTTTTTAGTCTCCTTCGCCCGTTTTTATGTTTCGTTCGACCGTTTGATGCCTCCTTCGACCGTTTGATCACGTTCGCCCAAATTTTCCCAGGTTCGACCCTGGATTCTCTCCTTCGCTCACCCGATTGGTCGAAGGAGTCCAGGTTCGCCCCTGTTGTACAAATTTTCCTAAAAACGCTTCAAACACATTCGAAACACCTCGAAACATCATCAAACACAGCAGTCAAGTATGAATAACTTATCCCTACAAAACCCCACCGATTTCCCCCAATAATACGTCCATTTTACCCCTTTCCCAAAATGGTAAGAATTATGGAAATCTCACAATCATGCATGGATTCTTTACCCAATTTGGAAACTTTTGAAATCGATCCATATACAACTTAAAATGTTCAGTTTGTCGAGTGTTCAATTTTTCCTTATTAGTTCTATTGATCATAAATATCATGCATTAAGTCTAGATTCGTTAAAACCCCAAAATACCCACAGCATCACCATCTATCCAATTCTAACCCTAAACAACAATAACCTAGCATCAATAAGAATCCTATATCATGTTTCTATCATAGATACAGCAGCAAATCATTGAACAACACATAATACACAATTTACATATGTTTATCATCATGAGGACCTATGTTTAAATGATAAGGTTTTGATTTAGAAAGATGTTTAAAAGGTTTTTAATCATGAAAACACCCTTAGAACAGATCCGGGCAATTAGGGTTAGATGAAAACGAATTAAAATGCTTTAAAAAGGATTTAGGATCAAGAACACACCTTGGATTCTTGTTTAGATGTTGTAGATAGGTTAGATTATGAAAAAGAAGAGCAAAAACTCCTTCCTTAGTGATTAAAATCGTTTGAGAGTGTTTTGAGACAGTTAGGGTTTGTGAAATGATGAAAAATGGCAAAGTTTGGTATTTATACTGATCCTCCTTCGCCCCCTAGCAGTGGTCGAAGGTGGCCTCCTTCGACCCTTCCATAGGGTCGAATGTGCCCTGTCCTGGTCGAAGGGAATTCTTTCAATTCCACATCCCAGGTTCGCCCATTTACAAAGGGTCGAACCAACACAAAATTTCTCTTCGACCACTCGAAGTGGTCGAACCAGGACCCATGTTTATCTAGTTTTCCAGTTTTTCGTGTTTAACGCATTCTAACATACCTTAACATATGAGCATGCAACTTTAGTTTATGTTTAACACATTTAAGCACGGATAATCATTTACACATCATTTAAACACATCTATGTATATAATCCACCACACGACCCATAATCTACCTATATACTTAATTAGCTCATGTAATGTCACCAACAACGGGACCCGGTACTAGTGTATTCCCAAAATGACTCCCAATGATCCTCCAGATCATTGAACCCTGGACTATCCAAACTTGACCCGACTCAACTAACCCAGTTAAGTCCGTTTATAAACGTTTCTCGCTAAGGTAGACTTAGATGTTACTAAAATGATTAAGCCAAATATGCCGGGTGTCACATATATATAAGGTGTACCGCAGCTAACCCATCACACATCTGATACTTCAAAAACATACGGGGTATCTACCAAAACCTTAATAGAATTTCACACTACCTTATTGTACCTGTAAATTTATGATTACATTCCGGACTGCAATCACCAATTTACCTTACATTAGGGTTTTGTGTCCTTCTATGTCTCTAAATACACATGTAAAACAAACAATGCAAAATAACCTTGTGATTGAATCTTTGTATCAAATTACGTGTACAATGTATCCAAAAATGAGTCCAAATGTTGAGCAGGAAAAAGACTTGTGGAGTAGGTTGTTAGGACCTCTACCAGTCAGTGAGTAAGAACCTCTACCGATTGTTGAGCAGGTTGTTAGGACCTCTACCAATCGTTGAGTAGGTTATTTGGTACTCTACTAACTGTTGAGCAAGTACTTCATCCTTTACCAGTTGTTAGATTAAGTGTAACAATTATTTCACACATAAATTGCAAATTGATAATATGTACATGTAAGCAATCAAGTATCAAGTATTGCATGCGAGTTGTAATAGAGTTGCCCTAGACAACGTTAATGACTCTAGGTGCGATTATAACAAATAGTTCATATTCCATGATTTCTAGTATCAAATGTTCAAAAATAGTAGATAATCGAATCCTCATGTATAACTAAGGATTAAGTTTGATGCAACACACAATCAAGTTTCAATAGTTTGGTTATCACAGATAACTAGTTCATGTTTGAGAAGGTGAATGATTTGAGTCTAATTCTTGAGGGGATGGTGAAAAATCTTGAAGCAGAACCAAGGTTGTGAGAGATAGTTGTCACACCACGCCAATGGCGGAAACACGTGGTGCAACGCTCGAAAGCATATCAAAGTCAAGATTAACACAAACTATATTTAATTAGAAAAGATCAATTTATTAGGATGTCGAAATTGAGTATCTCGTTACAATATTGCACAAAGCATTACATAAAACAATGAGCATTAAGTTTCAATGTGGGGGTATTTCCGTTTATGTTCCAACCCGTTGGTAACAATAGATGAGACCCTAACCAGTATCCGACATCCCAAATTCCACCGCACTAGCCCATATCTATTCAGCACTTAGTTACGTGAAAGATATGTTTAAAAAGACGTCAATATATAAAATATTGGTGAGTTCACAGGTTTTAGTTTCATAACAACAACATTTTCACAACCATCGACTCGACTCACTTTACCGTATAATTATTTTCCCATTAAATAATTATACTAGGATCTTGTCGATCGATATTTCGTTTCGGCAACATGTGCGAAACCTGCACAACTTGTGGCCTTTGTAAGGAGTAGCTAGCTCCTACAAACTATGATAATGAGCAATCCCTTGAGCCCCATAACCAAACCAAGACTAATAATAATGCCCCGCTCCAAGTCATTTCTCGGAATCCAACGACTTAATTTCAGAATACGTGCACCCATGGCATACGTCAATGCATAATCGACGCTATCGATTAGGGGTGGGCCTTGTCAGGCACCAATAGTACTATCCAAATATTCCTTCGGTTTCATTTCCCTGAATTAATGGTTACAGAAGAGAGGACTCAACCCCGAGTGGCGATCACTGCTCAAGTACTGATCATGCCACTTATCACATTTTATCCTTTGAAAACATTTCAACATGTGACAACATTTGACAAACATATCTTTCCCCCAGTTAAAACAGTAAAATGGGGCCGTGAAACTCACCTGATGTACAGTGTACAATCAAATAGCAGAGAATAGTAAGCCCGTGGTCAAGCACCTACGAACGTCCTAGTGCGTGTAAGTCACTAAGTCTATAGCGTGTGCTTTTCCTGCAAGTTGTACACCCAACTCCCAACACCACCATTTACATATAATTCCCCGTTTAATTAAACATATGTCCTAGATTCGTTGGTGATGGATTACCCTTTCTTACAAGTTGTTTATATTCTCATTAATATTACTTTAACTTGTATTATATTATCCTTAAGATCGTATCGTTCGATATAATATATTTAACGCTCGACTCGACTCACCACAACGTATATTTACTTTCCCATTAAGTAAATATACTAGGATCTCGTTGATTCGGTATACTTGTATATATATATATATATTGTTTTTCTTCTCTCGACTCGACTTACCTCCCGTATATTTACTTTCCCATTAAATAAATATACTAAGATTTCGTCGAGTCGAATATATATATATATATATATATATTTTCCTTGTTAAGTCCATACACTTGGTTAACGTTTAATCGTTAGATTATTTACGTTACTTTTCTCCCACGAATATTTTCCAACACTTAGGAAAGTGTTATGTATTTTCCACCCAAATCATATATTTTAAATCCTTAAATATATTTATACTCATCTTGACGTAATGATATTTTTCTCGTCCGTCCGTTTTTATGTCTTAGTTCGTTAACACGTCCAAGTCCGATTACCTAACTTATATAGTTAATTTTTCCAAAGTTTTTCCAATATGTGTATTCTAGGAATGTTATTCATCTCTTTAATTTCCTACACATATTACTTGGAAGTTTTATTAACACTTTTGTATTTTTAACACAAGACTTGGTAACTTATATATAAAAATGCTCCAACACTTTTATATTCCCATTTATATAAAAGTGTTCATTTTTATATAAGTTTCCACCAAGCTTTTATTTTATCTAACATTTTTATAAAAAACCTTTGTTTTTTTACATATCCATATGTTAGAAAAGTTCATATTTTTGTAAAACTCTATTTTATAAAAATACACCTTTATACAAAATACATGTGTATAATTACTAGTATTTACCAAATCTACCTTGGAAAATTACTATGTACACATTTAACACCAAACTTTCCATAGTTATATTTTTAGACCCAAGTTTCTAAAAATATCACTTTTAGTCCCTCAACTTTTAAAGTTACTAAAATAGCCCCTTTAACTTATAAAAGTTACACTTTTCAATTCAATCTTTCAAGATTAACAATTTTCTACTAAACTAGTGGACTTTATTTTTCCATCTTTCTCATGTTAGTTTATTTTTAAGTTCTAACATTTTTGATAGTCCTTAATCATCTCATTAGGGATACTAATAGGTGTAATTAGTGTATTTTGTCCAACATGTCCAATTTACATTTTTCAAGGGTGTAGACTTTGAAGATGTGAAAATTGTGTAACTTGTTTTCTAACAACATCAACACTATACATAGTCTTAGATGATTATTTTATGAATATTTAAACCATATTTAAGGTCATTCAAGTTCCATTAACAAATCTAGTTTAGATCATCATCTTATTTAAGTTTTTGTGAACTTTACGAAACAACAAGAATACTACATATATCCATCACCATTTTCGGCCCATATACCCCATTATAAAACCATTTTAGTCTTAAAAAGTATATGTTTTATCATGAAAATTTCCATCAAGTTATCCCATTATACAACTTGCTTCTAGATAATAAACATAACTTTTAAGAACAAGGATAGGATCAAAAATACCTACAACTAGCTCAAGGCTAGGGAAGCTAAAAATACTTGATTTTGATGGGGTTTAGTGTGTTCTTCCTATGTGGTTAAGCTCCAAGCTTGAAACACATAATTAGGGGTTTGGAAATGGATGTTTATGGATGAATTTGTAGTGTTAGAAAACTTGAAAATGGTGGGTGTGTGTGGATGAAAACCCACGGCTTCAAGGAAGAAAAAGAATGGATTTTTATCATGCGTTGTAATCTATACCCTTTATAAATCCATCCATGATCTTGCAAAGATCACATAATATCTAATTTTAGATTTAATCTCATAAAATATGGATATGTTGTACAACACAATCTTACTAGATATGTATATGGGTGTTTGGCCGATTTTTTGCAAGAATGTGGAGGATTTAGTAGGATCTTTCAAGGACACAACAAATCTCACATTTCATATTTATAATCTTTCTAATATCTTCATGGATTTGTTCTAGATTTGAGATATCAATTTGTACAAAAAAAAAAGATTTATATATGGTAAGGGTTGGGGACGGTTTGGGTTGGGATTTTGTGGGGTCCACAACACAAAATATTTGGTACATAATATGTTAAGCTTCATACTTTAGCGTTCGGGTGTCGTTCGGGTATTAATCGGATTTTAATCACGCGTTATTTGGATATTATAATAGCCTCAAATAACCCTTAAACATAGCCTAGTTTAAGTGTTAGTTGGTTAGTTAGGCTTTCGTTGGGTGAAATTATAAGTTATACGTGTACTGGGTGCGGTATGCGCACTTTATTCGTTACCGGGAGATTTGTATGTAAAGTTTTCACTTATGGTTTTGGAGTTCCAAAACACATTATATTTTGTGAAAATACCCTTTATTTTATATTCTGGGTGTCCAGGATCCTTTTCGTTTATTTAATTTTTACCAGGTAATCACCAACGTCCGTACCGGACAAGTTTATTCGCACATGATCCTATCATGCTTCATCATTAAACGTGTGTATTCCTATGCATCTTATGGGGAATTTGCTATTCTCTATGGCATTAGTTAAATTAATCCAATTAATTTAAACATGCACTTAAACCGTTAATTACATATACTAATTACGTATGGAAACATATCGATTTTTGCCGGATGTTACATTCTCCCCCCCGATAAGAGAATTCCGTCCCGGATTTCAATTCAAGTTATCCATCACGATAGTATCCTTGAACAGGGCGGGGTGTTTGCGCTTCACGAGATCTCCTCTTTCCTAGTGAACCCAGGTTCATGCTAGGTTCACGCTTAGTGCTCTAACAAACACAATATCACAGTCTAACTACGACTAAGCTCTTGGGCATCCCACTCTGACACATCTATCGGTTTCCCGAAATAGTAGAGCTTAACGTCAACCGGACTTTCGTCGGTCGAGGAAATTGACAATGCTTACTCAGGCCAGACTTGCGGGATTCATCAAGAGCCCCACTAAGCTCTTGCGATAATTCGAGCTTAATCGTCACTAGACCAATTTTGATCGATATCTCCGTGCCACTGGAGTATCAAGAATTTGGCCTACTATAATTTTTACGCTTACCAACACTCTCCTAGAGTATGACTCTCAGTGTAAACCTATTATTAGTTCGAAGTCCTTAAAGCCTACGCCTTGTTCGTATGACTTCTTAATAGGTTCGCATCTCATCCAAGCAGTCTCTATACTGCAAGATTTACTAGCCATCTCTCGAATAACTCAAATCCGGTTATGTATATATCTCCGTCTGTCATTCGACGTACTGGAGAAGTACAAGTATGCCCTCCAAGGGCTTTGAGTAGTACACCCCGAACACTGGGATGATAATTCCTGTCACATAGGAATTTTTGGTGATGAAGCTCATGGATTCGATGTGCCACGGACATCAATCGTGTCAACACGGAACAATTCCGTCAAGTACATTCAATTTGTCCGAGAATGACAAGCCATACTCATCTCAAATCGAGTATCCCATGCTTGTGTACAAAGTTTGTCGAACTTGAGGTAGAGTGACTACTACAATCCGATATAATGTAAGTCGGCAATCCAATGTCTAGCCACGACTCTCCAAGAGTATATGTAGCTATCCATATGCCTCATCTCGAAGCTATAGGTGAGTAAGGAATGAGAGGGTTCCAAACAACAATCAATCATCACTTGGGTCACATCCGACCCCGGGACACCTCGGGTGTCATGGTGATGTCAAACAGGTGATCTTTCCACACCACATAAAAGTCCCCTTGGAAACCTCGTCGAGTATTCCATTTTGTTTACCCTTCGGCTCGACTCACTTTACCATATATTTACCTCCCCATTAAGATAAATACACTAGGTTCTTGTCGACCGAACAACTATATTCAAAATGGGACATTATTTCCGTAGAACCCTCTAGGTACTGAATTTCTACCTTCCACCTGAGCAATTGTGGTTAATGGTACTAGGGTGACTAGTAGGGACTGATGGGGGGGGGGGGGGGGGGGAAGTTTTTGCGTCGCCTTCACCCCTAAGTTCCCTGACAATAAGCAGTGTATATACGACACACCGGTCATGTAGTTCCACAATCCTCGAGAATTACAAGCCGACTCAAACACAAATGACCAGATGCTTCCAACACATAGGTCTATACCAGTAGCTTACCCAAAACGTGGGTATCCAGTACTAGTTCTGTTATATGTGCTTCATGGGCCCCGGCAGTCCCATCGGTATTAACAACCAGTAAGTCAATTATGAATAATACAGGTCACACGCCCTCGAATTGACTATCAAGTCTCATGTAGAGATTTGAGTGAAAGGAGTCCTGAAACCGGAACCCTCACTTGCCGAAGTTGCCATCTCTCCAGAATCTTTCGAGGTAAATGGCGAAATCGAGTCATAGATGCATGCATTTGACATAGATTTCACGTTTGGGCTTGCCAGCTTCATGCGCCAAAGTCGTTACTTAAAACAAACGATCGAATGAGATCGCACCACAAGCAATAGTCCTGAGCCTCCCCGTAAGGCATCCCATTCAATGACTCGGATAGTCACATATGGGCGCAATACGTATGCCTTCAAGCTCATCTTCATTAGTCAGGTACCAACGCACTGACCTGGCAGCTCACATTACTATGGTGTCTCAACAGCGTCTGTCAAAGACAAGGGATTTTGTCCTAGCGCGAGCAATGCTACTAAACGATAACTGGGAACACTAGTATCGACCCACGGTCGAAATGGTTCCATTGTTCCAAGAGCCCACGCAAAGACACGAAGACAAGATAAGCCAACCATCAGAGGAATAACAACATAAATCGAAGGGCTGAGCTGATCAATCATCTCATAACGATAGGGTAGCACCCTTATAGGGTAGATAATGCTACACGCCCTTCTGGATTCAGGGTTCATAAAACCTCCGAATCATATACCAGGGACTTTACCAATGCATGCCCATGGGTGGGTCCACAATGGTATTTTTATAATCATCAGTATGACACGTCGGTATGTATGACATCAAACGAAACCACTGGGATGAGCAATAAATGAATTGAGTCTTTCAACACTTGCTAGTCCCAAAGGTATGGGTCATAATATTGCTCACAATCACTCGATACCTTCATGGTTCAAGGCGCTTTCGAAATCCCTTATCACGAGCCTCGCCTCTTCATGTGTGGATCCCGGGATTTCTTCTCGACATTGGTTTGCATAGCCGATCATTAGTCGACCAAATTGCGCGTAAAAGCTTAAGGCTGGGCACGGCGTCACTGATGCCTTAGGTCCTGAAGATGTAACACTCACGGAATGCGTGAGCATATACAGGGGTCGACACATGATTCGGTCAATTATGCAGACGACCACGAGATTCAGACTTTAGGGGAATACACGCGCAATCACTAAGACTAGAGTGTCTTAGTATGACTTTTAGAAAGTCCGCTTGACACTTGAAATCCTTCATAATCAATGGCGACACTACACAATCAAACAAATAGAACAATGACAACAACGAGGGGTTTAGGTGATGTCCCCATCCCGAGGGAACCAAGAGCGAAGCAAACGACAAGTAATCACATCATCAAGGAAATCCTACAGCTGTAGCAATACGCCCTCTGAGCAACACGACAGTAGAAACAACACGGCAATGACAGCAACATATCCACGAATCACATGAACTATGGAACACCGCATAGGAGTGACATGTCAATAGAGAAGCATGACGACAAGGCAATACTGCAACAGGAACCGCATGACACAGAGAAACACGGCAGCAAGGCTAAACTACTGCAGGAGCAGTAAACAAATAGGAATGCATCCTTGACAATGCAGCGTAACCACATGGATACGCAATCAGCAAAAATAATGCAACTGCATGCATGCACCATGGCTGGGGGTAACACAGTAGCATGAATGCACACGACAATATGACGCTCAATATGAAAAATCCACAGTCCACATCAACAGAAAACCCCGTTATGGTGAGCACGCATCCCCGTGCGTCTCAGATCACTTGTGGAGGTAGGATTTGCATCCGTACCATCGGCCTCGAGCCAAACCTCCATAGGCTCAATGGTAGGAATGGTTAGATTGGCCGGCACATCAGTCGTCATAACTTAAATGGGAACGACGGGTTCCACATAATTTAGTTGACTTTTCAAGTCGATATTGTTCATAGAGAGAGCGACCGTAAGCTTGGTATGAGTCACTCAAACGATAGCAACAACAACATCGACAGTCTCAACCGAGGCCTGAGAACCATCGACAATGTTAGGCTTTCTAAGAGCTCAAGGAATTATAACGAGGGAGTTAATGAAAGCCTCAAAGAAAATGGAATTAACAACAACGAACTCTACAGCGATACAGACATGATCATAGCAGCTTGGCATGGGTCATAGAGACGTCTTCATTAACGACATTCACCTCTGCAGGAGCCTCAAATACATCAACAACATCAGCTCGAGAAGAGCCATAGAAACAACATCAAGCCCAACATGGACTATAGAGACAACGACAACAATAAGCTCAACAACAGACATGGAAACAACAATATCAAGCCCGATAAGTTCTACAGAATCACTGGCAACAACAGACTCAGCAAGAGCTACACACTTAGCAAAAACATCGGGATCTACTTGAGCCATAGATCAATAATAGCAGTAGCGACATCAGGCTCGGCCGGAGCCTTAGACTCGTCGTAGTTATTATGTGTGTGGTAAATAGTATCCGTAGGACCTAGAAACTAACCTACATCTTTTTCAGCATCAAAGATAGTGGTCACAATGAGAATAGTAAGTAGAGGTAGAAGGATCATGATTTATCGAGACACCACGATAAAATGAAAACGATACGGACTCTAGCAATTTAGCTGAGTCATCCTTCTCATTAGGGTCCTCTTGCATGTTATTTTGGCCCTAGCACCGATAGTCATTAACTGAAATGTCTTTCCGCCACCTAAGCGAGGCCAGTGAACTTTCTTCATGACAGGCTACACAGGGAGAGTATCATAATACGACAAGAGATTAGACAGGTCACCTGGTCCACAACGAATGGATCTCGCAACCTTAGTTTACAGACTACCGTGACGAGGGGACGCAACGTCTCAAGGATTGATGGAAAACACTTCGCATCAGTTGTCACCCTACAGAGATAACTAGTCTCGTCGTCGTGATGAGGGTGACAGACGTTATTGCAACAAGAGCAATGGAATTGCCGTCCCATGGGTAAGTTTAATTTAGCAAAATAACGTGACCACTTCCAGTAGTCCGTCATTTGATTTTTGAGGGGGATTTCAATGTCAGCAAAAGCATCTTGCGACATTTGATAATTATGGAACACACCCTTATGATTACGATTCCCAAAGTGTGGTTCTACTCCCCAGGATTTATAACGGATTTAGATATTGCGCACACATCGGAGGTACTTGGGCGTTCACCGAGTGAAAAGAGACTACCAATAATCCTTGGAAAACAAACAGTAGGTAGATAGAAGAGTCTCACGATGACTTTTGCACCTCAGGAAAGTAGTATGATATAAGCACCCATATGCTAAGCCTATCACAAATCATCTTCCGGAATACGATCCGGCGCTATTGCAAAGGGTGTTAATCCATACTTGAACACTCAGTACCTCGAGCAGTGGCTTCCCATGAGTTAATCTTATGCACTTCCGAGTGAGTCCATCGCCAAACGCCGACTGGGGCTTGCTGTTCCACTACACGCCGTCATCCTAACACTGGCAAACGATGCCGCGGTCGTGATTAGTGGCCGAAATTTTCGACATCATCGAAGTTTATCACAACCCTATGTCCTGCAGATGTGCAATATGGCATGCTGATTTTGCAACCAATCCACGACTTCATGGGAACAACCAATACTATCGATTCAGATGGGGGCTATCGAGCCATCAAGATAACAATGATCAAGCTTCCTAATTCAGCAACTTCGATTCTGTCCTCCACAAGGAGAAGAAAAATATACTCGACCCTTGAAGACAACTTGGGCATGCGTTAGATCGATCATGACTTATTCACCATGATAACACAACAGCACACGGCCACGAGTCTCATATCTGATCCACGTAGAGTCCCGTTCTCAAAACGCACTGGTCTAGCAGGGACGCACCCTCGATCTTTACTAGGTTCCGGGTATAACCTTCCACGCACCGTACTCGGCATTTCTTGCTTCGGTAGGCCGTGTATTCTTGTACGTCCGCTCCTTAGGAAGAACTTTGTGGCGGAGGCATTCAACTCCTACACAAGGAAGCTTTCATCTCTCGTTCCTATCTGGAGCGAGGGTTTGCGTTAGATTACTTATATGAATAGACATTCGAGCTCTTCCGTGCTCGTACCATAAAGGTAATATTGGGTTAGCTAGGATCGAATTCTAGGGACATTAACGAGTCTTCCCTTTTAACCCGTTGGCCAATCATAAACTAGAACTGAATCCAAAGAACAGGGACAAACAAGACAAGGAGTGACCATCAATCCCGGCCCTAGCGCCCACCAAGGTTACCGTGCACCCCAAACTATTATTACGTGTGCACCCGTAATGATAATTCGCGTTGCCAGGTAATCTTGTTGCCCGCTAGTTCCGAGCTTCCTGATCTAAAACAAAGATTTCATACAACAAAAGACTTGGTCTAGTTTCGCCTCCAAATCATTAACAACACGGCGACATCCATTATCGCGATAGAGATTAGTCCTTTCGATCATCCCGTCTACAGGTAACCGAGTGAGCTCCTCGTAGACCACAGCATCCTTCCTACTTGCTGGTACCGGTGATCGGTGCAAGAGTGCGGACTAATGTGAAGCGTGACAAAACATCCTTACTGGCAAAATAGCCGTACTACGTATATGTATTAACTAATCTTAGAAAATCGGATTCCTATGCAACATAAACATCTTATCCGTATTTTCTAATACTTCATATATTGACACACATGGCTAGTCGGTCGGAATTTCCCCTTGTACATCCCATGTACAAATTTCTTTCTTTTCTAAAAAAACATTTTGCTGTGTTTTAGTTTTGAAAACTTTGTCTTCGAGCCGAAACTGGTTATAGTCTAGATTTTTCAAAAATGCTAGTTCGCTATAACCTTGGCTTTGATACCACTTCTGTCACACCACGCCAATGGTGGAAACACGTGGCGCAACGCTCGAAAGCATATCAAAGTCAAGATTAACACAAACTATATTTAATTAGAAAAGATCAATTTATTAGGATGTCGAAATTGAGTATCTCGTTACAATATTGCACAAAGCATTACATAAAACAATGAGCATTAAGTTTCAATGTGGGGGTATTTCCGTTTATGCTCCAACCCGTTGGTAACAATAGATGAGACCCTAACCATTATCCGACATCCCAAATTCCACCGCACTAGCCCCATATCTATTCAGCACTTAGTTACTTGAAAGATATGTTTAAAAAGACATCAATATATAAAATATTGGTGAGTTCACAGGTTTTAGTTTCATAACAACAACATTTTCACAACCATCGACTCGACTCACTTTACCGTATAATTATTTTCCCATTAAATAATTATACTAGGATCTTGTTAATCGATATTTCATTTCTACAACATGTGCGAAACCTACACAACTTGTGGCCTTTGTAAGGAGTAGCTAGCTCCTACAAACTATGATGATGAGCAATCCCTTGAGCCCCATAACCAAACCAAGACTAATAATAATGCCCCGCTCCAAGTCGTTTCTCGGAATCCAACGACTTAATTTCAGAATACGTGCACCCCTGGCATACGTCGATGCATAATCGACGCTATCGATTAGGGGTGGGCCTTGTCAGGCACCAATAGTACTATCCAAATATTCCTTCGGTTTCATTTCCCTGAATTAATGGTTACAGAAGAGAGGACTCAACCAAGAGTGGCGATCACTGCTCAAGTACTGATCATGCCACTTATCACATTTTATCCTTTGAAAACATTTCAACATGTGACAACATTTGACAAACATATCTTTCCCCCAGTTAAAACAGTAAAATGGGGCCGTGAAACTCACCTGATGTACAGCGTACAATCAAATAGCAGAGAATAGCAAGCCCGTGGTCAAGCACCTACGAACGTCCTAGTGCGTGTAAGTCACTAAGTCTATAGCGTGTGCTTTTCCGGCAAGTTGTACACCCATCTCCCAACACCACCATTTACATATAATTCCCCGTTTAATTAAACATATGTCCTAGATTCGTTGGTGATGGATTACCCTTTCTTACAAGTTGTTTATATTCTCATTAATATTTCTTTAACTTGTATTATATTATCCTTAAGATCGTATCGTTCGATATAATATTTTTAACGCTCGACTCGACTCACCACACCGTATATTTACTTTCCCATTAAGTAAATATACTAGGATCTCGTCGATTCGGTATACTTGTATATATATATATTGTTTTCTTCACTCGACTCGACTTACCTCCCGTATATTTACTTTCCCATTAAATAAATATACTAAGATTTCGTCGAGTCGAATATATATATATATATATTTTCCTTGTTAAGTCCATACACTTGGTTAACGTTTAATCGTTAGATTATTTACGTTACTTTTCTCCCGCGAATATTTTTCAACACTTAGGAAAGTGTTATGTATTTTCCACCCAAATCATATATTTTAAATCCTTAAAATATATTTATACTCATCTTGACGTAATGACATTTTTCTCGTCCGTCCGTTTTTACGTCTTAGTTCATTAACACGTCCAAGTCCGATTACTTAACTTATATAGTTAATTTTTCCCAAGTTTTTCCAATATGTGTATTCTAGGAATGTTATTCATCTCTTTAATTTCCTACACATATTACTTGGAAGTTTTTATAAACACTTTTGTATTTTTAACACAAGACTTGGTAACTTATATATAAAAATGCTCCAACACTTTTATATTCCCATTTATATAAAAGTGTTCATTTTTATATAAGTTTCCACCAAGCTTTTATTTTATCTAACATTTTTATAAAAAAAACCTTTGTTTGTATACATATCCATATGTTAGAAAAGTTCATATTTTTGTAAAACTCTATTTTATAAAAATACACCTTTATACAAAATACATGTGTATAATTACTAGTATTTACCAAACCTACCTTGGAAAATTACTATGTACACATTTGACAACAAACTTTCCATAGTTATATTTTTAGACCCAAGTTTCCAAAAATATCATTTTAGTCCCTCAAGTTTTAAAGTTACTAAAATAGCCCCTTTAACTTATAAAAGTTAAACTTTTCCATTCAATCTTTCAAGATTAACAATTTTCTACTAAACTAGTGGACTTTATTTTTCCATCTTTCTCATGTTAGTTTATTTTTAAGTTCTAACACTTTTGATAGTCCTTAATCATCTCATTAGGGATACTAATAGGTGTAATTAGTGTATTTTGTCCAACATGTCCAATTTACATTTTTCAAGGGTGTAGACTTTGAAGATGTGAAATTTGTGTAACTTGTTTTCTAACAACATCAACACTATACATAGTCTTAGATGATTATTTTATGAAGATCTAAACCATATTTAAGGTCATTCAAGTTCCATTAATAAATCTTGTTTAGATCATCATCTTATTTAGTCTTAAAAAGTATATGTTTTATCATGAAAATTTCCATCAAGTTATCCCATTGTACAACTTGCTTCTAGATAATAAACATAACTTTTAAGAACAAGGATAAGATCAAAAATACCTACAACTAGCTCAAGGCTAGGGAAGCTAAAAATACTTGATTTTGATGGGGTTTAGTGTGTTCTTCCTATATGGTTAAGCTCCAAGCTTGAAACACACAATTAGGGGTTTGGAAATGGATGTTTATGGATGAATTTGTAGTGTTAGAAAACTTGAAAATGGTGGGTATGTGTGGATGAAAACCCACGGCTTCAAGGAAGAAAAAGAATGGATTTTTATCATGTGTTGTAATCTATACCCTTTATAAATCCATCCATGATCTTGCAAAGATCACATAATATCTAATTTTAGATTGTAATCTCTTAAAATATGGATATGTTGTACAACACAATCTTACTAGATATGTATATGGGTGTTTTGCCGATTTTTTGCAAGAATGTGGAGGATTTAGTAGGATCTTTCAAGGACACAACAAATCTCACATTTCATATTTATAATCTTTCTAATATCTTCATGGATTTGTTCTAGATTTGAGATATCAATTTGTACAAAAAAAAAAGATTTAGATATGGTAAGGGTTGGGATTTTGTGGGGTCCACAACACAAAATATTTGCTACATAATATGTTAAGCTTCATACTTTAGCGTTCGGGTGTCGTTCGGGTATTAATCGGATTTTAATCACGCGTTATTTGGATATTATAATAGCCTCAAATAACCCTTAAACATAGCCTAGTTTAAGTGTTAGTTGGTTAGTTAGGCTTTCGTTGGGTGAAATTATAAGTTATACGTGTACTGGGTGCGGTATGCGCACTTTATTCGTTACCGGGAGATTTGTATGTAAAGTTTTCTCTTATGGTTTTGGAGTTCCAAAACACATTATATTTTGTGAAAATACCCTTTATTTTATATCCTGGGTGTCCGGGATCCTTTTTGCTTATTTAATTTTTACCGGGTAATCACCAACGTCCGTACCAGACAAGTTTATTCGCACATGATCCTATCATGCTTCATCATTAAACGTGTGCATTCCTATGCATCTTATGGGGAATTTGCTATTCTCTATGGCATTAGTTAAATTAATCCAATTAATTTAAACCTGCACTTAAACCGTTAATTACATATACTAATTACGTACGGAAACATATCGATTTTTGCCGGATGTTACAATAGTGAATGTGAAGATAGTTGATAAAGAGTTTATTTTATAGTAAGGAGATTATGTATCAGTGTAAATTGTGGGGTTTGGATTAAAGGTTAGAATCAAGTGTATGAGAAAACATGATTGTGGTTTATGCCAAATATTGTAAAAATTTGAACAAGTTGAAAATGAGCGAGTGTCGATGGAGAATTTAGAGACTAAATATTGTTCCTATGGATGGGAAGATTTTATTTTCAATATTGGTTTTGTACATAAAGCAAAATTCATTAAATAGTATAAACTAAGTGAGCTTTGATTAAAATATTCGAGTTATCACGACATTAGGTTTTGAAGATCAAGGTGGCATTATATCGAAAATCCTTTGTTACGCTAATGAATAAACATTTGAATTTAGTAATTAGGTTTTGAGGACATCTATTGACAAAAATATGTATTTTCTATAGTTTATAGGCAATGAACATTTGACAATATTAACAAATCTTTTGTGTTGTGCTAAGGTATACTCAGGTTATGAGGTTACAGTTTAAAAATATGTAACATGTTGAAAAGGAAATAATATGATTTGGGCAGGGTGTTAAAAATAATCAAACAAGTGGCTAAGATGGTAAGATGAAGTGTGATTCTGAAACCATATATGATTATGGGATGGGATTGATTTGTAAAATTTTGAAATTTAAAGCTTAGTTTTAATGGAAGTGAGTGTAATCACTTATTCATTGATTAAAATGAATACACGAAAACGTTGACTTATCAAAGATTCTAGATTCTAATCTCATAGTGAAGACGTGCTTTAGCCTATAAGTGAACACTCATCCCGAGAATTCCCAGGTAGGCATCCGGGTCCCTCATCTGATTGGGATTTATGCGCAATGCCAGTCCTAGACAGAAAACTCAGAATACATGCCTTCACCCTTCCAGATTGCACGTGTTCGTTATTAAAATCTAGAACTTCGACGGGATCTTCAAGGCAGTTTAGGTTAGGACCTGGGAATTTTGTCCTATTAGTCTAAGGGTAGATCGAGTGATGGAGAACAATCTTCTTGCAGAGACTAAAGTAGGGATAAGAAGTAGGATGGAGATAGAGAGTAGAAACAAGTTGAGTTGCAAGTAAGAGGAACAAGTACTGGTTATAATCCTATGGTCATAGACTAGATTATTTTTCTAATAACCTAATTCCCTATAACCATGGCTCTGATACCAATCTGTAACACCCCAACCAATGGCGGAAACATCGGGATGTCACGTATTGATGATTGTTCAGTAGCTCATGGTAAATAATACATTTCATTAATTGATTACATAAATTACATACAACTGTTCTAAAATAAATTGTACATCAAAATGAAAAATACTGGATACACATCTTCAAGTATTAACTCTAATATTCAAGAAAGCTATAACCTGAAACATGTTAAGTTTGAAAATATTTTGGGTCAACAAAAGTTGTTGAGAATTACATAGGTTTGAATATTTAATAAAATTTGTACAATTCGAGTGTCATGGCAAGTCTAGTCCATATGTGAAAACAATACTACCCGGTAAATCGTGTGCATAATCAAACCTTGTGACTATAGTATTGTGGTCCATCCCATACGCATATGGTTCACTCATTTTTGTTGCAATAACAATCACCCACGCTACCCATACTGGAGGTACACGTATCCGGGTGGGGTTGTCAGTCCAATATATCTATCATTGTGTATCGTTGGCTTGTACGGAGTTAATGATTATGCTAGTCTAATTGTGCTTACCATAGTATTGCTTAAGACATAATGCAACATAAAATAACACGTAGATACTTATGTTGAATTGCAATTGAAAATGTAACATGTTTCACCCCAAAATAGTGAAAAAGGGCTATGTAAACTCACCTTAGGTGCTTAATGAGTTTGTGCGTTTTCTTGAGCGTGCAAACACTTAGTAATAATGCCCTAAAGTAATAAGAAGTGTTGTTTTAGGGTCATATTAAGGGTCTAGAGTTCTTATACGGTTAGGATAATCGAAAGAATAACAGGTGGAGTGTTAGTTAGGTTAGATTTGTTAAAATCAGGTTTTGGACATATTGCAGCTAATGTTTTAAATTACAATTTAAAAATACCAAACGACCTTGAAAAATTCTGAAAATTCAAAGTAAACTAAATCAAAGTATTCTGAATAACTTTCGTTTAGAAATTATTTTCGTTTGAGCCCTACAAATAGGTCGAAAACATAAGACAAAACAGCTCATCCAGATTTGAACCCCGTTTTGTTTGGGCTCGTTAAAGGTCAAAACAGATGAGTTTTTCGATAATAATATACCATCGGAACCAGAATTCGAAGATCTTGATCATAGCATCTGAGTTTACTTTAAAACGTTTTGTAAAAATAGAGTTATGGTGGTTTTAAGTTCGGTTTTGCTTGCTGTCCAAATCAAGGGTTGCACTTATATGCAACTTTGAATATTTTAAAAATTGTTTTTAGCTAAAATATGATAAAATAAGTTTATGAACATCTTACTACAGGTTAAGAAGCATTACAGATCTAGTTTTAAGAGGGAATAAGTAATGGAATAATAAAACGTTAAGGGATTGATATTGAATGAATTATGATACTTGGAAAACTCGGAACTAGCAAGAGGAGATAATGATGGATGAAAACTTTAGTATATGGGAGATGGGATAATAATGTTTTTTTATTGAATGATATAAAGAGTTGAATGGTAGGCTATTGTATTTATAGTGTAGAAATTGGAGTTGTAATTAGGGACTACTTTGACTAGGCTAGAATTTAGGAACAACATTGACTTTACTAGGAGACCATATTTACTAATACTTTGACTTGACTAGGAGACCATATTTACTAACACTTTGACTTGACTTGACTAGGAGACTACATTTGACTTTTCAGGTTTGACTAAGGGACCTTGTAAGGGTTTAAGTTTAATTGGTTTTAATTAACATCACAAAACACCAAATGGTGTAGTGGTTTGTGTGGTGTGGTTAAGGTTTAGCTCGCCAGGCACTCGGGTTCGAATCCTGGCTCAGGTAAACATTTTTTTAATGTTTTTGAATCAGAATTTTTAATAAAATCCATTTTAATATTGATTTTAAGTCATTATTTAAACTAAAATTAACAAAATGGATGGGAAAGATACTGTAAACATGAATCAGATGAATAAATGAGGGCGTTCTATAATATATATATATATAAAGAAAATTTGTGTGATGTTACAGCTTCTGCGCTAGAGTGAGAGATGGTAGACTGGCGCTTTGACGACCAGGAGACCAGGTTGTCACCTAGGTAAACGCAGTAGCCTGAAGTAGAACGCCTAGTATCTGGACTGCTAGCCTAGTTTGCGTCCGTGTAAGCCCAGATAGTGAGATTGGACGTGGCGTTAAGATAGAGGCCGAAGTTAGAAGTTCCCTGAAGATACCGTATGATTCATTTCAATGTGTTCCAGTGGGCCGTACATGGAGCATGCATATGCATGCAAACCTGTTGAACCGCATAGGTGATGTCAGGGCGGGTGAAGGTGAGATATTGCAAGGCTCCTGCGAGACTACGAAATATAGATGGATCATCAAACAAGTAGTCAGGTTGACTGCCAAGTTTATTCTGTGTGTCAACTGGAGTTGCTGCCGGTTTGCAGGAGTCCATCCCTGCTCGATGAATGATATCCTTGGCATAAGCCTGCTGAGAAAGGAATAGAGAAGTGCCCTTGCGCTGTACGGAAATGCGAGGAAGTAAATGGCCCCAAGTCTTTCATAGAGAATTCACCTGCAAGAATAGTTATAAGTTTCTAACGAAGTGTGTCAGAAGAAGTGGCCAGAATAATGTCATCAACATAAAGGAGAAGGTAGGCGACATCACGACCATGATGATATATGAACAGAGAATTGTCTGATTTGCACTGAGTGAAGCCCTGTAAGAGAACGAAATCAGTGAACCGTTGGTACCAGGCATGAGGGTATTGTGTGAGGCCATAAAGAGATCTCTTTAGGCGACAAACATGATCCGGGTAGTCGCAGTGACGAAAACCCATAAGCTGATGCATGTACACTGTTTCCTGCAGATGACCATGTAAAAATGCATTTGTTACGTCCAACTGATGAATAGCCCAACCTTGTGAAATGGCCAAAATAAGAACTGTCCTGATAGTGGTAGGCTTAACCACTAGACTAAATGTTTCACCACAATCAATGCCTACCTGTTGACTACGACCATCACAAACCAACTTTGCCTTGTATCGTTCAAGAGAACCGTCAAACCTGAATTTGTGTTTAAAGAGCCACATGCATCTAATAATATTCATATCCGGGGAGCGAGGTACCAACTCCTAGGTCTCGTTTTTAATTAAAGCACTAAATTCGTTAGTCATGGCAGCATACCATTCGGGGCTAGACAAGGCAACCTGGGAGGATTTTGGTAGTGGTGCAATAGTGATGGTGTGAAGGTTGAAGGGGATTTTGGGTTCGACAATGCCATCCATGGTGCGAGTACGCATGGTGCGGGCATTGGGTTGGGTCAGAAGAGGTGGGATAGGTGAGTTATGGGCTGGTATAGGTGCGGTGAGGTTTGGGCCGGGACAGATGTGTTAGGGGGCTTATTGGATTGAGCAGCGAGGGTAGAGGGTCTGGGCGATATTGGGCGGGGTGTGTTTGGGCTGAGTGGTTGGTGGGAAGTGGAACCGGGCGAGGTTGGGCCAGATGCAGTTGGGCTTAGTGGTTGGGGGTGGAAGTCTGGGCTGGGAACAATGTTGTCAGGTGGTGTTGTGGGATTGTGTACATGAGGCCAAAGGAGTGGAGATAGATTTTAGAAATAAAAATTATATGCAGAGGGTGCAGTTGGGTTGGATGGAGCAGGGAAAGATCGATTCCTCAAATTGAACATATCGGGAAATAAATGTTTGTTTAGAATTTAAGTCGTAACATTTATAACCGCGATGATTTGTAGGATATCCGAGGAAGACATAAGGTTTGGAGCGGTTTGCTAATTTGTGAATGGAAGTAGAGGGGAGGATGGGATAGCATAGGCACCCAAAGACCCGTAGGTGATCGTAGGTGGGGTATGCGTGGTAGAGGAGAGTGGTGGGGGTGAGGAAGTTGTGATTCTTTTTGGGTAGAATGTTGAGGAGGTATGTGGCCGTTTCTAGCGCATGGTGCCAATATGATGGTGGCAGGAAGGCTTGCGCTAGAATGGTGCGGATCATATTGTTTAGGGTGCGTATGGTCCGTTCCGCCTTGCCATTTTGTAGGGATGTGTGGGGGCAAGAGAAGCGAAACTGCATTCCATTCAAGTGACAAAATTGTTTAAATTGATTGTTTGTCTATTCAGTTCCATTGTCACATTGGAATTGTTTAGTTTTTCTTTCAAATTGTGTATGGACAAGATTATAGAATTTAGTAAAAGTAGAGTAAACGTGGGATTTGTTGGTTAGAGGGTAGGTCCATAAGAAATCAGTATGGTCATCAACAATCAATATATAATAACGGTGTCCACCGGTACTAAGCACCGGTGATGTCCACAAATCACTATTTATGATGTCAAAAGGCAAATGAGTTTTATTAACTGAAGCAGAAAATGGAAGCTTAACGCTTTTGCCAAAAACACATGACTGACAAAGCTTATTATTTGGTTTATTAAAATAGATAAAGGAACAAGACTTTAACGAATGAAATAAATTGTTGCCCGGGTGCCCAAGGCGTTAATGCCAACGGTCTTGAGAGGTAGCAGTGAAGGCAACGGGTGACTTGATAAAGTTGGTTGTCAAAGGGTAGAGGTCTCCCGAGCTATTGCATCATAGGATAGGTGCCTTGGTCTTGAGATCCTTCACAAGAAAACCAAAAGGGTCAAATTCTATGGATAATAATTTATCCGTTGTGAGACGACGAACGAATATGAGGTTTTTAATAAGGTGAGGGGCATAAAGAATATTATTACGTTTGAAGGGTGGAAAGGATGGGGGTAAGGTTTTATTGCCTTGTCCAACGACCGGGATGGTCGTGCCATTTCCAACTATAATTTGTTTATTAGTGCAAGAATTAAAAACAGACGAGGAGAGATTACCTGGTTGCTCCATATGTCCGGAGGCACCCGTGTCCATATAGCCCACCAGGTCAGTTGGATGGTTCAGTGAGAGAGTGTAAAGGGCCTGAGCAATATTGGTGGGAGTGGGAGAGTAAGTTACCATGTGAGCCTGGGCTTGGCCAGGCCCGAGGATACCTTGTCCGCTATAGGGCCGTGGGTTTGAGGGATAAGGGCATGGGGGCAGGTATTAGGCCGATTGAGATGGATTGTTTTTGGGATTGGGCTTGGTGTAGTAAAGATGACCATTGGTTCTGGGCCCAAGAGGTAGGAAATACAATGTATGGATGAGAAGGTTGAGGAGGGATGGATGGGTTTCGGTTTCTGGGCTGAGAAGTGGTGGATGGGTGGCGGCGGCCTTGGCCTTTAGGACGGACTTGGCCACGGGTTCGGGAAGCATTGGATGTAGAAGGGTTGCTAGGTAGGGTGAACTGGGCAAAAGGATAGGTGGTTCGGCCTAGTACATGTAGAGTCGTGGCTACCTGAGAGGCAGAGTGACTAGCCTGATTGGCTTTTGTGGTCTCATTCATGCACAGTTGAGGAGCGAACCTCAAAGAAAGAGTGGAGTGGTTTTGTGTTTTGAAGGATCGTACCCACGGTTTCATATTGCTCGGTTAAACCAGCGATGGTTTGAAGGACAAGGTCTTGTTCATCAATAGGGGCGTCAACCCCCGCGAGTTGATCGGCTAACCCTTTGATTTCTTGATAATAGGCTGTCATAGATGAGAAATTTTCCAGATGAGTGTTGGAGAATTTTTGTTTTAGGTACAAGGCACGGGTGACCTTGTTATATTGAAATAGGGATTCAATGGCCTTCCACGCATCATAGGCAGTGGTGCGTTTGGTGATAACAGTTTTGAGAAGTCCTGGGGAGATTGTACCATAGATCCATTGAAGGACTATGACGTCCAATCGATCCCAGGAGTCAGGAGTGGGGATAGGACGGGTTTGTTTGTCGGTGCTAGTGGAGGCAACAGAACGTGGGGGACGTGGTGTAAGGTGGTCTGAGACAAGAAAAGCAGTGCAATGGATGCGAAACAATTCGGACCACAGGTTGTAGTCCGATGCTTCATTGTCGAGTATGATGGGGATATAGGCTTTGATGTTGGTGACTGTGACAGCAGGGTGGATTTTAGGGTCGGCCATTGAGAAAGAACAAGAGGAGTACGGTCGGCTGTGAGTCGGACACGAGTAGGGGACAGTGACGGCAGGATGCAGGGAAGCAGTAGGGTTAGAGGATCAAGGGTGATACCATGTGAGAACATGATTTTCAAGATGATTTCATTATATATCAATCAAGGCTATATAAGGTTACAACATAATCTCCTATCTTTGGGAGATGATAATTACAATAATTACATTTAAAGCATTATAATTATTTCCTTAATTTGTGCTATCTATTAGAGCCTTTTAATAATGTGCTTTGAATGGTCAAACAAACTCACGATTATGTATAAGACAATTTTGATGTATAAATGTATAGTTTGATACTAATTATGCCATTACAATTTAATTTTAACAAAATTAGCTTACATGAATAATAAGACTAGACTAAGATGAAGCGGTGAACTACCTTCGGTAACACCAAAATTGAAGTTCCTGCATGGAGAAGGCGGTCTTTTTGCAGTTCCTAACCACCATTTTTCAGTTCCCTTGCCAGTCTCT
Organism: Ambrosia trifida; assembly: GCA_028751855.1. NCBI lineage: Eukaryota > Viridiplantae > Streptophyta > Magnoliopsida > Asterales > Asteraceae > Ambrosia > Ambrosia trifida. The sequence goes on from CM054122.1 coordinate 15,638,600, forward strand.
CACATGTTATTCTTCACCATTGGGAAATAGTCACCGTAAGCCCCCAACGCTTCTCACCTGATTCTCTTTATTTGCCAAGGTCGACAGTTTTTCCCTGGGGTTGGACTCCATTCACCTTAAAATTTGTTATTTATGTTAATTAGTTTTTACATTTTTTTTTATTTTTATCCTATTTTGATCATTTATGTAGCAAATTTAGCTAAATATAAACTAAAAAGATATAACAGTCACCACAAAACCATGAAGAAAAACTTGATCTAGTTTATTTTGGCCAGGATGGATAAGCAATCCTAACGGTCAATGTAGAGATGTTTATGGTTCGGCTCAAATCAAGGAAACCAACCGAAGCTTATCATTGGATTGGCTTTGTGGTTGTTTTATACCTTCTCAAATTGGTGATGGTTTGGTTGTGGGATTGTAATGAATGCTTGAATATGTGACCTCCAATTTTCTTTTAGGTTTTTGAGAACAACAAGATAATTTTAGTAACCATGAGGTGATGAATGATAATAGCATTGTTGATATTACATAATGCGTACCCCACTAGCGACTTTGCTACTACTATTGGTCGTAAGTCCTAATGATTTATGATGGGGTGAAAAATTCTATTAAAGAATATTAGGCCAGGATAGTGCTATAAATGAAAAGTAGAATTGGGCCGAGCTCATGTATTTTGTAGGTAAAACATAAATCATAATATAACTGTTAAAGTTAAAGTCCAAGAATTTGATTGCTTTTGAAACCTTTACAAACCAACCCAGTTCCTCACAGGCCGCTTGCACTTCTGGCCCCCTTTCTTTGAGCACACTTAACTACTTAAGTAGTTGGCGTATATAATATACTTATATACCTACTAGTGGGAATTTCCGCGCGTTGCTGCGGGTGCGTATACTTTGTTCCTACAAGTTGAGCTGAGCATTAACGTATTTTTTAAACCACTTTACTGTAATGAATATATGATTTAATGTTGTGCAATTGGGTATTAACAAACTGCTTGACATACAAAAGAACAATGTAAACGATAGTAGATGACATTATGCATAAGTAAGTCGTTAGAAAGGACTGTTTGTTTCGCTGATGAATCATCTTGTGCGTTACAATCACTTTTAGCCGACGATTTGAAACCACTCTTTTCCTTTTGCCATGTTTCTTGAGTGGTGGGATTATTGTTGTGGTGGTACCTGCATAGTAAAAATCATTTGTGTACATATTTGAGTTGAAGCATGGTTGTTAATTTTCACGTGCCATTGGTTCTGTTCGTGGGTGGTTTGTTTCTTGCATCCGTGGTCGACACGCAGTACAATAAAATAATGTGGTTGAGGTGGGGTACATATAGATTTCATAATGAACTTAATACGATTGAAAAATATAGTTTGGATTATTAGATGTACTGAATGTACTTGCAAGCTAAAAAATAAGAGGCACGTAAAGTATGATTTGTTTTTATACAACTTAGCTCTTAGTTTTTCACGGATGTAGAATTAAATATTCCTAGTTTGGGAAAAAAAAAAATATATCCCCATACCAGACCTCACCCTTTGGTAAAGAAACCCCAAATAAATCACACAAAGTGAATGGCAATTAGTAAATGATACGTTGTAGTGTGGAAAACTATGTTTTCTTAAAACAAATAAAGTTGTTTATTGGCCATGGTAGACATGTAATACGTGAAATAAAGTGATGGAGGTGTAGTAATTTTTTGTGTTGATATCGTGTGCGGTTTTTTGTGTTGGGGTTTTGTACACACTATTGTTTGAATAATGATTCTACACGCAGTGAAGGCATTTATATATGTTACCTTAATTATTCAACACAGTGTAACAAAAATGCGAAGGGTGAAAAGAATACAAAAACCACAATAGATCATGAAATATAATGAGCCACAAAATATAACGCAATGCCGAAAAATATAACTCAACGCTAAAGAAAAAAGACACAACAAATCACAAAAATTACACAATGATGAAAATAAGAAAAAGACACAATGCTACATAAAAGACACAATGATATAACGTAAATTCTAAAAACTACAGGCTAAATTCAAAAAAACGTAAAAACCTAAAAACTAAAATCGTAGGGTTCGATGAGACGGTTCCAATACCGCTTGAATGAGTTCAATCAGAGTCCGTTTGATACCCTTCCTATGACTTCCTATGTTTCTTTCATTGTGTATTTGAACCTAACCCACCTTTTTGTGTGTATCAGATTTGGGCATTAGGGTTGTAAACCTTCTTGATAAACGACATTTGATGTGTAAACCCCTAGTTCTGCAAAATTCTTTGACGTGTGTATTAGATTTGGGCATTAGGGTTGTAAACCTTTTTGTTTTCACGCGATGTCCCTTTTGACAATGCAACGTACAGTTGGCCGTGTGAAAAGACGGATTCTGGGAGGTATATACCAATGTGGTGTATTGCCAGGCCTTGTGATTTGTTAATTGTCATTGAGAAGCTAAGCCGTATCGGGAATTGTTTTCTTTTTAGTTTGAAGGGGAACATGTCATCTTCGGACATGCAAGGATTCATGGTAAAAATACTCGTTTCCCACGACGTTCACCGATTGCTATTTCCGCATCGACGACGTTATGTTGGAATCCTTTACATATCAGTATTGTTACATTGCACAGGGCGTTTGACGGGTCAATGTTTCGTAGCAATATAATGGGGCATCCAGTTTTTAGACGAAGTTTGTACGGTGGTAATCCACTAACTGTTAGTGAGTAATAGGAACTCTATTGGATATAGGTGTAACATCGCGAATTTTTTTCCCCCAAATTTTGAGTTAATAAAATCACCATTTTACCCATCGTATACTCTTTTTGGTACCATTCTTATATGATTTCGAAACAATATATTTTAAACTCTTTATATATATATATATATATATAATACATTTTATGCTAGAAAAATAACAATAATAATAATAATAATAATAATAATAATAATAATAATAATAATAATAATATGATGTTTTAGAAGTGGACTTGTCAATGTATTTACCAAGTCAAAACCAATCCCTAAAGCCCAAAATTGACAAGTTTCGGAGCCCATCCAGAAGCCCAAACCAGTCAGCCCTCATAACCCGGCCCAAACCCCCCTCTTTCTTTTTCCCCTGCTGTGCGTTGGTCAGAAGGACCAACGGGCAAGTCATTGACCAGCTTCAGTTCATGATTAAGCTGTAATTTTGGAACGAATCATGGCAATTAAACTATGTTAATGACCGACAGATTAGGACGCGTCCACTGGTCCCGCAATCATCGCTAAATCTGTTCCTTTTTGCTTCTTAGTCACGCGTTTTGACCATATGATGGTCAAAAGATCAAAACCTTTCTAAAATGGCCATGGCTCTATAAATTGGATTCTGTTTCTGTGCTCACTCTCGTCCGAAACCACTTCCCTCTCTCAAAATTCACACATATACTCGCTTAACATCCATTCGATTGTGGCTTTGACTTTTGTTTGACTCGACTTCATGAGTGTTCGGCAACCTATAAGCCAAAATTTAGCATTTCTGTTTGTTTGTTAGTCATTTCTGATTCATAGCCCCATAAGCAACTAGGTTATTAATTTGTTCATGGGGTGATTGAATGGTTAGGGTTCTTAGTCCTAGTTGGGGAAGATGACACTATTCGATTAACGTATAAAATGATTTTGAAACGAATTAAAATAACCACCAGATCTATGGATCAGATGGTTGTCCTTCTGTTCTTTGTTAGTTGGGCCGCCCTTGGTCATGGGTTCGATCCCATGCACCATCGTTTTTTTATATAATTAGTGATAAATCCTAATCAACTATTATAACTAATTGAAATCGATTAAAAATGTTCTCAGGGTCTAGACCAGATGGTCTAGACTTGTGATTTAAAACACGAACCGGCCAAAGGCCCGGTTTCGACTCCTAACAACCATAACCTATTTTTTCAAAGTTTTTATCTTGATAAGTTTTCTAAATAAACTTTTAAAATAGTTTTAAAATACCAAAAAGGGTTTATAAATTCTATAAAAATTATTTTATGTTATTTTGATGGTAAAGTTTATTATACAATTTTTAGATTTTCAAAAATCATTTGTTTATTATATATTATAAATGTTACAAGTTTATTCCTTAATAATTTGAAAATTCTATAAAAATATCAAAACGACTTTATAAAATTCCACAAAAATTATTTTAAACTTATAAATCAATAAACATTTCAGAAATAAATTTTATTTCAGAAAAATCATTTATTTAATATTTTTAATTGATTTTTGTTATTTTAATAAAAAATAAATCATAATAAATTCATTTTTCATTATTTTTACATCAAAATTTCACATAAATTATTATTAAACATTTAGATCAGAAATATAATTTTTTGATTTGAAATTTATAAAACTTAATATTTTTAAATATTAATTCTATATTTTGTCAAATAAGTATTAATATATATAAATATTCATTAATTAAGAAAATAATTTTATAAAAATTATCTTCACATTTATTACATTATAATTCAACTACCTTTAGTTAATATTGGTCAGAAATATTTTTATTTCTTGATTTATTAAAGTTATTAACAATTATTCAAATTTAATCATAAATCAATTATCATCCCCAAACTAGGAACCCTAGCACATTTTAGACTAGAAGACTTAGATTTATTAAGTTTTCCCCAACACTTATTTATTACCTTGAAATAGGGCGATATTTGGATACACACGAGCCACATTTACTAATATAACAAGGGTCTCCATTCGAACACTAAGGTGAGTTTACATAGCCCCTTTTTCCATTCACTATTTTGGGGTGAAACATGTTACAACATTCAAATTACAATTCAATCATAAGTGTCTATGTGTTATTCTATGTTGCATTATGTCTTAAACATAACTAGGGTAAGCACATTATTCTAGCATAATCATTAACATTGATCAGCCGACGGTATACAATGATAGATCTATTGGACTGACAATCCCACTCGGATACGTGTACCTCCTACATAGGTAGCGTGGGTGATTGTTATCGAATTTATAACATAATCGAGTGAACCATGAACGTATGGGATGGACCACAATATTCTAGTCACAAGGTTTGATTATGCACTCGATTGACCCGATTGTTTTGTTTTCACATATGGACTAGACTTGCCATGACACTCGAATTGTACAAGTTTTTATTCAATTATCAAAACCTATGTAATTCTCACCAACTTTTGTTGACCCAAAAATATTTTCAAACTTAACATGTTTCAGGTTATAGCTTGCTCGAAGATTAGAGTTAATGCTTGAAGATGCGTAGCTAGTATTTGTTATTTTGATGTACAAATTCTTAGAACAATTGTATGTAATTTATTTAAAGCATTTATTGAAACTTATTATTTACCATGAGCTACTGAACAATCATCAATATGTGACATCCCGATGTTTCCGCCATCGGTTGGGGTGTTACAATAGGTGTTGTTGGTCATCCCATGTCGTGTCATAACTGTAGTAAATTTTCTCTTCACCTGGGAATATGTCAATCATATGGTTATTAATATCATCAACGTTTGGCATTTTAAATCTTTAAATAATTAATCTTTTTTTTAAACACACACTACTTAAATAGATAGAATTTTACATTCAACCATGCTTATTCGTGACATGATAGATCATAAATATGTCGATAATGTCACAAAAGAATTAGAAGATCTTAATCTAAATGGTGTAGATCAGTGCTTTTGTGAATATATTGGGTGTACTAACACCATACGTAGTGGCTACAGCAACTAAAACTGAACAGTATTTGTATCCTCTTTATTTTGATTATAACTAACATAAAAGTACTTCTTTTGCCTGATAGATATTTTTGTCCCTAGATATCTTTAATTAAATGAGAGGTGTTTGATACTTATTAATCTAGACTGTGTACCGGACCATTACTGAGAAAATTGGTGGAGGTTACTTTCATGGCCTTCAAATTATAGTATCACAAAATTGGAATAGGAGTACAATACACTCTTGTTTGAAAAAGACATGTAGATATATTAACGTTTACAAATAACACTGAATGTCAAAAGGTGAAACTGGGTGATGACTCAAATAACACTGAGAATAACATGCATAAAGAATGTTCTCAAAGAACCAAGAAATTAACTACATACATTAAAATATAGTAATCATGTTTTAGCAGTAATGATTATCAAATAAGGAAACACTAAAGTACATATACATGTGTATGTAAGTTCATACTCTTACCTCCATGGCCATCATAAACACCAAAGAACGACGTTAAAAAGTCCAGATCAGGATAAGCAGCATGCTAGCAAACACCTCAAACCAATAAGGCAAACAAAATGTTGAGTCATCCATATCAACATTAAACTCCAAACACTACAACAAAGGCGTTAATTCTACACCCTATTGGTAGAAATAAAAAAACAGCATCATCGTTTTACTCTTTTCTAAAGTTAACGGAGTTTCATAATCTGAACCATCTAAAGGTAAGGCTGTAATCATTTGATTATCCATAAATGATTACAGCACCATAATTAAACTAAATGGCCTAGGATTCACAAAATAAGATTCGAGTATTCAGAATATGAGTCATATACAGTTCGTAATTTCAAATCTTCCATAACTTAACATGAACAACCATATAAAAAGCTATAACATAGTCCGGTTTAGCTACTTACAGCATCTTCCGTTGATCTTACGCCACCTTTGCATGGATGACAACCCATATCTTAGTTTCTCATTCTCGCTAGCCTCATAAATTCTCATTTTTAGGCTTGCTTAGGTATATTTCCATTTCTAGTTATTACTTATCAGCATGTGAAATCAACACTCAAAATAATGAATATATACACATTACATACAATAATCAGCCACTAAATACATCAAAACCTAGAAAAAATAAAAGCTGTACAAGTCCTGTTTCAAGCACATAAGCATCCAAAATTACTAATAACACAGTTTAAATACAAAGACAACAACACATATTAAGAACAATCTAGAACAAACACATAAACACAATTCGTAAAAATTTCACTCACAATTCCAAATTGCATCATCCATATTTCGTACAAAAAATTGAAAACCAATTGAGGAATACAATAATTAGTCACTATATCCTATTTCTATTTAACAATTATCAGCCTGTGAAACTAACAGTCATAATATACACATTACATACAATAATCAGACACTATATCCAGTATCCTAGAACAGATAAAAGCTGCACGAGTGTTTCAAGCAAACTGGCATCCAAAATTACTAACACCATTTAATTGCAAATTAAGATATCAACAAGCATTAACTAAGAAGCATCCAGAGGAAACACACGAACACAATTCTAAAACAAATAGCATCACACACAAATTGTCATTTGCACCATCCAGATTAAGTTAAAAAAATTGAAAACAAATAGGTAAACACGACACATCAATCATTCAATGATAGCATAAGCTTTATGTTTGATCACGTGTTGATGAAGATACTTGGCACAGAACTTGGTTTCCGTAATCATCTGTACTTGGAAAACGTACCTTCACCATCGTTGACCAGAGGATTCTTAAGCAATTACTGGGAAAGCTTCTTCAGCATATCAATAAAATAGGTTCCAAGATCATGGACAATAACATATCCAACCAATTACACCAATCAGAAATAAACAATCTTTAAAATCGATATCAACAACAAAAAAAGATTCAATTAGATCAAACCAACAATGTAACCAACCTACAAATCGTCAAAAAGGTAAACCAGATGTCAATTGAAGTGACAGATCATAAAATTGAGATTCAAACTAAAACAAATTAAGTTCACTGTAGCCATAAGATCAAAAGAAAAAACAATACATAAGAACTGGAAAACAGATGCAATATCAAAATTTCAAGCTACCGAATCAATACAACGCACCTGGGTTCAAAAGGTGTATGATGAAATAAACCCTTCTCCATCTCTCTTTTTATCTCTATGATGCGTAGGTGAAAAGACGTAATAGGTAAGCATAAATGACAATGGTAATTGAATAAAGAGGAATAGAATAATGTCTGTAACGCTTTCAAAGACCTGGAATGATAGAGTTGCATTACTTATATGTACAATCTCCATCAATGATTGTACAGCAAGGGCATAATAGGTAGAAAGGGGAATAAATTTAGGGATTTACATTGTGTCTTTTGGATTTCCATCTTAAAATTCTAGCAAAATTACAATTCTAGACATCTCTCCTACTTTATAATGTAGTACTAGTAGGAAACCAGCGCGATGCGGCGGGAGTGACACTTTTCATTATGGTACTTATTTCAAATTCGTATAGTATTTGTTGTAGCATCGTTGCGGTGGATATACGTCATAAGCATTACACATGTCTAGTAACTAAAAAGATACAACATTTAAATTGTAAAGTATTTCAATAAACATTTGATAAAATAAAGTAACATATGAAAGAAAAAATAAGTACTAATAAACAAAAAAGTTGAAAAATAAAAGCTCAAGTGTGAACTACTTGAATCATGAGCTCAATTTAGTCATGTAACACTCCAACTGATGGCGGAAACATAGAGGTGTCACGTAGTGACGATTGCTCAATGGCTCATGGTACTAAAGTGTAAATTGGAATATATTGTATAATTTAAATTGTCTTACATGGATGAAATGGGAAAAATATAAAAGTGTGAACAAAACATGAAATTTGAAATAAATTATTAAAAGCAAGCACTAAAATCCAATGCTATGGAACTAAGATCAAACTGCACCTGAAACATGTACAAAATAAGTTTTGTCAACATATGAAATGTTGGTGAGCATTCCTAGTTTTAATATATATAGTAAGTTGGAAAATGTTATACAATTCAAGTGCAAAACTACAGTGCATTTATGTAAACTATGTATCATACAAATGAGCGAAATCAATCCTGTGACTGTATAAATGTACTAGAATGAACGGCGGTGTACTTATCCAATAAATGGATAATAACTTAACAAACCATGGATTCTCCAATGAAAAAGGGGGAGAATCACCTAGGTGGGTTATCAATCCAATAGCGCTATCCAATGTTAAGGTTGGCTTGTACATGGCTAATGATTTCACTAAGTACAAATGTATTCTACATGTAATGTCTAAGCATAAAGCACGTATGTAAGCAAATGCACAATGTACTAGAATTGTATTGTAAAAATGTGAACTTGTATGTGTATTTTGTATAAGTGTACATGTAACACCCCAAAAATAAATAAAGACAAAACGGGGATAGGAAATACTCACTTTCGCCAAATGACTAGATGACTAAGCGAGCGTGAAAATGCGAGCAATCCAAAGATTCAACAACGAAACTAGTCCAATTTAGAAGAAAAGAAACCGAATAGGAAAAATATCAAGCTTCCAATTCGCCAATTACAAAAGCTTATAATCAAAGCTTCAAATGTAGAAGTAATATACTCTAGAAGAAAGGTATGAGGGAGAGTTTAATCGAATTGAAACAATCGATTTAGAGGTGCAAAGTGTAATGGGTCATGATAGGTGGGTTTTTATACTAGTTTTGGATTCAATTAGGCTTTAAAATTGGTCAACACAATAAAGTAAGGTTTTAAGATGAATTGACTATTTGACTAGGACTTTGACTAGGATTTTGACTGAGACTTTGACTAGGACTTTTGACTAGGACTTTGACTGGAACTTTGACTGTTTGACTGTCTTAGCGGACCGCGAGGGCTAAAATAAATAATTTTTCTTATTTAATCAATTTTAAGTTATAGACTTGTTTCCTTCTGTTTCTAAGTTGTTTTAGGACCGAAAATTAAGGTCTTTGAGTATCAAGGTCTGAAACATACGTGCTCGGGTGTAGATGTGAGTATAAAACGTGCATACTTTTACTTATAAAAATTATAAGTTTTATTAAATTGTGAATTTTGGTCCTATTAAAATACGAGGGTTAAAAATGAAAATTTTGAAATAGTTGAGGAACCAATTATGAACTTTTATGAAAAGTGAAGGGTGCAGGTTGTCACAGTCTCCCCTACTTTAGAAAATTTCGTCCCGAAATTACTTTCAAGTGAAGGTTTCCATGAAACAAAAGACATTTGTAAAAAGACAAGTAGATTTTAAGAAATGCATCAGCCATGATTTGACAAAGTTTGAAGTAGTTGTTTAATACCCAAAATAAGAGTTTGAAAATCCTTAAAGTTTGATTCAAGGTTTAAGAATTAAGAGTTTATAATGAGCAAGGTTTGGGAAAAGTATGTAACTGGTGAGGGCAGGGCAGTGTTAGAGTAGCTTCCCTTACTTTAGAGAAGTTTCTGACCAAATTTTATTAAGGACATGCAACAAGATTTGGACTAACAGAGAGTGTAAGAGTATAGAAAGTTTGTGTTTTCTGTGTGGATGGTCCAGAGAAAGACTCTAGGAAGTCGAATTGAAGCTCGTGTAAGAACATTCTTGTCGAAAATGCTAGCTATTAGTCAACGATCTAATAAAGAGATAGTAATGGGTAGGTTCTTGGTCAAACTCCTAGTCCGCTCCCGCAGTATCGCTCGTGCTTATATATAGGGTGTACCGCAGCTAACCCACCACACTACTGATACTTTGGACTCGTATTGATTGTCTACCAATAGCCTAAGTAGAATCACACACCACCCCCATGTACCTATAAATCCATGATTGCGTTCCGAACCGTAATCATCGATTTACCTTACACTAGGGTGCTATGCTTTTCCATAACACTAACATAAGTAATACAAGAAACAATGCGTGCAACCAAAATGTGTTAAGTAGTAGATACTGCTCAAGTATAAGATGCGGTTAGAGGTTCTTCCCCTTTCAAGTTCACCCTTTAACCGTAATGAGATTAATGTGTAAGTATAAGACATGATTAGGGGTTCTTCACCTTTCGGGTTCACCCTTAACCGGTAAATTTCTGTTCACATCATTGGGCTCTAAACAACCATATTGATAAACTCTGAGGATTACATCGTTCCCCTCGGGTTAGAGGAATACTCTGAACCGAGTCGTACATGGGAACTGGCTTAGATCTCATATGAGCTATCAATTAGTATGTTCGTTGGCCATGATGATGAACAAAATAATGTAAAGTGTAACAGGGTTTTGCTCACAACAAAAAAAAAATATGCATACCGAATAAGCGTTCATGTAAGTATATAAGTATAGCATAAAATTTCAATTGAAAAAAATAGCATAACGTAAATCGCAAAATTTGCACAATATGAAAGTAAACGAGTTAAATTAATGCTCAAAACTAGTGTTGTAAGAATAACTACTAATAACTAGTGCGAGAATAGTTGTGAATAACGCGTGAAAATAACTACCAACAAAAGAATAATACAAAAATAATAAGATAATGTACGAACGTAACTATAAATAGAATAGTGTAAAAAATAATGAAATTTACTGTAAATGAAAGTGCGCAAAACAGACGTATAGTCTACTGGTATGAGGATAACTTTTTAGAAACCGAAGAATGTTTTAAGTTCAAAACAGGTTCACTTGAAAAGATTTCGTAGGTATACATTTTCATGTGTTTACAATAAGTCGAGTTTGAAAAGTGTTATAAGGTATATTATTAGTTGCAAATTCCTCCCGAAAACATATATTGGATACGTTATATGAAAACATGCAGATTTACATTTGATTTGTAAAATATGCAATGCAAGTTTATAAAATGCAAAATGAAACCATTTCATGAATTGTGTGTAAATCTAATGTGTTTCGAAAGACCAAGAGTTAAAATGATGTGAAGGTTGTGAATGATCCCAGATACCTTGACGAATTTTGGAAAATAAAATTTTCTGTATTTAAACATTTCTTTAACTTGTGGGTTGAAAAGTCGTAAATTTTTTAATTGTTATGAAATGTTGAGAAAATCGAAGTGTTACCCGTTAAGACTGGGTAAACTTGAAACCTTTTAAATTTTCAAACTTTTACGAAATTTATACATTGAAAGATCATTTATTTGCACGATCGTTAAGGCATCTCTTTGGGCTCATAGGGGGCTATTTGTTTCAAGGCACAAGGTGTATGAAAAGTGTGTTATAATTTGGCGAATAGGCTTTGTGAAAAGACTTATAGAATAAGTTGTCAAATTAATCGTTTTAAAGAGTAGTGTACTAGTGCATATCGTGTAGGTAGGCATATATGTATGAGTTTAGTCTGACTAAGAAGTTCTAACTAATGGTAGTTAGCTATGGCTTAGGAGACTGGGTGTAGCTGTCACACCCTCAAAATCCTCTTGCGGAGTTTTACCGCGAGGCGCATGACAAACCAGGATCCAAACCAACGATCACAATAAACAAGTCTAAATGAACATATGCAATTTCATAAACATAGTTTAAAATTCCCCAAATACAGCGGAAGCTTATTCAAAACATAATCCAAAATAAACCAAGTGTTCAACGTTTGAAAACCATGCAATCCTAACTAGACGCCGTGCAGACGCGTGCGCCCTAGTTCCATTGTGCTACCTTAGCGACCTGAGAAAACATGTAAAAGTTTATGTCAGCACAAAAATGCTGGTGAGTTTACAGGTTTTGTAATCATAGTACCAAGTTCAACCTGTCCATACTATAACAAATCGAAAACCCAAGTACGCTAGCTAGGCGTATGTTTTGTTACTATCACGATTGGAAAACCATTACTAACTCGCAAACCAGATGTCGTGCCCGATGTAGTAAACCTGTTGTTCCTGTTTGAGACAATATGCACCCGCCGACCCTCCAAGTCGACGAGCGGGGTTGGTCACTCCCAATAGCGCTATTCACATTTCCCCGTTGTGCAAACCCGCACATTCATGGTTCCCCCCGGGACTTCCAAAGATCGTATAGTAAACCATAGAAAACCCATAGTATGACAGTAGTTACCAAACATAAGTTTTAACACATGTTTTCTCCCCCGAAAAGTGAAACCAGTTAAAAGAGGGGCCGTAAACTCACCTTAAGTTGCGTTACTTCGTAATACGAATAAACTCAGCAGCTATGCTAGTCCCGTAAAGTGGCGACCTAACATATGACAGTTACAAGTACTTAGACTAATAACCCGCAAGTTAGTTAGTCCCTAGATGTCCAGACCATAACCAAGTTCGTTTGAAAACACCGTGACTGTTTAACTGACCCAATGTACAAGACTCGACATCCCATTGGTGACCCGAGACTCCCCGTGTTATGCTTACGCTCTCAAACATACAATCATGCAATCACACTTAACATACGTTAACGTCCAACAAGTTATAGCACGTAGTTCACGTATCACATAATTAAATCCAAACATATGTTACCAAGTTATTAGATATGTTATGGGATTCCTAGCATGTTCCTAGATGTCAAATCGGGTCTCGGAATGCTAATTTACACTTACAGCAGCAGTACACGCGATTAGGAAAAGTCAACTAGCATTTAGGTTGGTCAACAGGCATTTAGGAAGGCTAATCGCCTATAATATAGGCAATTAGGTCAGAAGACATGCATTTCAGGAGTTTATAGGCAATTAGGTCATAAGACATGCATTTACTAGCAATTAGGTCATAAGACATGTATCTACTAGCAATTAGGTCATAAGACATGTACCTACTAGCAATTAGCTCATAAGACATGCATCTACTAGCAATTAGCTCATAAGACATGCATCTACTAGCAATTAGCTCATAAGACATGTATTTCAGGACTTCACTAGCATTTAGGATCACAATTGCATGTAATAGAGGCATTTAGCCCCCAATCGCATGTAATATAGGCGATTAGGGAGTCTTTACAGGCGATTGGCCTCCTAATCGCCCCTAACATAGGCGATTAGGGCTGCTAATCGCTAGTAACCCAGCTGTTCCGGTTTTTCACGCGTTTAACGCTCCAAATCAGATCCAGAACGCGTGTAATCATCCAATATCAATCCAACAACTATACCAAACATGTTTAAACCAAAATCCTTTGTTTAGCCTCGTTTTATCAGCCCTGCATGCAACCATGTAATCCAAACACAATACACATAGCATGAAACATCACATTAACATGCATAACTATAACCCTAATGAACAATTACTCAGATTTCATTAACATGATATCATTATTAATCTAAAACTAACCTAATAACATGTTAATCATCCATCTTGAATCATAGAAACCCTAGCTTTTAATCATAAACACACGTAACACATGCATGATAGTTAGAATCCAATTAACAACACTTATTAACGATTTTCAGAAAGCTTATTCGTTTTAGAACAGGTCTGGACCGTTAGGGATTTAATAAAAACGTTAATAAAGATTGCATGGATGAAAATCACACCTTAGATTGTGTTAGATTGATGAAATAAGCTTGAAACCTTGTGTTTTGATCCAAAATCACGTTCTAGAGGTTGTGTGTGTGTTGGGGCGGGTTATGGGACGACTAGGGTTGTTATTATGAAGTTTAGGAGGTCAAGCATTGTATTTATAGTCGTTTTTAGTCGTCCAGCACGTAACACGCGATTGTGCAGCATTTACACGCGATTAGGGCTCCTAATCGCATGAAACTTCATGCAATTAGGGCCTAATCACCCCTAAGGCATGCATTTAGCATGCCAATCGCCCCTATGAAGGCCCAATCGCATCCCCTATAGGCGATTGGGCTCCCCTAATCGCCTATAGGGGCTGGTTCCGTGTGTTTTGCGCGTTAAACCCCATTTTAACATATGTTAACACATTTTCACATACCGACAAGTCACATAATGATTTTAAACACATAACACTTGCAAACAAACATATTCACACTCGTTCACCAATTCCCGGGACTCGAGACTTGTATGTTCCGTATGACCTGACGATTCTACGAATCGTCACCATTTGTACACTTGGTTAAGGACTGACATCTAATGAACCTCTAGACTAACATCCGATGATCCTCTATACTAAACTGATAGTTCCCGAACCATAACACGACTTAACTAACCCAGTTAAGTACAATATACGCGTGACTCGCTAAGGTAGACTTTCATCTAGACAACGTTGTTAACCAGAATTTGCCGGGTGTCACATCATCCCCACGTTAAAAGAATTTTCGTCCTGAAAATTGCACAAGTACCAAAAGGAATAACAAAAGGGAACAAACAAAAGATAGAAACCAAAAGAGGGATTTACCCGAGTTGTCACATTTACCCGAGTTGTCACATCATCCCCACGTTAAAAGGAATCTCGCTCCGAGATTCATTCAGCTGCAGTAGAGATATATCTCGATTCGAACGCTTCTTTAGGAAAGAGATGAGGATACTTAGACTTCATCTGATCCTCCCGTTCTCAAGTGTACTCTGGTCCCCGGTTCGAATTCCAGCGAACCTTAACAATGCGAATCTTGCTATGACGTAGGCTACGAATCTTGTAATCCAGAATCTCCACAGGTTCTTCCACAATCCGAAGACGATCATCAACCTTGATCTCTTCCAGTGGAATGATGAGAGACTCGTCAGCCAGACACTTCTTTAAGTTGGACACATGGAAGACGTTATGTACGTTACCGAGCTCCGTCGGTAAATCAAGACGATATGCCACCGGTCCAATTCGTTCCAGGATTGTAAATGGGCCGATATACCGCGGATTGAGTTTGCCACGCTTCCCAAAGCGTATGACGCCCTTCCACGGTGAAACTTTTAGAAGTACTTTGTCATCAACTTGGAATTCCAATGGTTTGCGACGCTGATCGGCATAACTCTTTTGCCGATCCCGTGCCGCTGCCAACCGGTTACGAATCTGTACGATCTTTTCCGAAGTTTCATACACTAGTTCAGGCCCAGTGAGTTGACTCTCACCCACCTCAGCCCAACAAAGAGGAGAACGGCATTTCCGCCCGTACAGTGCCTCGAACGGAGCCGCCTTGATGCTCGTGTGATAACTGTTGTTGTAAGAGAATTCTACTAACGGTAGATGAGCTTCCCAACCTTTGCCAAAATCGATCACACATGCCCGCAGCATGTCTTCCAAGGTTTGAATCGTACGTTCACTTTGACCGTCAGTCTGTGGGTGATAAGCTGTACTCATGTCTAGCTGGGTACCCAACGCTTTGTGTAAGGACTTCCAGAAGTGAGAAGTAAAGTGGGAGTCACGATCCGAGATAACAGAAACCGGCACCCCGTGCTTCGAAACAACTTCCTTCAGATAAAGACGAGCCAAACGATCCATGGTGTCAGTCTCTTTAATAGCGAGAAAATGGGCTGATTTTGTCAATCGATCAACAATCACCCATATCTTATCATTCCCGCTCGGTGACTTAGGAAGTTGCGTGACAAAATCCATTGTAATCCGTTCCCATTTCCACTCCGGAATTTCAGGTTGTTGCAAGAGACCCGACGGTTTCTGGTATTCCACCTTGACCTTAGCACAGGTCAAGCACTTACTCACGTATGAGGCTATATCCGACCTCATGTTTGGCCACCAGTAAAGCACCTTCAGATCTTGGTACATCTTATCCGAACCGGGATGAATAGAATACCGGGACTTATGAGCCTCATCTAAGACAAGCTCCCGAAGTCCCCCGAATAAAGGAACCCATATGCGTTCTGCGAAGTAGTGCAGGCCATCAGGCCTTCGCTCGAGGTGTTTGTCGGCACCGTGCATAGTCTCAGCTTTAAGGTTTTCCTCCTTCAAAGCTTCTAACTGAGCAGAACGGAGTTGGTCAGGTAGAGAGGAATGAATGGTGAGTTGCAACGCCCGAACGCGACGAGGTTTAATTGATTCCTTCCTGCTCAAGGCGTCTGCTACCACATTCGCCTTGCCAGGATGGTACTTAATGGTGCAATCATAGTCATTCAGAAGTTCAATCCAACGACGCTGTCGTATGTTCAAATGTTGTTGGTCGAAAATATGTTGAAGACTCTTGTGATCGGTGTAGATGGTGCATTTGGTACCGTACAAGTAATGTCTCCAAGTTTTCAACGCGAAAACCACTGCACCCAACTCCAAGTCATGGGTGGTATAGTTCTTCTCGTGCACCTTGAGTTGACGAGAAGCATACGCAATCACTTTCTCGCGTTGCATCAACACGCAACCGAGACCATGAATAGAAGCATCACAGTAAACGACGAAATCATCAGGGCCTTCAGGTAAAGACAAAATAGGAGCGGAACACAGTTTAGACTTCAGTTCTTGAAATGCCGACTCTTGTGGTTCACCCAGTCGAATTTTCTATCCTTCTGAGTAAGAGTGGTCAGGGGTTGAGCAATCTTCGAGAACCCCATAATGAAACGACGATAGTAGCCCGCAAGGCCTAGAAATTGCCGCACCTCAGTTGGCGTCTTTGGTGCTCCCCAGTCCTTGATCGCTTCGATCTTAGCTGGATCGACATGAATTCCTAGTTCATTAACCACATGTCCTAGGAACTGAACTTCGCGTAACCAAAAGTCACACTTTGAGAACTTAGCGTAAAGTTGTTCTCGTCGCAAGAGTTCCAAAACCAAACGCAAGTGTTCCTCGTGTACGGTCTTGTTCTTGGAGTAGATCAGAATGTCATCAATAAACACAATGACGAACTTGTCAAGATATGGTTTGCAAACGCGGTTCATCAAATCCATGAAAACCGCCGGTGCGTTCGTGAGACCGAAAGGCATGACCAAGAATTCGAAATGGCCATAACGTGTACGAAAGGCAGTCTTTGCAACGTCAGCTTCCCTTACGCGCAACTGGTGATAACCGGACCTCAAATCAATCTTAGAGTAGTAGCTAGAACCCTGGAGTTGGTCGAATAGATCATCAATACGTGGAAGAGGATAACGGTTCTTGACGGTCAATTTGTTCAGTTCTCTGTAATCCACACACAATCGAAAACTTCCATCTTTCTTCTTAACGAACAGAATCGGGGCTCCCCAAGGGGAAGAACTCGGTCTGATGAAACCCTTGTCCAAGAGTTCCTGTAACTGACTAGACAATTCCTGCATCTCAAGAGGTGCAAGACGGTAGGGGGCCCGAGCAATAGGAGCAGCCCCTGGTACAAGATCAATACCGAACTCGACCTGACGATGGGGAGGAAGACCAGATAAATCATCAGGAAATACATCAGGAAACTCGCGTACAACAGGAATATCGTCGATCTTCTTCTCATCGCTAGAGGAAACAGATAAAAGTGCCAAAACGGCCGAATAACCCTTTCGAAGATACTTAAGGGCTTTCATGCTAGAGATGATATTTAGCGGAACACCGCCCTTGATACCGTACACCGAAAGGAATTCTCCATCAGGGAGAGGAATCCGAATAATCTTGTCGTAACAAACAATCTCCGCGTGATACAAGGACAACCAATCCATGCCTACAACAACGTCAAAACTACCCAAAGGTACCGGCATAAGGTCGATGGGAAAAGACAAACCCGACAACTCTAGTTGACACTCCCGAAGGATACAAGTAGCTTCAATCTTTTTACCGTCAGCCAACTCGATAATATACTTAGCCTCTAATGGTACGGGTACTACATCTAGCAGTCGACTAACTTCCACAGATATAAAACTCTTGTCGGCACCAGAATCAAATAAAACACTAACAGAGCGATTATTGAGAAGGAACGTACCGGTAACTGTGTCAGGATCCTGTCTAACCTCAGCGGCTCCAATGACGAAGGCACGTGCATTCCTGCCACCGCCCCCGTTGTTCCCGTTACCGTTGTTCCCGCCCTGTTTCAGTTTCGGGAAATCCTTCTTGTAATGCCCAGTCTCACCACAGTTGTAACATCCTTGTCTTCCCGTAGTTCCTTGAGCAGTAGGAGCCGAGTTAGTAGTTGGAGCCTGGGTCGATGGAAGTGTAGCCCGACAATCTTTAGCAAAATGCCCAAATCGCTGACAGCGATGGCAACGATTACGGTCGCAGTCCCCCTGATGATGACGCCCACACTTGTTGCATTTAGGCAATTTCCCCGCATAACCACCCTGTTTGTTACCAGTAGAAGAAGAACCCCCGCTATCAAATCTCTTACCCTGTTGTGCTGGCCCAGATCCTTTCCCCTCATTTTCCCACTTACGCTTGTTATTCTCCGGGGCCTTGACAGTCGAACCCTTAGCAGGCAAAATACCCTCATTCACCTTCAAGTTGGTCATCCTATGAGCCGATCGGACCACCTCTGAGTACGTAGGATGATTTCCCGCGGCCACTAACCCTGCGATCCCTGGTACTAGCCCCGAGATAGTGTTCGATCCTCCTGTACTCTGGCACATGCAGATCAGGACACAGTACTGCCAACTCATTACGCCTTACCGTATATTTTTCAATCTCTGACCCGGTCATCTTGAGGTTCCACACCTCCACGACCACCACCACTACGACCGCCACCACCACGCCCACCAGCGTGGCCACCTCCACGTCCTCCTCGAACTCCAGACATGATTCCGACAAAAAGGACGAGAAAATTTAGTCTCGCAGCTAATGATAACCACTAGCGTTCACAAGATCAAAGCTAGATCCAATCCAGGACTATCCCTTCAAACCCAGAGCTCACTAGGGCTTCCATGCATTTCGGTTTATGATTTTGTGTGCACCCAAAATGATAAACCGCTCTACATGGTCCTCCAAGTGTTCTCCTAGTTCAAAGTTCAAATCACCGAACATAGACTCTTAGCTATACACCGTAATGCTACGGTAGTTTATGACAAGTGTTTCTATTGGAGTATGAAAGGGAGATGTCCGAGCCTTGGACAAATCTCAAGAGTACACGATTTACCCCAATACACCACACTGCCTAGAAAGCAAGTAACTCGACCTAGGATAGAACGGATGATGTAACATAGAAAGGTCAGATGATTTAGAGACACCCCGACAAGCCCATTCGTAATCCACCATAATGTTTAGTACTATGTGATCGTCTAGTGTGCGCGACTCGGCTATAGACTAGACTCTACATGCAGTCCTAGTTCACTATAACCATTGGCTCTGATACCAATCTGTCACACCCTCAAAATCCACTTGTGGAGTTTTACCGCGAGGCGCATGACAAACCAGGATCCAAACCAACGATCACAATAAACAAGTCTAAATGAACATATGCAATTTCATAAACATAGTTTAAAATTCCCCAAATACAGCGGAAGCTTATTCAAAACATAATCCAAAATAAACCAAGTGTTCAACGTTTGAAAACCATGCAATCCTAACTAGACACCGTGCAGACGCGTGCGCCCTAGTTCCATTGTGCTACCTTAGCGACCTGAGAAAACATGTAAAAGTTTACGTCAGCACAAAAATGCTGGTGAGTTTACAGGTTTTGTAATCACGGTACCAAGTTCAACCTGTCCATACTATAACAAATCGAAAACCCAAGTACGCTAGCTAGGCGTATGTTTTGTTACTATCACGATTGGAAAACCATTACTAACTCGCAAACCAGATGTCGTGCCCGATGTAGTAAACCTGTTGTTCCTGTTTGAGACAATATGCACCCGCCGACCCTCCAAGTCGACGAGCGGGGTTGGTCACTCCCAATAGCGCTATTCACATTTCCCCGTTGTGCAAACCCGCACATTCATGGTTCCCCCCGGGACTTCCAAAGATCGTATAGTAAACCATAGAAAACCCATAGTATGACAGTAGTTACCAAACATAAGTTTTAACACATGTTTTCTCCCCCGAAAAGTGAAACCAGTTAAAAGAGGGGCCGTAAACTCACCTTAAGTTGCGTTACTTCGTAATACGAATAAACTCAGCAGCTATGCTAGTCCCGTAAAGTGGCGACCTAACATATGACAGTTACAAGTACTTAGACTAATAACCCGCAGGTTAGTTAGTCCCTAGATGTCCAGACCATAACCAAGTTCGTTTGAAAACACCGTGACTGTTTAACTGACCCAATGTACAAGACTCGACATCCCATTAGTGACCCGAGACTCCCCGTGTTATGCTTACGCTCTCAAACATACAATCATGCAATCACACTTAACATACGTTAACGTCCAACAAGTTATAGCACGTAGTTCACGTATCACATAATTAAATCCAAACATATGTTACCAAGTTATTAGATATGTTATGGGATTCCTAGCATGTTCCTAGATGTCAAATCGGGTCTCGGAATGCTAATTTACACTTACAGCAGCAGTACACGCGATTAGGAAAAGTCAACTAGCATTTAGGTTGGTCAACAGGCATTTAGGAAGGCTAATCGCCTATAATATAGGCAATTAGGTCATAAGACATGCATTTCAGGAGTTTATAGGCAATTAGGTCATAAGACATGCATTTACTAGCAATTAGGTCATAAGACATGTATCTACTAGCAATTAGGTCATAAGACATGTATCTACTAGCAATTAGCTCATAAGACATGCATCTACTAGCAATTAGCTCATAAGACATGCATCTACTAGCAATTAGCTCATAAGACATGTATTTTAGGACTTAACTAGCATTTAGGATCACAATTGCATGTAATAGAGGCATTTAGCCCCCAATCGCATGTAATATAGGCGATTAGGGAGTCTTTACAGGCGATTGGCCTCCTAATCGCCCCTAACATAGGCGATTAGGGCTGCTAATCGCCAGTAACCCAGCTGTTCCGGTTTTTCGCGCGTTTAACGCTCCAAATCAGATCCAGAACGCGTGTAATCATCCAATATCAATCCAACAACTATACCAAAGATGTTTAAACCAAAATCCTTCGTTTAGCCTCGTTTTATCAGCCCTGCATGCAACCATGTAATCCAAACACAATACATATAGCATGAAACATCACATTAACATGCATAACTATAACCCTAATGAACAATTACTCAGATTTCATTAACATGATATCATTATTAATCTAAAACTAACCTAATAACATGTTAATCATCCATCTTGAATCATAGAAACCCTAGCTTTTAATCATAAACACACGTAACACATGCATGATAGTTAGAATCCGATTAACAACACTTATTAACGATTTTCAGAAAGCTTATTCGTTTTAGAACAGGTCTGGACCGTTAGGGATTTAATAAAAACGTTAATAAAGATTGCATGGATGAAAAACACACCTTAGATTGTGTTAGATTGATGAAATAAGCTTGAAACCTTGTGTTTTGATCCAAAATCACGTTCCAGAGGTTGTGTGTGTGTTGGGGCGGGTTATGGGACGACTAGGGTTGTTATTATGAAGTTTAGGAGGTCAAGCATTGTATTTATAGTCGTTTTTAGTCGTCCAGCACGTAACACGCGATTGTGCAGCATTTACACGCGATTAGGGCTCCTAATCGCATGAAACTTCATGCAATTAGGGCCTAATCGCCCCTAAGGCATGCATTTAGCATGCCAATCGCCCCTATGAAGGCCCAATCGCATCCCCTATAGGCGATTGGGCTCCCCTAATCGCCTATAGGGGCTGGTTCCGTGTGTTTTGCGCGTTAAACCCCGTTTTAACATATGTTAACACATTTTCACATACCGACAAGTCACATAATGATTTTAAACACATAACACTTGCAAACAAACATATTCACACTCGTTCACCAATTCCCGGGACTCGAGACTTGTATGTTCCGTATGACCTGACGATTCTACGAATCGTCACCATTTGTACACTTGGTTAAGGACTGACATCTAATGAACCTCTAGACTAACATCCGATGATCCTCTATACTAAACTGATAGTTCCCGAACCATAACACGACTTAACTAACCCAGTTAAGTACAATATACGCGTGACTCGCTAAGGTAGACTTTCATCTAGACAACGTTGTTAACCAGAATTTGCCGGGTGTCACAGTAGCAATATTAGTATTAGGTATATGAGGATATACTGTGACTTCGATCAAGTAAGTTTGTAAACATGAAGGTATAAAACAGGTTGAAATAATAAGTTTGGAAAACCATGTTCATTTTTTTAATTATATGATAGCGCAACATTCCTAAAATCAGGATGTGATCAAAGTTAAACACAGAGTTTAAAAATTAAGTCGTGGGTAAAAATGTTTTAACGCAAAACGAGTAATACGTTATAGTGTAAAAATCATGAGCATAAGTGAAATAGTGTAAGCTTTAATGCGATAATATATCGAACAAAAGTTTTAGTAATGATGATAAGGGATTCAAAAGCGAATGATCAATGAATAATGGCATATGAAACATCAAGTGATTAAATGGAATTTTCAAATGATAAACAAACATAAATATCAATGATATAAAACATTGGAATTGTTTCCATAGGAAACTTTGACCAACTCAAGTATTTGAAATTTCCTAGCGACTTGTGGGGGCGTACTTTAGCCTATAAGTGAATGCTCATCCCAAGAGTTCCCAGGTAGGTATACGAGTCCCTCGTCTGATTGGGATTTATACGAAATACCAGGCCTAGACAGAAAACTCAGGATACAGGCGCTCACCCTTCCAGATTGCACGTGCCCCATCACTAGTGAATTCCAAAACTTTAGCGAGATTAAAAACAAGATGCAAAAATAGATCCTTGAGATTTGGATTTCACTCCTAACTCAAAGATGTATTTCAAAATTGAAAACGATTGTGGAATGAAACCAATCACTAAGTTAAGGATATCACTCCCAGCTTAGTGGTTAAGTTCCTTTTTGAAAGAATACTCTTTGAGGTGTGGATGTCACTCCTATCTCAAAGATATATTCCTAATTTAAATAACATATAGAGGAGTGAAACTAATCACCAATGTATGGATGTCACTCCTAACTTGGTGATATCGTTTCATTTGTGAAATACGAGTATCTTCATCTCTAAACAAATCACCGAAAGAATAACGAGAAAGAATCATAGCGAAAATATCTTGAAAGAAAATACACGAGAGGACTCGTGAATGTAAGCTTAGTTATAGACTAGGCTAAAAGCCATTCTAATAACCTAATTCCCTATAACCATGGCTTTGATACCAATCTGTAACACCCCAACTGATGGCGGAAACATCGAGGTGTCACGTAGTGACGATTGCTCAATAGCTCATGGTACTAAAGTGTAAATTGGAATATATTGTATAATTTAAATGTCTTACATGGATGAAATGGGAAAAATACAAAAGTGTGAACAAAACATGAAATTCGAAATAAATTATTAAAAGCAAGCACTAAAATCCAATGCTATGGAACTAAGATCAAACTGCACCTGAAACATGTACAAAATAAGTTTTGTCAACATATGAAATGTTGGTGAGCATTCATAGTTTTAATATATATAGTAAGTTGGAAAATGTTATACAATTCAAGTGCAAAGCTACAGTGCATTTATGTAAACTATGTATCATACAAATGAGCGAAATCAATCCTGTGACTGTATAAATGTACTAGAATGAACGGCGGTGTACTTATCAAATAAATGGATAATAACTTAACAAACCATGGATTCTCCGATGAAAAGGGGGGAGAATCACCTAGGTGGGTTGTCAATCCAATAGCTCTATCCAATGTTAAGGTCGGCTTATACATGGCTAATGATTTCACTAAGTACAAATGTATTCTACATGTAATGTCTAAGCATAAAGCACGTATGTAAGCAAATGCACAATGTACTAGAATTGTATTGTAAAAATGTGAACTTGTATGTGTATTTTGTATAAGTGTACATGTAACACCCCAAAAATGAATAAAGAAAAAAAGGGGATAGGAGATACTCAGTTTCGCCAAATGATTAGATGACTAAGCGAGCGTGAAAATGCGAGCAATCCAAAGATTCAACAACGAAACTAGTCCAATTTAGAAGAAAAGAAACCAAATAGGAAAAATATCAAGCTTCCAATTCGCCAATTACAAGAGTTTATAATCAAAGCTTCAAATGTAGAAGTAATATACTCTAGAAGAAATGTATGAGGGAGAGTTTAATCGAATTGAAACAATCGATTTAGAGGTGCAAAGTGTAATGGGTCATAGGTGGGTTCTTATACTAGTTTTGGATTCAATTAGGCTTTAAAATTGGTCAACACAATAAAGTAAGGTTTTAAGATGAATTGACTTTTTGACTAGGACTTTTGACTAGGACTTTGACTGGAACTTTGACTATTTGACTGTCTTAGCGGACCGCGAGGGCTAAAAAAATAATTTTTCTTATTTAATCAATTTTAAGTTATAGACTTGTTTCCTTCTGTTTCTAAGTTGTTTTAGGACCGAAAATTAAGGGCTTTGAGTATCAAGGTCTGAAACATACGTGCTCGGGTGTAGATGTGAGTATAAAACGTGCATACTTTTACTTATAAAAATTATAAGTTTTATTAAATTGTTAATTTTGGTCCTATTAAAATACGAGGGTTAAAAATGAAAATTTTGAAATAGTTGAGGAACCAATTATGAACATTTATGAAAAGTGAAGGGTGCAGGTTGTCACAAGTCATGCGCCTTCAAAATCTGCATGATCTCATCTATATTGTCTACTCACCATTCGTCATCATGAGCGATCATTGGAGTTTCTTATTTATTTTCATGTTTGATTATTAAATCTTTTGGTGAGGATGAGTTTCCTCCATCTTCCCCTATCTGAAGTGTCAGCAAATACGTTTTCTTCGTCATTTTCATCAGAACTTTGTAGATCAATAACTTGACTCCATTTTCATTTAGAGAGCTGTTGGATCTCTTCCTATTAGTTTCATGCATCTGATCCTTAAAATAAATTAATAATATTTAATACACAAGTTAATAGAATATGAAATAAATATTGATATTACCTCTTCACTAAATTCACGTTGAAGATTATATTTGTAAGGACTAAACATTGCACCATAGCATATATAATCTCAACACTATTATAACCATTATCCTACAATAAAACACATACAATATACCACATAAAATAACAACCATGTTAATATTAAAAAGTAAACATTAATAAATACAACCTTAGACACTACTTTAGATGCTTATATTGTTACTATGTTAGAGTCCCGTGGGGACCCACGGTTCACCCGAAAGTAAAATGAAAAAAAAGTAGGAAAATACGAATTGTGTTATGCAAGTTGTTTTGGTTACTAAATGTTTGATAATGCAATACGATTTGTATTATGCAAGTTGTTTTTATAAAATGGTTGAACAGCAACATGTAGCTCACATGTTCAGGATGTTAAACTTGAGTGATTGATAACTTATATTTGCTAGAAAGACAAATGATGCCAGCAAGGTCGACTTGCCCGTATATTGAAAAACTTGGTCCGTTAACACCTTTCACAAGTCTCACCTCATGCCTTGGAATTCTGGACCTAAAGGCATGAGAGTGCATCAAGCTGTTTTAAACCAAGAACATATAAAAACAAATAGGGTTGATTAACAGGTGTCTCAATGAACAAATGACTAACTAAACTCTAACGTGTATAATAAACTTCTTTATATCAAAGTATTGTGTCTTTATTGTAGACATATACAACCATGGTCTTATTAAAAACAACAATTAGATATAAACCCCGTTTAAGACGTGTGATTATAGCCATGAAATGGAAAGTATTGTAAATAAAATGAGACAACTATTTTTGATCCCACAAAGCACAAACCTACAGCAACAAAGAGGGCATTTCTTGCAGCTACTGATATCATCCCCTATTTGGTTGCAGCCGCAATAGCCACCAAAGCAAGCGAAAACACCTGAAGATATACCTCAAGTGCCTTAAGACTTTTGTAAGCAGCATTGCAGCTGTTGCAGTTCACTACATAGATCCACTACCTAAATATACAACACACAAAAAAAATCTGCTATTAAAATAAGTGTTAACTCAGTTTCATATGAAACCTTACTTGTGTCTTTATTAAAAAGAGGTATAGCTGTATGGCAAATAGATAATACTCTAAAAAAATTGTATGATATCCGAGTTAGGTTCATTGACCCATTGACCATCCATCATATGTTCATCCCCAAAGTAAGATCTTTTAATTGATTTACCTGATTTCACAATATGAACATCTGATATGTTTTGAGGTATCACCAGCATCAAGGTGCTCAACAATTTTCCATTTTTCAAAAGCTAGTTCCACCTCACCCAAATCCCACAATGAAAAAAGCTATAAAGATCAACTCTTTTCCACAGGATTCTTGCAAGAATGTAAAGAAAATATGATAAATAATAATACTTGCTGAAAAATAAAAAGAACTTACCAGAATGGGTCTTGCATTTCCTTCTACAATTTTATCTCAACTACACTGTGTGCCTCACTATTCACACCTGTTGAATTCAGCTTCTCTTGAATCGCGGTCATGTTCCAAATCCTTTCTACATCATCAACTTTAAGAAGAACAAAATAAGGCCTGCTTCATAATCCAACAATTGAAAAACATAATTGAACCCATTTATCAAAGAAAAGATCATTCCAAATTTTCCAACAAACAAAATGAATCTTTACTAAAATCTTTTAGAAAATGGCTGCTAACATATGAAAAACATAAGTAATTTTAAATAAACTTGTGAAGTGAACTTTTCTTTGGGACTAAATGGGCATATATTATTTTAAAAGAATATAAAGAATATGACACAAAATACCTGATTTATGGGTCCAAACTCCAAAGGGAATGTATATGATCTTTATAAAGGGACAGCAGTGGTAGCTTCACCATTAAAAAACATTCCCCTAAATACCCCTTTAAGTTTACTGAACTCAAATGGGCTGCTACTGCTGTTGCTGGTTTGCTTCTTGTAAGCATCTTTAGCAATTCTTGATTTGAGATTAATATTTTCTTGCTTTAGAAAATCAACACTAAAACTGAGTTGTCTTATTGCCTCTTTCTTCTCTTCATCCTTTTGTATCAATTGTTCTTTTTGCATCTTGTTTTCTTCTCTCAGTTTATTAATCTCCGCCCTCAAATTCGCCATTTCTTCATCAAGATTATTGATCTGTTTCGCTTGTTTAGCGAATTGGGTACCTTTGTCGTCGTCCTCTTCTTCTTGTTCTTCTTGTTGTTGTTTTAGTTGTTGTTCAAGATCATCAATGACCACAGAATCATCAGAATCATCATAATCATGGTCGAAGTCACACGACTCGGAATAACTGTCGTATGACTTCTCTGATTCTTTTACCAATAGGGAAGTTCTGAACTTGGACAAGGGTGAAGGGCAAGATGTCCATGGGGTCAAGTGGCGGTTTCCGCTTTCGAATTTGACTTGATCATATTTTTCTGCTAATGAGCGGTGGGCCCGATAGAGATCCTCAACGATGGTAATGAGCTCGGGGCGCTTCTTGTAATACATTTCTGCGCGTTTTGCGAATGAATCTGCGTCTTCCTCGATTAGTTTAAGCATTGCGTCTGTCTTCTCATCCAGTTCTATCATCAAATTATAATTTTAGTTACATATTTTAGAAAGCAAGCATATATATAAATAAAAAGGCAACTGTGAATTAGTTTATTTGATACTCTGATTCAAACATCTTTTTTTTTTTTTTACCTAAGATTAGTATTTTGCTCCGATTTTAACTTATAAAAGCTCATTTTTATTTGTCTCAAATTATTGTCTAGAAAAGTTAGAACTTAAGGTTGTCCGTTGTGGACGCGCGAGCGACTGGACGCGAGCCACCAACATGACTATCAAGTAATACGGCCACTTGACTCCGTCGTGGCTAGGGTGAGCACCGGCGCGACCAAAGGTCACTTTCTCCCGTTAACCCAAGGCGACCACCCTCGCTCCAGGGCTGTTCGCGTGGGGCGATTGTGGTTGGGGGTGAACACCGGCGCTGAAACCTCGTTCGCGCCGTGCTGCTCACGCGTCCACAACGGACAGTCTAACACCAATTTAAAGGAAACTTTTAATTCTGCTTTCAGACTTGGTAAGAGAATCAAACAGGAACATAGAGGTTTTAACATTAGAATTTTTTTCAAACCGTGAAACCAAACCGTTCGCAACGCTTTGGTTCAGTTTTAAGTTTCAATGGTTCGGTTTTGGTTTTAGATAATAATGTGTGGTCTTAAGTGACCTCTCGGGTAGTTTGGGTCCTAAGAACCAATATGAGCTCAACTAAAAAAGATTAAAACTTACAGTGGTTTAGCGGTCAACTTAAGCTTTGAAACCTCGACCTTGGCTTGTTTCAATCAGAATCCCTTATAGTCATTGATACGTTTTAGCGGGCTGTTCAATCAGAACCCGTTTTGACCCGCTGGAAGTTATCTCTTTATAAAACGACAAAAAGACCCATACAAATCTACTATGACCCGTTTTTGGACTAAAATCAAGTCTATAATGTTCATTAACTTACTATTAAAACGGCAACATTAACCAAGAAAAGCAAGAAACATGTCAAATTATAAAAAAATTAAAAGAAATTGTTGCATAGTATACAAACCTGGTCAACCCTTCATCTTGATTAGGTGCAAAAGGCTTAAACAGGCGATCAATTGTCTCGACTCTTTAGTCTATGCCCACAAATAATCCAGCTTTCAAATAATATATTCAAAACATTTTACCCAAATTAAGTAATTTGAAATATTGACATGTCAATTAATATCCATTCAGAAATGAAAAAGTCATAACATAATTAAGTACAATGTTGTTCCTCCAAAAACTTACATCACTGAAGTTGTAAACAGTATTAGGTGAGGTAGGCAATGCTCTGCTCCCCATCTATAATATGTCCACAATCTACCATCTTTGCAAAAAAAAAAAACAGTTTCAAGACCTGAGAAGTATAATTTCATACGGTTGCTTTGACTCTTTGCTAATTGAAAAATACTCATATGTAAACAAAATTAAATAGTATCTTATGATTAATCATTATGATATAACACTATCATCATGACATTATATAATGAAAAGGCCATTTTTGAACTTAAATAATTAATTAAGGAACATATGTAAGGAACCACGAAGGTACACTTTGCGCATTATACCTGTTGTGAATTATTGATGTAGACCCCTTCGTGAAGAAGAAACTAAATTTCCTTATGAGTCATTGGCTCATCAATTCCTTCGACTATTTTGGTGTATTCATCCGACAATCTTTCCTCCCAAGCAACTTCGCCTGTCGGTTGCACGTCCAACTTAGTTTCATCTTCCTTCTATAAATGACATCGTATTCGAATATGAGTTATTGAAACGAAAAGTTATTTGAAAATGAAGTAAACAAAAAAAAAACTTCAAATAACATACAAAGTCGACAGGACAAAATTCAACGCCTTCAATAGAAAGGGCTATGTTGTTCCAACCCTTCATCTCACTCATGAACTGAATGTAAAAAATATATTTCTTTTTGGTGCTGGTAAACCGAAACAGTTTAGGTCCTTAGCCAACCGGTATCAACCATCCTTAATGGTTATAGTTAAACATATTGAATCCCACTAATAAATGAGATGCAGTTGTTGTCAAGGCTGAATTAAAAAAACAAAATCACACCTCAATATTAGGTACACAATTATCTCATCTGATCAGTTTATAAGCATACATAATGTTTATACCTAATGTTTATAAGCAGGCGAATATATATCAATTTGATAACTATTCACTATATGAAAGACAATTAGCAAGGTGAGAGCACTAATGGTAGAAAAATCAATTAGCATTGCCCAACAATTCATTCTTGCTTGATGTGGAATCCAGATTACTAAAAAACAAACCTTAAAACAATGGTTGGAACTTAAAAGGCCAACACACAAGTAACCGACAAACTTTTTTTCACATAATTCAACATACCATTCTTTTTGGAAGAAATATCTCAATTTTTTTTGTTGATGTTGATTTGTTTGATGTCAATCCACTATCCCTCTTCCGCCAGAAATCAGATTTCCATTCCTTGCTGCAAGCTCGGTTACTTTGAAAGCCCTCGACATCATTATCAAAAATATTCCACATCACTAAAAAAAGCTACAATTGTGCAAAGG
This sequence comes from Ambrosia trifida, assembly GCA_028751855.1. NCBI lineage: Eukaryota > Viridiplantae > Streptophyta > Magnoliopsida > Asterales > Asteraceae > Ambrosia > Ambrosia trifida. The sequence continues at coordinate 15,669,274 of CM054122.1, forward strand.
TAGTAATTATTTCGGATAAACATAATAACAGAAAAAAGGAAACGATTGAAAAGGTGACTAATGACAAATTACAATTGTGAAAACCTAACTCATTCAAAAAATCAAAAATTTTCCTATCATATAAAGCAAGCAAGAACCTATAGATGTATTTTATATTACCATTCACCACAAAGTTTACAACAAAAAGATGTTACCTAATGGTGAGAATATGTCACCCTTCGAAAAGAAACCCTAACCGCCGCCACCCTTCGAACTGCTAGATATGGAGATATTTTTCATCAGACTCTCTATTTCCTTGAGCCAAACAATTCTGTAAAACACACATATCAGTTGTAATTATATGTCAATATCTGTTTTGTGAAAGACATATCAAATACACCAGTTCTCACCTTAATAAGATCTTGTAATCAACAAATAAATAGATCTTGACATATAATCAAAAAAATTAGATAATCGACATAAGCAAAAAAACATATCCTTAAAATCGAAACAAAGTAAATCTGTAAATTAATGATAATAACAGATATGAAAATCGGATTAATGGAAAAAAAGAATATAAAAACAAATATTGAGAATAGCAGCGGCCATAATGAATGAGATGATTAGGGTTGAAAGAGAAGGATTGTGTTTGAGGAGAAGAAGAAAATATGGTTATACAGACATACCTTTGATTGATTGAAATCGGTAACATATTAGGGTTTCTAGTGAGGAAGAGTATTATTAGGAGCGGCGATACATTGTTTGATTTTAAGGATGAAACGTGTGTGTGCATTACAAGAATGAAACGTATGTGTGGTTTAATGATATACGAATCGGGTCAATGGATTAAATTTCGGGTATGGGTTAGTCAACAGCTGATTGACAAGTGTCCCATTTTGATGAGGAGCTCTAGGATGGGGACAAGTGTCCCCCTAGCTACTCCTTTATTAGTAGAGATAGATTTGTATGTTTATTTTCGTATGTTTTTCATCTAAATGAATCTACAAAACCAAGAAGTTAACATTTAAATGACTAAGATATGTATAAAAATGTATAATTAATAAAATGGGATGAATGAAAACCATAAACTAACAAATAACCAATATTAGAAGCTTCAACCTTTGAATTTAGATTTAGATCCATGCCTAATTATTTTAGCAAGTGAAGTATGGTAGTGCATCAGGAAGCAATAACAAGAGCAATGGCGAAAACGGAGGCAAAATTGAAAATGAAAAGGCTGTTGCTAAAAATTTTAACAGTGGAGACGGAAGCGGAAGCGGAAGTGTTGTGGATCAAGAACGCTTAGCTAGACGAGAGGCTGCACTTAAAAAATTCCGCCAGAAGAGAAAAGAAAGATGCTTTGAGAAAAAGGTATTCGTTTTCTTTCAAAATTATAACCAAATAATTAAGCATCTGTTATAAAATAAAACTGGCCAAAAGACAAATAGTTTTTGGCGGATTCCAATTATTTATTGATCATGCTGAAAAGCCCCATGACGTCATAAATAACTTAATAATTAACAATATATCTACAAGATATGGATCGTAAGAGAACCAACTTCTATTTGACAACTGAGAATTATGGATCACACATTTCTATAAAGAAACAAATATATATATTTTTTTTTGGATTAATTGCACGTTTTTATACAAGAAAAAAAATTAATTTTTTTCATTTATACATATGTGTATATTACATTTTCAGTTATAGTTTGAATTTTAAAATTCATGATTTTCTCACCTCTTTAAATTAGGAAATTTTGTTTATCTTTGACTAAAGTGTAAAAGATTATTATGTTTTATGTGAATACCGAATTAACTGCTTTTATCTTTTATTTTATTTTTTGAACTTTGTTAAAAAGACCCCCCCTTCAAAGTAGGGAGTTTTGTTGTTATTAACATAGATGTTAATATCACATGGATATTACCATCATGTGTTTTCTGCCAAATTGATACAGCCAAGGTTTATAAAAGAAATTTACCTATAATTAATATCTACAATGCAATGCAATTTTACATTTTCTAATTATTTTAAACTTTTATAGATTTAGCTATTTATGTTTTTTTAGAAGTTTAATGAGATTTCTGTAGTTAATTATATTTATGTGTAGACATATAATATATGCATCCATACCCATATGCATATGCACATATTGCTAATGTTGATTATTTAAATAGGGCAATACAATTGAAGCTATCGGTAACAAATGTGATAAAGCATTCTTAGAGTACCAGGCTTGTGTTGTAGTATTGTTACCGTATGACAAATTATTTGTCTGCGAAAGCAAGCATAAACCATAATGTTTAACAACATTATCATATTTTATGAATCACCAGAGCTGATATGTAGATTTTGAGTGCCTTGATTAGTTTTTTGAATTGTTGCATTTGATTAATGTGAATTGTTCATTATTGGACGGAAAAATATATAAAACCAAATTCAATTTTACGATTTTGAGTTTTACTTGGTCTTGAAATGGTGTTATGATTCAACATCCATATTAACAATAAACATGTCAATGTTCTTTAATTATGTCTAAATTATGTTGATATGTAATCCAAATTTCACCTACATTTTAGTTTTTAATTTAATGTCTATTCAATCTTTAGAATATTCTCTCCAAATATAACACGTTAACCGCTTTATGTTTACTTCTACATTAATGGAATGTACCTTATAACAATATTAATTACATCTTTTAAAGTTTTAGCGTTTTTTTTGAAATGCAAACTTCATTAAACACCATAAAACACAAGGGAATTTCCAAGCCGGAAATTCCACAAAAACCAACAGTTACATCACATCAAAAGTAAAAAAACTTCCAACCCTTCCAATCCACTACACTAGTGTTACCCCTACTACAAAACCAAATATAACTTAACACCTTAATATCCGTAATAATCTCGACCACATTCCTATTCGTTTGATCGAAGACCTTCTCGTTCCTAGCTTTCCATATCCGCCAGCAAGCCACCATAAGAATACCGTAAAGAATTTCTTTTCTTCTCTTCGACCACCCGGAGCTCTTAACCACCTCAATGAAGTCTTTAATCGAGAATAAGTAAATAGGAATTTTAACCCAATTCGCTATAGCATTCCAAACACCATTTGCCACTCCACATACCGTAAAAATGTGTTCCGTATTCTCTTCAGTTTCTTCACAAAAAACACAAAGGCCGTCACCATGAATAATGTTCCTTCTTCGTAATGCCACTCTAGTGGGAATCCTATCCAACAACACCCTCCACAAAAAAATATTACACTTTAACGGCACCCACTTACACCATTGAAAATCAATATATGGCTCTCTCATTCAGTCATTAGTAATCCATTTCTTAACCTCCTGGACCGTAAATCCATTCGGCCCTCCCTTATCCCAAACCCATGCATCCCTTCTATTCTCCAATCTTTTATCCACCATTAATCTATGACAATCAATTAGCTCTCGGACTTCAATATCTGAGGATAGGTACGACCTCCACTTCCAAATCATGTAACCGTCTCCAAGTCTACCCGCGATCGAACACCACTTTTCTTGCTCTAAACGGAACAAATTTGGATTTTTTTAGTTAATTAATAAATATTAATTTCTTTTAGATTCTTTTTGTTAAACATGCAATGCAATTATCACTTGTACATAACACATTTCTTTCTTATACATTTCAATCTACACGTCGATATTGACTAAGACAAACATCGAAACGTCGACAAAAATGAGCATGTCATAATGGTATTTTTGAATGTTTTTAAAACATAATAGTTTAAATGTTATGATAAGATTAAAAAAAGAATTATAACTTTATAGTGGAGGGAGAAAAGTGTAACAACTAACTAAAAATGAGGGAATTTAAGTAACTAAAATGAGGTAGTAAAGTGTAAAAATGTTTGAAATGACTAATTTACCCATAGTTTAAGGTTGTTAATGAAAATAAAGTTGAAAAGCACGGAACAAATAACTATACAATATCCATTCAATTCGTCATACTACATGTACAAGTTTACATTGAAACATAGGCGGTACGTGAAGACATTGACAGTCAGGATGCCAAGGCAGCCAAGGTCACTTCTCCATCCAGTTCCAGGATGACAAACCCTCCTCCTTCTGTTACCAAGCCTAAGCCTCATGCTTCTTCCAAAAAAAGGAAGACTGCCAGTACCTCTGCCTCAGCCCAAGAGAAGACTCCCTTTGAAGGCCTCAGTATTGATGAAGTCTTGGGCCAGATTTCCCAGTTTACTCTCCATGTACGATACTATCCTGAAGATGGCATAACACATTTATACAAATATTAAAGATAAAATATTTACATGTTTTCTCTTTTTGCAGGGACATGAATATCTGTTGAAGTCCCTGGATGAGGTAGCCAAAGAGATGAATGACACCAAAGCCAAGCTGGAAGACACGAAGAAGACTGCTCAAGATAAGAACAAACATCTTGAGAAGGAACTTGGCAAGGTGAAAACTGAGCTTAAACTGGTGAAGACTGAGCAGGCTAATTCGTTGCAAGGGCATGAGAAGGAGATGGAGGAATATAGGCAAGGGCTCGTGACATCTGCCACGGTTTCTGTTCTCCAGGCTAGGGTCAGGATGGCCTTACATGCTAAGGATCCCAACTTCAAGCAAGAGGATTGGGATATTGAAGCCTGGCAGGAGAAGATCAGTAGTCTGGGTGGTAAAGAGGTGGTTTACGAGCCTATCCCTAATGCTGATCCTCAGGATGCAACCAAGGAGCTTGTGGTGGAGGAAGCTGCGGTGGCTAAGGAATTTCAAGTGGGCAATTTAGGATGTAAATACTAGTCCTGAGCCCACTTTTTTAGAATTTGTGGTTGTTTTATTATGGTAGCTTGTGGTTGAACAATTTCAAACAATTTACTTTTATGCATGTATAAACAATGAAACATTTGGGGTGAAGTGATCTTGGTTTTCAAGACGAAGCCCCAAATCTTTATCTGACCTGGACCATAGATGTTGACCCCTGGTGGATGGGTCCTGGTTTTGGATGAAGTAAGGGGTTAACATCAATTTTGACTTAAAAATAAAATGGTAATTTGTTTTGACGCTACATCCTTGTGTTCTTTTCTTCATTCTTTTGATATCCTGCAAACATTATCGAATAACAAGTATAAAAGAATGAGATAAGTTATAATTTTATCCCAATTCTATTATTGGTCTTCAAAATATTGTAATAAGTATACTGAATACAATCTCAACAATAGTAACATCCTAAGGATGTCCCCAGTTCCTGTTATATCCTTAGGATGTTCCATCATCCTTAGAATATCTTCTAAGTTCTTTCTCTGTTTCATTCTTAGGATACTTCCCAAGTATGTTTCAACCTTAGGATATTTTCCCAGGTTGTTCCTTTGTCATCCTTAGGATAGTCTTCATCATCCTGAGGATGTCCCAGTGTTTCATCTGTTGCATCTTCAAGATAGAGTTAAAAATCTCTGTTTCTTTTCAAGAAACGAGTAATAATAACCTATAGAAAGGTAAACATAGTTATCATACTGGCGACAAGGCCTTACATAAACTGGGGTCAAGCCCATACTAATGTATAATCTTAGGGATAACTGGCGACAAGGCCAAACGTAACATCTTGAGGATAGCTGGCGACAAGGCCTAAGATAATTGGTGACTAGGCCAAGTACGAGAAAGAGACATTGAAAAATACCTAAACCTTAGGGATTCAATGTATACTCCAAAAATGATGAGATTTTCAGCCACTTTTACATGAAATGGTCCCACCATCCTGAAGATATACACGAATAACGTGCGCTCCAGGCGGGGTTGCTAACCCAATGTGAAAGGTGAAAACCTTTAAAGCTTAGGAAGGTGTCAGACACCTTAACGTATGAGAGGGTGGCCAACCCTCTAGTCTTCAAAGTTGCATCTTCATGATTGACCTGAAAAATTCTTAGGATGGACTATATACAAGACCATATTTTGTTGTGAAATCATTTAAGAAAATGAATGTCAATAAAGATAGAAAGTTTTCATACCTCATGTGTGGTAATATTTAAGATGGATTGCATTCCAAGACCTTGGTAGAATTTCACCTTCCAATGTTGAGAGCCAATATGCTCCTTTGCCAGCCTCAGAATCGATCAAGTATGGTCCTTCCCATTTAGGAGCCAACTTACCATCACTTGGCTTGGTAGTGTTTTGGAAGGCTTTTCTTAGAACCGAATCTTCCACTTGGAATCTTCTTATTCTTATATTCTTGTTGTATGATTTGGCAATCCTCTGTTGATAGACTGCCATCCTCAATTTTTCATCATTCCTAAGCTCATCCACTGTTTCAAGATCTTGTAGCAACGCTTCTGAGTTGGTAGTTGCATCCGGAAGATGTCTTCTGGCTGTGGGCATTACCATTTCTGTTGGGAGCATTGCTTCTGTTCCGAAGACCAAGGAGAAAGGTGTCTGACCAGTTGCATTCTTGGAGGTGGTTCTATCTGCCCAAAGTACAAATGGGAGCTCTTCTGCCCATTTTTCTTTCTTTTCTCCAAGATTCTTCTTCAAGTTATTGACGATGATCTTATTGGAAGATTATATTTGTCCATTAGCTTGAGGCTGGATAGGTGTTGATGTTATCATTTTGATTCCCCAGCTTTCACAAAAACTAGTAGTCCTTTTTCTGAAATCCATTGCCACATATAATCTTAGCTGGTACACCAAATCTTGTAAGTATGTTTCTTTTGATGAAGGATACTACTTCCTTGTCTCTGACTTGCACAAATGCTTCAACTTCAATCCATTTTGAAAAACAATCAATCATGACAAACATGAACACTTTTCCACTAGGAGCTTTAGGTAGTTTTCCTACTATATCCATTCCCCATTTCATGAAAGGCCATGGTGAGATAATGGGATGCAATGGTTCAGCAGGCTGGTGTAGGATTTTGCTATGTCTTTGACATGCATCACATTTATGAGAATATAGCATGGCATCCCTCTTCATGGTTGGCCAGTAGTATCATGTCCTTAGAGTCTTTGAATATAGAGCTCTTCCTCCTGTGTGATTTCCACAATCTCCTTCATGGATATCCTTGAAAACTTCCTTTGCTTCTTCCTTGTTGAGACATCTTAGGTATGGACCTGTAAGAGATTTTCTATACAATATATTGTTTATAATAATAAATTTAGATACATTCATCCTGAATGCTCTAGCATTTTCCCTATCAGGAATGTCGCCATCCTTAAGATACTTCATGATAGGAGTCATCCAGGATGTATCATCTTGATCCTGAGTAGCAAGGACAATGTTATCCTTAGGATGTACAGTGCTATCTTCAGGATGCACAGTGTTATCCTCGGGATGCACTTCTATAGTTGCTGGTTTTAGGATGTGAATGATGGTAATCTTGAATCCTTCTGGTAAATTCAAGGAGGATCCTAAATTTTCTAAGGCATCAGCTTCAATATTTTCTTCCCTAGGTACCTGTTTTAATGTAAATTCTGCAAAACAAGATGCTAATTTCTTGACTATTTCAAGATATTTAGCTAATTTTTTACCTTTGACTGCATAAGATCCATTAAAATGATTAGTAATCAACAAGGAATTAACAAATACTTCTAAATTTAAACATGCATATCCTTAGCTAGTTGCAAACCAGCAATGAGAGTTTCATATTCAGCTTGATTATTGGTTGTTTGAAATGCACATCTATTTGCATGGGGTATTATGTCCCCTTGTGGTAATTTTAGTAGTAATTCTAATCCAGTACCCCTCATATTTGAGGCACCATCAGTGTATAAAATCCATTTTCTCGGGTTTTCATTTAGTTGTTGTACTTCTTTTTCAACTTCACTTAGGATGTCACTACTGAAATCAGCCACAAAATCAGCTAGAGCCTGTGATTTGATTACATTTCTAGGCTCATATACCAAGTCAAAAAGCACTTAATTTCACTGACCATTTTGCCATTCTTCCTGACATTTCTGGTTTTCTAAGCACATTTTTAATAGGGTAATTAGTTTGAACATGTATCCTATGTGTTTCAAAATAATGCCTTAACTTGGTAGATGCCATAATTAAAGCTAAAATAAGTTTTTCAAGATGTGAATACCTGGTTTCAACATCTAACAAGGTTTTACTTACATAATAAACAAGATGTTGTTGTCTTTCAAAGTCTTTCACCAAGACTGAACTTATTGCATTTCCAGAAACTACAAGATATAACTTGAGAGGCTCTCCATCCTCAGGTTTCATCAGGAATGGAGCTGCTGTAAGATATTCTTTTAACTTCTGCAATGCATCCTCATGCTTTTGTCCCCAGTCAAATTTATTGTTCTTCTTCAAGATGTCATAGAAATCCTTGCATTTTTCTGAGGACTTCGAGATGAATCTGTTCAGAGCTGCTATTCTGCCGGTCAATCTTTGTACATCCTTGATATTTGTTGGAGATTTGAGATCAAGGATGGCTTTAATTTGTTCTGGACTGGCTTCTATGCCTCTCTTGGTTACTAAGTATCCAAGAAATTTGCCAGCACCAACTCCAAAATTGCACTTGGTAGGATTCAACTTTATATTATAAGCATCCAGGATGTCAAAGGCTTCTTTGAGATCCTGAAGATGGTCTTCAGCTTTGTTGGACTTCACTACCATATCATCGATGTAGACTTCCATTGTGTCCCCTATCTTTTCTTTGAACATCATATTGACCAACCTTTGGTATGTTGCACTTGAATTCTTTAGTCCGAAAGGCATAGCAATATAACAATAAATACCTGATCGGTTCATGAATGCAGTATCCTCTTGGTCGTCCGGTTCCATCTGGATTTGTTGAAATCCTGAGGATGCGTCCATGAACGTTAACATTCCATGGCCAGTTGTGGCATCCACCATTGAATCGATGTGTGGAAGTGGAAATGGATCTTTAGGACAAGCCTTATTGAGATCTGTGTAATCTACACATACTCTCCATTTTCTATTCTTCTTTTGCACTACGACTACGTTGGCTAGCCATCTTGGCAATTTGACCTCCCTTATCATCTTGGATTTCAACAGTCTATCCACTTCCTCTTGTATGATGGCATTTCTTTTAGGTGCAAATTTTCTTTGTTTTTGTTGGATGGGCTTGAAGCTCTTGTCTATTCCAAGCTTATGAGTAATGACATCCTTGGAGATGCCAGTCATATTCTCATGTTTCCATGCAAATGTCGACATCCTGCATTTTAAAAATGAGATTAAAGATTGTTCAATATCATTAGGGATGTCATTACCAATCTGCATAGTGATATCCTTGTTGTTAGGGGTGTTCAAAAAAATTCGAATCCGAATTCGAATCCGAAAAATCTGGTAATCCGAATCCGCATTATCCGAAATTTCGGATCGGATTCGTATCCTGATTTTGAAAATTTTTGGATTATCGGATTATCCGAATCCGAATATTAAAAAATATATATAAATATATAATATTATATACACTACATAGCACAATACACAATCCTAAATCAATAATCCTCCTAACCCTAAGTCCATACTCCTCCAATTCATAGCAGCTTCTCTCTCTTCTCTTCTCTATAACAGCCCTCGTCCACCTCGTCTCAGACCTCCACAATTTTTTTACATTTTTTGTTCCAATTTCGTTTACCTAACTTCGATTTTTGTTTTTTAACAGGTTCACATTTTAGACATATAGGAGAACGTTTTTTTTATTATTTTTTAGTTATTTTTATTTATTTTTTAAAATTTCGCAACGGATGATCCGAATCCGAATCCGAAATTCGAAAAATCCGAATTTCGGATATCCAAAATTTCGGATTCGGATCCCAATATTGACTATCCGAAATTTCGGATTATCCGAATTTGAACACCCCTACTTGTTGTTCTCATCGAGGCAGGCTGCCTTTACATCCTGGTCAAGATGTGCCTTTGCATCCTGAGGATAACATTGTGCATCCTGCTATAATTGCTATTCTTGTCTTGATGAAGCCTTCATTGATGTTGTATAGCAATCCTTAGCTTCCTGCTGGTCACTATTGACTTTGACGACTCCCCATGGAGTTGGTAGCTTTACACATTGGTGATATGTCGACGGAACCGCTTTCATGTCATGTATCCAAGGTCTCCACAGGATAACATTGTAACTGGATAAACAGTTTATCAAACAAAATCTTTGGATAGAATTTACCCCTTCGACATATACAGGCAGTTTGATATCTCCAACTGTGCTTTTGGTCTCTCCACTGAATCCAACTAAGACAGATGATCTAGCTACTATCTCGGTTTCAGTGATATTCATCCTTTTGAGGGCCTCCAGTTGTATTATGTTAACTGAACTCCCTCCATCTATCAATATCCTGCGAACAAAATGGTTAGCAATATATAATGTATTCACCAAACCATCGTGGTGAAGATCTAAGACATTTTCTCGATCTTCTTTTTCGAAGCTAATCACTTTAGCATTTGTTAGGATGGTAGTCTTTGTAGGTCTTTCTCGTTTTTCGGATTTCATTTCCCTTGCATATCTTTTGGCTGCTGAGTAGGATGTACCACAAATATCTGAACCACCTGATATAAACTTAATGATGCCAGCATCTTTGGGTGGAGATGTTGCCCTTTCTGGGATGCTAGTGCTATTCTGAATCTTTGGCTTCCTTTTGCCTAGCAGATCCTTAAGATGGCCCTTACTTAGAAGATATGCTATTTCCTTTCTCAAGGCAATGCAATCCTCAGTAATGTGGCCAAAATCTTCATGGAAAGCACACCATTTGGATTTGTCTTTCCATCCTGACTTGTTATCTTTCCTTGGCCGTCTCGCTTTACCTCCAAGATCCTTCATAGCATACATTAATCCTGTTACATCCACAGAAAAACAATAATCTGAAAGTTTAGGACAATCCTATTCATTTTCATCCTCAACCACATTGACCTTTTTGTTATCAGGTCTAGCATATGGTTTATGCTTGTAAGGTTCATATGTGGGAGTGGATTTTCGATTAGGATTGTTGTATCTTGAGGATGCTTCTATCCTCTCCTGTATCTTTTTGTCATCCTCAATACGGATGAATCTTAAAGCTCTACTTCGAACTTCATCAAGATTCCTACAAGGGTTCATCACCAATTCTTGATAGAAAGGTGAATCCTTTTGTAGTCCCATCTTGAAAGCTTTCACTGCTGTTGTGACATCTAGGTTTGGGATGTCAAGTGCTTCCTTTCCAAAGCTTGTGATAAACTCCCTTAATGATTCTCCATGTGGTTGTGTCACCCTGTACAAATCACTTGTCAAGCGTTCAAATGTTCGACTACAAGAAAATTGATTGTTAAACATGTTAATTAAATGAGCAAAAGAAGTAATTGAATAGGGAGGAACACTTAGCAGCCATTTTAAGGCTGGACCAGTGAGGGTAGAACAAAATCCTTTGCATAAGCATGCTTCTTTGAGGTTTGCTGAAATGGGATTTATCTCCATGCTTTCCCTGTATTGTGCTACATGCTCTTAAGGATCAGTTGATCCATCATAAAGCTTCATGCTTGGAGTCTGGAATCTCTTTGGTATCTCTGCATCAAATATTGGAGGTGCAAAACGAGGCACCTTGTGACATGCTGAAGATACTTCAGGGATGGGTTGTATTATCCCTGATACACTAGACACCATATCCTTGATCTTTTGAAGCTCTCTTGCCAATTGTGGACTTATACCTGTATCCTGCAAAGAAGCAATATCGTTAGTAGCAAAAGTACTTGAACTTAAATTGTTACCATTGTTTTATCCTCGGGATGGTTCAGTTGCATATCCCCGAGATGGCTCAGTTGCATATCCTCGAGATGGCTCAGCAGTATATCCTGGATCTCTGGTTGTTGTTATCCTAGGTGTTGTACTAGCCTAGGAGCAGAGAATCCAGTGCTCATGGGGATGAAATCTCCTTGATGAATGCCCCTAGAGATGCCAGAATTGAAATCCAACACTCTAGGCTGTAGTGGTGTCCCCATGTCTTCAACCGGTCTCTTTGAGGATGTTTTGAGAGATTGTGTTTCTCTCATGAGCATCTGGTTGGTGTCCTGTTGTTGCTTTATTTGATCCTTTACCATTGCAAACATGGAGAGAATCTCATCATTTAATACAAAAACAGGAGGAGTGGATCCAGATGTTGCCATCCCAGATCTAGAAGCATTTGGAGGAACATTTCTGGTAACTTATCCAGAACTTTTAGGATGGGCAGGAGGAGGTGGTAATGTCACATTTTTTGCAGAGGTTGTGGATGGTGTGGAAGAAGACACAGATTTTGGGTTTGAGGCCATAGTTGTCAAGATTTTTTAAATAAGTTGATTGAGAATGAATATTAACAAAGTTTTGGTCAAAAATTACTTGGTAGAAATAATTTTGTATTCCAAATTAGTAAATGTGAGGTAGAGTGCTAAATGTGTGAGAAATGGTAAACACTTAGTCTTATTTTCAAGATGGCAGTTTATAATGACAAAGTAACAATAATATGACAACTATGCTCAGGATGGCAACGGAATGGTTCAGGATGGACAGTTATATCCCGAGGATGTAACTGTCTCACACAAGACTATTATACCTGAATGTAAATGAAAGAAAGCAAGCCAACAACACTCGATGTACGAGGAAAGCCCTTGATCACTTGATGATCGCCGGCACAAAACCTCGGGAGGAGTCTAAGCCCCTGCCTTGTTTGTTAATATTAAAAATGGTAAAAAGTGTTACAACTTTGGAAGTATGATGAATGAACTAATATTACAATGATTGTGTAATGTTGTGTGTGAGTAGAGAGAGTATCAGGTGTTAGCTAGCTAGTATCAAGTACTTGATAATGTGTAAGTGTCATATTTCGTTCATCATACCCCTATTTATAATTACACGAAAAGTAAATAAGAGATCCCATGATATCTGCCATCTTCAATGAGCGTGTAGACTATTTCAGGTGACCGTTTAAGTCAGTTTCAACCAATATAGACGTTGGGATAACAGTTTCCTTGTTTCTCGCCTATTATTAATGCTCGTCGGTTACATGTTTGACTCTTTCTTTGAGCTTGGACTTTATTTACACGTACAACTTTTGCATCCTCAACCCCTTTGACTTAGTAAGACAACTTTTGCATGCAAGAAAGTCAAACATGGTTGCAATAGCATACGGTTTTTTGTGCATTATATAACACTTGCTACATAGTTACTATAGCTTCATAATCGTTGGTATCATTTATTCAGAAAAGTTAATTACTCTTGTTTTAAATATTGTAGAAGAAAATCAAAGTCTTTTCAACTGAACCAAGGAATGATTCAATAGGTTTATTTGCATATTCGATGAAGATATGGGAACCGATAAGTATGATTTTACTATATGTAATAACATTAACACAGTTTAGTTCCATAAATTATTGTAAGTAATAATGATGCATCGAATTTTTTTAAGAAAATAGAAAAATAAAGAGGGAGCAAGTATAAAGATAAAGTAATATATAAATTTTTTCAGCAATTCTCATGATGAACGACACTGTATATTTATATAAACATATGCAGTTTTAAAGAAAGAAAGAAAATGTAAAACTAATATTTGTTGAATATAATTATTTGAATGTTGTGGTCATACCACATCACATGATATTATATATATAAGAATTTGAACGGATTTTGCGAGCAAATATAGAAACTTAATTATCTAGAAAGTAAACCTTATTTATCTCTACTACATGGTACAAGTATGTTAATGCATTGAAGGGTGATTTGGGGAATATTTACATGACATTTGAGGGTTAAAGCACATGACTTTTCACATCTCATCTTAAGTTTACCAAGATAGACATGTTTGCCTATTGTTCACTTTTTATAATATAGTAGAGATAATAATATAAAATATAATATAATATATTTGAAAAAAAAAAATTCTTGATATCTTAGATGTGAAGCATGGAACTCTTCATATGAAACCTTAAAAATCATAGAAAATTATTATGGTAGCCCATAGCCACCTTTAGCTCTTTATAATGTAGTATAGATATAGATAATATAAAATTTTCATCTTACATATAGTTATCCAGGAATTATAAATGTTTTGACCATTTTTCTTTCGAAAATGATTTTCATAGGCCATAGCTACTAACAAACAAAAACAAATTAAAATAAATAAACAAAAAACATGGTAATCTGTTTCTTCCCTTAGACCGCATCTTGGGTAAAACTTATCCGGTAAAGTGACTCCTCCAATCGCCAAGCTCGCTATAGACGGTATCCTATTGAGCGCCGCTCTCTACCCAAAAATATTAACTTTCGGTGGGACCCAATTATTCCACAACCTCCACTGTTGGTCATCACTAGGACCGGACACTTGATACATTTTCTTCCGCAATCCAACAATGAGCAACTGACAAGACGTTACGATCCGTCTATTCCACAACCTACTTGTATCGGTTTTCCCATCACTACTTGGCCTATAATGACCAAGACTGAGATGAGAAGATCTAAAAACATGCTTTTGACGAGGTGTTATGATCAAGTCTTTATGAGAATAGGTTTCCTAGTCAATATTAAACGTAGAGATGATATCTCGATATTCATTAAGGGAGGATAATTTAGTATAATAATTACTTTATTATTTGAATTTTAGGTTTATCATTATTATTTGTTTTGAATGTATATATTATGAGAGTCATAATAGAACGAGGATTAGTTTCGGTAGTCAAATTGTTTTGGATTTCTCTTTTGCTTTCCTTTGTACGTATGTAAACCTTTTCTTACTGTGTTTCCACAAATCCAGTTTAATAAAAAGTGTGTTTTTTTGTTGGTGCTTCCTTTGTCAGTGATCAACAAGTTTTTAATTCACGGCCTAAATTTATTTATTTGTTCAAGGGCTGTTAATCAAGTGTTGTTTGTTAGGTGTTTTGAGTTGTAAATTTTACTTGTGTAACAGTCAAAAGTTAATAGTCAAGTGCAACAATTTAGAGTAGTTTGCCCTAACCATGAAATTAAGTTATATTTTGTCTTCATAAGAAATAAGAACATTATATATTCTATGATATTCAAGTATGTTCTTTATGAAACTGTAATGTAAATAATAAGAGCATGTGTAATGAGCTTGATAAGGGGTGTTATAGAGCCTCATGAAGCCCTCCACACAACCCCCTGAGAACTATAATAAAAAAAAATTGGTCGTGAGCAGCATGAAGCCCCACGCCTTGTCCCCTACCCAATCAAAATCAACTTCTATACCCAACTACTTCTACACCCAATCAAAATCAACTTCTACACCCATAAAGTCTCTTCCACTACATATCTTTTAATATAAAGCCCTACATTTTACTTTATTAATATTTTTTCTAATATATTTATAGAGTAGATAGTCACAAGACAACTCAATAGGAATCACATTGTCAAAATTTCTATACAAAAATAATAAATAAAATCCTAAACTATTTATAACTATTGTAGCCTAACAATATCATGTATACATAATTATCTTCTTACCCAATTGATTAACAGATTAAGGGTGTTAGTTTTAGAAAAATAATCACAAAAGCTTATATTTAGATTACATTTCTCCTCAAGTTTTATAATATGCAATAGAAAGAAACTAGTAACCAACGGGGTGGTGGTCTATTGGTAAAGGCAAAGTCTTTAAAATACCTAGGTTGTTAAAGGTTTTGGGTTCAAGTCCCACAAACTACAGGATTTAAGTGTATGTGTAGTGGTGGGGGGTTATGGAGGGTAATGGGTATTAAAATATTAAAAAGTAATAGAAGGGGGTTATGGAAAAAGAGGGTGTAGTGGGAAGGGGGGTTATGGGGGGTTATAAATGATTGGGTAATCATTGTTTAATTATTTTTTTCTTATTTAAATAATAATATTAAATACCTAATAATAAAAATAATAATAATAATAATAAAAGAAAATTTATTAAATTAAAAAACAATAATAAAAAAAATAATATTTACTTTAAAAAATAATAACCCACCTCACCTACCCCTTCCCCACCTACTTTCTTCTTCTTCTTCTTCTTCTTCCTCTTCCTCCTCTTCTTCCTCCTTCTTCCTCTTCCTCCTCCTTCTTCCTCCTCTTCCTCTTCCTCCTCCTCCTCCTCCTCCTCCTCCTCCTCTTCTTCCTCGTCTTCCTCTTCCTCCTCTTCCTCTTCCTCTTCACACACACACTTCAATAATAATAATAATAATTTAATAAAAAAAAGTTCAGGGACAACGCTCGTTATCCTCACAACGTGAGTCTCCTAAAACGCCGTGAGGGCGGTGTTGGGGGGCGTTTTGGGGCCTTAAATGCGTATAACGGCACCACTACACATGCCCTAAAAAATAAATTAACCTTTTAAAAAAAATAGAAAGAAACTAGTAGTCTAGTAATAATATCACTCACAAAACGACAAAACACTGAAAATCTTCAACTATAGTATGATTCACAGTATGGTACACCAATAAACATAAACTTTATTTAATAAAAACAAAACCATCCTCATACATCTTGGCTGCTTGGACGTCGTAGCCGTTTCACTCACATCCTTGAAAGTTTTGCCCTTCATGGTTTTGAACTTTTCAACGAACTCGTAGGAGGTGGCGTCCCAAGCTTTAGCACCATCCTCATACATCTTGGCTGCTTGGACGTCGTAGCCATCAACCGTTTCTATCTTCGCACCAGAATCACCTGCTTGAAATCCTGCCACTATGACATCGTGATAAGCGGAGTTGTACAGAAGATATTCCATTTCCCCAAGAGGCTGCAAGAACTCGACAGACTTCATCAATTTAGAAACGGTCAAGGGGATCCCTTCGACAATAACGCGGTCCCGATCCTCCTCAACAGTCTGGAGGCCTGATCGAAGTCCGGCAATCAACTCATCTCCAGCCTCTAAGGCTTTATCATAATTGTCCTTGCACACAGCCCACGCCTTCTTCTCCTCATCGGCTTTCTGCACTTTATCCTAACACAAAAAAAAAATACAGACAATAAGGGCAGATGGAATACGAGTTTGCAAAAATCTTATGTCGAAAAGCTAACGCGTAACGCACCTGTAATTCGGAAACGGATCGGGACAAGACGAGGCCGTTCTCTTCTGATTGACGCAGTTTATCTTTAAGATCGGCAATTTCCTTGTCACGGTCAGAAATATCAGAACGGAGAAGGCCAACCTCTTTCTCGTGCTCCGTTTTCATCACGCCCATGGCCTTGACAGCCTCTTTACCTTTTTTCGCGCTTGAACGTTCACTTTTCTTTCGTTTGGCCACATTGGCATCCAACTTTTCAACCTCCGCACGGTAAAGCTCTATGCGACCCTTGAGTTTCTTCACTATAGCAGCCTTCTTATAGTAACCCTGGATTAGCTCGGAGACAAAGCTCAAGGTACGAACAGCCGACACACCAGCCATTTCAACGGCTCGTTCCTCACCCTGCTGACTCAACCGGTCGATTTCACCGGGGGGTATAGTATGATGGAGGATTTGATGGCAGACGAGGGGATCGGATAGGGTGTCGCCGTTCTTCACTTTCCACCGGGGAATGTAAGTCTCTTCGACAGCATAGGATTCCGAGGATTCTTTTGACTCCTCTATATCGGCAGCTTTCAACTTCTTGCCATCCGATTCGGCCGTCGCATCCACATCTCCCTCAACCTGTTTCCGTTTGAGATGATGCTCTTTTCGTTTGCCACCTTTCTTAGCTTCCACACCGATCACTACCTTGTCAGCCTCAGCACCAGAAGAAGTACCAATAATATTCACCGACGGACCACCCGACGGCTGATTGACTTTAGGATTTTGGTCGTCGGAAACAGGAGTTCGCTCAGTCTCTTTCACGAGTCCGGGAGACTGAAGGGGGGTCTGATCAACGGGAGAAATCGTTTTCTCGAAACCAGAAGTGCGAAGCTCGTCGTCTTTCTCTGATTGGGGAACGCTGTAAGTGATAGCTATGGTACGGTCTAACACTTCGTCTTCATCATCCCGTTTGGCCCGGGAAGTAAGCTTCATACCCTCGCCTTTCCGTTTCACAAAGCTTAAAACACTCATTTCTGCACAAGGGAACAAGACAAGCGTTAGATGGCAAAGCCGTAGGGAATGAAAGGAGGTTTTGAGGAGGAGGGTCGTAACCTTACTCCCTTTCTTAATTATTGGTTCTACATTCTGGAACGGCCACATTCGGCTGATGCATGTCAAGACGAGAATCGGTTCCGGGAACACTTGAAGTGGGGTCGGACTGGCCAATAACTTATCGAAGAGTTCACCATCATAACTATCTTCTTGTTCAGGATTTAAAGTATCTTTGGGTGCATGCCATGGCATCAAGAAAGGAACGACATTGTCCGGCATCCAAAAGAAATGGTTCTTCCAGTTTTTAAGACCGGAATACGTTTCCTTTAGCATGGATTTCTTTTTAGAAATCTCGCCAACCGTGAACCAGTCACCGGCCGTAGTCAGGTGAAAAAACTGACGAAACAGGTCGATGGTAGGCTCGACCCCGAAAGCACGACAAGCTACTTCAAAATGGGTCACTTTTATAGCCCCCAGGGGGCTAAGTTGACGGATATCTAACTTATAAAATTGTAGAAATTTTAAAAAGAAAACGGACAACGGAAGCCGAATCGATGAAAAATTGAAGTGACGAGTATAAAATCCTACGTGGCCTTCCGGACAGTCAGTAATACGATGATGCGGATCGGGAACGATGGATTTATATACAGACGTATCAAAGTATTTACTACAAAAAGCAGTTAAAGATGGTTGGGAAACTTCGGAAGTATGTAGGTGCATATCGCGCCTGCTTACCATAATGACGAAATTAAAACAGAATGAAGGACGGACCTGAATTAATCGGAAATGGCAGACGCTCTCCAGCCGATCAAGAAAAGGTAAAACTTTTTTACTTCATGAAGGAGGTATATATAGTGAGTTTTGGGGGAATACCGAAGACTGACGAAACGTCACGTCAATCAACAGTTGGACGGTTACGATGCCGCCAATCCTAGGCTGACACATGTCCATCCTTAAAATAATAACCATTGGGTAATTAATGAAACCCGGAAAACGATGCTAATTATTTACACCGGAGGGACCGACTAGATGCATCGGTAAGCTTAAAATGGAAGGCATGAATCGGTATAAAAGTTTGATGAGCGTTTCTTCGAAAAAGGCACTCATCAAACTGGGGGGGGGGGGGCTGATGACATAGGATGGATAAACGACGCATTAGAATGAATATGTTAGGCAAATTACAAAGATAAAATAAAATTAGAATGATTGATTAAAAACCAGAGTAACCGATCCGGTCGATCAGTAGAACCGGACCGATTAGAAAATGGCTAGGACAACCGATCAGAAAATAAAACGAATAATTGAACCAGACATACCAAATGGACAGAACGAACGGACCAAAGGACAAAGGACGATGAATGGACGGACCAAAGGACAAAGGACTGATGGACAAACACAAGTAGTAATTAAACAACGGATAAAACAAAAGCGGCTATTACCCACCGGACAATAGCCGCAATCAAATAAAATAATATTTCGGCCATCCCCTGTCAGCGGCTACAGTGACGTCCGTCACTGTTCACGCCGACTTAATCATTACTCGCCATTAATGCCCAGCCTTGGCCCAAGCTATAAATACTGGGTGGTTGGCCACATTAAAGGGGCATTAAATCCTATCGGAAGTCACCCTGCTCCCGATCCATCTTCCTAACCTCCAATCCTACTTTCTGACTTCAACAGGCACCAAACCATATGTTTGATGCTGTTGAAGCCTTCCTTGGTTCCAGAATCAACCTTGATACCCAACGCCTGAGGTAGTTACTTCATTCCCATTTATTATTATTATTATTATTATTATTTTTATTATTATTATTATTATTATTATATTATTATTATTATTATTAGTATTATTATTATTATTATTATTTAAAAAATCAGACAACAGCTTGTGAAGGTGAGTGTATGTGTGAGTGAACAGTTTGTATATTTTTTTTAGTATTACTGAATTAACACACCTAAATCGGCCACCAGCTGGTTGATAAAACAGGTTTTTAAAGGACCGGTAAACGGGCTTTTGAGAACCGGGTCTTTAACCCATGTAGAAACTGGGGCCGGGTTTGGTTAACAAAGTAAACAACCGGTCTGGGTATGTTAGGGTTTTTGACCGGTTTTTTTAATAGAGGTTGAACCGGTTCAGGTGTGGTTCCTTTTTTTTCTAAACCCGGGTCTAAAATTAACTAGTCTGTACCCGTAGGTAGGGTAAGAACCAGTTCCCAGTCAGGTCAAGAATTAGGTTTTTTGTGCGCCTTTGGTACTAACCCATGCACCCTCTGAACCTAACACCAGTTTGTAGTTGGTGAGGATCGGGTGTGTATTGGATCTCACAGAAGATGAAGGGGATTGTGTTATTTTCTTATTATAATGCAAAGCAAGATTACAAAATAAATAGGAGAGGAAATAACTAACAATACGGAAACTAATCCTCTAATAGCAATCAAAGATAATAAGCAAAAATAAAAGATATCATATTTAATAGTGTGTGAGTCGGTTTAAAGGTGTGGTAATACTTTGGGATGAGCTTGGTACCTAAACTCGACAAAATTACTGGTATCGAAAAAGCATGTTACCGTACGGTTCCGATTTTTAATGTAAAATCGGAAAAATACATGTACTAATACCGAAAACTTCGGCACCGAGTTGGTAACCAAAATGATTCGGTAGGACATCCGTTACCATTTACTCATCCCTAGTAGTACTAGCTTACATACCCTCTAAACCTAACACAAATTGGTAAGGGGAGTCGAGACTTTTAAAATTTTTAATATTGTTAACTCACATATGATAGCATATCAAAGTAACTAAAATAAATGCATGGATACGTGAGTTTGCATGAAACCACCGATATGGGTATTTGGTCCGACCCGATTGATCCATATTTTTATGTGTATGCTCATGCTATGTAACTAATTGTTTACAGGATAACCAAAACCGAAAGAGAAAGCCACATTAATATCAAATTTGCGGAATCAGAGACAATATCCGATTCCTTTGAAGGAATTCCGTTGACATGCAGGACGTATGTCCGCCAGCAGCAACAGCAACAGCAACAGCAGCAGCAGCAAAACCGCGGCTTTTCACAGGAGAAGAAACACATCGAGTTAAAATTCGATAAAAAAGATAATAAGTTGTTACTTGCCATGGGTAATACAAAGAGCCGAAGAGATACAAAACCAAAAAAAGGTGGTCAAGCTTTATAACCTGGATCCGTACGGTGCCGGATCGGGCGGCTACCTGGAATCGGTGAACTTGGACCATCCGTCTACGTTTGAGACGTTGGCGATGGATCTGAAGATGAAGAAGGCTATTGTTGATGATCTGGATTTGTTTGTGAAGAGGAAGGAGTTTTATAAAAAAGTGGGGAAGGCGTGAAGAGAGGGTATTTGTTGTACGGTCCGCCAGGGAAATCGAGTTTGATCGCGGCTATTGCTAATTACTTGAAGTTTGACGTGTATGACTTGCAGCTGTCGAATGTTTCAAGTGATTCGAGTTTAAAAGACCTGTTGTTGAGAACAACAAATCGATCGATATTGGTGATTGAGGACATCGATTGTAGCGTTGAGTTGCCGGGCCGAAATGGGACGGTTCTGTCATCTGGCCGTCGCGATCCCATGGTTTTTTTTATTCTCACGACTCGTTGCACGCCTAAGTTTTGTTTTCCAGTATTGTTTTGTTACCGAAATTGTTTCAAATTTCAATGTTTTTGCAGTTTTCGTTATCCGGGCTATTAAACATAGATGGGTTATGGTCGAGTTGTGGGGACGAAAGGATAATAATATTCACAACAAACCACAAAGACCGACTAGACCCAGCATTGCTTAGACCGGGGCGGATGGATGTGCACATTCACATGTCCTACTTGACGGTTGATGGATTCCAAACATTAGCCGCGAACTACCTCAACATCCACGATGACCACCATTGGCAGTTTAGGGAGATCAAAGAACTGATCAAATGCAAGAATGTTACACCGGCAGAGGTGGCCGAGGAACTGTTGAAATCGGACGATGTGGATGTTGTGTTGGGTGGGCTTGTCAAGTTTCTGAAGCGTAAGATGATGGACGATGATGAAGGGGGTCATGATGATGATGATGATGATGATGATGATGATGATGATGATGATGATGATGATGATGATGATGATGATGATGATGATGATGATGATGATGATAATGATGAAAGTCAACTTCATGTAGCTAAAAAGGCGAAAATCATATCATAGTTTAACACCTAGGCTCTTAGAAATTTTGTTCGTGGTTGTACATTGTTTAAAAAAGAGTTCATTTTAGTAAAGTTTTAACATATTTTCATGTTATGTAACTGAAAATGGCTTTGTGGTTATTTTGATCATTTCAAGTATCCAATACAGAGACTAATAGGAAATAAATTTTAAAGTTAGATATATGAAAGATTTTTTTAAAACCATAATGGTGGAAAGGAAATTTTCTTGTATTAGTGTATGTGTAGTGGTGCCGTTATACGGCGTTTAAGGCCCCAAAACGCCTCCTAACACCGTCCCCCACGGTGTTTTAGGGCGTTTTAGGGGTGGAGGGTTGTGAGTATAACGAGCGTTTTCAAATGTGGGGGTCTTGATTTTTGTGCCATTCGACCGTTTTCCAACGGTTGTTTCTTTTATTTTTT
The DNA here is from genome assembly GCA_028751855.1 of Ambrosia trifida. Classification (NCBI taxonomy): domain Eukaryota; kingdom Viridiplantae; phylum Streptophyta; class Magnoliopsida; order Asterales; family Asteraceae; genus Ambrosia; species Ambrosia trifida. The sequence goes on from CM054122.1 coordinate 15,691,876, forward strand.
TATTTTTTTTTTCTTCCAACTCTCTTTATATATATATATATATATATATATATCCATCGATTTAAACATCAAACACCCCACCACACCAACACTAAACACAACCCAAATACAAACCAAACCTATGGCAGCGTGGACGAATCAAGAGCAACTCGAGTTAGTGCGGGCGTGGATGAACACTAAGGAGATCCCGCCAGCCAATCGGGAGTCTTTTTGGCGCAATGTGTTGGTCGAGTTCAACCAAATCACCGGAACGAACCACCGTACCGTTGATCAGATCACCAGTAAGTGGTCTGCCATACGAAATAACGTTAACAGATGGCATAGAGTCTATGAAGCAACGATGCAGGCGCACCCTGGGGTTAGCAAACAGATGACAATTCAGTTGACACACGACGCCTATCGTCAACAATACGACAACGACTTCTCCATCACCAATCTTTTGTCGTGGTCTCTGATGCGTTTTCACTATGTTTAATTTTTAATGTTTAGGCTTTATTTTCTTATCCTGGCAGGTTGTAATGTTTAAAGTTATGTTTAATGTTATGTTTAATGTTTAGTGTTTTATTTTGTAAACTATGAAACATAAACACATTAATATATAAAACATATAAAAACACATTACATAAATTACTTAATAAAACACTACATAATTCCTAAATTACTTATTTAAACATTACATAATTCCTAAATTATTTATTTAATCCTAATTTTCTCCACTATGGAGAGTAGTTGTCCCAGTCCTCGAGTGTGGGTTACTCGGGGGACACGGAACGTGAGCTATCCCGTCCATCGGATCTCGCATCCGAGGGGAAATAGCAGTACTCACGAGGAGGGGAAGGAAGGCTCCAGAGGCGTTCCTCCTCCTCAATTTCCCCGAGGGCTTCCAAGTCCCCCTCAGTTGGGGAAGTCTCGTGGTAGGGGGTGGGGGTAGTCTGGTGGTAGGGGGTGGGGGTAGTCTGATGGTAGGGGGTAGGGGTAGTCTGATGGTAGGGGGTGGGGGTGGGGGTGAGGATAGCAGCAGTCCGAGGGGTAGGGGCCGACAACATTAGACGCTCCATTTCTTTCTGGGCCAACGCATAATCCATGGCCCAGACCATTTCCTCATCTGTCCAGTCATCATCGGCTTCAGGAGGAGGAAAGGTTGGTTGTGCAGCAGCAGCAGGAGGGGGATATAACCAATGTTGTGGAGGAGGAGGAGAAAGAGGAGGTTGTGCAGCAGTAGGAGGAGTAGAGGAGGTGAATGGTAGTCTCCGGAGGTGGACCCGTCCCCGGACCCGGCGAGAGTACTGTCGGATATTAGACGGTCCGGCAGCTCCTGGTTGAAAACCGGCACCCATGTTATTCATTGTTTTGAGGATGAGGAATTGGAGGTGTGACTGAAAAATCAGTTTTGGTGTTGTATTTATAAGGTTACAAATATGATCGGTTGGGGGGAAAACATTTGAAATTTAAACGTTTGGGGGGGGGGGGGAGAATTTTAAATTCAAACGTTTGACGTTTAGGGGGGGGGGGGGGGAGAATTTGAAATTCAAACGTTTGGGGGGGGGGGGGGAATTTGAAATTCAAACGTGTGTGGAGGAAAATTTGAAATTCAAACGTGTGTGGGGGAAAATTTGAAATTCAAACGTTTGGGGGGGGGGGGGGGAATTTGAAATTCAAACGTTTTATTATTTTATTTATTTATTATTATTATTATTATTATTATTTTTTCTTTTATCAATATTATTATTTAAATAAGAAAATAAATAATTAACCAATGATTACCCAATCATTTATAACCCCCTATAACCCCCCTTCCCACTACACCCTCTTTTTCTATAACCCCCTTCTATTACTTTTTAATATTTTAATACCCATAACCCTTTATAACCCCCACCACTACACATACACTTAGCTAGTTTTGATGTTAAAATTTATGTTAAAGCCAAAGTAATAAATATGGTTTTACTATTTGCGGGAGATAGTTTGGTTCCAACAAAGTTTCTAGAATTAGGACAAGTGTTACGAACATTTGAGGCAAACACAAGGGTCAAATTTTTTAAAAACATATAATTTTTTTGGAATATGATTTTCTATGTTGTAGCAGAGTTCATCACAACCCCCCAGAAGAGGATTCCCTAGCCACTTTACAATGGTTAGACTATGTTGTCTTAACCGGGTCCACGCTGACGCGAGAGTGGCCGGCCCACAAGCGAGTCGAAGCTGCGCATAAGGGGCACTAAGGCTTCCACCTGGAAAAATTTTCGTCACCTGCCACTTGACAGATGTTGCACCCTCCACAAGAGGCAAACCTCTCTAGAGTAAATGCACGGTAATAGAAAACCGGAGGGCTATCAGAATCAAACATGAGCCCTCCAAAGAGGGTATATAGTAGTGTTTAAAGGGAATAGTCTAAATTAAGGAATGATTCAATAAGAAAGGTATAAATCTAGCCTAATGATTTATGAGTCCTTTTTTCATAAAGTTAGTTTCGAAAAATAATTCTGGGATCATTGACTTGGGATTTATTATCCATGTATCCGATTCACTACAAGGAGCCCGTAAAAGTATGATGTTTGGAAGAACCCGAGAACAACTAAAGTTGGGAATGGAATAAATCTTGGGTAGGGTGTTAATTGTGTTGGGTTGGCGGCTTGAATGTGTAATCCATACACATCCCATATTGTTATTCGTGTCAAAAACTTTAAGCTTAACACACACAGACATAAATTTGAGTCAACCCGTTTAACGCATTTGTTTTAATGGGACAAACATGTTGATGAATTGTAAGTTGGTTGTTGGATTGTGAGCAGATTGCCGGTAACATATTCAATGGGTGAATATGAGTATGAGTGTGATAAGTATACAATATGATATCATAAAACTAAAAATATTATGACATACTCTATGAAAGATTTTTGAAAAACACGATGGAAATTTTTTACCGACAATGTGAAATTTGAATTTTTTAAGAGACGGAGTAAATGAGATATATAATTTTTTTTTTCCTTTTGAAATAATGTAAATGAATTGGAACTTGAAAGCGTATCTTTAGAATAACGTATGAGAGAAAAATATAAATATAAACTAGGGTTTTAACCCTGTGCCGCTTTGCGGCGCTTTAAACCGATTATAAAATTTAACCTCGCACACATTGCAATGCGTAAATAAATTATCTTTCAACAAAAATGCGAGTCACATGTATACTTATAAGAAATCTTGTACTTTTATTAATCCCCTATAACCTTAAACCACCAAACATCAAAACCACCTAAGGTCATATAACTTAAAGAGGTAACTGGGAAACCAACTACACGTTAATGCAGTTGCAGAGTGATGAAAATACTATCACACAATATATCAAAATGGGTTACTATAGAATATATATCTTGTAGAAGTCTTTCAAAAATCAAAATATCAAATGTTTATCTAATAACCAAATAATACCTTCCCCTTTTGCCATAAAATATAAATTTATACATACAGAAGGTAGTATAAGGATAAACAAAAGTTGAATTAAAACCACAACAAAAAGATCAATGAATTGAACATTGCTGATTTCATGTTTGTTTTAGATTAGCATCATGAGGTGGCAGCAGAAGCATGTTGCTTGACAAGTTTGGGCAGATGGAACAGAAAGAAGAAGCTACTCAGTTTAAGCAACATATTACTACACTGGCAAATTCCATAAAGCCATGAAAGATAATTTTACCTATTCCATGTCTAAAATTTGCTCCAATAATGGAGATGACTGCACTTGTAACCTTTGATATGGAAAGAGACGCCTCAACTAATGTAGTTGAGGCATTTCTAACTCAACTATATTAGTTGAGGCGTTTATTTGGAAACGCCTTAACTATATTAGTTGATGCGTTTCAAAAGAAACGCCTCAATTAATATAGTTACGGCGTTTCTTAAGAAACGCCTCAACTAATATAGTTGAGGCGTTTAAAAGGAAACGCCTCAACTATGAAAATATAATGCAACTTGAATACTGACTTAACGCGAGCGCTGTTTCAGTGCTGAAACGCGCGCTGTTTCAGTGTTGTTTCAGTGATGTTTCAGCACTGAAACGCTGTCCCATTGCAGCAACCTAAGCAGAAGTTCAATCCCATTGTCATCCACTTTAGGTCTGCGGTGTTGAATTTGTATGATGAAGGAGGCATAGGCAAAGCTTTGTGGTGGATGAAAACCTGTTTTAATTGTGAGAAAAATACCATTACAGGGACGACATACCTTGCCAACAGCAAGTTCTTGTAGGGTCGACCTTTACACTTTCGTCACAAACTCACTACACCTATTGTGTTGTCGTGTACCTGAAAGAATACGCTAAGCCCAAAATCCACACTTTATTAACATCAAATCTTCAATGTTAGCTTTCCATTAGTCAACGCTATTAGACTCCAACTTAATTCTAATCTTTTGTGCAAAAGTTTAAACAACTGATAGGATTACAAGGAATAAGATGATTTTGTCCATTTGTTTTTGGTAAAACAACATACATATCATGTCCACCCATATTGTACCATGTGTTTTTAAACTTGCGCTACACCCTCATATTTCAAATACTTTCAACAACAAAAATTCAATCAAATGATTACCATAACTGACCGAGTAAAAAAACGCAACAGTAGCATTCGCGCCATTCCACAAAGCTTTCTTACGTCTACCCTTGCTTGATTTTCAGCCATGTCTACTTCCCAGTCATCCAAATGCCCTAAAAGCTGAGGTTGGCGATTTATACGACAATAATTATAAGTGAAAATGTAGGAAGATTAATGAATAATTTAAGCGGCAAAGAACATGAAAAAACTTAACCTTCACCAATGTATAGGTAACGTATAGTTGCTTATGTTATTGCCACATCGCTGCCTAAGCCGATGCAACTTCAAGTGAGCATGGTAAACTTGTTATATGCCAAAAATATATAGGTTAAAATATAGCTAAAGCGAATATAACATGAGGCTTAGAAAAGAAAGATTATTGAAACTGAAAACAGAACCTTTGGTTATTGTGACTACAAATGAAACATTTCCCATGCCATAACAATAACCATATGGCGTCCTTTATCATCATCGCCTTGAAGCTACAAATGGACTTCCATCTACTGTCATTTTATCTTCTATCGATTGCAGTAGTCCAATAACATCTGAATATGGTGCAAGCATATCATTTATCAAACATGATTGACGAAAATTTTTTGTTAGCATAAAAAGGTTGTTGATTACTTTTTATATTTGATAAACTGGAACTGTCAAAGCAAGTTGTCCCAAATATGCTCTGCAACAGCCATGATTTGTACCAATTAACCGCCCACCATCACCGCCAACATGTTCCAAACATCAAGATAACCATAAAATCAACAAACACTAAGCGCAAAACGAAATGATGATTAGGCGTATTAAATCTAGAAAACAATGTATACCTTTGTCAATGATAGAATGATAATCGAACACAATGCATACCAACAATCGCTAACTCAAATAAAATAATAATAGAACTACTGTTCAAAGCAGTTAGTAGCTAAGGTTACGAAAGGCAGCAGCTGCAACAGTGATAGCGGTTCGCTCATTAGCTCGATCGGTATGCCTTTATTTCCAGTTCTAGTATTTTTACCATCGCAGCACGTTGCGGAGGCGCACGAAGGATATACTAAGCGGGTTTTTAACACACGCTGAAGTTTGCGGCGCCAACACAATGCGCTTAACAGGTAGCAAACAACCAACCAAATGGGTATATATGGTAAACACTACCCTAAAACAAACCTATGAATGCAAAGAAAATAATGAAATAGTAAAATAGACATGCTTCTATGGCGGCTGCTGCCTCTTTGTGGCTGCTGCTTCACGGTTGAAGCGGAGAAAGACGTTGCCGTCACATTTCGCGCACTCTAAGCATGTCATAATCGCCGAGAGGACAGATGAAAAAACATTATGTTGCATCAGAAGCATGCCTTAATAGAAAGGCAGCTTACAAACGTGAAGCAGCTGCTCCGTAAAATAGAAGCATGTCGTCGTTATGTGGCTCAGAGTTTAAGTAAAGAAATTGGTTGCAAAGCGACAATAGGGGCGTTCAGCGGTATCAGATGGCTCAGACATCGAAGAAAAGCAAAGCGCAAACGCAATATGGCAAGATATCAGCTGGTTGCGTTGCTAATGCATTACTATTGGCATCACCCTCACAGCTAGTATGCAAAGCCAATAGCAAGCGCCATAGCTATGGAAAACCGATGTTGTCATCATCGCCCGAACGCGCAATAAATACCACAATCATCAGCAGACATCCAGCCATAAAAGGTGGCCTTAAGGCATCCCTCTTACATACTACAACAGTCTCCAAGGGTCAAAGTATCCCAAGAAATTATGGCTTACACCCCCATCATAAAGTAGAACAACATCAGAGATTATAACAAAAAGTAAGCTTTTACAACAAAGACACCAACCCATAATCGAAGCAACATACCTGTTGCTGTTTGTTTCTAGAAGAAATCAAATATTAAGATCGTAAAGATAAGAAACAAACCATTTTTCAAAGATACCAACCACACAATACTTTTTGTCTGCTACGTTGCTACTTTTTGTCATCAGGGAGCCGACCGTGGGCGGTTGTACCACCGCCGCCTAAGACGGTTGTCGGATGAACCAGCCGCCGGCAACGGCTCGTTCCTGGCGTATACACCGTAACAACCGGAACAAAATAACCCCAAAAATGGGGTCTAAAAAACCCTAATATACAGGTACCTAGAAAACAATGATTTCATTTCCCCCTCTGTCGAACCGTCGCATACGTCGTTTTTGGAGTTCAACCCCTCCCACCCCCAACAAAAATACAAAGCTTGGCCTTGATCGAGTTGTCGAATACCATCGCTCTGACCGCCGCCACCTAGGGTTTCAGATTGAAACCGGCAACAACGATCGGCAACAGAGACAACCAGTAACCGCGAGCAAATTTAGGGCTCATTACACAGTTAGCAAGAAGCAGCTGTTGGTGTGATCGGTACAAAGAATGAGGATCACAACAAAAGAGGCAGAACTTAGAGAGAGAGGGGAGAATATGAAGGAAACACGTATCACGAAAAAGAACCAGATAAGAACACGTATCCATGAACTTATTATAAAAAGTATTCAAATAAAATAACAATGTTCAAATCCAAAGGGTTATTATTAGTATATAATATAAAGTTATAAATTTTTTTAATTAGTTAACAAGTTATAAACTTAAGATTGATTATAAGTAGATGTTTGGACTCTTTCCTATAAGCACAAGAAATGTGTGTTGAAATTTTGGTGTGCGGTGGGAGGGGAAACCCACCAAACTATAATAACCATTTATAAAACTACAACGTTTCTATCTTCAAATACTTGTTCATATCCAACCGCGGTATCCTCCCAACCCTAACAACTTGTCACACTCAGTTAAAGCGGAAACACGGGGATGTGATTCGAAAGGTTTTCAAGCATAAGGTTCAAGCAACACACAAGATGTAATTGTGTAAATTAAATAGATACCATCAAAAGATAAATGTTGCCATAAATTATTAAAATAACATAATATTGTTTGAAAACGAAATATTGTCTGAAATTTCATGGTTCAAATACCAAGACCGAACATAACTGACATAACCTAACCAATGATGGTACCACAGAGTGCAAGCTCAAACCCTTCTCTCAAGTCTCCACCCCGCATGATCAATTACCTAAAAAATATGCATAAAAGATTTGTCAACATAATGTCGGTGAGTTCACAGGTTTTAATGTACGATGTAAAGTGCTCGTGAAATTCGTGTATGACCAACAATAGGCTAGCTAAGCGAATGATTACTGTGTAAACCATGAGCCCGATAACCAAACCTCTTGACTATTGTGCCTCGCGCATTGTACAATAAAGACAATGTATATATAGTAGAATACTAACACTCTTTTGTATGCAACCGGTTAGAGCGACTAACCAAGATTGGGGGTGTCAACCCAATAGATCTATTAAAGTGTTCCATGGCTTTTGATAGCTAATGGTTATAGACTTATAGTGTAAATATAAATACGAAGATTGTTGAGCTCATGAACCGAATGTCTCATGTTCCACATGGTAATCACGATAGAATATCACACAAAACGAAATGTACTAGAAATGTAGCATGTTTATCCTCCAAAAATGGAAAACTATAAAATGGGGTGCTCATATCTAACTGAGTACCCAAAGCCTTATGCAAAGATTTCCATAAATTAGAGGTGAACCGAGGATCACGATCCGAAATAATAGAGACGGGCATCCCGTGTCGCGAAACCACTTCCTTAAGATACAAACGAGCCAAACGCTTAAGGCCATCCGTTTCCTTGATAGCGAGGAAGTGCGCAGACTTTGTCAACCTATCGACGATCACCCAGATCATGTCACAACCACTGGGCGACCTCGGGAGTTTGGTCACAAAGTCCATTGTAATTCGTTCCCACTTCCACTCGGGAATTTCAGGCTGTTGAAGAAGGTCGGACGGCTTTTGATACTCAACCTTGACCTTGGCGCAGGTCAAGCACTTACTTACATACGAAGCTACATCCGCCTTCATATTCGGCCACCAATAAAGTATCTTTAAGTCTTGATACATCTTATCGGAGCCAGGGTGAATAGAGTACCGAGACTTGTGATCTTCATCAAGAACGAGCTCCCGCAAGCCCCCGAATAAAGGGACCCAAATACGTTCAGCGAAATAATGTAGGCCATCGGACCTGAGTTCAAGGTGGCTATCAGCACCATGCATGGTTTCAGCTTTAAGGTTTTCCTCCTTCAAAGCTTCTTGCTGCGCCAAACAGATTTGGTCAGGTAAACCAGAATGGATAGTGAGCTGAAGAGCTCGAACACGACGAGGTTTAGCATATTCTTTCCTGCTCAAGGCATCTGCGACAACATTTGCCTTGCCAGGATGGTATTTTATAGCATACTCGTAATCATTAAGAAGCTCGACCCAGCGACGCTGTCGTATGTTCAACACCTTCTGATCGAAGATATGCTGAAGGCTCTTGTGATCGGTATAAATGGTGCACTTGGTACCGTACAAGTTATGCGTCCAGATCTTCAAAGCAAAGACCACTGCACCCAATTCTAGATCGTGGGTGGGGTAGTTTTTCTCATGGACCTTAAGCTGATGAGAAGCATAAGCAATGACCTTCTCGCGCTGCATTAACACACAACCGAGACCCCGGATAGAAGCGTCGCAATAAACCACAAAATCATCCGTGCCTTCAGGCAAGGACAGGATAGGAGCAGAACAGAGTTTAGCCTTTAGCATCTAAAAGGCTGACTCTTGCGAATCACCCCAGTCGAACTTCTTGTCCTTCTGGGTAAGCGAGGTGAGGGGTTGTGCGATCTTCGAAAATCCCTCGATGAAACGACGATAATAACCTGCAAGACCCAGGAATTGCCGCACCTCAGATGGCATCTTCGGTGCTTCCCAGTATTTGATGGCTTCTATCTTAGCTGGATCAACATGAATTCCTTTTTCATTAACCACATGACCAAGGAATTGGACTTCACGCAACCAGAAACTACAATTAGAGAACTTGGCGTACAACTGTTCCTGCCTCAAGAGTTCCAAGACAAGACGCAAGTGTTCCCGGTGGTCCACTTCATTCTTGGAATAGACAAGAATATCATCAATGAATACAATCACGAATTTATCAAAATAGGGCTTACAAACACGTTCATCAAATCCATGAATATGGCGGGCGCATTGTTGAGACCAAAAGGCATGACCAAGAATTCAAAATGGCCATAACGGGTTCGGAAAGCGGTCTTCGGAATATCGGCTTCCTGGACTCTCAACTGATGGTACCCCGATCTCAAGTCAATCTTTGAATAGAAACTAGAACCCTGAAGTTGATCAAACAAATCATCGATACGAGGAAGAGGATAACGTTTCTTGATGGTAACCTTGTTCAATTCACGGTAGTCGATACACATACGCAGGCTTCCGTCTTTCTTCTTGACAAAAAGAATAGGTGCTCCCCACGGGGATGAACTAGGTCGGATGAAACCCTTCTCCAACAGCTCCTGCAACTGGATAGACAACTCCTGCTTCTCGGGAGGTGCAAGACGATATGGGGCTCGGGCAATAGGGGCTGCACCTGGGGTAAGTTCGATACCGAATTCGACTTGACGATAAGGCGGAAGCCCAGGCAGATCTTCAGGAAATACGTCGGGAAAATCGCAAACAACAGGAATATCTTCAATCTTCCTCTCTTCCTCTGATGAAACCGAAACAAGAGCCAGAATGGCAGAATACCCCTTTCGAAGATACTTATAGGCTTTCATACACGAAATGATACTCAAAGGGACACCGCTTTTCTCACCATGCACCAACAGAATCCTCCATCGGGGAGAGGAAGTCGAATGACTTTATCAAAACAAACGATCTCAGCATGATACAAAGATAACCAATCCATACCCACAACAACATCAAAACTACCCAAGGACACCGGCATAAGGTCAATAGGAAAAGAATAACCCGACAATTCAAGGCGACACTCTCTAAGGACGTGCGTCACTTCAACTTTCTTACCATCAGCCATTTCTATCAAGTACTTATCCTCTAAAGGTGTAGGTACCCTATCAAGCAATTGACTAAATCCAATAGATATAAAAATCTTATCGGCACCAGAATCGAATAAAACCGAAGCATAGCGATTATCAAGAAGAAACGTACCGGTAACAGTGTCAGGGTCCTGTCGAGCCCCGCTCGAACCAATTACAAAGGCGCGAGCATTCCTGCCTCCACCCCCGTTGTTTCCATTACCCGATCCATTCTTCCCAGCCTCGCCCTGCTTCAACTTGGGGCATTCACGCTTGTAGTGACCAAGCTCACCACAGTAATAACACCCCTGTTTTCCCTGGTTTCCCTGGGGAGTAGTAACCTGAGGAGCCGGGGTAGTCGTAGCAGGTGGGTTCTGATTACCCTGAAGATTAACCCTACAATCCTTGCTGTGATGCCCCAACTTGTGGCACCGAAGACAACGGTTCTTATCACATAGGCCAGTATGATGGTATCCGCACCGATCACACTTTGGCAACTTCCCGGAATAACCCCCAGACTTTTGCTCAGACGCTGATCCCCCAAAATCGGACTTCTTCACCTGCTGAGGCTGAGCTGAACTCGAGCCTTTAACCACGCCTTCCCACTTTCGCTTGTTGCTCTCGGGAGCCTTCACAGTAGCGCCTCGGGGAGGCAAGACTCCTTCAGCTACATTCATGTTGGTCAGCCTGTGAGCCGACCGAACCACCTCAGAATAAACAGTAAGATTACCCGCAACTACCAATCCCGCGACCTCCGGCACCAAACCAGAAATATAGTGCTCAATCCTCCTGTATTCCGGTGTGTGCAAATCCGGGCACAACACCGCCAGCTCATTATGTCTCGCTGTGTACGCTTCAATCTCAGACCCCACCATCTTGTGATTCCAGACCTCATGCTCGAGCTTCTGGATTTCATCTCTCGGGGAGTACTCGCTTTTCAAAAGTTGCACGAATTCTGCCCAGGGCATAGCATGGGCTTCCCCAATAGCCATGGTCTGGGTGGTGGATTTCCACCAAGTCAAGGCTTGACCCTCAAGGGTCGCAGAAGCATACTTCACGCGGTCGCCAGCCGGGAAACTGCACACAGAGAATACTGATTCAACCTTTTCCAGCCATCGGAGCATTCCCACTGCCCCTTCAGTTCCACGAAAGTTGTGGGGCTTGCAATCCATGAACTTTTTGTAAGAGCACTGAGGTGGAGGGGGATTGACAGCACCACCTGGGACAAGACACACAGATAAATAACGAGAAAAGGTACAGTACCCTGGAACAAGGTAGAATAGGTGGAAATCGACTTACCACCCATAGCATTATGAGCAGCTTGGAATGCAGCCAAGGCCACGTTCACGTGCTGCTGCAGCAGATTGTCCAACTCCGCTTGGATCATATTAACGTTTCCGCGGCCACCACGGCCCCCCAGCACGACCGCCTCTGTGACCTCCACGAGCTCCTGACATCTTCTGTCACAACATGAAACAACAGACTTAGGCTTGCCCGTGGTATAACCCATTAGGAATTTCAAGAAACTAGACCGGGCCCAGTTCGGGTCCATCCGTTCAAACGCAAAGTCCACTAGGGTTCCCATGCATTCCAGTTTATGATCTCGTGTGCACCCAACATGATAAACTGTTCTACATGGTCCTCTAGGTATACCTTAAGCTTGAAGTTCAAGTCACCGAACACTAGCACCCAATCATGGTATTATCATAAGTATAAGTATAAGATAGTATGTATAAGGACGAGCGTGTCTATTGGGGCATAGAAGGGAGATGTCCGAATCCCTGGACAAATCTCAAGAGTATGCCGAAGCTACCCCAAGGTACACCGCCGCCAAGAAGGTTCAATAGTATATCGTTCGTCGTCGAATCATGGTAAGGATGGGTTAAGAAATAGAATGATAAAGAGTAAACAGATGATGTAGCGTAGAAGATGATGACACCGACACCCCGACAAGTTATATTGTTACCCACATGTTAAGACTCGACCATGTGTGACCGTCTAGTGTGTGCGACTCGGCTATAGACTAGACTCTACATGCAATCCTAGTTTACAATAACCGTTGGCTCTGATACCAATCTGTCACACCCTCAAATTCCACATGCGGGATTTTACCACGAGGCGCGTGACACACCAGGATCCCTGTCAACGATCACACTAAACAAATAACAAACATGCATACTTATATATATTAAAACTAAAACATCATGCTTTGAGCCGTAAACCAGCAGCGGAAGCATTTCTTGTTTACAACCAAAAGGCATATTATAGTTTACAAAACATTTTTTAATATGCTACCTTAGCGACCTGAGAAAACATGCCAAAAATGTCAACATATAATGTTGGTGAGTTCACAGGTTTTCTTTTATAAAAGTGTTGTTATAAGTTTGAAAAGATCATTCCCGTTACTACAATGTTATACGAACGTTAGCTAGACGTTAAGTGTGATTACTACTACGAGTGGGAAACCAGTACTGACACGTTTTCCTGTTTTTCCCAGCCACGAGCCACCGTCATCACGGTGACCCTGGTAGTAGAGACAATATGCATCCGCCTGGCTCCCAGCCGTCGAGTGGGGTTTGCCCGTTGTAACATTTCGCATTAATACTTGTACGTTACTATCATTTTGAATAAAAACGTCAAGTTTCATTATTATTATTTGCTTTAAATTATTATTGTGACGCATTTGGAAACCCTAATATTATATTATTTATATATAATATACATATATATATATATAGTTTTAATGTCAAAAAAATAAAATGCTTGGGCCGGGAATCAAACCCGCGCCCAAGCCGGGTTAACCATTACAACAAGCTCAACCATCTGGTCTACACACACACTTGTTATAAATCCCAGCATATAATTATTAAATAGCGAGTTTAGTTCTTCACAGTTGACTAGGAAAGTCAACTGTGATATCAATCTACCAAAATTAACCTATTCAAACGCGTAATAACACTGATTTGGTATGATTGACGATTGAACTGATGAATCCGCGTCCCTTACACGCTGTATTGATGGCCAAATCATACCAATTTTACACAATTACGCGTTAATACATTCAATACGAGGTCAACTTGCCAATTCGTTCATCCAAACCTTCTCACTATAAATTGGATCTCCCAAATCCTTCTCAACTCGCCGAAAACTCTCTCTCAACCTTCAATTTCTGTATTAATTCATCATTCGAAGTATTCTTGTTCGTGGTTGACTTTTTCTTTTGACCGAGCGAATTACACGAATTCGTTATTGTAAGTGCCCTTTTTCTTGTGGGTTTTAATCATCGGCATTCACACAACAATAACCCTCTGATTAATTAGGTTATTGTTGTGTGAATCAATCAATTGAAAAATCTAGGGCTCGATCGATTATAATTGGGGAAGAACACTATTCAGTACATGGTTTTATAATTTAAATGAACTGGAATCAAACACAACCACTGATCTAGATCAAGTGGTTGTGTCTGATGTTTGTTATACTATACGCGCGGGTTCGAGTCCCATATAAACGGGTTATATCCTTTTCTTTTAATTGAATATAAATCAGATTTTTCTTATACTATATAATTAATTTTAACTATGATTAATCGTTCTCAGGGTCCAGACCAGTTGGTCTGGGCTTGTGATTTAAAACCAACGAACCGGCCAAGGGCCCGGGTTCGATCCATGGCATCAACAAACATTCTTTTTAATTAAGTATATATATATATATATATATATATTCCTTTGTATTTTTTAAAATTCATTTTAAAATACTAAAACTCTTTTATAAATTCTACAAAAATTATTTTATGTTAATGTAGTGGAAAAGTTTAACATACAATTTTTAGTTTTCAAAAATTTATTTATTTAATATCTATAAAAATATCAAAACAATTATATAAATTTCCACAAAAATTATTCTGAGTTTTTATAACAATAAACTTTTCTGAAATGATTTTTATTTCTGAAAAATCATTTATTTAATATTTTTAATCAATTTTTGTTAGTTTTAATCATAAATAAATCATAATAAATTCATTTTTCAATATTTTTGCACCAAAATTTTATATAAATTATTTCTATTTATTTGGAACAGAAATACAAATTTTAATTTAATAATTCTTTAACTTTTGTATTTCTAATTATTAAAGTTATATTTTGACAATTTGAAATAAATAGATTTAATATTCTATTTTTAAGGAAATAATTTTATAAAAATTATTTTCATACTTAAAACTTATTATTGTGACCATCTTTAATTTAAAATTTACCAAAAAGACTTTTGTTTATTTATTTATCAAATTTCTCTCATTTATCAAACATTTTATTTATTAATCAAACGAACACGTATCCCCAATTCGTAACCTTAGAATAAATTTGTATACTAGAAAGACTTAGACATTTTTATTACCTTAATTATAGGGTAATACTTGGCATTGTTGGGCAACACATATTCTATTTTTCACGAGACATAACATTTTGCTAAGGTGAGTTTTACATAGCCCCTTTTCTATTTTCACTATTTTTGGGGTGAAACATGTTACAACATTCTATATGCAATTCAATCATAAAGTGTCTATGTGTTTTTCTATGTTGCATTATGTCTTAAACATGACTAGGGTAAGCACAATATTCTAGCATAATCATTAACATTGATCAGCCGACGGTATACAATGATAGATCTATTGGACTGACAATCCCACCCGGATACGTGCCTCCTACATAGGTAGCGTGGGTGATTGTTATCGCATAACATAATCGAGTGAACCATGAGCGTATGGGATGGACCACAATATAACAGTCACAAGGGTTGATTATGCACTCGATTTACTTCTAGTATGTTTTCAAATATGGACTAGACTTGCCATGACACTTGAATTGTACAAGCTTTATTCGATTATCAAAACCTATGTAATTCTCACCAACTTTTGTTGACCCAAAAATATTTTCAAAATTAACATGTTTCAGGTAACAACGAAGCTGAGGCTTAGAGTATGCATGAGGAATATTATGAAGTTTATTTTGAAGTTATTTGAAGTTATTGTTTTATTTGATATCATGTATTTGGGATTTCTAGACATCATTTCAATTTGAATATTTATGTTATGAATAAATTATTTAAAATTCAATTTATACCATGTGCTACTGAAACAATCATCAATACGTGACATCCCGATGTTTCCGCCATCGGTTGGGGTGTTACAGATTGGTATCAGATCCTTGGTTATAGGGAATTAGGTTATTAGAAAATAATCTAGACTATAACCTTAGGGACTTAAACAGTACTTGCTTCTCTTACTTGAAATCCTAATTGCTTCCTTAATCTTATCCCTATCCTACACAACCCTAAGCCTACAAGTGACTACTCTTATTCGTCTGCTGCAATCCTGATCCACCATTAGATTAATAGGACAAAATCCTCAGGTTTAACCTGAACCACCTTGAGATCCCGTCGAAGTTCTAGATTTTAATAACGAACACGTGCAATCTGGAAGGGTGAATGCCTGTATTCTGAGTCTTCTGTCTAGGCTGGCATTGCGCATATATCCCAATCAGACGAGGGACCCGGATGCCTACCTGGGAATTCTCGGGATGAGTGTTCACTTATAGGCTAAAGCATGTCTTCATTGTGTTATTAGAATCTAGAATCTTTGATAAGTCAACGTTTTCGTTTATTCGTTTTAATTAATGAATAAATGATTACATTCCTTATATAACCTCATTCATTTCATTGTGTCTCTTACAGATCATGCCTCCACGTCGCAGCACTCGCCTTAACAGTGGTGACAATCAAGATGAAGTGAATAGCAACAACCACAACACCGACCACAACAACAACAATAACAACAACAACAATGGTGTTGATGCCCAACTGGCTGCGATCATTTCCCAACAAATGGCGCAGCAAATCGCGACTCTGGTTCCTAACTTACTAGCTCAAGTCATCCAGATGAACGGCAACGGAAACGGTAACGGCAACGGGAACGGTAATGGAAACGGAAACGGAAAAGGAAA
Source organism: Ambrosia trifida (assembly GCA_028751855.1). Taxonomy (NCBI): domain Eukaryota; kingdom Viridiplantae; phylum Streptophyta; class Magnoliopsida; order Asterales; family Asteraceae; genus Ambrosia; species Ambrosia trifida. The sequence goes on from CM054122.1 coordinate 15,708,414, forward strand.
TGGAAACCACAACGGGAACGGGAATGGTCTCCCAGCCTGCACTCTTAAGCACTTTAATTCCTGTAATCCCCCTAAGTTCAGTGGAGAAGAAGGAGCTACGGGACTTCTACAATGGTTCGAGGGTATTAAGAATACCTTCATTAACACTGAGTGCCCCGACAACCTTAAGGTTCGTTACGCCATGAGTGTTCTTCACAAACGAGCACTCACTTGGTGGAATGAGGAAAAGCGCACCCGTGGAGCTGAAGTTGCACTTGCTATGACATGGGATCAAGTCAAGGAGGTTATGAAAGATGAGTTCTGTCCCCGCAACGAGGTTAAGAAACTAGAAGATGAATTCCACACCCTTGCTCAAGATAGTGGGGAAAACCTTGCCTACAATACCCGCTTTCACGAGCTTAGCTTATTGTTGCCCCATAAAGTCACTCCCCTGCCTGTAGCCATCGAGAAGTATATCGGTGGTCTGCCCATGCAAATCCAGGACACGGTATGGGGAAGGAATCCTGCTACCTTGGAGGAAGCCAAACGTCTGGCGGCTACTCTCACCAATAATCATGTGAAGAACGATACTCTCTTCCGCAAGAACACTAAGAAGACTGCTGCAAAAGACACTCCTCAGCCCGCTATTGAGGTTAAGCCCGAGACCTCAAGCAACAAGAAGTGCAAGGCTAGGAACTACGTGGTTGCTACCACCCCACCTGCAGCACAAAACCCAGCCAAGAAGCCATACACCGGACCTCACCCCTTGTGCAACACTTGCAAATACCATCATCCAGCACAGGGGCCATGTCGTTTTTGCACAAATTGTCAAAGGTATGGTCACCTTGTGAACATTTGTCGAGCTCCTCCTGCTAACGGCCCTGCTGCCCAAAACAACCCAGCCAAAAATGCCCCAGCTCCCAACCAACAAAACAACAGACCTGCACGTGGTCAGTGCTACGAGTGTGGCAGCCCTGACCACTATATCAATACTTGTCCCAATCGTAACCAAAACCAGAACCAGAACCAAAACCGCAACCAAAACCAGAACCGCAACCAGAACCAAGGTGCTCGAGGTCGCGCCTACAATCGCAATGCTAACCAGGCCCGTGACAACAACGAGGTGGTGAATGGTACGTTTCTCGTTAATAACCACTATGCATCCATATTATTTGATTCGGGAGCTGATAAGTCATTTGTATCGCTAAAGTTTGAACCTTTACTTAACTTACCCCAAACTAACCTAGAGGAACCTTTAGTGGTAGAGGTAGCTAATGGGAAGTCTATCTCGATCGATTCTATTATTCGTAACTGTGTGCTGAACCTCGACGAACATACTTTCTCTATCGATATCATCCCTATGCATCTTGGATGTTTTGATGTCATAGTAGGCATGGACTGGTTGTCAACCCATCGTGCTGAAATTCTATGTTTTGAGAAAGTCATTCGCATTCCTCTCGAATCTGGCGAGATTTTGAAGATCTATGGTGAGAAGCCTTGTGGCGAGCTTAAGCTCATGTCTTGTACTACTACCCAAAAATACTTACGAAAGGGGTATACGGATTTCTTAGCTAACGTGATAGAAAAGAAGGACAAGGGCAAAAGTATCCAAGATATCCCAATCATTTGGGACTATCCTGAAGTTTTCCCAGAGGATTTACCTGGTTTGCCTCCTGCTCGACAAGTGGAATTTAGGATTGATCTTGTTCCTGGTGCAAATCCTGTCGCCAAAGCTCCTTATCGTCTTGCACCCTCTGAGATGCAAGAACTTGCCAGTCAACTACAGGAACTTTCTGATAAAGGTTTCATTCGCCCCAGTTCTTCTCCATGGGGAGCCCATGTCTTGTTCGTTAAGAAGAAAGATGGATCTCTCAGGATGTGTATCGACTATCGCGAACTCAACAAACTCACTATCAAGAATTGTTATCCATTGCCTAGGATTGACGATCTTTTCAATCAACTTCAAGGAGCAACCCACTTCTCGAAGATTGATCTTCATTCTGGTTATCATCAGCTTAGAGTCCACGATGAAGACATTCCCAAGACAGCCTTTCGTACACGTTATGGTCACTATGAATTCATGGTCATGCCTTTTGGATTGACCAACGCCCCCGCAGTGTTTATGGATCTAATGAATCGAGTTTGTAGACCCTACCTTGACAAATTCGTGATCGTCTTCATCGATGATATTTTGATTTACTCAAAATCAAAATCCGATCACGAGCAACATCTTCACTCCATTTTGGGTCTCCTAAAGAAAGAACAACTGTATGCCAAGTTCTCAAAATGTGAATTTTGGCTTAAGGAAGTTCAATTTTTGGGACATGTCATTGATATGAACGGAATTCATGTTGATCCTGCAAAGATCGAAGCTGTGAAGGATTGGAGTGTTCCTAAAACTCCAACAGAAGTCCATTCCTTCCTTGGTTTGGCTGGTTATTATCGTCGATTCATTGCCAACTTCTCCAAGATCGCTGTTCCTCTCACTGCCTTAACTCACAAGGGTAAACCCTATGAGTGGGGACCAAAGCAAAAGGAAGCATTTGAAACTCTCAAGCTGAAACTCTGTGAAGCTCCTATCCTGTCCTTACCTGATGGTAATGATGACTTCGTGGTCTATTGTGATGCATCAAACCAAGGTCTTGGTTGTGTTCTCATGCAACGAAGCAAGGTTATTGCTTATGCGTCTAGACAACTCAAGACTCACGAAAAGAATTATACCACCCATGATCTTGAATTGGGCGCTGTCGTCTTTGCTCTTAAGATTTGGAGACACTATCTTTATGGAACCAAATGTGTGGTTTTCATGGACCACAAAAGTCTCCAACATGTCTTCGACCAAAAAAATCTTAACATGAGGCAACGACGTTGGGTTGAGTTACTTAACGACTATGATTGCGAAATTCGCTACCATCCTGGCAAAGCGAATGTTGTGGCTGACGCACTCAGTCGTAAAGAGCGTATCAAACTTCATTGTACGAGAGTTCGTACTGATCTTCAGGATCGTATCCTCTAGGCTCAACATACTTCAGTCACCCAAGGTAACATGTACGACGAAATGTCTTGTGGTGCTGAGACTCAACTTGAAACCAAGCCTGATGGTCTACTCTATTTTCTTAATCGACTTTGGATCCCTGACCGCGCTGATCTTCGTTCCTTTCTTATGAACGAGGCTCATAAGACTCGTTATTCTATTCATCCTGGAGCTGACAAAATGTACCAAGATCTTCGTTGTTCATATTAGTGGCCTGGTATGAAGAAAGATATTGCTCTTTTCGTTGCAAAATGCCTCACTTGTTCAAAGGTCAAGGCTGAACATCAACGACCATCTGGTATGCTCGAACAACCAGAAATTCCTGTATGGAAATGGGAGAGCATAGCAATGGACTTTATCACTAAACTCCCTCGTACACCCAAAGGTTTTGACAGCATTTGGGTAATCATCAATCGTTTGACCAAGTCAACCCATTTCTTACCTATTCGTGAGAAGTATTCTGTGGAAAGGTTGGCAAAGATGTACGTAAGTGAAATCGTATGTCGTCATGGTATACCCTTGGACATTATTTCTGATCGTGATGGTCGTTTCACCTCTCACTTTTGGGATTCTTTACAAGACGCTTTGGGTACCAAGTTGAACCTGAGTACTGCTTATCACCCTCAAACAGATGGACAGACTGAACGGACCATCCAAACACTTGAGGATATGCTCAGGGCATGTGTCATCGATTTTGGTGGCGCATGGGATTCTCATCTTCCTTTGGTCGAGTTTTCATACAACAACAGTTATCATGCCAGCATTAACATGGCTCCTTTCGAGGCACTCTATGGTCGTAAATGTCGTTCACCTATCTGTTGGACTGAGTTTGGTGAAGCCCGGATCACTGGACCCGAACTAATCCAGGAAACCACAGACAAAATCCAACGCATTCAGGATAATCTTCTCAAGGCTAGAAGTCGTCAGAAGAGCTATGCTGATAAACGTCGTAAACCCTTGGAATTTCAAGTTGGGGACCTTGTACTTCTTAAGGTATCCCCTTGGAAAGGAGTGATTCGTTTCGGTAGAAAGGGAAAACTAGCTCCTCGATACGTAGGCCTATTCAAAATTCTTGACAGGATTGGAAAAGTGGCTTACAAACTTGATCTTCCACCTGAGCTAAGCAATGTTCACCCAACCTTTCATGTTTCGAATCTCAAGAAGTGCTTAGCAGATGAGAACCTCCATGTTCCTCTTGAAGATGTGCAAATCGATGAAACTATGCACATTATCGAGAAACCTGTCGAGATCGTTGATACTGGAGTCAAGAAACTCAAGCGCAGTCGCATTCTGATCGTTAAGGTTCGTTGGGAATCTAAACGAGGTCCAGAGTTCACTTGGGAACGCAAAGACCAGATGAAGACTAAGTACCCACATCTTTTTCCACCAGACTCTCCAACTCCAACTTCGGGACGAAGTTCCTAAAAGTAGGGAGACTGTAACATTTCGCATTAATACTTGTACGTTACTATCATTTTGAATAAAAACGTCAAGTTTCATTATTATTATTCGCTTTTAATTATTATTGTGACGCATTTGGAAACCCTAATATTATATTATTTATATATAATATACATATATATATATATATATAGTTTTAATGTCAAAAAAATAAAATGCTTGGGCCGGGAATCAAACCCGTGCCCAAGCCGGGTTAACCATCGCAACAAGCTCAACCATCTGGTCTACACACACACTTGTTATAAATCCCAGCATATAATTATTAAATAGCGAGTTTAGTTCTTCACAGTTGACTAGGAAAGTCAACTGTGATATCAATCTACCAAAATTAACCTATTCAAACGCGTAATAACACTGATTTGGTATGATTGACGATTGAACTGATGAATCCGCGTCCCTTACACGCTGTATTGATGGCCAAATCATACCAATTTTACACAATTACGCGTTAATACATTCAATACGAGGTCAACTTGCCAATTCGTTCATCCAAACCTTCTCACTATAAATTGGATCTCCCAAATCCTTCTCAACTCGCCGAAAACTCTCTCTCAACCTTCAATTTCTGTATTAATTCATCATTCGAAGTATTCTTGTTCGTGGTTGACTTTTTCTTTTGACCGAGCGAATTACACGAATTCGTTATTGTAAGTGCCCTTTTTCTTGTGGGTTTTAATCATCAGCATTCACACAACAATAACCCTCTGATTAATTGGGTTATTGTTGTGTGAATCAATCAATTGAAAAATCTAGGGCTCGATCGATTATAATTGGGGAAGAACACTATTCAGTACATGGTTTTATAATTTAAATGAACTGGAATCAAACACAACCACTGATCTAGATCAAGTGGTTGTGTCTGTTGTTTGTTATACTATACACGCGGGTTCGAGTCCCATGTAAACGGGTTATATCCTTTTCTTTTAATTGAATATAAATCAGATTTTTCTTATACTATATAATTAATTTTAACTATGATTAATCGTTCTCAGGGTCCAGACCAGTTGGTCTGGGCTTGTGATTTAAAACCAACGAACCGGCCGAGGGCCCGGGTTCGATCCATGGCATCAACAAACATTCTTTTTAATTAAGTATATATATATATATATATATATTCCTTTGTATTTTTTAAAATTCATTTTAAAATACTAAAACTCTTTTATAAATTCTACAAAAATTATTTTATGTTAATCTAGTGGAAAAGTTTAACATACAATTTTTAGTTTTCAAAAATTTATTTATTTAATATATATAATAAATAATTCAAGTTTATTCTATTTTATTTATAGAATTCTATAAAAATATCAAAACAATTATATAAATTTCCACAAAAATTATTCTGAGTTTTTACAACAATAAACTTTTCTGAAATGATTTTTATTTCTGAAAAATCATTTATTTAATATTTTTAATCAATTTTTGTTAGTTTTAATCATAAATAAATCATAATAAATTCATTTTTCAATATTTTTGCACCAAAATTTTATATAAATTATTTCTATTTATTTGGAACAGAAATACAATTATTAATTTAATAATTCTTTAACTTTTGTATTTTTAAATATTAAAGTTATATTTTGACAATTTGAAATAAATAGATTTAATATTCTGTTTTAAGGAAATAATTTTATAAAAATTATTTTCATACTTAAAACTTATTATTGTGACCATCTTTAATTTAAAATTTACAAAAAAGACTTTTGTTTATTTATTTATCAAATTTCTCTCATTTATCAAACATTTTATTTATTAATCAAACGAACACTTATCCCCAATTCGAAACCCTAGAATATATTTGTATACTAGAAAGACTTAGACATATTTATTACCTTAATTATAGGGTAATACTTGGCATTGTTGGGCAACACATATTCTATTTTTCACGAGACATAACATTTTGTTAAGGTGAGTTTTACATAGCCCCTTTTCTATTTTCACTATTTTTGGGGTGAAACATGTTACAACATTCTATATGCAATTCAATCATAAAGTGTCTATGTGTTTTTCTATGTTGCATTATGTCTTAAACATGACTAGGGTAAGCACAATATTCTAGCATAATCATTAACATTGATCAGCCGACGGTATACAATGATAGATCTATTGGACTGACAATCCCACCCGGATATGTTGGATCAGTATTAAGCTGCTCTTTTAGTTTGAACTTGCTAGTAGACACTTAAGTGTTTAGCAAGTTCTTTGTGAGTGTTAGCACAGCGGAATGTTTATAAGTTTATAGCTATACTTTGTCAACAGGAGTTATTACTCCCCCTGGAATCAAGAACAATAAATGAGAAGTGTTTATTGAGAATCTAAGTATTGAATGAGAATGAAATACTTTGACAGATTCTCAGTAAACACGAAATGGAAATAACAATAATAAGTGTTGAAGGATTTCTTGTATTAAAATCAATGTCTAAAACAGAAGGATGAATCCTTCTATTTATAGACTTTACAAATACATGAACCTTGCCAAAAAAAAACAAGTTCAGAAACAAGTTGCAACAAGTTGCAGTCTTGGAACTTGTACATAAAATAAAAAGAAATACTAAAGTATTAAACTACTGATATACAAGGGCGGTGGAAAAGATCTTCTTTAAGTACTGATGAATGACAAACTACTGATGAGTAGTTTGTCTTCAGCAGTTCTTCAGTTGAAGTGTCTGGTTTGAACTTCAGAACTTCTGATGACTTCTTCTTCAGTACTTCTGAATCTCTTCTTCAGCAGTTCCATACTTAGAGTATTTTGACAGAAAGTGAATTAGACTAAGGTTTGCAAAAGTGGTTTCACCAATCCTTTTTGTCCTAACAATCTCCCCCTGGATTGATGAAGCCAAAACCTTACTAATTCCTTATTGTTCCTTTCTGTCCTTCACAATTTTCCATATTCCTTTGAACATAGAATTTTTGAGCTGGTTGAGTTGATCATCAGTAAGAGACCCTTGTCTTGGCTCCAAGTGTTGGATTGTAAGCAGGTCTTTGGTTGATAGTTTCTTCAGTTCTTTCATCGACCTATATTCCCTGTTTGTTTGATCTCTTCTTGTCACAAGTACTGAGTTGTTATCAGTAAAGGACCATCTGATGACTGGTACTTTAGACTTGTCAAAGTCTGCAGTGTAGGGAACCATGGTGGTACCCTGGGTTTCTCCTGAGTGTTGAATGTTTTCAACTTCAGTGACTCTCAGGTGGGATTCACCTCCTTGCTGTTGTTCCATCACATTAGGTATCTGAAATGTTGGCAAATGATGTTCAGTTGTTACCTTAGTATGCAGTTTGTCTGTGATGGTCCTCTGGATTTGATATGCAAAGGTGGAATGATCCCTGAATTGTGTGAGCAGAGGCTTCTCTTCTATGTCAAAATCAGAATGTACTACTGTACTACCTTCTAGTAGTACCATTCTGAAATCAGTCTTTACTTTTTCCTCTGTCTTCTTTCTTTGGGTAGCTGGTCTTCTTTGAACACCAGAAGTTCTAACTACTGAAGTTGAAGCTTCAGCAGTTTGAAACTTCTCTGGATTAGCAGCCCTTGCAGCCTTGTATTTTCTGTATGTGTCCACCAATCTTTCTTCTTTCCACTTCGACATTGAGGCTTTTGAACCATAACCATTGGCTACCAGTTCTTCTATCATCTGAGGTCTCTTGGCCTTTGTGTCTTTACCTGTTGCAAGTTTATCTGCAACAAGTTGAGCTCTTCTTGTCAGCTCTTCCACAGAGAGTCTCTTCAATGTATGGGCTTTGACTTTGCTGTTCTTCATAATGTAAGACATCAGTTGATGTCTTTTGTCTTGTTCAGCAATCTCATCAAGGCTAGCCTGCCTTTGTAGTTCAGCTTCATAAGCCTGAAGTTTTTCTTCATGGCTCAGGTCTAAGTCATCCCTTTCTTCCAGATTTTTCCAGATCAGATCTTCTCTGGCCTTCTTTTGGGCTGCAACTAAACTCTTCTCTAGTAATTCAGCTGATTGAGAGATTGGAGAAGGGTTTAGCACAGTCATTGTTGTAACTGTTGTAGTAGGCCTGATAGGAGCAAATGTTGGTTGAGTAGGAACAGTTGTTCTGGAAGGATCAACAGTTTGAGTCTTGGAAGTGTTAACTTCTGATGGCTTGACAACTTCTGAAGGTTTGTCAACTACTGAAGGATTGTCTTCAGTACTTTCTGATTCTTCATCAGAACTTTGGCCATCAGAGGTTTCTTCATTATGCCCTTGGGTTTCATCAGCCTTTTCAGCATCTTCTATTTCTTGAATAGAGACACCAAACTGTTGTGCCAGTTTCTCTTTTCTGGCTTGATCTTGTTGATCTCTAGCTAGGATAGCCACTCTTGCCTCTCTTCTGGCTTCAAGTGTATCCATAGGCACCTTGATTTTCTCCCCCTTTTTGGCTTTATCACCTTTGGAAGTTGAAGCTTGGGAGAAATGACCTTGAAGATGAGCAATCTGTTTGCTGTTGTGATCAATCTTGTTGGACAGATCATTCATCTTCGTCTGTATCACTCCAAATTGGTTCTTCATGGACAGCTCCAAGTCAGCTGTGTATGTTTGGATGTGATTTTTGATGAGGGTGTTCATCAAGTGATACAAGGGACCATCTGGGCTGCATAGTTGGTTCAGGTCTATGCTTGGTTGCCCAGGGAATTGGGTAGGCATTTGTAGTGAGGGGTGTATTTTTGGTTGATCTCCTTGTTGTACAGGAGATGCCACTCTAGGGGAATCATGGATTGAGTGGGCTTTAACCTGAGATGGTGTGACTAGCTTCTTGAGCTTAGAGACACCAGGTGCAGGACCTTCACTTATAGCCGTCAATTCAGTAGTTTTGAGTGTTGAAACATCATCCAAATTAATGGAATCATCTGAATCCCTGATTACATCCTCAATGAGGACTGTATCAGTTACATCATGAGCTGAGCCCAACTCAGTTGTCTCATGTACCTCTTGTTCTTGGTACAGAGGATTTCCTACCTCAGGCATTAAGCCTTCATCAGTAGTTGCCACAGTTGAGGTCTTAGCTGTTTTACTTCTGTCCTCAGGTCCACCACTGGGTGGTAAATGAGTAGTAGCAGCCTCAAAAGTACCAAAGGTTTCTAAGTTTGGGCTTAGAGACCCTGGTTCATCCTCATCTCTTTGGTTGGGGCTATGAGTGTCCACATCCATGTCACTGACTGAGTCTATGTCCCCTGTTTGATGTGGTTGATGGGGACTGACATGTGTTGATGGGACTTTCTCTTTTAGCCCGGAGAGAAGTTTGGCAATTTCTATGTCTGGTTCAGAAATTTGGGGTGCTGGTTCAGTAGTTTGGGCAGTGGGTTCAGCAGTTTCAAAAGAAGAATCTATTGGAATAGTTTTTCTAAGTCTTTTTTCTTTTGAAAAGTATAGTTATTGGTACTCTTGGTGGGGTTTGAGATGGATGAGACTGAGAGGATGTTTCAGTCACATCTTTAAGAAGTGCAGATTGCACAGTAGTCTGTTCAGGCATCTCAACCTCCTGAACAGTTTTTCTTTTAGGTTTGGTGGGTTTTTGTTTTGTTATCTTGGGTTTCTTGGCCTTTGGTGGAGTAGGTTTGGAAGATGAGGGTTCCATGGGGACTGGTGCTTGTTCCCCTTGGTCATCTTCTGGCCAGGCAGCCTGTTTGTTGTGCCTTGAGTATGCTTGTGAGGTTAAGGGTTTTAAAATTTCAATTTTACCCACAAGCACCTCATTACCCAGTTCAGATATTATGCACTGCATAATGAACCTTGGATATAACAAAAACTTTTTCTTAGTGTTATTGTGATGTAACACCAACTCATTAAAGAAAAGTTTTGATGCCCTGAAATTTGTTTCATTCACAATGGAATGAAATATTGGTTGAAAGGTTGAGGGCATCTGGTCATAAGACCCAGTTTTAGGCCTCAAGCACATGATAATATAATGAAACAAAAGTTTATATTTTGGTTCAAAATACTTTTTAAAGATTGTAGCTTGTGAGAGAGTACCTTGATAACCACACTCAGTCATGGTTAGGTGGATAGCAGAGTTGTCAAACTTCTCAGGGGCATTCACATCATTCAACCCCAGTCTAACTACAAGCATGGCCGGTGTAATGGCCATTTGTCTCCCTCTAATTGTTGAGTTTAGGGAGATAACTTCATCATCCACCATCACTGTCTCAGCATTAGCCCAGAACTCATTTAGAGTTTCAGGATGAATTGGTGGGTCTATGGTGAGAGCGGTGAAATATTGGGATTTGACGACGAGATCAATGATCTCATCGTATTGGGACCAGCCTTCTTGTTTTTCTAAGTAGGCTCTGAGATTGTGTCCCTGTTTTAGAACTAAAGCCATGTGGTTTGTGTGTGTTGATGAATCGAACAGTGATTTTGTGTTGCAGGTTCAGGGGTTTGAGAGCTTTTCTTAAGAGAGAAGGAGGGAATTTTTGTGTTTGAAAGGATAAGTATTGAAAAAAGATATTTATCAGAAGTTTTTAACCGCTTGGATCTTCTTTATCAGAAGTTTTTAAACCGCCTAGGTTAAAAATCTCTTTATCAGAAGTTTTAAACCGACTAGGTCAAACTTCTGATGATGGGAAAAGTCAGATTTGCCCTTTTTGACTAAACTGCTGATGAAGGATTATCTTCATCAGTAGTTCCCATTTCCTCTTCAGTAGTTTTAATAGCTGATGAGAAATGTTTTATAAATACTTTTATTCATAACTTCTGAAGGTTATTTTATCAGAAATTAATCACTTTTCAGAAATTATCCCCATACTGATGTTTTGTTCATCAGTAGTTTCTTTCTTTTCAGAAGTTTTTCAAGTGTTTGAAAACAGATGTAAGTGAAAAACAAAAATATGTGCAGAAAAATAAATAGAAACACTTACAAATTTAGCATCCCTAGCATGGATACTAACTTCTGAAATGTTGATGTGTCAAGGGGTTTAGTTAAAATGTCAGCTATTTGATTAGCTGTTGCTACATGTTTCACTTCAATCTTGCCTTTTTCATAGCAATCTCTTATGAAATGATACCTGATTTCAATGTGTTTAGTTTTTGAAAACTGAACAGGATTTTGAATTATGCTAATGGCATATTTGCTGTCTACAAGCAATGGTGTCTTGGTCTCTTTAATTCCATAATCAAGAAGTTGATATTGGAGCCATTGTATCTGTGATGTACAACTTGCAGCTGCAATGTATTCAGCTTCAGCAGTTGAAGTTGCAACAAATGTTTGCTTCTTTGATTGCCAGGACACTAGACAGTTTCCCAAGAATTGACAACCACCAGATGTTGATTTTCTTGACATTTTACACCCTGCATAGTCACTATCTGAAAAAGCTGATAACTTGGTATTGCTTGAAGCAGGATACCAAATTCCAAGTGTGGGAGTTCCTTTCAGATATCTGAAAATTCTTTTGACTGCAATAAGGTGTGATTCCCTAGGAGCTGATTGATATCTAGCACAGACACATGTTGAAAACATAATATCTGGTCTAGAAGCAGTTAGATATAAAAGGGAACCTATCATACATCTGTACATGGTTTGATCAACCTGTTTTCCTTGATCATCTGGTTCAACTTGTGTGGTTGGTGTCATGGGAGTGGAACATGATTTACAGTCTTGTAAAGAAAATTTGTTTAATAATTCTTTAACATATTTTGATTGATGTATAAAAGTTCCATTTGTTTGTTGCTTGATCTGCAGTCCCAGAAAGTACTGCAGTTCTCCCATGGTACTCATCTCAAATTTTGATTGCATGAGTTTCTTAAAATCATCACACAGTTTTGTGTTTGTTGAACCAAAAATGATATCATCAACATAAATTTGAACAAGTAGGACATGATTTCCAACATGTTTAATGAAAAGAGTTTTATCAATGGCACCTCTTGTGAAGTTATTTTTGAGTAAAAAGGTTGAAAGTGTATCATACCAGGCTCTTGGAGCCTGTTTGAGCCCATAAAGAGCTTTGTCTAGTTTGTACACCCACTCAGGATGAGAAGGATCCTCAAACCCAGGTGGCTGACAAACATACACTTCCTCTTTTATCTTTCCATACAAAAATGCACTTTTGACATCCATTTGATAAACTTTTATTTTGTTGGAAATGGCATAGGCCAGAAATAACCTGATGGCTTCAAGCCTTGCAACTGGAGCAAAGGTTTCATCATAGTCAATGCCTTCTTCTTGAGAGTAACCTTGTACTACCAGTCTTGCCTTGTTCTTTATTATCATACCAGCTTCATCTTGTTTGTTCCTGAAAACCCATCTTGTGCCAATTGGTTACTTGTTTGGTGGTAAGGGACAGATTTCCCATACCTGTTGCTTGTTGAATTGAAGCAATTCATCTTGCATGGCCTGCACCCAATTGTTGTCTTTGAGGGCTTCCTGGTACTTCTTTGGTTCCAACTGTGAAATAAATGCTGAGAATAGACAAAAGTTGGAAAGTTGGTTTCTTGTAAGAACACCTGATGCAATATCACCCATGATTTGATCAAGTGGATGATCTTTGTGTTCGATCAGTTGTTGTAAACCACTGACAGGTGTTGGTGGCTCATGTTCTTCAAACAAACTACTGAGGTCTATTATATCTGGTTCAGCAGTTTCAGTGTCTTCAGTAGTTGCAGGTGCTGAAGCAGATGTTTGAGTTTGGCCTTCAGTATTTGTTGAATCAGAAGTTTGTGAAACTTCTGATGGTTTTGAAGTTGACTTAATGACTGTTTGAGGAGTCCATGGTGCTGGATCCTCATCATCAAACCTTTGATCACCATAATAAGTAGGTTTGGATGAAGTGACAGTCTTTTCAGGTTCAAAATGAAAGTTGTCAAGGTCAAAGAATGAAGAACTTGATGATTTCAGCAGCCTCATCCTTGGAAAATAAGAAGAATACCCATGTAAATCTTGAGTAGTCATCAATGATGACTAAGCAGTACTTCTTTTTACCAAGGCTCATGATCTTTACAGGCCCAAATAAGTCCATATGGAGTAGTTGAAGACATGCAGTTGTTTTTGATTCTTCAATAGACTTATAGGAGGACTTATGCTGTTTACCCTTTAAACAGGATACACAGTGTTCTTGACACTGGTATACTTTTAAGGGTAGACCTCTGACCAATCCCATTTTTGTGACTTTATTTATGGTTTTAAAGTTCACATGGCCAAGTCTCCTGTGCCAGAGATCAGTTTCTGAAGTTGATGCCCTTGAGAAGAAACAGGCAGTGTTGTTCAGTACTTTGTCTTTTTCAATGTCCACTGCATAGACATTGCCACATCTTTTGGCAATTAACAAAGTATGATCTTTAATGATCTTCTCTATCAACTTCTGGCCTTCTGGTGATATGATCTTGCATGCTGTCTTTGTGAAAAAGGAAGAATATCCTTTATCACACATCTGTGACACACTAAGCAAGTTGTACTCAAGGTTTTCAACCAGATTGACCTTGTCAAACTGTATTTTGCCAGAGGAGACATTGCCATGTCCTAGCACATATCCCTTAGCATTGTTCCCAAAGGACACAGATCCATCTCTTTGACTGATAAAATTGTTTATCAGGTATCTGCATCCTGTCATGTGCATTGAGCCTCCACTGTCTACATACCAAATGCTATTCAAGCCTCTGGAAACTCTCTGCACAATATAGCAAATTAGTTAGATTTAGGAACCCAAGCCAGTTTGGCTTTGGGTTTGCTCTTGAGAACATTTACAGTTTGTTCTTGACCAAGTTTAGAAATCCATGTCTTTTTGGCAATGGATTTTGCATTAAGCACAATGGTGGTATCCTTTTTAGGACCACCATCAACTTTGGTCATCAGTAGTTGTACCATGTTCATAAGATCTTTAATCTCAGCAGTTTGTGAAACTGCTGATGATTTAGGTCTAACTACTGAAAGAGAATTTTGAGAAAAAGACTTTTGTTGAGATTTTGTCTTTTTCTGAGAAAGGGTTTTTGCTGATTGTTGTTTCTTGGGAGAAAAGGTTTTTGCATAATCATTTTTGATTTGTTCCCCCACAACCAGTTGTTGATTTTTCTTATTAAACTGAATGCCCTTTCTATATCTGCAAAATTCTGTTTTGTGGTTGAACAGACTACAAATTTCACATTCTTTTGTCTTTTCTTTCAAAGACAAATCTCTGACAGTTTTGATTGGTTTTAGGTCATAAGTAGTTTTCAGGTTCTCAACTCCTGATGTAGTTGAAACTGCTGATGACTTAAAGTCAGATTTAATCAATACTTCTGAAGAACTTTCTTTGTGTGATTTTAGAAAGTTTTCATGGAAAGATGTGCATTCTTCCTCTTCAGAAGTTTCACCTGAAACAATTTTTCTCCCATCTTCAGTAGTTTTGGGAGAGAAATCAGTTGGTGTTTCAGTGTGATTGTACCCTATGCCAAACCTAACATTTGAAGCACTTTGTTTGTTTAGCAATAGTTGGTACCCCTTACAAGATTCCACCCATTTTTCACATGTGACCTTGGTGTCAGCAAGCTCTTGTCTGACATTTCCTAGGTCATTAATCATTATTTTGATTTGTGCTTGGGTTTCAATAGCAAAGTTAGTTAATTTAGAAACTTCTTTTGTTTTTGCAGAAAGTTTTCTTTCTAAATCACATTTTATCTGAGTGAGTTTTCTCTCAGAGTCATTGGCTTTTCCTTGTAAGTGCACATTTGTCTCTCTTATGAGAGCAAAAGATTCTTTGCATGAATTTGAACATAATTTTGTCAAAGATTCTTTTGATACCTGTGACAAGGCAGATTTTGAGGAGCATCCCTCAAATGCCATTAAGGCAAAGTTCTTTCTGCCATTGTCAGGCTCTCCCCAGTTGATGTCAAACATTTTGTTGTCTGCATCAGGATTGCACTCTGTGGTGTCAAAAGGAAGACTGCTCTAGTCAACATACCCTGAGGTAAATAAACTTTGTTGAGAGGGTTGTTGTTGCTGTGGAGGTTGTTGAGCAGCTGGAAAGGGAGGGATTGATTGTTGGCTCTGCATCTGTTGAGCAGGCATCTATACATATTGTACTTGTGGCACATATTGGTGTTGTGGAGCTTGTGCCTGTACAAAATGTGCACTCCCTTGTGTTCCATTATTCCTGTTATAATTGGGGTTAAAATTGTTTCCAGATCACTGAGATTGGTTAAAGCCAGAGCTTCTACATTCTCTAGCAAAGTGTCCCAACTTTTGACACTTATGACATCTAAGTTTAGATTTGTCAAAACCAATTTTTGTAGAACTGTTAAGTCCTGGAAACTTCCTTCCTGACCTTTTGTAAAATTTATTTGTTTTTAAACTTAACATGGCCAGTTGGTGCAAAATATCCATTTCTTCAAGGTCATCACTGCTGAAACTATTTAAGTCATCCATGATAAAACACATGTTATCAGCAGTTTGACCAAAGTCATTATTGTCATAACCTGGGAATGATCTTTCAGATGAGATCCCAGCAGTTATGTTAATGTGGTCAAAAGATCCAAAACTATTTGAACAAGTTGGTGAGTCTTGTCCCAATAGTGCTGTACTACCAGGTAGATAGTCATCAGCAGTTTTACCAGAGTTTTGTAACTTTTTCTTTTGATCAATTTCTCTCTCAAAAGTAAGTAATCTCCCATGAAGTTTTGTAAGAGTGAGGGAGCTAAAATCTGGTGAAGATCTTAAGACTATTGAGTATGTTTCCCATTTATCAGGTAAAGACCTTAAAAATCTATGAAGCATAGATACAGTTGTATAGGTCTGACCATTTAGTTTTAGCTCAGATATTAATGAGGAAAATCTTTCAAATTGCTGAGTTAAAGTTTCCCCATTAATGTGAGCAAAAGTTTCATATTGCTGAGCCAAGATTTCTCTGGTGTTGGCAATCACCTCTTCAGTTCCTCCAAACTGTTCTTTTAGGCAGTCCCAAAGCTCTTTGGCACTATCACAATGTAATAGGCCAGAATAGATTTCATTTGGGAGTGTCATTGCCAACATAGAAAAAGCTTTTGCATCAAGCTCAAGTTTTAGGAAATCATCATCAGTATAGTCTTTTGGTTCTTTTGGAATTTCTTCCTTAGTTTCAAGATTTATGTTTACTAGTTTATGAGGACCATATATCACAGATCTCCAACAACCTGTGTTGGTTTGTGACAAGGTATGTGCCATTCTCTTTTGCCATATGTTATATTCATTTCTTACAAGCATGGCAGGTTTAGTGGCAGAACCAGTATTATGAGGATCCATTTTAAAGAGTATTGATTTGTCAAATATCTCTTAAAGTGATGGATGTTGAAAAAAGTGAGCTTATAATCCTTTATTGAATATCAACAAGAGCCTGTGTCTGATTCTCAATTTGTTAGATTGATATGTGATCAGATAAACCAGTGCTCTGATACCAATTGTTGGATCAGTATTAAGCTGCTCTTTTAGTTTGAACTTGCTAGTAGACACTTAAGTGTTTAGCAAGTTCTTTGTGAGTGTTAGCACAGCAGAATGTTTATAAGTTTATAGCTACACTTTGTCAACAGGAGTTATTACTCCCCCTGGAATCAAGAACAATAAATGAGAAGTGTTTATTGAGAATCTAAGTATTGAATGAGAATGAAATACTTTGACAGATTCTCAGTAAACACGAAATGGAAATAACAATAATAAGTGTTGAAGGATTTCTTGTATTAAAATCAATGTCTAAAACAGAAGGATGAATCCTTCTATTTATAGACTTTACAAATACATGAACCTTGCCAAAAAGCAAGTTCAGAAACAAGTTGCAACAAGTTGCAGTCTTGGAACTTGTACATAAAGTAAAAAAGAAATACTAAAGTATTAAACTACTGATATACAAGGGCGGTGGAAAAGATCTTCTTTAAGTACTGATGAATGACAAACTATTGATGAGTAGTTTGTCTTCAACAGTTCTTCAGTTGAAGTGTCTGGTTTGAACTTCAGAACTTCTGATGACTTCTTCTTCAGTACTTCTGAATCTCTTCTTCAGCAGTTTGATTCCTTGTCTTCAGCAGTTCCATACTTATAGTATTTTGATAGAAAGTGAATTAGACTAAGGTTTGCAAAAGTGGTTTCACCAATCCTTTTTGTCCTAACAGGATACGTGCCTCCTACATAGGTAGCGTGGGTGATTGTTATCGCATAACATAATCGAGTGAACCATGAGCGTATGGGATGGACCACAATATAACAGTCACAAGGGTTGATTATGCACTCGATTTACTTCTAGTATGTTTTCACATATGGACTAGACTTGCCATGACACTTGAATTGTACAAGTTTTATTCGATTATCAAAACCTATATAATTCTCACCAACTTTTGTTGACCCAAAAATATTTTCAAAATTAACATGTTTCAGGTAACAACGAAGCTGAGGCTTAGAGTATGCATGAGGAATATTATGAAGTTTATTTTGAAGTTTATTTTGAAGTTATTGCTTTATTTGATATCATGTATTTGGGATTTCTAGACATCATTTCAATTTGAATATTTATGTTATGAATAAATTATTTAAAATTCAATTTATACTATGTGCTACTGAAACAATCATCAATACGTGACATCCCGATGTTTCCGCCATCGGTTGGGGTGTTACACCCGTCCCAATAGATCTATCCATATTTCCCTGATATGTGTTCCCACATACTCATGGTTTCCCCCTAGGACTCCCTGATGAAATTCCCGTATTGTAAATATCCATAACCATAGTATAACATGATCTTTAAAGCGTAAGTATGTAGCATGTTTCTCCCCTCGAAAGCAAAACAATAAAAGTGGGGCTATGACACTCACCTTAGATTGTGTTACTTGAAAACAGTTAACTAAGTATGCTATGATAGCCCCAAATAGCGGCGACCTATCATAAGATGTATATAAGTATCCGGACTAATAACCCGCAGGTTAACTAGTCCCCGAATGTCCAGACCATAACCATAAACATTTGAAAACACCTTTGACTGTTAAACCGACCGTACCAGACAAGACTCGACATCCCATTGGTGACCCGACATCTCACGTGTTAGCCGAATACAAGACATCTTGCAACATATGCAATTAAACACTTAATACGCGCAAGAGTTCACCTAGTTTAGCATAACGCTCAATTAACATATAAATAAGTCCGAACACGTGTTACCAAGTCATTGGACGTATCCCGGGGTTCCTATCATGTTCCTAGGTGTCAAATCATGTTCCGGGATGTCAAAATATGCTTACGACAGCAGTACACGCGATTAGGAAACTAACATGCAATTAGGAAAAGTCAACTGGTGAGTAGGGGAAGTCAATAGGGGAATAGGATGCTAATCGCCTGATACATCAGGCGATTAGACCGTAATTGCCTGTCATGAGTGGTGATTAGAGTCCTAATCGCCCCATGCAGTGGTGTCCCGCATTTTCGCGCGTTAAACCCTCTAAATCAGATCCGAAACATGTAAAAACACCCAACATCAAACCTAAACCATTAACCAACCCATTCCAAACAAAAACCCCCAATTTATCTCTGCTCTAACGACCTCGGTGCGATTATTTCCAAAAATGGCAAAGTACTAGGTTTCATTAACTATGAAATCTTTTCTTAAATGGCAAAGACCAGATTACACCTCCTACAACTTTCAATTCATCATCTCTTTGTTATAATATCATCCTAGTGTGATTCCTAAAAACAAACAAGCATTGAATCATATCATAACATCCTAATTCTTCAAGAATCATCCAAATGGGCCAAAATGCATACTTTCATCAAAACACTATAACAATAGCTCAAATCCTTAGATAATCATCCTAATAACTCCTATACATCAGAAGTACATCAATTTCATAGAAACATTCATGTTATAACCACCAAAAATCATCATATATATAAATACTTCACATATAGCAAGTATTATGGTGTAGACTTGTTTTAGAACTCATTTCAAAGGTTTTTAAAGATACATACTTAGCAAAACAAGGTCTGGACTTTTGGGGAACCAAAACAATAACATTACAAAGGTTTGGGATGAAGAACACACCTTGGATTTTATCAAAGAAAGGTGTGTTAGCTTGGAAATGGTGAGTTTTGAAGCAAAATGAGTTCCAAAAGTGTTTTGAGGTGTGTGGGAGGCTTAGGATCTGTTAGGGTTGCACTAAGGGTGTTTAGGGAGTCAAGGGTTGTATTTATAGGTGTTTTGACTCGTGCACAACAAGTCAGGCGAGTAGGAGAGCAGATTAGGCGATTAGGAATCCTAATCGTCTATATACTGGCGATTAGGAGCTCCAATCGCCCCCAATCTCCTCCAATCGCCTATAAGACTGGCGATTAGGCAACCCACTAGTGCCTAATCGCCTATAGTATTCCGGGTTGGGTTTTTGGCGCGTTAAACACTATTTTAACATATATAAACACGTATTCATATACCGATAAGTCACATAATGATTACAAACATATAATGCATGATAACTAACACGTTTACATCCGTTCACCAATTCCCGGGACTCAAGACTTGCGTGTGTGCGTTAAACCCGATGATTCCAAAAATCACCAATCCTTGTACACATGGTTATGGACCGACCCCCGATGATTCCCCCGAATCATCGTAACGACTCGACTGACCCAATTAAGTACGTAATATGCATGACTCGCTAAGGTAGACTTACTAGTTTAGTCGATGTTACTAACCTGAGTTTGCCGGGTGTCACATCAAGGTTCAAGCAACACACATTTTTATTAAACTAGTACCACCATGAAAAATGGATATTGTCATAAATTTATTTAAATCGACTTTATAACATTCATAAAATGAGATATTGTCTAGTACTCATGGACTTGGAGTCAAAACATCACAAGGTTGACTAAAACCCATCAAAGTGGTACCACGTAGTGCATGCTCGAACCTCTCCCTCAAATCCCTGCGGCCCTCCATTAGTTACCTGAAAAACATGCATAAAGAGTTTTGTCAACAATAATGTTGGTGAGCTCAAGAGTTTGAATGTAACAAGTAAAACCAATGTGTAATTCGTGTATGACCAATCATAAGCTAGCTAAGCGAATGATTACTGAGCAAACCATGAGTCCATAACCAAACCTCTTGACTGTTGTGCCTCACGCATTGTACACTAAAGACAATGTATGTATAGCATAATACTAACACTCTTTTGTACGTAACCGGTTAGAGCGACTAACCAAGGGTGGGGGTGTCAACCCAATAGATCTATTAAACTGTTCCATGGCTTTTGATAGCTAATGGTTATAGTAAACGTTGTACGAGGACTAGTGAGCTCATGAACCAAATGTCTCATGTTCCACATGGCAGCCATGATAGAATGTACGCACACATGTAAATGACACTAGTATTGAAGCATGTTAATCCCCCGAAATGTAAAATAGTAAAATGGGGCCGTAAAACTCACCTGATAGAGTCGTGCGTGGTCTAGTGAAGCTGTAACTGTGAGATAGCTACCGTCCCACTACTGTTTGCCCTATGATTTATTACGAGCATGGTAAATTCACAAGTTTTCATTCTTTATCATACAATTTGTTCACTCAACACTTGTGGACCCGGTTATTATGTCTGTGGTCCATAACTTTATACTTGTGAGGACCCTTAGTGTGCTTGTAAAGTGTTTGGAAACATTGATAGTGATAAAATGGACCCTTTTCAAGTAGTCATGGGTTCGAGTAGTTCCCAATCCATCGTGTGTGATTGATTTGTGATAATATAAGTGCCTTAACATGTGTTTAGACCATCATTCCTTTCAAACCAATGCTAACACATGTTCTAGCTTCACTTAACATATGTTAGTATTTGGTAGCCGATTATAACACATTTCATAAGTCTTTAAGCCGATTATTTAATGGACTAAACTTGATTGTTTTGAGCTTGACAAGGCCTCGTAGAGTTATCATAAGACATGTTTGTAAGTTTTGTGAGTAAATCGAGTTTGATCACCAAGTTTGTTAGCCTTAGCTTTGAACATAAGTCAAGTGAGTTTTTATTTATGAAAACTGATTTATACCTGATGATTGAAGTCTCATTTTGATTCTTAAAAGCATGACTCGATTTCTCAAAGCTATCACAAGGCCGATCGTGGTTGTGTTGAATCAATGTGATCATTAGTGTGCTAAAACAACTATAAACTAAGACATTGTGTGTATTGTGTGTGATCATACGATTGTATTAAACAAAAGGTCGAACAAGGTCGGGTGGAATGGACAAGATCAAGGTTTCGGGGCATAGAGATCTTACCAAAAGATGGTTGATATATGTTGGATAGCTTCCTAGTCTTCTCCAAAGGCTTTCAATGCTTCGGCTAGGGGGAGGTTGTACCCAAAAGTTTTAGAGATAGGAAGAAGTGTTTGGTGTGGCATTTGAGAGTGGAATTAAGCCCCTTTATATAGTGGTTCGCCCAAGGCATGGATAAAAACAAATGGGGAAAGGGCAAGCTTCTTGGATGAGGCAATGTTTAAGTATACTAATCATGGTGTCATGAAAGAAAAGGACTTGTGATTGTTGTCTCTTCTTGATCTTGGCCGATTGAGGATAAGCATAGGCATAAGGGGGTGGGTTGACTCATCAAAGAATGGCTTTAGAGGTTTCTTTCTTTCCTAAATTGGTGTAAGTTTGACAACTATCATGATCCTTCACTCATGCTTACCTTTGGCCGAGTATAGGACAAGGAGAAATGACAAAAATCTAGGTGAAAGTGATGGTTCCCTCATGT
The DNA here is from genome assembly GCA_028751855.1 of Ambrosia trifida. Taxonomy (NCBI): domain Eukaryota; kingdom Viridiplantae; phylum Streptophyta; class Magnoliopsida; order Asterales; family Asteraceae; genus Ambrosia; species Ambrosia trifida. The sequence goes on from CM054122.1 coordinate 15,730,533, forward strand.
TTCTTTCATGATATCCGATTGTTGCCTTGTTCCCAAGGTGTTTGTAGTTGCCATTCATGTGAAAGGGACATAAGGGGGGGGGGGGGGTTAGCGGCCGATGTAAGGACAAGGAAGGTGGATTTGGTGCTTTGGGTAAGGATCAAGTGATAAGTGTATGTATTGGTGATGTCATGGTGCTAATTCCTCATAAGGTTTGGACATTCCTTTGATGGTGACTTCACATAGGTTTGGGTGGATAGTTGGCCGATTACTTCACATCTAATTGTGGAAGTTTTGTCATGCTAATCTATAGGATTAAGAGTTCTTGACCTATGCCTACTTTAGTGTAAGAAAGGGTGTCATACATGAGGTGTCTTGTTTGTTTCTTATGGCCGCAAATGTGAAGGTGATATCCTAGTACTTTTGTAAGGGAAGCAAGGGTGATCAAGAGTTGTGGTGATGCTTTAGGCCCTTGTTAATATAAGAAACTTGGTTGTCAAGTATAGCAACTTATGAGGTGTGTTTAGTCTTCGGCCGATTGTCACCAAGGAGAAAGATTAGTTTGTCTTGAGGTGCCTCTATGTTGATTCCCAATCAAAAGATGTTAGTCGTGACACATAAGGGTGACATCAATGGAGAAAGGTGATGATCAAAGGTAAGGAATGGTTCCATTAGTTTAGTTGAAACAACTAAGGTTTGTGGATATGTGAGTGTGGTTTTCCGTGTGTATGTGCTCGTATATATGATGATATTGTTGTGAATTGGTTAGGATATCATTGTGATAGATCTTGGTAGAACTAGAGAGCATCATAGTCGGGTGTTTTATAGTCTTAGGTGATCCATTGAAGTGTGATTGATCTCTTAGTACAAACGGGTTAAGTTTATTGATTCATGACTTGAGTTACCATGGACTTAGTCGACCAAAATCCTAATATATCTTGTTAAGGATGTGATGATGACATCAACATGTATTTGTTTCATAGATATTGGGTTTGTGAACACATGTTTATTGGATAATAACCCATGGAGGTTCTTGTAATTACTTATATGTGTTAGAAGTGAATTACTACGTGTTAGGGTGTAGTAGCCTCATGAAATGCTAGTTCGGTGATTTGTCCGGGCGTTGTATGACTAAACAGGTGTTCCATGTTGAGTTTTCTGATTAACTCATGCTTCACTAGACTGGGGGGTAACGTGTATGCAAATTAATGTGTAAAGATGCACATATAATGACAAATAGTAAATGAAAAGCGTACGGATGTTGACCTGGTTCGTTGACTTTTGTCACAGATTTTTAGGAACCTTGATTTCTCATTATGTTTTTGTGTTTATGATTGATTAACAAGTAGAATATGTCGCATTGACATTTTTTAAATATTTCTAAATTTATTTTTTAACTCAATTAGGCTCCTCACATATGTGAAGCTCTCGCCTTGCGCCTCTCACTCCGCACCTTGGCTTTTGGAACCAAAACGCCTCGGCTTTCGGAGTGCCTCAAGCTTTTTTAGACTAAGATGCTACTGCAAATTCAACTTTAAAGTTGATGCAACACATAATTATATCAGCCCCTATAAGGTAAGATCGGAAAGAATTTTGTAGTTTATTGATATGTTGACCTAGCTTGAATTGACCCATACCATATCAATCTTTTTTTACCAGTTAAAAACCTGAACCGGTCATTTTTCGAATTCTAAAAATAGTCAAGCTGACTTTTAAGGAAACGGTTTATTTGTTTTTAACAGCAATGTTGGTTCTAAAAGTAGTCAAGCTGACTTTTAAGGAAACGGTTTATTTGTTTTTAACAGCAATGTTGGTTGCGTTCAAGGACGCTCAAGAAAAAAATGCTCTACTTAATGTTTTCTTGACTACCCTTTCTAACACTATTGTTATACTTTTTATTTGCAAGGACTGTATATGTACATCATGGGGTGCTTTGGGGTCATTTGACAATATGAAAGTTAAGCTACTTCTTTTTAATTGATATAGCATTAGTTTTGGTGTTCATGATGATTATACTTGACAACTTGGTGATGTATTTTTCCTCATGTAACAATAGGAATGGTAAAGATTGCATTCAACCCATAAGTCATGTATGTTTCTTTAGCCAAAAAAAAAAATGTTTTACTTTTCAAGAAAAATAAGAACCTTACTGGCTTGGGTTTTCACGTGTGGCTTGGGTTGTGGCGTATCACTTTACTGAGCCTACTAAACAAGTCGTGTTCGTGGTTTGGTGGCATAGACCCGACACAAAGCCAGAAATCATGGCGTATATCAAACTCGACACGACACATGTATTCGTGGCTTGCCCGTATCCATTTTAGCTATGAAAGAATGAAATTACCTATTTGACCTTATAGGGATCACATACAACCAACATTATCTTTTAATTTTTAATTCAATCAGTTGCTCTTATGTCTTTTTATGGTTTTTATGGAGTGATGTTTTTGGCTTTTGTTTTCTTTCCGGATGACAATCGTGGATTGCTTTGATGTCTTTTATGGAGTGATGTACTAATGTTCTTGGATTTGTTTTCTTTCTTGCGAAAATCGGTGGTAGTCGTTGCTTTGAATTCTCGATGTCGAGATGCATACTGTTGCTAGGTATGTTTACTTTTTTTTTTTAATTACTTTGCTTAGCATTTGGATCGCTTATTTAACTGTACTAGTGGGTTGGCCCGCGCGATGCAGCGGGTGTAACCGAAACTCTTTTGTAGAGCACATACTAACCTAACATACCTACTATAAACTTAACCACCATTACATGAATATTTCTAAATACCCTTGTTTGAAATTCATTATAAACAGAAGCTTTCTTCTTCAGTTATTCAATCCGATGATCATATAGTTTAGATCAAATTAGGCATGTTTGTGTGTATGAGTATAACGTAATAATTTCTCAATTCGAATCATTACCTCATGATTAAAAACACAACTTTCAATATTGATTTTTCTATTTCTATATATATGATCAAGTTTATAAAACTCTATGTTTTTTAAAGTACCCAACTCTATATAAAATGTTATAACATAACATATAATATCATGAATTGTTTTTTATATGTTTTCTATTTGATATGTTTAAAGTAATTATAAAATTGAATGTCATGTAGTTTCATAAACATCTCATGACTCTTGACTTTCTTTTAATTAAATATGGTGTTTAAAAGACATATTTACCCTTAAAAAGTAGTTATTTTATGCATTATGTGTTGTATCATAGGCATTTAGACTTATACCTCTTAAAATTTAAGAAGTCCTTAGAAAATGCTTTATAATATAGTATAGATATAGATATAGATATGCCAAATCTAGCATAAGGTGTAATTTAATCTCCTATTGTTCTTGGTAGTTGGTAATTGGTTTAACTTTTTTTTTTGAATGGCAAATTTCACTTCTTGTGGGACTTGAACCCATAACCTCTTCTGAGGTGTTCCTAGAAGCTTTGCTTCTACCATTGGGCCACCAACCCCAATGGCAGTAATTGGTTTAACTTCATGTGTGTGTATTGCTTTTGATATGGATAATAAGTTATTCACTTGAATTATTTAATGATTTATTGAAATTCTGGCCACTTATTTTTAAATAAAATCTACAAATTTCATATTATCCAACACATTAATAATTTTCATAATGATTATCATTTGTATTATTCAAACTTTTAAACATAAATCATTATAAATATTATTGTGTTATTTTTGGATACATGTGCATGTGTTTGGCTTATGGGTCTGTTGTATGACTTCTCAGTACGACGTTGAGACATTTATGTTTCCCGCATTAGTGTGATCTTTTTTATTATTATTTTTTCTTAATATGTGTATTGGCATCATTTTGACACATGCTGTTTCTTATTACTCTGGTTTTTTATGTAACGCCCAGCTATTTTCTAAAAAGTTCATTTAAAATGATATATTTATAAAACTATATTTTTGTTATATATTCATTGACAACGATATATCGTTAACTAGAAATACATTCGTGTTCGCTAAATAAATAAAACAATGATTCCGTTATTTTAAATTCTTGAAACTAATAATAAAACGTTTGTAAACATAATACACTAGATAACTGGCATTTAGTCGACGCTTTTCGATCTAACGTACAGATATAAACATTTTAATATATAGTCAAATACCCGTTTATTATGATCAAAACAAGTATAACTCGTGAAATGATTGTCTAAGTATTTGAGCGAATTAAATTTATAAATGAGACCGAGTCAGTAACTGGTTCATATACAAAATAATCTTCCACCTAACCTGCACCAAACCCTACCTATATAACATCTCCTTCTTCTTCATCCTCCTCATTCTCTCCTTCCACAAACCCTAGCCCCCATAACATATAATGCCTCCTCCCTACTCCTCTTTGTATATATTTTTCCCTCCACCCGTGCACTCCAAACCAACCGAACCATCACCTTGATTCCTACAAGGTCTTCTCCTAGGTAAGCAGCGGCGGCAGCAGCCCTGAGCCACCTCACGAGCCACCGTTTGCATCGCCTTCTTCCTCCTCTCTCACCCTAGCGGCGCCGCCGCCAACCACCACCCGAGCCACCAGCCCCACTGACAACATCACTTCCCTCCTCCTCATCTTCTGTCCCTATTACAGCAACGACGAACAGGGCATCCAGAGCCGAGCTTATTCACGATTCGACGACACTGTTTTAAGTCGATTAGTTGTGGTTGTGGCTTCGTGTGTGGTGCAGCTCGTAGGGTTTCTGACTTGTTGGGTTCCGTTGTTTTCTTTGTTCGGGTTAGAGGGCATAGTGACGGCGGTGGTGATGTTTGGTTCCGAGTTAGGTTAGCTTCGGTTAGCCACAGGCGAGTTTAGCTTTGATATTTTGTGTTTTGGGTTCGATGTAGTTCCGGGTCAGATTGGTTATGGCGTAACAGTTGGTTACGATTTGGGCTCGGTGTAGATTAGCTTATCTTTCTGTTCAGGTCACAGTCAACCTAAGTCAAACTAGTCAAAGTCTGGTCAACTCAGTCAAGCCGGGTCCATCGGGTCAGATCTGTCAAACACTTAGTTCGGGGCGTAAACGTGTCGGTTCACAAGTTTATTTACGGGAAGGTATAACGCGCGCTATGACTTTAGTTTAATTATTTTTATTTGTTTTACCTTGTGCATATATAAATAAAATCAAAACCTTAACGAACCTAATCGACTTGTAAATAAAATGCCTAAATTTGTAATGGGTTGTTTGATATAAAAATGGTAAAGATATATGCTTAAGGACGCATATGTATGCATAGTATGGTATATTATTAAAAATACAAGATAGCGTATATTCAAGCTTATTACGAATCGAGTCTTATGCTTTAAAAGTTTACTTAATTTTGTTTCAAATTATGGAAATTGACGATTTACACTTAACAATTTATGAGGCATCCGAATAGTTAAGACTTATAACCTTATGTACGTATTTATATTATCTACACGACTACTCGAGTTCAATACTAGACAACATTCCATTTTATGATTCGGACTATTGAATATGGGCTAGCTTATACTTATGCAAATTATTGTGACGTCTATCAAATGCCGAACTATAATATATAAATGTTACTTGTCGAAAAGTATAATTTAGTCGCTTGTTATTGCTTTTGAAAGTTAAACCATGTGTCGTGTGTTTGTACAATTGATGTTTTGAGATAAAATAGACGAATTGTGTTGTCTGGTTTCTTACAAAAACAAAGGAGACTCTGCCCAAATTTTTATAAAAATATAAGCAACATATCAGATGGTCAAATCTATTATTTGGTACAATTAAAGCTATATTTTACAAATAGATTATATTCAAATTCTATATTATCATAATAGAAATATTTATATATCGTTAGACGAACAACTCGTGCATTATTTTCATTATCCAAAAATATTTGTTTCACAATTGGTTTAGAGACGCTATTTTGAATACTATATAAAAGGCATATACTTTGTGTGATTATACATAAACATACACCTTTCAAGAAACTAAGCTAAGTACTATCGGTTCGTTAAGTCATACACTCATTAAGACATGTATTGTTAACAATACGAGTCTAGGTAGTTGAATAAACTATCTTTACAATCAATAAGCAAAATAAGTTCATTTGCATTAGAAATTAAGGCATCCTTTACTTGTAATAGGACACAAGAGATTCAGTTAATCCAGCTTCAGACATTGTTTGCTATTCTTTCATAATGCACTCCAGGTGAGTTCATACTTGTTCCCCTTTTATTCTTTATTCTTTGGGGCTCAACATGTATCACTATCAAAACTTAAACGATTTCATACTCTTAAAACTATCATGCTCAATCTATTTAACATACTTATATGCTATTTGTCATGCTTACGATTCTTGATACATAAACATAATTCATTAACTATTATTAGCCCACTTAACATATATAGCGCTATAGGAGTAGCACCCCGCCCACTTTATGGGTCATTGTTAAGAAACAAATGAACCTAGCATGAATATGTTAGGTATATGCAGTGGTACTCGCGGGTTTGAGTTATGTTCTTTGTATGGTATGTATGTGCAATGCTATAGTATGAGATTCGAGTAAATCATTCTAAATATTATGTATGTAAACCAAAACTAGTATGCTCACCAATGCTTTATGTGTTGACGGATATTTTATACATGTTGCAGGAAAAAGCTTGATGAGATGATACAAGAAATATCACTTAAGATTCAGCCTTAGAAACAAACGAAACAATATTTATTTTACTTCATGTTTATGTTTTTTTCTTGTGAACGAATTGTAAACTTGTTGCATCTTAGATACAAATGAAATCTATTTTAATCTATTGTCACAATTTAGTTTTATGAAGTCTTTGAACAATCTATCACAAGTCTCACCTCGATGTTTCCGCCATCGGTTGGGGTGTGACATTTTAAAGCCGTGTTTAGGTGTCTTTTTGATACACAGTGTTTCTTTTAGGTCTGGATTTATTTCCTTTGTTTTGCGTGTTTTTATGCGCATACTGACATGTTAGTGCAATATATGTTTTTGGGTGTGTTATGCAGGCCACATTATGCTTCTTCTCCCTTTTTTTCTACATGCTTTAGCAAGTAAGTGCTTTATTATTTATTTTTGTGTGCATACTAACATGTTACTAAAATATACATTTTTGGGTATGTTATGCACGCCGCATTCCACTTCGTCTCCCTTTTTTTCTACTTGCTATAGCGAGTAAGCGCTCTATTATTTTCTCTCTATTCAGCGTGTAGGTTGGTTAATCATTCATTGGTTGATATATGTTCTTTTGTTTATACTTTGTTCATTAAATAGGTTGAATCAATTATCCCAAGCGTTAAAGGAAGGAATTCGAGGTTTAACATGTATTGGTACTTATAAATACTTTTATCCAATGTGGAACTACATTAGCATTAGTGTTTTAATGATATGTTTTGTTAATATTTTATTAGCTTTCCCTTTACCTTCTTTATATGTAGTGTATAAAATGTGACGTTAGGGATGAGAATATTGTAAAAAAAATAGTTAAATATTCACACAACTCTACTATATTGATGAAGGGGTAGGGTATCAGCACCAGCGCCTAGGCGCACCCTACCCCACAATTATTATCTCCAAACCTGGCCTCCACAGATCAGCAAAGCTATGCGGAGGCAAGAGTAACTATGGAGCGCTAGCAAATCGCCGTCTCTGGTGGTGACTACCCGCGAAGGGTTAGCAGCCGCCTCCGTCAAGGTGCAGCTCCCCTGGAGCCCCACTTGCTGCACTGCCTCCCAAGTGTCAGGTGTTACTTCAGTTTATCTTCTAGATGAAGATAGCCGCCTGACACTCTCTGCCACCAGGAAGAAAAACAGACCCCTACAGTCCACAACATCGCGCCACGTGTACCAATGGCAGGGCATCGTCCATGTCGACCAATCACGAGGCGCCACGTGGACCAATCACAAGGCGTCTTTCTTGGCTGGTTTGCTTTATTCAACTATGGATCCAAATCCAACTAGATGGGCTTCTAGAAGATCGGCCCAACTCCTGGGCCCAAGCCCAACGCTCAAAAAATGGGCCACAAGCCTCGGGCGCACAACACCTCTATAAAAGGTGCACCTGCACACCTTTTAAGAGGTCGAACAATTCTCCAATCACCCATACACACTTGTCTTTCCGATTTGAATTCTCTTTACACTTGTAATCTTCCGAGTAATAAAGATCGTACTTTAACAGTGGACGTAGGTCAACGAGACCAAACAACTTAAACCTTGTGTGTTTCGTGTATTGCTTATTTACTTGTTCCATACCCAATTGGACCAAGGATCTATCATCGTTGTGAGCAAAGGATCACATCATGTAGGGAGCACGAGTAGCCATCCTCTCATTATACCCAAGTCATTACTCGTTTCTTCAATTGATATACTGATAGTTTTAGTTTTTATCATTAGATACCTTTATGTTGTGTTCTTGCACAGTTTTTGATGGATGCAGATTAATAACTTAGTATCAAAAGCATATAGCTATAAACCTCTTGCAAGTTGCAACTGCTTTGGATGAGGATCTCATATGATCGCTATTTAGTGCATGAGGATCTCCTTATTTGGCCTCCTTATAACTTATTGACATAATAAAAAAGGAGATAAGGAAAAATATTGTTTGGGTAATGGGTTGAAAAGGAGGTTTTTATGGGTTGAAAAGGAGATAACTTATAAGTTAGAATTTGTAACTTTTTGATTAAGTATATAAGGAGGTTGAAGAAGGAGATAAAGAGAAGGAGAGCCAAACATGACCTTAGTATATTTATTACTGGTACAAAAGCGTGTCACAAAGCGCGTGATAATCTTACTAGTTATCTCTATTACCTTATTAAGGAGGAAAGACGGGTAAGAAGTTAATTTTACACAATTTTTAAGATGGGAGTTGAAGAGTCCCTTCACAAATTTCCAATATTTAGTCATTTGTTCCTTATATGCCCTTTGTATACAACCTATAATGGTCATTGTATATATGTGTAATGCATATTTCATATCCATTTCAACATGTAACCCCTATTCATAACACCTAATTAAACCCCAATTCAATTTCAATAAAACCCAAGCTTTTCATTGAATCCTTCTTCACATCTATTTAATTATAACAAACAATGCTTGTGAAGGTTTTATTAGGCTTTAGCATTGGGCACATGGTTCTGAACAAGCACAACATAAGGTATGTTTATATCTTGTGGTCTGACATAATTAGGGGTATTGGATTTTAATAATCCAAAGTTCGGGCTATTGACCGATAATAATCTGAACTTTAACGTTGGCCCAGAATAATTCTAAGTGAACATGTGGGTGTCAAAAATGGACATCCGTTAACTCTGAACTAATTGGGTTAGTATATGCTGACGTGGCAAATGACGTGACATGCTGACGTGTACAAAAATGATGACGTGGTGGATGACGTGGAAATTATTTTTTTTAATGCCACGTCAGAAAAAAGGTTTATTATTGGCCAAACATTAAAGTTCGAATTATTATTGGCCAATGGAAAAACTTTGGATTATTTAATACTCCTTTTTATTATTATAAATCCTTAAAATATTATTATAAATCTTTAAAACAAAACACCCAACTTCGTTCACCGCCACTATCAAACCACCTTCCACCACCACCAGCCACTTCCTCGACGACCACCACCATCATTTTTGTCAACTTCCTCTACCATCAATTATCTTCAAACAAACATCGCAATCCTTTCGCCAAAAATGATGGTGATGCGGAGTGGTGGTGGTTGTGGAAGGTGGTGGTTTGATAGTGGTGGTGAACGAAGGTGGGTGTTTTGTTTCAAGGATTTATAATAATGTTTTAAAAATTTATAATAATAAAAAGGGGTATTAAATAATCCAAAGTTTTTCCCATTGGCCAATAATAATCCGAACTTTAACGTTTGACCAATAATAAACCTTTTTTTCTGACGTGGCATTAAAAAAATAATTTCCACATCATCCGCCACGTCATCATTTTTGTACACGTCAGCATACCACGTCATCTGTCACGTCAGCATACACTAACCCGATTAGTTCGGAGTTAACGGAGGTCCATTTTTGACACCCACATGTCCACTTGGAATTATTCTGGGCCAATGTTAAAGTTCGGATTATTATCGGCCAATAGCCCAAACTTTGGATTATTAAAATCCAATACCCCTTTATTAGTTTATTATCCATGTTTTAATGTATGTTGCAATTTTGATAATCTTTGTAGGCGCTGTTAGATATCATTTAGAAAGATTTGTTTCAGGTCCATATGAAAAAGTGAGTTATTACAATACTTCTTTTGTTTTAAACAGTATATTCTATGGGTAGAGGTGAGAAAATGTGGGTTGGATTGGAACATAAACAACTTTTAAATCCAATTTTACTATAAGAATTACATACAATAACAATTGTTGTTGGAGCTTATAAACAATGTAGTAATTAGACATTTTTGTCTTTTTTTGGTTTGTTGAATTGTATAATTATTTAAAGCATGATGTCTAAGCTCATATAACATATGTATTTATTGCTAATAATTCTATCTCCTTCTCTCTCTATATTACAACTAACTAAAAGAAAACTTAATATCTTGATTTACGTATCAAATACTTTTAATTATAAATTAACATTTTGGTAAACAAAATTATTTTTTAACTTGGGTTACCTTTACCTACTTAGCACGTCTAAAAACCGCCGCAACGCGCGAGGTAATTTACTAGTTATTAATTGATAACACAAGTAGCAATAGTAAAGTTTTAGAGTTTTTATTTTAGTCACACAAGATTGTCATTATAACATTTTGACTAGCTAGATGTGTGTGGGGTTGGTAGGGATGGTGGTGCTGGTAACCGGCCGGAGGTGGTGGCAAGTGGTCGGACGGAGAACATGAAGAGAGGGAGGGTGTGGGGTCGGTGATGGTGGTGATTATCGGGGGTGGTGGTAGAAGGCAGCTTTTGAGATATACAGAGAAATATATATATATATATATATATATATATATATATATATATATATATATATATATATATATATATATATATATATAGGGCAAGGATTAAATAAAAACCCTTCCAAAATGAAGAAACCCATTAAACCCAATGTCAACCATTGATCAATCTAGATCAATGGTAAGGATTAAATGGTTAATATTATAATAGTGAGAAGTACAAAAAAGGGCATATGGGTAATTTGACAACCCAAAGGTGTTGGTAACTGCATGGATCTGCACATCAGTCACTTCATACTCTCTCTCATTCAATAACCTCTTTCCCTCTCACTTACTCGTATACCATCATCCCAAATTCAAAATTTCATCCCTGTTATCTCTCCATTTGAAGGATCATCATACGTTCTTCTTCCTCAAATCTTCATCCCTGTACCCTTTTTGTCTCCGGTAACGATGAAATCGTTTATGTGGACGTTATCTTCCTTTAGCCGACGATTGGGGTCTAAGAAATCATCTAAAAGGTACGTGGCTCGTTGTTTTCTGTCCGTTTACTGTTTAAAATTGGGGTTTCTCGTATATCCTACAAGATATTCATGAAAAATCAGGGATATAAAATTGATGGTGTAAACACAGATAAAAAATGGGGATTTTTTCGACTTTCATAAGTAGAGTTGTTATCATTTATTATTTATTTAGTGGATAAGTGGATTGTAGTTTTTAAAATGTGATACCCCTCGTGAAAGCGTAACAAATATAATGTTTGGGACAGGAGGAAAAGAAAATTGGTCGTTTTGTCTGATGACACAACAAGAAGCCGGCATGGAAAGGAAATTGGATTATCAGCTAGTGAGTTTGAAGATGTAAAACGTCATCTAGGTAAGTGTTACAGGGACTTATGGATAGTAATGAAGATAAATTATTTTTTAATCTTAGTAATGTAATTATAGGCTCCTGTAAATTTATTTAGAGTTCCATTTTTTTAAAATATGTAGACTATGACTCGGATACGCCACTTATCAACCTAAAGAGGCTGCGTAAAGGAGTTGGCAAAGCTTCGGCTCATAATGATGATCCAGGGCCGTCGACGGTGCAAACTTCCTATAATGAGGATGCAGGACCATCATCGAATGAAGGTTCTGATAATGATTATTCAGGAGTGTCAATTGCGGTGGAGTCTGATGATGATGATTCAAGTGTGCAGCCACAGAAGGATAAGTTGTCCTTTTTCTCTAACCGCCGTCGTCGTCAAAAGGCGAAAACCAAAGGTGAGGTGTTTTGTGGTTTTCCAATATATTCAGTGATATATGGTTAAAAATAGGTGTTATCGTCTCGTTTAGCGATCAGTTGCTTACATTGGGTATTTGTATGTTATGTAAAAACAGACACAAATATAGCGTTTGGTGAAACTCAGACAAGAAATAAAAAAGGTGCGATGATGTTGAACACTAAATAGTTATGTAAATTGATACCGGGTCAAAGTTAGTTTGAACTAATAACTGTTACATGTGTAACAGATAAGCAGCCAATCCCTGTGTATGATCTATCTTCGTCTGCACCGGTTAGGATAACACGAGCAAAAACACGAGCATTAGAAGTTTCAGCGAAAATAGACAGGGGGGAAAAAGAGAGAGCATTGAAGGCGAAAAAACGGAAGAAGGTAGACAAGACATGGAATGATGCGCTTGAACCTTGTAGGCAACGCAAAAAGTCAAAGTTGAATGAATGGCTAGGGATACGTACTAGATCATCACCAACACAGTTAACAAGATGCATAAAGATTCTAAGTGACGAACAACGTTTAGCAGTGAAGGATATGGGGTTGGGAAGGTTGCTAAATCTAAAAATGGATGGGATACCTGCGAAGCTAGGGCATTATGTTGTAGATAACTTCAACCAGGAAAGTTTAGAGTTGACTGTGCCATCTGGCAAAATTTGCATTGATGCTGAAGTCGTGCACAAGGTCCTTGGATTACCGATTGGAGGGGTGTCTTTCAATGCGTTGGAGCGTAGGGAAGCGCATGATGAAGGCATAGCCCAATGGAGAGAGAGGTACCCACCAAGCAGATTTATATCTGCTAAGCAAATGGTGGACATGATTGAAAAGGAGTCAAACGGTGAGGATGATTCTAATTTCCGTTTGGATTTTATAATGTGCTTCTATACTATCATGATTGACTGCCACAAACAAGGCAGTCTGAAGGATAACATACTCGAGTATATTACGGATGACTTGGATTTTGCTGGTATGGACAGGTGTGAGTTAGTAGTTGAGGTACTAAAGAGTTGTAAGAATGGTTGGAGACGAGACAGTTTTGATCCACCTTTTACCGGGCCACTTACATTTTTAACGGTATGTTGCTATTTACGCATGTTAAGTTTTAATTAGTTTCTTATTAGTGACACTGTTTGTTTACTTGTTACTAACCAATTAAGCGATCTTCTATTTCTAGCTTTTATACGTGGATAGTTTTAAATGTAACGGGCTTGATGTTGATACTTCTTTGGATCCTATGAGTTTCTGGACATTCCAAAGGTTAAGAGGCCGAGAAAAACTGGAAATAAATGGAGGTGGTTTTGGAAGGGGAACGCTAAAAGCTTTGTCTACATACAACGATGTGAATGTCGGGTTAGATCAACCAAGCGTCCAGGTTGGTAACATTTAATGTATTACAAAAAGATAATTCATGAACTACATTTGATTGTATCCTAATCATCCTATCATAAACAGGGAAGGGTATCAGCGGTTGGGGATTTGCTAGATGTGATGATTAGAACCAAAAAAAGGGCTGAATTCGCCATCAGTAAGTTATGTGAGGATTATCCAGGTAGAGAAGAAGTTGTTGCAATGAAGTCAAGGTACGATGCTTTTATTAACGAAATGGTGAAGGCGAATGTGGATGCATCTGTTGCGCGCGTAACAGCTGATGCACAAATCGGCAATGTGTTGGACTCAATAAGTAAAGGGAAAAGCATTGTAGTAGGTAAGTGAGTTCTTTATATCCTCTAAATTATTTTGTAAACAGGGAAATCAGTTGAGTATACGTTTTCTCAAATGCCCACAGACATATTATAATTTGAATCCTATTGTGTAGAGGAGGATGATTGTTTGAACTTGGGTGATACGGCCCTGCACAAGTCGCCATTGACACGATCAAAAACGAGAAAAACTGAGGGCACGTCGGACGACGAAGGGGCGTTTGAGAGTCCAATTCTTAGCCAATACAGGAAGACCCTGCATGACAGTGCCAAATACAATACTGGTGGTATGTCAGGAATTGGTGAGAAAAAGGCCGCCTTAAAATGGACACTTCATTAACATGTGTTAACAGCAGATGCTTATGTAATTAACATGTGTAACAGGAAATGAAGATCTTGCAAAGAATTTAACAAGCGAATTTGCAGAGGTGTGTGAAGATGGGACACATGATAAGAAGTTAGCAGGAAGCGATGGTGTGAACAAAGAGGTAATCAGACCACACACCGTCTAAATCTGTTAAATACGCACAGTGTGAACCAAGTCAAAGTGGGGGGTATTTTACTAATAATATTTCCTTAGATGTGCACGGTGAGTTAGACGATGTGGTACCAAATGCTACTGAAGAGGAATTAGTGAGCAGACAATCAGTGGTAGAAACAGAAAATGATGAACTAGGTATACCTGAGTTGTTTTTAATAAACCTGTACATCATATATAACAAATCAAAAAACAAAAAACTGTTATTCTAATGTGTTACTAATGTTTCAGGAGTGGAAGTTGAGGTGCCCACCAACAACGAAGTGCTAGGTGTGCATTTAACAAAATCCTAAAAACTTAAGTGTGTGTTTTTCTGTTGTTGTGACGTATGTTACATTATGTTAAGGCGGGGATCTAAACGAAGAAGTGGCGGTTGAAGAAATTCAAGATGACAGTGTCGGTGGGGTAACACCGGTAGATGTGCAGATGGAAGATGACAAAACAGGTATGTTTGTGAAAGTTTCAATATTTGACAGTAGTAAAGAAGGGTCACACAATACTCAGATTCTACTGGCAATCTTATATTTAGTGTCAGGATGTGAAGGGATTTGTACAGCAGATGCAGAAGTGTCCACATACAAGAATGATGGGCGAGGTATGTTGTGTAAGAGTTCGTAAG
The DNA here is from genome assembly GCA_028751855.1 of Ambrosia trifida. Lineage (NCBI taxonomy): Eukaryota > Viridiplantae > Streptophyta > Magnoliopsida > Asterales > Asteraceae > Ambrosia > Ambrosia trifida. Next base: position 15,745,563 of record CM054122.1, read on the forward strand.
TGCATACATTCATATAGAATATTTGTAATCTTACCTATGTTGTTACATGATGTGAAGCAGACTCCCAAGCAAGCGCAGAGGCTGCGGCCCACACCATGGATGCCCCAAGTGAGTTTTTTGATGTTGCGAAAGAAGATGAACAAGCACAACAAACAGGTAATGTACTATGATTTTTATGTAAAAGGTATGCAACTTGTTAGATAGACAATGATGAACGGGGACTTCGATTTTACAGGCCTTGGGGTGATAACACCTACAGAAAACGTACCGGACAGGTCAGGGTTTAGAGATGGGAGTTCACAGGTTAATGAAGGAGGTCAAGACACAAGCGCGGGTACGCTAAAGACAAATGAAATATATTACTACCTTTGCCACAGTCGTCAAGTAATGTGGTTTAACTTACATTTACAGGATGCTCCTGGATACTTCCATATATGACGAGATCAGATGGAAATGATGCACCAAGTTTTAGCTTTGGCCTAACACAGCCAGAAGAAGAAGGTCAGCGGGGTTCAGGTTTGAGTTAGGTTTTTAACAAAATTATGAGTCTAAAATGTTACGTATGATACAGAATTTTTGGCTCCTTCTCCAAAAATGGGAACCGGAATGAACGCGCCATTTTGTGAATCAGGTACAAAGTGCAAGTTCGTGATAGGATAATTCAAACCTATAAACAGATTCAGAGTTATATCTAACAATGGTTGTGACGTATGTTACAGGGTCTGCTGGTGTGGGTCCGCAGGCAGAATCTAATGTTTCGGACTTGCCTGCAATGCTAGGTAGGGGTATGGTTGGTTTTTAAGCCATACCGCTGGTAAACATGCATACTGATGTACCATGTTGCATGTGTTACAGAGTGTGCAGATAAGTCTGGGGAGCAAGGATTGGATGCAAGCAAGGCGCGTGGAAAGGAGAAGGCCGATGATAGTATGGGTAAATCCACACCGCTAATTGTAATTTAATAATCTGTTTCCTATACATGGTTAAACATAAAAATAGAAAAATGTTGTAGATGCGGATGGAGTTGGTGCATCAGTAAGCGATACCACAGCGGTATATCCAATGGTGTCTCCTATTAGTTCATATGACGCGCAAAACAATATATACAATGAGTATGGTTTGGGTGGAAAAATGGATGATGACCATATGACGCTGGCGATGCGTCAACAGGCGATTGCAAAGATGGATGCAGCCAAGCGAAACCCCCTACGCGAAAGGAATGTGACTTATGTTCATAAGTCACCTTTTCACATAAGGGGGGTTGATTTAACAGAGGGGGTGACAAAGGATGACGATGCTATGTGGAAGTATGTTTACATGGACGAGGACCCGCTGTATATGTTGTGTGGTGAGGATGCCCGGAGGAGGGTGGCGAAACAGAATAGGTAACGTTATGCATCAATATGCTTACCAATGATTTTTTTGTCTTTTGTAACATGTGTAACGTATCATTTCTGTTTGTTAATATCCAGGCTAGAACGCGGGGAAGTCGTAGAGAACGTAGAAATACCTCAAGAAGAAGTAGATAAGGCACTTGCCAAGTAATATAATTTTTAGTTTTTAAGTCCAACATAATTGTTTGTAAAAGTGTTAAAGACTGCCTTCTAACATTGTCTTTGCTGTGTGTTTATAGTGAGGTGTTATTTAGAAGCTTAACTCATGTGGAGGCAACGCGTAGCATGTTCAAAACTTTGAAGCCGGGCATGCAGGTGTTAGATGCGATAATAGATTGTTGGGTTGATGTATTAAACTACGAGGAGAGGTTGAAATCGGAAGCGTGATCTCTTCGCTTGTTTGTGAACACAAAGGCAGTGGTATGTTAATTCCAAAACATGTAGTTTTGCATGATTATTAATTTATATATCTATTGTCAGCTTTTATATTTATATATCAATTGTTGGTTGTTAAAAAAACAAAAAATAGATTCCGTGGATGCTTAATGACAAGAACTGTGATGAGAATAGACGGATGACAAGGTTTTCGGCAGCTATGGTCGCTTCGGTGCCATCTTATGAGAAGAACCATGACTTCAAGAAATTTGATATCGTCTTCTTCCCTATACTTGAAAGGGCCCACTTCTACTTGTTGGTATTCGAGCTGAAAAACATTGCAATAATCCTCATTGATAATGACAAAAAGCGAGGGAGGCGTAGCTGCAAGGATCACATAGATTTCCACAAGAAAGATACGGTCCATAAATACGTAAGTTGTTTTTGTGGTATCCAATGTTTTGTTAGCCTTTGTAACATATGTAACAACCTGTTAATTTATTTGCAGAAGCACATGTTTGTGACGTTTCTAAAAAACATGAATCATCCGAAGGCAGCTTTGATTGGAGGGGCAGAGATACACAGGTTGGATGTGGAATGGGCTACGGCTGGCAATGCCACCGATTGTGGTGTCTACCTGATGAGACACATGGAGAAGTTCATGGGGCTTAATGTGCCTTTTGACTGCAATTTCAGTAAACATTGGCGCGCCAAGGACGGGGATATAAAGAAATTGCGGACGAAGTATGCGGCACATATCTTGCATTCAGCGGTTAATACAAAGAAAGGGCGGGTGGAGGCTGCCGCAGCACTTAGGAAGTAACCGGAGGGGGTCGGTGAGCAGCATGCTTTAACTGTCTTTTGGGATGCATGTATGACATTTATTTACTAAGTAACCTACTGCGTCTTTTGTGTAGTTTAAACATGCCCCAGTGTATGTGTAGTTTAAACAGTACTAACCTGCTAGGCCGATATACATTCTAATATTTTGATGGGGATACTATCTATGAATGTAACATATGTTAACCATATACAGCATCTTCTATCTGTAATTTAAGACCGTAATCTCGGGCGGACTTGGTTATGTTTACGGTTGTAACATTACGCAATTAATACTTGTACGTTACGCATCGACATTAATAAAAAACGTCAAGTTCTCATTTTATATTCGCATTTATTATTTTTGTCGCGATTATGGAACCCTAATATGATATATATATTATAATATATTATATGTGTGTTGGATTGTATTATAATCAAAAAATAACAAAAAATCTGCTCTGGCCGGGGTTTGAACCCGCGCCAGAGCCACATATGCACACATACACAACCAGCTGGGCTGGACCTTCATTGTTGATATAACCCGGACACATTATTATCTTATACACACATTAAAACCCCCACAGTTGACAAGGAAAGTCAACTGAGGGATTTCTTGTTGATCAATCCAAAGATTTAACGTGTAATTGAGCTATTCTTGGTAAATTCGTGCATTAACCGGCCTTGCACAACACGATTACACGTCTTATACACGTCAATTGTTGACCAATTTAATCAATTATACGCGTTTGTTTTCAATCGTAAGTCAAACTTTCCAATTAACATTAACCCTAACCCTCTGTATAAATTGATGCATTCTGAACCTTGACAACTCGCTCACAATACTCTCTCAACCTCCAATTCTCTCTATTACACTCTGAATTTGATTAGCGAGTTCGTTGTTTGACTTTCTCTTTGACCCGTCTGTTATCATCAATTCTTCACTATGAGTATGATTTCTGTTGTGGGTTATATTCATCGGCAATCAGGCAACAAAAGCCCTAACATTAATCGGGCTATAGTTGTCTGATTCATTCAATTGTAATTCTAGGGTTCATCGTGTTTAATTTGGGGATAAACTGAATCAGGCATAACGTATTTATTTATTTTTAAACTGAAGATCTCACAACCACCGGCCTAGGCCAAGTGGTTGTGACTCTGGTCCTCCACAGAGGTCACCCGGGTTCGAGTCCCGGCTCTGACCGGTTTTTATTCTTTTCTTTTTCTTTCTTTTACAAACAAACATATATATATAAATAATCCTTTTAATCTTTTAAATTCTTTTTAAAATACCAAAACTATTTTATAAATTCTAAAAAAATTTATAATTGTTTAATCTGATATAAAAGTTTTATTTGTAATTTTTATTTTTCAGAAATTCATTTATTTAATAATTATAATAATTAAATCATTTTTATACTATTATATTTATAAAAATCCATTTATATATCAAAACAGTATTATTAAATTCCCCAAAAATTATCCTAACTTTTTATAAAGTTAAACTTTACTGAAATAATTTTTAATTCAGTAAAATCATTTATTTTATATTTTTAATCAATTTTTGTTAGATTTAATCATAATTAATTCATAATAAATCCAATTTTCATCATTTTTGCACCAAAATTTTATACAAATTATTTTTAATCATTTAGAACAGAAATATGATTTTTAAAATAAGAATTCTTTAATTTTAGTATTTTTGAATATTAAAGTTAATAATTGGCTATTTATAAATAAATAGATTTAAAAATCTATTTTAAATGAAATAATTTTATAAAAATTATTTTATTGCTTCAAACACTTTAATGTGCACATTCAAAAATCCAAACTTTATAAAAGACTTTATTTCATTAATTATCAAATTTTCCTTTATTAATTAAACATTTTAATTTAAATTTCAACAATTGATTATCCCCAAATCGAAACCCTAGGATACACATATTAGTTAATTAGACATAGACTTATTATATATTACCTTATTATAGGGTGATATTTGGAATCACTTTGGGCAACACAATTATTTCATATTTCCAACAAGTTTAACATTTGCTAAGGTGAGTTTTACATAGCCCCTTTTATTTACCACCATTTTTGGGGTGAAACATGTTATAACATTTTCATTGCAATTCAATCATCAATGTGTCTATGTGTTTTCTATGTTGCATTATGTCTTGAGCATGATTAGAGTAAGCACCATTCTAGCATAATCATTAACATTGATCAGCCGACGGTATACATTGATAGATCTATTGGACTGACAATCCCACCCGGATACGTGCCTCCTACAAAGGTTACGTGGGTGTTTGTTATCGCATAACATATTCATTGGGACCATAAGTGTATGGTATGTATCATTTTATAACAGTCAGCAGGGTTGATTATGCACTCGATTTATTTCTAATATGTTCTCACATATGGGCTAGATTAACATGACACATGAATTGCACAACATTTTATTCATTTTATCATCAAAAACCTATGTAATTCTCACCAACTTATGTTGACCCAAAATACTTTCAAAATTAACATGTTTCAGGTAACAATGAAGCTGAGGCTTGAGATTAGCATGAGGATTTTACTTGAAGTTATTTGAAGTTATTGAAGTTGCTATTTGATATTATGTATTTGAATTCTTAGACATTATTTCACATTTTGGATATTATGTTTGAATAAATTATTTAAAATTTATATTATACCATGTGCTACTGAAAACAATCATCAATACGTGGCACCCCGATGTTTCCGCCATCGGTTGGGGTGTTACAGATTGGTATCAGAGCCACTCCTGTGCCGTTCGGGATGGTGGGTGCACACCTCATCAGGGACGATGAGACTCTAACAGGGGGTGAATGTGACACCCTAGGAACACACCTCATCAGGGACGATGAGACTCTAACAGAGGGTGAATGTGACACCCCAGGAAAATCCCACATCGGCCGTGGCCAGGAGAGATCCTTGGTTCATAAGTAATGTCTTGCCTCTTAAATCACCAACGCGTTTTGGGGCTTAATGTTAGTGGATGAGAGGAGAACTCCACAGTTAAGCGTGCTCAGGTGGGAGAAATTTCAGGATGGGTGACCTCCTGGGAAGTCTCCACTGGGCAACCAAAAACAAATCCGTGAGCTCTAGATGGGCAAAGCGGACAATATTGGTGATGAGAGTGGCGGGGTGTTACAGATTGGTATCAGAGCCTTGGTTATAGGGAATTAGGTTATTAGAAATAATCTAGACTATAACCTTAGGGACTAAAACAGTACTTGCTTCTCCTACTTGTAACCCTAATTGCTTCCCTAATCCTATCCTTATCCTATGCCTTATAACCCTAAACCTACATGTGACTACTCTTAATTGTCTGCTGCAATCCTGATCCACCATTAGATTTATAGGACAAAATCCTCAGGTTTAACCTGAACCCCCTTGAGATCTCGTCGAAGTTCTAGATTTTAATAACGAACACGTGCAATCTGGAAGGGTGAACGCCTGTATTCTGAGTCTTCTGTCTAGGCTGGCATTGCGCATATATCCCAATCAGACGAGGGACCCGGATGCCTACCTGGGAATTCTCGGGATGAGTGTTCACTTATAGGCTAAAGCATGTCTTCATATGTTATTAGAATTTAGAATCTTTGATAAGTCAACGTTTTCGTTTATTCGTTTTAATTAATGAATAAATGATTACATTCCTTATATAAACTCTCATTCATTTCATTGTGTCTATTACAGATCATGCCTCCTCGTCGCAGCACTCGCAACAACAATGGTGAGAACCACGAAGAAGGTGGTGATAACCATAACCACAACCATGACCAAGCTCCTAACCACAACAACAATGGGGTCGATGCTCAACTGGCTGCGATCATTTCTCAACAAATGGCACAACAAATCGCAACTCTGGTTCCCAATTTACTTGCTCAGGTCATCCAATTGAACGGCAACGGGAATGGTCACAATGGGAACGGGAATGGCAATGGCAATGGTAATGGACCCCAAGCTTGCACCCTTAAGCATTTCAACTCTTGTAACCCTCCAAAGTTCAGCGGTGAAGAAGGAGCTACTGGACTTCTCCAATGGTTTGAGGGTATTGAAAATACCTTCATCAACAGTGAGTGCCCCAATAACTTCAAGGTTCGTTACGCCATGAGTGTTCTCCATAAACGAGCACTCACTTGGTGGAATGAAGAAAAGCGTACTCGTGGGGCCGAGGTTGCTCTTGCTATGACATGGGACCAAGTCAAAGATATCATGAAGGAGGAGTTCTGTCCTCGCAATGAAGTTAAAAAGCTTGAGGATGAGTTCCACACCTTGGCTCAAGATAGTGGGGAAAATCTTGCCTACAACACCCGCTTTCATGAGCTTAGCTTATTGTTGCCACACAAGGTTACTCCTCTGCCGGTAGCCATCGAGAAGTACATCGGTGGTCTGCCCATGCAAATCCAGGACACTGTTTGGGGTAGAAATCCTGCAACTCTGGAAGAGGCCAAACGTCTAGCGGCCACTCTTACTGATAATCATGTGAAGAACGGTACTCTCGTTCGCAAGGGCACTAAGAAGACTGTTGCCAAAGATACTCCACAGCCTGCAATTGAAGTCAAGCCTGAGACCTCAAGCAACAAAAAGCGCAAGGCTAGAAACTATATGGTTGCTGCTACTCCACCTGCTGCCCAAAACCCAGCCAAGAAACCATACACCGGACCTCACCCTTTGTGCAACACTTGCAAGTATCACCATCCCACACAGGTGCCATGTCGATTTTGTACTAAGTGCCAAAGATATGGTCACCTGGTGAACGTCTGTCGATCTCCTGCTGCCCAAGACAACAACAACCCAGCTCCCAACCAACAAAACAACAGGCCTACTCGTGGTCAATGCTACGAGTGTGGTAACCCTAATCACTACATCAACAACTGCCCTAACCGTAACCGTAACCAAAACCAAAATCAGAACCAAAATCAGAACCAAAACCAGAACCAAAACCAAAACCAGAACCGCAACCAGAACCAAGGTGCTCGAGGTCGCGCCTACAACCTCAACGCTAACCAGGCTCGTGACAACAACGAAGTGGTGAATGGTACGTTTCTCATTAATAACCACTATGCATCCATATTATTTGATTCAGGAGCTGATAAGTCATTCGTGTCACTGAAGTTTGAACCTTTACTTAACTTACCCCACACTAATCTAGAAGACACTTTCGTGGTAGAGGTAGCTAACGGGAAGTCTATTTCGATCGGCTCTATTATTCGTAACTGCTTGTTGAATCTCGATGATCATACCTTCCCTATCGATCTTATTCCCATGCATCTTGGTAGTTTTGATGTTATAGTAGGCATGGACTGGTTGTCAACTCATCGTGCCGAAATTCTGTGCTTCGAGAAAGTCATACGCATTCCTCTCGAATCTGGTGAGATTTTGAAGATCTATGGTGAGAAACCCTGTGGTGAGCTTAAGCTTATGTCTTGTACTACTGCCCAAAAGTACTTACGAAAGGGGTATACAGCCTTCTTAGCTAACGTGATAGAGAAGAAGGACAAAGGCAAAAGTATCCAAGACATTCCTATTATTCGAGACTATCCTGAAGTCTTTCCAGAGGATTTACCTGGTTTGCCTCCTGCTCGACAAGTGGAGTTTCGTATTGATCTTGTTCCTGGTGCTAATCCTATTGCTAAAGCTCCTTATCGTCTTGCACCCTCTGAGATGCAAGAACTTGCTAGTCAATTACAGGAACTTTCTGATAAAGGGTTCATTCGCCCTAGTTCTTCTCCATGGGGAGCCCCTGTCTTATTCGTTAAAAAGAAGGATGGTTCTCTTCGGATGTGTATTGACTACCGTGAACTCAACAAACTCACCATCAAGAATCGTTATCCACTCCCTAGGATTGACGATCTCTTCGATCAACTTCAAGGAGCAACCCACTTCTCGAAGATTGATCTCCGTTCTGGTTATCATCAGCTTAGAGTCCACAATGAAGATATTCCCAAGACAGCTTTTCGCACTCGCTACGGTCACTATGAATTCATGGTTATGCCTTTTGGGTTGACCAATGCTCCCGCAGTATTTATGGATTTGATGAATCGGGTTTGTAGACCCTATCTCGACAAATTCGTGATCGTTTTCATCGATGATATTTTGATTTACTCTAAATCAAAATCCGATCACGAGCAACATCTTCACTCTATCTTGAGTCTCCTAAAGAAAGAACAACTGTACGCCAAGTTCTCAAAATGTGAATTTTGGCTTAAGGAAGTTCAATTTTTGGGACATGTCATTGATATGAACGGAATTCATGTTGATCCTGCGAAAATCGAAGCTGTGAAGAATTGGAGTGTTCCTACCACTCCAACTGAAGTCCGTTCTTTTCTTGGGTTGGCTGGTTATTATCGTCGATTCATCGCCAATTTCTCCAAGATCGCTGTTCCTCTCACTACCTTAACTCATAAGGGTAAACCCTATGAGTGGGGACCTAAGCAAGAGGAAGCATTTGAAACTCTTAAGCTGAAACTTTGTGAAGCTCCTGTCTTATCTCTACCTGATGGTAATGATGATTTCGTGGTCTACTGTGTTGCATCAAACCAAGGTCTTGGTTGTGTTCTCATGCAACGAGGAAAGGTTATTGCTTATGCGTCTCGACAACTCAAGACTCACGAGAAAAATTATACCACCCATGATCTTGAATTGGGTGCTGTTGTCTTTGCACTCAAGATTTGGAGACATTATCTTTATGGGACCAAATGTGTGGTGTTCACGGACCACAAAAGTCTCCAACATGTCTTCGATCAAAAGAATCTTAACATGAGGCAACGACGTTGGGTTGAATTACTTAACGACTATGATTGCGAAATTCGCTACCATCCTGGCAAAGCGAATGTTGTGGCCGACGCACTTAGTCGTAAAGAGCGTGTCAAACTCCAATGTGCTAGAGTTCGTACTGATCTTCAAGATCGCATTCTCCAGGCTCAACACACCTCAGTCACCCAAGGTAACATGTACGATGAAATGTTTTGTGGTGCTGAAACTCAACTTGAAACCAAACCCGATGGTCTCCTTTATTTCCTTAACCGACTGTGGATTCCCGACCGTGATGATCTTCGTACTTTTCTCATGAACGAGGCTCATAAGTCTCGTTATTCTATTCATCCTGGAGCTGACAAGATGTATCAAGATCTTCGTTATTCTTATTGGTGGCCTGGTATGAAGAAAGACATTGCTCTTTTCGTTGCAAAATGCCTCACTTGCTCCAAGGTTAAGGCTGAACATCAACGACCATCTGGTATGCTTGAACAACCAGAGATTCCTGTCTGGAAATGGGAGAGCATAGCTATGGATTTCATCACCAAACTCCCTCGCACATCCAAAGGTTTTGACAGTATTTGGGTAATCGTCGATCGTTTGACCAAGTCAGCTCACTTTCTACCTATTCGTGAGAAGTATTCTGTGGAAAGGTTGGCAAAGATGTACGTAAGTGAAATCGTATGTCGTCACGGTATACCTTTGGACATTATTTCTGATCGCGATGGTCGTTTCACCTCTCACTTTTGGGGATCTCTACAGGATGCTTTGGGTACCAAGTTGAACCTGAGCACTGCTTATCACCCTCAAACGGATGGTCAGACTGAACGAACCATCCAGACACTTGAGGACATGCTCAGGGCATGTGTCATCGATTTTGGTGGCGCATGGGATTCTCATCTTCCTTTGGTTGAGTTTTCATACAACAACAGTTATCACGCCAGCATTAACATGGCTCCTTTTGAGGCACTCTATGGTCGGAAATGTCGTTCACCTGTCTGTTGGACTGAGGTTGGTGAAGCTCGTATTACTGGACCCGAACTAATCCAGGAAACCACAGAAAAAATCCAGCTTATTCAGGATAATCTTCTCAAGGCTAGAAGTCGCCAAAAGAGTTATGCTGATAAACGACGTAAACCCTTGGAATTTCAAGTTGGGGATCTTGTGCTACTTAAGGTATCCCCTTGGAAAGGAGTTATTCGTTTCGGTAGAAAGGGAAAACTAGCTCCTCGTTACGTAGGCCCCTTCAAAATTCTTGACAGAGTTGGAAAAGTGGCTTACAAGCTTGATCTTCCGCCTGAGCTAAGCAATGTTCATCCGACCTTCCATGTTTCGAATCTCAAGAAATGCTTAGCAGATGAGAACCTTCATGTTCCTCTTGAGGATGTGCAAATTGATGAAAGCATGCACATTATCGAGAAACCCGTCGAGATTGTTGACACTGGAGTCAAGAAACTCAAGCGCAGTCGTATTCCGATCGTTAAGGTTCGTTGGGAATCTAAACGAGGCCCAGAGTTCACTTGGGAACGTAAAGACCAGATGAAGTCGAAGTATCCACATCTTTTTCCACCAGACTCTCCAACTCCAACTTCGGGACGAAGTTCCTAAAAGTAGGGGAGACTGTAACATTACGCAATTAATACTTGTACGTTACGCATCGACATTAATAAAAAACGTCAAGTTCTCATTTTATATTCGCATTTATTATTTTTGTCGCGATTATGGAACCCTAATATGATATATATATTATAATATATTATATGTGTGTTGGATTGTATTATAATCAAAAAATAACAAAAAATCTGCTCTGGCCGGGGTTCGAACCCGCGCCAGAGCCACATATGCACACATACACAACCAGCTGGGCTGGACCTTCATTGTTGATATAACCCGGACACATTATTATCTTATACACACATTAAAACCCCCACAGTTGACAAGGAAAGTCAACTGAGGGATTTCTTGTTGATCAATCCAAAGATTTAACGTGTAATTGAGCTATTCTTGGTAAATTCGTGCATTAACCGGCCTTGCACAACACGATTACACGTCTTATACACGTCAATTGTTGACCAATTTAATCAATTATACGCGTTTGTTTTCAATCGTAAGTCAAACTTTCCAATTAACATTAACCCTAACCCTCTGTATAAATTGATGCATTCTGAACCTTGACAACTCGCTCACAATACTCTCTCAACCTCCAATTCTCTCTATTACACTCTGAATTTGATTAGCGAGTTCGTTGTTTGACTTTCTCTTTGACCCGTCTGTTATCATCAATTCTTCACTGTGAGTATGATTTCTGTTGTGGGTTATATTCATCGGCAATCAGGCAACAAAAGCCCTAACATTAATCGGGCTATAGTTGTCTGATTCATTCAATTGTAATTCTAGGGTTCATCGTGTTTAATTTGGGGATAAACTGAATCAGGCATAACGTATTTATTTATTTTTAAACTGAAGATCTCACAACCACCGGCCTAGGCCAAGTGGTTGTGACTCTGGTCCTCGACAGAGGTCACCCGGGTTCGAGTCCCGGCTCTGACCGGTTTTTATTCTTTTCTTTTTCTTTCTTTTACAAACAAACATATATATATAAATAATCCTTTTAATCTTTTAAATTCTTTTTAAAATACCAAAACTATTTTATAAATTCTAAAAAAATTTATAATTGTTTAATCTGATATAAAAGTTTTATTTGTAATTTTTATTTTTCAGAAATTCATTTATTTAATAATTATAATAATTAAATCATTTTTATACTATTATATTTATAAAAATCCATTTATATATCAAAACAGTATTATTAAATTCCCCAAAAATTATCCTAACTTTTTATAAAGTTAAACTTTACTGAAATAATTTTTAATTCAGTAAAATCATTTATTTTATATTTTTAATCAATTTTTGTTAGATTTAATCATAATTAATTCATAATAAATCCAATTTTCATCATTTTTGCACCAAAATTTTATACAAATTATTTTTAATCATTTAGAACAGAAATATGATTTTTAAAATAAGAATTCTTTAATTTTAGTATTTTTGAATATTAAAGTTAATAATTGGCTATTTATAAATAAATAGATTTAAAAATCTATTTTAAATGAAATAATTTTATAAAAATTATTTTATTGCTTCAAACACTTTAATGTGCACATTCAAAAATCCAAACTTTATAAAAGACTTTATTTCATTAATTATCAAATTTTCCTTTATTAATTAAACATTTTAATTTAAATTTCAACAATTGATTATCCCCAAATCGAAACCCTAGGATACACATATTAGTTAATTAGACATAGACTTATTATATATTACCTTATTATAGGGTGATATTTGGAATCACTTTGGGCAACACAATTATTTCATATTTCCAACAAGTTTAACATTTGCTAAGGTGAGTTTTACATAGCCCCTTTTATTTACCACCATTTTTGGGGTGAAACATGTTATAACATTTTCATTGCAATTCAATCATCAATGTGTCTATGTGTTTTCTATGTTGCATTATGTCTTGAGCATGATTAGAGTAAGCACCATTCTAGCATAATCATTAACATTGATCAGCCGACGGTATACATTGATAGATCTATTGGACTGACAATCCCACCCGGATACGTGCCTCCTACAAAGGTTACGTGGGTGTTTGTTATCGCATAACATATTCATTGGGACCATAAGTGTATGGTATGTATCATTTTATAACAGTCAGCAGGGTTGATTATGCACTCGATTTATTTCTAATATGTTCTCACATATGTGCTAGATTAACATGACACATGAATTGCACAACATTTTATTCATTTTATCATCAAAAACCTATGTAATTCTCACCAACTTATGTTGACCCAAAATACTTTCAAAATTAACATGTTTCAGGTAACAATGAAGCTGAGGCTTGAGATTAGCATGAGGATTTTACTTGAAGTTATTTGAAGTTATTGAAGTTGCTATTTGATATTATGTATTTGAATTCTTAGACATTATTTCACATTTTGGATATTATGTTTGAATAAATTATTTAAAATTTATATTATACCATGTGCTACTGAAAACAATCATCAATACGTGGCACCCCGATGTTTCCGCCATCGGTTGGGGTGTTACAGATACAGGACTGGCTCTGATACCATCTGTAACACCCCGCCACTCTCATCACCAATATTGTCCGCTTTGCCCATCTAGAGCTCACGGATTTGTTTTTGGTTGCCCAGTGGAGACTTCCCAGGAGGTCACCCATCCTGAAATTTCTCCCACCTGAGCACGCTTAACTGTGGAGTTCTCCTCTCATCCACTAACATTAAGCCCCAAAACGCGTTGGTGATTTAAGAGGCAAGACATTACTTATGAACCAAGGATCTCTCCTGGCCACGGCCGATGTGGGATTTTCCTGGGGTGTCACATTCACCCTCTGTTAGAGTCTCATCGTCCCTGATGAGGTGTGTTCCTAGGGTGTCACAACGGTTTTCCATTATCATCAATGTATGTCATGTTACATATGTTAATGTGTTAAAAATGTTTCCGCTATTTTGAGTAGGGTTGTAGATGGTTTTTAGGATACCACATAATACACAGTTAAAAGTTTATTCATAACAAGACAAACATTCTGTTACATACATAACACACAGTATCATCAATGTATGTCATGTTACATATGTTAATGTGTTAAAAATGTTTCCACTATTTTGAGTAGGGTTTGTGTTTCTTTTTAGGATACCACATAACACACAGTTAAAAGATATCAACAACATGACAAACATTCTGTTACATACATAACACATAGTTCGATGGTCAAACAGTTACAAGGGGCACTTCCATGTCGTGCCTATAAGGTAAATAGAAAACAACACATACACTGAAATAGAGAAAACATAAACGTTGTTAGTTTGGCCCGAATCATGGCGAGAAAGTACCATACTGAGCTCCGAAGCTCAGCTCAGACTGTTCACTGTCCTCACCTTCCCACGGATTGTAGCTTGCCCACCGAGCGAGAGTCTTTGGGGAATTTGGACACAAAGGACAACCACAAAACTCATGGTCGTACTCAGCTCCTGTACATTCCCCACCCGTTCGTTTTACGTCCTCTTTAGTTACCGAGTACGCAGTCGTGCTTGACCCTTCCCCATCAATGTCCATATCTGCATCTCGTTTATAGGTTACGTTGTTATCAGAATCATCTACCATCATGGTGTCGTTGACCCCTTTCTTACGTAGTTTCCTATCTTTGGAACTAGCACCATGTTGTGCACCATCAGCGCCTACTTCTTCACTGAGTTTCATTAAGGCAAGCGCATCAGTTTCTTTGGAAGTTACCTCATCTTCATTTTCGATCTTTTGGCGTTTAGCTGCATGAGTGTTTGAAGGGCTCTCCATTTGATTTGCAGATTTGTTATGCAAATTTGCCATGTAAGGGGTGGAAGGTAAAATAGGGGTGGATATAAATAGTAGGGGCCATAAATAGTTTATTTAATTGGGGGTAGGTTGGTAGGTGGTAAGAAGTAAATTTGTGGTGGTTGTTGTATTTTACCTTTATGTCAAATCACTATTAAAAAGGTGATAGTGATAGAAGTTAACTTAATATTATATTCTCTTCTTTTTGTACTTTGTACTTCTCAAAATATTAATATTTTTATCACACTTTAAAAATATCCTATTCCATACCACAACTACCCTTTGTAATGCACAGGTGGTCAGGCCTTTTTGGGTTCCAATGTAGCCAACAACTCTTGTAAAACACACAATAACATTGGCATAAAAACCACATTTCATGCTACATTATAAAACACAAAATGGCATGTCTAGTGGATAAATTGTTTACATAACCATAAGTTAAAAAAAAAAAGACAAGCTAGTGAGCTGGGGGGTGCAGAATTGAACATGACAACCATGTTACACACGTAACAAAACAGTTCCTGCATCGGGTTGTAATTGTTACCAGTGTATAACCTGGTTCAAAAAGGTAGATGTGATTTATGCTCCCCCCCCCCCCGTAGTACCCTAGATCATGTACTAGGCTTGGCGGCCGCGTGCCGCCTCCTCCTTGGCCCTTTTCATTGCCGCAACCTTCTCGCAGTTCCTTGCATCATGATCTGTGGCATATTGGTGGCAGTTGTTGCATAGACGCGGCGCTTTGGGCATTTTGGGACGCTTTGATATGGCCTTCTCACCAGGACCAGCCAATCTGCGATGTTTCCCACAACCCTTGTTGCATGCAACAGAGGGATTGGCAACAACAATGTCAACATCAGCTGGTTGGCCAATTTTGTCCTCGACAACTGCTTCATTGTCTTCAGGGGGAGTACAGAAATAGATTCCCTTGATAACAGGTTGAGTTTGATTGATTTCAACTACTCAACCAAGTCCGCTAACGTGCTTTCATCTGTCCTAGCAACATCGACACATTCAGTTACGAGTTCAAGAATCTCATTCCTAAGTAGAGAACCTGGATGGGTGTCAACACCATAACGGCTGCAAATGGAGAAGACTTTCTTTGGTAGAGTATCACGTAACCATCTATCAGCAACATATTGTTGAGGGATGCGGTCAACTTTCTTAATCATGTAAGTCGCAAACACATGGCGGCAAAGGTAGCCAAGACGGGTAAAACACCTGCATGAACATTCTGCCGTTGCATCCAGGCTATCAAATCGCACCTATTTCAACAAATAAAAATAGTTTACATATGTAACAAGGCCAGTTTTGTAAACTGAAATAACAGAATATAAAGGCTGGACTGGGGAAAAAAACAGAATTAACAGCAGAGCCCCTATTGCTTTTTTTAACTATAAACTTTAATCTGTAACACATGTAACAGCATTTTTTTAACATATGTAACAAAAACAATATTCTAATAGTTTTCAGTAAACTAAGTACTAGTAGCTTCAAAATAGGGTACCTGGAAAACATTGGTGACATCACGACGCTTGTCAAGTTGTGTGACAGAGATTACGGCAGGCATGTTGTCTTGTTCGTCAACATTTGGTATGTAGCAGGAAAACTTCCCCTTCACTATCTCCTTCTTTACTTCATTGAAGACATTATTTGTGTATAGACTAAAGGCATGCTGCTCAATTGCTAAGTCAGTAGACCCAACAAAGACTGTCGAGGAGGTTTTGTACTCAGCAACCCGCTGACGGTAGCGCTGACTATCTAGACAAGATTCATAACACAACATAAACTGAACGAGTGTGTTTGCACTGGTTGAATTGACTTTAAACGAACTGTTGGAGCTCTCACTTCTTGATGTTGTTTTCATCAAGCAAGACATTGGAATTTCCCTAAAATAGGCCGGCACCCATAATTCCTTCATTGCAAACATATCGCTCAACCACTGATTTTCTTGAAGACCAAATGTCTCTATTAGCGCATGCCATCGAGCTTCAAACGTCGCCGGTTTAATGAAAATGTTCCAAACCAGTTTATGAATGCAAGACCGAAACTCAGTGTTTTCCAAAACAGCTCCAGCCACCTAGGTGCAAGCGTATAAAAAAACAAAACCAAAAAAAAAAAAAACAACAAAAAAGAAAACTAATAAATTAGTAGCCGACTATATGTGTATTTACGTATAAAACGAAGGCAATAATAAAATAGAAAACATTACCTTTGTGGGTAGTTTTTTCATTATATGCCACATACATAGCCGATGGCGAGCCTCAGTGAACACTTGTGGTACAGCCTGCATCATTGAAGGGTCTTGATCACTCAAGACTACACGAGGCTGTGAACCATGAGCTTTTAAAAAGCTTTCAAGCAACCACACATACGAATCTATAGTTTCATTAATTATCAATCCTGCGCCAAAAGTAACACACTGTTTATGGTGGTCCACACCAGTGAAAGGCACAACACCATGTTGTACCTGAAACATTATATAAAGATACGTATGTTAAGAGGTCACTAACACTGACTGCAACAAAAGTTGTAACACACGTTAAGCTATGAAATAGTTCAACATACTTGTTTGTGTTGTAGGTTGCATCAAAGGCTAAAACATCACCGAATGCCTTATAGTTCAGTTTCGAAATTTCATTCACCCAGAAAACAGAGTGTAATTTACCATCGCGCACAACAAAGTCGTAAAAAAAATCTGGCAAATTTTCAAGCCGATCACGCAAACGATCAAGGAACAATGACGAATCCCTTTCACCGATCCAAATTCTCAGTTGGTTACTAAAATTCTTGAAATCAACCGCAGTACCATTGACGTTATGGTGGCCGCCTTTAAGAGACACTAAGTACCTATGAGCTTTCACGGGGCCAACACGGTTTAGACTCATATTATGAATAAACTGTTTTGTCGAGAAAGAAAGTTTCCGAGAAATCTTAGCAAGATCAAGGTTATTTTTATCCCAAAGCTGATGATTATGAACATCATTGAAACGAATAACTTTAAAACACGAACCACCACAAGTAATTGACACTAACACATGGGCTTGGCAGTTGGAAAGGCTGAATGAAGTTCTACACGGTTTAACAGAAGATTCGTCTAGAGTGTCAAAGGTTTTATTAACCTGAGGTTTACCGTATTTGCAACAACGAAGGTACTTGTGTGTTGGGGTACCCAACCAAACCTTAGTTTGTCCCTTCTTAACTAAAAAGCCAGCTTGTTGCGCATACTCCTTGTACATGGCCATTACTGCCTCGAACGTGGGGAAAGTCTGATCAACAACAGGCACGTACCGGGGGCTCACATTCGGGATCCAGAATTGGGTCCCATTAGGGGTTGAAATGACATAGTACGGCTCGATATCTTCAGCTTCACCTGTGCAAAACAAGTTAAGTTAAAAAGTTTTAAAAGTAAAATCGTTTATATAAACTGTTAAGATAACAGCAAACAACAAAGACAAAAAGTTAAATGAAAAACACATAATAAAAATAGCATATTAACAACTACTGTGCGAGGGGTGCAACAGCAAACGTGTGTTACGTACGTTAACTTTGGATATTCTACTTGTAATCTTGTGTGTAAGACAAAAAACAATAATGAGTAGGTTAAAAAAGATTCATCAACACATAAAAAACAATATTAACAGATATTGTGCGAGGGGTGCAACATCAAAAGTGACTATTGGGAAACATTAGTCAGCACAAAAAACTCTAAAAAAAACACGTAATGCTTCGTCAAAAACAAAAGCTCATGCATTGTAGAACAACAAACAAAACACAAACTAACAAACTATTTATAGTCACATGTTTTGCAAAAATAACTTACCTATTACATCCCTAGCTTCATAGTGATTTCCATCAACGTTCATTAACACAGATGACGAACCAACATTAAGTGCTGTACAAAAGAAACAAAAATAAATCTTATCAGCTTAAAAAAAACACTCATAAGCCTACGCAAAAACATATGAACATAACTTGTGTCTGTATCTTATCAGAGGGTTTAAAAAAAATTAATCGATGTTGATTAAAATATGTACAAACCTTTTGATCCATCATCGTCGCTTTGTTGCTCTGATTCCGATGCAATAGGGGAAATTCCTTGAAAAACAACCGGTACATAATTATTCCCATGATCAGGGCTTAATAAATGAGGCGGATCTCCTTGATTCGATTCCATAACATGAAGAGTTAATGAGGGGAGAAGAAGATTCAGGGAAGTTAATGAAGGGAGAAGAATATTGAGAGGAGTAAATGAGGGTTGAAGAAGAAGAAAATGGGGGAAAGATATGGGGGTGTGTGAAAGTAATTATGGAAGGTGAACTTGATGGACATGAAGCAGTAGATAGTACACAAAAGTTGGCAGATTTTGAAAGATATGGTGCCTTGGTCATTGACAAAAATACCCTTCTCCAAAATAAAATAATGATAAATCATATGATGATGTGTCACAATGAGAGCCACATATGGGGTTTGTGGGGGTTTCTTCATTTTGGAAGGTTTCTTCCCAATACTTAGCCTATATATATATATAGAGAGAGAGAGAGATAGAGAGAGATAAAAGAAAAGGTGAGGGAGAGAGTCTAGTGTGCAGGTCATTGGGGAAGAAATAAAGGGGTGGGTAGTGTTTTTGTAAATAAATGGGTAAAAAGACAATTTTACCCTCCACTTAACGAAAAAAAATTAATTGAGTTAGCACTAAAGGATATAACGTGCAACATTTTAAAATCTAAAGAACAAAACTAATCAACTTTAAAGTTAAAGGACAGACATTGAAAAATGGTATAAACTTAAAAGACAAAACTTGTAATTCAATCTTTTTTTTTATTAACCACGATTACACATATTACTCATTACAATGTACTTTGTAATTATTTAATTTAATATACTTTGTATATGTCATATGCGGCTGATGAAGACATATGATCTATTAATCTATTATTAATATATATAAAAGAATTGAACATTGCTGACGTGACGTGCAATGGTGCCTTCAACCTCTCCATGAAACTGCCACGTGGCATTATAATTGAAAGATTTTAGTGTTTTTGAATTATTTCCTTTTTTAAATAAATTGAGTTATTTTAGGAAAAAAGAATTTAAAAATAAATTTAAAATTTTCTCTCTAATATTTCCTCCCATAATTTTTAAACGTTTATATCTTTTATATACAGGATTTTTTAAAGAAAAAAATTACACCAAATTAACGAGCGTTTTATTATCTTTCCAACGAGTATCATAGTGCTATATAAAAAACGGAGAAAAAATCGACTATTTTTTGTGGGGTTTCGTTCATACAGGAAAAAAACACACAAAGTGTTCATGTTATTCATTAAAAAATTACACCAAATTAACGAGTGTTTTATTATCTTTCCAACGAGTACCATAGTGCTATATAAAAAACGGAGAAAAAATCGACTATTTTTTGTGGGGTTTCGTTCATACAGGAAAAAAACACACAAAGTGTTCATGTTATTCATTAATCATGTTTTTTCTTTTAAACCAGGTTCTTATTTACGATGTTGAAAATCAGCCCAATCGCCATGTTATCATTGAAATTTTACTAGGTATACTTCATCAAGAGAAGCTAGGAGAAAGAATCGCGCAACACTGCAACACATGGTGTCAGCTTATAGCAATGCTATTTTTTATTTATTTAATTACAAGAGTAATAATTATTACTATGAGTATTAGTATTATTAGAATGGTTATATTTTTCAACTCCGGAACGCTCCCAGGAAGAATTGATAATTGCTGGCGTGACATTCAATGGTGGCCTCAACCATCTCTTGATTACCACGTGACATAATGAGATGCAATGGTTACAACTTCCAACTTAAGTGTTTGTTTAGTTGATTAGGTTAGGAATTATAAGAGCCATTAGAATGTGAGAAATTAGAGAGATGTGATGAGTTTTTGAATAGTTGCAGCTTACATAAGTGATTATTTAGATGATTACTGATTAGGTTTTAGATTGGGGAATATGACTTATTACTGATTAGAATACTATGAACATGTAATGATTGAGAGATTTTTGTGCTTAGTTAACTTGAGCCATTTGCAATAGGTTATCACGTAAAATTAGATTTTTCAACCCCGGGACGCTCCCGGGATAATTAGCTAGTATCTAATATGATTATATGATGCACTACACTTTTAAGCAAGTTCATCATATCATACAAAAATATGTCCATTCAAAAAAGCACGAGTTACAAAAACAAAGTGGTAAATGAATGGATTTTCGGTAAATTGCACATATAGGTAGGTAAAATTAAATGGGTGGAGTAAAATTGGATCTGGATAAAATTACATTAACTCATACATATATAATAGATAAAATATATCATACAATTGTTATCTATGTAACATATTTTGTTTTTTAAATTCTTCTAAAGCTAATAAACAAAAATAAAATAAATATCTAATGGTTTTAAAAGAAAAATAGATGAAAAGACGAGTGACAAATATAGTAACCTGTTTACAAACACTAATGTTGAAAAATAATAAAAAAACGATGGACTTATTATCAACTTGAGACAGGTGAGGTAATGAGTGAAGATTATTGTGTCATGTGTCAGCAACTTTTGGCCAGGATGTAAAGACTATTCTGCCCCCAACCAACTAAATTGGATTAAAAGTTTTAGCTTTTTCTTTGAGAGATGGCTGGCTCAGTAGCTCACCCCACACGTTTCCTCTATTTATAAGAAAATAGAAAATCTATATAAGGATATATGCGTTAACGTATGAACATAGAAAATATCATTGGTTGATTTGGGGTGGACCCTATGATTCTACGAAGAAACCCTTCTTACCTTTAATGGGTTAGCACCCCTACTGTAGTGCACTCTTTAAGACCGTCAAAGGGTGATATGAATAGTGGCGTGAAACCACATGTAGTGTTTAAGTGTTAAAAAGTAATACACCCCACCAAGTTACCAAAATGTTTAGGTTAAACAATAAATTTGTATGCTTTAAAGAAAAACACAAAAACCATTGCACTAAAGATGAAATTTGATTTGACCGAAACTATTATACATTTTTTTATCTCCAAAATAAACATTAACCACCTTTTAATTATAAAAATAAACACATAAAAGGCCTTAAGCTTAGGGATTTCATACTATCCAACACTACTTAAAATCTGACATTTGTCTCAAAAATCTTAAATAAAGACTCTTTAACTTGTAATGGTCTCACAAAGCAACCAATAAAATAATGACACATGAGTGAAAAGGCTACTGGACGCTTAAGTTTTGTAGAGTCTTTACCCTAAACGCCAACTATAGACGCGTCCGTACATTTTTAGGACTTTTCATTTTGAACTAAAGACATTTCCGTACATTACTAAGACTCATGCCAACTATAGACGCGTCCGTACATTTTTAAGACTTTTTATTTGAACCAAAGACCATTCTGTACATTTTCAAGACTTCAAGCTTGGCGTCTAGAATTAAGTCTCTACAATACTCAGGCGGCTAGTAGCCTTTTTACCCATGTATTATCATTTTATTGGATGGTTTGTGGGACCATTACAAATTAAAGAGTCTTTATTTAAGAATCTTAGGACAAATGTCAGATTCTGAGTAGTGTTGGATAGTGTGAAGTCTCCAATCTTAAAACCTTTCATGTGTTTATTTTTGTAATTATATGATGGTCAATGTTTATTTTTAAGATTTTCCCTTTTTTTTTGCTAGAAGTATGACCTAAATTATGATTAGACAACATTATTTAGACATGGGAATCCTAATTTATTATAGATATACTGTTAATTTTTAATATAGCACAACATATTAGTACATAACCCTAATCATATCCCAAAACATTCATCCTTAAAAAAATACGAAAAGGAGTGAGATATTGTTATTTTCTAGCAAATTCCAACTCATTTAATCCAAACTGTTCTTAGGTTTTCATATTACTTGTATAGATTTCCCTGATACCAGTTGGCTTATAATGACCAAGAATAAGATGGGGAGATCTAAATGTTAGCCGATGTTTATGCATCGGTGGTCAATGATTAGCCGATAATTATGGGGGGGGGGGGGGGTGGAATCTTCAAAATAAACGTTGACCACCCCTTAATTACAAAAATAAACACATGAAAGGTCTTAAGCTTAGGGATTTTATACTATCCAACACTACTCAGAATCTGACATTTGTCCCAAGAGTATTAAATAAAGACTCTTTAACTTGTAATGGGTGAAAAGGCTACTGGACGCTTGAGTTTTGTAGAGTCTTTACCCTAGACACCAACTATAGACGCGTCCGTACATTTTTAAGACTTTTCATTTGAGCTAAAGACATTTACGTACATTACTAAGACTCTTGCCAACTATAGACGCATCCATACATTTTTAAGACTTTTTATTTGAACCAAAGGCTATTCCGTACATTTTTAGGACTTCAAGCTTGGCGTCTAGGATTAAGACTTTACAATACTCAAGCGTCTATTAGCCTTTTTACCCATGTGTCATTATTTTATTGGTTGGTTTGTGGGACCAATACAAATTAAAGAGTCTTCGATTAAGACTCTTAGGACAAATGTCAGATTCTGAATAGTGTTGGATAGTGTGAAGTCTCTAAACATAAGACCTTTCATGGGTTTATTTTTGTAATTATATAGTAGTCAATGTTTATTTTTGAGATTTCCCCCTTTTTTTGTAAGGAAGTATGACCTAAATTACGATTAGACAACATTATTCAGACATGAGAATCCAAATTTATTATAGATATACTGTTTACTTTTAATATAGCACAATATATTAGTACAAAACCCTAATCATGTCCCAAAACATTCATCCTCAAAAAAGAGATACGAAAAAAAGTGAGATATTGTTATTTTGAAGCAAATTCCTACCCATTTCATCCAAACTCTTCTTAGGTTTTCATACTACTTGTATAGATCTTCCTGATACCAGTTGGCTTATAATGACCAAGAATAAGATTGAGAGATCTAAATGTTAGCCGATGTTTATGCATCAATGGTTAATGATTAGCCAATGATTATGGGGGTTGTAACATCACGTATTTTTTCCCAATCTTTAAATTAATAAAATCACCTTTTTACCTATCTTATGCTTCTTTTGTACAAATATAACCATGTCTAAATATTATTTTTTTCAAAACAGTCTTATTTCCATTTTTTTTAAAGTTTGTAAAAATTTAAACAAATATAAAATTTCCTCAACAAACTATCTAATTTAACCTTTTTAGTTATTTTATTTATTTATATAGTAATAATAATAACCATTCTTTATAAATAATAGTAACAATACTTGATCATATTATATGACCAAAAGATAGAAGACTACTTTTCCCTCGTGAAACTCTAGCCATAAAATGACAAACACATATATGCATATTTTCTTACATTTATTATTTAAAAGCAAAAATAAAACACAATAATATCAAAACAAGAGCAGCCCAAAACTTTTCTACTAACCAACAAATTATTTTAAAGAGCTCATATCACGCCCGAAGTCTATGGAAATTACCAAACTGACTCACACATGTTAAAACCTATATAAACGGATACGACGTTTTGAAAAAGCATCATCACTTGTGACTCGTAGGATTCCACATCACGTACACAATCTCTCTCGACATCCTTTGTTTCTCCGACCAACCCAATCGAACAAAGAGATCCATCGTCGCCCCACATTTTTCTTTTTCGAGTCACCAACAACTACCTTTTTATTAGTCACCTGCCATGGCGAACGAAGCCGGTTTGACACACCATCGCATGCCAAGCGAGGCACCACCGCCTTTGGGTTTTCGTTGTACCCGGTTAGAACTCCGCTCCTGCCCACCTTCAAAACCTATATAATCCGATAGTTCAGTTGCACCGGTATCACCACCCTCGTCTCAATTTCTCTCTGCGCTTTTATTTCATGTAAGTGTGAAGTAGCTTGTGTATATTCAAATTTTACATATTAGAATGATGCCTAGTGTGTTTATGCAGTTATATTAAAAGGGCGATTTTTTATATAATTATTGTACATATGTATTTTTTAATAATGGCTTTGAATGGTTTACCTCTAAACAATATTTATTATTAACTAAATTTTTAATATTAGAAGTGATTGGTTTATGAAATAT
Organism: Ambrosia trifida; assembly: GCA_028751855.1. Taxonomy (NCBI): domain Eukaryota; kingdom Viridiplantae; phylum Streptophyta; class Magnoliopsida; order Asterales; family Asteraceae; genus Ambrosia; species Ambrosia trifida. The sequence continues at coordinate 15,770,429 of CM054122.1, forward strand.
AATACAATTGAACTATGGGTTTTCATATTAATGAAATGCTTATTATCATGAGAAAATATAATAGTTTGTTTAGAAGCTATCACTTGTAAAACAAAAAAAAATGATATATTTTCCACAAAGAATATTACTATAGAATGATGTTAACACACACTAAATCGTCATTCTTGTTTTACTTAGGTTTTAGCGTAAATAACTTAGATTCTAAGTTCTTTATCTTTCCATTGCTTATTCCGTTTAGGTTAATCCTATGGGATTATTCTTATACAACTCTCACCGTTCAGTAAATTCTAAGTAACTACGCACTGTGAGTATTTCCTATCCCCTTTTTGCTTTTATTCATTTTTGGGGTGCTACATGTATACTTATACAAATTACAAATACAAGTTCACATTTTTACAATACAATTCTAGTACTATGTGCATTTGCTTACAAACGTGCTTTATGCTTAGACATTTCATGTAGAATACATTTGTACTTAGTGAAATCATTAACATTGTACAAGCCGACCTTAACATTGGATAGCGCTATTGGATTGACAACCCGCCTAGGTTGATTCTCCCCCTTTTTTATCGGAGAATCCATGGTCATTGTTAAGTTATTATCCAATTATTTGGATAAGTACACCGCCGTTCATTTAGTATGTCACACCCCGAAAATCCTTGTGGGTTGAACTCTTTAATACTACGCAGCGGAATAGATACTTCTAAGACTCGTTGAACTCCAAACGCCATTTCTAAACTCTAAGGTTTCCAGTTCCAAGATGTTTGCCTATTCCAACTATGCCATTGCCAAAATCTAAACCTGAAAGACATACTTAAAGACGTCAACATAAAGTTGGCGAGTTCATGGTTTTATGTTTGTACTTTGTAAACCCATATTCAATGACGTGATTTCTTTCCATAAATCACCCAACCTGAACCATCCTGTTCAATAATGAGATTTCTTCCCATAGTTTAAAATGTATTTAAAAACAGAAGTTGTAAAACAAAACATTCGATGCCAACATGTTTTTTATAAAATAAAAAGCGATTGTCGCATTTACAGGTTTTAAAGCAACTACTCATATTTCTTTAGCTTTTAAAATAAAGGACGTATGATTTCCGTATTATTAGAATAGAATTATGTAGACTAGCTAGGTCTTACAAGCATATGATGTAATCCAAAGGCTCTTAATCAATCCATAACTTTTGTTCCCGTGTGGTGGCCTCTTCCGCAAGAGGTACTTTTTGGAGGCTATGTTCATTTTTCAAGCAGATTTCGATTCGGTCAAATCATGAAAACGGGGGCGTCAACCCAATAGTACTATAACATAAACAACGGCCTTTTCTGAAGGCTAAAGATTAAGGTGTGCTGGGAGAGGGTGGCAACCCGTCGGTCGTCACTGGTGTCACGTTTACCCTACGTACCCACCGGTGCACTTATCCTAAGGGCATCATATATTCTATATTTCCAGTTTATTCATCATACCCGCATGTTAATCCCCCCGATTGTTAAGATGTCCGAAAAACATTTAAATGAAAAGGGTCGAGAAAAACATATAATACCATTTATCCATTTAATACCAATTTGTATCTTCCCGTACAAATTATCCATTTAATACCGATTTGTATCTTCCCGTACAAATTATCCCTTTTTGTACCAATCTATACAATCAAATCTTTGTTACGTTTATAGTAAATAGGTTTTCATAGAACCAGTATTGTTTTCTCAAAACAAATATTATTTTCATAGAACAAGTATGTCTTCCACCCCGAAAACAGTTATAAAACAGTAAAAAGTGGGGCATGAACTCACCTTAACATTCCTACTAAGTTAGCTATCAACGCTTGAATCATTATTCACATCTTTGTGTCCTAATTAACAACAAAGACACCTTAAGATCTAACACGAAAATCATATTATCCAGCTATCTAGATTCGTATGTACGAATCCGAGTCTAGAAAGTGGTGTGACTCAACGAACCAATCACGACTTATTTAGGTGTTAACATACGATGTAATACTCAAGTTGCGCACTTGTTACCCCTCGTGTGTAACCTATGTTGGACTTAGTGCTACGAAACGTATAGCTCATCTTTAATCATAGAATCGGATAAATATATTTGTTTTTAGGAAAGTATATTGTCCTTGTTGTGCTCTGGATCTTATAAAATTTTGGCAGAGTTTCCTCTGTTTTTATACAATCCAGACAACACAAGTTGTCTATAGTTACCCAAATATTAATTACAAATACATAATATTCAATATATTTATCCGTATTTCCATCGAACGAGACTTTATACATTTCGCCATTTTATATAAATTATACTTGTATAATTATATACATCATAATTTATATATATGTATATATATATATATAATTATATAATATAGTCCAACGGTCCAGTCCAATATACAATATTATCAAATCCGTCTTTAATATACAATGTTACTTATAATATAATCAATGTCGGTTCGTTTCGCGAGTCACATTAGTTTCGTATCTATAATATATATATATATATATATATATAAACACTTATATACATATAGTAATAATAATAGCAACAAATCAAGATAATATACCATATATTATATGCATGCATCGCTTGTTGACCAGATCTGACTCGAAATCACTTCTAACCGGCTCCAATCCGCGACTTAAACCATCCTTTAATCCTTTACACTCGGGACCCGAACCCAAGCACCAACCTGAACCCGAATATTATCACCATCAACATCAACCAACATGCAGCCTTAAAACACCCGGACTATACAGCCCTTGTACCCGATCGGACCATTTATCACTCGAATTATCAACATAACCGAACCAGAACCGAGTACCCAACTCAGATCTGAACCCGAACAACTTAATCTGCTGCATGCAAGCAAAATCACCACCATTTTCGGGGCTGAACCAGACCAGACCAGATCTGGTCCGTCCGACCCAAGACCCGGCCCGAACAACTCCACCACAGCCACCAGGGGCTGCCGCCGCCGCTGTCTGCTCCGGCAACCACAACCATAACCGGCATCACCAACAACCACCCGAAAACCACCATAGCTGGACCAAACCACCACAGCCACTGTACCCTTGAACCACCATAAAAACCATCGCCACCTACACTTCTTCTGAATCGGACTAGAGCTCACCACCAAGCATCACCACCGCCGTCCCCTGCTTCTGCCCGTTTTTGGGCTTCCGGAACACCACGCCGCCGCCACCATAGGAGTGGTGGTCGGCCGGCTCACATTCAGCAGAGAGAGGGAGAGGGACGCGAGAGAGATAAGGGAGAGATAGAGAGAGTTACCTGAGAGAGAGAGAGAGAGAGAGAGAGAGAGAGAGAGAGAGAGAGAGAGAGAGAGAGAGAGAGAGAGAGAGAGAGGGCTCTTGAGAGTTTTCTAGAGAGAGTTGAGAGGATTTGTGGGTTTTGTGTTTATGGTGAGGAATGAAGAAGGTAAAGAGGTATGGCCCCTTTATATAGATAGGTTTAGGGTTAGGTAGGTAGACACCGCGTTTCGAACCCGTTATAATATAACGTCTCGGTTTATGTTTAGGTTCGATTGTTAATTATATAAATTAGTCGGTTTTGTTCATAATCTTAAATAACGTTATACCGAGCAAAAATATAATTAAGATCGGCATCCTACGCGTTCTTTCAAAGCGTCTGTTAGAATCGCGTTATCCTAACCGGTTACCGTTTCCTCCATTTAAACGACCCGATAGCTTTCAATATTAAATAAATAACATTATTTAAAATAAATAATTATTTCGAAAGCATAAATGCGGTTAAAACCACGCATTTCGATGTCCGGTTCTCATATCGGTTACTCTCCGCGTTCTCCAAACGCTTCGTTTTCATCCGTTCTTCAAGCCGATTCCACATCTGATCACTTCAATAATAAATGCATGCCGTATTTATATGCAATAACTCTAAGTTTGTCCATTCTGACGAATTCTCATCGATATCGGTTCGTTAACGTTAAGATGTGCAATCTTTCTTTAGAACATCTAGACGTCCACGAACTACATGAAAGACATTTGTTGGACTTGTAACAACTCAACTTAACCAATATCAACCTTAGTATATGCGAAGCATATAGGGATCATGATCAAGATCCAGTCAACGGTTGACCGAATTTTACCGGTTGTCACATTCTCCCCTAGTTTAAGAAATTTCGTCTCCGAAATTTTAGTTACATCACTACTAACTTCGGTTTGGACAATAATAAACGAGAGTACTTTAGCTTCCGTTGATCTCCTCTTTCCAAGTAGATTCTAGTCCAGGACTAGAATTCCATCCGACCTTGTCCAATCTTGATGTTACTCCATCTCAACTCCTGGAATTTCCAGTCCGTAACCTCAAGCGATTCCTTGATAAAACGCAATTTGTCGTCGACATTAATCTCCTCTGGCGGTATCACAGCGCCTCGCCAGACAAACACTCCTTCAAATTACAACGTGAGACACATCACAAGCTCCAGAAAGCTCTTGTTGTAACTTAAGTCAATACGTAACTAGGCCTACCCTTGTTACGATCCCAAACTTTCCAATGTAGCGAGGGATAAGCTTTCCTTGCCTACCAAACTTATTAACGCTTTTTCCAAAGCGATACTTCCAATATAAACCGCTATCTCACCTTCTATGTTCGGTCACCAATAATGCTCCTTCAAATCCTCATACACATTGCCAATCCTAGGGTGTACCGGATACTTCCGACTTACAAGTCTCATCCATAACCAATTCACACATACTCCCACATACAGGTCTCATCCAAACACAATCCATAAGGTACACTATCTTGGCAACTTTCAAACTCCAATCTCTTATCCTTGAGTGCAAGCATTCGCTCTTCAGATTCCTCTTCCTTCCAAGCTTCCTGTCGTGCTTTCCTGACTTGAGCTATAAGGCTCATAAGGATTGTCAAACCTAATGCACAAACACGTGATGGTTTAACCTCTTTCCTTTCTACTTAAAGCGTCGACCACAATGCTCACTTTTCCAAAATAACGACGAATTTCACAATCACAATCAATGAGTAGCTCAACCCATCTTCGCTACCTCATAATAAGCTCTTCTTGATCAAAAATATGTTGAAGACTTCTATGTTCCGTAAAGATCGTACACTAAGTACCACAAGATAGTGTCTCCAAATCCTGAGCGCCAAAATCACATCTCCAATCTCCAAGTCGTGTGTCTTGTAATTCACTTTGAGCACTTTTAGTTATCTTGACGCATAGGCTTGCATCAACACGTAACCTAAGCCTTAATGTGAATCATTACAGTACACCACATAGCCATCGTTTCCATCAGGAAAAGACAGTGTTGGCGCACTACACAACTTTTTCTTTAACATCTGAAAGGCTTCCTCTTGCTTTTCAATCCCTTTATACTTGCGTCCTTTTTGGGTTAATAGCGTCAAAGGCTGCGCCATCTTGGGAAAATTACCAACGAATTGGCGGTAATATTCAGCAAAACCCAAAAATTTGTGTATCTCTACGAGAGATTTAGGCACATTCAACTCCTTGATTGCCTCTGTCCTTGCTGGGTCCACTTGCGCATCCTTCGCATTACTAACACAACCCAAGAAATGAACTTCACACGTCCTGAATTCGCACCTAGCGATATTTGCAAATAACTTCTCGCTTTCCAATACTTCTCGAATAAGTCTCAAGTATCGTTCATGATCCTTCTAGTTCGTAAATGAATAAGTATAGCGTCGATGTATACTTATAACGAACTTGTCTGAACATGGTTTACGAACCCTATTCATAAGATCATAAACATTGCCGGTGCGTTCACTGAACCAAACGACATCACTAGAAACTCATAATGGTCGCATCGCGTCCTAAACGCGGTCTCAATTGTATTCTCCTTTACAATCTTCTGCTGATAATAACCAGATTCCAAGTCAATCTTCGAATAAAGCTCGATACTCATGACTGATCGAATAAACCATCCATTCCAGGCAATGTGTATCGATTTTCTAATAGTGAGTTTGTTCAACTCACTATAACCAATACACATCCTAACTATTCCGTCCTTCTCCTTTGACGAACAACATCGGTTCTCATCATCCGATCCTTGGGAAGCACAACTTGATCTACTGAAACCTTTTTCCCAACAATTCTTGCAACTGATTCGAAAGCTCTTGCATTTCTGAAGGTGCTAATCGATAAGGGAACTTAACGACTAATGCGGCACCGAGCACAAGATCCATTCGAAATTCCAACCGTCTTGAAGGCGACAAACCAGGCAAATCTTCTGGTAAAACTTCGGAATATTCTCTAACCCCAGGAATTTCCTCAAATTCCTTTTTCCTCAGCCGTAGTGTTAACAACACAGGCTATAAATGCCGAGTATCCTTTCCGCAGAAGCTTCGCGCCTTCAATAAATTATCCATCTTTAACGACTTTTCTCCAAGTCACCGCGTACGACCAAAATCTCATTGTCCGATACTGGAATACGGACCAAACTCCCATGACATACGACCTCCGCTCGGTTCTTAGATAACCACTCCATTCCTTTATGATAGTTTGTCGAGAGCCACCAACGCTAACGGGAAGAAGCGTAAAACACAATCGAAAGATATAACCAGGTTCCTCTACATGAACCTCGGAAACTCAAGAAACGAGATCATCGAAATCCTAGAATGGTTTACTTAAACCGGAGTCACAATAGTAAAAACAGGGGAAAATTAATAATCAAGGTCGCAATAAAATAATAATCAACAAATAAACAAATAATCTTTATGCTTTACGCATATACCCTCACGATAGATCTTCTTAGGACTTTCTTGTGCCTGTAAGTTCGCAATAACATGACGTCAATGTTATCGAAAATTTACCTCGCAAGATCACCCTATTAATATCCATCACGAGTTATATCATAAGCACTCATAAATTCACATAGCCACACATATATAGATACACATATATATTACGTAAATAGCGTTAGTCGTGCGTGCCATCCTTGATGTCGTTCCTGATTACATTCCAACTTGCGCCGTGTCACTTTCAGGACAAGATGCCTCTTCACGACGAGTCTCCAACAACGAATCTCTAACGACAATTGTCCCACTACCTGACACGAGTGCGCACCCTTGCCACGTCCAAGCTAACGTCGATATCCGTTTGGCGATTCATGCTATTTTCGAGGAATATATATATATATATATACTTTACATATATTTACACACAGCATATAATCAAGTAGATTGTTCCTCGTAAATATGAAACAATGACTCAGCTAAATTCTATGTGAAGATACACTTTACTCTACAGAGGGATAACTCACTGGTCACTCATAAGATATGCCTAGTCATTACTAGCTATTATACCTTCCTATACACCATTATAATAAATACTCACTAATCACATAAAGAAATATTTCTTATGTCGCAGAAACCTATACTGAGCTAATGTAATTCCATACACTAATATTCTTTCACTTATTTTGCAATGGTTGGATACTTTTATTTCCTAGGTGTTCACGCTAAACATTGTGTCTTAGTAACATTGGTCCCTATTCAAAACAAAATACTGGTTAAAGCCTAAATGCCTCTATTGACACCCAATTCGCTAAAACCTATGGTTATGATAATATCGGTCAAAGCCCGATGTAACTCGTATCGTACTTTATTCGCTTTGCCTGCTCAGCAGTGTTGGACTGTGATTAGGCTCACGGTTTCGCATTAGTTTCATCTCGAAGAGACTAACCAACACTCGTACGATAGAGAAGGTATCCCACCCCCTATATGGAAGTGTTTGTTACCCTTCTCAACCGATGTGGGACCTTATAATCCATTCTCCTTAGAGAACTCAGTGTTCTCTAAGGAACAACTGACACACCGATCCGAGACCAGGCTCTGATACCAAGCTCTGTCACACCCCGAAAATCCTTGTGGGTGTTGAACTCTTTAATACTACGCAGCGGAATATATACTTCTAAGACTCGTTGAACTCCAAACGCCATTTCTAAACTCTAAGGTTTCCAGTTCCAAGATGTTTGCCTATTCCAACCATGCCATTGCCAAAATCTAAACCTGAAAGAAATACTTAAAGACGTCAACATAAATTTGGTGAGTTCATGGTTTTATGTTTGTACTTTGTAAACCCATATTCAATGACGTGATTTCTTCCCATAAATCACCCAACCTGAACCATCCTGTTCAATAATGAGATTTCTTCCCATAGTTTAAAATGTATTTAAAAGCAGAAGTAGTAAAACAAAACATTCGATGCCAACATGTTTTTATAAAATAAAAAGCGATTGTCGCATTTACTGGTTTTAAAGCAACTACTCATATTTCTTTTGCTTTTAAAATAAAGGACGTATGATTTCCGTATTATTGGAATAGAATTATGTAGACTAGCTAGGTCTTACAAGCATATGATGTAATCCAAAGGCTCTTAATCAATCCATAACTTTTGTTCCCGTGTGGTGGCCTCTTCCGCAAGAGGTACTTTTTGGAGGTTATGTTCATTTTTCAAGCAGATTTTGATTTGGTCAAATCATGAAAACGGGGGCGTCAACCCAATAGTACTATAACATAAACAACGGCCTTTTCTGAAGGCTAAAGATTAAGGTGTGCTGGGAGAGGGTGGCAACCCGTCGGTCGTCACCGGTGTCACGTTTACCCTACGTACCCACCGGTGCACTTATCCTAAGGGCATCATATATTCTATATTTCCAGTTTATTCATCATACCCGCATGTTAATCCCCCCGATTATTAAGATGTCCGAAAAACATTTAAATGATAAGGGTCGAGAAAAACATATAATACCATTTATCCATTTAAACCAATTTGTATCTTCCCGTACAAATTATCCATTTAATACCAATTTGTATCTTCCCGTACAAATTATCCCTTTTTGTACCAATTTGTACAATCAAATCTTTGTTACGTTTATAGTAAACAGGTTTTCATAGAACCAGTGTTGTTTTCTCAAAACAAATATTATTTTCATAGAACAAGTATGTCTTCCACCCCGAAAACAGTTATAAAACAGTAAAAAGTGGGGCATGAACTCACCTGATCATTCCTGCTAAGTTAGCTATCAACGCTTGAATCATTATTCACATCTTTGTGTCCAAATTACCAGCAAAGACACCTTAAGATCTAACACGAAAATCATATTATCCAGCTATCTAGATTCGTATGTACGAATCCGAGTCTAGAAAGTGGTGTGACTCAACGAACCAATCACGACTTATTTAGGTGTTAACATACGATGTAGTACTCAAGTTGCGCACTTGTTACCCCTCGTGTGTAACCTACGTTGGACTTAGTGCTACGAAACGTATAGCTCATCTTTAATCATAGAATCGGATAAATATATTTGTTTTTAGGAAAGTATATTGCCCTTGTTGTGCTCTGGATCTTATAAAATTTTGGCAGAGTTTCCTCTGTTTTTATTCAATCCAGACAACACAAGTTGTCTATAGTTACCCAAATATTAATTACAAATACATAATATTCAATATATTTATCCGTATTTCCATCGAACGAGACTTTATACATTTCGCCATTTTATATAAATTATACTTGTATAATTATATACATCATAATTTATATATATATATGTATATATATATAATTATATAATATAGTACAACGGTCCAGTCCAATATACAATATTATCAAATCCGTCTTTAATATACAATGTTACTTATAATATAATCAATGTCGGTTCGTTTCACGAGTCACATTAGTTTCGTATCTATAATATATATATATATATATATATATCTATATATAAACACTTATATACATATAGTAATAATAATAGCAACAAATCAAGATAATATACCATATATTATATGCATGCATCGCTTGTTGACCAGATCCTACTCGAAATCACTTCTAACCGGCTCCAATCCGCGACTTAAACCATCCTTTAATCCTTTACACTCGGGACCCGAACCCAAGCACCAACCTGAACCCGAATATTATCACCATCAACATCAACCAACATGCAGCCTTAAAACACCCGGACTATACAGCCCTTGTACCCGATCGGACCATTTATCACTCGAATTATCGACATAACCGAACCAGACCCGAGTACCCAACTCAGATATGAACCCGAACAACTTAATCTGCTGCATGCAAGCAAAATCACCACCTTTTTCGGGGCTGAACCAGACCAGACCAGATCTGGTCCGTTCGACCCAAGACCCGGCCCGAACAACTCCACCACTGCCACCAGGGGCTGCCACCGCCGCTGTCTGCTCCGGCAACCACAACCATAACCGACATCACCAACAACCACCCGAAAACCACCATAGCTGGACCAAACCACCACAGCCACTGTACCATTGAACCACCATAAAAACCATCGCCACCTGCACTTCTTCTGAACCGGACCAGAGCTCACCACCAAGCATCACCACCGCCGTCCCCTGCTTCTGCCCGTTTTTGGGCTTCCGGAACACCACGCCGCCGCCAACATATGAGTGGTGGTCGGCCGGCTCACATTCAGCAGAGAGAGGGAGAGGGACGCGAGATAGATAAGGGAGAGATAGAGAGAGTTACCTTAGAGAGAGAGAGAGAGAGAGAAGGAGCTCTTGAGAGTTTTCTAGACAGAGAGAACTAGAGAGAGTTGAGAGGATTTGTGAGTTTTGTGTTTATGGTGAGGAATGAAGATGGTAAAGAGGTATGGCCCCTTTATATAGATAGGTTTAGGGTTAGGTAGGTAGACACCGCGTTTCGAACCCGTTATAATATAACGTCTCGGTTTATGTTTAGGTTCGATTGTTAATTATATAAATTAGTCGGTTTTGTTCGTAATCTTAAATAACGTTAGACCGAGCAAAAATATAATTAAGATCGGCATCCTACGCGTTCTTTCAGAGCGTCTGTTAGAATCGCGTTATCCTAACCGGTTACCGTTTCCTCCATTTAAACGACCCGATAGCTTTCGATATTAAATAAATAACATTATTTAAAATAAATAATTATTTCGAAAGCATAAATGCGGTTAAAACCACGCATTTCGATGTCCGGTTCTCATATCGGTTACTCTCCGCGTTCTCCAAACGCTTCGTTTTCATCCGTTCTTCAAGCCGATTCCACATCTGATCGCTTCAATAATAAATTCATGCCGTATTTATATGCAATAACTCTAAGTTTGTCCATTCTGACGAATTCTCATCGATATCGGTTCGTTAACGTTAAGATGTGCAATCTTTCTTTAGAACATCTAGACGTCCACGAACTCCATGAAAGACATTTGTTGGACTTGTAACAACTCAACTTAACCAAAATCAACCTTAGTATATGAGAAGCATATAGGGATCATGATCAAGATCCAGTCAACGGTTGACCGAATTTTACCGGTTGTCACATAGTACATTATACAGTCACAGGATTGATTCGCTCATTTGTATGATACATAGTTTACATAATTGCACCGTAGCTTTGCACTTGAATTGTATACCATTATTTCCAACTTACTATATGTATTAAAACTAGGAATGCTCACCAACATTTCATATGTTGACAAAACCTATTTTGTACATGTTTCAGGTGTAGTTTGATTTTAGTTCTATAGCATTGGATTTTGGTGCTTGCTTTTAATAAGTTATTTCAAATTTCATGTTTCGTTCAGACTTTTGTATTTTTCCATTTCATCTATGTAAGGCAATTTAAATTATTCAATAATATATTTACATTTTAGTACCATGTGCTTTTGAACAATCGTCACTACGTGACACCTCGATGATTCCGCCATCGGTTGGGGTGTTACAGATTGGTATCAGAGCCATGGTTATAGGGAATTAGGTTATTAGAATGCCTTTTAGCCTAGTCTATAACCAAGCTTACATTCACGAGTCCTCTCGTGTTTATTTCTCTTTATCCTATTATTTTCTTTCAAGATATTTTCGCTATGATTCTTTCTCGTTATTCTTTCGGTGTGTTGTTTAAAGAAGAAGATACTCGTATTTCACAAACGAAACAATATCACCAAGTTAGGAGTGACATCCATACCTTGGTGATTAGTTTCACTCCTCTATATGTTATACATCTTTGGAATATACATTTGGGATAGGAGTGACACCCCCACCTCAAAGAGTATTTCCTTCAGAAAGGAACTTAACCACTAAGCTGGGAGTGATATCCTTAACTTAGTGATTCGTTTCATTCCACAATCGTTTTCAATTTTGAAATAAATCTTTGAGTTAGGAGTGAAATCCAAATCTCAATGTTCTATTTTTCCATCTCGTTTTTAATCTCGCTACAGTTTTGGAATTCACTATTGATGGGGCACGTGCAATCTGGAAGGGTGAGCGCCTGTATCCTGAGTTTTTTTGTCTAGGCCTGGTATTTCGTATAAATCCCAATTAGACAAGGGACCCGTATACCTACCTGGTAACTCTTGGGATGAGCATTCACTTATAGGCTAAAGTACGCCCCCACGTCACTAGGAAATTTCAAATACTTGAGTTGGTCAAAGTTTCCTATAGAAACAATTCCAATGTTTTATATCATTGATATTTATGTTTGTTTATCATTTGAAGATTCCATTTAATCACTTGATGTTGCATATGCCATTATTCATTGATCATTCGCTTTTGAATCCCTTATCATCATTACTAAAACTTTGTTCGATATATTATCGCATTAAAGCTTACACTATTTCACTTGTGTTCATGATTTTTACACTATAAGGTATTACTCGTTTTGCGTTAAAACGTTTTTACCCACGACTTAAGTTTTAAACTATGTGTTTAACTTTGATCACATTCTGATTTTAGGAATGTTGCGTCATCATACAGTTAAAAATGAACACGGTTTTTCCAAACTTATTATTTTAACCTGTTTTATATCTTCATGTTTACAAACTTACTTGATCGAAGTCACCATACATCGTTAAATTTTGACTTTTGTATCCGTTTATACAGCCACAATACTTTCAAGACAATATATTCTGATATATCTAATACTAATATAGCCACACCCAGTCATCTAAGCCATAGCCAACTACCCTTAGTTAACACTTCTTAGTCAGACTAAACTCATACATAAATGCCTACCCACACAATACGCACTAGTACACAACTCTCTAAAACGATTAATTTGACAACTTATCCTATAAATCTTTTCACAAAGCCTATTCGCCAAATTAGAACACACTTTTCACACCTTGTTCCTTGAAACAAATAGCCCGCTATGAGCCCAAAGAGATGCCTTAACGATCCTGCAAACAAATGATCTTTCAATGTATAAATTTCGTAAAAGTTTGAAAATTTAAAAGGTTTCAAGTTTACCCAGTCTTAACGGGTAACACTTCGATTTTCTCAACATTTCATAACAATTAAAAATTTCTGACTTTTCAACCCACAAGTTAAATAAATGTTTAAATACAAAAAAATTTATTTTCCAAAATTCGACAAGGCATCTGGGATCATTCACAACCTTCACATTATTTTAAATCTTGGTCTTTCGAAACACATTAGATTTACACACATTTCATGAAATGGTTTCATCTTGCATATTATAAACTTGCATTGCATATTTTACAAATCAAATGCAAATCTGCATGTTTTTCATATAACGTATCCAATATATGTTTTCGGGAGGAATTTGCAACTAATAATATACCTTACAACACTTTTCAAACTCGACTTCTCGTAAACACATAAAAATGTGTACCTACAAAATCTTTTCAAGTGAACCTGTTTTGAACTTAAAACATTCTTCGGTTTCTAAAAAGTTATCCTCATACCAGTAGACTATACGTCTGTTCTTCGCACTTTCATTTACAGTAAATTTCATTATTTTTTTACACCATTCCATTTATAGTTACAATTGTACATTATCTTATTATTTTTGTATTATTCTTTTGTTGGTAGTTATTTTCACGCGTTATTCGCAACTATTCTCGCACTAGTTATTAGTAGTTATTCTTACAACACTATTTTTGAGCATTAAGTTAACTCGTTTACTTTCATTTTGTGCAAATTGTGCGATTTACTTGATTTGCGTTATGCTATTCTTTCAATCGAAATTTTATGCTATACTTATATACTTACATGAACGCATATTTGGTATGCATATTTTTGTTATGTTGTGAGCAAAACCCTGTTATACTTTACATTATTTTGTTCATCATCATGGCCAACGAACATACTAATTGATAGCTCGTATGAGATCTAAGACAGTTCCCATGTACGACTCGGTTCAGAGTATTCCTCTAACCCGAGGGGAACAGTGTAATCCTCAGAGTTTATCGATATGGTTGTTTAGAGCCCAATGATGTGAACAGAAAATTTACCGGTTAAGGGTGAACCTGAAAGGGGAAGAACCTTTAATCGCATCTTATACTTAAGCAGTATCTACTACTTAACACATTTTGGTTGCACGCATTGTTTCTTGTATTACTTATGTTAGTGTTATGGAAAAGCATAGCACCCTAGTGTAAGGTAAATCGATGGTTACGGTCCGGAACGCAATCATGGGTTTACAGGTACATGGGGGTGGTGTGTGATTCTACTTAAGCTATTGGTAGACAATCAGTACGAGTCCAAAGTATCAGTAGTGTGGTGGGTTAGCTGCGGTACACCCTATATATAAGCACGAGCGATACTGCGGGAGCGGACTATGAGTCTGACCAAGAACCTACCTCATTATTTTCTATTGTTTATTGGGCTAGTTAATAGCGTTGGGTCCGACCTCTTTAATAGGTCGTTGACCAACGGCTATCATTTCTGAGAAGAACGTTTTACACAAGTTTCAATTCGTCATCCTGGAATCTTTCCTTGACCACACACACATAAAGACCAAATCTTGTATACTCTTACACACTCTATTATTCGCAATCTTGTTGCATGTCCTTAATTAAGTTCAGTCAGAAACCTTTCTAAAGTAGGGGAGACTGCAACAACAGTGCCCTTGCATTTACTTGTTATACGCATTTTAAACATTTTTTTCCCAAAACTTTTACATTGTAAACCCTCATATATTAATCTTGGATCAAACGTTAAAAAAAATTATGAAAATTTTCTTTTGGATTTAAACAACTATTTTAACTCCACCAAATCACAATTTCTACAAATTTTTCTTCACTACAAAACCTTAAGTATCCTCTCTTTCACGACCCTATGCTTTTCACGAAAACCTCCACTTAAAGCGAATTTCGGGACGCAATTCTTTAAAGTATGGGAGACTGTAACATCACGTATTTTTTTCCCAATCTTTAAATTAATAAAATCACCTTTTTACCTATCTTATGCTTCTTTTGTACAAATATAACCATGTCTAAATATTATTTTTTTTTCAAAACAGTCTTATTTCCATTTTTTTTAAAGTTTGTAAAAATTTAAACAAATACAAAATTTCCTCAACAAACTATCTAATTTAACCTTTTTAGTTATTTTATTTATTTATATAGTAATAATAATAACCATTCTTTATAAATAATAGTAACAATACTTGATCATATTATATGACCAAAAGATAGAAGACTACTTTTCCCTCGTGAAACTCTAGCCATAAAATGACAAACACATATATGCATATTTTCTTACATTTATCATTTAAAAGCAAAAATAAAACACAATAATATCAAAACAAGAGCAGCCCAAAACTTTTCCACTAACCAACAAATTATTTTAAAGAGCTCATGTCACGCCCGAAGTCTATGAAAATTACCAAACTGACTCACACATGTTAAAACCTATATAAACGGATACAACGTTTTGTAAAAGCATCATCACTTGTGACTCGTAGGATTCCACATCACGTACACAGTCTCTCTCGACATCCTTTGTTTCTCCGACCAACCCAATCGAACAAAGAGATCCATCATCGCCCCACATTTTTCTTTTTCGAGTCACCAACAACTACCTTTTTATTAGTCGCCCGCCATGGCGAACGAAGCCGGTTTGACAGACCATCGCATGCCAAGCGAGGCACCACCGCCGGTTTTCGTTGTACCCGGTTAGAACTCCGCTTCTGCCCACCTTCAAAACCTATATAATCCGATAGTTCAGTTGCGCCGGTATCACCACCCTCGTCTCAATTTCTCTCTGCGCTTTTATTTCATGTAAGTGTGAAGTCGCTTGTGTATATTCAAATTTTACATATTAGAATAATGCATAGTGTGTTTATTGAGTTATATTAAAAGGGCGATTTTTTATATAATTATTGTACATATGTATTTTTTAATAATGGCTTTGAATCGTTTACCTCTAAACAATATTTATTATTAACTGAATTTTCAATATTAGAAGTGATTGGTTTATGAAATATAATAGAATTGAACTATGGGTTTTCATATTAATGAAATGGTTATTATCACGAGAAAATATAATAGTTTGTTTAGAACCTATCACTTGTAAAACAAAAAAAAATGATATATTTTCCACAAAGAATATTACTATAGAATGATGTTAACACACACTAAATCGTCATTCTTGTTTTACTTAGGTTTTAGCGTAAATAACTTAGATTCTAAGTTCTTTATCTTTCCATTCCTTATTCCGTTTAGGTTAATCCTATGGGATTATTCTTATACAACTCTCACCGTTCAGTAAATTCTAAGTAACTACGCACTGTGAGTATTTCCTATCCCCTTTTTGCTTTTATTCATTTTTGGGGTGCTACATGTACACTTATACAAATTACAAATACATGTTCACATTTTTACAATACAATTCTAGTACTATGTGCATTTGCTTACAAACGTGCTTTATGCTTAGACATTTCATGTAGAATACATTTGTACTTAGTGAAATCATTAACATTGTACAAGCCGACCTTAACATTGGATAGCGCTATTGGATTGACAACCCGCCTAGGTTGATTTTCCCCCTTTTTTATCGGAGAATCCATGGTCATTGTTAAGTTATTATCCAATTATTTGGATAAGTACACCGCCGTTCACTTAGTACATTATACAGTCACATGATTGATTTCGCTAATTTGTATGATACATAGTTTACATAATTGCACCGTAGCTTTGCACTTGAATTGTATACCATTATTTCCAACTTACTATATGTATTAAAACTAGGAATGCTCACCAACATTTCATATGTTGACAAAACCCATTTTGTACATGTTTCAGGTGAAGTTTGATTTTAGTTCTATAGCATTGGATTTTAGTGCTTGCTTTTAATAAGTTATTTCAAATTTCATGTTTCGTTCAGACTTTTGTATTTTTCCATTTCATCTATGTAAGGCAATTTAAATTATTCAATAATATATTTACATTTTAGTACCATGTGCTTTTGAACAATCGTCACTACGTGACACCTCGATGATTCCGCCATCGGTTGGGGTGTTACAGGGGGGATCTCCAAAATAAACATTGACCACCCTTTAGTTACAAAAATAAACACATGAAAGGTGTTAAGCTTTGGGATTTCATACTATCCAACACTACTCAGAATCTGACATTTGTCCAAGAGTCTTAAACTTGAAGAACACAACCTAAGATGAGTTCACGGCCCCACTTTTATTGCTTTTACTTTTGGGGGAGAAACATGCGTTAAAATTTTTTGGTAACATATGTCATAGTATGATTTAACTTTGCATTGCTATGTGATCCTTGAAAGTCTCCGGGAAACCATGAATGCGCGGGGTTGCACAATGAGGGAAATATGAATAGATCTATTGGGTTTGACAGGCCCCACTCGACGGCTTGGAGGGCCGGGCGGGTGCATATTGTCTCTAATATGCTAAACATTTGCTGAACATTCGGGCTGAACACTGGTAATAATCTAGTAATGGTTTTCCAATCGTAGTAGTAACAAAACATACGCCTAGCTAGCGTACTTGGTAACATTGATATAGTATGGACATGATAACATTTTGGTGACGCGTGGTAACATTTGGTAACATATTGAACAAACCTGTGAACTCACCAGCATTATATATGTTTAAGTCTTTTGGCATGTTTTTCTCAGGTCGCTATAGTAGCATCGGTTGGACTAGGCGCACGGGTCTGCATTGGCGTCTAGACTTAGTTGCATATTCTAAATAAGTGTCTTGAATATTTTGGAACACTGTTTTGTAGTTGATTAAATTCTTAAATGCTTCCGCTACGGTTTAATGATTTTGATAACTATGCTTTTGAGTTTACGTATTTCATATAGTGTTGTTTATTGTGACCGTTGACTTGGATTCTGGTTTGTCATACGGCTCGCGGTAAAACTCCACAAGTGGAAATTTGAGGGTGTGACACTTTAACTTGTAATGGTCTCACAAACCAACCAATAAAATGATGACACATGGGTGAAAAGGCTACCGGACGCTTGAGTTTTGTAGAATCTTTACCCTAGATGCCAACAATAGACGCGTCCGTTTTTCATTTGAACTAAAGACATTTCCGTACATTACTAAGACTCTTGCCAACTATAGACGCGTCCGTACATTTTTAAAACTTTTTATTTGAACCAAATACCATTCCGTACATTTTTAAGAATTCAAGCTTGGCGTCTAGTATTAAGACTCTACAATACTCAAGCGTCTAGTAGCCTTTTTTACCCATGTGTCATTATTTTATTTGTTGGTTTGTGGGACGATTACAAATTAAATAGTCTTTATTTAAGACTCTTAGGACAAATGTCAGATTCTGAGTAGTGTTGGATAGTGTAAAGTCTTTAAAATTAAGACCTTTCATGTGTTTACTTATGTAATTATATGGTGGTCAATGTTTATTTTTGAGATTTTCCAAATTTTTTTTTGCTAGGAAGTATGACCTTATTTACGATTAGACAACATTATCCAGACATGGGAATCCTAATTTATTATAGATATGTTGTTAACTTTTAATATAGCACAATATATTAGTACAAAACCCCAATCATGTCCCAAATCATTCATCCTTAAAAAGAGATACGAAAAAGAGTGAAATATTGTTATTTTGGAGCAAATTCCTACCCATTTCATCCAAACTCTTCTTAGGTTTTCAAACTATTTTTATAGATCTCCCTGCCAGTTGGCTTATAATGAGCAAGAATAAGATGGGGAGTTCTAAATGTTAGCCGATGTTTATGCATCGGTGGTTAATGATTAGCCAATGATTATGTATCGGTGGTCAATGGTCAATGCAGTTATTGTAGATTATTATTGTATTTCTATATTATCTTTTTCCTTGTAGCTATTTAAGCACATTCTATGTTAATGGGAAAGCAAGTCATTGTATAATGTTAGCCGATATTTATGCATCGGTGGTCAATGATTAGTCGAGGATTATGGGGGGGATCTCTAAAATATACGTTGATCACCCTTTAATTACAAAAATAAACACATGAAAGTGATTTAGCTTAAGGATTTCATAATATCCAACACTACTCAGAATATGAGATTTGTCCCAAGAGTCTTAAATAAAGACTCTTTAACTTGTAATGGGTGAAAAGGCTACTGGATGCTTGAGTTTTGTAGAGCCTTTACCCTAGACGCCAACTATAGATGCGTCCGTACATTTTTAAGACTTTTCTTTGGAACTAAAGACATTTCCATACATTACTACGACTCTTGCCAACTATAGACGTGTCCGTACATTTTTAAGACTTTTATTTGAACCAAAGACCATTTTCTAGATTTTTAGGACTTCAAGCTTAGCGTCTAGGATTAAGACACTACAATACTCAAGCGTCTAGTAGCCTTTTTACCCACGTGTCATCATTTTATTGGTTGGTTTGTGGGACCATTAGAAATTAAAGAGTCTTTATTTAAGACTCTTAGGACTAATGTCAGATTCTGAGTAGTGTTGGATAGTGTGAAATCTCTAAACTTAAGATTTTTCATGTGTTTATTTTTGTAATTATATGGTGGTCATTGTTTATTTTTGAGATTTCCCCCTTTTTTTTGTTAGGAAGTATGACCAAAATTACGATTAGACAACATTATTCAGACATGGGACTCCTAATTTATTATAGATATATTGTTAACTTTTAATATAGCACAATATATTAGTACAAAACCTTAATCATGTCCCAAAACATTCATCCTCAAAAAAGAGATACGAAAAAGAGTGAGATATTATTATTTTGAAACAAATTCTGTTAGTCCAAAATCCTCTCTACCGGCTATCAAACACACACAACCAAAGGCGGAAACAATGATTATATGAAAAGAACAAAGAAGAAACTTAAAACATAATGATTTGATTATCACAGTGCACACGGTTTCAAAGAACCATTTGGTACACGTGCGTTTAACAAACCAAATGACAAGCAACCCCAAAACAAACTATGAAACCCCTATTTATAGTAAACATAGGCGGTTAACATACATGGGCTAACAAGGCCGAACCCAATATCAAATATAATCCAAGACAACGCAAACTCTAAAATCTAGGCCAACAATATCTCCCTAGGGTTGTGTTGACTTGGTGTGTCTCTACTGCTTCTTGCTGAGCTTCTTGGAGCTCTTCTTCTTTTTCTCCAATGCCTTCTTCCACTCTTCCGATGACTTTCCAATATATGGACCAAACAATCCAGTCTCCACTCTTCCTCGGTGATCTGCTTCTAATCCCAGTCTTGCTATCTGCGCCATTGCACCAGTGAACGATTTAGCACAAGCTTCATACGTGGGATCACACTGAATCTGATGTTTCACAAGGACTTGAATGTCTTCATAATGCAGACTCATCAGATCTTTGGCATCAAACACTCTCAGCTCATCAGTATCACAAACAATCACTGCAGACCTAGAGGTAGGATCATAAACCCAGAACTTCATATCCTTCAAACATCCCCTGTCCATTGGCTTAGACAAAGGAATGGTCTTCATCTTCTCAGTAGGTGGCCACTGAACTGTCTTGAAAGGCTTCCCGTCTGCAGTCAACACATCCTTATATTCCACCAACAGTGAACTTGCAGTCTTCATATCTATGAAATTCACCTTCGCTGGCTCCTGAATCTTCTTATGAAATGTGCTTCCAATCTTATTTCTTGGATTTCTCATCTGATTAATGAAAGGAGCTCTTGCAAGTTCTGCCAAATCAATCTTGGTCCAGGAGTTGAAGGCTGAAGTAGAAGCATAATACTCAACAGCTCCATTTCCTCTGTGAACGACAAAAACTACCTTGTCATCATTATATCTCCAACACTCTATTCCTGTTCGATTTCCATAAGTATCTAACCGATCTTTGGTAATAGTCACGAATCTTTCAGGATGCTCCTCCATGGGATCAATAGATGGCTCAGCAGTATTCTTAAGAACATAAGTGCTTCCAGGATGACGATCTCTCACTCTAGGAACTTGATCTTCAAAATATTTCTTCATATGTTCTTCATGTTCCTTTTCTGATCTTTTACGCTCAGCAAGAGTCATAACCTTTTCAACAAATGATGACGTCTCTGAAAACTCCTTTCCAAACTTATTCTCCAGTTTCTAAGTCAAGTTGAGCAGTCTGGCTGAAACATCGCCTAATCCTGACTCCAACTCAGCAATCTTTTGATTCTTTTTAGTAACCGTCTCCATCAGACTCTGTACTTGAGCAGTTAGCCACACATTCTCAGTCTCCAGCTTCAGCACTTTAGTCTGCAATCTATGAACATCCACCTCAGCAAAAATGTCTTCTTCACTGTCTATTCCTTCCTGACGAGCCTCTCTCTCTTCAGTTGTTAAAAATTCAACATCTACATGTTTTCCCTGTTCTTTATCAGCTAGAAATGCCATCTGAGCTCTTTGAAAACTTCCTCATCAAACAAAACCTTACTCGCACCAGATGTGCTAGAAGATCCAACTTCCTCATTTATCCTTCCTGTGATTGGTGCCTTGCTCATGAATTGAGAAAATGATTCGGTTGCAATTGCAGGCACAGTAGTGGAGCTAATAACACCAACAGGAATATCAGTTGAAGCACCAACATCAGTCATGACAACATCAGCAGCAGTAGAAATAGTTTTGGCAATAGGAACTGAAACATCAGCAGTAACAGTCAACCTTGGATCTCTTCTACTTCTCTTCCTCGGCCTCAAGTCAGAATTGGGGTCTTCAGAAATTTCAGTATCAATAAATGTCTCAACTGCAACATCGGATGGAGGAATCCTTTGTTCAGCTTCTCGAACGGTATTCAATATGCTCGAAAGCACTTCTGCTTGAGGAATAACAGTCTCAGAAGCAGCAGTGTTGGGAGCTTCAATCACAATCTCTTCTCCAATCAATCCTTTCTCAGCTTCAGTCACTGAATTTACTTCGGCATTTTCAATAATAAAGTCATCTATCTCCTCATCATTCAGATCATCAAAATCAAAGTTCTCAAACTGTTCTTCGTCATTTCCTGCAGTCTTCTCATCATCTTTCACAACTTCCTCATCTTCACTTTCCACCACAGTCAAATCAAGGTTTTCAGGAGGAGAACGTTGTTCAGTAGGTGGTGGTTCTACAATCTGAATATCATGCTCTTCAGCTACCTGAGCAGATGGAGGAATTCGCGCTTCTTCAATAATTTCAGCAAAATTGCTGAATTTTACAGTGGAAACTTTCCTTCAAACATTTGCTTGGCATCCTTACGATTCTGCTTTATGAGTCCAAAAGCCTAAGGATCCATACACTTCTGATCATATGCTTCAATAGTTCTTTCCAGACTTGGATATTTGTGCTCTAGTATCATTTGCACGAATTGTGGAAACTTATAAAAGTACTTCTTGTTCAGTGTCTTGACATTCAACATCATATCTTCAAAAATGCACCTCGAAAAATTAAAATCCCATCCTTCAATCAATGCTACCACTCCCGAGGTGTACTTCAAATTCATCTGATCCAATCCACTCTTGTTTCATCCCAAACTTGCCAGAAATATATGAATCAGCATTCTCCAGTAGCTGGGAAATAGCTTCTTAATATATGGAGATGCATGTAGATCACCTTCATAACCCATCTTCTTCAATGTTGGAATGATCTGCTCTCTTGTGAAACTAACCAGGTCTTCTTGAGAATCACCAAAAAGTAGCACTTCCCGAATATCTTGTTCTGAAATTGTCACTTCAGTTCCTCGAATCTTTGAACGAATGAAAGTATCTATCTTTCGTGCCGTTGAATTGTTCCAGAATTCAGAAATCCAATCTGCAAGTACAATAGGGTTCTCTCTCAAAGCGTGCACAATTCTGCAAGTATTAAGCCCCACGATCAGCGACTTGAACTCCTACATATGGTCTTCAGGTGGGTCAGATAAAGAACAGACTATGTTGTGATCCCTTTCAAACTTTGGTACATGAGTAGCCATTTCTGCACAAAAACGAACTGTATTAGTCAACAACATTTATCAAAAATTACCAAAGTATTTAAACAGCTTAATGGGCCCCCCTTTTAGTCATCTTGATCATGTTCGGACCCATATCAGATAGCCTAATGGGCCTCAGGTCACAAGACAACCCAAAAATTGTTGTGTCCGAGGTCAGTTTTTGGGTGTCCGAATGAGTATGAAGTGTCCGAGGGCAAATAGGTAAAATATCAGGAGTGTCCGAATGAGATGAAAGTGTACGAGGGTAAAATGGTCAAAAGTTATGGGTGTCTGAGTGAGATGAGGGTGTCCGAGGGCAGAATGGTCAAAAGACATGAGTGTTCGAGTGGTGACAGAGTGTCCGAGTAGGATAAGGTGTGTCCGAGGGTAAAATAGTAAATTGCCATGAGTGTCCGAATGCAGAAGGTGTGTCCGAGGTGACGTGGCAGTAGGTGTGTTCGAGTGGTGATTTGTGTCCGAGTAACAGGGGGTGCCCGAGAACATTCTGGTCAAAACCCATGGGAGTCCGAGGGCAAATTTGTAATTTTTCTTTGGTTGATCTCGAACTCCAGGCGTGTGAAGTCCACGCGCCACTCGAGTTCGAGTTCCCAGGTGCGTGAGGTTCACGAGCCGCCGTCTGGAACACCCAACTCCATAATCATCATCATCATTGATCATTCTTTGGCCTCCAACGTCCTTCCACACCTGCGAATCATTCAAACAACACTATTTCCAAAACCAAGAAACATTAAATCAAGGAGTTACCTTCTTTAGCTTCTTGATAATCTTGATGAACAAGAAAAATGTAAATCGGCGATAGTGTGTGTGTGAGAGAGAGAAGATTAGAGATGTAATTTGATTTTTGTGATTATGAAAAATCCAAGCGCCCCCCCCCCCCTTTTGTTTAAACGAGATTTGTGTGGCCCACCAAACATGTGGTGGGCGCAACTCGGATCCCAAGTCCATTTAATAGATTTTGAGGTGTATTTTGCAAGCGGGTCCAAGTCAGATCGTGAACTGGTCTAGCAAAAGTTTAACTAAAATTATTTGAACGAAAAACTTAAAAATATTTTTGTCACGAGATCAAATCGCTGTGGTTCAGACTGAGCTACACTTATCGACTCTAATCTACTTGAGTTGGTCTTGGCAATTGCCAGTATATTTGTCCCCTTAAGCTTATTTCCTTAGGCCTTCTCGTATGACAATCTGTGATATTAGTTATCATGTTTTGGTATATTTGGTA
The DNA here is from genome assembly GCA_028751855.1 of Ambrosia trifida. Lineage (NCBI taxonomy): Eukaryota > Viridiplantae > Streptophyta > Magnoliopsida > Asterales > Asteraceae > Ambrosia > Ambrosia trifida. The sequence continues at coordinate 15,794,835 of CM054122.1, forward strand.
CGAACACTCAAGCAAGTCACAATCAAATCCTAGAATATCAAGTGGTACACTCTCTCATGCAAGCAGTTTCCCTACCACATATTCTTCACAGTATCTGTTCTAAAATTCTGAAACCTTGACTGGGACTGGATTGAGAGAAGAAAAGAATAGATCAATAAGAGATTTAGGATAATATACAAGTCAGATGATTTCTCAAATGACAAGGGCTTTGGGTTTTGGACTCTAGAGGGTCTCTTTTATGACATCCTGACTGTGTCCAGGTCAGCATATATCTGGATGCAGCAGAGGAGCAGCCAGGACATCTTTGGACACTGAGGTCTCTTTTAGGTTAAAGATGATCTATAGCACGACAACGAAAAACTAGGTCAACATATATCTGGAAGCAGCAGAAGCTTTCATTGCCTAGCATCTCCAGGTCTTTGCTTACACAAAACAGAGGAGATACACGATTTTTTCAGAAAAGGTTTCAGACCTAGACCACAGTGTTATGCTTCGGGAGATCACACAAGCATTCAAATAGAGATTGTACCTGATTCCGAGTGATGTTCCTTACTGAGGTTGTGTCTTTTCTTTAAGTGCTTCACAAGATCATTAACTTTTCAGCCATCAGGACTAAGCCTACCAACATATCACACTAGAGCCAAACTATTTCGATACACGTCTTACATGAGTCAGCCTTAATCCAACTTGTGGAAGTTCATTTCATCTCTCGTTTTTGACAACAAAAATGTTTTGATCTTTTCTTAGGACACATCCCCCTAAATTTGTGCTTCAAATAGGAATTTAAAGAACAAATTTACAAACCTAAGACTATGAAAAACCAAAAGACCCCCCCCCCCCTTTTAAACTTGAAACACCAGTTCAGTCCTCAAAATGGACCATTTTGAGCAGTTCAGAGAGAGCTTCAAAGCGAGCTCGATTAACAGGTTTTGTAAAAAGATCTGCAACATTGTTGTCAGTGTGAATGTGTGTTGGCACAATTAAACCTTGGTTAAAAGAATCTCGGATGAAATATTCTTTTATGGCAATATGTTTTACTTTTGAAAATTGAACTGGATTTTTCACAATTTGGATGTCAGCATCATTATCACAATAAATAGGAGTGAGAGAGAAATCCAAACCGTAATCTACCAACTAATGTTGTATCCAGATCACCTGAGAACAGCATGCTGAGACAGCCACATATTCAGCTTCCGCTGTTGAGACGAAGACTATTTGTTGTTTCTTACATTGCCATGCAATAAGCCTATCGCCTAAGAATTGACATCTCGCAGAAGTAGATTTCCTGTCAATATCACAACCTCCAAAATCGCTGCCAGAAAAAGCATTTAATTCAAAGAGAGAATCCCTAGGATACCAAAGACCAAATCTGGGTTTCCCCTTAAGGTATCTAAAGATTCTCTTAACAGCATGTAAATGAGAAGTTTTAGGATTAGCCTGATAAAGTGCGCATTGACACATAACGAACATAATGTCTGGTCTACTAGCAGTCAGGTACATCAGCGAACCAATCATTGAACGATACAGTGTTTCGTCTATGGCTTCTCCTTCCAGATCTTGAGTGAGACTTGGTCTCTCAGACATTGGGGTGTAGGCTGGCTTTACATCATTGAAGCTGAATTTTGCAAGAATGTTATCCACATATTTACCTTGATGAATCATGATACCCTTCGAGTTTTGACGCACTTGCAAACATAAGAAAAATGTCATTTCACCAAGAGCACTCATCTCAAACTGCTTTTTCATCACCTCTTCGAATTTCTTGCACAGTGCATCACTGGTGGAACCAAAGATGATATCGTCCACGTAAATTTGCACCAGAATTCGATCATCATTCACTGTCTTGACAAATAAAGTCTGATCAATAACACCACGGGTGTATCCATTAGCGAGCAAGTGTTCAGTCAAGGTAGCATACCAAGCACAAGGTGCCTGATGTAACCCATACAAAGCTTTGTCTAGGTTGTACACATGCTCTGGATATTTTGGATTTGTGAAACCCGGTGGTTGACCAACATAGATCTCTTCTTTCACAGTTCCATACAGAAACGCCGTTTTGACATCCATCTGGTAGACAGTAAATCCCTTAAACGATGCGTAGGCAAGAAATATTTGGATTGCTTCCAACCTCGCAACCGGTGCATATACTTCATCATAATCTAATCCCTCAATTTGTCTGAACCCTTGCACAACCAATCTAGCTTTGTTTCTCACAATTACCCCACTATCATCTCTTTTGTTTCTATAAACCCACCTCGTGCCAAGAGGTCGCTTTCCTGGAGGTAGTTTGACCAACTTCCACTCCTTTAGCTTCTCAAACTAATTCAGTTTATCTTGCATTGCATCAACCCAGCTTGGTTCTCGCATAGCCATAGCAGTAGACTTTGGCTCAATTTGTGAAATGAAACATGAGTACAAGCATCTGTTGATGTCACCAGTTTGACTCCTTATTAAAACACCTGCATCCACTGGACCAATGATGTTTTCCAGTGGGTGATCTCGTTGAATGTTTGTAGGAATAGCTCTGTCTGGAACTGAAGAATCTCCAGGTAGAATCGTAATACTACCCGTTGCAGTCTCTTCAACAGTGTCAGAATTAACTTCGTGCTCATCATTGTGCTCCACCGTGCATTCAATAGGTATGGGATCATGGAAAGCAGGAATTGAGGTATCAGAAGACAAATCTTCGTCATTTACCTGCTGCACAGGAGCCGTAGTGGGAATGGATGGTTCAGCAGAAACTGAATGTGGCTATGTTGATGGAGATGTAGGTATAGCATCCCCCTCATCCTTTGCATCATTAATCAAGGAGGATGAGGTTCCAGCAGCGTATGTTGAGCAACCTGTAGAACCTGTATTTGCACCACTAGATACATCGTCAAAAATACGAAAAGATTGAAAGAGAGTATCATAGTCAAATAACCAGTCTGGACCCACTCTAGCATCTGTTGCATTTTCTTCAAGCCAAGGCACGTCAAACGACTCTACGATTTGCCTGGTTTGTTTATTGTAAACCCTATATGCAGTCTTGCCAGCATAACCGACAAAATAACAGTTGTCAGCTTTCGCATCAAACTTTGGTGTAGCGTCCAGATGCAACAGGGTACACGGACAACCAAAAGTACGAAAATGTTTGACGGAGGGTTTAGTACCAAACAACACTTTGTGTAGGGTGTTTTCATTCGAGCTTTGTTGACTTGAACTCGGTTTTGCACATATCAGGCTGTGTTAACAGCTTCTGACCAGAAGAAGGTCGGGAGCTGTGAATCACACAGCATTGTGCGGGCAGCTTCAATCAGGGTGCGATTTCTTCTTTCAGCGACTCCATTTTGTTGTGGCGTCCTTGCTGAGCTGAATTGACGTGCAATCCCTTTCTGAGCACAGTAGTAGTTTAACTCTGCATTCTTGAACTCAGTTCCGTTGTCACAACGAATGCCCTATACCTTCAAGTTGGTCTGATTCTCCATCAATACGATAAACTGTTTCACTATTTCTGCAGTCTCACTCTTGTTAGCCAAAAAGAAAACCCAAGTAAAACGTGAGTAATCATCAGTTATTACTAAACAGTATGCTTTACGAGAAATGTTGAGTACATTCACTAGGCCGAATAGGTCCATATGAAGTAACTGCAGCAGAGAATCAATAGTATTTACCAACTTGGAATAATGTGATTTTCTATGATGCTTTCCTCTGACACATGTAACATCGCCTGATTTCATTTTCTTTATCGTTTTTCACAAAATTAATAAAAGTTCTGAGTTCATTTTTATCCGTTTTCTTTATTAGTAATCTATAGTCGTTGTATTATATCCTAACTATTTCGAATCATATACCCTTAATTTTATTTACAAACCAATACTTTATAAACGAGATTTATTAAACATAAACAACTTAGACATCTATTTAGTACCTTGTCATACACACACACACACACACACATATATATATATATATATTATACATTATAATAACAAAAAAAATGTTTCGTAAAAAAAAACAAAAAAAAAACAAAGAATGAAATTGAAACATTTGTTTGAGTGTTTTGTCCTTTTGTGGACTTTTGGAGCAAACGTGAAACGACACAACACACAGCAACATTAATATTGCATTCATTTCATGTTTTTCTTTTTTTTATTTTGTGGCCTTCTTCACCAACAGAGACAACAACATTCACAATGTTCCTTTTTTTTTTACTTCATACAATCTCGTGGCCTGCCTTACCCAGCCCATTTGCTCTAGTCCACCTGCAGCTCTCACTTTCCACTCCACCCAGCTACACAGACCCGACCCGGGTTCTAGATGCAGCAACCGACAGCTTTTGTGACTCTATATGGTAACGACTTGGAGAAATTCTTGCATTAATATGAATGAAATCAACATACTTACCTTATGCACTTCAATTACGCGTTAATTCCATCTAATTTTCAAGTAATTTTATAGCAATCAGATTTTTTTTTAAAACCCATTAAAACCAAATCAAATCACATTCAAAACATTCCATATCAGCGATAATATTATAAATTCGTGATACCTTTACGTTCAGACCATACTCGCCCACAATCCCTCTCCTTTAATCGAACAAAATCGCTCTCTAAACTCACTTTTTGAAGCAATCTTTCTCGGACACTTTTTCTTCTATTCTCGAAGCCACGCAACCAGTAAGTGCAAATTAAACACACCCTCTTGTTCGTCTCTGTATGCTTGTTAAAAGCCCTAACTATTTTCGTGTTATCCTATTCTGAATCGAATTTAATTGGGTTCGATAGAAGCTAGGGTTTATGTATAATAATTGGGAATTAGGATTGTTCTGAAACAACGTTTAACTAAAATTTTCTTCTGATATAAAACTGATCTCAGGGTGTGGCCTAGTGGTGGCCACACTTGTGATAAGGCTTAGACCACCCCCTGATCTTAAGTTCAAGTCTTGTAAACCACATTTTTTTTTCTTTGCTTCTTTTGTATTCTTAGTCACATTTATATAAAAGCTTTATTTTTTTAATCTTTTTTTTATACATCAAAACTTATCAAAAAAATCTATAACTTTCTAGAAAACTTTTATAAATCTTAAAATTTATTATTTTAATTTTTAAATTCCGAAATCATTTATTTATTATTTTTAATTCATTTTTTTTCATTTAGTCATAATTAATTCATAATAAATTCATTTTAATTCGTTTTAACACCAAAATTTTTGTATAGATCTCTTTAATCATGTGGATCACTGTTACAAATTTTAAAACTTAAAAACCCATGTTTAAATATTTTTATCCATTTAAATCAATTAATTCATTATTTTTAACTAAATAATATGTTTTAATTAAAAATAAAACAGAAAATAATTTATAAAATTATTTTTCCAACTTTTTAAATCGTTTGCTTTTATTTCCTATAAAGGTTTATATTTATATATTTTTATCATTCAAAATTCGTATTTATTACATACTTTGCATTTTTAAACCATAAAAATATACCATTTAATAATTTTATGAATTATGAATTTGTTTATTTTTTTTTTCCGAAAAATTATGATTTTATGAACCTCTATTTATTTCATTGTTAGGGTATTTCGTTAATTCTTACATTTAATTCTTATTTAAATACATTGTATTATTAAATTTAAATTTACTTATCAAAAACCTAATATCCCAATTAAGATAGAAACCCTAAGTACCTATCCTAGAAGCCCTAGACTTTTAAGATCATACGTACTTAGACTTTGTTCGTATCCTTTAGGTTGATTTCTTTGGGAATCTCTTTGTCATCATCTCACCACAGCTTGGATACTTTTTGCTTAGCTAAAGGTGAGTAATACCTACCCCTTTTTGTTTTCTCACTTTTGGGGTGAAACATGCACCTTATGCAAACTTACACGTTCACATACACTTAAACATCTTTTCTTTACATATACAATTCATATACGTGTTCATGATTATCCTTGTGCTTTGTGTTAGACTTAAGCGTAGTACTTACAAACTTTATGCAAAATCATTAACTTAGCTAGCCGACGGTAACAATGGATAGCGCTATTGGACTGACAACCCGCCTTGTTTGATTTACCCTTTCGAGGGGAGGCCCTTGGTCATCGTTAGATGCATACTAGACCTAACTTGTGTTAGGGACTCTTTGTCAACTTTAGGCTTGATTTTGTCCCGTATGTTACTTACGTGTTTTATATGAATGCCTTGATAATATTGACACTTGAATTGTACATTTTAAAAACTTACTATATGTACAAAATCCTAGGTTTGCTCACCAACATATTTTATGTTGACAAATATTACTTTGTGCATGTTTTCAGGAAACGCTTGAATTGCAGATCACTTAAGGCATTGGACTTAGAATAATAATTTGAACTTTTTTATGCTATTTGGTTTTTTTGAAAAAATTGTATTTCCTTTTCGTATTGTACCACATTTAAATGGGTTATTTATTACATTTCAAACTTTAATTAGTGTCATGTGCTTTTGAACAATCGTCACTACGTGGCACCCCGATGTTTCCGCCATCGGTTGGGGTGTTACAGATTGGTATCAGAGCCATGGTTATAGGGAATTAGGTAATTAGATTCATTGACCTAGAGTATAACCTTAGGAGCCCAAACATGAGTCCCCTCATGTCCCATATTGTTTGCTCCTATCTCTTTACTACTATTTCCCCATCTCCTTAATGACCCTTTCCTCTCCCCCCCCCCTCTTTCTTTATTTTCTCTCTTTCTCTCTCTTCTCCTCTTTCCTCTTTTCTCTTTCCTTCTTCTCTCTAATTTCTTTATCCTACCAAGACTTTCCATCATCATAACTAAATGGTAACAATCCAATAAATTAATCATTGTTTCATTATAATGTGTTACATATTATTTTATTTTACATGACTTTACCTTACCTTTTACACGTTTGTTTAACTTGAGTTTTGATTCATATTCATCTTTATGCTTGAATTTCATGATTTAATTCATTATTTCATAATCATATTACATTTCATGATGTTGCGTATGCATCTTTACTAATCAATCCATATGTCCTTTTGTTTGTCTCCTATAGATGTCTGCTCGTCGCCAACTTAACCGTAATTCTAACAGGAACTCCGGTCGCAAAATGGCAAGTATGATTGCCCAAGAAATGGCCGCTGTTATTCCTACTTTGGTCAATCAGTTGAATCAAAATTCGAGCAGTGGTAACTCTACCAATGGAGGTTCTGGCACTCCCCAGTGCACCTTCAAACATTTCAACTCTTGCAATCCTACCAAGTTCTCAGGTTCTGAAGGAGCCACTGGTCTCCTTCAATGGTTTGAAAGCATGGAGAGCACCTTTATCAATAGTGACTGTCTAGATAATCTCAGGGTTCGTTATGCCACTAGTGTCTTCCAAAAGAGGGCGCTTACTTGGTGGAATAGTGAAAAGAGAAATCGAGGTATGGATGCTGCTTTGGCTTTAACATGGGAAGAAGTCAAAGAACTGATGATTCGAGAATTCTGTCCTAGAAACGAAGTCAAGAAACTAGAAGATGAGTTTTATGTCCTCAAACAAGACAGTGGTGAAAGCTTGGCATACACCACTCGTTTTCATGAGCTCAGTCTACTTGTGCCTCGTATGGTCACTCCTGTGTCTCTAGCTATCGAGAAATACACCGGTGGCCTCCCACCACAAATTCAAGACACTGTTATTGGGAGCAAACCGGAATCTGTTGAAGAGGCTATTCGTCTTTCTGCTACCCTCACAAATAATCATGTTAAGAATGGTACTCTATTCAGGAAAGGTGCGAAGAAATCTGCTGAGCCAACTAAGGAGACAAAGGCTACATCTTCTTTCAACCATAAGAAACGTAAACTTAGTAATCATGCTGTTGTAACCCCTGCTGTTCAAGCTCCTGTTGTTCAAACTCCCGTGATTCGTGCTCCTGGGGGTCAAGTTCCCGAAAAGAAAGGTTATACGGGAACTCTCCCTTTATGCAATACATGCAAGTATCACCACCATGCTAACCATCCTTGCCGTAAATGTACTACTTGTGGAATGTTTGGGCATTTGGCAACAACTTGTCGTGTTGTTAATCCTGGTAACCCGCGTCCTGATGCTCAGAATCCGCCTCAAGTTGCCAATGGTCGTGCATGTCATAAGTGTGGTGATCCTAGCCACATGCGTTCTCGGTGCCCTAAGCTAGTCAATGAAAATCCAACAACAAATCAAGCAGCACATGGTCGAGCCTTTAATATCAATGCCATTGAGGCTCAGACTACTAATGACGTGGTGAACGGTACGTTCTTAGTTAATGAACATTATGCTTCAGTACTTTTTGATACCGGTGCAGACAAAAGTTTTGTGTCATTTGATTTTGAACCCTTGCTTGTTAGTACTCGGACTAAGTTAGGGAAATCTTTCACTGTTGAAGTTGCGGATGGAAAACCTATTACCATTGATTCTGTTATTCGTAATTGTACACTTAACCTTAATGAACACAACTTTCCCAGTGACCTCATACCCATGCAACTGGGTAGCTTCGATATCATAGTAGGCATGGACTGGCTTTCTACACATCGTGCTGAAGTGGTTTGCTTTGAGAAGTTCATTCGTATTCCTCTTTCTTTTGGTGATGAATTAAAAATCTATGGTGAAAAGCCATCAAGTGGTCTCAAGCTCATGTCTTGTACTCAAGCCCAAAAGTATTTATGAAAAAAGTACATGGCCTTCCTAGCCCATGTTGTGGAAAAAAAGGATAAGGGTAAGAGCATACATGATATCCCTGTGATTCGTAATTTTTCTGAAGTTTTTCCTAAAGACTTACCTGGACTTCCTCCTATTTGTGACGTTGAGTTTCGGATTGATCTTGTACCTGGTGCTACTCCTGTCGCTAAATCTCCATATCGTCTTGCACCCTCTGAAATGCAAGAACTTGCCAGCCAACTCCAAGAATTGGCTGACAAGGGTTTTATTCGCCCCAGCTCATCTCCTTGGGGAGCTCCTGTCATGTTTGTAAAGAAGAAGGATGGATCTTTTCGCATGTGCATAGACTATCGTGAGCTTAATAAACTCACAGTCAAGAACTGTTATCCCTTGCCTCGCATCGACGATCTTTTTGATCAACTTCAAGGTGCTACCTGTTTCTCCAAGATCGATCTTCGTTCTGGTTATCATCAACTTCGTGTTCATGAAGACGATATTCCCAAGACTGCCTTTCGTACTAGGTATGGCCATTATGAATTCATGGTTATGCCTTTTGGTTTAACCAATGCACCCGCAGTTTTTATGGATCTTATGAATCGCGTGTGTAAGCCATACCTAGACAGATTCGTGATCGTCTTCATTGATGACATTCTTATTTATTCAAAGTCCAAATCCGATCACGAAAAGCACCTTCGACTTATTATGGGCTTATTAAAGGAGGAGAAATTGTATGCCAAATTCTCTAAGTGTGAATTTTGGCTTAAGGAAGTTCAATTCCTTGGGCACATTATCAATGAAAAGGGTATTCACGTGGATCCAGCCAAGATTGAAGCCGTCAAAAATTGGGTCGCACCTAAATCTCCTATTGAGGTCCGTTCTTTCCTTGGATTGGTAGGTTATTATCATCGTTTCATCTCAAACTGTTAGGACAAAAAGGATTGGTGAAACCACTTTTGCAAACCTTAGTCTAATTCACTTTCTATCAAAATACTCTAAGTATGGAACTGCTGAAGACAAAGAATCAAACTGCTGAAGAAGAGATTCAGAAGTGCTGAAGAAGAAGTCATCAGCAGTTCTGAAGTTCAAACCAGACACTTCTACTGAAGAACTACTAAAGACAAACTACTCATCAGTAGTTTGTCATTCATCAGTACTTGAAGAAGATCTTTTCCACCGCCTTTGTATATAAGTAGTTTAATACTTTAGTATTTCTTTTTGCTTTATGTACAAGTTCCAAGACTGCAACTTGTTTCTGAACTTGCTTTTTGGCAAGGTTCATGTATTTGTAAAGTCTATAAATAGAAGGATTCATCCTTCTGTTTTAGACATTGATTTTAATACAAGAAATCCTTCAACACTTATTATTGTTATTTCCATTTCATGTTTACTGAGAATCTGTCAAAGTATTTCATTCTCATTCAATACTTAGATTCTCAATAAACACTTCTCATTTATTAGTTCTTGATTCCATGGGGAGTAATAACTCCTGTTGATAAGTGTAGCTATAAACATATAAACATTCCGCTATGCTATCACTCACCAAGAACTTGCTAAACACTTAAGTGTCAACTAGCAAGTTCAACTAAAAGAGCAGCTTACTGATCCAACAATTGGTATCAGAGCACTGGTTTATCTGATCACATATCAATCTAACAAATTGAGAATCAGACACAGGCTCTTATTGATATTCAATAAAGGATTATAAGCTCACTTTTATCAACATCCATCACTTTAAGAGATATTTGACAAATCAATACTCTTTAAAATGGATCCTCATAAACTGGTTCTGCCACTAAACCTGCCATGCTTGTAAGAAATGAATATAACATATGGCAAAAGAGAATGGCACATACCTTGTCACAGACCAACACAGGTTGTTGGAGATCTGTGATATATGGTCCTCATAAACCAGTAAACATAAATCTTGAAACTAAGGAAGAGATTCCAAAAGAACCAAAAGACTATACTGATGATGATTTCCTAAAACTTGAGCTTGATGCAAAAGCTTTTTCTATGTTGGCAATGGCACTCCCAAATGAAATCTATTCTGGCCTATTACATTGTGATAGTGCCAAAGAGCTTTGGGATTGTCTAAAAGAACAGTTTGGAGGAACTGAAGAGGTGATTGCCAACACCAGAGAAATCTTGGCTCAACAGTATGAAACTTTTGCTCACATTAATGGGGAAACTTTAACTCAGCAATTTAAAAGATTTTCCTCATTAATATCTGAGCAATTTAAAAGATTTTCCTCATAGATTTTTTTGGTCTTTACCTGATAAATGGGAAACATACTCAATAGTCTTAAGATCTTCACCAGATTTTAGCTCCCTCACTCTTACAAAACTTCATGGGAGATTACTTACTTTTGAGAGAGAAATTGATCAAAAGAAAAAGTTACAAAATTCTGGTAAAACTGCTGATGACTATCTACCTGGTAGTACAGCACTATTAGGACAAGACTCACCAACTTATTCAAATAGTTTTAGATCTTTTGACTACATTGACATAACTGCTGGGATCTCATCTGAAAGATCATTCCCAGGTTATGACAATAATGACTTTGGTCAAACTGCTGATAACATGTGTTTTATCATGGATGACTTAAATAGTTTCAGCAGTGATGACCTTGAAGAAATGGACATTTTGCACCAACTGGCCATGTTAAGTTTAAAAACAAATAAATTTTACAAAAGGTCAGGAAGGAAGTTTCCAGGACTTAACAGTTCTACAAAAATTGGTTTTGACAAATCTAAACTTAGATGTCATAAGTGTCAAAAGTTGCGACACTTTGCTAGAGAATGTAGAAGCTCTGGCTTTAACCAATCTCAGTCTGGAAACAATTTTAACCCCAATTATAACAGGAATAATGGAACACAAGGGAGTGCACATTTTGTACAGGCACAAGCTCTACAACACCAATATGTGCCACAAGTACAATATGTACAGATGCCTGCTCAACAGATGCAGAGCCAACAATCAATCCCTCCCTTTCCAGCTGCTCAACAACCTCCACAGCAACAACAACCCTCTCAACAAAGTCTATTTACCTCAGGGTATGTTGACTGGAGCAGTCTTCCTTTTGACACTACAGAGTGCAATCCTGATGCAGACAACAAAATGTTTGACATCAACTGGGGAGAGCCTGACAATGGCAGAAAGAACTTTGCCTTTATGGCATTTGAGGGATGCTCCTCAAAATCTGCTTTGTCACAGAGAGTTTCCAGAGGCTTGAATAGCATTTGGTATGTAGACAGTGGAGGCTCAATGCACATGACAGGATGCAGATACCTGATAAACAATTTTATCAGTCAAAGAGATGGATCTGTGTCCTTTGGGAACAATGCTAAGGGATATGTGCTAGGACATGGCAATGTCTCCTCTGGCAAAATACAGTTTGACAAGGTCAATCTGGTTGAAAACCTTGAGTACAACTTGCTAAGTGTGTCACAAATGTGTGATAAAGGATATTCTTCCTTTTTCACAAAGACAGCATGCAAGATCATATCACCAGAAGGCCAGAAGTTGATAGAGAAGATCATTGAAGATCATACTTTGTTAATTGCCAAAAGATGTGGCAATGTCTATGCAGTGGACATTGAAAAAGACAAAGTACTGAACAACACTGCCTGTTTCTTCTCAAGGGCATCAACTTCAGAAACTGATCTCTGGCACAGGAGACTTGGCCATGTGAACTTTAAAACCATAAATAAAGTCACAAAAATGGGCTTGGTCAGAGGTCTACCCTTAAAAGTATACCAGTGTCAAGAACACTGTGTATCCTGTTTAAAGGGTAAACAGCATAAGTCCTCCTATAAGTCTATTGAAGAATAAAAAACAACTGCATGTCTTCAACTACTCCATATGGACTTATTGGGGCCTGTAAAGATCATGAGCCTTGGTAAAAAGAAGTACTGCTTAGTCATCATTGATGACTACTCAAGATTTACATGGGTATTCTTCTTATTTTCCAAGGATGAGGCTGCTGAAATCATCAAGTTCTTCATTCTACAAGTAGATAAGCAATACTCTCTACCTGTCAAAACCATTAGAAGTGATAATGGGACAGAGTTCAGGAACAAAACTCTGAATGACTTCTGTTTGTCTAAAGGGATTATTAGACAATTCAGTGTTGCCAGAACTCCTGAACAAAATGGTGTAGTAGAAAGGAAGAACAGAACTTTAATAGAAAGAGCAAGAATAATGTTAGCTGATTCTGGCCTACCTTTATACTTCTGGGCAGAAGCAGTTAACACATCATGTTATGTTCAAAATAGAGTTCTTGTTGTCAAGAGACATTCAAAGACTGCCTATGAAGTTCTTCATGGCATGAAGCCCCTTTTCTCCTTTTTCAGGGCTTTTGGATGTCAATGTTTCATCTTGAACATCAAGGAATCTATTTCAAAGTTTGCTGCCAAAGTTGACTCAGGTTACTTTCTTGGTTATTCCTCAACTAGAAAAGCCTACAAGGTTTTTAACTCAAAAACCAGGATAGTCGAAGAAACACTGAATGTCAAGTTCAATGAGTCAAAACACACTCTCATTCCAGCACATCCTGCTGAACTCTTTGACCTTGACAACTTTCATTTTGAACCTGAAAAGACTGACACTTCATCCAAACCTACTTATTATGGTGATCAAAAGTTTGATGATGAGGATCCAGCACCATGGACTCCTCAAACAGTCATTAAGTCAACTTCAAAGCCATTAGAAGTTTCACAAACTTCTGATTCAACAAATACTGAAGGCCAAACTCAAACATCTGCTTCAGCACCTGCAACTACTGAAGACACTGAAACTGCTGAACCAGACATAATAGACCTCAGTAGTTTGTTTGAAGAACATGAGCCACCAACACCTGTCAGTGGTTTACAACAACTGATCGAACACAAAGATCATCCACTTGATCAAATCATGGGTGATATTGCATCAGGTGTTCTCACAAGAAACCAACTTTCCAATTTTTGTCTATTCTCGGCATTTATTTCACAGTTGGAACCAAAGAAGTACCAGGAAGCTCTCAAAGACAACAATTGGGTGCAGGCAATGCAAGATGAATTGCTTCAATTCAACAAGCAACAGGTTTGGGAAATCTGTCCCTTACCACCAAACAAGCAACCAATTGGCACAGGATGGGTTTTCAGGAACAAACAAGATGAAGCTGGTATTATAATAAAGAACAAGGCAAGACTGGTAGTACAAGGTTACTCTCAAGAAGAAGGCATTGACTATGATGAAACCTTTGCTCCAGTTGCAAGGCTTAAAGCCATCAGGTTATTTCTGGCCTATGTCATTTCCAACAAAATAAAAGTTTATCAAATGGATGTCAAGAGTGCATTTTTGTATGGAAAGATAAAAGAGGAAGTGTATGTTTGTCAGCCACCTGGGTTTGAGGATCCTTCTCATCCTGAGTGGGTGTACAAACTAGACAAAGCTCTTTATGGGCTCAAACAGGCTCCAAGAGCCTGGTATGATACACTTTCAACCTTTTTACTCAAAAATAACTTCACAAGAGGTGCCATTGATAAAACACTTTTCATAAAACATGTTGGAAATCATGTCTTACTTGTTCAAATATATGTTGATGATATCATTTTTGGTTCAACAAACACAAAATTGTGTGATGAATTTAAGAAACTCATGCAATCAAAATTTGAGATGAGTACAATGGGAGAACTGCAGTACTTTTTAGGACTGCAGATTAAACAACAAACAAATGGAACTTTTATACATCAAACAAAATATGTTAAAGAATTTTTTTTTTTATATAAAATAGATTTTTATTAAAACAAAATACGGAAGTTACATCATAATAGCAGGTAGACGGGCAACAAGCTGCGTCGCCACCCCTTTTTGAATTGCAAACCCTAGTCTACTAAAGACAAAACCTTGCCCCCCTGGGGATGAAACATTGCTGTGGACAACCCGTTGGACCCTGGTCAAGAAACGAATAGCTTCTGGCGCCAGGGAGCCAAAGGTGTAAAAGCCAGAGGGATAAAGACATGTTGGTTATCTGCACAAGCTTTAGCATGTTTATCTACTTTCTTTGATTCCGCCTTTCTTGATGCTTGCCCAGCTACGAACCCTGTTTCCCGTAACCCAACCAGCGGAGATACCCCGGTGAGGTCCACACAGGCATGCTTCCCTCTCTCCCAACCAAAGACAAGCAGGTCTGCTGGTCGCAGGGTGGATCTCCCTTCCGTGGGGTCTGTGAGGAAGTTTACAGGGGCCTCCTTTTTGGCAGAGATCCCAGCTCTTCTCAAGATATCCCACAAAACATCCCTCACCCAGTCATGCCGATATTTGAAACCAGGGAGCTCCTTGCAATGAATTGCATGCTCCCCATATTTATCCATGCAGGTTTTACGGCAGATGGGGCAAGTTTCATCTTCCGGGTACATAGGGATCATCAATCGGTACTTGAGTATAGCCCTGTACTCTACTGCAGACATGCATTGACCCAAACCCTCAATCGGGATAACGGTCAAAAAATCCTGAGCATGAGGGCCCTTTAGGCATTCAATCACCGCCTTCTGGCGAGTGGACAACTCAAAAACTTCTCCCAGGCTCTGAGCAGTTTTGCTAAAAAGAGCATTCGCCAAAGTTTTTTGTGGCTTTGGGGGGGCGGTGTCCTTGTTAGAAAAACCGCCAATATCAAAATCCGGGAGATAGACATTTAAGCGTTCGAGCGCCTGTTGATAGTCTGGGTCTAGTCCAATGACCCCACTGTTCCGGAGGATATGATCCTGAAGTTCCCAAGACTGAGCTCTGGACGCCACAAAGGCATAGACCCCAACATCTCGAGCTGAAAGGAGGCCCAAACCACCTAAATGCATCGGCAAGGATGCCAAGCGCCACTGGAGGTCCCCGAAGAAGGGGCCGCCACACACAACTATATCTTCAATAGCTTCGCGGAGACCATCATCGAAAAGGGATACCGCATCCACCATGAAGTGGGGTTGGCAAGTTCGTAACCCAAAAAGTAACTTAGCGACCCCCATGCATGACCTGAGCAGCAGGAGTTCATTCTGGGGATCTCTAAGGCGGGGCACACAAGTTGTAAATCATGTTCCACTCCCATGACACCAACCACACAAGTTGAACCAGATGATCAAGGAAAACAGGTTGATCAAACCATGTATAGATGTATGATAGGTTCCCTTTTATATCTAACTGCTTCTAGATCAGATATTATGTTTTCAACATGTGTCTGTGCTAGATATCAATCAGCTCCTAGGGAATCACACCTTATTACAGTCAAAAGAATTTTCAGATATCTGAAAGGAACTCCAACACTTGGAATTTGGTATCCTGCTTCAAGCAATACCAAGTTATCAGCTTTTTCAGATAGTGACTATGCAGGGTGTAAAATGTCAAGAAAATCAACATCTGGTGGTTGTCAATTCTTGGGAAACTGTCTAGTGTCCTGGCAATCAAAGAAGCAAACATCTGTTGCAACTTCAACTGCTGAAGCTGAATACATTGCAGCTGCAAGTTGTACATCACAGATACAATGGCTCCAATATCAACTTCTTGATTATGAATCAAAGAGACCAAGACACCATTGCTTGTAGACAGCAAATCTACCATTAGCATCATTCAAAATCCTGTTCAGTTTTCAAAGACTAAACACATTGAAATCAGGTATCATTTCATAAGAGATTGCTATGAAAAAGGCAAGATTGAAGTGAAACATGTAGCAACAGCTAATCAAATAGCTGACATTTTCACTAAACCCCTTGACACATCAACATTTCAGAAGTTAGTATCCATGCTAGGGATGCTAAATTTGTAAGTGTTTCTCTTTATTTTTCTGCACACTTTTTTTGTTTTTCACTTACATCTGTTTTCAAAAACTTGAAAAACTTCTGAAAAGAGAGAAACTACTGATGAACAAAACATCAGTATGGGGATAATTTCTGAAAAGTGATTAACTTCTGAAAAAATAACCTTCAGAAGTTTTGAATAAAAGTATTTATAAATTATTTTCTCATCAGCTGTTCAAAACTACTGTAGAGAAAATGGGAACTACTGATGAAGATAATCCTTCATCAGCAGTTTAGTCAAAAAGGGCAAATCTGACTTTTCCCATCATCAGAAGTTTGACCTAGTCGGTTTAAAAAAACTTCTGATAAAGAGACTTTTAAGCTAGGCGGTTTAAAACTTCTAATAAAGAAGACCCAAGCGGTTAAAAACTTCTGATAAATATCTTTTTTCAACACTTATCCTTTCAAACACAAAAATTCCCTCCTTCTCTCTCAAGAAAGCTCTCAAACCCCTGAACCTGCAACACAAAAACACTGTTCGATTCATCAACACACACAAACCACATGGCTTTAGTTCTCAAACAGGGACACAATCTCAGAGCCTACTTAGAAAAACAAGAAGGCTGGTCCCAATACGATGAGATCATTGATCTTGTCGTCAAATCCCAATATTTCACCGCTCTCACCATAGACCCACCAATACATCCTGAAACTCTAAATGAGTTCTGGGCTAATGCTGAGACAGTGATGGTGGATGATGAAGTTATCTCCCTCAACTCAACAATCAAAGGGAGACAAATGGCCATAACACCGGCCATACTCTCAAACAGACTGGGGTTGAATGATGTGAATGCCCCTGAGAAGTTTGACAACTCTGCTATCCACCTAACCATGACTGAGTGTGGTTATCAAGGTACTCTCTCACAAGCTACAATCTTTAAAAAGTATTTTGAACCAAAATATAAACTTTTGTTTCTTTATATTATTATGTGCTTGAGTCCTAAAACTGGGTCTTATGACCAGATGCCCTCAACCTTTCAACCAATCTTTCATTCTATTGTGAATGAAACAAATTTCAGGGCATCAAAACTTTTCTTTAATGAGTTGGTGTTACATCACAATAACACTAAGAAAAAGTTTTTGTTATATCCAAGGTTCATTATGCAGTGCATAATATCTGAACTGGGTAATGAGGTGCTTGTGGGTAAAATTGAAATTTTGAAACCCTTAACCTCACAAGCATACTCAAGGCACAACAAACAGGCTGCCTGGCCAGAAGATGACCAAGGGGAACAAGCACCAGTCCCCATGGAACCCTCATCTTCCAAAACTACTCCACCAAAGGCCAAGAAACCCAAGATAACAAAACAAAAACCCACCAAACCCAAAAGAAAAGCTGTTCAGGAGGTTGAGATGCCTGAACAAACTACTATGCAATCTGCACTTCTTAAAGATGTGACTGAAACATCCTCTCAGTCTCATCCATCTCAAACCCCACCAAGAGCACCAATAACTATCCTTTTCAAAAGAAAAAGACTTAAGAAAAATATTCCAATTGACTCTTCTTTTGAAACTGCTGAACCCATTGCCCAAACTACTGAACCAGCACCCCAAATTTCTGAACCAGACATAGAAATAGCCAAACTTCTCTCTGGCCTAAAAGAGAAAGTCCCATCTACACATGTCAGTCCCCATCAACCACATCAAACAGGGGACATAGACTCAGACAGTGACATGGATGTGGACACTCATAGCCCTAACCAAAGAGATGAGGATGAACCAGGGTCTCTAAGCCCAAACTTAGAAACCTTTGGTACTTTTGAGGCTGCTACTACTCATTTACCACCCAGTGGTGGACCTGAGGATAGAAGTAAAATAGCTAAGACCTCAACTGTGGCAACCACTGATGAAGGCTCAATGCCTGAGGTAGGAAATCCTCTGAACCAAGAACAAGAGGTACATGAGACAACTGAGTTGGGCTCAGCTCATGATGTAACTGATACAGTCCTCATTGAGGATGTAATCAGGGATTCAGACGATTCCATTGATTTGGATGATGTTTCAAAACACAAAACTACTGAATTGACGGCTATAAGTGAAGGTCCTGCACCTGGTGTCTCTAAGCTCAAGAAGCTAGTCACACCATCTCAGGTTAAAGCCCACTCAATCCATGATTCCCCCAGAGTGGCATCTCCTGTACAACAAGGAGATCAACCAAAAACACACCCCTCACTACAAATGCCTACCCAATTCCCTGGGCAAACAAGCATAGACCTGAACCAACTATGCAGCCCAGATGGTCCCTTGTATCACATGATGAACACCCTCATCAAAAATCACATCCAAACATACACAGCTGACTTGGAGCTGTCCATGAAGAACCAATTTGGAGTGATACAGACGAAGATGAATGTTCTGTCCAACAAGATTGATCACAACAACAAACAGATTGCTCATCTTCAAGGTCATTTCTCCCAAGCTTCAACTTCCAAAGGTCATAAAGCCAAAAAGGGGGAGAGAATCAAGGTGCCTATGGATACACTTGAAGCCAGAAGAAAGGCAAGAGTGGCTATCCTAGCTAGAGATCAACAAGATCAAGCCAGAAAAGAGAAACTGGCACAACAATTTGGTGTCTCTATTCAAGAAATAGAAGATGCTGAAAAGGCTGATGAATCCCAAGGGCACAATGAAGAAACCTCTGATGGCCAAAGTTCTGATGAAGAATCAGAAAGTACTGAAGACAATCCTTCAGTAGTTGACAAACCTTCAGAAGTTGTCAACCCATCAGAAGTTAACACTTCCAAGACTCAAACTGCTGACCCTTCCAGAACAACTGCTCCTATTCAACCAACCTCTGCTCCTATCAGGCCTACTACAACACTTACCACAATGACTGTGCTAAACCCTTCTCCAATCTCTCAATCAGCTGAATTACTTGAGAAGAGTTTAGTTGCAGCCCAAAAGAAGGCCAGAGAAGATCTGATTTGGAAAAATCTGGAAGAAAGGGATGACTTAGATCTAAGCCATGAAGAAAAACTTCAGGCTTATGAAGCTGAACTACAAAGGCAGGCTAGCCTAGATGAGATTGCTGAACAAGACAAAAGACATCAACTGATGTCTTACATTATGAAGAATAGCAAAGTCAAAGCCCACACATTGAAGAGAGTCTCTGTGGAAGAGCTGACAAGAAGAGCTCAACTTATTGCAGATAAACTTGCAACAAGTAAAGACACAAAGGCCAAGAGAGCTCAGATGATAGAAGAACTGGTAGCCAATGGTTATGGTTCAAAAGCCTCAGTGTCCAAGTGGAAAGAAGAAAGATTGGTGGACACATATAGAAAATACAAGGCTGCAAGGGCTGCTAATCCAGAGAAGTTTCAAACTGCTGAAGCTTCAACTTCAGTAGTTAGAACTTCTGGTGTTCAAAGAAGACCAGCTACCCAAAGAAAGAAGTCAGAGGAGAAAGTGAAGACTGATTTCAGAATGGTACTACTAGAAGGTAGTACAGTAGTACATTCTGATTTTGACATAGAAGAGAAGCCTCTGCTCACACAATTCAGGGATCCTTCCACCTTTGCATATCAAATCCAGAAGACCATCACAGACAAACTGCACACCAAGGTAGTAAATGAACATCACTTGCCAACATTTCAGATACTTAATGTGATGGAACAACAGCAGGGAAGTGAATCCCACCTGAGAGTCACTGAAGTTGAAAACATTCAACACTCAGGAGAAACCCAGGGTACCACCATGGTTCCCTACACTGCAGACTTTGACAAGTCTAAAGTACCAGTCATCAGATGGTCCTTTACTGATAACAACTCAGTACTTGTGACAAGAAGAGATCAAACAAGCAGGGAATATAGGTCGATGAATGAACTGAAGAAACTATCAACCAAAGACCTGCTTACAATCCAACACTTGGAACCAAAGAAAGGATCTCTTACTGATGATCAATTGAACCAGCTCAAGAATTCCATGTTCAAAGGAATATGGAAAATTGTGAAGGACAGAAAGGAACAATAAGGAATTAGTAAGGTTTTGGCTTCATCAATCCAGGGGGAGATTGTTAGGACAAAAAGGATTGGTGAAACCACTTTTGAAAACCTTAGTCTAATTCACTTTCTGTCAAAATACTCTAAGTATGGAACTGCTGAAGACAAAGAATCAAACTGCTGAAGAAGAGATTCAGAAGTGCTGAAGAAGAAGTCATCAGAAGTTCTGAAGTTCAAACCAGACACCTCTACTGAAGAACTACTGAAGACAAACTACTCATCAGTAGTTTGTAATTCATCAGTACTTGAAGAAGATCTTTTCCACCGCCTTTGTATATCAGTAGTTTAATACTTTAGTATTTCTTTTTGCTTTATGTACAAGTTCCAAGACTGCAACTTGTTGCAACTTGTTTCTGAACTTGCTTTTTGGCAAGGTTCATGTATTTGTAAAGTCTATAAATAGAAGGATTCATCCTTCTGTTTTAGACATTGATTTTAATACAAGAAATCCTTCAACACTTATTATTGTTATTTCCATTTCATGTTTACTGAGAATCTGTCAAAGTATTTCATTCTCATTCAATACTTAGATTCTCAATAAACACTTCTCATTTATTAGTTCTTGATTCCAGGGGGAGTAATAACTCTTGTTGATAAGTGTAGCTATAAACTTATAAACATTCCGCTGTGCTATCACTCACCAAGAACTTGCTAAACACTTAAGTGTCAACTAGCAAGTTCAACTAAAAGAGCAGCTTACTGATCCAACACAAACTTTTCCAAAATTGTTGTACCCCTCACTTCTTTGACTCAAAAGGATAAACCTTATGTGTGGGGACCGGAGCAAGAGGAAGCCTTTCAAACCCTTAAACAGAAACTCTGCGATGCTCCTATCCTAACACTTCCTGATGGTAATGATGATTTTGTTGTCTACTGTGATGCCTCTAATCAAGGTCTTGGTTGTGTGCTCATGCAACGAGGCAAGGTTATAGCTTACGCATCAAGGCAACTAAAGATTCATGAGAAGAACTACACCATTCATGATCTTGAACTTGGTGCAGTTGTTTTCGCATTGAAGATCTGGAGGCACTATCTTTATGGTACCAAATGTGTGGTATTCACTGACCACAAAAGCCTTCAACACATCTTCAACCAAAAGGAACTTAATATGCGTCAACTTCGTTGGGTAGAGTTGTTAAACGACCACGACTGCGAGATTCGCTATCTGTAACAACCGGCAAAAATAAGGTAATTCCGTACAATTAATTAATATATGATTAACGTAATTAAATGCAATTATGTGTGATTTAATTATCAAGGCCTTAGGGAATAGCAATTTCCAAATAGTGCATAGGAATGCATACGTTTAATGGTAAAACAAGATTGGATCATGTGCGAATAAGCTATCCGGTACGGATGTTGGCAATTACCCAGTAATAATTAAATAAACGAAACGAATCCCGGACACCCAGGATATAAAATAAAGGGTATTTTCATAAGATATAATGAGTTTTGGAACTCCAAAACCATAAATGAAAACGTCTTGTACAAATCTCCCGGTAACGAATGAAGTGCGCGTATCGCACCCGATACGCGTATAACTCATAATTTCACCCGGCAAAGGCCTAAATAATCAATCAACGCTTAAAATAGACTATATTTAAGTGTTATTAAAGGTATATTTAATGTCCGGATAACGCGTGATTAAAACCCGAAAAATACCCGAACGACACCCGAACGACGGGGGATTAAACATAACAATTAATGGGTTAATATTTGAAGTGGTGGACCCCACCCAACCCCTCTAAGGGCCGGCCTAATGGCCTTATTACAACCACATTTTATAAATATTAATCATAACCTAGAAAGCTAAAGGATTAAGCATGCATGCAAAGCCAAAAGTGTGTAAGTAAACATCTAGTACAAAAGCACTCTAACCTTGTCCCCTTGTAAGAATTTTCGGCCATAGGCCACTACCATCCAAGACAAGACTCAACCAAGGATACACTAAGCATGCACACATGCTTGTATAAGATCTAATGCAAGTCATGATGAGATTACAACCCTTTGGAAAGATTAGCAAGCAATCTCCTAACCATACATACATACATACGGCATTTTACACACACA
This sequence comes from Ambrosia trifida, assembly GCA_028751855.1. Taxonomy (NCBI): domain Eukaryota; kingdom Viridiplantae; phylum Streptophyta; class Magnoliopsida; order Asterales; family Asteraceae; genus Ambrosia; species Ambrosia trifida. The sequence continues at coordinate 15,817,381 of CM054122.1, forward strand.
TACATATCATCATTTCAAAAATCTCCCAAGTACACTCATGATCTTCCATAAGATCTCTTAAATCTCTAGCATCATTACATGAGTTGGATATATAATAACACATGTTAGAAGATTGAATCACCAAGCAAAACAAAACCTCTTTCTTCCTCCCTTGTGGCCGTGGGATTGCATACACACATACACATTGTCCTTTCAAGTTTTTACATCTCCAAAATACTTAAAATCATCCATCATCCAAACCCCTTTTGTGTGTTTCAAGAGCTTGGAGCTAAACCACTAGGAAGAACACACTAAACCCCTCTCAAATCCAAGGTTTTTGTCTTCCCTAGCCTTGTGCTAGTAGTAAGCTTCTTAATCTTGTTTTTGATTGTTATTTTTCATGTATGTGTTCCTAGTAGCAAGTTGTACATGAAGGGTTTAAAAATGGTTTTGAACATAATCTTTAATAGGTTTTCATGTGTAAAATGGAAGGTTAAAGATATAAAAATAAACCATGGATTTGATGATGATGATATATTAGTCTTGAAAATATATGAAGTTTACATATAAGACTAAGTAGGATGATGTTTTGGTTAATATTTTGAGATGAACTTGAATATGTTAAAACTAACTTTAATTCATCTTACTATGATCATTTAAGTAATAATATGTGGTAAAACATGTTAGAAGTTCATAAATGAATAAGATGGAAAATTAAAGTTAACTCACTTGGATGAATGATATTTTGAAGAAATGGACAAATACATAAAACACACATATAATTAGTCTTTCATATGGAATATAAGACTAACATAAGTGTTTTGATACAAAAATAACTTACCAATAAAAAGTTGAATCTTCAAAGTTAACTATTTTGAGTGAAAAATGCCAACTTTGAAAGTTAGAGTAGAAAAATGCAACTTTTGTAAGTTAAGGGACTAAAGTTGTAACTTTGAAAGTTAAGGGACTAAAATGGACATTTTAGAAACTATTAGTCCAAAAATACAAGTATGGAAAGTTTGGTGTCAAAAATGTAAGAAATAAAGTCTAAGGATGATTTTTGTAAATACTAGTAGAAATACATGGGTATTTTGTATAAAAGTGTATTTTTGAAAGTTATAAAAATATAAAGGGTTTTAACATGAGGATTTTTATAAAATAGAGATTTTATAAAAATATTAAACAAACTTGGGAAACTTATACAAAAATGAATACTTTTATATAAATGGGAATATAAAAGTGTTGGAAACATTTTTGTAGTTAAGTTGACAAGTTGGGTTAAAAATACATAAGTATTTTAACCATCCAAGTAACATGTGAAAATAGGAAGAAATATGGAAAATATTTCTATAAAATACATGTTGGGAAAAACTTGGAAGAATTAACTAATCGAGTTAAGATATCAAACTAAAACGCGTTAACGAACCATAACCGGACAAAATATGAAAAAAATGCCATTGCGGCAAGATAAGAAAAATATATATTTTAAGAGGTAAAATATATATATATACTTTGGGTGAAAATAAATAAACACTTTCCTAAGTGTTGGAGGATTAATTCGTGGGAGAAACACATGACACAAACGAATAAGACGTTAAAACAAACGTATATACTTAACAAGAAAAATTACACATTTATATATATTTGTACGCTCGTCTCGGCAAAATTCTAGTATATCTACTTAATGGGAAAGTAGATATGCGGGAAAGAAAACCGCGACGAGAAGACAAGGATGTATATATGTGTATGTCGTATCAACGAAATCCTAGTATATTTATTTGAATGGGAAAATAAATATACGGTGTGGTGAGTTGAATCGGGCGTTAAGAATATACGATCGAACGACAAAATCTTAGCATATTCGTTTAAATGGGAAAACAAATGTGTGGCAAGGTGAGTCGGGTCGAGGATTGAAATATATATATTATATCGAACGATGCGATCTTAAGTATAATTATTTAAATGGGAAAATAATTATATGTTAAGTGAAGTCGAGTCGATGATAATAAGATACAAGTTATGGAAATATTAACAAAAGTAATATATAACTTGTAACACAAAGGGTAATGTAACGCCAACGAAACCTAGGATACACGCTTAATTAAACGGGATTTGGAACAACTTGTGGTCGGGAGTTGGGTGTACAACTTGCCAAGGCACATGCACTATAGGAATAGCGACTTATACGCTTAGGACGTTTGTAGGTGCAAGACCACCCCTTGCTATTCACCTTATCGAGCCAGACGCAGTTACAGGTGAGTTTCACGGCCCCATTTTAAACTATTTTTACGTTTTCCGGGGGAAAGATATGTTAGGGATAGTGTTTGACGGATTTAATACTTGAGGTGTGACCGCCACTCGGGGTTGAGTCCTCGCCTCTATAATCATTTGTTCAGGGAATTGAAACCGGAGGAATATTCGAATAGTACTATTGGTGCCTGACAAGGCCCACCCCTAATCGATAGCGTCGATTATGCATTAGGTTATGCCTGGGGTGCAAATATTCTGAACTTAAGTCGTGGGAAACCGAGTAACGACTTGGAGCGGGGCACAATTATTATATGTCTTGGTTTGATTATAGTCTCAAGTAGATTTATAGGAATTTGCAACTCCTATATATTGTCATAACATGGTATTCCCAAGTATTCAAGTTTTAGAAACTGAAAACCTGTGAACTCACCAATATATTTATATTGACGAAACTTTTTAAAACATATCTTTCAGGTAACTAGAAGATGAGAGATCAGGCAAGCAGGGTCGGGGAATCTCCAATGCGACGTCAGGCTTTTGTGGGGTTTCACCTTTATTTCCCAAGGCATTTGGGATATATTTGAGAAACCTCTAAGTTTATTTCAAAAACAATTATCTTTTGTGTAATGTTTGAAACTGATTCGACGTCATAATAAATGACCCATTTTCTTAAATTACTTGTGTTTAGCCATAACCTTGACTTTATGCTTTTGAACCGTCGCGCCACGTGTTTCCGCCTTTGTCGTGGTGTGACAGAACGTGGTATCAGAGCCAAGGTTATAGCGAACTAGAGTATTTTCTTTAAAAACTAGACTATAACCGGATTTGGTTCTAAAGATAAAGTTTTCAAAAGGAAATGTACATGGTTTTAAATAAAAGTAATTTTCAAGAAGCATTGGGCATGAGGAGATTCCGACCAAGCCAGCCATGGGTATTGTTATGTATTAGCATGAAATTAGAAGTTAGGAAGGTTACTGATAACGTAAGCCATAACTATCTAATTTAAATAAATCATATATACATGTACGGTTCTTTTGCCAGGATGTCCGACGCGGGAAGTATAGCGCCTAGTGTTGACAGCAGTATCCAGATTATACCTGCACCTCCGCCGGAGCCAGTCGAGCTGGTTGTACTCGATGCGGAAGAGGACGACGTAGAGATGGACGTCGCAGGAGGGTCAGACGACGATTCGGACGAGACAGATCCTAGCGAGGATCCTGACTGGACACCGGCCGTGATCGACGCGCCACAGCCCATCGTACCGGCCGCACCTTTGGCCGTACGCCCCGTTCGAGCCATCAGGGATTTCCCTGACGGCTGTGCCGGTCCTTCGCGACCAGTTCCCGCCCAGTCAGACGCGGCAGAGTCTCCTTTCCGCCGACAGGCTCACGCCGAGCACGAGCCGGCACCGGTACCCCACATTCACGTACCTGCAGGTATGAGACTCCTGCCCATTCCCCGTGGAAGAAACGGATGGATATCCGACGACTCCGATGACGAGTCTGTGGGTTCAGTAGGGCACATGTTGGTGCCAGAGATTCAGGCTGCCCAGGAGGAGCCAGTGGCTCCCATGCTAGAGGACGCCCCAGCTGACCCCATAGCCCCACCAGCACCCGAGCCCATACCCCAGGAGGAGCCAGCACCAGCAGCACTTATACATGAGGGTAGTCCCGCCCGTAGCTCTGAGCTACATAGGGCAGGCTTGGAGGCCTTCGCCACTGCGAGCCCTCCTACACCCCCTGTAGTGGTGTCCACTCCAGAGTGGGCCACTGTCTCTGAGCCATTGGTAGCCCCACTAGCTGAGCCCATGCCACCACCCACCATTGCCATGACTATACCTATCCCCACCATACCCAGCATGACACCTGCACCATACCCTCTAGGTGCAGGGGACCCTTATCTGATGCCACACCCCTTTTCCATCAGGCCACCCAGTTTCTTACTACCACACATACCAGTACCATTCCCCTTCGGGCCTTTCCCATCCACCCACCCTGATGTACCCGGACCATCCCACCTTCCCAGGATGACACCTCCCTCTGGACCAGCCCAGACCTCGACCATCACCTTAGAGCAGGATTTTCAGACCTTAGTCAACACGGTGCAGCGCACCGTGAATCAGGTTGAGCAGCAGACGAGGTTGATGTGGGCTAGGATGATTGACACTCGTGATGCCTTGGCGCATTACGCAGAGGAGCTCTTGCGCATGGATGCGCAGAGCGGGATTACTGGGGATGCGCACTGGGCACATCGACAGTTTTTGTACGAGCGCATCTCAGAGATCAGCATGACGATTAGCATGTATGCGCCGCAGTACCAGTATCCACCGCCACCCCCACAGTAGGATGTGTCGGGGATGCACAGAAGACGCACCAGCTTATGTACATGTTAGCAGCATTATGGTAGTACAGCACGGGTTATGACACTCGTCTGCGTTTTGCCTAGCCGTACGGGTATTACGGCGTATGATATGATGGTTTATTATTTCAAAAGCAATGTATTGTATGGGAAATGTATTCTCCATTTTGTATTATGAACAAGCATTGTACTGACATTATTGAAATTAATGAAAAATCTTATTATTATGGTGAAATATGTTGTTGTCTATGATTATTATTGCTTACTCCATGTGTTGTGGTTTGTATATTTGTGTGGTGATGTTGTGTTGATTTCTATTTATATTTCTGTATGATGTGTTGGTATGTTGTGTGATGATATGGTGTTAATTTTTGTGTTCATGCTTTGGTTTGTTATTTATGCTTTGTATTGTATAAATGTTTGCCAAATTAACCTTTGATAATTATTATTGAAGAAAAATGGCACCTGCCACCCGAAGCAATAGTGGAGCAGACGGACTACCCACAACACCGGCTGAGCTCGAAACTATGATTTCTGAACGCATAGCTCGTGCCATCGCTGAACACGAAGCCGCACGCTCGGAACACTCCCTTGACAGGACAGGGAGTGAGCGACGTGAGACCTCCCCCAGTGGTAAGAGGTTTAAAAATAAATGAAAAAGCGATGGGAGAATATTTCACAAACTCCTATCCCATAATAACATACTATGTTACTATTACAGGGACAGCCTCGGGAGAGCGCGGCTGCACTTTCAAGGCTTTCTTGGACTGTAAGCCACTAAACTTCAGCGGCACTGAGGGTTCCATAGGCCTGGTCAAATGGTTCGAAAAGACCGAGGCAGTTATCCGCATCAGCGGGTGTACCCCTCGACAGTCTGTCATGTACGCCACCAATCTGTTCCTAGATCAAGCCCTAACTTGGTGGAACGGCCAAGTACAGTCTTTAGGAGATGATGTGGCATACACTCTATCATGGGCGGCACTGAAGGAACTGATGACTGCCGAATACCGCCCGGCAAGTGAAGTTCAGAAGTTGGAAACCGAATTCTGGAACCTCACCATGGTAGGAGCAGACGTCACTGGGTATACGTCAAGATTTCATGATCTCGCACGACTGGTACCCTCGTCTGGTTACACCAGAGAAGAACAAAGTGGAACGTTACCTATTCGGGCTAGCACCACAGATTCGCAGCATGGTCACCTCTTCCAAACCCACGACCATGCGCGAGGCAATTGATCTGGCACTAAGTCTGACTGAGGATGCTATCCGCATGGGTACCCTAATCCGCCAAGTTTCTGGGTTAAAAATTTCTGAAGCAAGTAGTGTTGAGGCCAAGAAACAGGGATCAAGTTCAGCGGTTGCAACTAATGATCAGGGTAACGGGCAGAGGTTTGGGAAAAGAAAGAGAGATGAAGGGAAAAGGGATCGAGCATCGGGAAGCTCGAACAAGAAAGGAAAGGGTTATGCCGCCACGGGACGTGGCAACAATAACAATAACAAACAGGGAAACCAAGGGAGAAATAATGGATTAACTTGCGGGAAGTGCCACCGCACTGGGCACAAGACTGAAGAGTGCCGATCTGGAGCACCAAAGAACGGAGGGGCCAGACCCTGTTTTGCATGCGGGTCATTGGACCATTGGAAGAAAGATTGCCCCAAAGTCAACAATCAGGCCCGTGGCCGGGCATTTGTAATTGGAGCCGGTGACGCACGGCAAGACCCCAATGTGGTCACTGGTACGTTTCCTCTAAATGGTCATTATGCCTCTGTATTATTTGATACCGGTGCTGACTTTAGCTTCGTATCCATTGAGTTTAAAAGACTACTTGGTTTAAAAACTAGCAAACTAGATACACCCTACTCTATAGAACTGGCTAATGGTAAAACTATTGAAACGAGAGAGGTAGCAAAAGATTGTAAGTTAGAACTCTGTGGGCACGAGTTTGGGATTGATCTATTACCGGTCGTATTGGGAAGTTTTGACATCGTTGTTGGCATGGATTGGTTGTCCGCGCACCGTGCCATTGTGGTTTGCAACGATAAGGTTATTCAAGTTCCCCTCGCAAGCGGCGAAACTCTCTCAATTCAAGGGGAAAGACACGGGACGCCACTAAGGATTATTTCGAGCATGAAGGCTCGTAAGTGTCTGAGAAAAGGGCTTGTCGCATTCTTGGCACATGTAGTGGACAAGAAGGCCGACGAGCGAAAGTTGGAAGACATTCCCGTCGCCAGAGATTTTCCGGATGTATTTCCAGAAGATTTGCCAGGGTTGCCACCACCTCGACAAGTCGAGTTCCGCATCGACCTCGTTCCCGGAGCAGCCCCTGTGGCACGATCGCCATACCGCCTAGCTCCATCAGAGATGCAGGAACTGTCCAGCCAGCTACAAGAATTATTGGACAAAGGTTTTATAAGACCGAGTTTCTCACCTTGGGGAGCTCCCGTCTTATTTGTGAAGAAGAAGGATGGCACATTTCGCATGTGCATCGACTATCGAGAGCTGAACAAGCTAACCATCAAGAATCGCTATCCTCTCCCCAGGATCGACGATTTATTTGATCAGCTCCAAGGTTCCAGCTATTACTCCAAGATCGATTTGAGGTCAGGCTATCACCAGTTGCGTATACAAGAAGAAGATGTACCAAAAACGGCCTTCCGAACCCGGTATGGACACTACGAATTTTTGGTGATGCCGTTCGGCTTGACCAACGCACCAGCGGTTTTCATGGACCTAATGAACCGCGTGTGTAAGCCATACCTGGATAAATTCGTCATTGTCTTCATTGACGATATTTTGATCTATTCACGTACGAAAGAAGACCACGAGAATCACCTTCGGTTAATTCTTGAAGTATTACGCAAAGAGAAGCTCTATGCCAAATTCTCGAAATGTGACTTTTGGATTCGGGAAGTTCACTTTTTAGGTCACGTGGTAAACGAGAAGGGCATACACGTTGATCCAGCCAAGATCGAGGCGATTAAAAATTGGGAAGCACCTCGAACTCCTACCGAAGTACGACAATTTCTAGGCCTCGCGGGTTATTACAGAAGGTTCATCGAGAATTTTTCAAAGATAGCACAAGCCTTAACCATGTTAACCCAGAAAGACAAGAAATTTGAGTGGACGGAAAAGCAAGAGGCAGCATTCCAATTGTTAAAAGACAAGTTATGTGGCGCTCCGATACTGTCACTTCCAGACGGTACGGAAGATTTTGTGGTTTACTGTGATGCCTCGCATCAAGGTTTGGGTTGTGTATTAATGCAGCGAGAAAAAGTAATAGCTTATGCTTCCAGACAACTGAAAATCCATGAGAAGAACTACACTACACACGATTTGGAATTGGGTGCAGTGGTATTCGCTCTCAAGATATGGAGGCACTATTTGTACGGAACCAAGTGCACGATTTTCACTGATCATAAGAGTTTGCAGCACATCTTTGATCAGAAGGATTTGAATATGCGACAACGGCGATGGGTTGAATTATTAAACGATTACGATTGTGAGATAAAGTACCATCCCGGTAAGGCGAACGTCGTAGCCGACGCCTTGAGTCGCAAGGAACGGGTTAAACCATTGCGTGTTCGAGCTTTGGGTTTGACTATCCACACGAATATGACTGAACGAATTCGTGAAGCTCAAGTTAACGCCCTCAAACCCGAGAATGTCAAAGGTGAAAGGTTACGAAAGATGATTGATTCACTGGAACCAAAAGCGGACCAGACATTGTATTTCATGAATAGAATTTGGGTTCCAGTATATGGTGGTTTGCGTGAGCTAGTATTGGCCGAAGCTCACAGTTCTAGATATTCGGTTCACCCGGGTGCAGACAAGATGTTCCACGATTTGAAGGAACTTTATTGGTGGCCGAATTTCAAAAGGGATATAGCAGCCTATGTTGCGCGATGTTTGACTTGCGCAAAGGTCAAGGCTGAGCACCAGAGACCTTCCGGTTTGCTCCAGCAACCGGAAATACCGGAATGGAAATGGGAACGAATCACCATGGATTTCATTACCAAGTTACCTAAGACGACAAGCGGCCATGACATGATCTGGGTAATCGTAGATCGATTGACGAAATCTGCACACTTCCTCCCGATACGCGAAACGGACAGGTTGGAGAAACTGACCCGTTTGTACATTAAGGAAGTGGTATCTAAACACGGCGTACCTGTTTCTATCATCTCCGATCGGGATAGTCGCTTCACTTCCAGATTTTGGGAAAGTCTAAATGAAGCCCTCGGTACTCGCCTTGACATGAGTACCGCATATCACCCCCAAACGGATGGTCAAAGTGAACGAACCATCCAGACCTTGGAAGATATGTTACGGGCATGCGCGATTGATTTCGGAGGTAATTGGGATACGCACTTGCCATTGGTAGAATTTTCCTATAACAACAGTTATCATACGAGCATTCAAGTCGCACCGTTTGAAGCTTTATATGGACGCAAGTGCCGATCGCCATTGTGTTGGGCGGAAGTTGGGGAAAAGCAACTCACCGGGCCCGAAATTGTTCAAGAGACCACGGATAAGGTCTTTTTGATAAAAGAACGTCTCAAAGCGGCCCGGGACCACCAGAAAAGCTATGCTGATATGAGGCGAAAGCCTTTAGAGTTTCAAGTTGGAGACAGGGTCCTATTGAATTGAAAGTGTCACCTTGGAAAGGTGTCGCGCGCTTTGGAAAGCGCGGGAAGCTGAACCCGCGATATATTGGGCCATTCAAAGTCTTGTCCAGGGTAGGCACAGTGGCATACAAGCTCGAGTTGCCTCAAGAGCTTAGTGGAATACACGACACGTTTCATGTGTCAAACTTGAAAAAGTGCCTATCCGACGAAACTCTCATTATTCCTGCTGACGAGATCCAGATTGACGACAAGTTACATTTTGTGGAAGAACCAATCGAGGTAACTGATTGGAAGGTCCAAAAATTAAGGCGCAGCAAGATCAGATTGGTCAAAGTGCGCTGGAATGCCAAGCGAGGACCGGAGTTCACGTGGGAAAGGCTGGACCGGATGAAGCAAAAATACCCCGCCCTATTCGAGAAGACACCTGTACCGGAGAACTCGAAGTGAATTCCGGGACGGAATTCTCTTAACGGGGGGAGAATGTAACAACCGGCAAAAATAAGGTAATTCCGTACAATTAATTAATATATGATTAACGTAATTAAATGCAATTATGTGTGATTTAATTATCAAGGCCTTAGGGAATAGCAATTTCCAAATAGTGCATAGGAATGCATACGTTTAATGGTAAAACAAGATTGGATCATGTGCGAATAAGCTATCCGGTACGGATGTTGGCAATTACCCAGTAATAATTAAATAAACGAAACGAATCCCGGACACCCAGGATATAAAATAAAGGGTATTTTCATAAGATATAATGAGTTTTGGAACTCCAAAACCATAAATGAAAACGTCTTGTACAAATCTCCCGGTAACGAATGAAGTGCGCGTATCGCACCCGATACGCGTATAACTCATAATTTCACCCGGCAAAGGCCTAAATAATCAATCAACGCTTAAAATAGACTATATTTAAGTGTTATTAAAGGTATATTTAATGTCCGGATAACGCGTGATTAAAACCCGAAAAATACCCGAACGACACTCGAACGACGGGGGATTAAACATAACAATTAATGGGTTAATATTTGAAGTGGTGGACCCCACCCAACCCCTCTAAGGGCCGGCCTAATGGCCTTATTACAACCACATTTTATAAATATTAATCATAACCTAGAAAGCTAAAGGATTAAGCATGCATGCAAAGCCAAAAGTGTGTAAGTAAACATCTAGTACAAAAGCACTCTAACCTTGTCCCCTTGTAAGAATTTTCGGCCATAGGCCACTACCATCCAAGACAAGACTCAACCAAGGATACACTAAGCATGCACACATGCTTGTATAAGATCTAATGCAAGTCATGATGAGATTACAACCCTTTGGAAAGATTAGCAAGCAATCTCCTAACCATACATACATACATACGGCATTTTACACACACATACATATCATCATTTCAAAAATCTCCCAAGTACACTCATGATCTTCCATAAGATCTCTTAAATCTCTAGCATCATTACATGAGTTGGATATATAATAACACATGTTAGAAGATTGAATCACCAAGCAAAACAAAACCTCTTTCTTCCTCCCTTGTGGCCGTGGGATTGCATACACACATACACATTGTCCTTTCAAGTTTTTACATCTCCAAAATACTTAAAATCATCCATCATCCAAACCCCTTTTGTGTGTTTCAAGAGCTTGGAGCTAAACCACTAGGAAGAACACACTAAACCCCTCTCAAATCCAAGGTTTTTGTCTTCCCTAGCCTTGTGCTAGTAGTAAGCTTCTTAATCTTGTTTTTGATTGTTATTTTTCATGTATGTGTTCCTAGTAGCAAGTTGTACATGAAGGGTTTAAAAATGGTTTTGAACATAATCTTTAATAGGTTTTCATGTGTAAAATGGAAGGTTAAAGATATAAAAATAAACCATGGATTTGATGATGATGATATATTAGTCTTGAAAATATATGAAGTTTACATATAAGACTAAGTAGGATGATGTTTTGGTTAATATTTTGAGATGAACTTGAATATGTTAAAACTAACTTTAATTCATCTTACTATGATCATTTAAGTAATAATATGTGGTAAAACATGTTAGAAGTTCATAAATGAATAAGATGGAAAATTAAAGTTAACTCACTTGGATGAATGATATTTTGAAGAAATGGACAAATACATAAAACACACATATAATTAGTCTTTCATATGGAATATAAGACTAACATAAGTGTTTTGATACAAAAATAACTTACCAATAAAAAGTTGAATCTTCAAAGTTAACTATTTTGAGTGAAAAATGCCAACTTTGAAAGTTAGAGTAGAAAAATGCAACTTTTGTAAGTTAAGGGACTAAAGTTGTAACTTTGAAAGTTAAGGGACTAAAATGGACATTTTAGAAACTATTAGTCCAAAAATACAAGTATGGAAAGTTTGGTGTCAAAAATGTAAGAAATAAAGTCTAAGGATGATTTTTGTAAATACTAGTAGAAATACATGGGTATTTTGTATAAAAGTGTATTTTTGAAAGTTATAAAAATATAAAGGGTTTTAACATGAGGATTTTTATAAAATAGAGATTTTATAAAAATATTAAACAAACTTGGGAAACTTATACAAAAATGAATACTTTTATATAAATGGGAATATAAAAGTGTTGGAAACATTTTTGTAGTTAAGTTGACAAGTTGGGTTAAAAATACATAAGTATTTTAACCATCCAAGTAACATGTGAAAATAGGAAGAAATATGGAAAATATTTCTATAAAATACATGTTGGGAAAAACTTGGAAGAATTAACTAATCGAGTTAAGATATCAAACTAAAACGCGTTAACGAACCATAACCGGACAAAATATGAAAAAAATGCCATTGCGGCAAGATAAGAAAAATATATATTTTAAGAGGTAAAATATATATATATACTTTGGGTGAAAATAAATAAACACTTTCCTAAGTGTTGGAGGATTAATTCGTGGGAGAAACACATGACACAAACGAATAAGACGTTAAAACAAACGTATATACTTAACAAGAAAAATTACACATTTATATATATTTGTACGCTCGTCTCGGCAAAATTCTAGTATATCTACTTAATGGGAAAGTAGATATGCGGGAAAGAAAACCGCGACGAGAAGACAAGGATGTATATATGTGTATGTCGTATCAACGAAATCCTAGTATATTTATTTGAATGGGAAAATAAATATACGGTGTGGTGAGTTGAATCGGGCGTTAAGAATATACGATCGAACGACAAAATCTTAGCATATTCGTTTAAATGGGAAAACAAATGTGTGGCAAGGTGAGTCGGGTCGAGGATTGAAATATATATATTATATCGAACGATGCGATCTTAAGTATAATTATTTAAATGGGAAAATAATTATATGTTAAGTGAAGTCGAGTCGATGATAATAAGATACAAGTTATGGAAATATTAACAAAAGTAATATATAACTTGTAACACAAAGGGTAATGTAACGCCAACGAAACCTAGGATACACGCTTAATTAAACGGGATTTGGAACAACTTGTGGTCGGGAGTTGGGTGTACAACTTGCCAAGGCACATGCACTATAGGAATAGCGACTTATACGCTTAGGACGTTTGTAGGTGCAAGACCACCCCTTGCTATTCACCTTATCGAGCCAGACGCAGTTACAGGTGAGTTTCACGGCCCCATTTTAAACTATTTTTACGTTTTCCGGGGGAAAGATATGTTAGGGATAGTGTTTGACGGATTTAATACTTGAGGTGTGACCGCCACTCGGGGTTGAGTCCTCGCCTCTATAATCATTTGTTCAGGGAATTGAAACCGGAGGAATATTCGAATAGTACTATTGGTGCCTGACAAGGCCCACCCCTAATCGATAGCATCGATTATGCATTAGGTTATGCCTGGGGTGCAAATATTCTGAACTTAAGTCGTGGGAAACCGAGTAACGACTTGGAGCGGGGCACAATTATTATATGTCTTGGTTTGATTATAGTCTCAAGTAGATTTATAGGAATTTGCAACTCCTATATATTGTCATAACATGGTATTCCCAAGTATTCAAGTTTTAGAAACTGAAAACCTGTGAACTCACCAATATATTTATATTGACGAAACTTTTTAAAACATATCTTTCAGGTAACTAGAAGATGAGAGATCAGGCAAGCAGGGTCGGGGAATCTCCAATGCGACGTCAGGCTTTTGTGGGGTTTCACCTTTATTTCCCAAGGCATTTGGGATATATTTGAGAAACCTCTAAGTTTATTTCAAAAACAATTATCTTTTGTGTAATGTTTGAAACTGATTCGACGTCATAATAAATGACCCATTTTCTTAAATTACTTGTGTTTAGCCATAACCTTGACTTTATGCTTTTGAACCGTCGCGCCACGTGTTTCCGCCTTTGTCGTGGTGTGACACTATCATCCTGGCAAAGCGAATGTTGTGGCCGATGCTCTCAGTCGTAAGGATCATGTCAACCTTTATTGTGCTCAACTCCGATCCGACTTTCAAATTCTCATATATGAAGCTCAACATGTTTCATTCATTGAAGGCAACATGTATGAAGAAATGTCTTGTGGTGCTGAACTCCAATTGGAAAGAAAACCAAATGGTTTACTCTACTATCTTAATCGTCTCTGGATTCCTGATCGTGAAAACCTTCGGGCTTTTCTCCTGGATGAGGCTCATAAGTCACGTTATTCTATTCATCCTGGTGCAGATAAGAGGTATAAGGACTTGCGTAGCATGTATTGGTGGCCCGGCATGAAAAAAGGACATTTCCCTTTATGTGGCTAAATGTCTCACATGCTCTAAAGTGAAAGCTGAACACCAACGTCCCTCGGGTTTACTCGTTCAGCCAGAAATTCCTATGTGGAAGTGGGAGAACATAGCTATGGACTTCATCACTAAACTTCCACGCACTAATCGGGGTCACGACAGTATTTGGGTGATTGTTGATCGATTGACTAAATCAGCTCACTTCTTATCCATTTGTGAGACTTATCCAGTTGAAAAACTGGCCAGGATCTACATTGACGAGATCGTAAGTCGTCACGGGGTTCCTTTGAGTATCATTTCTGATCGTGATAGTCGTTTCACTTCCTGTTTTTGGAAATCTCTTCAATCTGCTTTGGGTACTCAACTGAATCTCAGCACTGCGTATCATCCACAAACCGATGGACAAACCAAAAGAACCATCCAAACACTAGAGGATATGCTTAGAGCTTGTGTCATCGATTTCGGTGGCAATTAGGATTCACACCTGCCTTTGATTGAGTTCTCATACAACAACAGTTATCATGCCCGCATTGATATGGCTCCTTTTGAAGCTTTATATGGTCGCAAGTGTCGTTCTCCCGTGTGTTGGAACGAGATCGGTGAAACTCAAATCACTGGACCCGAATTGATTCAAGAGACGGCCGACAAGATTCTTCGTATTCGTGATAACCTTAAGGTGGTTAGAAGTCGGCAAAAGAGCTATGCTGATCAAAGGCGTAAGCCCCTGGAATTCCAAGTTGGGGATCTAGTTCTTCTCAAGGTGTCTCCATGGAAAGGGATGTTTCGATTTGGAAAGAAAGGAAAACTAGCACCACGTTATGTGGGTCCTTTTAAGATCCTTGAGAGGATCGGAAAGGTGGCCTACAAACTTGATCTACCGCAAGAGCTTTGTAATGTTCATCCAACGTTTCATGTTTCGAATCTTAAGAAATGCCTAGCAGAGGAAAACCTTCACATATCTCTCGAAGACATTCAAGTTGATGACTTGATGCACTTCATAGAGAAACCTGTGGAGATTATGGATTGGGAAGTCAAGACTCTCAAGCGTAGTCGTATTCCTATTGTCAAGGTTCGTTGGGAATCTAAACGTGGCCCAGAATTCACTTGGGAACGTGAAGACCAGATGAAGACAAAATATCCTCACCTCTTTCCAGAAGCCTCCTCTTAAAGGAATTTCGGGACGCAATTCTCTAAAGTAGGGGAGACTGTAACATCGCGTGATTTCATTTTCTTTATCGTTTTTCACAAAATTAATAAAAGTTCTGAGTTCGTTTTTATCCGTTTTCTTTATTTGTAATCTATAGTCATTGTATTATATCCTAACTATTTCGAATCATATACCCTTAATTTTATTTACAAACCAATACTTTATAAACGAGATTTATTAAACATAAACAACTTAGACATCTATTTAGTACCTTGTCATACACACACACACACACACACACACATATATATATATATATTATACATTATAATAACAAAAAAAATGTTTCATAAAAAAAAACAAAGAATGAAATTGAAACATTTGTTTAAGTGTTTTGTCCTTTTGTGGACTTTTGGAGCAAACGTGAAACGACACAACACACAGCAACATTAATGTTGCTTTCATTTCATGTTTTTCTTTTTTTGTTTTGTGGCCTTCTTCACCAACAGAGACAACAACATTCACAATGTTCCTTTTTTTTTACTTCATACAATCTCGTGGCCTGCCTTAACCAGCCCATTTGCTCTAGTCCACCTGCAGCTCTCACTTTCCACTCCACCCAGCTACACAGACCCGACCCGGGTTCTAGATGCAGCAACCGACAGCTTTTGTGACTCTATATGGTAACGACTTAGAGAAATTCTTGCATTAAGATGAATGAAATCAACATACTTACCTTATGCACTTCAATTACGCGTTAATTCCATCTAATTTTCGGGTAATTTTATAGCAATCAATTTTTTTTAAAACCCATTAAAACCAAATCAAATCACATTCAAAACATTCCATATCAGCGATAATATTATAAATTCGTGATACCTTTATGTTCAGACCATACTCGCCCACAATCCCTCTCCTTTAATCGAACAAAATCGCTCTCTAAACTCACTTTTTGAAGCAATCTTTCTCGGACACTTTTTCTTCTTTTCTCGAAGCCACGCAACCAGTAAGTGCAAATTAAACACACCCTCTTGTTCGTCTCTGTATGCTTGTTAAAAGCCCTAACTTGTTTCGTGTTATCCTATTCTGAATCGAATTTAATTGGGTTGGATAGAAGCTAGGGTTTATGTATAATAATTGGGAATTAGGATTGTTCTGAAACAACGTTTAATTAAAATTTTCTTCTAATATAAAACTGATCTCAGGGTGTGGCCTAGTGGTGGCCACACTTGTGATAAGGCTTAGACCAGCCCCTGATGTTAGGTTCAAGTCTTGTAAACCACATTTTTTTTCTTTGCTTCTTTTGTATTCTTAGTCACATTTATATAAAAGCTTTATTTTTTTTAATCTTTTTTTATACATCAAAACTTATCAAAAAAATCTATAACTTTCTAGAAAACTTTTATAAATCTTAAAATTTATTATTTTAATTTTTAAATTCCGAAAATCATTTATTTATTATTTTTAACTCATTTTTTTTCATTTAGTCATAATTAATTCATAATAAATTCATTTTAATTCATTTTAACACCAAAATTTTTGTATAGATCTCTTTAATCATGTGGATCACTGTTACAAATTTTAAAACTTAAAAACTCATGTTTAAATATTTTTTATCCATTTAAATCAATTAATTTATTATTTTTAACTAAATAATATGTTTTAATTAAAAATAAAACAGAAAATAATTTATAAAATTATATTTCCAACTTTTTAAATCGTTTGCTTTTATTTCCTATAAAGGTTTATATTTATATATTTATATATTTTTATCATTCAAAATTCGTATTTATTACATACTTTGCATTTTTAAACCATAAAAATATACCATTTAATAATTTTCTGAATTATGAATTTGTTTTTTTTTTCAGAAAAATTATGATTTTATGAACCTCTATTTATTTCATTATTAGGGTATTTCGTTAATTCTTACATTTAATTCTTATTTAAATACATTGTATTATTAAATTTAAATTTACTTATCAAAACCCTAATATCCCAATTAAGATAGAAACCCTAAGTACCTATCCTAGAAGCCCTAGACTTTTAAGATCATACATACTTAGACTTTGTTCGTATCCTTTAGGTTGATTTCTTTGGGAATCTCTTTGTCATTATCTCACCACAGCTTGGATACTTTTTGTTTAGCTAAAGGTGAGTAATACCTACCCCTTTTTGTTTTCTCACTTTTGGGGTGAAACATGCACCTTATGCAAACTTACACGTTCACATACACTTAAACATCTTTTCTTTACATATACAATTCATATACGTGTTCATGATTATCCTTGTGCTTTTTGTTTGACTTAAGCGTAGTACTTACAAACTTTATGCAAAATCATTAACTTAGCTAGCCGACGGTAACGATGGATAGCGCTATTGGACTGACAACCCGCCTTGTTTGATTTACCCTTTCGAGGGGAGGCCCTTGGTCATCGTTAGATGCATACTAGACCTAACTTGTGTTAGGTACTCTTTGTCAACTTTAGGCTTGATTTTGTCCCGTATGTTACTTACGTGTTTTACATGAATGCCTTGATAATATTGACACTTGAATTATACATTTTAAAAACTTACTGTATGTAAAAAATCCTAGGTTTGCTCACCAACATATTTTATGTTGACAAATATTACTTTGTGCATGTTTTCAGGAAACGCTTGAATTGCAGATCACTTAAGGCATTGGACTTAGAATAATAATTTGAACTTTTTTATGCTATTTGTTTTTTTTTTTTTGAAAAATTTGTATTTCCTTTTCGTATTGTACCACATTTAAATTGGTTATTTATTACATTTCAAACTTTAATTAGTGTCATGTGCTTTTGAACAATCGTCACTACGTGGCACCCCGATGTTTCCGCCATCGGTTGGGGTGTTACATGTAACACCCCAACCGATGGCGGAAACATCGGGATGTCACGTATTGATGATTGTTCAGTAGCTCATGGTAATACATATGTTTAAATAATCCTTTATTTCATTACAAAATTGAATTACATTAAAGTCTACATCAAATAATCAAACAAAGCTTAAAACTTCAAATATCTCCTCATGCTAGCTCTAGACTTCAAGCATCGGTATTTCCTGTTGAGCTTGGAAAAATGGGGGGGGGGGGGGTCAACTAGAAGTTGGTGAGAATACATAATCCATGTTAAGCATATAGTTTAAGTATAAAAGTTTAGCAATTCGTATGTCTATCGTAAAATTTATGTCTACAAGAATAGTATAATATGTTGACATAATCAAACCTCCGACTAGTTTAGGTCCATCCCGTCATCTACGGTTCACCTTAGTAATATGTTGAACGATAACAATCACCCACGTTACCCATGTAGGAGGTACACGTATCCGGGTGGGGTTGTCAATCCAATAGATCTATTATTGAGTATCGCCGGCTTGGCCATAGCTAATGATTATGTAAATGTTGAAACTCGTTGAAACTCGTTGAAACTCGTTGAAACTGTTGACTAATTCATGAGGCAATAAAGTTTACTACTAGATATGCATGTTGAATTGCTTAAATAATTGTTGCAAGTATAAAGAATCGCATAAACATGGTTACGTAAACTCACCTTAGCAAAGTATTAAGTCTCGAGAAATAGAATATGTGTAGCCCCAAAGTTGCCAATTACAAGAGCTTATAATCAAAGCTTCAATTGTAGAAGCAATAGACTATAGAAGAAAGGTATGAGAGAAAGTTTAATCGAATTGAAACAATCGATTTAGAGGTGCAAAGTATAATGGGTCATAGGTGGGTTTTTATACTAGTTTTGGATTCAATTAGCCATTAAAATTGGTCAACACCATAAAGTAAGGTTTTATGATGAATTGACTATTTGACTAAGACTTTGACTGTTTGACTAAGACTTTGACTAGGACTTTGACTATTTGACTCAAGGCTTTATTTAAATAAAAAAAATTCTTGTATGTGAAAAAAAAGAATTTAGAATCATATTATTATTATTATTATTATTATTTATATACATTTATGTATGTATATAAGTTGTGAGTTAGGATAAATAAAGACTTAGACACATTTGTATAATATTAATGATAAAGGTGTAATAAAAAAAAATATATATATATATAAGGGCTTTTTATGTATTAAAATTTTGGGGAAAATTTTGCGATGTTACAGTCTCCCCTACTTTTGGAAACTTCGTCCCGAAGTTTATTGAAAACACAGGGTTGAAGGTGATTGGGTAGAAATTAGGACAAGGGTGGTTTGGGAAGTTTCGAGTTAAGGCATGACATAAATTTATAGGTAATAGAATAAACTGTTTCGAATAATTTGGGTAAGAGTTTTGATATGTGTGAGTTTTAAGGGTTGGATTAGGTTCATCTGAAATAGCAAGGAGAATAAGAATCTTAAGTTTTAGGAGTCCTAAAAGGAATGAGTTGATGGGCTATTGAAAGACTAAATGAACTACCAGATAACTAAGGTTTATAATTGGTCAACTACCGAAAACCTTGATAGAATTTCACACTACCTTAACGTACCTGTAAATTCATGATTACGTTCCGGACCGCAATCACCAATTTACCTTACATTAGGGTTTTGTGTCCTTCTATAATTCTAGACACACATGTAAAATAATATGATTAACCATGTATCCAAAAATGAGTCCAACTGTTGAGCAGGAAAAAGACTTCTACCAGTCAGTGAGTAGGAACCTCTACCGATTGTTGAGCAGGTATGATAGCCTCTACCAGTCGTTGAGCAGGTTGTAGGGCCTCTACCGACTGTTGAGCAGGCATGATGACCTCTACCAATCGTTGAGTAGGTTATTTTGTACTCTACTAACTGTTGAGCAAGTACTTCATCCTCTATCGGTTGTTTGATTAAGTGTACCAATTATTACACACATGAATTGCAAATTGATAATGTGTACATGTAAGCAATCAAGTATCAAGTATAGCATACGAGTTGTAATAGAGTTGCCCTAGATATGGTTAATGACTCTAGGTGTGTCTATAGTAAATAGTTTATATTCCATGAATTCTAGTTTCAAATGTTCAAATAAGGCAAATAGTCGAATCCTCATGTATAACTAAGGATTATGTTTGATGCAACACACAATCAAGTTTCAATAGTTTGGTTATCATGGGTAACTAGCTCATGTGTGAGAAGGTGAAGGATATGAATTTAGTTCTTGAGAGGATGATGAAAAATTCTTGAAGCAGAATAAGAGTTGTGAGAGATAGTGAATGTGAAGATAGTTGATAAAGAGTTTATTTTATAGTATGGAGATTATATGATTTGAGTAGGGTGTTGAATATTTAAAAAGTGGCTAAGATGGTAAGGTGAAGTGTGATTGTGAAATCCATGGATGGTTATGAAATGAGATTGATTTAAGTTGTAAAATTTTGAGATTTTTGAGCTTAGTTTAAGGAAGGTGAGTGTAATCAATTATTCATTAATTAAAACGAATAAACGAAAACGTTGACTTATCAAAACTTCTAGATTCTAATAACATAGTGAAGACATGCTTTAGCCTATAAGTGAACACTCATCCCGAGAATTCCCAGGTAGGCATCCGGGTCCCTCGTCTGATTGGGATATATGCGCAATGCCAGTCCTAGACAGAAAACTCAGAATACAGGCGTTCACCCTTCCAGATTGCACGTGTTCGTTATTAAAATCTAGAACTTCGACGAGATCTCAAGGTGGTTCAGGCTAAACCTGAGGATTGTCCTATTAGTCTAAGAGTAGATCTTGTGATGGAGAGCAATCTTCTTGTAGGGGTTGAAGTAGGGATAAGAAGTAGGAGTGAGATAGAGAATAGCAAGTAAAAGGAGCAAGTACTGATTAAAATCCTATGGTTATAGACTAGATTATTTTTTTTTCTAATAACCTAATTCCCTATAACCATGGCTCTGATACCAATCTGTAACACCCCAACCGATGGCGGAAACATCGGGATGTCACGTATTGATGATTGTTCAGTAGCTCATGGTAATACATATGTTTAAATAATCCTTTATTTCATTACAAAATTGAATTACATTAAAGTCTACATCAAATAATCAAACAAAGCTTAAAACTTCAAATATCTCCTCATGCTAGCTCTAGACTTCAAGCATCGGTATTTCCTGTTGAGCTTGGAAAAATGGGGGGGGGGGTCAACTAGAAGTTGGTGAGAATACATAATCCATGTTAAGCATATAGTTTAAGTATAAAAGTTTAGCAATTCGTATGTCTATCGTAAAATTTATGTCTACAAGAATAGTATAATATGTTGACATAATCAAACCTCCGACTAGTTTAGGTCCATCCCGTCATCTACGGTTCACCTTAGTAATATGTTGAACGATAACAATCACCCACGTTACCCATGTAGGAGGTACACGTATCCGGGTGGGGTTGTCAATCCAATAGATCTATTATTGAGTATCGCCGGCTTGGCCATAGCTAATGATTATGTAAATGTTGAAACTCGTTGAAACTCGTTGAAACTCGTTGAAACTGTTGACTAATTCATGAGGCAATAAAGTTTACTACTAGATATGCATGTTGAATTGCTTAAATAATTGTTGCAAGTATAAAGAATCGCATAAACATGGTTACGTAAACTCACCTTAGCAAAGTATTAAGTCTCGAGAAATAGAATATGTGTAGCCCCAAAGTTGCCAATTACAAGAGCTTATAATCAAAGCTTCAATTGTAGAAGCAATAGACTATAGAAGAAAGGTATGAGAGAAAGTTTAATCGAATTGAAACAATCGATTTAGAGGTGCAAAGTATAATGGGTCATAGGTGGGTTTTTATACTAGTTTTGGATTCAATTAGCCATTAAAATTGGTCAACACCATAAAGTAAGGTTTTATGATGAATTGACTATTTGACTAAGACTTTGACTGTTTGACTAAGACTTTGACTAGGACTTTGACTATTTGACTCAAGGCTTTATTTAAATAAAAAAAATTCTTGTATGTGAAAAAAAAGAATTTAGAATCATATTATTATTATTATTATTATTATTTATATACATTTATGTATGTATATAAGTTGTGAGTTAGGATAAATAAAGACTTAGACACATTTGTATAATATTAATGATAAAGGTGTAATAAAAAAAAAATATATATATATATAAGGGCTTTTTATGTATTAAAATTTTGGGGAAAATTTTGCGATGTTACATTACAGCACATGCAACACATTTTTGAATTGTTATAAAATCACGGACTGGCAAATCCCTTACCAATCCCAATTTAGCCACCTGGTTCAAGTTTTTAGCATTTGCATGTCCAAGACGACGATGCCATAGAATGGCAGTATTTTGAGAGACTTTTGAAAAAAAGACATGTAACGTTATCAGAGGGAGGTTTGTTCATATCAATGACATAAGCATCACCTCGACGTTCAGATTTTAGTAACACCCATTCGTCTGGAATTACAACTCCAGGTTTCAATATTAAACATCCTTTGTCAGTGAAATGAGTTGAGTAGCCATTATCACATATTTGTGACACGCTCAGTAAACTATGCTTTAATTCAGGAACATAGTTTACCTTGTTGAACTGAAGAGCACCATTTCTTACCATTCCCCTTTGAGTTATTTGACCTTTCTCACCTCCTGCAAAGGAGACAAATCCACCATTGAAAAATTCCACATCGGTAAGTTGGGATAAGTCTCCTGTCATGTGCCTTGAACAGCCACTATCAATGTACCAGAGACGAATGATAGTCCTCCACAGCTGTTCCTGCACATGATGCAGGATCAGTTAGTTATAGGTACCTAATCCATAGTTGTTTTGGGTACACCATTGGTATCCATATACTAGACTTTCATCCAGTGCAAGTTGGCAGTTGAAACATTACACAGAGATTAGATATATCATTCACAGAACAAAAAGAACCTACAGACGGGGAAGAGATTGGAATAGAATATTTTGGTTTCCAATGAAATTTGTTTTAAGAAACCATCTTTTCATTTGAATTAGATGATGTCTTGTAAGTTTTAGTCTGAGAATTTAGTCTTTTACCAGACTGTTTGAGCCTTTTATTTCTATTCCAATCGCCATCAGAAGGCTTCACCTTGGATTTGTCATTCCGCATTGCCTTAGGCTTCTCAACCTTCATTGGCTTGGAATGAGCATGGTTCCCATTTGGAGCCTTCTGATGTTTCCACATGTGTAGCATATCTGACGTTTTACATGTGGATCCCCCTGAGATCTTCCAGACTTTTCAGACTCAATAGATTTCTTTACATCTTTATACCCGTGTGATGCTGTTTTGAAATATTGTTTTCCTTGATTTGAAAAATTCTGTTTTTCATATTTTGGTAAAACATGTTTTGGTGGGAGATATTTCCCAGTCCCACCCGTACTGGATTGCTTAACCAAAAGATTTTTTGTTGTATCACAAGCATTTGACAAAATAACAGAATCTGAATGATCAAACAAAGAGTCAGATGATAAATCACGAGGTTTTATGCTCAAAACAAACGAGCCCACACAAATATTTTTGTCTTTAGCAGAAATTGATAAATTGTTTCTCTGATTTTTATTATTAAATGCAAGTGAATCAGAGTCATCGACTTCATCCCCATCATCTACCCAATCCTCAACAATCACTTTTTCTGCACAAGAATCAACCAAATTAGTAATATTCACATCATCAGTAACATCATAGCAATTTTCTGTAGAGAAGTTTTCAGCCACAGAAGATATAGGAGATTCAGAAGCCATTGAGCACGCCTTTTCTGAATCAAATGAGTTTGAAGTAGACACAGAAACATATTCATTCACTTTGGACATGTCCTCAGATGATTCGGTGGTTTCACATGACTGATAGCTAGATGAGTCGGTCATTCCTGAGTCTGGATCAGAGTCAGACTCAGGTTCAGTCACTGACGAATCATCTGAGTGAGATTTAGAATCGGTTAGATTATTCTCACTATTTGCTCTTTGCTTTATACAAAGCTCCCTAATTTGATTCATGAAATCAAACTCATAGTTTGCACTTGAGTTTTGCTGGGTGGTCGGAGCAGGAATCGGTTCGTTAACTTGTATGGATTCAAGTTTAGACTCTTTTGAAGCACATAACTATTCATTTGACTCAGATGAGGATGGAACCTCATCTTTTCTAACCTCAAAAACTCTATTAACCTCTTTATTTTTCTCATAATTTAATGTCTCAGTCTGCTTTGAAGCATCTTGAGACTTGACAAATGTTTTTGATGGAGCCTGCTCTTGCTTAGATTGTTTTTGTTTAGGTTTAGAGATTCTAATTGGGGTTGACTCAAGTTTAGTGACTTTAACTTGATCTCTTGATGGTTGACTGGTTGGCTCTTCTATTGGTGTACCATATCCTTTCACAGGAAGAGCCAACAGTTCTTCATCTGACATAGGAATTGAGGAATAATTTTCATTGAAGGGTGGAGGAATTTCCACAAATCCAATGCCCTTATTTCTCACTTCCTTTGGTCTGTACTTTAACTGGGTATTGATCATTTTCTCGACTTTAGGACTAGAACAATCGAATTTTTTGAAATGAAAGTCTGCATTTTTAAATTTTAATTTTAAGTCGATTAATTCCGTGGTCAAAGTTGTAGATGCATTTTGTGCGACTAGTGCTTTGGATTGTACTTAACACATGTTTTTTTTGTTCATTATCGAATGGTCGAAGGAGTCTCCAGATGGTCGAAGGAAGGTTTTTGAACGGTTGAAGGAAGCTCAGGAGGTCGAAGGAGAACAGGAGGGCGAAGGTAGAATAGGGTTTTAATGTATTGCTTGGTTCGACCAATATGTGTGGTCGAACCTGCACATTCGACCAACTGATATGGGCGAATGTGCAGGCCTATATAAGGTCAAGTTCATTTTTGAGATGTAACTGTTGACATTTTGTTTTCCCTCCAGTTTGTGTTCTCCCTAGGGTTTTGAGTCAACTTTGTACACGTCTTTTATTGATTATAAACATCTTTTTAACGTGTAATTGAGTATGATTATGAATGAAATGAATGTTTTAATGATGATTCCTGCGTTTTGTTAGTATTATTATTTTGTGATTGATTCAGGGATTCCGCACCTGAATCAAACTTGTTTGATCATTATATTTGTTGTTTAGACGATCCTACGCGCACACAAAGTGGTATCAGAGCCATATGGATCAAACAACCACAAACTGATAATTTTACAGCTGATTTGGACCCTATTTTGATAAAAAAAATTCTGTTTTTCATTGATAAACTGATTTGGTGATAAATTGATTAATTAGAGCTTGTTTTCATGGATAAAATGCATAATTCTCTTTGTTAAACTTGTTCCAAATCAAATCCGAGGCAATACCTGATTAGAATCATCAAATTTCATCAACTTTTGAAAAATTTGATCAAAATTAACTGATTTTCAAAGAATAACCGTTTTTGAATATACAGGGTCGAACCTAGGGAGACTGGTCGAACGTGTGTGTTTATTTGGTCGAACCAAGGTGTTTTTGGTCGAACGTGGTGTGTCAGTTGGTCGAATCTTGAATTTGTCAGTGTTTAGTTGTTCATTCGACCATATTAGTTTCATTCGACCAATCGGGCGGTCGAAAGTGAGTTTAAACGGTCGAACGTGGGTGTAAACGGTCGAAAGTGATTTGAGTCTGTTATTTTCTACATTCGTGTCTTCTTAAACGGTCGAAAGTGAACAATTTTATACATTCGACCACTCAATCATACGAATGTAGAATCTGTTATAAAACTTTTCTAATCTTTTCTTGTTTAATCATTTTCAGATCGATATGTGGAACTTTCCTACTACACCACGACCTAATCCGACACCACAATAGCAGACAACCATGGATCCTTGGTCGGTAGCTGCTCAAAAGTCTAGTCAACCATCACAACCTATCAATTACTTGGTGATGACTAGTACTATTCCTCAACACGTTGCACAACCACAACCACAACCGATGACTGATTATTGGGGAGTAGCAGCAGCAGCGGTACACTCTCAGACGACAAATGCCATTTCAACTCTTATCCAAGACTTGTCTTCGGGGAGTGGAAGCCGTCCACCAAATCTTATGGAGATGGTCGATTACAATACTTGGAAGACCAAATTCAAGATACACCTTGAGGGAATGGGTTTAGAGGGAACGGAAGCTTGGCAGATGATTGCGAAGGGCTATGTTGCTCCGATCTTGGAGAACACGGGTGAGCCAATTCCGTTGGAGAATCTTGCAGATGATGAAAAGAAGAAATTTGCTATTGAGAAGAAGGCGTTTTCTCAATTGTCCCAAGCCATCAATACTGATTTGTTACATCAATTTGGTTCTTGCACAACGTCTAAACAGTTGTGGGACATGTTAAAGAATAGGCATGATGGAAATGAGAAGACGAGGAAGTTGAGGATGGAGGAACTTCGAAAAGAGTTTGAAAATTTCAGCTACATGGGGAATGAGATGCTGAAGGAGTTGGTTCCAAGGTATTGTTATTTACTCACTGAGCTTTCAAGCTATGAGATAAGCATACCTATGTCAGAGTGGGTGGACAAGTTTGCCGATGCATTGCCACCATATTGGAATCAGCATATAGAGGTATTGAAAGAAAAGGATGCGTACCAATATTGGACCATTAACGAGTTTATTCAGAAACTGGAAAATAAGGAGATGGAAGAAACGACGAAGGCGAAAAGAGCACAAATTCCTCAGAATCCATATTTGTATCATGGTGGTACTTCTTCTTCTCTTTCTAGTTCAAGTTTGAGTTCAAATGTTGCTCCACACATCGCGTGCATCTCTAACCATGTTGAACCAACCAAAACACCAATCAATTATCTTGCTCAAACATCATCATATACCCCACCATCATATCCTACTACAACTTATATCCCACCATTTTCACCCATGCAACAAGCAGCGTGTTATTCTGCTAACCAACCTCAACAACAAACATACATCCCTCAAATGAACCCCATGCAAATTAACCAAAATCAAACAAATCAGAGCCCGATTGTGTTGGAGACATCGAACCTAAACAATGTTACTGTTGAGATTTCTCAACAACACGTAGCATTGGTGTCAGCCATGGTAGCATCTTATAATGGGCTTGTTGCGAGTCAAATTGCTAATAACAACTTGACCAATGAAGACTACGCATAGATTGATAAAGAAGAGATGGAGCTCATGGATATTCAATGGGCATTTGCAAGTATTATGAGGAGAGCTACTGATTTCATCTAGAAAACAGGAAGAACTGATCTTTCTACTTCTCCGAACACCACTTATGGCTTCAACAAAGCCAAAGTGACTTGTTTCAATTGTGGTGAGAAAGGCCATTTTAAGAGAGAATGTACACAACCAGCACAGCAGGGAAATAGAAATCCTTTCAACTCTAACTACCAAAACCGTCAAACCCAAAATCAGGTATCTTACCAAAGTCCTAATATTTCAAGCTTTCAACCACAAAATAACTACCAAAACTGACAAAATACCCCACAAAATAACACTGTTAGACAAAACACACCACAAAACCAAAACCAAAACTAAAACCAAAACCAAACACCACAAAATTCAAACTGAACAATCATTCCTATTTCTACACCAAACACACAAACTCAAACAGATAATCAAAACCAAGCTTTGGTGATACAGAAAGACGAAGGGTTTGATTGGACAGGGATGCAGTTAGGTGTTGAAGAGATTACAACTGGGAATGTGGCTTGTGTTGCACAGCAGATGAATTTGGATGAGTCGGTAGAGGTTGAAGAGGAATTTGTGTCTGAAAAGATATCTGAGGTGAGGATCGAGGAGTTGAATGAAGAGAGTGATGATTGTACAAAGAAGAAGTCTGGGATGATTCTTGATTCGGTTTTTGATATTCCAGAGCAGTATGATTCAGCTTATTCTGATAAGGAGAGTGAGTCTGATTTTGAATCTAGTGTTAACTCACTGGATGATGATATTGACCAATTGCTTGATGAAGCTGATTTTTTGATAACCCGGAAATCATGCATGGTGGATGATGCTTGTACCAGGATTGATTATTCAAAGTTTTTCGCTGGAAAGGAAGCACACTTTGCATTGATGGCCATGACAGAATCTCCAAAACAGGTAAGTACTGAATCTGCTTCTAATTCAAATTCAACTTGTGTTAAACATTGTAATGCTTGTGATAAATTGACAGAGGAGAATAAACAACTCAAGGTTCAGCTTGAGAGTGCTAAAATCAACTGTCAAACCTATCAAAAAGAAGCAAAAGAGTTTAACAGAGTACTTGATGGTTATAAGAAAGATGTTTCAGAATTGAAAAAGACTTTATCTTTGAAACAAATGGCCATAAATAATTATATAAATGATTTAGAAAACACAAAACTTGAAATGGACACCATCAAGTACTTTGCAGAAAAAGTGAATAAGAAACTTGAGAGTTATAAGCATATTGCTTATGTTGTTGATCATATAATAGAAGAGCCTTCACAGTCTAGTAGTGTCAACTACAAAGCTGTCCCAGCTCCGGTGTTGTTTGAAAACCATAATTTGCACTCAGGAACACCGGAGAGGTCAGTTAAATCTGACTCTACATCGGATGACGAGTCAAACACTTCTAGTGTGGGAGACCCTTATTCTGATGTTAGACCTGTATTGGGAAATGATGAAGGTGTAGTTGCTGTAACTGATGATTCTGATTCAGAGGATGAACAGTCTGAGAAGGTTTCTGAAAAGGTGTGTGATATTCCTGATGAAAATCACATAATCACTACTGAACCTGTTTCACCATCTCAGATTGTGCATCCCATGGCTAACGCTCATAGAAAGAATCAATCAGTTAAGCCTGTTGAGAAGAAAAATGAAAAGCAAAATGAATCTTGTGATAAACCTATTAAAATTTTCTATCGGATGAAAGGATCCGATAAGATAATTTCTGATGAAGAATATCCAATAAAATTTGCCAACTATTCAAAAATTGAGAAGATCTGGCAGGAGAGTACCATTTGGTTCCCAAAACATGAGCGAACAAATGATGTACCTCCAGAAATCTTAAAGAAAATTTATTTGGATGTTCCTAAAGAACCAAAGGTCCATGTCACAGAATTTATTAAACCAAAAGAAAAGTCAAACGGTTTTCTTGAGCCGACTTACTCAAAGGACCCAGCTCCTGAGAGTTTAAGAAGAAGGTGTGTGGATGATCAATATCCTATCACTAGTTATGCAAAGTCGAACGCCAAGAATAACTTTGAAGAGTACCGTGCGTGTTTTAAGTGCGGGGAGAGAGGGCATTTACTTGCTCACTGCCCGCACGTAAGGCACAAGAGGCACGAGGTGGAAATGAAGCAGAAGTATGAAAGTCCAGTCGACAATCATTGTTATCCACAAAGACGATTTGTCCCTCAACCAGCACCTTTTTATAATCAAAGCAGATATTTTCAAAAGAGGGAAAATCGTCCGATGACATATGATCTCCGTAACCGGATAGCTACTGAAAAATCTCTTAAGAAACCAATGGTGAACACAACTGTTGACAATAAAAAGGTTCTTGCTAAACCTGCTGTCAAATCAGCAGTTGGACCTGTCTCTGTTAAATCAGAGAAGGTAACCAAGAAAGTTTCGTTCAAAGACGAAGTAAAGAAACCGGTTGAGACCCCAAAATCTCAAATCCGGATCTTGAAACGATCTAAACAATCTTGGTCTCCAAAGGAATCTCAAGGTGCTTCAACTTCACAACAAAATGTGAAATCAGAGAATGAAAAAGATTTGAGTGATCAGAAAAAGATCAATTCAAATCAAACTGTTTGTGAAAAATCTGAATCTTTGAAACAAAATGTTCAAAGACCCAAGACCAAACAGGCTTGGGTCCCCCGAAAAATCTAATTCTTTACTTGATATGTGCAAGGAGCTTCAGCTGGCCCTGTGAGCAGTCTTTGGATTGTTGACAGTGGAGCTTCTGGTCACATGACAGGGGATCTTTCGCTACTATTCGATATCAGAAATATCAATGGAGGTTATGTAGCGTTTGCTGGTAACAAGGGTGGTTACATTACCATGGAGGGTAGTGTCAGTAATGCTATAGTGAGTTTTGAGAGGATATCTTATGTGAAGCAAATCGATTACAATCCGCTCAGTGTCAGTCAGATATGTGACAAGCAGTTTTCAGTATTCTTTGATGACAAATCTTGCTACATACTCAAGCCAGGATTCGAGTTACCAAAAGAGTGGGTGATGTTAAAGGCACCGAGAGTGAACAACTTGTACATTCTCGACATGTTTAAAGCGATGACTACACACGGCCAAGTCACGTGTTTTCTCTCCAAGGCTACTGAAAAGGAATCTATCATGTGGCATAGGAGGATGGGACATATTCACCTACGAAAGATGAATCAATTGGTGAAAAATGAACTTGTCACAGGCGTGAACGTTAAACATTTTCACTTAAATGACAAGTGTGTGAGTTGTAAGAAGGGTAAGCAGCACAAGCAATCCCATAAGCCAAAGAAAGTCAATTCCGTTGAATTGCCACTTGAACGTTTGCACATGGATCTGTTCGGTATGCTGGAGAATTGTACTGTCTTGTGGTGACTGATGACTTTTCATGATTTTCACGGGTTATGTGCTTACACCATAAGAGCGACACGTTTGATAATTTGAAAGTTCTGTTCACTCGATTGGAAAATATCTATGGTCTAAAGATCAAGAGAATTAGGAGTGATAATGGGACGGAGTTTAAGAATGCACAGATGGACGATCTTTGTGAAAACAAAGGAATTCATCACGAATACAGTGCTCCGTATACCCCACAACAGAACGGTGTCGCCGAACGCAAAAACAGGACTCTAATAGAAACGGCGAGAACAATGCTTGCGGACTCTAATCTTCCAGTAATGTTCTGGAATGAAGCAATTTACGCAGCTTGTTATACTCTTAATCGTGTTTTAACGGTGAAGAAGTTTGGCAAAACTTCTTATGAGCTGTTGAATCGTCGAATGCCGAATTTAGAGTATCTAGAACCGTTTGGAGCTCCTTGTACTATGCATAATCCATCTGAGAAGTTCGCACCGAAGGCTGAAGAAGGATACTTTGTTGGATATGCAACCCCGCTCAAACGGGTATTCAACAAACGAACTCGTCAAGTCGAGGAGTGGGTTAACGTTGAAGTGCAACGGTATACTCAGAATGTACAGGGAAGCGGTCCAGACTGGATGTTTGATTACAAAGATTTCTTTGAATCATTCAACCTAGATAGCTTGGTTGAAGAAGTTGTATTACGTTTATATTACGAGGTCGAAAACGCAGTGACGTCACCGTTGGTGCGTCCGATCACCGTGAACCCCCAAGCAGCTTCTAATGATACCAATGCTCCTGTAGTTGACGAAGAGGTATTCCAAGAAGCTTCCACAACTCTTAATTCATCGGAATCTGAAGATGACGACGATGATGTTACAAGTGAAGCTATTTTAGATCATGCTACACTGACACCACCAGTGAACCCAAATACAAATGGTGCTTCATCATCGAATGTGGGTAATGATCTGGTTTCTGCAGAGAACTTAACTACTCAGACGGGAGTCCAAGTACCAGATTATCCGGAATCTCGGATACATCGAATGTGATGACGAGAGGTCAACTGAGAAATGCTAACTCACCGGAAAACCTTGGCAATCTTGCTTTATATGCCAAAAATTCAAAAATCAGGTTTTCAAAATGACTGGTCTTTTGCTTGTTATGTTTCGCAGGTTGAGCCGCGGACTTACAAGGACGCTCTTTTGGATGACGCTTGGGTAGAGGCTATGCAAGTGGAGTTGTTACAGCTTCAGAAACTTGGTGTATGGACACTGACAGATTTGCCCCCAGGACGAAAGAAGATTGGAACTAAATGGGTATTCAAATGCAAAAAGGATGATAGAGGAGTGATCGTAGGAAACAAAGCTCGTTTGGTTGTACAAGGATTTCATCAAGTTGTAGGAATTGATTACAATGAGATTTATGCACCTGTTGCACGCTTAGAGGCTATCCGAATGTTTCTGGCGTTTGCATCATACAAGAAATTTAAGGTGTATCAAATGGATGTTAAAAGCGCATTTCTTTACGGTGTGGTCAAGGAGGAAGTTTACGTAGGTCAACCTCCAGGCTTTGAAGATCCTATTCACCGGGATAAGGTCTACGTTTTGAACAAAGCTCTCTACGGGTTGCACCAGTCTCCAAGGCAATGGTATGAGGAGCTGAGCACGTATCTTCTTTCCAAAGGATTCAAACGAGGTTTGGTAGATTGCACACTGTTCACTAAACGAACAGGCGATGACTTGCTTCTAGTCCACATTTATATATTATATTTGGTTCTACTAACGAACTTCTTTGCAGAGAATTTGAACGTGTTATGCAGGAAAAGTTCGAGATGAGCGCAATGGGAAAGATGCAGTTTTTCCTAGGCTTGCAGGTGGAACAAAGACCAACGGGGATTTTTATTCACCAGACGAAATACGTTTCTGAAGTCTTGAGCCGATTCCAGATGGATGATTCGAAGCCGATGGATACCCCAATACAACCTAATCACGGGATTGGAGTTGACGCTAAGGGGGAGCTAACTGATCCATTTACATATAGAGCAATCGTCGGATCTCTGATGTATCTCACCGCCTCCAGACCAGATATAATGTTTGCCACATGTCTCTGTGCACGTTATCAGTCGAAGCCGAAACAGAGTCATCTTGCAGCTGTCAAACGTATCCTTAGATATCTGAAGGGTTGTCCGTCGAGAGGACTATGGTACCCTAATGATGATAATTTTGACCTAATCGCTTTTAGTGATGCAGATTGGGGGGTGGCTGTGACAAGGACAGCAAATCCATAACGGCTGGATGTCAGTTTATGGGGAGCGGGCTCGTGACCTGGCAGTGCAAGAAACAGACCGCAGTTGCCTTATCCACATGTGAAGCTGAATACGTTTTAGCATCGAGCTGCTGCTCACAAGTTCTTTGGATACAACAACAGATGGTGGACTACGGTTTGCAATTTCTTAAAACTCCTATTTACTGTGATAATGAAGCCGCAATTGAATTAACAAAAGACTTAGTAAATCACTCAAAGGCTAAACATATCCGGATCAAATACCATTTTATCCGTGATTGTAACGCTAAAGAGTTGATCGATATGGTCAAAATCCACACTGATTATCAACGTGAAGATCTTTTTACCAAAGCTAACAGTTGATCCTTTCAATAAACAGTCTTTACAACTTACTTCTCCCAAAAGACTGCTGACTCTAACAACTGTTCTATCCAAACAACTGCTATGACAACTGCTGATACAAAGGACTGCTGAATAAACAACTGATGAAGAACAACTGCTGACCAAAGGTCTGATGAAGAACAACTGCTGATTCAAGTACTGAAGACTAAAGCACTGCTGAAGCCAACAGCACTTAGGCTTCAGCAGAGGATACAAGACCATCAGAGTTTTCCTACAACAGTTGTTTACTATCAGTGCTTTCAATGTAACAGTAGTTTGTAATAGGCAGATGTTTATGTTTGTTATTCTGTTAGAGGTCACTGTCTTAGGTGACGTCAGCTTAGGTCATCAGTGGTTTAGGTCTGTCTATAAATAGAACAGTGCTTGTACTGTTCTATTGCATCACACACACAAACATTCTCTCAGACAAACAATCACTGTGTGATCAGGCTGAGGGGGAGTATTTGTACGATTGTAATCTTTTAGATAAATGAAAGCATTCGATCTGAAAACATTTACTCTCTTGTTTTGATTAACAGTTTATTATTTCTGCTGCACTTTCATTCTATATTCGTTTCACTTTTATCATATTTAGTTAAACATAATCAAAACAATCAAACTCAAATCCTAACAATTGGTATCAGAGCTTGGTCAATTAAATTCGATCTAACAAATCAATTTAATAATCAGCTAACAATTATTGATATCGTTTGTCTGTTGGATTGAAAACAGAGTAATAGTTTAATTTCGTTTCAACCGTTTTTAAACAGACTTTGTTTTTTGAAAAATCAGAGAATGGCTTCAATCAATCACGATCCACATAACACTGGCACGAACAACAAGCCACTGATGCTTGTCAGATCTGAATACAATATCTGGCAACGTCGGATGAGCCATGTTCTAGCTCAACAGAACACTGGGTGTTGGAAGTCGGTTATCTTCGGACCACATGTTCCGACTGTGCCGAGTACTGAAGATCCCAAGGTGTTTGAGCCAAAGAAACTTGAAAACTACTCCGACCAGGATTTTCAGAAAATTGAGTTAGATGCTAAGGCCTTCAATATTGTGGCCATGGCTCTACCAAATGATATATATGCTGGGTTGTTACACTGTAACAGTGCAAAGGAGTTGTGGGATGCACTGAAAGAACAGTTTGGTGGGACTGAGGAGGTTATTGAAAACAATCGTGAAATACTTAACCAACAATATGAAACATTCAGTCATGTCAAAGGAGAGTCATTAACTCAACAGTTTGAGAGGTTTAATTGTTTAATTAGTGAACTAAAGTTGGTTGGTCTTACTTACCCTCATTCAACCCTGAACCATAGGTTTTTAAGATCACTACCAGACAAATGGGACACTATTGCTATTGTGATGAGAAACTCAATTGGATTTAAAGACCTATCACTAACCCAGCTTCATGGTAAGCTCTTGACCTATGAGAGAGAGCTTAACCAGAAAAAGAAGCTCCAGGACTCTGGAAAAGTGTCTGATGACTATGTATTTGGGAATACAACACTTTTGGGTCATGATGAGGTGCCTGGAAACACTAAGGATCAGAGTTATGATCATTTCATTTACATAACTTCAGGTTTTAACTCAGGTTTTAACTCTGATTCTTATTCACCAAACTATGCTTTCACAGCAAGTGGTGGTGATATCCAGGCATCTGACAATATATCCTTTGAGTATGATGACCTGAAATACTTTGACCCTGATGATTTGGAAGAAATGGACATTATGCACCAATTGGCCCTTCTCAGTGTAAGAACTAACAATTTTTACAAGAAAACTGGGAGAAGGTTTCCAGGGTTAACTGGCAGATCTAAGGTTGGGTTGGATAAATCAAAGATAAAGTGTTACAAATGTCATAGACTTGGTCATTTTGCTAGGGAATGTAGGGGTCAACATGGTACACCTATGATCACCTATCCAAATCAAAGACCACAGACCAACACTTATCAGAATTCCTATAATGCCCCTGGACCAAATGTGCAAAACACTGCTCATTTTGCACAGTCCTCAAACACTGTTCCTGTCCAGTATGTCCAAACCACTGTTCCTCAGATCCACTATGTGCAAACACCTGTTACTCAAGCACCTGTGCAAACGACTGTTGCTTCATCCTCTGCTCCTGCAGAGACCAGTCAACAGAGCTTCTTTACACAAGGTTTTGTTGATTGGAGCAGTCTACCTGATGAGTTAACAGATGAAAATTTTGCATTAGTTTCCAAAGCTGAAAATGAACCAGAAAACTTTTGTTTCATGGCTATGGTTGATGAGGTTGAATCTGAGGAGGTGGTGACTGAATCTGATGTTGTGACTGATGATGTTGTTAATGAAGTTGTTACAGGTGAAAAACCTGAAGAAGAGGTTTTGAATCTCTCAGATCCCTGGGGTGCATCTGATGACTGTGAGTGCAAGTGTGATTGTGCATTGATGGCTGTTGCTAAGGTATCTCCTCAAATTCTTAAAGAGTTGTGTTCTGACAAATGTGTAATTGCATTTGCTAACATCAAAGAGGTGAATGAAAACCTTAGAAAGAAAATTTTGGATGATGAAGTTAAATTTGAAAAACTTACAAAAGATTTAAAAACAAGTTTAACTGTAAAAGAGTCTGAAATAAGCAGCTTAAAACATGAAGCAACCATAACCAAAGACCATCTCCAAACTATGATAGCAAAATATCAAAGTTGTAAAAGTGAGCTTGAGTCCACCCAAGTTGAATGTGAGAAATGGGTGGAATCTTGTAGAGGTTTTGAGATGCTACTCAACAAAAAAACCAAAAGTCATGTGAAGTTTGGTTTTGGTTTTGAAACCACTGCTCCAGCTTTTGAAAACACTGACAAAAAGAGTCAAAAGTCTGTTGAGATAGTACCAACAAACCTGCAGGGTCAAGAGATTAAAATCACTGAACCAAATGGTAAGAAAATTGTTCTTGAAAAACCAGAAGGTTCCTCATCTTTTACTGAACTTGAAAAATATGAATTTAAACCTACCTGGTCTGATGAGTGTGATACTCTTGAAAATTTTAAACCTGTTGATTTCAAAACACCTGAAGGAAAGACAGCTCCTCAGGCAAAAGTCATTCCCCTGGCAAAAGTCATTCCCCTGAAAAATCTTCCAGCAGATGCTCAAACATCTGCTGAAAAGAAGGTTGAAAAGGGGAAGAAGAAAGAAAAGACTGTCAACTTGTTCTTTGATTTCTGTGAAAAGAAGAATCATGTCACTAAAAACTGTTTTCTTCTAAAAGCATATGATATTAACAAAGGAACAAGTGAATGTGATTCCAAAGCCACATGCTCAATATGTGGGAAAAAGAATCACAAGACCAAAGAGTGCTTGTATCTCAAAAATTTTGATGTAAAAATACAAGAATACAAAGCTAAAACTCTTGCAAACCCTGTGGTTAGTACTTCAAAAGGAAAGCCCAAATAGACTTTCACCCCTGTCCAAACACCTGTTACTAAAAGGCTTGAAACATCTGCTTCTAGAGATGTCCAAGTAACAGATGCTCCACCCACAAGCAAATACCCAAGAGGTTATGGTCAACCACCATGTCACAGTCTGCCACATGTTTATGAGGAGCCAAAAAGACCCTCTAAACCAAGAGTGAACAGAAATCCATATGGGTATTATCATCTGTCATGAAGTGATCAAACAACTGCTGCCCCAAGTGTTGACATTCAAGCACTGGCAAATGGTCAGCAGCAGTTGTTGAACTTAATTCAGAAATTAGTCCAAACCACTGATCACCTTCCAAAGCTTGAGTCTGAAAGGTCTGAGGACCCATCCAAAGCCAACTTGGCTTTGGACACTCACCAAAACTAATCCATTACTGATGTGCAGGGAGCTTCTGCTTGTTTAGATAGTCTTTGGTATGTAGATAGTGGAGGCTCCAGGCACATGACAGGATGTAGAGCCCTTCTTCTGGACTTCTTGGCTCATGGAGGGGGTGATATATCCTTTGGTAATGATTCAAAAGGTAAGGTGTTGGGTTCAGGGACTGTACAAGCTGGAAAACTCAAGTTTGAAAATGTCAATCTTATTGATAATCTCAAGTTTAATCTTCTGAGTGTTTCACAAATGAGTGACAAAGGTTATGGCTCATTTTTCACAAAGAAAACTTGTAAGATTATTGGGCCAGAAATGGTGAAAAAGATTGATACCATCATTGCTGAGAGCAAAGCACAACTTGTTGCTCATAGAAGTGGCAATGTGTATGTTGTTGATATGTTAAAGGACAATCCTATGGCAAATGTCTGTCTGTTTTCTGCTGCCTCCACTAAGGAGACAGAATTGTGGCATAGGAGATTGGGTCACACCAACCTCAACACTATTAACACACTCTCCAAACAAAGCCTTGTCAGAGGTTTACCATCAAAAGAATTTAAATGTGATGAGCATTGTGTTTCCTGTTTAAAAGGGAAACAACATAAAAGCTCTTACAAATCCATTGATGAGTCCAAAACCAGTCAGTGTCTACAATTGTTGCACATGGACTTGTTTGGCCCTGTTAAAATCATGAGTCTAAGAAGAAAGAGATTTTGTCTTGTCATAGTTGATGATTTTTCTAGGTTTACATGGACTTACTTTTTACATTCTAAGGATGAGACTGCAGGTATATTGAAGGACTTTGTCACCAAAGTTGAAAAACAATATGACTTGCCAGTAAAAGTCTTCAGGAGTGACAATGGAACAGAGTTTAAGAATAAGGAGTTGGATGACTTCTGTGTGTCAAAAGGGATTGTGAGGCAGTACAGCATCCTAAGAACACCAGAACAAAATGGGGTGGTTGAAACGAAAAATAAAACTCTTATAGAAGCTGCAAGAACCATGCTAGAAGATTCTGGTTTGCCACTGTCCTTTTGGGCAGAAGCTGTAAACACTGCTTGCTATGTTCAAAACAGAGTTTTGATCAACCCCAGACATCAAAAAACTGCTTATGAAATTTTGTTCAAAATCAAACCATTAATTTCATTCTTCAAAATCTTTGGCTGCCCATGTTTCATTTTAAACCTCAAAGATTCCATTTCAAAATTTGCAGCCAAAGTAGACTGTGGTTATTTTCTGGGATATTCTTCTACTGCTAAGGCCTATAAAGTGTTTAACACAAGGACCAAGACAATAGAAGAAACTCTGAATGTAAAGTTCAATAAACTTTCATCTCTAAAAATCCCTGCAAATCCTGCTGAACTATTTGATTTAGATAAATTCAAATTTGAAGATATCACTGTTAAAACTAACAATGCACGTATTCCACAGTCTCCACAACAAGATTACAGAACAGATGTTGTGATCCCCAGTCACTACAAAATCTATTCTGCCTCAGAGGAAGCAGCTGTTCAAAACAATTGTCAAAACTCCGCCACAGCTGTGTCAACCACTGTTGGTCAGTCTTATCCTCAAACCACTGCTTCACCCCTCACAACCACTGACCTATCATCTGTTGACAAAAGTCAATCATCTGTTGACAAAAGTCAGTCAAATTTCACACCACTTGGACCCATTCCTCCATTACCATTCCAAACATCTGATGGCACTACAGAAGTACCAACAGATGTTACACCAACAGAGTCACCAAACCTCTGTCCATCACCTCAAAATGCCATCGTTCCATATCAGGGAGATCTTATTTACTTAAGAGCTCATCCACCAGACCAGATCATTGGCAACATCAGAGAGGGTGTGCTCACAAGAAGCCAATCCTCCAATATCTGTCTTTTTGCAGGTTTCCTTTCCCTCACACAACTTGTCAAGTACCAAGAGGCACTGAAAGACAACAGTTGGGTAGAAGCCATGCAAGAAGAACTCCTTCAATTTAAAAGACAACAAGTATGGGAGCTTGTACCACTACCTAAGGATGTTTGTCCTATAGGAACAAAGTGGGTCTTCAAAAACAAAACTGATGAAAGGGGTATTGTTGTCAAGAATAAAGCCAGGCTTGTGGTTCAAGGCTTCAGACAAGAAGAAGGAATAGATTATGATGAGACTTTTGCTCCTGTAGCAAGACTAGAAGCCATCATACTCTTTTTAGCCTTTGCTGTCAACCACAACATAAAGGTGTATCAGATGGACATCAAATGTGCTTTCCTTTATGGCAAAATTCAGGAGCAGGTCTATGTATGTCAGCCACCTGGTTTTGAAGACACATTCCATCCTGACTATGTCTACAAGCTCAACAAAGCTTTGTATGGACTCAAACAAGCACCAAGGGCCTGGTATGAAACTCTTTCCACATTTCTCTTATCCATTGGCTTCATAAGAGGTAAAATAGACAAAACTTTATTTCTTAAATGGAAAGGGAAACACTTAATGATTGTTCAAATATATGTGGATGACATCCTTTTTGGATCCACATGCAACCAAATGTGTGAAGAGTTCAGAAAACTCATGACAGCAGAGTTTGAGATGAGTGCCATGGGTGAGCTTCAGTGTTTCCTTGGTCTTCAAGTGAAACAATTGCAAAATGGCACATTCATTCACCAAAACAAATATGTAAAGAATTTATTAACCAGATTTGAGATGAATGATTGTAAGCCATGTAGCACACCCATGAGTACAGTCAAGCTGCTCACTATTGATGACAAGGATGAACTGGTTGATCAAACACATTATAGATGCATGATTGGGTCTTTATTTTACTTAACTGCATCTAGGCTAGACATTATGTTTGCTACCTGTGTCTGTGCAAGATCCCAGGCTTCACCCAGAAAGTCAAACCTTATTGCTGTGAAAAGGATATTCAGATACCTCAAAGGTGCTCCCACACTTGGTATCTGGTATCCTGCTAATGGAAACATTGAGCTTTCAGGTTATTCAGATAGTGACTTTGCTGGCTGTCACACCACAAGAAAATCCACATCAGGAGGGTGCCAATTTCTAGGGAATGCCTTAGTTTCCTGGCAAAGCAAAAAGCAGGCAGCTGTTTCAACTTCAACAGCTGAAGCTGAATACATTGCTGCTGCAAGCTGTACAGCCCAACTCATGTGGCTTCAAAATCAACTACTGGATTTTGGGATAACTGCACTACAGACTCCACTCATGTTGGACAGTCAAGCTACTGAAAATATCATCAAGAATCCAGTCTCTCATTCCACTACCAAAAACATTGACATAAGACATCATTTTGTCAGAGACAGCTATGAAAAAGGTTTGATTTCTCTGCACCATGTTCCAACAGAGGATTAGTTGGCAGATGTGTTAACAAAAGCTTTAGACACATCTACCTTTACGAATCTGATTTCCAGAATTGGTATGTTAAACATGGATTAAACAAATAAATTTTTTTTTAATAAATTATAATAAAATTTTTCAGAAAATCAAAATTTATTCAAATAGCTGTCTGGTTGAAAAATCTGTTTATAACATCTGATCAGATAAAACAACTGTTTCATTCATATCCATTGTTGGTTGAAAAATCTGTTTCAAAACATCTGATCAGATAAAACAACTGTTAGTTGAAAAATCTGTTTCAGAACATCTGTTCTGATAAAACAACTGTTTCCTTATATATTTATACTATATCTATAAAAAAAACAACAACAACAGTTGGTTCCATCAGCTGTTTGTATCAGTTGTTTGCCAAAAACAGCTGTTCTCCACCAGATGTTTCATCCATCAGATGATTGCCACGTCTGCTCATATAAGCAGAGGTTTGGCCACATCAGCGGTTTCCTTGAGCCTATAAAAACCCTGTTTTACCACAACAGATGTTACACTGTCTCATTGTATTCAAAATACTGAAACCGCCTTCTTCATTCTCAAACCCTCAATCAAATTTCTTTCATCTTCACCTTCGAAATCCATTACAATGGATCTTCAAGCCAAAGCCACCCACAATTGTCTTCCCTATCTGGTTAAAACAGACGACAACATTTCATTCCATTCCACCATCGACATTCTTCTAAACTCCAAATACTTACCCATCTTAACCGCTGACGCCCCCATTTATCTCGATACTCTCCAAGAGTTCTGGTTGAATGCTGAGTTTTTACTCCAAGACAAAAAGCCTACATCCATTGTTTCCAAAATTGGAGAAACTAGTATCGTCATTACCCCTGAAATCATATCCACAACCTTCTCACTAAATGACCTGGCAGGTAAGGACTCCTTCACTAAAACAGAGCTTCACACTGAGTTCCAAGA
Source organism: Ambrosia trifida (assembly GCA_028751855.1). Classification (NCBI taxonomy): domain Eukaryota; kingdom Viridiplantae; phylum Streptophyta; class Magnoliopsida; order Asterales; family Asteraceae; genus Ambrosia; species Ambrosia trifida. The sequence goes on from CM054122.1 coordinate 15,858,773, forward strand.
AAGAGGGTATGATGGTCAGATGACTGGATCAACTCTTTTCAAAAAGTTTTTCCCACCAGTCATGAAATTTTTCTTCCATACCCTTCTTCTATGTGTCTCTGCTAAGTCCACATCCTTTAATGAAATCCCATTAAGGATGCAATATCTGGGTTATGCCATGTTGTCAAATTCTGACTTCATCTTTCCCAGGGATTGTTCATGGACTTAGTATCAAATGTGAAAGCAATCAAGTCTGGGTCTAACAATGCTTTTCTTATTTACCCAAGAATTCTTAGTGTAATCTTACAAAAAGTCTTACCAGAAAAAGTTTTCAAAAAGGGTGAGGCAATGCAAATGAAAAGCTTAACTGATGAAACTTTCACAAGAATGCTGGGTGGAAGCACCCAAGAAAAAGTGTCCAAAGTGTCAAAAGTTTCCAAAACACAAACAAAGAGGACAAAGACAACAACTGTTGCCAAAACCTCTGTTGTTGAGCCCACTGCTCCTGGTGATCATGGCACTACATCCAGTGTTGTGAAACCCACACCAGCCACTTCCAAAAGGAAACATCCATCCACAAAAACCACCACTCAACCACAAATGAGACTTCTGGATGATGAGGTACCAGAAGAAACCTCTGTTGCACCACAAAAGCAACCTGAAACCACTGTTGTTACTTCCTCACAACAGTTGGACATACCTCCACCTGACCAAACTCCTCATGAATCCTCCCAAAAGGATCATGTTGTAAGCCAAGGGGACACACATCATGATACATTTGAGTCACTTGGCCAAATGTTCACAAGCCCCTCTCCCAGGGCTAATTCTCTTGTACTCCTCCACCCTCACCATCACATCATGTTCCACAAACCATGCAACCTCTGTTTGAGGCAATTGAAAAATCTCAGGAAGATCCCAGTTCCTCTCTTCCACCTATCACTGAGAGTATACTCCCACAAGTGACTGGTCCTGAGAACATTCAATCTGCTATCCAACAAACAGAAGAGGAGGTTACACCACCTGAGTTCAATGCAACTCTAGGTGAGTTTTCAAGTGGAGCAGCCACTACTGATGTAGAGACCACTGTCTCACATCAGGACAGTGATTACATTGCTAAGACTCCCTTGAAGGCAACAACTGTTGAAGCCACTATAGTGTCTCCAAAAACAGTTGGAAGTCCCCAGTACCAAGAAAAAGGGGCATCTGATTCACCTATTAGGACTGAATCAGGTAGAACTACCACTGGTAGGGACTCAGATGATCCTATTAACTTAGGAGATGGGTCAAAATACCAAGAATTGACGGACAGAGTTTCTGCAATTGAAACCTCTGTAGCTGACATCAAATCTGATGTCAAGCTTATACTGAGCTCCATAGCAGACCTTTCCAAGAGTCAACCATCAACAGCTGATATAGCTAGTGAGCTATAGAAATCCGTTTCCCCCATCATCATAGCTCACAGAAAACTGGCTGATCAGACACATGAAACATATATGGCTGAGATCAGAAACATGGTGGATGCAAGGTACAAAGATACCCATGCAGATATTAAAGCCATCAAGGACCACCTGCTGAAGACTACTGGCTCTGCCCCTACCACCATTCTCAGAGATGAAGATGATGATGCTTTCACGGCTGATGATGCCAAAAAGGGGGAGAGTGGCAGAGATAGGCTACTAAAGCTAGATCCCTTTGGTTGTCCTCCTTCTCAAAAGGGCCAAGCCAAGTCTGCCAACAAACCAGAGTCTACTAAAACAGCTCCACAACAACAAGCAACACCAACAGCACCACAACAAACCACTGACAAGAACAACGCAGTAGATGACTCTGCAAACATAGAAGCTGAAAAGGCTGCTCAAGACAAACAGAAAAGAGCTGACACCTTGGAAGTTAAAGCAGAGTCACTAGTAGAACTCAAGAAGAAACAACAGCAGGAAACTGAAGATGTGGGATCCTCTAAAAGGATGAAAAGGCCTGCTAAGCATGTCAGAAAACCACCATCCAAGTTAAACACCTCTGTTGACAAAACCACTGCTACTGAAACCACCCAAAACACTGCTTCCCAAACCACTGTACCCAAACCAACAAACACACCTGAACATACAACCACCAAACCTACATCACCAGTCAAATCCCAAACATCTGCTGGACCTACTAAAAGGCCAACAGATGTTAATCCAACCACTGCTACCAAATCACCATCCCCTAAAATCATGTACACAAGGAAGAGAAAATCAACCTTTGTTGTACATGATGAAAACATACACACATCACCAAACACCATCTCAACTGCACAATCCACTCCTCCTATCACAGCTATTCCAATCTCATCATTCTCACCACACACATCCAAATTCAGATCCCATAGACCACCACCAACCATTACACCATTGGTTGTTCAGTATCCCCTTGAACTTGATCTACTCAAGGGGGAATTACAATCCTTCTACAATACTGAACAGCCATCAGACAGATCCTTCCCATCTCTCCCAAACTTCCCTGTTCCCCTCAACATTGATACATATCTGAAATACAAGGGTGAACAGGTCGATGCCATCATTAAGGAGAAATGCAAAGGGAAGGATGACAGGACTGCTCAGGGCATCCATTCAGCAGAGCTTAGCAAACTCAGAAGGATTGAGGATTTTGCTAAGATTCTGAGCAACTCCATGTCTTCCATGCCTCTCAGTGGTGACTTCGAAAAGGAGGTAAGGGATTCTCTTCTGGAACAGATCTTGGCAACCAAGCCTTACAAAGCAACCAAGAAGCAGTTTAATGGTTGGACCACACATGCATTAAGAGAAGAACTTCTCAGAATAGAAGAAATGGCCAAAGACCCCAAGGCTAAAGTCTCTACTCCTAATTTTGGCAAAGGCAGAGACCCAGTCAGAGCCTTGAAGTTTAAAAGGATGAGGCAAGAGATAGTAGCTGCTAACTATGGGGAAATGAGGTCAGTCTCTAGATGGTCTGAGCTAAGGCTGGTTGAGACATACAAGAGTCTGGAAGAAAACAGAAAGAAGGATCCCAGCCTACCAAGAAAACCTGTTTACACTGATGAGCCAATGATGAAGAGACCCCAACAGACCATTACCTTGGACAGCTTACTTGACACCTCTGATCTATCAACTGCTACAAGAAGACAGTTCAAGAAACAAAAGGAAATGTCAGAAGAAGATCAGAGGAAGTTTGCTGATACATTCATCAAGGAAGGGCTCTTCAATCAAGTACACTTTTTCTCTGATCCTACAACAGAGAAGCTCAGAGAACTCATTGGAAGACCTCCATCACCAAACTCATCCCGAATAAAAATTCATCTCAGCAAATCCACTGACTCAAAAATTCTAAAATGGAAAGTCAACAAAGACAACCATGAATTGACACTGCTCAGGTCAGATGGAAGGGTTCAGAAGATTAGCATGGATGATGCTTACAGTCTATGTGCAGAAGATCACCAAACATTGCTGAATCTGGAACTTGAAAGAGATGAAGAAGACTTGTTTGCTCTGAACTTTGAACTACAATTCAAAGGTCAAATCAGAGAAAGTCTGATGAGGAATAAAGATCAATGAATAAAGCTGAGTTTTGGCATCATCTGTTCTAGGGGGAGATTGTTGGGTCTGCTGACCTAGAGAAGAACAGATGATTAGAAAGCCAAAATATGCTAACAGTTGATCCTTTCAATAAACAGTCTTTACAACTTACTTCTCCCAAAAGACTGCTGACTCTAACAACTGTTCTATCCAAACAACTACTATGACAACTGCTGATACAAAGGACTGCTGAATAAACAACTGATGAAGAACAACTGCTGACCAAAGGTCTGATGAAGAACAACTGCTGATTCAAGTACTGAAGACTAAAGCACTGCTGAAGCCAACAGCACTTAGGCTTCAGCAGAGGATACAAGACCATCAGAGTTTTCCTACAACAGCTGTTTACTATCAGTGCTTTCAATGTAACAGTAGTTTGTAATAGGCAGATGTTTATGTTTGTTATTCTGTTAGAGGTCACTGTCTTAGGTGACGTCAGCTTAGGTCATCAGTGGTTTAGGTCTGTCTATAAATAGAACAGTGCTTGTACTGTTCTATTGCATCACACACACAAACATTCTCTCAGACAAACAATCACTGTGTGATCAGGCTGAGGGGGAGTATTTGTACGATTGTAATCTTTTAGATAAATGAAAGCATTCGATCTGAAAACATTTACTCTCTTGTTTTGATTAACAGTTTATTATTTCCGCTGCACTTTCATTCTATATTAGTTTCACTTTTATCGTATTTAGTTAAACATAATCAAAACAATCAAACTCAGATCCTAACACTTTACAATGAGTCTTTGTGCATTTACTTCTTGATACGGGAGTATGTCGTGTGCGTGGGAACCGCAGACAATTGCGTTTATACTATACATAATCGTATCAGTATAAAGCACTGCACAAAAGTCTGCATGTGAGTTTATGTGGATCACAATATCAGCAGTTGCCAGATCACACCTTCTCTTTAATGATAATAAATCAAAAAGATCAACGGTGTGATCAGATTTCTCAATAACTGATATGATCCCTTTACCGGAAATCCCAAAACATTTACTGCTTTATCTTTACATTTCCGCATTTTATATTTCTCGTCAAAAATGCAAAACTCAAAAAGATTTTAGGTGTGTTTTAACATAAACTTTAGAAAATCCAAAAAGATTTTACATTTCTATCTTATTTTTGATAGCTGATGGTGGTTGATAATGATTTTCTAAAACTTGATGGACCATTTGAGCTTTGTAATCTTTAAATGAGAAATAATGACTGTTGGATGCTTAAAAGTTGAAAAATATTTTGAACAGGACTCGATTTTGAGATTTGGTAAAATTTTCAAAAATTCCATGTTTCATTCGCCCATTCGTTGGGTCGAAGGTGGAATTTTGTCTGCTCATTCGTATGTTTTAAACGGTCGGATGTGAGTGTTCATGTGAAAATTTCACATTCGAACCCTTTTTCTACATTCGAACCTTTCAGTAGGGTCGAAGGTGGCAAAAGCATCACATTCGACCTAGTAAAACGGTCGAATGTGGAGCCTATATATCCCAATCTCTGCTCATTCGACCCCATTCGAAAATTTTCAAATTTTTCTGAGATAGGGTCACCTTGTTGTTCGTGATTTCTAGACTGTATCATTGTCTTCGTCATACTTCACTGATCATTTTGCACCAAATTTTGAAGGTTATTATACAGATTTCAGTGTTTAATCCTTGTTTATAAGTTCGAGCCCTAACCGTTCTTAAAACTGGATTAAAACATGATAATTGGATGAGTTTTTTATTAGGTTTCATTGATTAAGTGTTTTAGGGGGAGAATATCCAAAAACATTGGTTTAAATAACAACAGATTGCATAATCGATTGTTTAAACTTTTCAAACCCTAGTGTTTGATTAAAAACACATAATCAATGAATGATTGTTGAAATTGATCATTGGAAAAGCTTAATCGGTAGTGTTAGATGCTTTCCAAATCAAAATGGCAATTTAAAACGACCAAAATTGAAATCTGAAATTTGAAGAAGATGAACAGTCACCTTCGCCCCTTAACAAATGGTCGAATGTGACAGTTTGGGCGAAGGAGAATGTTCAAACGGTCGAATGAAGATCAGATGGTCGAATGAATAAATTTTTCAAAATGTTTTACATTCGAACCCTCAGATTTTCACATTCGAACCTACTATTTCACATTCGAACCATCGATTGGTCGAATGTAGAAGTTGAAAACCTAATTTTTCAAATTTTGTTTATTTTATCCGTTTTAACATGTTTGTTTTGATTTGTTTTGCAGTTTAACAATGTCTGAACAGGATAGTGCGAGTATTCCTGCTGGATCATCTTCACAGGAAGCCGAGAAGGAAAAGAATGTTGATTTACCGTTTGAATCTGCACACACCTGCTGTGCATATTTAGGCGATGTGAAGAAACATACAGAGTTTGCTGGGATTATACAGTTCTTGAAGAGGAGTAGAGTGATTGACGCGATTGCTACACCAACTATCATTTACCGTGATCACCAACAGGAGTTCTGGACCAATGCGAAGATGGATTTCTGGGAAGGAGAATCGTCACTTGTTAGTAAGATTCAGGGGGAGTTGGTGATTATCTCTGAGAACGATATCAGAGAGGCGTTGAAGCTGGAGGATGAGAAGACAGATCCCAGAGAGTTGTCGTGGACTGAGCAAAGAAAATGCTTCCTACGGATGAAGTATAATGGACCAATCACTGACGGTTCATTACATAAAGGAAAGCTATGTCCTCAGTTCAAATATCTTGCACATGTGATGATTCATGTTTTCGGATCAGCAAGTGGTGGATACGATTTGATGAGAAAGAGCATCAGCTCATTGATGGTGCTTTAATATTGAACAAACTGTTCAATGTGTCTGGTATGCTGATGGAACATATGTTAGAACCTGTGAGAGGGTTAAGCAGCAGGAAATTCTTTTATATCCTCGATTTCTTCAGATGATTTTCGATTCGAAGTATAAGAATTTGAAGAGAGATCCTAAACAGATTATTGTTCAGGAGCACATGAATCTGAACACTCTTGCTAGGATGAAGGCGTATAAGGGTGTACCATTGAATGAACGACCACCGATGAAGAATCTTTTTGGTCACCTGATCAAGATAGATTATGAAGACCCAAGTCAGGATAAGGTGAGACATGATAACAGTGGATCAGATGAAGACAATCCATTACACCTAGTTGACCCTGATGCTAAACGAAAGCGTCAAGTGGTGAATGTTGGAGCAAACAGTGGAAAGGGTAAGGAAAAAGAAACTGAAGCTGAAGTTGAAGAAGAACCAGCTAAGAAGAAGAAAGTTTCGAGGAGGAAGAAAAGTATGGCGAAAAAAGGATTACATTTGGTAGATGCGGCGTCTGTAGACTCTGAAGAGACGCAAGAGGATGAGAGATGGGACTCTGATGCTGAGACAGTGAAGAGCACCACGCCCAAGGCCACTGTGGCTGGTGAGTCTGTCAGTCTCAACAAGTCGTTGGAGGAACAGAGTGTTAAAAGCCCTATTCATTTAGATGAAACTGATGAGGGTTTAGGCTTGGGATCAGAGGATTTTCCTGGATCACCAAAGCAAGGGGAGAAACAAAAGAAACCCCAGTTCAAGAAGAAGGAGAAGGTTTTAAGACCTATGGAGAAGAGAGCTAGAGACATTGAGACATTGATTGCTGGTAAGAAATTGCCACCAGCATCTAGCTCAAAATCACCGGTTGCAACTCCAGCTGCTAAGAAGCAGAAGACTACATCAGGTACTGAAAAGGAGACTAAATTACCTGTTAATGAGTTTAATGATGCACTGGATAGAGTGTTGAAGAAGATAAAGAAAGGAAAGTTGCCTGCTGCTGAAGTTTCTACACCCAAAGTCACAGTAGATAGTGATGTTATGAATGCTGTGAACCAGAAGCTTGCTGACATGATGAAAATAATTAATCAGCAACAAGAAGAGATAGAACAATTGAGAAACAACGATAAGAAGATGTTAGACGTTGTGGAAACGTCTTATGAGAATCAAGAAGCTCTTGAAGCCAAGATTAAACAACTTCGAAAAGAAAACAAGAAGTTGTTAAAGCATGAACAGAGAAACACCAGGAGATTTATTGCTTTAAAAGAGGAGAATAAGAAGCTGAAAGAGAGTAACAAGAACGTGGATAATTTGATTAAAGACTTGTACTCTAGAGCTCCTCAATTGCAAGCTGGTGAAGAGGATAAAGAGCAAGATGAAGAAGTTGATTTCGAACAATCTGATAATGAAGAGGAAGAAGATGAGGAGTTAGATGATGATGCTGGTAATACTTCTCAGAAGAAAAAGAAAGATGATGGTGACAATGATGGTTCTGATAATGATTCTGGTGAAGGAAGCAGCTCTGCAAGCTCAGATAGTGATGATGTTGATGACGATACTGATAAATACAAGTGTGAGAAAAGAAGATCTGGAAAAGGTGAAGGAGGATCCAGCTCAAAAGCTCCTGGAGGATCTGTTGATGATGATATCTTTTGGAATGAGAAGCTAAGATCATTATCAGAAGATGATAAAAAGATGTATCGCCAGATGTTAACAGATAGAGTCTGGACGATAGATATGACCAGCAGATTTCCTAAGATTTTTGAATCCAGTGACATGAGATATGAGTTGGAGTATAACGATCCAGATTTGGAGGATGGAGAAGTTTCTGCAGCGATGTCGAAAGAGATATTAGAAGGTTTGGCAAAACAAGTTGGGAAGACGTTGGAAGAATTATTAGTTGATAATCAGATTCCCAATGTACCTGAAAAAGAAGCAGGTAATCATTCAGATGATCTAGATGTGCCTGTATTTGAGGAGGTTGAGATTGAAGACATAACCAGCGAGGAATATCCAGAATATTTCAAGAAAAATAAAGATTCTGGATTTCCTGAATTTACAGATGATTTGTTGAATGAAGCCGGGAAACTTGCTCAGGAAAAGAGTAAAAAATTTGTTGAAGAAGTATTTCAAGGGCATGATAAACCGAGCACAGAACAATCTGATAGTTTGAAGGAGTTATTGAGGAAACTGAAGGAGAAAGAGGCTAATCGTTCTAAGACAGAGATTCAGGGAAGTTTTTACAAGTTACACAATGAGATGTTCAAAGGTAGAGCATTGGGATGGAAGTTTGTGAAATAGTTGAAGTGTGTAGCTGTTAAATGGGAAAAAGGAATACTTTATTTTGAAAGATTCCATGATCTGAAGACACTTCCTTACTGGGCAATTCGTGATGTTTGTAGGCATGAGATGACTGGGTCTGTGAACGATCATGTTGCTTATTTTGCTGATCGTATGTCGAGAGAAAGCAGGACGAGATGGAATCTATTTACTCCTCAGTATCCTAAACGGATTGTTCATAAGAAGGATATTGATGATATAACTAGTATGCCTAAGGTGACGTTAAAGTACAAACCACCTAAAGTGTTGAAACACATTCCTTTGATGCAGATCCCTCAACACTTTTCTAAGGATTTCATCTGGTGGTATTATGATTGGAAAACTGCAGAGGCTGTGATTGTGTTGAAAGATGGTGTGAAAGATTTCAAGAAGATACACATATTTGATCCTATGTGGTTGATTAACTGCTCACATGAGGATATTATTATGTTGTATTATAATCCGATTTATAGTGAGGTGAAGGATTGTGATCAAGCAAGCAAATACCAACGTGTGGTATTCCTGTGCTTTGCTTATGATATAAATGCTGGATGTGATTTCGATAAGAAGTTGGGTAAGTTTGTGAAGGTTCAAGATGTTCCTGAAGTCAAGAAGAAGAAGCCGAAACAAGCTTTTGAACCGGTGATGACCAAAGAACAAAAGAAGCAATTGCACATAAAGCTGATGAACAAAAGGATGGATGAAGAACGTCGACTCAAACAATCCAAGCAATAGTCGAGGGGGAGTTTGTAGATGCATTTTGTGCGACTAGTGCTTTGGATTGTACTTAACACATATTTTTTTGTTCATTATCGAATGGTCGAAGGAGTCTCCAGATGGTCGAAGGAAGGTTTTTGAACGGTCGAAGGAAGCTCAGGAGGTCGAAGGAGAACAGGAGGGCGAAGGTAGAATAGGGTTTTAATGTATTGCTTGGTTCGACCAGTATGTGTGGTCAAACCTGCACATTCGACCAACTGATATGGGCGAATGTTCAGGCCTATATAAGGTCAAGTTCATTTTTGAGATGTAACTTTTGACATTTTGTTTTCCCTCCAGTTTGTGTTCTCCCTAGGGTTTTGAGTCAACTTTGTACACATCTTTTATTGATTATAAACATCTTTTTAACGTGTAATTGAGTATGATTATGAATGAAATGAATGTTTTAATGATGATTTCTACGTTTTGTTAGTATTATTATCATTTTGTGATTGATTCAGGGATTCCGCACCTGAATCAAACTTGTTTGATCATTATATTTGTTGTTTAGACGATCCTACGCACACACAAAAGTGTCGGACAGTCGTTTGAAGTGTAAATATCGACATTTATGATCACTTACCTCCTGATGCAAACGCTTGATATCAAGTTTTTGTTTTTCGACCATTTCTTTATAGGAGTTAAATTTCTTTTTAATGTCCCAAGTGGCCATCTTTTCATATTCAAGCTGTTTGTATGCAGAGAGAGTTTCTTCTCTAAAACCCTTAATGTTAAGTTTACACCTTTCAGTGCAACATGATTCAGCTAAAGTTTCAGAATGTACCTCAGCCGCTGACGGAACATATTCGTCATCCATCTGTGCCATGAGTGCCTTGTACATAGTATCTTCAACAATCTTTAGATCCTCCATTTGAGATGACCAATCCCATCCACCTTCTGATTGAGCGACCATGGCCTTGTTTGAGTTAGAGGATTCAGATCCAGTGTGAGTGGTAGATGATTGACTTCCCGGAGTCGCAGCGGGAGAAGCAGCTATAGGGGCAGAGTTGTCTATTTCTTTCTTTGGCTTGGTGCACTCACGAGCAAAATGTCCAAGCTCATCACAGTTATAACAACGCATCTTCATTTTATCCCAACCCAGTCTCTTTGTTGGGTTTTCCCATACATTTCTCCCAGTCTTCTTCACGAACTTATTTGCTCTATGCACCACCATAGCTATCTGCCAAGTCAAGTCCATCTCTTCTATATCATCTTGATTAACATCATTTAAGTCACATGCTCCAACATCTTTCGCAGTCAGTTGACCAGTTAGAAATGCATTATAGCAATTCATGAATCCAGCAAATAAACTTAAGTTACTTTCAAGCTCCTTTGGATTTTTACTGTTGACTGAGGTGCAGCTGAAGAAAGTGATGCAGATGACGAAGGCCCAGCAGAAGTGGCCGCAGAGGAAGCAGGCATGACGGAGCCTTTTGATGCACTGGGTGCAAACATAGGTGGATACGAAGATCCACTGGCTGGGTAAGAGTACAACGAGGGACGCTGAGGTTCTTGCTGAGACATTAGCGCATTGCTGGGAGTTGCGATGATTGCATTATTATAACTAGCAGTCTGAGTCATGTAACGTTTCCTGTCATCAAGGTCATAGGACTTGATCAAGGATACGGTTTCAGAAAGAGTGAGTCTTGCTAAATCTTTGGTTCTCTTGATAAGGGTTACATTTGAGTCCCAACTCCTTGGAAGAGTATTTAGCAGCTTTTTGTTCATGACAAAGTTATCTACCACCATATCATTTGATTTCATCTCACTCACTAAAGCCACAAAACACTAGATCTGGCTTTCGAGTGATTCTCTAGGAATATGATTAAAAGCATTGAACTTCTGACTCAGCATCTCCCTTCTGCTTTCTTTCATTTCTTCATTTCCCTCATACAGATTTTCAAGAGCTTCCCAAAGTTCTTTGGCAGTGTCATTGTCACGAACTCCAATCGATACTTCAGGTGAAAGTCCTTGATGAAGATAAGCAATTGCACTTTCATCAATATCAGTCTTTTCATGATCTTCATCAGTGTACATACTCTTTGGTTTGATAGCAGTGGCTCCAGTTATTTCATTAACCACATAAGTGATCACACAGGGTCCGTTCAAGATAGATCTCAGAGCCTTTGCATCTTTTATTTTCATAACTTGAATGAACCTGAACTTCTACTCAGAATAGGACATTCCAAGTTGAAGAACAGGTATCTTCTGATGAGTCCCAATGACAGATTCCATAGCTTTGTCCATTTGGGCAGCCACAAGTAGCTGGTCAATATTTAGTCCGTTCAAATTTGCCTGGTTACCAATTGTTAGTCCAGAATCCTCTCTACCGGGTAGACATGGACAAACCGGTTTTTTTTTAAAAACCGGTCCGGTTTGTAAACCGGTTCGGGTCGTAGAGGCATAAAAAATCGGTTTTTTTTTTAAAACCGGTTTGAAAACCGGTCCGGTTTTCAGACCCAGGAAGGACCAACTATCCAAACCGGTTGGAACCGGGTTGGAAACCGGTTTGTGGAAAAAACCGGTAAAAAAACCGGTAAAAAACCGGTAAAAAAACCGGTAAAAACTGGAAAAAAACCGGTTTTTTGGCTGCTGTTTGCTGCTGTTTTGCAGCTGCTGTGCAGAAAAAAAAAATTTTTTTTTGTTTTTTGAACTATTTAAACACTACAAATTCTTATAAACACATTGTAACTTAAAAATACGATTTCATTAACTTAAAAACACGATAAAAAACATCAAAACATAAACGAATCCGAAGAAAAAAAACATCAAAACATCAAGGAATCCGAAAACATAATCTTAAAAAACATAGTCTTAATAAGAAATAAGTCTTCAAACATAGTCTACTCTTCACCCGAACCGTAGTTGCTTCTTATCCATTCATCCATTTCGGCTTCATATTCCGACATTGGTTCGGTTAAGTCCGCGTTCACCTCGTCCTCGTACACTTCGCCTTCATATTCAAGTTCTCCCTCAAGTGAGTGTATGTTTTGCACCCTCTCCGCCGCATCCAAATAATCCTTCAAGCAAATCGCCATCTCTACCGAAGGTGGAGTTAGTCGCGTCCTACGTATCGAAATGACCCTGCCACTAATAGAGAAAGCGGATTCCGAAGCTACCGTGGAAGCTTGGACGGTTAGTAAATCTCGGGCCATGGCGGCTAAGACCGGAAATTGATTTTCCTTACTTTTCCACCAAGCCAACACATCAAAATTTTTAAATTCATCGGGAGTCAAACCTTGTAAATAGTTTTCGGCACCATACCTCCCAAGTTCGCTACTAGTAGTGTTACCTCTTGCACGTTTATTAGACGTGTCCAACAAAGAATTGTATAAATACATGTCCGAATCGGTTACATTTTTAGAAGCTTCTCTCATTTGCGTTTGAATGGACGACATTTGACCATAACGTTCAAAATAAACATCATACATATCCGTAAGATGTTTGTTAAATCTTGCTACCATACCTTGCGAAAAAAGTGGTTCTTTTGCCGTGTTCAAACCCAACTCGTCACAAATATTTTCAATTATATTTTCTACCCCCCCCCCTATATTGTAACATGGGTTTAAAGCGGATGCACAAGTAAAAACCGGCGGTAATTCCGAAAAATATTTTCTAAATTTTTCCTTCATAGTTGCCGCCATTTCTTTGTATGGACTACCTCTACATTCCATTTCCCCTAATTTTCTAGTCATGTTATATAACTTGTGAAGTGTTATACAACTTGTTGGATAATAAACTCCCGACAAAGCGGTGGTTGAAGCTTTAAAAACTTGTAGCATTTCCGAAACCGCTTCAATAACATTCCAATTCAATGGGTGGTATGGTGCCGCTTTTCCCCGACTAACCAAAATTTCATGAAATGCATTTAAACTACCTTTTTGCAAAACGTGTTTTTCGAACATGTTACAAGTGGAACTCCATCTTGTTGGTAGATCCCAATTCGGACCCAAACAAATGCAATTCACACTTTTACAAAATTTTATATAGTTAGCATGCCTTGTGTTGTTGCTATAAATATCGCGTAACATTCTTCGAAAACCTTCTCTTTGTGTTTCAATTACTTTTAGACCATCTTGAACGGCCAAATTGATTATGTGTGCGACACAACGACTATGAAAAAATACCCCTTCACAAATAGGTTGGTATTTTAATTTTAATTGTGTGATTGCCGCGGTATTATTCGACGCGTTATCAAAAGATATTGATAAAATCTTGTTTTCTAACTTAAACGTTCGAATAACTTTGTCAATCATATTAAAAATATTTGTACCGGTGTGAGGGTAATCAAACAATCGAAACGCAATAGTTCGTTTCATCATTTGCCAAGAAGACGGTTCAATCCAATGGGCCGTTACACAAATATAAGAGTCGGGTGAACCGTGCGGTGCGGACCAAACATCACTTGTTAAGTTAACACCGGTTTGTAAATTTTCAAAATAAGTAATTAATTCATTTTTTGCTTGTTTCCATCGTTTTAAACAATCACGCCTAAGAGTAGCACGACTTACATGTGTGTATCTTAGTTGAAGCGTTCGTTGAATAAGCCTCGTCAAACGTGGGTTGTCAAAATGATTGAAAGGCAACGTTTCTTGTATGACAAAATTCCCCATTTCTTCGCGAACCGCTTCCAAGTTGTACACAAACAAGTCGCCTTCTTGTGTGATCGAGGCTCCACCTTGAGAATTTTTTTGTTCTTTCAAAATTTTACAATATGGTTTTTCCACGTGGTCTCTCAAGGTCGAGTTAGCATCATGTTTAAGCATAGCCGAACAATATTTGCATCTCGCCTTGTTTGGACCAAAAGTCATAACACACAAATCAAAGTGTTTCCAAACAAGTGGGTTTCTTTTCGTGGGAACCACCTTAACAACCGTGGGTTGGGATGAAGAAGCACCAACTTCGTGCGAACCGGTTTGGCTTTTAGGAGTTGGTGGTTGTGAAGATGCCATTTTTCTTAGAAAGTAGAGATTAATTTGTGAGAAAGTAGATGAAGAATGCAAGATTAGAGAGTGTTTTTGATGGTGTGATTGATCCTAAACATTAAGGGGTATTTATAGTATGATTGTGGGTCAAAAATCCCCAAAAAAACCAAAAAAACGGCTAGTTTTTGGCTCCCAACGGCTATATAGCCGTTTTTTAACGTTCAAAAACCGCGTTTCAAACCGGGTTTTTTTTCGGGTTTTACAAAAACCGGTTTTTAAACCGGGTTGGCATTCAAACCGGTTTTCAAACCGGGTTCCAAACCGGTTTTCCAATATAACCGGTTTTCAAACCAGTCTAGGATCCAGAAACCAAAACCTATCCAAAACCGGGCTTTGGGGTCGGGTTGGGACCGGTTTTTAAAAAAACCGGTTTTTGTGAAACCGGTTTACCGGTTTTTTTTCGGGCCGGGTTGAAAAACCGGTTTTTTTGACCATCTCTACTACCGGGTATCAAGCACACACAACCAAAGGCGGAAACAATGATTGTATGAAAAGAACAAAGAAGAAACTTGAAACAGAATGATTTGATTATCAAAGTGCACACGGTTTCAAAGAACCGTCTGGTACACATACGTTTAACAAACCAAATGACAAGCAACCCCAAAACAAACTATGAAACCCCTATTTATAGTAAACATAGGTGGTTAACATACATGGGCCAACAAGGCCGAACCCAATATCAAATATAATCCAAGGCAACGCAAACTTCTAAAATCTAGCCCAACAAATTCCTACCCATTTCATCCAAATTCTTCTTAGGTTTTCATACTACTTGTATAGATCTCCCTAATACCAGTTGGTTTATAATGATCAAGAATAAGATTCGGAGATCTATATGTTAGCCGATGTTTATGCATCGGTGGTCAATGCTTAGCCGATGATTATGCGCGGGGGGGGGGGGGTCTCTAAAATTGTAACACCCCAACCGATGGCGGAAACATCGGGATGTCACATATTGATAATTGTTTCAGTAGCACATGGTATAAATTGAAATTGTAAATAATTTATTTATAACATAAATATCCAAAGTAAAGTGATGTCTAGAAATCCCAAATACATGATATCAATAAAGCAATAACTTCAAATAACTTCAAAATAAACTTCATAATATTCCTCATGCATACTCTAAGCCTCAGCTTCATTGTTACCTGAAACATGTTAATTTTGAAAATATTTTTGGGTCAACAAAAGTTGGTGAGAATTACATAGGTTTTGATAATCGAATAAAGCTTGTACAATTCAAGTGTCATGGCAAGTCTAGTCCATATGTGAAAACATACTAGAAGTAAATCGAGTGCATAATCAACCCTTGTGACTAGAATATTGTGGTCCATCCCATACGCTCATGGTTCACTCGATTATGTTATGCGATAAAAATCACCCACGCTACCTATGTAGGAGGCACGTATCCGGGTGGGATTGTCAGTCCAATAGATCTATCATTGTATACCGTCGGCTGATCAATGTTAATGATTATGCTAGAATTGTGCTTACCCTAGTCATGTTCAAGACATACTGCAACATAGAAAAACACATAGACACTTTGATGATTGAATTGCATATAGAATGTTGTAACATGTTTCACCCCAAAAATGGTGATAAATAGAAAAGGGGCTATGTAAAACTCACCTTAGCAAAATGTTATGTCTCATGAAAAAAATAGAATAATGTGTTGTGAATGTATGCGAGGCGAATCCCAAAGACTCAACAACGTAGCTAGTCCAAATTGAAGAAAATGAAAAAGAAAGAATATCAAGCTTCCAATTCGCCAATTACAAGAGCTTATAATCAAAGCTTCAATTGTAGAAGTAATAGACTATAGAAGAAAGGTATGAGGGAAAGTTTAATCGGATTGAAACAATCGATTTAGAGGTGCAAAGTATAATGGGTCATAGGTGGGTTTTTATACTAGTTTTGGAGTCAATTAGCCATTAAAATTGGTCAACACCATAAAGTAAGGTTTTATGATGAATTGACTATTTGACTAAGACTTTGACTGTTTGACTAAGACTTTGACTGTTTGACTAAGACTTTGACTAATCAATTTAAGGAATGTGTTAAGTTTATTTTCTTCTGAAATACTACACAAGATGATAGTTGGCTCAGTTGGTTTTCACTGTGTGTTGGTTGGCTGTGGACGCGGGTTCGAGTCCCGGTCCACACAAATCTTTTTTTGGCAATTATTTCCCTAAAACTATATTATTCTAAATTCATAATATGATTATATAAGCCCGAAAGTGACTCGAAATATTTTTAAAACGTCCAAAAGTGTCGAGATACAAATAATTATTAGTTTAAGATATTTAAAACATATATTGTTTAAAACAATACATTCTTTTTATCAAAAAAAATTAGGGGAAATTCGCGATGTTACAGTCTCCCCTACTTTTGGAAACTTCGTCCCGAAGTTATTAAAAACACAGGTTTGAGGTTGATTAGGTAGAAATTAAGGCAGCTGTGGTTTGGGTTAAGGCACGACATGAATTTATAGGTAATAGTATAATTTGTTTCGAATAATTTGGATAAGAGGTTTGAGATGTGAGTTTTAAGGATTGGATTAGGTTCGTCTGAAGTAGCAAGAAGCATAAGAATCTAGCAAAATACTAAACTTATGTTTTAGGAATCTTATAAGAAATGCATGAATTGATTGGCTATATGAAAACCAAATGAACTACTAAAACCTTATTAGAATTTCACACTACCTTAACGTACCTGTAAATTCATGATTACGTTCCGGACCGCAATCACCAATTTACCTTACATTAGGGTTTTGTGTCCTTCTATGACTCTAAACACACATGTAAGTAATGCAAAATAACCTTGTGATTGAATCGTTTACAATGTATCCAAAAATGAGTCCAACTGTTGAGCAGGAAAAAGACTTCTACCAGTTAGTGAGTAAGAACCTCTACCGATTGTTGAGCAGGTGCGATAGCCTCTACCAGTCGTTGAGCAGGTTGTAGGGCCTCTACCGACTGTTGAGCAGGCATGATGACCTCTACCAATCGTTGAGTAGGTTATTTGGTACTCTACTAACTGTTGAGCAAGTACTTCATCCTCTATCAGTTGTTTGATTAAGTGCACCAATTATTACACACATGAATTGCAAATTGATAATATGTACATGTAAGCAATCAAGTATCAAGTATATCATACGAGTTGTAATAGAGTTGCCCTAGACAAGGTTAATGACTCTAGGTGTGTCTATAGCAAATAGTTTATATTCCATGATTTCTAGTATCAAATGTTTAAATATGGTAGATAATCGAATCCTTATGTATAACTAAGGATTATGTTTGATGCAACACACAATCAAGTTTCAATAGTTTGGTTATCATGGGTAACTAGCTCATGTGTGAGAAGGTGAAGGATATGAATTTAGTTCTTGAGACGATGATGAAAAATCTTGAAGCAGAATCAAGGTTGTGAGAGATAGTGAATGTGAAGATAGTTTATAAAGAGTTTATTTTATAGTAAGGAGATTATGTAGCAGTGTAAATTTTGGGGTTTGGATCAAAGGTTATAATCAAGTGTATAAGAAAACATGGTTGTGGTATATACCAAATATTGTAAAAATTTGAACAAGTTGAAAATGAGTGAGTGTCGATGGAGAATTTAGAGACTAGATATTATTCCTATGGAAAAAAAATCTTATTTTCAAAATTGGTTTTATACATAAAGCAAAAGTTGTTAAATAGTACAAGCTAAGTGGGCTTTGATTAAAATATTCCCGTTAGTTGGAGATTTCAAACATGACATTAGGTTTTGAAGATCAAGGTTCTATTAAGTGATTTTTAATAGTTTAAAGCATTATATAGAAAATTGTTTGTTACGTCAATAAATAAACAATTGAATTTAAGTTCGAGGACATCTTTTGAAAAAAAATGTACTTTGTAAAGTTACTAGGTAATGAAAATACAACAAGATTTAGAAATCTTTAGTTTGTGCTAAGGTATGAGGTTATAGTTTTTTTTTTTTTTTTTTAAAATAAGTAACATGTGGAGAAATGAAATAATATGATTTGGGTAGGGTGTTGAATATTTAAAAAGTGGCTAAGATGGTAAGGTGAAGTGTGATTGTGAAATCCATAGATGGTTATGAAATGAGATTGATTTAAGATGTAAAATTTTGAGATTTTAGAGCTTAGTTTAAGGAAAGTGAGTGTAATCATTTATTCATTAATTAAAACGAATAAACGAAAACGTTGACTTATCAAAACTTCTAGATTCTAATAACATAGTGAAGACATGATTTAGCCTATAAGTGAACACTCATCCCGAGAATTCCCAGGTAGGCATCCGGGTCCTCGTCTGATTGGGATTTGTGCGCAATGCCAGTCCTAGACAGAAAACTCAGAATACAGGCGTTCACCCTTCCAGATTGCACGTGTTCGTTATTAAAATTTAGAACTTCGACGAGATCTTCAAGGTGGTTCAGGCTAAACCTGAGGATTTGTCCTACTAGTCTAGGAGTAGATCTTGTGATGGAGAGCACTCTTCTTGTAGGGACTAAAGTAAGGATAAGAAGTAGGATAGAGAATAGAAACAAGTAAGGTTGCAAGTAAAAGGAGCAAGTACTGGTTAAAATCCTATGGTTATAGACTAGATTATTTTTTTTCTAATAACCTAATTCCCTATAACCATGGCTCTGATACCAATCTGTAACACCCCAACCTATGGCGGAAACATCGGGATGTCACGTATTGATAATTGTTTCAGTAGCACATGGTATAAATTGAAATTTTAAATAATTTATTTATAACATAAATATCCAAAGTAAAGTGATGTCTAGAAATCCCAAATACATGATATCAATAAAGCAATAACTTCAAATAACTTCAAAATAAACTTCATAATATTCCTCATGCATACTCTAAGCCTCAGCTTCATTGTTACCTGAAACATGTTAATTTTGAAAATATTTTTGGGTCAACAAAAGTTGGTGAGAATTACATAGGTTTTGATAATCGAATAAAGCTTGTACAATTCAAGTGTCATGGCAAGTCTAGTCCATATGTGAAAACATACTAGAAGTAAATCGAGTGCATAATCAACCCTTGTGACTAGAATATTGTGGTCCATCCCATACGCTCATGGTTCACTCGATTATGTTATGCGATAACAATCACCCACGCTACCTATGTAGGAGGCACGTATCCGGGTGGGATTGTCAGTCCAATAGATCTATCATTGTATACCGTCGGCTGATCAATGTTAATGATTATGCTAGAATTGTGCTTACCCTAGTCATGTTCAAGACATAATGCAACATAGAAAAACACATAGACACTTTGATGATTGAATTGCATATAGAATGTTGTAACATGTTTCACCCCAAAAATGGTGATAAATAGAAAAAGGGCTATGTAAAACTCACCTTAGCAAAATATTATGTCTCGTGAAAAAAATAGAATAATGTGTTGTGAATGTATGCGATGCGAATCCCAAAGACTCAACAACGTAGCTAGTCCAAATTGAAGAAAACGAAAAAGAAAGAATATCAAGCTTCCAATTCGCCAATTACAAGAGCTTATAATCAAAGCTTCAATTGTAGAAGTAATAGACTATAGAAGAAATGTATGAGGGAAAGTTTAATCGGATTGAAACAATCGATTTAGAGGTGCAAAGTATAATGGGTCATAGGTGGGTTTTTATACTAGTTTTGGAGTCAATTAGCCATTAAAATTGGTCAACACCATAAAATAAGGTTTTATGATGAATTGACTATTTGACTAAGACTTTGACTGTTTGACTAAGACTTTGACTGTTTGACTAAGACTTTGACTAATCAATTTAAGGAATGTGTTAAGTTTATTTTCTTCTGAAATACTACACAAGATGATAGTTGGCTCAGTTGGTTTTCACTGTGTGTTGGTTGGCTGTGGATGCGGGTTCGAGTCCCGGTCCACACAAATCTTTTTTTGGCAATTATTTCCCTAAAACTATATTATTCTAAATTCATAATATGATTATATAAGCCCGAAAGTGACTCGAAATATTTTTAAAACGTACAAAAGTGTCGAGATACAAATAATTATTAGTTTAAGGTATTTAAAACATATATTGTTTAAAACAATACATTCTTTTTATCAAAAAAAATTAGGGGAAATTCGCGATGTTACAAAAATAAACATTGAATACCCTTTAATTACAAAAATAAACACATGAAAGGTCTTAAGCTTAGGGATTTCATACTATCCAACACTACTCAGAATCTGACATTTGTCCTAATAGTCTTAAATAAAGACTATCATAAATAAAGACTCTTTAACTTGTAATGGTCTCACAAACCAACCAATAAATGTATGACACATGTGTGAAAAGGCTACTGGACGCTTAAACCCTAGACGCCAACTATAGACGCGTCCGTACATTTTTATGACTTTTCATTGGAACTAAAGACATTTCCGTACATTACTAAGACTCCTGCCAACTATAGACGCGTCCGTACATTTTTAGACTTTTTATTTGAACCAAAGACCATTCTGTACATTTTTAAGAATTCAAGCTTGACATCTAGGATTAAGACTCTACAATACTCAAGCGTCTAGTAGCCTTTTTACCCATGTGTAATCATTTTATTGGTTGGTTTGTGGGACCATTACAAATTAAATAGTCTTTATTTAAGACTCTTAGGACAAATGTCAAATTCTGAGTAGTGTTGGATAGTATGAAGTCTTTAAACCTAAGACCATTCATGTGTTTATTTATGTAATTATATGACGGTCAGTGTTTATTTTTGAGATTTTCCTTTTTTTTTTGCTAGGAAGTATGACCTAAATTACGATTAGACAACATTATCCAGACATGGGAATCCTAATTTAGATTATCTGTTGTGGCCCGCGAGTGACCATCCGCGAGCCACACTTTGGTACAGGTGGATAGCTAGCCCCATAACACCCTCTCTTTATAGTTCTCACGAGCTAGCCAAAGCTACCACACTCGCGTGTGGTAGCGGGTCAAATGTGACCGTTGGCTGGTCAAATTTAACCGTTGGCTGACGACCGTTGGAGGCTACTAGCTATATTTGGCAACAAAAAATTTACAGTCCTCACAAAAATTTCTGCAATCCTCACATAAAAAATTTATATCACTCCTTATAAAATGGCTTTGCAATGGAATGATTTTTCTTCCTCCGACTCGTCCGAAGAAGACGAGATGTTTATGGAGGTGGGTAGGATAACGTTGAATACCTGATAGCCCGGTCTCGAAGACGAAGGACTCCGGTGCTAACGAGACAACCGGTACTTGACCGTGATAGAGAGGGAGCAAACGATACTTTGTATCGACACTACTTCAGCCCGGATCCCGTGTATACTGAAGATCATTTTAGGCGACGCTTTCGAATGAGTAGACAATTATTCATGCGCTTATTAAATGATTTGTCGGAGTGTTATCCTTTTTTCCAACAAAGAGAAGACGCAAGGGGGCGGGCTAATTACTATTTCTTTTCACTAAATGCAATTCTCATATGTTTTTGCTTTATGTTACTTGTGTGTATCTATGACTTGTCAAAATCATTAACCGTTACGGCCTAGCATTTCAATGAATAGTACTATGGTATATACCCCTTGTGACCCTGTTGAGAGACCTTGGTCATTGTTATGTGTTTCATTAGTGCATACTATATATAAATTTCATTTCACTTTCTTAGGGTTGATTTTGACCCAGATACTACTTAAATACATAATTGCAAACAGTATACAACACATGAATTGCAAAACGTTTTTATACTATATGTATTCAAAATAGGGTATGCTCACCAATACATTTTTGTATTGACAAAATTATTTTCGTACATGTTTCGGGTTATTTTGAGATGCATTCTTTAAGCTTTCGGATTCATATTTAGATTTCGAATTCATTGTAATTCATATAGATTGTTAGTTTGAATCATTGTATCGTTTTATCTCATTTTAATGTAATAAACTATTTAATCAATGTATCAATATTTACACTTTTAGTCCAAGAGCTATTGAACAATCGTCACTACGTGACACCTCGATGTTTCCGCCATCGGTTGGGGTTTACAACTTCGGTTCTCGTGCACTTACACATAACAACAAAATGGCAAAGCCGAACGCATGATCCGTCGCATAAATGAGATCATGTTCACCCTTCTCACCCATGCCTCTTTACCCTCCACCTATTAGGTTGGGGACCTTCACACCGCCTCTTATCTTCACAACATTCTCCCATCCAAACTTAGCGCTGAATCAGGCTCCACCTTTGAAGACGGTTCTCTTTATCGAAGTTTAGCTGGTGCACTTCAATATCATACTATCACCATACTAGACAACGCCTATGTTGTTCAACAAGTCTGCCTCTTCATGCATGCTCCACGAGAACCGCATTTTCAGTTCCTGAAACGCATTCTCCGTTACATGAAGGGCACTCTTAATCAAGGCTTGCTACTCTTCCCTTCATCCTCCACATCTCCACATCCTTGACAGCTTACTCTGACGCTGGTTGGGGCGGGTGTCCCGACTCTAGACGCTCAACGTCTGGCTATTGCATTTTCTTGGGCACGAACTTGATCTCTTGATCTTCTAAATGACAGTCTACTATTTTCAGGTCCAGCGCAGAAGCCGAATACCGTGCCGTGGCCAACACTGTCGCCGAACTTAGTTAGGTTCGAAATCTTTTGCTTGAGTTACATGTTCTTATCCGCCAGGCCTCCCTTATTTATTGTGACAACATCTCGGCTGTGTATCTCGCTGAAAATCTAGTTAATCATCAACGCACCAAACACATTGAACTGGATATCAATTTTGTCTGAGAAAATGTCTGTCTTGGTACAGTCAAAGTCCTTCACGTCCCTGCTGACTACCAGTACATAGATATCTTCACCAAAGGTTTACTGAAGCATCTCTTTGAGCGTTTTCATTCCAGTTTATGCCTTCGTCTTCCTACGGCTCAAACTGCGGGGGCGTGTTAGCCGATATTTATGCATCGGTGGTCAATGATTAGCCGATGATTATGCATCGGTGGTCAATGGCCAATGTAGTTATTGTAGATTATTATTGTATTTCCATATTATTTTTTCCCTTGTAATTATTTAAGTACATTGTATGTTAATGAGAAGGCATGTCATTGTATAATCTCACATTAAAAACGTGCTCTTGAAGTGTTGCAACGATCAAGTGTTCATGAGATTGGTTTCCGGCTAGTGAGGTGCAACAATTTAGAGTAGATTGCTCTAATCACGAGAGTTATATTTTGTCTTTATAGTAACTTTTCGATCTAGTAAGAAGTAAAAATATTTTAAATTTTGTGACATATAATTAGGTTCTTTATGAAAGCACACACAAATAGGTTCTTTATGAAAGCGTAATGTAATTGTCAATACTATGGGAACACTTATTTAATGCCTTATTTTTAGTAACGCTCTCTCCTAACCCTAATGGGGAGCCGCCGGATTCCGATACTGGAGAAGATTCAAGGACGTCTTACGAAGTTTTACATCACCAATCTACCAGATAAATGTAGCGGGAAAGAGGTTTCAGAGGCAATAAGGCATTTGGGGGTAATTTTTGATCTTTATATTGCTAGAAAGCGTGACAAAAGTGGTTTGCGATTTGGTTTTGTTTCATTCCTGGATGTTAAAGATAATATGGAGATGGCTAACAGTTTATGTGGTATTCGCATGGGAGATTTCACATTGAAAGCCAACGTCGCAAGGTTCACGTTGGAAGATGGGGAGATTGGACAAACTCCGAGAGATAACAGATTTGAAGCTGACAAAGGCAAAACTCATGTTGGATCCGGAAAGGAAGAGGTTAGACCGAATACAAATGCCTTCATGCAGCATGGGGTGTCTTTCTAAGAGAAACTGACTGGTAGGCATTTGGATGAGAAGGATATTAAGGTTTTAAAGATTGAGGATCGGTGTGTTGCTTATGATTCTTTGCATGGGAAAGCCTTGGTGATGAGGATGTTAGACTTGGATGCTCTCAAAAATATTAACAAGATTTTGAAGGAGATTGGTTCTGAGGACGTTAACGTTCAGTACTTAGGTGGATTATCAGTTCTGGTTTCTTTTGATAGCAAAGAAAAAGATCAGGTTGTCTTTGGGGCGGCTAAAGAAGTGATCGGTAGATTTTCTATGATTACATTTTGGTAAGGTCAATCGTTGGCATATGAACGATTGGCATGGTTGAACGTTCAAGG
Organism: Ambrosia trifida; assembly: GCA_028751855.1. Taxonomy (NCBI): domain Eukaryota; kingdom Viridiplantae; phylum Streptophyta; class Magnoliopsida; order Asterales; family Asteraceae; genus Ambrosia; species Ambrosia trifida. The sequence continues at coordinate 15,883,371 of CM054122.1, forward strand.
GCTTCCAATACAGTTGATGTCAGAGGAGGTTATTGGTAAGGTTGGGGAGTTGTTTGGGAAGGTGATACATAGACCGTCTAGAAAGGATGGTGATTCAGATTTATCTTATGACTACATTGGAGTTATGGTAGGGGAAGGCAGGAAGATTTCTGAAGAAGTGGTGGTTCAATGGAGAGGTCGACGGTTTCGGTTATGGATTTCAGAAGAGGCCGGCGACTGGGTTCCGGCTTTTTTTGAAGTTAGCGATGAGAGTCATAGTGACAAGGAAGAGAATGTTGACGCGCGGACTCCTACACCACCTTCGTTTCAGCAGGAGGATTATATGGAGGAGTTATCGGAGGAGCCGGTGGAGGAGGCAGTGATGGAGGTTAGTTTGAAGATGGCTTGTAATGCTGAATTTTCAGAAGATATTCAGGCGACTAAAATTAATGATCCGGCAAAGGTTTTCAATTCTCCGTTGGTTACAGAGGAAATTTTGGAAAGCAGTAATGATCCCGTTAATGGTGGAGAGAATTTGGAAAGTTTTAATAAAGATGCATTTATATCAGGGGTTGACTTTGACTTTGATAAAGTTGGTAACCAGGAGGACGGGAATGGTAATTTTTCAAAGGTTGTTAAATGTAAGAAGAAACAGGCTGTGGATTATGATGTGGGCCGGCCCAGGGTGGAATACTCTAGCAGTCTAGAAAAAACCAAGGCCTACAAAAAGCCCAAGGATGTTAGTCCAGTTGAGTTAGAGGATTTTGTGATTAATGAAAGAAACCTGGAGGGGAGAATTGGTAATTGTAAAGATAAGGAGGGCCGTGATTTTTATGTTGAGTCTGATAATCCATTCGAAGTTCTTAACAGAGACATTGAGAGTGGGGCACATCCGGGAGATAATGATAACGATGACTCGAATACGAAGGCGGCTGACGAGGTGGACAAAACTGTACGACTGGGTATACTGCTGGGTGCCGAGCTTACTGATCATCGAGATTTGGTACAAGAGACAATTTCGAGTGAGGGAGTATAGTTGGTGGACCGATGAATATGTTATCCATCAACGTTTTATGAAAATGTCTTCTATTCAGAACCAGTTTTTTGTGTTGACCACCGGGTGCTTGCTTATGAATGTTACGATTTTGAATATTTTTAATATTTATGCGCCCCAAAGGGCTGGTGCCAAAAAAAGATTATGGGATGATCTGGCTGGCGTTATTAGAGGCTGTCAGGGTTTAATTGTTGTCATGGGCAATTTTAATGCGGTGAGAAGCCCGGAAGAAAGAAGGAACTCGAAGTTTAATCAGACTATTGCGGCGGATTTCAATAGTTTAATTGATGCGATGGGTTTAAATGAGTATGTTATGAGAGGTTTTAAATTCACTTTTTTGACAGGCAAAGGTAAAGAACATAAACTAAGCAAGATTGACAGATTTTTAGTATGCCAGGATTTTCTAAATAGGTGGCCTTCGGCTTGTTTGAGGGCTTTAAATCGTGAATTATCAGATCATTGCCCGTTGTTATTGACTTTAGTTGATGTTAATTACGGACCTAAACCATTCAGGTGGTTTAACTCGTGGTTAAGCAGGGAAGGATGTGAGCAGGTTATTATTGATTCAATTGCTAACTTCGCTTTTCAAGGAAGGCCAGATGAGATCCTGAATGCTAAGTTTAGGGTCTTGCGTAATACCTTGAAAGAGTGGTGGAAGACGGTTTTACTAAAGGAAGGCGAGGAGAGGAAGAATTTGAATGCTGAGATTGAAAAGTTGGAAAAAGTAATGGGGTTACGTAATCCTGAGGAGGAGGAGACCTCGATATGGGAAGAATGTAAAAAGGAAGTTGATCATTTGAATTTTTGTACTAATAGGGACCTCAAACAGAAGTCTAGAATTAGATGGGCTAAGGAAAGGGATGAGAACACGGCATTTTTTCATGGTGTCATAAATGGAAGAAAGGCATCTAATTCTATTCCGAGTCTTATGGTAGATAGTTCATGGGTTTCAAAGCCGACTTATGTGAAAAAAGAAGTGATGCGGTTTTTTAGACAACATTTTTCTGATAATATGAAGACGAGGCCGACACTTACTTGTGGAAATTTGAAGAGGTTACAATTTAGAGATAGCGAAGCCTTGGTGGTGAGTTTCACGAGGGAAAAGATAAAAGATGTCGTGTTCGATTGTGGTTCGGATAGAGCGCCGGGTCAGGACGGATTTAATTTCAGGTTTGTGAAACATTTCTGGCACCTTTTGGAGAACGATTTTGTTGATATGTTTGGGTATTTTTTTGAGCATGGTACTATTAGTAGAGGATGCAGCTCGTCTTTCATCACCTTGATTCCAAAATTAAAAACACCCCTTGGCCTGAGAGACTATAGACCTATTAATTTAATAGGGATTATTAGTAAAGCGATCTAGAAAGTTTTAGCGGTTCGTATGAAAAAGGTTGTGGGTTCGGTCATATCGGATACGCAATCAGCTTTCATTAAAGGGCGATTTATTTTGGATGGTCCTTTAATTATTAACGAGTTGATTGGTTGGTCTAAAAAGAAGAAAAAAAGGTGTTCAAGTTGAAGTTGGATTTCGAAAAAGCGTATGACAATGTTAATTGGGAATTCTTATTGGATTCTCTTGATCAGATGGGTTTTAATAATAAATGGCGCCTTTGGATGAAGGGTATTTTGATGTCAGCGAGATCGGCAGTGTTGGTGAATGGATCTCCCACGTTTGAATTCCAATGTGAAAAAGGAGTTCGACAAGGAGACCCGCTTTCACCATTTCTATTCTTAGTGGTTATGGAGGTGCTTCATTGCTTACTTGAGAAAGCGGTTTCGTTGGGAGAGATTAAAGGTATTCGGTTTAATAGGGGGGATATGGTGTTATCTCATATGTTTTATGCCGATGACGCTTTGATTGTTGGCGAATGGTCTAAAGAAAATGTGGATAATGTGGCTAGGGTACTTTGGGTCTTTCACTTATGCTCAGGCCTTAAAATTAATTTAAATAAGTCATATTTGTATGGTATTGGCGTCGAGACTAGTGAAGTGGTGGATTTGGCTTTGGTTATGGGATGTAGGGTTGGTTTTATGCCTTTTGATTACTTGGGCATTCGGGTTGGAACCAACATGTCTAGGTGTTGTAATTGGGAGCCGGTGATTGAGACGGTGCAAAATCACCTATCGTCTTGGAAGGCTAAGACGTTGTCTATGGGAGGGCGCTTGACGCTTATTAAATCGGTTCTTTCGAGTCTTCCAATTTATTATTTGTCCATCTATAAGGCCCCGGGTAAGGTTATGGATCAAATTGAAGCTTTAATGAGGAAGTTCTTATGGTCGGGTACGGAAGACGTTAATAAAACACATTGGGTTTCCTGGGAGATCGTTACTAAATCTAAACAACAAGGAGGTTTAGGAGTAGCTCGGCTAAGGGACGTTAATATAGCGTTATTAGCTAAATGGGGTTGGAGGTTTAAGACTGAAAGGGGATTGGTGTGGAGAAAAATTATTGAAGATATTCATAGTGGGAGGGGTCTTTGGGACGTTTTACCGGTCAAGAAATTGATTACGGGCTGCTGGAAATCTTTGGTCTCTATGCTGGATTCTACAAGGTTTCAAGGTAAATCCATTTTGTATCTTATTCGTGGCATTGTAGGGTGTGGGGACGTGATAAGTTTTTGGTCAGACATATGGTTTGGCGAGGCTGCATTGAAGATTCGATGGCCGGCTCTATATAGATTAGAAAGAGATAAAAATTGTAAAGTGAGGGATAGGATCCAACAGAGTGGTACCGGTTTGGTGTTTAGTGGGAGATGGTATCGACAGCCTTGTTCGGTGGTGGAACTCTCTGAGTTGCAAGACTTGGAAAGGATGTTGTTGGTGTGTAAACTTAGTTCGGAGGGTGATACCTGGGCGTAGGGAAAGGATGCCAAGGAGACGTTCACGGTGGCTAGTTGTAAAAGATTATTAACGGATGCTAGAGATGTTACACGAGTGACTAACATGAAATGGGTTGAGTGGGTCCCTTTGAAGGTAAATCTAACTGTTTGGCGAGCTGATCTTGACCGATTGCCTACTAAAAGTGCACTGGTGAATAGGTGTATCAACATTTCGGATACATCTTGTCCTATGTGCGATTCAGGTATTGAAGATCTCAAGCATGTGATGGTTATTTGTATTTTCGCTTATGGGGTTTGGAGTGGGATTTGTAAGTGGTGCAAGTTGGTTCCGTTCTTCGCTTATGATTATGATGATCTTTTATGTTTACATAAGAATGTACATGGTGGCAAATGGAGAAAAAAGATAGTTCGTGGTATTGTTATGATTACTACTTGGGTGTTATGGAATGCTCGAAACGAGAAAATCTTCCAACAGAAAGATGCAAAAGTATTAGAGATTGTGGCGGAAGTTAAATCCAAGGCTTTCTTATGGTTAAAAAATAGATCGGTTTTTGGTAATGTAGTTTGGAAGGATTGGTCTAATTATCCATTGTATATTTGTAATTAATGGGGCGGTTCTCCCGTTTTGAAAACTTGCCTTTGGTTTAATGAAAGTCAATGTTATGGGTTTCATAAGAATTATTTCTAAAATAAATAATCTATTATCGTTAACTAATATTCTTGCATTGGTTGCCTACAAGTGCTGCGTTAGCTAGAAGAGGTATGCCAATTAGCACTATGCAATTCCGTTACGTGGTGAGGTGGAAGAAACATTAGAACATATCTTCACAGTGTGTTATGTTTCATCGTGGTGCTCCATACCACCCATATGTGTTTTCTGTCCACGGGCTCATGAATATTCATGATGGGATTGCCTGGTCGCCAATTAGGAAGAAACTAATCCACTCGGTAATTGCTATCTCAAGTTGGATTACTTGGCTAACAAGAAACGAGGTGGGGAAAAAATGTGTTCCAGAGTTTTTTGTAGGAGAGAAAGGGAGGGAATGAGAGGGATAATAGAGATGTTTTTAGGGTGATTTTCAATCTTTTCAATTTGAAAGGAAGAGGAGGGAAAGGAAGTGAAGGGAGATCTTTTCTCTTCCATCCCTTAATAAAACTCTGGAATAGAGTGTGAGTCTTAAAGACTCGAAATTAGGAGAATGTTGGATGATATTAAAATTTAAAACAGTGGGGTTCCTTTAGGTATCAAACCGATCCATAGAATAGTCACAATGGTGTAGTTTTGCATTTTGAGAATATTTATGTATATTGTTTGTGGCTTTTGTTGTGGTAATAAATTTTGCCCTAAGAATCTAATATTATTGCATAAAGTTAAAGAGAGTGACAACATGATATTATAATCATAGTAAACATATAAGTCATGCAACAAAACAAAAAATACCTAAAGATGTTATGTGTTAGGTATCTCTCTCTACCTTTTGTTCCTTTTTAGAGCCTTCTTCATATCTCTCTACCTTTTGCTTGTAAGCCTGTTATGGTCGTGTAACGACTGGTGAAGATGACACTAATCTTATCTAGTAGCAGACGTCGAATTAGAGGATTTGAAATTATTTGAAGAAGATATATTTATTTCTCATATATTGATAGAGAAGATAGTGGAAGACAACTCACTAGGAAGTTGTTTTGAAAACCGGACCGAACCGGCCGGTCGGACCGGGCTCCGGGGCCTGGACCGGTCCGGTTCGGGTAGTCGGACCGTTTTTGCAGCGAACCGGGGCTGAACCGGTGAACCGGCCGGTCGGACCGGGAAACCGGCCGGTCGGACCGGAAACCGGACCGGTCGGACCGGAAACCGGACCGGTTGGACCGGATTTTTTAATTTTTTTAATTTTTTTTTTGTTTTTTTGGGCCGGTTCGTCGAACCGGTCGAACCGGTCGGACCGGTCGAACCAGTGAACCAGCCAGGGGTCCGGTTCGACGTCCGGTCCGGTTCTGAAAACCTTGCTAGGAACCACATTGCCAAAATGTATATCTATCTATACATATAATAAACCAAAGCCATTTTAATGACATGACATTCAAAGAGGCAATCTCTTCTTTGAGTGTGTCATGTGTCATCCCATGTGACATTGAGATATTTTAGGAAAAAAAGAATTTAAAAACAAAATTGGATTTTTCACCCCCATGTTTCCTCCCATAATTTTTAAACGTTAATATCTTTAATATACGAGATTTTTAAAAAAAAAATTACACAAATTAATGAGCGTTTTATTATCTTTCCAACGAGTACCATAGTGCTATATAAAAAACAAAGAAATTTTTTTGTGGGGTTTTGTTCATACAGAAAAAAAACACAAAATGTTCAGGTAAATCATTAATCATGTATAGGCAAGTCACTAATTATGTTCAAATCAGTAAATATGATTTATTTTTTTCAACCAGAGCTGAATAGGTTAATAGAGTTATACGTTGTTTTAAGTTAGGTATCAATATTAGTATATTAGAGTTGTACATTTGTTTAGTCTTTAGGATATGTGTTAATATTAGAGTTACATTAAAGTTTTACATTCTTTTAGGTTAGGTATTAGCATTGGAGTTATACATTGTTTTAGGTTAGATATTAGTATTAGAGTTATACATCAGTCTATTTCATATGTAAAATTGATGTATCATATTAAATTTTTCAACTCGAGACACTCCCGGGGTATAATCTAGTTAAAAATAATAAGTTAAATACTAAATTTTTTATGTCCATCGGCTCAAGACTAAGACATAGTGTTAGTAATTTTGTGGAGAATTGGAGACCTAGGTGCCTGAAGTGTTCCCGAGAGTATTAACGAAGATAATAAAGTCCATATCCTCTAATAGACCTTGATCAAGTGAATCCGGTTATTGGTTTTTCATAGACCTTGGGTGAGAGATAGTATCTTTGTAGTATATTGGCGAGAGACATGTATGTGTACTGTTTTATTTACTCCCGGTTCTCTAACCTCTTGTTAGGAAACTTTTGTATTCGCTTATGTTTGGTTTTGTTTTAGTGTGGAATAAAGTATCCCTTTCTCTGTTAAAAAAAAAAATACTGCTTTTAGTCAAATTATTATTACCCAACCTTGTTTTGTCTTTTTTTTTTTTTTCGTTCTTGGTATATTTTTTTTTTTTTTTGAACGGCAAATTTCTTCTTCTTGTGGGACTTGAACCCATGACCTCCCCTTTAGGTGTTCCTAGAAGCTTTGCTTCTACCATTGGGCCACCAACCCAATGGCTCACTCTTGGTATATATATTTCCAGACTCACTCTTTATGTTTAGTCCTAAAGTGAAGGTTTATAAAAAAAAAGGGTAATTGAGAATCACGAGAATCATCATGGACAACTCTTTTTCTAAGTCAAATATTTATTTACTAGATTATACCCCGGGAGCGTCCCGGGTTGAGAAACTTAATATGATACATCAATTTTACATATGAAATAAACTGATGTATAACTCTAATATTAATATCTAACCTAAAACAAATTAAAAATGTACAACTCCAATGCTAACACCTAACCTAAAAGAATGTAGAACTTTAATGTAACTCTAATATTAACACCTATCCTAAAGACTAAACAAATGTACAACTCTAACATACTAATATTGATACCTAACTTAAAACAACGTATAACTTTATTAACCTATTCGGCTCTGGTTGAAAAAAAATTATATTTACTGATTTAAACATAATTAGTGACTTGTATATACATGATTAAATATTTACCTGAACACTTTGTGTTTTTTTCCTGTATGAACAAAACCACACAAAAAAATTTCTTCGTTTTTTATATAGCACTATGCTACTCGTTGGAAAGATAATAAAACGCTCGTTAATTTGGTGTAATTTTTTTCTTTAAAAAATCTCGTATATTAAAGATATTAACGTTTAAAAATTATGGGAGGAAACATGAGTGTGAAAAATCCAATTTTGTTTTTAAATTATTTTTTTTCCTAAAATATCTCAATGCCACATGGGATGACACATGGCACACTCAAGGAAGAGAATGTCTCTTTGAGTGACATTTCATTAAAATGGCTTTGGTTTATTATATGTATAGATTTATATTTTTTTCTCAATCACAAATTTCCAAGGCTTTTTCTTGGATTTATATACATATGTACGTGTGACGTACATACATGTCTAAAATTGAAAAATAAGCATTGTGATTGTATGTTTGATCGTGTACACATATGTGTAAATTTGTATAAATGATTGACACACACATATATATATATATATATACTAGCTGATTACCCCGGGAGGGTTCCGGGGTTGAAAAATCTAATTTTACGTGATAACCTCTTGCAAATGGCTTAAGTTAACTAACCACAAAATCTCTCAATCATTGCATTTTCATAGAATTTTAAATGATAACATGACGATTGGGCTGATTTTCAACATCGTAGATAAGAACCTGGTTTAAAAGAAAAAACATGATTAATGAATAACATGAACACTTTGTGTGTTTTTTTTCTGTATAAACAAAACCCTACAAAAAATAGTCGATTTTTTCTCCGTTTTTTATATAGAACTATGATACTCGTTGGAAAGATAATAAAACGCTCGTTAATTTGGTGTAATTTTTTTCTTTAAAAAATCTCGTATATAAAAGATATAAACGTTTAAAAATTATGGGAAGAAACATGAGAGGGATAATTTTAAATTTATTTTTAAATTCTTTTTTCTTAAAATAACTCAATTTAATTTTAGTAATTGAGAATTTAGGGTTTTATGCTTATCTTTTTGTTAATTAAAAAAGGAAATAATTCAAAAATACTAAAATCTTTCAATTATGATGCCACGTGGCACTTTCAACGGGAGGTTGAGGCCTCCATTGCACGCCACGTCAGTATATACGTTTTCTTTTATATATATAGATAGATATCTATTATCTATTAATCTATTAATATATATAAAAGAATTGAACATTGCTGACGTGGCGTGCAATGGTGCTTTCAACGTCTTCATGAAACTGACACGTGGCATCATAATTGAAAGATTTTAGTGTTTTTGAATTATTATTTTTTTTAATTAAAAAAAATAAACATAAAACCCTAAATTTATCTCTCTATCTCTCAATTCTCAATTACTAAAATTAAATTGAGTTATTTTAGGAAAAAAAGAATTTAAAAACAAATTTAAATTTTTCTCTCTTATGTTCCTCCCATAATACTTAAACGTTAATATCTTTTATCTTCAAGATTTTTTAAATAAAAAAATTACACCAAATTAACGAGCGTTTTATTATATTTCCAACGAGTATCATAGTGCTATATAAAAAACGGAGAAAAAAACGACTATTTTTTGTGGGGTTATGTTCATACAGAAAAAAAAAAACACAAAGTGTTCAGGTTATTCATTAATCATGTTTTTTCTTTTAAACCAGGTTCTTATCTACGATGTTGAAATTCAGCTAATTGTCATGCTATCATTGGAATTTTACTCTTCTAAAGATGGATAGGTATACTTCATCAAGAGAAGCTAGGAGAAATAATCGCGCAACACTGCAAGACATGGTGTCACCTTATAACAAGGTTATTTTTTATTTATTTAATTACAAGAGTAATGATTATTACTATTAGTATTAGTATTATTAGAATGGTTATATTTTTCAACCCCCATCATGAATTCTACATCTATATAAGTCAAAGTCAAATTGTAACATATTTTAAATTACGTGAAGATGATTATATGTTGAAGGTTATCCTTTTAATACCGTATTATGTTTAATATGGTTTATGCTTTTTATTTTTTTTAACTTTTTAAATAAATGTTTTTTTAACTAAGATTGATTATGTTTAAGTTATTTACTCTTTTCGTGATTTGAGTTTTCTTCTTTTATCATTTTTTATTAAATCATATTAAATTTTTCAACCCCGGGAAGGTCCCGGGGTAATCAGCTAGTATATATATATAGGGTTTGGCTAAAATAAAAACCCTCTTGAGTTGTGCAAAACCTGAAAACCCTATGTAAAAACTTGTTTTTTTTCCTGATTTTTTCAGAATAGCCTTTATATTCAATTTTATTAGTTTTGGCAAAAAAAAAAAAACAAAAGAGCGCCGAGTAGATTATTTTGTTACACCGTGTTACACAAAACTCGGTTTTATCATACATCAGCATTGTTACATATGTAACATCTGTCTTACGTAATTTTTTTAAAAAAATCTATTCGGCGCTTTTTCAATTTTTTTGGACCGAAAGTCATAAAATTAAGTATACAAGCTATTCTAAAAAAATTAGAAAAAAACAATGTTGTTACATAGGGTTTTCATGGGTTTGTACAACTCAAGAGGGTTTTCACAGGATACTTAGCCTCTATATATATATATATATATATATATATATATATATATATATTATGGTTCTGAACATTTTTGTAATGTATATGCGTGTTTAAATTTGAAAAATGAGTATTATATATTTATATATATGTTTAATATGTACATATATGTATAACAAAAGTTTGGCAATCTACAATTCTACACACACACACACACATATATATATATATATATAGGTTTAGGATCATGTACAAAGTACATTTTTCGTGAGAATGAGTAAGAATTGACATGTAGACATCATGTTTTGGATTTAGGAATGATTTTTTAGGTTGTTTTAATTTGAAAAACTCCAAACACAACAATATAAAACACAATACAATGTATTATAGTCATTAAATTTAAAAAACAGCTAAAACACACTACTTAACGCTTAAAACACACAACAATCTAAAACACAATATATATATAACAAAAAAATATATAATATACACATGTATATTTAAAAAACAAATCCCTGATAAAGATGCGTGTTTGTATTTTATTTATCTTTTTAGAAAAATCAGCAGTAAAGAATGGTTCAATTACTTTTTTTTTTTTTTTGGAAGGCAAACTTTATAACCACACAAAACGCAGGAAAATCTTCAAGATGGAGACCCCCAAAACCAAAACGCGTTTCATTACATTAAAAGAAAATTTTTGTCAATCCTTCCAACCCATACTCCCTTTATCACATCTACTAGAAAACCATGTATACCCCCATGCTTTAACGTCACAGACAATTTCAACTACGCTCCTTCGATCATCTTTAAAAATAGAATCATTCCTTGCCTTCCATATCCTCCAGCACGTCAAAACTAAAATTCCGTAGAGAGCCAAGTTCTTCCTCGCGGACCAACCAGGATTCGGGTGCACCTGAATAATATCACTAACTGAGAAAAAATAAAATTGAGGGAGGTTGACCCAAGACGCTATACCATTCCAAACTCCGCATGCCAGCCCACACGCCGTGAAAATATGATCTATACTTTCATCTTGCTCATCACAAAACTTACACCTGACGTCCCCACAGTCCACGTTCCGTCTTAAAAGCGCCATTTTAGTAGGGATCCTATCCATTAACATGCGCCACATAAAAATATTACACTTAATAGGTATCCACTTGCACCACTTATAAGAAGAAACTGATTGTATGGGGCGATCACTTTCCAACCACCTGCGGACCTGCTGAACCGAGAATTCACCATTTGAAGCATTATCCCACACCCAACGATCAGTGTTCTCCCCAACAACTAAGTCTTCAATGAGCTGAACACAATCATATATAACTGATCAACCTCAGATTCCGAATCTGGTATCCTGCGCCACTCCCAATTCAGCGTCCTGACCATATCCACTAAACCAATTCGATCCCCAACCGTACACCATTTATGTCTTTCTAACCGAATGGTTCAATTACTATTTTATTATTCTAGGATCCATACTTATGTGTATATATTAAAAAACAACGGTTTCCTAGTCGTGTTTTCTCTTAGTGTAATAAATTTACATTAAGATGTAATACATATATATATATATATATATTAATATATTCTATACATTTTAGTATAATATAAAATAATATTATGGTTCTGAACATTTTTTATATACATATATGTGCAAATTTATAAAAATGATCGCATATTTGCACATATATGTATATAAAAAATATTATGATTCTTAACATTTTTAAATGTATATAGGTGTTTAAATATGAAAAATAAGTATTATATCTATATATATGTTTGATATGTACATATGTATAACAAAAATTGCGCACATATATAACAAAAAATGATAATATACACGTATGTATATTTAAAAGAAAATTCCCTGATAAAATGCTAGGTTAATTTTTGTTTTTTTTTTTTTTTTCTTTTTAGAAAAGTCAATAGTAAAGAATGGTTCAATTACTATTTGATTATTTTAGGATCCATACCGATGTATATATATTAAAACACAATGGTTAGCTAGTTGTGTTTTCTCTTAGTGTAATAAATTAATATTAAGATATAATCTCTACTATATTATAAAGAGTGAGGGATGAGCAAACTTGTCCAAGTTGGTAAACTTAAGATGACATATGAAAAGCCATGTGCTTTAACCCTCAAATGTCATATAAATCTTCCTTAATTTACCCTTCAATGCATTAATATACTTGTACCATGTAACCCAAAGAAATCATTTCATCCCTTTTTAATTTCATCCAAGGTTTTGAAACCCGGACCGGACCGGCCGGTCGGACCGGTCGGACCGGGAAACGGACCCCCGACCGGTCCGGGTCACTACATTGGACCGCTCGTGCATAGAACCGGAGGTTGAACCGTTGGACCGGATTTTTGGCCGGTTGGACCGGGTTTTAAGGAGGTTCGACCGGTTTTTTATTTTATTTTATTTTATTTTTTTGTTTTGGTTAGACTTTTGGGCCGGTTCATTGGGACGGCCGGACCGGTCGGACCGGTTGAACCGGTGGACCGGTGACGACTCTGGTTCGACGTCCGGTCTGGTTCTGAAAACATTGATTTCATCCCTCTTTATTAGACCATGCGTAGTGGGGGGCTTTATATATAAAGCCCCCCTTCCTGATTGGTCCACGTGGCTACTGAGTCAGCGTGGAGAGAGAAACTGAAAAAGGGGTGTAGTGGTGAGACTTTATTTATAAAGCCCCTGTTTCTGATTGGTTGATTTTTTTATTATTTTTTTTAATCTTTTAACTCAAAATAATTAAAATAAAAGACAAATAAATATAAAAAAATTACAAATATTAATAAAAACACACAACTAATATTAATTAAATTAAAAAAAACAAACAACTTAAAAAAATTACAATACCAAATTAAAAAAAGACAACTTAAATAAATTACTGGAGGTTATATTTTGCAAGGATTTATTGCCTATTATGTATCGCGAGGCGTAGGGCTTCTCCCTCGAGGTGGTCGATCGATTTGGACAAAAACTCAATGTCCTTTTCCCTTTGCGTCGCCTCTTGAATGTCGACGAACCTTTTATTCTCGGCCACTCTCTGGTCCATAGTTTCCAAACGTCTTTTGCCGAGGTCGCGAAGATCCTGTAGTCGTCGATTCATTTCATCAAACTCCTCCCTCGATGCACCACCTCCTGTCGAAGACGACTCCGCCTTGCCACCCTTTTTTGATCGTCTACCGGGTGGTCTTGGAATATCCTCCTCCTCCTCCTCATCCTCCAAATCAACAGGATCATCTAAACTCACAAAGCGAGCATCGGATGTCAGTGTATCCGGATCTCGCGACGTGGAGGTGGTTTTGCTTCGTTTTGATGGTCCTCCTCCTCCTGATCCTCTTCCTCTCCTAATCTTGCGCCCACTACCCGACCCCATAGGCGGTACATTAGCCCACTTAGGACTATGTCTCAACATCTCCCAAATCCTCAAATACGGGAACGGCCCGCGGGTATCTCTCATCTCGTCCAAGGCTCTTGCCAACAAACCGTCATCACCTTCCCCACTGCCTCTGTTGTCCTTGCAACGTTGGTAAACCTCCGCAAACGAGTGACATTTATTATTTATGTCAGACCACTTTCCCGATATCGAGTCGTGCTCTCGATACTCCCCTCTGCCCATGGCATTAAAAAACAGCTCTCGAATCCGTTGCCAAAACAACGGGCTATGTTGATAGTTTGCTGCAAAAAAAATATTATACGATTAAAGAGTGTATATATATATATATATATATATATATAAACACAAAAAAAAAATACTAACCAACATTTTAAAGTGTATATATATATATATATATATATATATATATAAACACAAAAAAAAATACTAACCAACTTCGGGGTCCTCGGATATATTGAGCCAGGCTCACGCTAAAGCATACTCCTCGTCTCATTCCCAACGTTCTTGTTGCTTTTTTTGACGAGGAGCGGTAGCATCTTTCTTTTTATGCGAGCGTCTCCCGCGCCCCCGTTGAGAACCCTCGGGTTGACATGGTTCGTTGGTCTCCACTTGAGTTTCTGGCACGGAATCGGGCTCCTCTTGAGAAGCTTGGACATAGTTTGGTGGAGGAAAAAATTGAGCCGCCATGTTTGGGCCCGGATAAAATTGACCGGGCATGCCAAGAAGTTGCGCGTATTGCATTGTGTTCGCGTCAAACTCGCCCCAATTGGGTGGCAGCGGAGTTGTAGTGTTTGGCCTCGTAGTGTTTGGCCTCGTACCCGGACGACCCGGTACCCCAAATGGTGAACCATATGAAAACATGTTTAGTAGGTTTGTTTGTGTTGTGGTGTGTGTGTTTAGTTTGTGTTGTGTTTTATGTTGTATGTGTATGTTGTGTGTGTATATATATATATATATATAATCTAAAAAAAAATAAAATGTTACCGTTCAAAAATTAAAGAGGGCAACGGTCAAAAAATTTTGACCGTTTTTTTTCAAACAAAAGGCCACGTGTCACGATTTCATTGGTGGAGGCAATATGTGACTGGCGTTATATTTATAAGGCCCCTACCCAAAAAAGCCCCATAGCGCCGGGGTGTTTTGGTGTTCCGACGCTATATTTAAAATTTTTTGACAAATAGCGCCCCACTACGGGGTGTCTTATAATTTATTCCCTCTTTATCTATATCTATATCTATATCTATCTATATCTATACTACATTATAAAGGGGGAGCCATGGGTAAAAAGGTCCAAAATGTCAAAGTTAAGATGGCAACTTAAAAGTCACAAGTGTAATTCTCTAAACTTTACCACTTTTCTTCCTTTTATGCCCCTTGTGTACAACCTTTTATGGCAATAGTACAAAATACTAATCCAATGCATCGCAACTTGTGTTTTTGAAACCGTCTCCTACCTTTAAGTTACTATTGAATGCTATAACCGTCATACATGAGACATGTTTCATTACATTGTTATTTATTTTATTCTTTTTTTATATTTACATGACGAATAAAATTAGTCGTCAAGAGTTACATATTATTATTTTAGATTAGTTACTTTCACAAATTAGAAGTTCTCATATTATAATACTAAATATAATATTGAGATACAAATAATTTTACATATTTTAAAATTTATAAATGAATAATCAAATATTAACAACAGATAATTTGATAATGTAAAGTTTAACTAATCGTATAGAAACCATCGTTTTGCATTCAAAGACAAATTCATATACATCGTTTTGCATTCAAATACACTGGAAGGAAGACAATATATTTTCACACTTTTCCCACAACTTGGTGGGTTAACATGGCTACGTTTGTGCATTGTTCAAAAAAATATATTTATCTTAATCGTCCTGTAGCAACGCGCGGGTTTCCCACTAGTATATTAATATATTCTATACGTTTTAGTATAAAATAAAATAAAATAATATTGTATCACCGCTACATTCTAAATGCAAATCATGGCAAATCGTTTAAGGGTGTCATCGAATGAGTCAAGAAAACTTAATGACTCAGGTGGAAATGCAGTGTGAGAAGCCTCCAATTGTATTTTTGTTTTTTTGACATTTATATGTAAGAAATGATAAAGTTAGGAAGAAAGAGTATATTTCTTTTTGTATGTAAGAAATGGTTTGAGTTGGTTTATTTATAAATACTTTGATTTTTTTTTTTTTTTTTTTGTTTTAACATCCAAACGGTCATATAACCATTAGTCACACAAAACCAATACGTTACGATCATGATGGTGGTGGCGCTGTTTCACGCCATGATTGGGCCATCACGCCTACAGTCACCATACCCCCACCTCCCTTAAATAACGATTAATTTATATCCGCAATGCAAAGATTTTTTCCACAACACATTTCAATACAATAATTTTTCTTATGTGAGCTTTTTTTAAATGATCATATTGAATTTTCAATTACTAAAGTGAATTTTGCCTACACTTTATATAAATAAAAATAAACTACTAAGCTACAATTCATATCCTTCACAAAATGACAAAAATTGGAAGTGTAATTCAACTAAAAAGAAATAACATGGTAATTTACAAATATGTTATACCTATAAACATACACCTTATGCATTATGCAATAAAAAGAAAACACATCACACATTCACAAAATGACAAAATAACAAAAATTGGAATATTAAACTAAAAAGAAATATCATGATAATTTACACCAATAAATACTCACAAATACACATACACATACACATTCCCTTGTCTCTGAAAAAAACAACCCAACCAATGGCAGCTCGAACTTTCCCGGATATGCCCTCTCCGTCATCTCTGCTGTCGGCGTACGCCTCAATGTCAACGTCGATCATGCTCTTCCGTACAATGTTCAACCAGTTGTTCCCTAGAGAGCTCAGGCGATACATCGCCGACACCGTCCGATTCTACTGGAAACCCAAGTCCTCTAAACTCACCCTAGTCTTCGATGAGAAAGATGGCATGGCACCGAACCACATGTTCCATGCCGCTGAAGCCTTCCTTTGCTCCAAAATTAACCCCGATTCCCAACGCCTTAGGTAATTCATTACCATTTTTTTAGCTTTTTTTTATTTCCTATTGCTAACTCACACACCCGCACTCTAAACTTAATAAATTGAGAAGTGAGCGTTGTATGAGTTAGCATTATTTTCAATTTTTTTTTTAATGCCAACCCACACCCTCGACATAATGTCAAAGTAAGTGTGTGAGTTAGCACTTTTTTAATTCTTTTTAAGACGGCTAACTCACACATCTTCTGAACCTAACACTAGTTGGTCAGGGTGTGTGAGTTAATGGTTTTTAAAATGCTTTAAGATTGCTAACTCATACACGTTCAAAACCTAACACGAGTTGATCAAGTTGTGTGAGTTAACAAGTTATAAATTTTTTGAAGGTTGTTAAATTGCACACTATCTAAACCAAACACTAGTTGGTGAGTGCTAACTCACACACTACTCTAGAAACATGTGGTGTGAGTTAGCACCGTTATTTTTAAAAGACGTTTAATATATTTTTTAAACTATTATTTTAAGAGCGCTAACTCACACACTACTCTAGAAACATGTGGTGTGAGTTAGCACCGTTACTTTTTTTAAATGTGACAGTTGTTAAATTCATAATGATTTTTTATAGGATTACCAAAACCATGAAAGAAAGCCACATCAATGTAAAATTTGCTGAATCAGAGACAATAGCGGACACCTTTGACGGAATTCCGGTGACATGGACGTACTTCCGTCAGCAGGAACAGCAAAGGCGTGGAGGCGTCGGTGGCGGTGACGGCGACGACTTTGATTACTCCGGTCTCCCCGGCCGCAACAATTGGGCGGAGATTAAATATATCGAATTGAAATTCGAAAAAAAATATAAAGAAATGATAATATGTACCTACTTGCCATGGATATTAAAAAGATCAGAAGAACTCCAAAACAAGAAAAAGGTGGTGAAGCTTTATAACCTACAATCGTCTTATGGTGGAGGCGGACCGGGTGCGTACATCGAATCGGTTAATCTAGACCATCCGTCGACGTTCGAGACGTTGGCGATGGACCGGAAGATGAAGAAGGCGATAATAGATGATCTGGATTTGTTTGTGAAGAGGAAGGATTTTTATAAAAAAGTGGGGAAGGCGTGGAAGAGAGGGTACTTGTTGTACGGTCCGCCAGGGACTGGGAAGTCGAGTTTGATTGCGGCTATTGCTAATTACTTGAAGTTTGATGTGTATGACTTGCAGTTGTCGAATGTTGGAAGCGATTCGAGTTTGAAGAACTTGTTGGTGAGAACATCGAATCGGTCGATTTTGGTGATTGAAGATATTGATTGTAGCATTGAGTTGCCTGACCGAAAGGGGAAGGTTTTGTCTAAGAATCAAGAAGTTAAATCCAGTCGTGATCCCACGGTTTTTTTCTATTCTCGCGACTCGGCTAGTTTACACCCCTATTTTGACATTTGTTGGTCTCTAATTTTGTTCTGTGTTATAATCTTTTTGCAGTTTTCTTTATCCGGGCTTTTGAATTTCATAGATGGGTTATGGTCGAGTTGTGGGGACGAACGGATTATAATATTCACGACGAACCATAAAGAACGACTAGACCCAGCATTGCTTCGACCGGGGCGGATGGATGTGCACATTCACATGTCCTACTTGACGGTTGATGGATTCCAAACATTATTGGCGAACTACCTCAATATACATGATGACCACCATTGGCGGTTTAGGGAAATCAAAGAACTTATCAAATGCAAGAATGTTACACCGGCAGAGGTGGCCGAGGAACTCTTGAAATCCGACGATGTGGATGTTGTGTTGGGAGGGCTTGTCAAGTTTCTCAAACGAAAGAAGATGGAAGATGACGAAAGCAAAGATGGGGTCGATGATGATGAAGAAAGTGAAGTTCGTGAAGCTAAAAAGGCCAAAATTATATCATGATTTAGCATTTAGAGGCTTTTAAATGTTTTTAATTTTTTTTTTTGGTTGAAAGGTCGTTTGGTTACATTTAAGCTCTTGTTTCCATTAAAAAAAAGGTTTTATTTTGATGTTGAAGTCATAAAATTGTTACTTTAATCTTAGAAGATGCATTATATGTATTGAGAAAGACTCCAAATCTAGTTTTTATATTTTATATCTAAACTATAACATGAAAAAAATATGGGTTAACATAGACATGTAGTAAAGTGACTACCACAAAAAAGTCGTGCAAAAAATGGTTATGCTTGTTTAGAAAGCTGTCTGTCTAAGTTATGCTTAAATTGCTATGCATGAATGTCAGGGGCGGATCTAGTTCATGGGGAGGGGGTGCGGACGTTGCAGCTCAACTTCGCGTGCGTAGTGGAAAATTTGTTTTTTTTTTTTTTACAAAATTTGAAAAACGTTGTTACTAAAATGAAAAAAAATGAAAAACATTACTACTGAAAAATGTTTCTAGATCCACCACTGATGAATGTGAATGAAACTATATTAAAAAAGAATACGGCATCATGAAGTGTAAGCTCGCATTATTGAATAAAACATATAGTAAAAGACGAAATACTAAATGACCTCAACTTCATTGATTCAGTGAACGTGTTGGATGCATATATAAAGCATAAAATTTCTAATAGTGACTAGAAATGTGCGTTCATGACAAGTACACTTGATTCCATGTGGACCTTTCCAACTAGCAATATAAAGGCGTGTGTTGAAATGAATTTAATATATGTGTTGTGACTTAAGGTAAGTTAGTTTAAATGAAGTTAAACAAGCTTATTTTTTAGCTCAAGTCCGTTTAAAGTTGAGTGGATTCAAGTTTTTAACGAGACAATATCGAGTAATTCATGTGCAACTCAACTTGTTTAGACTAAACGGAGTGGGGGGGGCCCTTGGGCGGAGAGAACTTTTTGGGCAGGAACACCGCAGTCGCTATGGCGTGGAGAGGGGGGGGGGGGGGGCTTGGGTGACACATGGCGCAATTTGATTGGGGGCACTTGTGACCGTTTGAAAAAAAATTATTTTTTTTTTAAAAGTAACCGTTGGGTAACGGTTATAAAAAAAATTGATTTTCATTATATATATATATATATATATATATATATATATATATATATATATATATATATATATATAACAATACCCTCTTCTACACAAACACACACTCTTTTTTTTTTCTTCATAAAATCCTCTCTAAAGTATCATATTTTTAAAAAAATTTGCAAGATGTCGGACCAATCTTCGAGTTCATCTGATACGTTTGATCAACTCGCTTTGGATGACTCAGCCGATGGCGGCGCAGAGTTGATAATAGCGAGCGTTCAGAAAGTCGTTCAAGCTACAGTGGATGACGAAGGGATATCCGAACCACCCAAGCATCAAAAGTATATAGTTCGTGAACGAAAAGCGGCAAATGAGTTATTGGTACGTGATTACTTCTCACCGGAATCAACATACGATGAAAAAACTTTTAGGCGGCGTTTTCGTATGAGTCGTAATTTATTTTTAAGAATAACAAATGATTTAGAAAATAATTACGAATATTTCAAACAAAGGCTCGATGCACGTGGTGAGATGGGATTTACCGCGATGCAAAATGTCACAGCCGCGCTTAGACACTTGGCTTACGGACAAAGTTCTGACATAATGGATGACTATCTAAAGATGGCCGACCGAACGGCTAGAGAAAGTTCTCAATTTTTTTTGTGCGGGCGTCATTGAATTATATTTAAAAAGATATTTGAGAAAACCTACATTTAGTGACGTACACCAACTTTTGGAGTTTCACGAAGAAAAACATGGTTTTCCCGGTATGTTCGGGAGTTTAGATTGTATGAAATGGGAGTGGAAACTTTGTCCAACAAAGTGGCAAGGCCAACACGCGGGCGGATATCATAAAAAGCCTTGTATGATGCTTGAAGCGGTTGCGTCACAAGATCTTTGATTTGGAAACCAAGTCAAGGAAACACTACTAATGAAGAAAAAAACTTCAACAAGTCGGAAATCAAGAATAGCCAAACACATCACAACCTTCGGGCGGATCTGGTTGATCATATTTGGAGTATACCAAGAGATTACTCATCTGACGATAACGATAGCGATAACTAAAACCATGTATTTTTTTAAGTTCGTGTATTTTTTTCAGTTTCGTGTATTTTTTTATTTACTTTGTAGTTTATTCAATAATTTAATTTTATGGTTTTATAAAATTGTGTTTTTTTAATTTATAAAACAAAATAAATAACAAAAGATATCTAGTGCCACGTGTCACTCCCCCCCCCCCCCCCTCTTCCCCCCTTCCACTCCCCACAATTTTTCCATCCCACATAAGTCCACAAGTGTCACATGACGCTTCATCCCCCTCTTTCCCCACCACACCTTATAATCTTACGGTTTACTCTACTTTGTTATGCAGAAATCAATGTCAAATGTCATTTCATAATTCCATTTCACCATTCAATGACAAATATTGACAATATAGGAGGGTGTTTGGGATTGAGTTTCAAAACAACTTATTTACTTATTGGCTTTTTCAAAAATCCAATAAGTTAATAAGCTGCTTGTGTAACCCAAAAGCACTTTCTGTTTTGATTTTTGGCTTTTGGCTTTTAAGGGTGGAAAAGTTATTTTTGAAAAGTTAGAAATCCTTGCTTTTGGCTTTTGCCTTTTAACTTTTCGAAAAAAATTACAAATTTATCACCCATACAACCAATATTCACGATAAGTTAAGCGTAACACTTAAAAAAAACAATTTATTGATTTTTTGACGTTTCTTATCCCAAAAGCTAATCCAAACACTTTTTTTTAAAACTCCTTTTCAAAAAGTCATAAGCCAATAAGCACTTTTGACCAAAAACACTTGTGCATCTCCAAACTCAATCCCAAACACCCTCTAGGTATATTGTTAATCTTGAGTTATCATATATACAATGATAATAAAGTGATGTAGATATTATTCCTGATTTTCTTTTGTAAAATAATATTCATTTGGTTTTGGATGAAAATGAAAAGTATTATCAGTTTCAAACAATTTCATGGAAATTACATTTGTGGTGGGAAAAGTATCTTCTTCGTTACCAATTGTTGGTTGGGGATATAGTGGTCTTTCAACCAAGAAGATGAATTACTTTGGGGGGTTCCTTTTATTCTTTATTTCCACATGCATGCAAGCAAAGTGACCAATGATTTACCTTTTGTGTCATTGTACTCTTTTTTCTTTATCTTTCCCCATCTTTTTTGGTACTCAAATTTGAATAATGTGTTTTGAATAGTCAAACAAACTCACCTTTATGTATAAAGATCACTTTGATATTAGTTATACTATTACAGTTTAGTTTTAACAAAATTAGTTTGCATGAATCATAAGAGAATGCGGAGAATTCCCTACGATAACACCAAAATTAAAGTTCCTACATAGAGGAGGCGGTGTTTCTACACCTCCTGAAGTTGAACCGTTTCCTTACCACTCTCTCACATGTTCTTCTTCACGATTTGGAAATAGTCACCACAAGTCCCCAACACTTTCCACCTTGATTCCCTCAATCTCGCTGAGATGGATAATTTTTCCTAGGGGTTTACGGGTTGGCCTCCATTCACCCTAAAATTTCTTCTTACCGTTAGTTTTCACCCATTTTTATTTTATCCTATTTCGATCATTTATATAGCGTATTTAGCTAAATGTGAACTAAAAAGGTATAATACTCGCCACAAAACCATGAAGAAAAACTTGATGTGGCATTATTTTGGTCGGGACAGACGGATGGATAACCCATACTTGACCTTTGATGGACTTACCACACTAACGGTCATTACAGATGTGTTTATGGTTCGGTTTAAATTAGGGAAGCCAACCAAAGCAGAACATTGGAATGGTTTCGTGGGTGTTTTCTATCATCTCAAATCAGCGATGGTTTAGTTGTGTGATTGTAATAAATAAACCGAATATGCGACATTGAATTTTTCTTCTAGGTTTTGAGAGCAACCAGATAATTTGAGTAACCATGAGGTGATGAATGATAATAGTATTGATACTACATAATGCATATCACAGTATCATACTACTGACTTGCTACCATTACTCTTGAAGTCCATATGATTTATGATGGTGTAATGTGTTATATTAAAGAATATTGGGCCGGGATATTGCTGTAAACGAAAAGAAGAATCGGGCCGGGCCCCTGTCGTGTGTTAGTAAAACATAAATCAGATAATATAACTGTTCAAGTTAAAGTCCAATAATTGAATTGCTTTTCTAACCATTATAAACCAGCCCGGTTTCTCGCCGGTCGCTTCTAGTTATGGCCTCATTTCCCTGGTGGGTGCGGCGATTTCTGACCCGACATGAAAAAATACAGGTTTGGATCGACTAACACGACCCGTTTAAAAAACGGGTTGGTTCGGGTTGACACGAATAAAAAACGGGTTGACCCGTTAACCCGTTTAAGTATTTAGGAAAAAAAAATTTCTGCATTTCTGTTTTGTTTTTTCCGTTTCCTTTTTACATAATTAGTTATAATAGTGTTAGTTTTGGCACACCATTTTATTTACTTGTAACACTCATACTCACCATTAAACACGTTATTGATAACCTCCTTACTACCCAACAACCCGCTTGTAAATTGTCAAAACGCATGACTCATTTAAAAATATGGGTTAAACGGGTCGAATTCAGGTTGACCAGAATTTATGTGTTTGCGGGTTAGGTTGGAATCTTTGACACAGATAATGGATAATAATATGGGTCGGGTTCGGGTTGTACATTTCAACCCGCCAACCAGCAATCCGTAAACCCGCCAACTCATTAACCCGACATGATTAATGTAGGACCACCGTTCACAAAATAAAAGAAATTCCAATTTTATTAAATAAATTCGGATTACAATACAATAAAGAAAGATAAACAAAATACAAAGACAAAAATTGAAATTACAAAATGAAAGGAAAATACGAAATAAGCACAAGGAAAACTCGAAGTGACTGAGGCACGTGTAAAACACGCTTCCCTTAAAACAGATTTCGGGCCACCCAGGTGAACCCGTCTGTTTTTCAGGGTACAACAGCCTAAGCATATTGCACTGCCGGAGTGAACCTAGCACCTGAAATAGTACCTAAAACAAGAGCGTGGAGGGCAAAAAAATTAGGGAAATCATCTAACAGGAGGTGGTGGTTCATGAACATGAATTCTAAGAATTTTCTGTGTCATCAACCAGAGCACATAACTCTGTATATGTAGATAAGAAACGAAGCTAACTGAAGAGTTTCATTGATGACTAAAATCAATGAAAAATTAAATCTAGAACTAATCCAGCACTTAATCTCTACTTAATTTCTATGACAGGTTGGAATGTGAAAGGTCTTGACCACACCAGTCTAAGCTTAGTTAAAAAATATAAAGGCGGCTCTCAAGCGGGTCGCGGCGAAGCGAGCGTGCGAAGTGCAAAGTGCGCCATCAAAACGCCACATTACGCCCATCGCCCTCGTCCCGGCCCCGTGCCTAGGCGCGGGCGCGTCGGGTGCTTCGCACCCTCTTGGCTGCCACTGGGTGTGTCCTGTTGTATAGGAATACATTCCTCTACATAATTCTACATATAAACCAACACATGATTTATATCTCCACCAATGTAGGACAAGCACAAATTCCCACAACACTAAAGTTTCACCACACACACTTAAAGCTTAGATCTCTCATTCATCTAGCTTTATAATTAAATATCATTATATTAAACATTAATATAATATTTAATTGCCAAAATTCCCAACAATCCCCCACATGAATGGAGATCGACCCACACACTCAAGTGTCACAATATAATTTCAGCGGTTAAGCAATGCAGGATAGGTAGGTATTCCCTTTGAACCCTCCTTTGTGATATGTACTTTGTCTCCTAGCGGTTAGTGGACACGATGTCCTTGAACCAACCCCTTTTTACGTAGACGTTATTACACATCACACATTACTCTCCCTGTTCTGGTTTACCCTTCATTGTCGTGTCCGTTTATCGTCATGGAGCACTATCCTGGTTCTGCGAGAGCTCTAGGAATTGCGCCCCCCACAATTCCATTTGAAGCGACCCCACTTCTCTCTAACATAGGTGATTTTACCAAAATCATTAAAATTCGTATACTTAACCTCCATTGACATCACTGATTTGTTTTAAGGATGGACTAGGAAGTATTCAACTCCCTTTGTGTTTTGGGGTACTCCCCCACAATGATCTTAGTCCGTACAGTTAGGTGGTCCTATTGAGTCTTGATCATGGGATCTCCAATCTTCTAGGATAGGTTTTCCGTTGTATAAACTTACTCCAAGGGCTTTAGTCCTATTCATTTTTATGACTTATGCACGGCCTCTCTGCTTAAGACTTTTGTAAGCGGACCCGCAATGTTATCCTGTGACTTCACATAGTCAATAGTGATAACCCTTGTTGAGAGCAGTTGTCGTATTGTATTATGCCTACGTCGTATGTGCCTCGATTTGCCATTATACATTGCACTTTGAGCTCTACCAATTGCCAACTGGCAATCACAATGCCGTCACAGGCTTAGGCCATCTTGGAATGTATTCCAAAAACTGACGTATCCACTCTGCCTCTTCTCCAGCTTTATCTAAAGCAATAAATTCAGATTCCATTGTGGACCTAGCTATAAGAGTTTGCTTGGACGATTTCCAAGCTATAGCTGCTCCTCCAAGGGTAAACACATATCCACTTGTGGATTTAGAATCTTTCATATTGGATATCAGTTGCATCACTGTATCCTTCCACAACAGCTGGATATTGGCCATAATGCAGTCCATAATTCCTCGTGTATCTCAAATAACTTAATAATCTTGTCATGCTCTTCTAATGTTCAGCACTAGGATTACTAGTATATCTACTTAGCTTGCTCACAACATATGCTAAGTCTGGCCTGGTACATGACATGAGATACATCAAACAGCAAATGATCCTTGAATACTCCAATTGAGCAACACCCTCTCCTCTATTCTTTGACAAATGTTGAGAGATATCAATCGGAGTTTGAGCCACACTTGTGTCCTCCGAATTGAACTTCCCAAGGATCTTATCCACATAATGAGATTGACTTAACCCAAGACCAGTTTGGGTTCTAATATTCTTCACTCCAAGAATTACATCTGCTAGACCCATGTCTTTCATGTCAAATCTCGCTTTCAACATGTCTTTAGTAGATCTGATCATCTTGTCATCACTCCCAATGATAAGCATATCATCCACGTAAAGACATAATATTACATAACCGTTAGAAGTGTCCTTCACATAGACACACTTGTCACATTCATTTATTTTGAAACCACTGTTAAGCATAACTTGGTCAAACTTTTGATGCCATTGTTTTGGAGATTGCTTTAAGCCATACAGTGACTTGACGAGTTTACATACTTTTCCTTCTTGGCCAGGAGCAGAGAAACCCTCAGGTTGCTCCATGTAAATCTCTTCCTCTAATCCCCAATTAGAAACGCAGTTTTTACATCCATTTGATGTATTTACAAATTTCTCAAAGCTGCAATTGCAAGCACCAATCTTATAGAGGTTATTCTAGTCACAGGCGAGTACGTGTCAAAGTAGTCAAGACCTTCCTTTTGTCTATACCCTTTGATTACGAGTCTTGCCTTATACTTGTCAAC
The DNA here is from genome assembly GCA_028751855.1 of Ambrosia trifida. NCBI lineage: Eukaryota > Viridiplantae > Streptophyta > Magnoliopsida > Asterales > Asteraceae > Ambrosia > Ambrosia trifida. The sequence continues at coordinate 15,909,624 of CM054122.1, forward strand.
AGAGCCATCAGCTTATATCTTTTTCTTGAATATTCATCGATATCCAAGTGGCTTGCACCCTGGTGGAAGATCAACTAACTCCTAAGTATGATTTTGCAAAATAGAATCAATCTCACTTTTGATGGCTTCTTTCCATTGAGGTCCATTTGAAGAGCTGATTGCTTCTCGATAGGTTTGAGGCTCACTCTCAACCATGTAGGTAAGAAAATCAAGCCCAAAAGATTTTTCAATCCTTTGCCTTTTGCTTCTTCTTGGCTCAACCTTTTCAACCTCTAATTGTTCATGGGTTTAATTTTGAACAACCCTATCAACCGTTGTTGATGAACTCGCATGAGTTTGTTCTAACATTGGGAATTCCTCTTCAAAATAAGTTGCATTTCTTGGCCTTGTTTCTATTATGGAGTTCTTATGAACATCAGGATTTTTGAACTCATGCACAAGAAAACGATGTGAAGTCCCATTTTGGGCATATCCAATAAATATGCAATCAACAGTTTTAGGCCTAATTCTAAGAGCCTTGGGAGGCGTAACAATTACCTTGGCCAGGCACCCCCCACACTTTCAAGTATTTGTAGGATGATTTGTGTCCCCTCCATAACTCATATGGTGTTACATCCTTATTCTTGAAAGGAACTTTATTTAACAAAAAATTGGCCGAAAAAACGGCCTTCCCCCATATGTCCTGGCTCATCCCAGATTTTATCAACATGGCATTCATCATTTCCTTTAGTGTACGATTCTTTCAACCAAGTAAGCAGAAGTAGTAGCATTCTTATTCATGTTCTAGTAATAGCCATTACATTGAGTTTGAACATACCATTCTGGGCATAGCCCTTACCAACAAACATACCACGCTTACTTAAAACAAACTTGTCACTCTCAAAGAGTAGACGAAAACCAAATTTATTAAGCAACCAACCCGACACAAGACTTTGACGCAAGTCAGGAACATAGAGCACATTGCTTAAAGTGAGCTATTTTCCAGAAGTCCACTTCAAGATCACATCACCCTCTCCCTTGATATTTGCTGTAGTAGCATTCCCCATGTACAACTTCTCATCTCCCACCACCTCTCTAAACGTACCAAAGAGGGTCTTGTCTGGGAAAACATGGCGAGTAGCCCCAGTGTCCACCCACCACCCTTTTAGACTGTTAGACCCCAAATTAACCTCCTCCATCATGGCAGTAAGGTCTGAAACCAACTTGAAACACCCTAAGCCTTTCAAACTGAAAATACGCAGCGGAAATTCGAACCAGAAAATTTCTTGCTTTATAAAAACATTCTCTTATGTTTGGAACCCATAGCTACAAGATATTATAGGTGTTTCTTCTTTTATTGTTTGTTATTACATCAAATACAACTCATCTTTATTAGTTTAGTGACCGCGACCCTATACAATCCGCGTCCTCAGTCGACCTCCAACCATTTCTTGCTTGTTGAGCTAGACTAGACAACCTGCAACTACCACATAACCATTTCGTTAGTTCATTAAGTGACTTCATGCAAATATTCAAAATATGGAAATAACATCAACAATACTCAATGATCATATCCAAACGCCTTTTTGCAAGTTTGGATCCGATCTCCGGATACTATCCTCCAATATCCATATATTCATGCTTACATACCTACATCTTTATTACCATCCTCATAACAAAAAGATTAGTAAGACTACAATACACACACACGTACAAATCCCATGTACAAGTTATCTTGACCCGTCATACTATTCTTCCTTCGCGTATTCTCTAGGATAAACATGACGTTTCCGAACCTATACTCAAACTATACATAACGACCAACCTTTATATACAAAACACCTTCAAACATACCAGGGCATAAGCACCCATGCACACATTCTATTATACAATCATCTGACGCGTGATAACTCTACTTACCAAACAGTTTACCATTTGTGTGACCTTGCATAACTATACAATTCAATCTAAATAGCTAAACCCATGATAAAATGTAGCCATCTATATATACACACACATATCAATCTGTACATTTTACCATTCATTCTTATGCCATACTTGTAAATCTTGGGTTTGTTTCATGCTTAATTACCCTCACTTCATTTTATCTTTGTTGCCCATTTATCCCAACTACTTTCATTGTTGTATGGTGAACTATACCCATTCACCAACAACATCAATTTGCTTACCTTGTTATAAATTACCATTTCATACTTGTTCCCATTCTATATTTATACATAAACATACAATTACTAAACCAAGAGTTTGCATCATAAGTCACCCACCTTTGCCCATAGGAGTGTTTTCTCCTTATACGCGTTTGACTTATAGTCCCAAGCTTTTTACCTAGCTCGAGATCATATCCACTTGACCCGTTGACTTTTAAGCTTCTTGTACCTAGCTTACTTTCAAGTCAACATGTCGTGTTAAAATACTAATTTGGAACTTACCTATTCAAACATTAGCATTCATTCTACATCATTCAAACATGACATCAATACATTCAACAACTAGTTCTATTCAATAAGTCTTTCCATATACTACCCGTTCGACCCGTTAGTGAAAATACTTGCATGAACTAGTTGGTAAGTGTTTTTAGACACCTTTTTGAATGCCACATAAAACGCTATTCTTTCCCTACAATCCGTACTCCAAGACTACTACAAGCGTATACATTCTTACACCTTTTCTTATTAAAGATTACATTAGACTGAATTACAAGTTTTGTCCTTTAAGTTTGTACCAGATTGCAAGGCATGTCCTTTAACTTTAAAATTGATTGGTTTTGTACTTTATGTTTTAAAATCTTGCACGTTTTGTCCTTTGGTGCTAACCCAGTTAATTTTTTTCGTTAAGTGGAGGGTAAAATTGTCTTTTTACTCTTCCAAGGACTATTTGTGCAATTAAATTAAAGTTTTGGACAAAAAATAAAATTGAAAATTAATATAACCCCCTTCTCTCTTAATACCTGCCAACACCATAACCCACCATCACCACCTGCCGTCGACCACCACCGCCTGCCTGACCACCACCACCACCTGCCGCCGACCACCACCACCACCTATTGACCTATTCAAAGAAATCCCAACCCGACCACCATAATCTGACCACCAATCGACCACCATAACCAATCACAGAGAGAGAGAGAGAGAGAGAGAGAGAGAGAGAGAGAGGAGAGAAAGAGAGACCACACCACCACCGGAACCACCTTCTCCGTCAACGGCGACTTCTTCAATCATCAAACATTATCCTACCATCACCACCTGCCGCCACCGTATAAAAACCCACCTACTCCAAACGGCTCCCTTTCTCTATACCCAACCACCCCCCACCCCCATCACCTATCCTTCTGTTGTAAACACCACCACTCCACTACTGCTAAACCTATATCAAGCGACGACAAACACCGGAAAAAAAAGAAAAAGAAAAAAAGATAAACCTCCCAATTTAAAATCTTGAATATACTTGATTTATCTTATCTGCTTAAATATCTTATCCTCTTAATTATATTACTTGCCACTGTAAGCATTAAACGACAATATCTTTAACACCCTTATAGGAAATTTGTTTTCTTGGGCACATGTATCAAGAAATTATAAAATTTGATCAGAAATTCCAAGAAACTAAGATTGTTACAGAGTGTGATTAAAATATCAATTGATTGAGAGGGTTTTGGGGAAACGACGGAGAGAGAAGGGATTTTGATCAACTTCTCATTTTCAGCAGGTGGTGGTGGATATTGGGATTCAACAGATCCAGTGGTGGTTGGTTGATGGGTTTTGGGGTTGGAGAACAGAGGTAGTGCGGCGGCTATAATAAGTTCTCCAACCCGGGTAGAATCAGATGAAGCTTCTTTCAGAGATTCAGGTATGAAGGTGATCGAGGCGTTGAAGAAGGAACTAACCGAAGCAAACGAGAGGCGGGATGCAGCGTTAATGGAGGTTTCGGAAATGAAGTCTTTAGTAGGTGAATTGCAGGAAAAGTTGGAGTATTTGGAAAACTATTGTGAAGAGCTCAAGAAGGCTTTAGGTCAAGCAATGTTAAAATTAATGGTGGTGGAAGCGTTTGTGCAGATAAAGCACAGGTAGAGAGAGGGTAGGGTTAGAAAGGAGGAAAGAGATGTGGGAAAGAAAGGGGTATGTGTGTATATATATAAATCTTTATAAATGGATGAAAAGACCAATTTACCCTCTACTTAACGAAAAAAATTAACTGGGTTAGCACCAAAGGACAAAACGTGCAAGATTTTAAAACATAAAGTACAAAACCAATCAATTTTAAAGTTAAAGGACATGCCTTGCAATCTGGTACAAACTTAAAGGACAAAACTTGTAATTCAGTCATTACATTATAAATGTGCAGCGATTTTCTGCGCAGCTGCTGTTCAAGGTCGCTTTCCCCTTCTAAACCTCGGAATCAGATCTTGACTATCAAATACAAAATGTGCCTCATTCAAAGAACTTTCCAAGCATATAATGAACACCTCCTAACAAGTTTTCTATGATTTTATATGAATATTTTAAGATCAGGTCAGTAACATAATTTTTACCAAACAGCTTTGCTGTCAAAACTGAAATGTTGACTTTAGATGCTGTTTTGACCCACTACAACTCAGAATCAGCTTCTTATGACTAAATATGAAATGTAATATGTGCAACAAGCTTTTCAACGATATAAGGCTCATCTTCTAACTCCTAATAACGAATGAGATATGCCCTTTACAAGATGACTATCTAAAGCTGTCAAAAGTGACGAATTTCAACACCATTTGACTCAATTCAAGTTCCATATAGGCAATTTATCAAACACCTTGCAGGCACTACACAACATCAATTTTCTCTAACACTACCAAGTGTTTATAAACCCTTGATTCTTTCTAGATTGACAACTACCAACATTAAACTTCTAAATTAATCATGCATTTAGTATAACAAGTAGCTAAACACCTACAAAAACAACAAAACATGACCAATTTCACACCTATTGGTGTATACACTAATTCCTCCACAAAACTCATTTCACCAACATGAATATAAGTCATACCTTGTCTTAGATGAATAGATAAGGCTGAATACCCAAAGAATCAAGCTTCAAATACTTCAATTTGGTGGAGAATTGCATCAATTTGTGAAGATGATGAACTAGGTTACTCCTTTCCTCTTCCCTTGTTTATGTCAACATAAACACACACAAAAATGTGTGTTTTGATCTTAAAATGCAGAATTTTAGTTATGTTTGGCTAGTTGTCAACTATAGTCCCTTAAGTTTACCCCAAAGCCTTTTGTTATAAAAAAAAAACTCATCTAACCAAGTTAGTTTCTAGTGTTATTTCTCTATTATATAGATAATAACATTCACTAGTTATTTCCATATTAGAACATAACCCACATTCTTATTGTCTAAGCCCCGTTTATTATTTTGCTAATCGCGCCTAATAGCGTAGCTAAGCAAAAATGGATTTTTTGGAGCGTTACAAGTCTACCCCCTTAAAGATGGTTTCGTCCCTGAAACCACATTCGTTACTACCAAACCCATCCTACCATTATTCTCCGTTTGTTTACTCATTAACTAGCTTAATTATAACGCACACACACATGTAGGTATGTGGGCGAAACCGTTTACGATGTATCCACTATGTGTTATCCCGGATTCCTTGACATTATTATCCTTAGGCATTCATTCTAGCCTATCAAAAGTCAAACTTTCCAAACTACATCATACTTGAGATACCATTCATTCATAAATGGGTAATATTCAACATATCAATTTCCTACTTAACAATCACAAAATAACCGAATTTACTAACCTTCCTTTCACAACGTTAAACAACCATCCATATGTCGGATTGACTTGCTCCTTCATAAATCCATGCCATACCTAGCTTGGTTTAGTTCATTCACATGACGAGTTCCAACTCGTTAACATCATATCACCTATCTTGTAGATTTCATCATATCTAAAATTCGACCATTCGTATCTACAAAGTCATTGGTTAGACACATATTTTGCATTCATAATAATTATCTTCCAATAGTCCATGCAAAATTCTTTCCTTTGCATGTCTAACTATCTAAAATTCTTTGATAAAATTCCCGTTACAATACAAAATCAAGTTACGCATCTAACATTCTTACATATGATCTTTACATTTTATTTGTTACTTCACAAAATCTCAGAAGTTTGACTTTTCAAAGTCAACTGCCACTTCTTACTAATTTATGACCTTCAGTCATTATTTTTATCTACTCATCTATACTATATTATTATACATATAGGATGGGCAAAATAGTCTTTTTACTTCCATTTTTAACATGTACAGTAATTTTAAGCACCTTTACAAAGACTCTAAGCATTAGATGTTGAAGGAAAGGCTTCTCGTTTAGTTGGGTTTACCGGGTTCCCCTCATGATTCAAAATTTGAAACCCTATTATGTCTCTTCCATGCCCTCATGTGATGCGACAGTGATATAATTGAGAAGGAAAATAGCTCTGCCCCTATGCATTTGTCTTTTATTGCTCTCATTTTACACCCGTCTTCATCTGGTTTGTTTAATTTTTTTTCTCTGTTTATGTATTGTACAATCAAATCCCATTTGTTGTGGCTTTTCTTCATCACTCTCTTACTCTCTCTTTCCACAAGGTATTCTCAATCTTTTTTCATTATGCTTTATAAATTTCTAGGGTTCGGTTTATAATTTTTCAGTTTCTCTCTTTATAATTCAACTTCATTTTGTACTTTGTAATCCAATCAACTTGTTAAGCTTTGATATTATAAGCCTTTTATTTTATTTATTACGGTTTAAATGATTAGTTTTAGTGATTTACAGTAGGTTCTAATGTTCAAATTTGTGTTATAGTAGGTTTGGTTCATAATTACTATATGTAAATATTATATCAATGGTTTTCATCAGAAACATTCAAATGAAGCATCAAAATTACAGACACACATTGGTCTTCATAGTTAAAACACACGGAGAGAAAGATCTTTTTAAATGCAATTAATTTTTCCTTCTTTGTTCTTTGCTCACGGCTTTGTTTTATATTTTATGACCCATTAAGTTATCCTTTTTTTTTTTTTTTTTTTTTTTTTTTGCCTATTATATTAATAATCTTTTTTCATTCCATGACAAAGAAAATTACATTAAGATAGCGGGCAGGCGGGCAACAAGCTGCGCCGCCACCCCTTTCTGGATAGCAAATCCTAATCTACTAAAAACATAACCATGTCCACCCGGAGCCGAGACACTACTGTGAATAACCCGCTGGACCCTGGTCAGGAAACGGGTAGCCTCCGGTGCCAATGAGCCAAATGTATCAAAAGCCAAAGGTACAAAAACGTGTTGGTTCTCCTCGCAAGCTTTAGCATGTTTTTCTACCTTCTTTGCCTCTGCTTTCCGGACCGCTTGCCCTGCAACAAAGCCACTATTCCTCAACCCAACTAGGGGAGATACACCCGTCAGGTCAACACAAGCATGCTTCCCCCCGGCCCACCCAAAGACAAGGAGATCTGCTGGTCGTAGGGTGGATCTCCCTTCTGCTGGATCCGAGAGGAAGTTTACAGGGGCCTCCTTCTTGGCTGAGATCCCAGCCCGTCTTAAAATGTCCCACAGAATGTCTCGAACCCAATCATGCCGATATTTAAAACCGGACAACTCCTTACAATGAACCGCGTGTTCCCCGTATTCATCCAGGCAGGCCTTACGGCACATCGGACAGATGTCATCCTCCTGGTACATTGGGATCATCAGACGATATTTAAGAATGGCCCTGTATTCAATAGCGGACATGCTTTGGCCTAAACCTTCGATCGGGATAACAGTTAGGAAATCTTGGGCGTGTGGGGTTTGTAGGCATTCAATAACTGCCCTCTGACGGGGGGACAGACCAAAAACTTCACCCAGGTTCTGAGCGATTTTGCCATAAAGGGCATTCGCCAAAGTTTTCTGAGGCTTTGGGGGGGCGGTGTCCTTGTTAGAAAAACCGCCAATATCAAAACCTGGGAGATAGTCATTTAGCTTTTCGAGGGCCTGCACGTAGTCCAAGTCTGCGCCGAAAACCCCGCTATTTCGTAGGATGTGATCTTGAAGGTTCCAGGACTGAGCTCGTGACGCCACAAACGCATACATGCCGACATCCTTCGCAGAGAGGAGCCCTAATCCTCCCACACGCATCGGCAAAGACGCCATCCGCCATTGTAGGTCACCAAAGAAAGGCCCCCCACATACCACTATGTCTTCAATGGCATCCCGTAAACCCTTGTCAAAACATGATACTGCTTCATCCATCATGGAGGGTTGGCAGGTCCGTAACCCAAAAAGCAACTTAGCAACCCCCATACATGACCTGAGCAGGAGGAGTTCACTCTGGGGATCCCTAAGGCAGGGCAAGAGTTGCATGAGTTCAACAGCGCGCGATGCCCTCCGCCTTGCCAATCCGCGGATAAAATAAGGGTCACGGCTAACAGCCCCTCCGAGGAGCTTCACCCCTTTTTCTGGCCTACCAATCCCGCTGGGAAAAAGCCCCTCCTGAAGTTTCACCCCATTACATGACGGCCAAAAAACCTCTGTTTTCTTAATATTAAGCTGAAGCCCCAAGGTTGGCCCCTCTAGCCGGATAATGTCTAAGGCTTTAGCAACTTCGGTGGCCTCACCAATAATCGTCCCATCGTCCAGGTACCACGCATGAAATGGGAGTTTACAAATTTCTTGTACCCGGAGAACCATAGGGTGTAAAGCAAGGGCGAAAAGGAGGGGACCTAATGGGTCCCCCTGCTGAACCCCCGTGGTGGCCCCTATACAGTCATTACCAACATACAACCTAGCTGGTTGGGCATATAGGAACTGGACCCATGAATAGATAGACGGGCAGCGTTGATGGACCTCTCGAAGAAGGGCAGTGCGGTCGATCATATTAAAGGCGTTCGAAAAATCTACCGTGAGCATAGCCAAGGACCCGTCCGCATGGAAGGAGCTTAAGAACCTGTTCGCGCTGTGAAGCACCGCCTCCGCCCCATTGGGTGTTCCCACCCCAAATTGAAAGTCCCCAAGGTACTTAGCCATTTCCTTCCCAACCTTCCTCATAGCCACTTTAGAAACTAATCTGCGCCAAATGGCCCCTACGGCAATGGGCCGAATCCCGTTATCAGGTTTCAATAAAGGGGTGAGGGGGGCCGAAGAAATAAATTCAGCTAGAACCCTTGGGCACAAACCCCCTAGCCAAAGGTTGACGACTTCAGTAATAGCTGAGAGCAACCCCGTGGAAGTCACTGACCCTTCTCCAGTAAGAGCGTCAAGCAAATGTTGGGCCCTCAAACCGTCCCTCCCACAAGAAGTCCCTTTAGGGAAAGACCGGAGACATCCCAGCACACAATCCATATCCACAATAAGGGCGGGCATGACGTCAGAGTTGGCGGGCAGGGACGGAGGAGGCATCACCGGATGTTTGTCAATAAGGGCGTTCATGGTAGATTCCCCAAAAGGAGCAACCCCACTGGAACACAACACCTTGACAGCAGCTGTGAAGTGACCATCTCTAACTTTTCTTAGGCATTGTTTGACATTGGGGCTCTCTTCGGAAGACTTAATCCTCCTTACACCCTGGGTAAAGAAAACACCCTCCCCCGCACTATCAAAAAGGGAAGAAACCAAATCAGAAAACCCAGAACCGTCTTTCCACAAGGTAAGCGCTTGCAGGATGCTACTACATTGCAAGGATTTCCTATTCCCAGACCTCCGCTCCTGTCTAGTGGACGGTTTGACCACCCGCAGAGTACACCGCAGAGTAGTGGACGGTTATCCTTTGTGTTTTGTTTTTTTGACTCAGGTTCTTCAACAGACCAGCTTGCAAGCAAGTAATTCGTAACAAGACAGGTTGCAGGTTACACTTCCATTTTACAAATTCAGGCTTTCCTTGATAATGTTATTAGGATTTTTGAAGTTAAATGTGTTTGCACTTTCGTATTTGATCAGATAACGAGCTCCGAGAACAAGCTGAGTAACTTGTAGATTGTATTGATTCAAAACCCTATAAGGAAGAGGTATGCGTTCAGTCAATCCTCAATATGGTTGGAGCTGGTTAGAGAAATATAAAGATCATGAAAATGATCATGTTTCAGATAAAAGTGTAATATGTTCGCTCTTCTATATCTGAGAAGTTAAGTACCTGTGGTGTTAAACAAACTATATATGTTGTCATGATGTTGTTAATCTGTTTCTTAATCCAGTTAAGTGTTTAACTTTGATTATCAAATTATGTGAAAACAGGCTAATTGGGGAATGATTCAATATTGCGAACGAAAGAAAAGCCAGGTTCTTTCATTTCGTTAATTGTTACAGTGTCGTGTTATCAGAATATCATTAAGTAATGAGCTTTTGTTATCCCTTTAGAAGCAGCTTCTAAGGGCTAAAGAAACCGCAAACATGAAGGTTAGTTTTTCTTACAACTCATCCCGCTGTCGCCCTGCTAATTTATCTCAGAACGATCTTTTTTATTACTTTTTATTGAATTTATATTATATTATAATGCATATTTGAAGATTGATTGCTGAAGTTAAGATTCCGCCAAGTTATATAATTATATAAAGATAGGGTAGATGAACAATCCGCAATTGGCCGCTTAATATGCACTATGCCAATTATGAAGTTGATCAATTAAACTTCGCAAAATTCCATAAAGTTGATTCACGTGAGTTTGAGAGTTTGTCAAGACAACAACTTGATATTGTTTGGTTGTACCATATTCTAATTTTTTTTTACTCAAACTATTTTGACCCATTAACAAATTTTGAAAAACCTTATGCAACCCTTTTCAGTTTTTTTTCAAAGTTGTTATGACCCAAACCAAAATGACCCATTCGGATCCAAACCCACTGTAAGGTTTCAATTTATTGTTGAAGTATAAATCTTATGCAATGCAAATTGTTTTTAGTTGAGATTTTATGCTAATAATCTTGCTATATCCTTTCAGAAGCCTTATACATTTTGCAATTTTTGTGACTATAGGATAAGGTGATAGTTTGGTGGAATTGTGATTTTGTATATAGGGATTATGCCCTGTGTCGTTAAATCAGTTAATTTTTTATGAAACCTAAAAAATAAAGGGGTCTACACAAGATGAGACGATGGTAAATGTAACAAACATGGAAATTGATGAAACCAGAAAGTATAAAAAATACAGCCTGCTTTGGAAGACACCAAGGTATAGCCAAGTTACTTGTGTGTAAATGTATCTGAATTTATCTTTTTTTTTTTTAGCTAATCCTTCTTTTTTTTTTCCTAAATTGTAGGATGAAATTGATAGTGTATTAGGTGGAACGGCAATCATACTAAGTTTTCACTTCACTGATTTTAACCAATTATGCACTGCCATATCACTTCACTAATTTCCTTCATTAAAACACTTTTTTGCCGGCAGCACTCCACTGATTTTTTTTTTAATTTAAAGACAAATATAACTTTTTAAAAAAAAAATTCACACGGTTTTAATACCAAACCGTCAGAACGAGTTAATTTCAACCGTCTCCATCCAACACACGGTCAAATATATTTATTTCCATTAATATCGGTGTAATCTAACCGTCAGATTATATTTAATTTTACATTCAGTACGGTTGGATTTTTTTACTATACCATATGACGATGGTGAAAACACAATTCAAATCAACACAATATCAATAACATCCCCGCCACACAACATAAGCATGACCCGTTGAACAGAGAACGAAGAAATCGCTTTGGTTGTGTGCGTCATAGACGCACAAAACGACCCATCCTTGCAGCGCCAACGCCGCCCATGGTTGATTTCCAGGGACACACGGTTCTGGGACCATGTATTGGATGACTTTAATCAACAGGTCGGACTAAGTGGTCGCACAATCGAGAGTCTACAAAGAAAATGGGCCGACCTAAACGTCAAGTGTGATCGGTGGACGACATTGTATGAGCGCACAATGAGCCGCCACCCGGACATTGGGTAGGAGATTGCTGTGGAGATGACCCATGCAACCTATGCGGGTCATTACCACGTCACGTTTGACCATATGCAGGCGTGGCACCTCCTGCGCGAGCTTTAAGTGTTATTTTTTATGTTTTTAATTAATGTTTAAATATTTAATGAATTATGTTTATGTTTTTTTTTTGTTATTCAATGGTGTTTTAGTTTATTTTTGTTAATTTTTAATACACATGGTTATAAAATACAATAACAAAACAAAAAGAACATGCACGGTTATAGTAAAAAGTGATTTAATTTAATTCAAAAATAAAATTAAAACCCGGTACCAGCCCGTTAGATAGAACCAGCAAAACGGTCCACGGGACCACAACCAGCGTGGGGGGGGGGGGGGAGGCTGTGTTACCGTGCTGATAGTAGGTACCCATGACCAATTCGGGTGACGCCCCGTCCCCCCTTAGTATACAGTTAATTGATTTACAGCTCCATTTTAGTCCCATACAAATATTAAATGTAACATACCGTGCTGATAGTAGGTACCCATGACCAATTCGGATGACGCTCCGTCCCCCTTAGTATACAGTTAATTGATTTACAGCTGCCATTTTAGTCCCATACAAATATTAAATGTAACATGAGTTTAGTGTGAGTGACAAAAACCAAATGTTATAGCTGATTGGTTGTTATATTTCTCAATTATCGATTTTTGTTTATTGGTTGTGAATACATGGTTTGAGATTGGTGTCTAATTATTGTAAATAGTAATTGATTGTTATTTACTACTGGTGTTTGGTACTTGTGTTTGTTTTTGTCTTGTATACTACTAATGTCTCGAATCATTTTCATTCATTTGTTTTTGTGCATGTATTACCTTTGCTTGATCAATTTTGGCTTTTTAAACATGTATAGATGTGTCTCATATAGTCGTTCGTTAGTAGAAATAGGCAAATGTGAATCATTTGAATGTCCTAGAGGGTGTTTGGGATTGAGTTTCAAAACAGCTTATTGACTTAGTCAATAAGTCAATAAGCTGTTTGTGTAACCCAAAAGTACTTTTTGTTTTGACTTTTGGCTTTTAAGGATGAAAAAACTGTTTTTGAGAAGTTAGAAATCCTGGCTTTTGACTTTTGGAAAAAAAATTATAAATCTACCACCCATACAACCAATATTCACAATAAGTTAAGCGAAACACTTAAAAAAGCGCAATCTATTGACTTTTTGGCGTTCATCATCCCAAAAGCTAATCCAAACACTTTTTTTAAAACTCCTTTTCAAAAAGTCATAAGTCAATAAGCACTTCTGACCAAAAGCACTTTTGCATTTCCAAACTCAATCCCAAACACCCTCCTAATCCATTTAAAGGAAGCAAATTATACAAGGAAAAGTCTCACTTTATAATTGGGGCAGTTTCTGTTTGAGGATAATTAAAGTTAGTGCCGATGACTTTGGTTCCACTTGTTATCTTATAATGAACTGGATTCAAAATTATACGCAGAATGGTTATGAGGTGCGGATTGTGCATTTATAAACTACTCTTGAATCTTGAATTGGACGGACTCAAAGGGTTGCGGATAAATTTTGATTTATAATTCGAGTTTAAGTGTTTATAAAAGTCAACAGTTTGTTGTCACTTCTGGTCTTTAAACTAAAGTGGTTCACATGGTTCTGGGTTTGAGTTTTTTGAGTTTGAAAGGTTCCAATTGTGTGTGTTAACGTGACATTTGGAAACTCAGCTATTGCAATTGATCGTTGGCTAGCACATGTTGTGTGGTGTTACGTTTACATGTTGACGTACATTTTTAACCATTTCAGTTTTTGAAATCCTTGTTTATGTTCATAAAGTTTTATACAATGTGTTCGGTTAATAAAGACGTATGGGTGAACGACCATATTTTTGTTCAACTGTTTTTTTTCTTTTTTTTCCTATTTTTTATGTGAAAAAACAACCGGATAAACCCATTATAGGGGAAACCTACCGCCTAAAGGCTTGCTATGGTAACTCTGTGGTCCACCTGAGCAAATTGCACTTAGTGGGACTTGAATTCATGACCTCCAAAATGGTGATTTATACAAAACTCGAAGTTTGGGATAGAGATGATTAGATAAACTAACAGAATACGAGTACCGTGTTGTAAATTTCGCCACCCCCGCATCGCGCGGGTTTCCAACTAGTTCTATTTATAGTTTAAATTATGGGTTTTACTTATTTTCCATTTAAGCATACCTACAAAAACCTCATTCTATCATTTTATGCAAAATTTTCCTTTCTTGTTAAATTGAATTCTTCACACGGGTCTTAGTATATAAGTTATCCTAGTCTCATTGATCATTTACTAGCATGCTCAACATGCAATTACATTTACTTACCACAACAGTAACTTGCAATTGGTTTCGTTCCATCCATGCAATCTTGTTAGTACTTGCATTACACTTGCCACTTCAACTCGTTTGACTTTTTGTAAAGTCAAATTATCCATTCATTCTTAGCTAGCTTTCTACAATTAGTTACCATCTATGCCTGCTGATAACTGCATATGAAATATGTATTCGTGTATCTTGTAGGTCACATAACACGTGTATCCCCAACTAAGTTATTGCCACTAAGTACGTACAACTTTCCAATCTATCTCAGCTAGAGATGGAAACATTCCCCCCCTTCATCCTTACCCGAATGAACCGTTACATGGGTTATTCTATATTTCTACAACAATTCACCTAATTTGTTCCATTAAGGCCATTTGACATTTTTTTTATGTTATTAAGGGTGAGCCAACCAATAAGTAAGCTGATGGACTTACCTATGGATTCAAATCTTTCATTCCTACCTTTCATTCATATAGGTTTGATCCATACTTACCATTGGATTCAGACTTTTCATTTCTATATTTCATTCATATAGGTTTGATCCATACTTACCTATGGATTCCTACCTTTCATTCATATAGGTTTGATCCATACTTACCTATGGATTCAAACTTTTCATTCATACCTTTCATTAGTATCTTTTTGATCTGTGCTTACCTACGGATTCAAACTTTTCATTCCTTCCTTTCATTCATATAGGTTTGATACATACTTACCTATGGACTCAAGCTTTTCATTCCCACCTTTCATTCATATATGTTTGATACATACTTACCTATGGACTCAAACTTTTCATTCCCACCTTTCATTCATATAGGTTTGATCCATACTTACCTATGGACTCAAACTTTTCATTCCCACCTTTCATTCATATAGGTTTGATCCATACTTACCTATGGACTCAAACTTTTCATTCCCACCTTTCATTCATATAGGTTTGATCCATACTTACCTATGGACTCAAACTTTTCATTCCCACCTTTCATTCATATAGGTTTGATCCATACTTACTTATGGACTCAAACTTTTCATTCCCACCTTTCATTCATATAGGTTTGATCCATACTTACCTATGGACTCAAACTTTTTATTCACACCTTTCATTCATATACAGACTGCTCTCTATCACTTGAGAGTCATCTACCATAACCCACAATTATCGTCTAGTTACTTATCTATTCATTGTCACAATTAGTTTATAGGCACAATTCACATACATTTGGTTTAATACCTTCTAAGGAAACCCTTTCCCATTTTACTATTAAGAAGGTTTATTCCACCAACGTATCCACACGATCGCTTACTTTCCAATTTACCAGGCATACCTATGACGATTCTCATGGTCACACATGTATCATATGCTTCTTGCGCACTGGCCAGGCGCACAGTCCACATACTATCCACGTGTCTCCATGTAATCATTACCTTATACCTGCGGACTGGGTTTCAGTTTCGTGCTACTCTTTCAATTCTTTCCCTAAATAACATGGTCGTTTTTCATCTAAATTTTACTGTCCCTGGGGTTTTCTCCCTCCGGTACCAATGTATTAATACTGCGTACTGATCGCGTGTCGAGTGCTAATCAAAAACTATATTAAAACAACTCCTTAGCTACAAGGACTGCAGTATAGGGAGTAGGGTTGTCGAACCACGAGGAGTATGTGGTTAGTGTTAGTAGCAATTTTATTAGTTAAACTAATTAATTAAAAATAATATTTTATGAAGTAAAATGTTGTGGTGCTTGCAAAAGTTGATTAAGAGATTTGAATAGAGAACGGTAATAATAAAGAAGTAACTCCCTCTAAACTTCAGGTTCTAAGTTTTACACAGTTTTCAATTTATAGATTGGGAACCACATAGACATGGTTCTGGAAATTAGTTAATTAACTGGTAGCACAAGTTCTTGTCATCAAACCTATTATCTACCCAATTGTAAGTGTCAAGTCAACCCTCTTTATGTCACCCAACCCGCTACTAAGTTTTGTCATCAACCGAACAAGTTGTAAAGAAAGGACTCAAAACACAAATCAATTGTTTCAATTAACTAATGCATCAATAATATTAAGAAGTTTGTCATCACAAGCAAAACAATATCCAATACTGAAAATAAATAGAAAAAGTGTAAAACCTAATTGAACCATTCGCCTAGAGGAAGTCACAAGGGTTTTAGCCTAGCATCTCAAAGCATCTTCCTCTCTATCTTTTTTCTTCTTCGTGTGACCTCCTAGGCAGCCGAGGCTGCTGCCTTCGAAATAATTATGCGATAGCCTCTTGAAACTCTTGTCGAAATTAAAAATATTCCCCCTCTGTCTACAGCCGTTCGAATGATAATATATCCTCCCCAACCAAAAAAAATAATTGCCGTCCAAGAAAATAATAATAAAACCTACTGCAATCCCCTTGGATCCCTCGTATTGGGCCTTAGGCCTTTTATGGTCATACATTATTTTGTTTTCTTTTTTTTTATTCAAGTTATATTATTATTATTATTATTATTATTATTATTATCAACTCGCGTGTTCTTCGCTCGACCAAAATTTATCGCCTACGCCCCAACGTCCATGAACACCTACAAAACACATGTACACTAATAAATAACTAAGACCAACTAAAAACACACAATAAAAGATTAAAATATATACAAAACTAACATATTAACATGGTGTTTTTACCAACACATCACACCCCACACTTATCTTTTTTCGTCTCGAAAAAATTATATATATACTCTGCTCAAGACATTATCACAAACTAGCACCCCAGTCGCCCATCATACCTTAGCTAAGGTCCAAAGTCATACCCCATTTACAGATCAGCATTAGATGTGTTAATTCAGCAAGTCAAATTAATTTCCATTTAAAAATAGAATTACCCTGACTAAACCTAACATGCTTCCGATTTTTATGTTCATGCAACACACCCTCACAATTTTTCACTCCACTCAGTTTAATATCTGGACTAGCATGTAATGAGCTAGTATTATTCACTCAAAACCAAAAATATAACTCTATTATCATAGGCTTGTATAACAATCACACCTCAACTATAGACAATGCACCTATCTAAAGGACTTACGGGTTTTGGGCTTAGGGTAAAGGTAGGAATAATTTGGCTAACAATTGGTTTAAAAACAAAGGTTTCAACACGCTTGAATGACATTTCTTATTTACAATACTCCATAACACACTAATCAAACAACTTTGAGCATATTTGACCCATAACACATACTTCTATTTTTTTTCTTCTTTTTTTCTCTTTTTTTTCATATACATTTTCTTCTTCTTTTCTTTTTTTTTTTTGTGTTCACAACTTAAACATAACTCAATCACTTGAACAAAACATAAACACAATGGATGTCATCAATTTATTACACAAAGGTAAACAGGTCAATTTGGGTAACTTTATAGGTTTGACAAACGAAAGGGTACAGGCTCAACATGGCTACTAAAGGTGATTTTAGGTAAACAGATAAACACAAAACAAAAAAAGTGGGTATCAAAAGAAAAAGGGAAATCCTAGATTGCCTTTGTCATCTACGTGCATATATAGTCTACAACCTCAGCATGTATCAAATCACACAAGTTCTGTAATAGAGAAACATTTGGCCTACTCTCAACAAACGAAAATGTATATAAATCAATCTATCATCTACTAGGCTCAAGATCTCACAAAAGTGGGTAGATGGGTTACCGATGTGTGCATGCATTTATTACCAATAACTTGATAAACCTAGTCAGGTAATTCTAAACATTTTTCTTAAAAACACCTGCTGAAAACGGTTCATATTACTTTTCCGTAAATTAGACCATGACTAAGGATCTACTGCCCAAACAATCAAGAGACAACTGGTACATACTGAAAGAGCTGTTTTATGTCTGATTAGAATGCTTTTTTTTAGGAACAATTTTCAAGACATTTTCAATTTTCAATTTTTTTATTTTTTTATTTTTTTAGACTCAAGAATAAATAAAAACGAAGTTTCCCCACCCCCACACTTGAACGACACATTGTCCTCAATGTAAGATAGGGAATAAAACAAAACAGAAATAAAAATAAAATACAACAGTAAAAGGAACAAACTCCCCTGGATAAGCAATGCGCGTATGAGTCCGTTAAATTCCTTCCAATGTCGGCCGTATAGCATTTCATTCGTGGCCGATAAACAAACCTGTAACAAAGAAACAAGAAAAAAACAAACAAACAAATCGGGATACCTACAAACATTAGTGGTTTCCAGATCGCCCCTGCCCGAATGGAGATTGAGTACGGGCGGGGCAATCTATTCTTGCAGTTCAAATCATAACAGGCAATCCCATGACTCCAACAAAAATAAAACTGACTCTAACACACTCGAAAATAATAAAAATAAAAAAAATAAAAAAATAAAACAAATAAATATACAAAATATACAAAAATCATACCTAATGTTCATTCATGGTGGTCTCAAAGAACATTTGCCTGCCGCATTTCCAGTGTAGGCTCGGTAGTTAACGTGCCATATCCACGCCAGCTTAACGATGATTAGCATGTATGTTGAGTAGATGTTGTTGCAGAGTAGCCATTTCATGATCACATGCCCAATGTCTTGCAATCTCACCCTTCTAAAATTCATCCTTAAAGCCTCAGTCTGTGGCTCTTTGAGAGGTGCCAAATATTTGACTGGGTCTGAACTTTCAACTTCATGCTCTAGAGAATCAACAACCTTTTCTTCAATTTCAGTCTCGATGAGAATCTACTCCATTTGTGGCTCTTTGACAAGTGAGGGAATCAGTGTGGTATTAATCTCCATAACCTCATCCTCAACTTGAGAATAATTCATTACATCATCAGACAATGGTGAGAGAGACTCTTCTACTTGTATCTTTATCGATAATACCTCACATTTCATACTCAAGTAGTCGATTCGTTGTTGATCTGAAAGATTGGGTGTTGATAACAAATCATCGATATTGGATAACAAAGATTCTGCTCGAGCAAGTTGTTCATCCTCTTTGGACTGATACATTAGCTCAACATCTTGAGAAACCTCTTCTTCTTTATACAAAGGAATTCGGCCTTGATTTTGATGGTAACCTTGAGGAAAAGTTGATTGCGAGTATCCATAATAATCCTCTTGGTTACATTGATTAACATCCTCGTATGTGGCCTGAGGGTATTCATGGTGATAATCGATATACTCCTCCCGGTAACTTGAAAAATGTAGCATATCAGATTCATAGTTATTGTAACTTCGATCTGGCTGAGCATAACGATCCATGTTGTCTCGACGATAATCTTCCCAAGTTGGATAATAATCTTGCACATCGTCATAATAAACATCCAACTCATATATTCTCCTTCGATTGTCTTCAAACTTTTCTCGAAACTCAGGGCAATCATATTGCGTGTGAATTGGACTACCGCAACCTATACATGACGAATAAACTCTTTTCATTGTAAGATCCTCGAACTGATCTGCATAGACAAAAACAAGGAAAACCGAGTAGCACTGCACAAAACAAAAAGAAATAATTAAACTAAACTAAACACGAAAAAAATAAAATATTTTTGTTTTTAATTTTTTTTTCAAAAAGTAAAGACAACTAAAACTAAAAACACTAAGCGCACGCACTCCCCGGCAACGACGCCATTTTGATCGCGTGTCGAGTGCTAATCAAAAACTATATTAAAACAACTCCTTAGCTACAAGGACTGCAGTATAGGGAGTGGGGTTGTCGAACCACGAGGAGTATGTGGTTAGTATTAGTAGCAATTTTATTAGTTAAACTAATTAATTAAAAATAATATTTTATGAAGTAAAATGTTGTGGTGCTTGCAAAAGTTGATTAAGAGATTTGAATAGAGAACGGTAATAATAAAGAAGTAACTCCCTCTAAACTTCAGGTTCTAAGTTTTACACAGTTTTCAATTTATAGATTGGGAACCACATAGACATGGTTCTGGAAATTAGTTAATTAACTGGTAGCACAAGTTCTTGTCATCAAACCTATTATCTACCCAATTGTAAGTGTCAAGTCAACCCTCTTTATGTCACCCAACCCGCTACTAAGTTTTGTCATCAACCGAACAAGTTGTAAAGAAAGGACTCAAAACACAAATCAATTGTTTCAATTAACTAATGCATCAATAATATTAAGAAGTTTGTCATCACAAGCAAAACAATATCCAATACTGAAAATAAATAGAAAAAGTGTAAAACCTAATTGAACCATTCGCCTAGAGGAAGTCACAAGGGTTTTAGCTTAGCATCTCAAAGCATCTTCCTCTCTATCTTTTTTCTTCTTCGTGTGACCTCCTAGGCAGCCGAGGTTGCTGCCTTCGAAATAATTATGCGATAGCCTCTTGAAACTCTTGTCGAAATTAAAAATATTCCCCCTCTGTCTACAGCCGTTCGAATGATAATATATCCTCCCCCAACCAAAAAAAATAATTGCCGTCCAAGAAAATAATAATAAAACCTACTGCAATCCCCTTGGATCCCTCGTATTGGGCCTTAGGCCTTTTATGGTCATACATTATTTTGTTTTCTTTTTTTTTTTATTCAAGTTATATTATTATTATTATTATTATTATTATTATTATTATTATTATTATTATTATTATTATCAACTCGCGTGTTCTTCGCTCGACCAAAATTTATCGCCTACGCCCCAACGTCCATGAACACCTACAAAACACATGTACACTAATAAATAACTAAGACCAACTAAAAACACACAATAAAAGATTAAAATATATACAAAACTAACATATTAACATGGTGTTTTTACCAACACATCACGTACCTGCAAGCACTCTATCCCTTCCACAATTTCCGATATCAATCTTGGATCGTGTCCTTGAGACCTCTTCATCATCCACAAAAGCTCACATTAACATAAACACCAATTAGTTTTTAACATGTCATGTGAGTTAATATTAAATTCTACCTTTTGGGCCTTGATTGAGTCTTGAATTGTACGGGTCACTAATTTCAAAAGCACACAAGTTTGAGTTCAAGTACTTACCACCTTGTACAAGATTTCACTCAAACCAGGGCTCTGATACCAACTTAAAACACCCTAAACCTTTCAAACTAAAAATACGCAGCGGAAATTCGAACTAGAAAATTTCTTGCTTTATAAAAACATTCTCTTATGTTTGGAACCCATAGCTACAAGATATTATAGGTGTTTCTTCTTTTATTGTTTGTTATTACATCAAATACAACTCATCTTTATTAGTTTAGTGACCGCGACCCTATACAATCCGCGTCCTCAGTCGACCTCCAACCATTTCTTGCTTGTTGAGCTAGACTAGACAACCTGCAACTACCACATAACCATTTCGTTAGTTCATTAAGTGACTTCATGCAAATATTCAAAATATGGAAATAACATCAACAATACTCAATGATCATATCCAAATGCCTTTTTGCAAGTTCGGATCCGATCTCCGGATCCTATCCTCCAATTTCCATATATTCATGCTTACATACCTGCATCTTTATTACCATCCTCATAACAAAACAAATAATTAGACTACAATACACACACACACACACGTACAAATCCCATGTACAAGTTATCTTGACCCGTCATACTATTCTTCCTTCGCGTATTCTCTAGGATAAACATGACGTTTCCGAACCTATACTCAAACTACACATAACGACCAACCTTTACATACAAAACACCTTCACACATACCAGGGCATTAGCACCCATGCACACATTCTATTATACAATCATCTGACGCGTGATAACTCTACTTACCAAACAGTTTACCATTTGTGTGACCTTGCATAACTATACAATTCAATCTAAATAGCTAAACCCATGATAAAATGTAGCCATCTATATATACACACACATATCAATCTGTACATTTTACCATTCATTCTTATGCCATACTTGTAAATCTTGGGTTTGTTTCATGCTTAATTACCCTCACTTCATTTTATCTTTGTTGCCCATTTATCCCAACTACTTTCATTGTTGTATGGTGAACTATACCCATTCACCAACAACATCAATTTGCTTACCTTGTTATAAATTACCATTTCATACTTGTTCCCATTCTATATTTATACATAAACATACAATTACTAAACCAAGAGTTTGCATCATAAGTCACCCACCTTTGCCCATAGGAGTGTTTTCTCCTTATACGCGTTTGACTTATAGTCCCAAGCTTTTTACCTAGCTCGAGATCATATCCACTTGACCCGTTGACTTTTAAGCTTCTTGTACCTAGCTTACTTTCAAGTCAACATGTCGTGTTAAAATACTAATTTGGAACTTACCTATTCAAACATTAGCATTCATTCTACATCATTCAAACATGACATCAATACATTCAACAACTAGTTCTATTCAATAAGTCTTTCCATATACTACCCGTTCGACCCGTTAGTGAAAATACTTGCATGAACTAGTTGGTAAGTGTTTTTAGACACCTTTTTGAATGCCACATAAAACGCTATTCTTTCCCTACAATCCGTACTCCAAGACTACTACAAGCGTATACATTCTTACACCAACAAAACATAAACACAATGGATGTCATCAATTTATTACACAAAGGTAAACAGGTCAATTTGGGTAACTTTATAGGTTTGACAAACGAAAGGGTACAGGCTCAACATGGCTACTAAAGGTGATTTTAGGTAAACAGATAAACACAAAACAAAAAAAGTGGGTATCAAAAGAAAAAGGGAAATCCTAGATTGCCTTTGTCATCTACGTGCATATATAGTCTACAACCTCAGCATGTATCAAATCACACAAGTTCTGTAATAGAGAAACATTTGGCCTACTCTCAACAAACGAAAATGTATATAAATCAATCTATCATCTACTAGGCTCAAGATCTCACAAAAGTGGGTAGATGGGTTACCGATGTGTGCATGCATTTATTACCAATAACTTGATAAACCTAGTCAGGTAATTCTAAACATTTTTCTTAAAAACACCTGCTGAAAACAGTTCATATTACTTTTCCGTAAATTAGACCATGACTAAGGATCTACTGCCCAAACAATCAAGAGACAACTGGTACATACTGAAAGAGCTGTTTTATGTCTGATTAGAATGCTTTTTTTTAGGAACAATTTTCAAGACATTTTCAATTTTCAATTTTTTTATTTTTTTATTTTTTAGACTCAAGAATAAATAAAAACGAAGTTTCCCCACCCCCACACTTGAACGACACATTGTCCTCAACGTAAGATAGGGAATAAAACAAAACAGAAATAAAAATAAAATACAGCAGTAAAAGGAACAAACTCCCCTGGATAAGCAATGCGCTTATGAGTCCGTTAAATTCCTTCCAATGTCGGCCGTATAGCATTTCATTCGTGGCCGATAAACAAACCTGTAACAAAGAAACAAGAAAAAAACAAACAAACAAATCGGGATACCTACAAACATTAGTGGTTTCCAGATCGCCCCTGCCCGAATGGAGATTGAGTACGGGCGGGGCAATCTATTCTTGCAGTTCAAATCATAACAGGCAATCCCATGACTCCAACAAAAATAAAATTGACTCTAACACACTCGAAAATAATAAAAATAAAAAAAATAAAAAAATAAAACAAATAAATATACAAAATATACAAAAATCATACCTAATGTTCATTCATGGTGGTCTCAAAGAACATTTGCCTGCCGCATTTCCAGTGTAGGCTCGGTAGTTAACGTGCCATATCCACGCCAGCTTAACGATGATTAGCATGTATGTTGAGTAGATGTTGTTGCAGAGTAGCCATTTCATGATCACATGCCCAATGTCTTGCAATCTCACCCTTCTAAAATTCATCCTTAAAGCCTCAGTCTGTGGCTCTTTGAGAGGTGCCAAATATTTGACTGGGTCTGAACTTTCAACTTCATGCTCTAGAGAATCAACAACCTTTTCTTCAATTTCATTCTCGATGAGAATCTACTCCATTTGTGGCTCTTTGACAAGTGAGGGAATCAGTGTGGTATTAATCTCCATAACCTCATCCTCAACTTGAGAATAATTCATTACATCATCAGACAATGGTGAGAGAGACTCTTCTACTTGTATCTTTATCGATAATACCTCACATTTCATACTCAAGTAGTCGATTCGTTGTTGATCTGAAAGATTGGGTGTTGATAACAAATCATCGATATTGGATAACAAAGATTCTGCTCGAGCAAGTTGTTCATCCTCTTTGGACTGATACATTAGCTCAACATCTTGAGAAACCTCTTCTTCTTTATACAAAGGAATTCGGCCTTGATTTTGATGGTAACCTTGAGGAAAAGTTGATTGCGAGTATCCATAATAATCCTCTTGGTTACATTGATTAACATCCTCGTATGTGGCCTGAGGGTATTCATGGTGATAATCGATATACTCCTCCTGGTAACTTGAAAAATGTAGCATATCAGATTCATAGTTATTGTAACTTCGATCTGGCTGAGCATAACGATCCATGTTGTCTCGACGATAATCTTCCCAAGTTGGATAATAATCTTGCACATCGTCATAATAAACATCCAACTCATATATTCTCCTTCGATTGTCTTCAAACTTTTCTCGAAACTCAGGGCAATCATATTGCGTGTGAATTGGACTACCGCAACCTATACATGACGAATAAACTCTTTTCATTGTAAGATCCTCGAACTGATCTGCATAGACAAAAACAAGGAAAACCGAGTAGCACTGCACAAAACAAAAAGAAATAATTAAACTAAACTAAACACGAAAAAAATAAAATATTTTTGTTTTTAATTTTTTTTTCAAAAAGTAAAGACAACTAAAACTAAAAACACTAAGCGCACGCACTCCCCGGCAACGGCGCCATTTTGATCGCGTGTCGAGTGCTAATCAAAAACTATATTAAAACAACTCCTTAGCTACAAGGACTGCAGTATAGGGAGTGGGGTTGTCGAACCACGAGGAGTATGTGGTTAGTATTAGTAGCAATTTTATTAGTTAAACTAATTAATTAAAAATAATATTTTATGAAGTAAAATGTTGTGGTGCTTGCAAAAGTTGATTAAGAGATTTGAATAGAGAACGGTAATAATAAAGAAGTAACTCCCTCTAAACTTCAGGTTCTAAGTTTTACACAGTTTTCAATTTATAGATTGGGAACCACATAGACATGGTTCTGGAAATTAGTTAATTAACTGGTAGCACAAGTTCTTGTCATCAAACCTATTATCTACCCAATTGTAAGTGTCAAGTCAACCCTCTTTATGTCACCCAACCCGCTACTAAGTTTTGTCATCAACCGAACAAGTTGTAAAGAAAGGACTCAAAACACAAATCAATTGTTTCAATTAACTAATGCATCAATAATATTAAGAAGTTTGTCATCACAAGCAAAACAATATCCAATACTGAAAATAAATAGAAAAAGTGTAAAACCTAATTGAACCATTCGCCAAGTGCGTGAAACCGACTTAAATCGCCTATTTAAGCAACCTTAAGCCCCATGCTTCTCATAATCACAACCATAATCGTCCATAACAGCCCCCATATGAAGGTGTTTGGTTCCTGATTGTGAGGTGCTTTAGGTATATTATCTTAAACCTTTGTGTTTTAACCTTCTTGATTATGTTTTAAACACCATAATATGGTTTGTCCAGATCTGAAACAAAATTATAAATATTAAAACATGAGTTTTCAAAAGATTAACATGTTAAACAAAAGGATTCATGATGGTTATATGATTATGTTTGCGCATGGTTTTAAAATGGTTATGTTTGGTTTACGCTTCCGAAACTTATCTAAACTTTTTGGTTAAACATTAAACTTGGTCTTTGAAAACAAACTGAATGGTTTGGGCGTTTAGAGTCATTCATATGACTTATGACTACGGAGATCCTGATGTGTCACGCACCTCGCGGTATAAACCCCGCAGTGAAAATTTGAGGGTGTGACATAATCTTCTTATATTTTTAGAGCTAATATGTATCACAATTGGACATATCTGGGATCAAAAAATTTATATCAATTTATACTAAGGCTTCTTTACTGGTTGCAATTAATGGGGTGAACTATACTTTTCCTAAAAAAACTCAACTTTATATACAAAAGTCCTAAGTTCTAGTTAGACAGTTAGTGAAGCCTTTTAATCCATTTGTTTAAAGGGTGCAAACGAGCTGAGTTGAATCCGAGCTTGACCAGACTCGAGCTCAAAAACTTATGAGAGCTCGAGCTTAAGATTGACTCATTTCGAGATTGTTTTTAGGCTCGTTAGAAATTTCTTTAGTTCAGGCTCGGCTTGTTTAGTATCTATTAATTAATATATAAAAAAATAATATGCATTCACTATTTTTTTTTCGAGTCGGGGGTCTCTCTGGAAGCAGCCTCTCTATCTCTAAAGATAGGGGTAAGGCTTGCCTACATCTTACCCTCCCCAGACCCTACTAATAGCATCGCTATTCTGTGGGATTTTCCTGGGTACGGTTGTTGTTGTTGTTGTTATAAATAAAATAATATAAATAATAGGCTCAGGGCTCGATAAATGAAGCTCGACTCAGATGCGTTTAGTAAAACAAGATTAAATGATGAGGTAGATATTATTAAATATTAATAAAACTAATATTATACTTAGGCTCGATAAGGCTCGACGAGCCTGGCGAGATTCACATGCCAGACTCGATAAATAAACGAGCTTTGTTTTAAGCTCAAGCTCGGCTCGGGCTTGATAAGGGTCGGTTTGTTTTGAGCTTTTTACAGAGCCGAGTTCAGAGCCGAGCTTTTTACAGGCCCCTACTTGGTTCCATCCATATGACCATTATTATCCATATTTATTTGATATGATAAAGTTAGAAAATTTATTCTTAAAATTTTCCTTATTATAACATGTTCTATTTCTTTTTACTATAAGGAGTTTTACTAGGCCGACCCAATCAAATTGACTCGTTATAACATGACCCAATCATCTTAAGTTATCACTTCTTATTTAGATTGTAGTCTCTTGTTTCTTAAAGATATTGTAATGTTCCATTAGATGATTTTCAATAATTTAGACAAGTCTAGTGTTAAACAATACGAACAATATCAAAAACAAACATGGACTTAAATTTACATAAGTCTTCTAATTAGTGAAGCATAAGGTAATAATCTTATTTATCCTATTATCCTCTAAAATAGAGCAATGTTGTATGTTACATATGTAACGACCCGCTTAGAGTAAAACTTATGGGACGAAACGAATATCCCATTGAGTCTATCTCGGTGTATTTTTATTCCTATCATGTAAGAGGAATCCCCGATACTCATCATGTAAAAAATTATGCATAAAAATGCTTTGACTTACGTAACAATACTTGTCAAAAGAAACATCATTTATGTGCTATAATCCACTCGTTTTGAAGTAGGTGCTATAATCAACTTAGTTCTTTGTGAAGAGAATTTCATTATGATTTCAACACGTGTTATGCTTGCATCAACCCATACATGGATCTTATTGACTTACAGATTATGTGGTCTTAACATTCAGTTTAGAATTTCAGGTTGTTTAATGAACATGTAGGTCATTGAAAAACTTTGTTACGAGTACATTAAATGCTAAGAAGACAAATTCGGATAGATTAGACATATATAGAGCAAAGGTGAGTTACTTAAACTATTTTCAAAATCTAATACTTGCTCATAAATTTGTTTTAACTATGATTGGTCATGTATATGCATTGAACTATAGGTGTGGCATCTTGGGTGTTATATATATATACACACACACACACACACACACACACATTATAATGATCATTATATTTTTCAGGCGTGGAGATACACTTACAGCCCTAGTTACGGGTTTTAGGTTATATGTGTGATGCTTAGTCCGGATTATGATTATTGTGACATGCAAGGAGATCATACTTAATCAATATGATTATTTATGTGTTTATTTTACTGATGAGTCAGTTCATGTGGCTCACCAGCTGTGTGCTAACGTATTTTTATTACTTGAGCATGTATCCCAAGTTGATGAAGTAAGGACTAGAAATTTAGAGCTGAGTGTTGGATGACTGTAGATGTTGCCTTGTTATCATTAAGTTGTGTGGAGGTTTGGTGTACTTTTGTTATTCTAGATTATAATAAATACTTAAGTCATCTAATGATATTACTTTTCCACTATGTATCATATTACTTCAATATGGTGTAACTTGTACCCGAAAGGATTTAAACTTTCAATCTTTTGGTTGTGTTGTACAAAAAGCATGTTTGAGAAAACAAAGATAATTCGGTTAATCTACAAACACAGATTGTATTAATACCAAAAGAGTTTACATCAACAGTTTATGCATAGGAGGTCACATCTCAAACAGTGTTGCTCAATCGTTAAAAACATAACTAAAGTTTGAGTTCGAAAAGCTATTCACAACTTACGAGGCGAGCTTGAACTTTAGAAACATAACTCAAGCTAGAGATCTCAGAATTAAACGAGTTAGAGCCTGATCAAGCTTAGGCTTTGGCTGTCAATTCGTTTACACCCTATTTAAATATATATAATAAATCAATGAACATCAATTTTGATAATACCATGGGGCTCGTAGTCACTACCCTCACGACAAAATCGCTGCCGGTGGCAGGGATAGTGAGTTTGGGTAAGAAAAACTCGTGAACTTTAGAGGTTTTGTGGGTTTTTTTTTTTTTTTTTTCAGGATAGTATTGTCTCTAAGTTTGTATTTAATGTTGTGAATTAATAAAGTGATGTGACAATGCAAGATTTGTAAAAATAATAGTAGTTTAGTGAAGTTCGGGTATCACCCTTTTATACATATTAAAATTATTTTTTTTTAACAACAAACTTTTATACATCGTGGGAAATACCATACCACTAGACTAATAAGTTATGGGAAACATATTCAAATGATAGTTCGAGTTCTTGAATTGACCGGTATGATGTCTCCTCAACTCCCTCGTTGGTGCGAGGCACCGATTACTGGCGACACCAAAGGTTTACGGTCTTGTTTTGAAATTCAAACAAAATAAAATAATTCATACAGGAAGCCGCCGGTCAAATCTTTAAGCAAATACAATTATTAATAGGTGAAAGAAGTCAATCCATGGCATAATTTGATTTGAATTATTAAGCATACAATTCCAATAAATTTGTAATAGTAGTCGGCCATTTTATCAGTTCAATAATCAGACCAGTCACACAAATTATACCGGTTCTAAAAACTGAATATTGGAATAGAAAAGTTAAAAGATTAGAATATGTGTATATTTATCTAAACAAATGCACACAAGTTCTCTGTCTAACATGTTTTGAACAATATGATGAAATCGAGTGGCATGTTTGATACGTCCACCATTTATATATATTTTGTACAAAATTTATTTTCTTATTCGAAAGCAATAATCTTGCTTGTTTCCGGAATACTCTTTCTACCGCGTTATCATTCTTAGGCTATAGGGTGTACCTTAACAGCAAGGGTGTTAGTAGTGATGGAACATTTTAACTTTCATTGTATATCATTCCCTTTCCATGTTAAGTGACGTTAAAGTGGTGATAAGTTGACATGATGGGGTATACTCTAACATATGTGGTGTTAAAGGAGACATGACATGTTAACTTGCATTGCATACCACTCCCTCATTGTGTTAAGGGGTGTTAAAGAGGTTATGTGTTAACATGATGTTAAAAGTCTACATTAATTTACTTCCTTTTTTGAACCAAAAACCACTAAAAATATATGATTAGGTGAAGTTAATGAGATTAAACCATTTCCTTGGGGTGAAGTGGAGCCAAATGGAAATAAATGGATGATGTGACATCTAGATGGAGTTAAAAAGGGTTAGTATACCCTAAGGCCTAAGAGAGAAAATTAAGGGAATGATGTGGAGTTAATGAGCGTAAAAACATTTTTTTTAAAGTGAACTAGTGTGATAGGAGACAAAGTGAAGGATGTGTCATTTAGGTGTGTTTCTTTATATCCAAAATATATTTGAACACCAAGGTTTTTGTTAAACTAATTATCATTTAAAAACGTACAAATTTTTGGCTGTTGGATATTTAAGATCAACCTTATCGAATAAAAACTATTATTTCTTTTTTTCTTTGGGATAACAAGGTTACTAGTGATCTACTTTACACCAAATATCCTAAAATATTCGTTTTATCTAGGTTTGAACCTGAGAGTTTCATCTAAGAGATATATGACTTTATCAGGTGGGCTAGTATCACATTGTCGAACAAAAACTATTTTAAGCATAAGATTTTCAAGATGTGAAGCTTATAGGTAGAGGTAGTCCAACCTTTTTCCATATTTGATTATAAGACCCACCGTAATGGGGCGTTACTTGCCCAAAATTTTAAAAAATAACGCCCCAAACACCGGTACACAGGGGCGCTATTTTTAAAAGACCGGTGGGGGCTTTATATATATAACGCCATGTGTTGCTTTACCCATCCAATCAAACCTTGCCATGTGGCAAGGTCAAACATTCAAACCTTATTATTTTATTTTTAATAATAATAATAATAATTTACACATAAAATTTATTAGATTAAATAAAATAATAATAAAAAAATAATTAATATTAAAAAATAATATTTATTAAAAAAAATAATAAAATATTATATTCAAACATTTGAATTTTAAACGGTTACTGTTCCAAACCGTTTGAAATTCAAAATTCCCCCCCCCCCCCAAACGTTTAAATTTCAAATTTTGAATTTCAAACGTTTCCCCCCCCAAATGGTCATATTTCTAACCCTATAAATAGAACACCAAAACCGATTTTTCAGTCACACCTCCAATTCCTCATTCTCAAAACAATGAATAATATGGCTGGTTTTCACCCCTCCTCCTCCTGCTGCTGCACAACCAACCTTTCCTTCTCCTGAAGCCGATGATGACTTCACGGATGAGGAAATGGTCTGGGCCATGGATTATGTCATGGCTGTTAGTGAAATGGACCGACTAATGTTGTCGGCCCCCACCCCCGGACTGCTGCTATCCCCACCCCCCACCACCAGACTACCCTCACCCCCACCCCCTACCACCAGACTACCCCCACCCCCACCCCCTAACACCAGACTACCCCAACTGAGGAGGACCTGGAAGCCCTCATGGAAATTGAGGAGGAGGAACGCCTCTGGAGCCAACCTACCCCTCCTCGTGAGTACTGTTGGTTCCCCTCGGATGCGAGATCCGATGGACGAGATAGCTCACGTTCCGTGTCTCCCGAGTACTACACACTCGAGGACTGGGACAACTACTCTCCATAGTGGAGAAAATTAGGATTAAATAAGTAATTTAGGAATTATCTAGTGTTTAATAAGTAATTTAGGAATATGTAATGTTTAAATAAGTAATTTAGGAATTATCTAGTGTTTAATTAAGTAATTTAGGAATATGTAATGTTTAAATAAGTAATTTAGGAAGTGTGTATTTTTTTTTTAATATTAGTTGTAATTTGTTTTAATATTAGTTGTGTGTTTTTAATATTATTTGTAATTTATTTATATTTATTTGTCTTTTATTTTAATTATTTTGAGTTAAAAGATTTAAAAAAATAATAAAAAAATCAACCAATCAGAAACAAGGGCTTTATAAATAAAGCCTCTACCACTACACATCTTTTTCAGTTTCTCTTTTCATGCTGACTCAGCAGCCACGTAGACTAATCAGGAAGAGGGACTTTATAAATAAAGCCCCACTACACATGGTCTAAATATAGTGGTTTGCTTGCATAAGTAAAAAAAAAAAGAAACCTAAAACAATAAATTTTCATTAATATATATAGTTGGAATATATAGTTTTTTAATTAAAGTGGGGGCTAGGCTCAAGTTTATGTTACTTGTGCTATAGGCCGACCCTACTTACAACCAATGCACCGATTCAAAAACTGGATCTGGAAGTGCAATGCATTTATGGTGATATAATAGCATTCACAATAGGTTGCTAGTAGGAGTGTCCGCACTTTGCCGCGGGTGTTTATTTTTTCACATTTTAAATTGCCCAAAACTTTATGCACCATAATATCATTTATCCAATCCGACATGTGCTCGATTTTTATTTGCAACATTTAGTTACACACATAAACCAAAGGACTTTTAGCCTACTGGTAACAAAGTGTTAAATAAGGCTTAGCCTTTCCTTATGGTGATAGTTCAAATTTCCTTGGTGATAAAAAATTAAGCCATTCGAACAAAAAAAAAAGTTACACACATGATCTAATCTATTACTTTGTAATGGTTCTAGTTATTAAATTCTCTTAATTGATTCAACACATGTCAAAGTGGGTGCTAATTCATTATTTGATAAAGGTTTTGATAGAATTTGGACAATAAGGTTAAGAAATCCATATGGAAGTTTGATTGATAGCTACCAAACAAGCAATTTAAATAAACCACATAGTTACCTTACAAAAATATTAACAGGGGAAAAAAAAATACAAATATCCATAAGATAACCTCTTCGTCGAGGGTAATAAAGTCAATTCAATCTAACTTCAAGAATATGTTTAACTATGCGTCCTTTTACAATAAGATTAAAATAAAGTTAGTTGTTAAAAGATAGTTATATTCTGCTGTTAAATAAAGTTGGTAGCTAAATAAATAAATAAAAAGTGTAGATTTTGTCTTCATTTCATGCAGTTTAACCTAAATATAATGAGAAAGCTGGAAATGATGACCCGATGAAGAAGCCAAAATGATACCAGATGTAATAGTTGCAATTAGCCTTGGAAACTCGTTCGAATTCCTACAAGTTGCATCATTCCAAAATCAATAAATAAGAAATAACTTTCATCAAGAAACCTAAAAATAAAAAATCCCTTTAGTTTACTTCTTACGATATCCATTCTAACAACAGCAGATTAAGCTGCAAGACCAGCTTGACATCCCTTTAATAAAACCTACAAAAAACCAAAACTGTAAAACAAATGCCTTAAGATAACTATGATATAATACTTTAAATAATCAAAACTATAAATTAGAAGCCAAACTGAAGCAAACTCGAAATACCCAGAAAAACAGAGGAATAAAGTTAGATTTACTTCACAACTCCCTAAGGTATTTAGGAATACACCCTCTAATTGAGATTCATACACCCTGACTCACATTACACATCAATAGAAGACTGACACATATCCAAAATGTGATGTCACAAATTCCAGAATATGATGTCACGAGGTGTATGAAACCTAGAACCCCTCCCTAATCACTTATCGAAATTCACCCAAATACACCTACACAACAGCAACCATCAAATTCATCAATCAAAAAACATCAATCTCCATAAATCATTTCAACATTAAGATAAAAAAGACTGATGGATCGAATGACGCGATTAGAAATAAAAGAACTTGAAAGCAAAGAAAATAAGGTGTTGAATGATAATTGTTCAAAGATGATTATAGGTCTAATAAAGAAAGAGGCGGAGAGTGAGATACATAAATTCAAGATGGTTCATTTGCACGAAGGGTGAACAATAATTATTATTATTATTATTATTATTATTATTATTATTATTATTATTATACCATTCAAGAGGGCTATTGAATGCTACGGTTTCAAGTTCCATGGGTTGAGATAGTTTTCCTATTGCATTAGTGGTTTATACTATTGGACTCAAAAGTTGTACAACAAGGGTATAAAGGGAATAATTTGGTAAAAAATGATGGAATTACACTATGGTCTTGAGTTTTATTAATAAGGTATATAGATATAGATTATATTAAAAATCAATGCATTTTTCTGTCTCATTTTTAATTAAATTATATTTTTTTATATGTTTGTCATTACCTTTATTTATCCTTCACCTACAATCACTTTCAAAAAATTAAAAATATTAATAATAAATGTAGGGGAACAGTGTCCCCTCAAATATACATATGAACATTAACATTTTATCTCTCATCCACTAACACTCACTTTCTAAATATAGAAGCTTCGCTCACAAGCAAATAGGGTAATGTAAGAGAGAATGATGGTCACTGTCATATACATGAAGATGTGCATTTGCCTCCTCCCATTGGTGATGGTCTTATTTTTCACAATATGTAAAACATTCTTCTCTTGATAATCTATCTAGATGACTTAAAATTGTCTTTTTTTTTTTTTTTTTTTTTTTTTTTTTTTTTTGTGTGAAAGAGGGTAGTCTAAGTTTTAAACAACGTTTTGCTTAAATAGTGTGAAAAATAACTTTTTGAAATAATCAAGTTAACCGTAAACATAATGTCACATATTGATCATGCATCCACAATATCCTCTAGTCTCTCGGACCCCTTTTGAGTTTTTGAAATTTGGTCGTTTTCTTTGTCTTCATGCCTTTTCCTAAATGATTTTGCTAAGTGTTAACATCTTTAAAAACAACATATTTGGGAAGTAAATTCAGAAACTTTTATATAATTTTAAGTGTTAACATCTTTAAACATGGCAACTTGTGTTATCACCCATATGGTTGAGTTATTAATGAATCATCATCATCATCATCATACTCAATTAATCCCACCTATAGCAAAGCTAAGGTAGGGTCTGAGGAGGGTGAGATGTAGACAGCCTTACCTCTAACCCTAAGAATAAATAGACTGCTTTCGGTGAGACCCCCGGCTCGATGTGGTTTGGTATCAAGCCTTGGACATAAGGCACAGAACACTTAGCAATCGGGACAAACCCGATCGGTGCATGTACACCCCTTTGTCTTTTAGCTATCCACGCCACCACATGATGCATGATTAACCGTCCGTCGTTTTTAACGTTATTTTCACGAAATTAGTAAAATAACGTTAAAACTAGTGTAACTTTACCTTTGCCCCCCAAGAGCCACACATATATACATTATATGTGCACACCGTAAGTGGGGCGTATGAGTTATTAATGAATGTTGACTGTATATAAACGTCTTGGAATGGTCCTTAGCATAAAATGCTACGAGCTCCCTATAAATAGTTGCATAAGTTATAATTATAAGTTCCTACACTTCAAACTTGCGTGCCTTTGCCAAATAGAAATCTAAAGAAATGGACATGGTCAATTTCTTTCATATGAACGGTGGAGTCGGAGAGGCAAGTTACTCAAGTAACTCAGGACTTCAGGTGTGGCAATTCATGCATCCATAATCCCTGGATTTTTATTTATTTATTTATTTATTTATTATTTCATCTAATTTAACATACACATATATAGTTGAACACTAAATATACGTTAGAATCAAGCAAATCATTTATAATTTTCAATCGTATCTCTTTTTTTGTCATATAATTGTGTGGCTGAAAGTATTCAAGTAATTTTGTTTCGTTTTTATTCTCTTTTTTGACTGATTTATGAACTATAAGTGTAACTTTTCATTTTACATTATTATTTTATTATACACAATATATAATTAAATCATAAGAAGCATTTAGAGATTTGTGTTATACTTGTTTTATATTATTGATCAACCTGTATTACACGGGTTCTAACCTAATTATAGGTGAAGTTATTCTACACAGTGTAACAAAAATGAGAAGGGTGAGAATGATACAAAAAACACAATAGATTATAAAATATGACACAATAAGCCACACAATATAACACAATGCCGAAGAAAAAAGACACGTATATATAATGAATTGCAAAAATGACACAATGATGGAAATAAGAAAAAGACATAATGCTACATAAAAGACACAATGATATAACGTAAATTCTAAAAACTACAAGCTAAAAAAAAAAAAAAAAACGAAAACCTAATAACTAAAATCATAGGGTTTGATGAGACGGTTCAATGCCGCTTGAATAAGTTCAATCGGGATCCATTTGATACCCTATCTACGGCTTCCTTTTTTTTTTGCACTATGTATTTGATCCTAGCCCATGACCTAATTATTTAATAAAACAAAATAATAGAAATTCAATGTTTATTAGTGTCTCGAAAAAATTTAAAGTTCTCAAACTTCAAAAGGTATACCTAAGTCGTATTATCTATTTTATGCATTCATATATGGTATCTCAATGGTGTGAAAAATGCACGTGAACAACAATAGTTATAAGTAATGAAACTAATGAACTTCTTGGTTGGTGATAGAGAATGGGAATAATGAAAACAAAAGGGGTAATAGAACAAGCAATAAGCGACTTATGTCACAATAGTGTCAACTTTCCCAAAACTCTAGTGATGGCAGATCTTGGATGTTCATTGGGACCAAACACACTTCTAGTAGGATCCATGGTGATCAATGCAGTTGCCAACACTAGTCTTGAGATGGGCCTTAAATCTCCTGAAGTTCAAATCAACTTAAATGATTTGCCAACCAATGATTTCAACACCATTTTCATTGCATTGCAAGAACTCCATGGAAACATAACCAATGGAAACTTGAGGGATGTACAACATCAACCGGTATGCTACTTCTCCGGGGTGCCTGGATCGTTTTTTGGTAGGCTTTTCCCAATGAAAAGTCTAGATTTTGTCCACTCTTCCTACAGTCTTCAATGGTTGTCACAGGTGCGTTTACGTGGGTGCTGTGTCACATCACTCATTTCTTTGTTAGTCTAACACATTGTACGACCTGTGTGATTTACCACACGACATGTACAGATAGTTAAATATCATGATAGGTATGGCGAGTCACTATAACACACATACATCTCCATATCACCCCTCATGTGACCATTTGACCTTGTGACCATTTGGCCTTATGACCATGTGATTTGTATGATGTATCAGTGGTATACGTATAGTTTGGCCCGATAAAAATTATTCATATTTAACATACTTTAACTAAATAACTTAATAGAGCTTAATTATGACCAAATATAGGCATATACATTAATGTTAAGTGTCAATTTAAGCAGCTTCCAGATCTAGAAGAGATCAACAAGGGGAGTATATACTTATCAAATACCACACCGGAGAGTGTAAGTAGGGCGTACTTTGAACAATTTCAAAAAGATTTCTTACGCTTTTTGAGGTGTCGGTCAGAGGAGGTGATGGCCGGCGGGCGGATGGTCTTGACATTAGCAGGTAGAACAACTGATGATCCTCGTGGTGAAGAAAGTTATTACCTTTGGAGGCCATTTGCTACCGCTCTTCAAGATATGGTAGATGAGGTAATGAACTAGTTCACAAGGTTATGTAGCTTTGTTTTTCTAGACCACACATTCTAGTTTTAATTAAGTAGTATATTCAATAAATTCTTTTGTGTCTATGTTTTGAGTTACTTATGAAACCTAATTGTCCTAACTAGTTGCATTCAAATGTAATCACTAAATAAATAGGGCCTTGTAGAAGAAGAGAAATTCGATACGTTCAACCTTCCTCAGTATACCGCATCTCCTACTGAGATCATGAACTTGGTGAAGATGGAAGGTTCCTTCAAAATCGATCACTTAGAGATTTTTGATGTAAACTGGGAAGCATGGAAGAGAAAGAAAAATGATAATGATGCAATTGAATTGAAAGAAACACGCGATGATGGTGTAGGATACGGCGTGGCCAAGGCTATTAGAGCTGGGATTGAAGCGTTGGTTGCTAACCACTTTGGTGAAGCAATAGTAGATGATGTTTTTGAGAGGTATGGAAAAATTCTGACTGATAGAAGGTCCAACAAGGAGAATCAAGCTCTAGTGTCGATAACCGTTTCTTTGAGCAGAAAAATGTGACATTTAAGCTCTCTTGAAGTTATAAATAATAAAAGGAATTGAAGTGTGTTTCGAAATTCCTACGTAATAATTGTAATCGGAACACTTGTTGTTCATCTATCATGTATTAAGTCACCTATATGTTCAATATATCATATGTGTTTGTCAATTTATAGGGAAACATGTATGTTTTACATGCTTTACTATGATTGTAAGTCCAAGATCTTCTCTACCGGGTATCAAACAAACAATCGAGTGCGGAAAACAAGATTGAATGTGAAGAACAAAAGATTAAAATGATGAAAATAATTATATTGCTGCTTCACCTTGCACACAATCTCTAGGATTGTCTGGTACAAGGTGGTGGCTCTAGAGTTACAAATGAAATGTCTAATGAATGTCTAACCCTAATAATGTAGCAAACATAACATTATATAGGGTTCACTAAAGCCTTGGCCCACATGGCCTAACCCAAGCCCATTAACTTAAACTAAGCCCAAGTCTAATAAACTAGCTTAATAAATGTCACACCACGCCAATGGCGGAAACACGTGGCGCAACGCTCGAAAGCATATCAAAGTCAAGATTAACACAAACTATATTTAATTAGAAAAGATCAATTTATTAGAATGTCGAAAATGAGTATCTCGTTCCGTTATTGCACAATGCATTACATAAAACGATAAACATTAAGTTTTCAATGTGGGGTATTTCCGTTTATGTACCATCCCGATGGTAACAAGGAATGAAACCCCGACCAGTATCCGACATTCCGAATTCCACCGCACTAGCCCCATATCTATTCAGCACTTAGTTACCTGAAAGATATGTTTAAAAAGACGTCAATATATAAAATATTGGTGAGTTCACAGGTTTTAGTTACATAACAATAACATTTTCACAACCATCGACTCGACTCACTTTACCGTATAATTACTTTCCCATTTAAGTAATTATACTAGGATCTTGTCGATCGATATTCCGTTTTTACAACATGTGCGAAACCTGCACAACTTGTGGCCTTTGTAAGGAGTAGCTAGCTCCTACAAACTATAATGATGAGCAATCCCTTGAGCCCCATAACCAAACCAAGACTGATAACAATGCCCCGCTCCAAGTCGTTACTCGGTTTCCCACGACTTAAGTTCAGAATATATGCACCCCAGGCATAACCTAATGCGTAATCGATGCTATCGATTAGGGGTGGGCCTTGTCAGGCACCAATAGTACTATCCAAATATTCTTTCGGTTTCATTTCCCTGAATTAATGATTACGGAAGAGAGGACTCAACCCCGAGTGGCGTTCACTGCTCAAGTACTCATCATACCACTTATCACATTTTATCCTTTGAAAACCTTTTCAACATGTGACAATATTTGACAAACATATCTTTCCCCCAGTTAAAACAGTAAAATGGGGCCGTGAAACTCACCTGAATCACTGTCTGGCTCACTAGGTAGATAGCATAGAGGGTCTCGCACCTACAAACGTCCTAGACGTATAAGTCACTATTCCTATAGTGCATGTGCCTTGGCAAGTTGTACACCCAACTCCCGACCACAAGTTATTCCAAATCCTGTTTAATTAAGCGCGTATCCTAGGTTTCGTTGGCGTTACATTACCCTTTGTGTTACAAGTTATATATTAATCTTGTTAATATTTCCTTAACTTGTATCTTATTATCATCGATTCGACTTCACTTAACATATAATTATTTTCCCATTTAAATAATTATACCTAAGATCGCATCGCTCGATATAATATATATTTCAACATTCGACCCGACTCACTTTGCCACACATTTGTTTTCCCATTTAAACAAATATGCTAAGATCTTGTCGTTCGACTGTATATTCTTAACACCCGATTCAACTCACCATACCGTATATTTATTTTCCCATTCAAATAAATATACTAGGATCCTGTTGGTACGGCATACACATATATATCTTTGTCTACTCGTCGCGGCTTTCCTTCCCACATATCTACTTTCCCATTAAGTAGATATACTAGAATTTTGCCGAGACGAGCGTACATACATATAAATGTGTAGTTTTTCTTGTTAAGTATATACGTTTGTTTAACGTCTTATTTGTTTATGTTATACTTTTCTCCCACGAATAATTCCCTTAACACTTAGGAAAGTGTTTGTTAGTTTTCACCCATGTATATATATATTTTACTTCCCAAAAATATATATTTTACTTATCTTGCCGCAATGGCATTTTCTCATGATCCGTCCGTGTACGGTTTGTTAACGCGTCTTAGTTCGATATCTTAACTCGATTAGTTAATTTTTCCAAGTTTTTCCCAACATGTGTTTTATAGAAATATTATCCTCATTTCTAAACCATGTTACTTGGAAGGTTTGTATTTTAGCCCAACTTGTTAACTTAGATACAAAAATGCTTCCAATACTTTTATATTCCCATTTATATAAAAGTATTCATTTTTGTATAAGTTTCTCAAGTTTGGTTAACATTTTTATAAAATCTCTATTTTATAAAAATCCTTATTTTAAAACCCTTTGTATTTTTATAACTTTCAAAAATACACTTTTATACAAAATACCCAAGTATTTCTACTAGTATTTACAAAAATCATCCTTAGGCTTTATTACTTACATTTTTGACACCGAACTTTCCATACTTGTATTTTTGGACTAATAGTTTCTAAAATATCCATTTTAGTCCTTTAACTTTCAAAGTTACAACTTTAGTCCCTTAACTTCCAAAAGTTGCATTTTTCCACTCTAACTTCCAAAGTTAACATTTTTCACTCAAAATAGTAAACTTTGAAGATTCAACTTTTTATTGGTAAGTTATTTTTGTATCAAAACACTTATGTTAGTCTTGTATTTCATATGGAAGACTAATTATATGTGTGTTTTATGTATTTGTCCATTTTATCAAAATATCATTCATCTAAGTAAGCTAACTTAGATTTTCCATCATCTTCATTCATGAGCTTCTAACATGTTTTACCACATATTACACCATGTATGATCATAATAAGATGATTTAAAGTTATTCTTAACATATTCAAGTTTATTCTACAATTTTGACCAAAACATCATCCTACTTAGTTTTTGATGCAAACTTTACATATTTTCAAGATTAATACATCATCATTATCAAACCCATGGTTTATTCTCCTATCTTTAATCTTCCATTTTACACATGTAAAACCTATTAAAGATTATGTTCAAAACCACCTTTTAAACCCTTCATGTACAACTTGCTTCTAAGAACACATACATGAATAATAACAATCAAAAACAAGATTAAGAAGCTTACTACTAGCACAAGGCTAGGAAAGACAAAAACCTTGAATTTGAGAGGGGTTTAGTGTGTTCTTCCAAGTGTTTTAGCTCCAAGCTCTTGAAACACACAATAGGGGTTTGGATGATGGATTGTTTTAAGTGATTTGGAGATGTAAAAACTTGAAAGAAGGGTGTGTGTGGGAGGATGGAAACTCACGGCTCAAGAAGAAAGGAAGAAGAAGATTTTGCTTTGTTTCTTCAAGTATCTAACACATGTTATATAATATCACCATATCTTCCAAGATCACACTTAATCTTTCAAGGATTTGCAAGGATTGTGAAGTACCATGGAAATCTTTGGAAGGCATGTGGGATGGGTATAGGGCCGTGGGTTTTGGGGGCAAGGGAAGAGGTTTTGTTTGCAAATCTTGGCTAAGGATTTGGATGATCCTACACTCAATCTTTATACAAGACTTCCACCCATGCAATGCACATGCTTAGACCATGATTACTTGCTCTTGTCTTGGATTTTTGTGGCATGAGGCCGAAAATTGCAAGGATGGGGGACAAGATTAAGCATGCTTTGTACTTTGTAATCATACACTTTAACTTTTGTGTCCATGCATGCCTTATACTAGCTTATAGGCTATTATCATTATTAACACCATGCATGGGTATAATATGGCCATTAGGCCGGCCCTTGGTGGGTCTAGGTGGGGTCCACAACTCCAAATATTTACCCAATATTTGTTAAGTTTAATCCCCCGTCGTTCGGGTGCCGTTTGGGTATTTTTCGGGTTTTAATCACGCGTTATCCGGACATTAAAAATACCTTTAATAACCCTTAAATATAGTCTAATTTAAGCGTTGATTGGTTATTTAGGCCTTCGCCGGGTGAATTCATGAGTTATACGCGTATCGGGTGCGGTACGCGCATTTTATTCGTTACCGGGAGATTTGTACAAGACGTTTTCATTTATGGTTTTGGAGTTCCAAAACTCATTATATCTTATGAAAATACCCTTTATTTTATATCCTGGGTGTCCGGGATCCGTTTCGTTTATTTGATTATTACCGGGTAATTGCCAACGTCCATACCGGATAGCTTATTCGCACATGATCCAATCATGTTTTACCATTAAACGTATGCATTCCTATGCATTATTTGGAAATTGCTATCTTCCTAAGGCCTTGATAATTAAACCACACATAATTGCATTTAATTACGTTAATCATATACTAATTAATCTGTACGGAATTTCCTGATTTTTGCCGGTTGTTACATTCTCCCCCCGTTAAGAGAATTCCGTCCCGGAATTCAATTCAAGTTACCCATCACAATAGTATCCTTGAACAGGGCGGGGTGTTTGCGCTTCATGAGATCTCCTGTTTTCCTAGTGAGCCCAGATTCATGCTCGGCTCACGCTTAGTGCTCTACCAAACACAATGTCATAGTTCAACTACGACTAAGTTCTTGGTCATCCCACCTTGACACATCTATCGGTTTCCCGAATTAGTAGAGCTTATCGTCAACCGGACTTCCGCCTGTCGAGGAGTTGACCAAAACTTCCTCAGTCTGGGCTTGCAGGATTCACCTAGAGTCCCACCAAGCTCTTACGATAGTCCGAGCTTAATCATTACGAGACCAATTTCGATTGATATCTCCGTACCACCGAAGTATTAGGAACTTGGCCTACCACAATCTCTAAGCTTATTGACACCTTCTCGGAGTATGACTCTCAGTGAAAACCCATTATTAGACCGAAGTCCTTAAGGCCTACGCCTTGTCTGTATGACTTCTTAATAGGTTCGCATTTCATCCAAATAGTCTTTAATCTGCAAGATCTACTGGCCATCTCTCGAATAACCTAAACCAGGTTATGTATCTATCTCCGTCTGTCAATCGACGCACTGGAGATTTACACGTATGCCCTCCAAGGGCTTTGAGTAGTACACCCCGAACACTGGGATGCTAATTCCTATCACATAGGAAATTTTGGTGATGAAGCTCATGGATTCGATCTGCCACGAACATCAATCGTGTCAACACGGAACAATTCCGTCAAGTACATTCAATTTGTCCGAGAATGACAAACCATACTCGTCTCAAATCGAGTATCCCATGCTTGTGTACAGAGTTTGTCGAACTTGAGGTAGAGTGACCACTACAATCCGATATAATGTAAGTCGGCAATTCGGTGCCTAGCCACGACTCTCCGAGAGTATAGGTAGCTATCCAATGCCTCATCTCGGAGCTATAGGTGAGTAAGGGATGAGAGGGTTCCAAACAACAATCAATCATCACTTGGGTCACATCTGCCCCTGGGACACCTTGGGTGTCATGGTGATGTCAAACAGGTGATCTTACCGCACCACATAAAAGTCCCCTTGGAAACCTCGTCGGGTATCCCATTTTATTTATCCTTCGGCTCGACTCACTTTACCGTATATTCACCTCCCCATTAAGATAAATATACTAGGTTCTTGTCGACCGAACAACCACATTCAAAATGGGACTTTATTTCCGTAGAATCCTCTAGGTACTGAATTGCTGCTTTCCTCCTGAGCAATTGTGGTTAATGGTACTAGGACGCTTAGTATGGACTGATGGAGGTCGAAAGTTTTTGCGTCGCTTTCACCCCTCAGTTCCCTGACATTAAGCAGTGTATACATGACGCCCGGGCCGTACAATTCCACAATCCTCGAGTAGTACGAGTCGACTCATCACCAACGACAAGATGCTTCCAGCACATAGGTCTATACCGAAAAGAGATATATGAAACATCATAAATTGTTGTCGCAATGAACAACGTATAAGGTTTATTATGACATATCAACAAGTTGGCCCTCATTGCGACAAGTATACAGAACACCAGTAGCTACCCAAACCATGGGTATCCAGTACCAGTTCTGTTATATGTGCTTCATGGGCACTAGTGTTCTATCGTCCATAGCAACCTAGTAAATCAATTCCGAATAATACAGGCCACATGCCCTTACATTGACCTTCAGATCTTATGCAGAGATCTGAGTGAAAGGAGTCCTGAAACCAAAACCCTCATTCATCGAAGGTTCCATCCTTTCGGAATCTTTTTATGTAAATGGTGAAATCGGGTCATAGATGCATGCATTTAGCATAGATTTCACATTTGGCTTGACGGCTTCACGCGCCCAAGTCGTTACTTACAAAAACAAACGACGACTGAGATCGCACCACAAGGCGTTAGTCCTGAGCCTTCCCACAAGGCGTCCCATTCAATGCCTCAGTAGTCACACATGTGGGCGGAATATGTAAGCCTTCAAACTCTTCCTGATTAGTCGGGTGCCATATGCCCTGACCTGGCAGCTCATATCACTATGGTGTCCCCAACAGTGTCTGTTGAGAACCGAGTATTTTACTCTAGCGTGGGTAATGCTAGTTAAAGTATAACTGGGAACACCACTATCAACCCAAGCTCGAAAGAGTTCGACTATTCCAAGAATATACTCAATGACACCAAGGCAAGATAAGCCTACCATCAAATG
Source organism: Ambrosia trifida (assembly GCA_028751855.1). Classification (NCBI taxonomy): domain Eukaryota; kingdom Viridiplantae; phylum Streptophyta; class Magnoliopsida; order Asterales; family Asteraceae; genus Ambrosia; species Ambrosia trifida. Next base: position 15,954,251 of record CM054122.1, read on the forward strand.
AATAACCACATTAATCGAAAGGCCGAGCTGATCGACCATCTCGTAATGATAGGGTAGTACCCTTATAGAGTAGATAATGCTACACGCCCTTCTAGATTCAGGGCTCATAAAACCTCCGAATCATATACTAGGGACTTCACCAACGCACGCCCATGGGTGGGTCCACGACGGTATTCCCATAACCATTAGTATGGTACGTATGACTCCAAATGAATCCACTGGTGTGAGCAATAAATGAATTGAACCTTTCAACTCTTGCTAGTCCCAAAGGTATAGATCATAATATCGCTCATAAATTCTCGATACCTTCAGGTTCGAGACGTATTCGAAATCCCTTATCACGAAGGCGAGTCTCGCCTTGTCACGTGCAGATCACAGGGTTTCTTCCCGACATTGATTTGCATAACCGATCGCTGGGCGACCAAATTGCACGTAAAAGGTTAGGGCTGGGCATAGCGTCACTGGTGCCTCAGATTCTGAAGATGTACCGCTCACGAAATGCGTGAGCATATACAGGGGTCGATACATGATTCGGTCACCTACTCAGACGACCACGAGATTCAGACTTTAGGGGAATACACCCGTAATCACTAAGGCTAGAGTGACTAAGCACGACTTTTAGAAAGTCCGTTGGACACCTGAAATCCTACATAATCAATGTCGGCACTACACAATCAAACAAATAGAACAATGACGGCACGAGGGGTTTAGGTGATGTCTCCATTCCGAGAGAAACAAGAGCGATGCAAACGACAAATCATCACGTCATCGAGGTAATCCAACAGCTGTAGCAATACGCCCTCTGAGCAACACGATAGTAGAAACAACATGGCAATGTCAGCAACATATCCCCGAAGCACATCAACTAGGGAACACCGCCCGGGAGCGACACGAAAATCGAGAAGCATGACGACAAGGCAACACTGTAACAAGAACCGCATGACACAGAAAAATACGACGGCAAGGCTACACTACTGCAGGAGCAGTAAACAACAGATATGCATCACCAGCTATGTAGCGCAACCACATGAATATGCAATCAGCTGTTATAATGTAATAACGAGCATGCACTATGGCTGGGGGTAACACAGCAGCATGAATGCACCCGTCAATATAATGCTCAACATGGAAGATCCACAGTCCACATCAACAGAGATTTCCGTTCTGGTGAGCACGCATCCCCGTGCGTCTCATATCACTTGTGGATGTGGGATTTGCATCCGTGCCTTTGGCCTCGAGCCTATTCTCCATAGGCTCAACGGTAGGAATGGTTAGATTGGCCAGCGCCTCAGTCGTCATAACTTAAATGGGAATGACGGGTCTCACATAATTTAGCTGACTTCTCAAGCCGATATTGTTCTTGGAGAGAACGACCATAGGCTTGTTAGGAGTCACTCAAACAATGGCAACGGAAACATCGACAGTTTCCACCGAGGCCTGAGAACCATTGACAATGTTAGGCTTCCTAAGAACCCAATGAATGATAACTAGTAGTTCAATGAAAGCCTCAAAGAGAATGGAATTAATAACAACAAACTCCACAAAGACACATAGATGGTCATAGCGGCCTGGAAAGGGTCATAGAGGCGTCTTCGTTAATGACATTCACTTCTGCAGGAGCCTCAAATACATCAACAACGTCAATTCGAGCAGAGCCATAGAGCAACATCATCAAGTTCAATATGGACTGTACAGACAATGACAACAATAAACTCAACAACAGACATAGAAACAACGACATCAAGCCCGATAAGTGCTATCAAACCACTGACAACAACAAACTCAGCGAGAGCTACACACTTAATAGCGTCAACAGGACTTGCTCGAACCATAGGACAATAACAGGAGTAACAACGTCAGGCTCGACCGGGGTCTTAGACTCGTCGAAGCTATTGTGTGTGTGGTGACTGGTATCCATAGGACCTGGAAACCAACCTACATCTTTTCCGATAACAAGGATAGTGGTCACAACGAGCATAGCAAGTAGAGGTAGAAGGATCACGATTTATCGATACACCACGATAAAATGAAAACGATACCGACTCTGGCGAACCAGCCGAGTCATTCTTCTCATTAGGGTCTCCTTACATGCTATCTAGCACCGATAGTAATTAGCTGGAATGCCTCTCTGTCACTCAAGCGAGGCCGGTGAATTCTCTTCCTGATAGGCCACGCCGTGAGAGTATCGACATACGGCAAGAGATTAGACAGGTCACCGTGTCCACAACGAATGGACCTTGCAACCTTAGTTTATAAATCACCGTAACGAGGGGACGCAATGTCTCAATAACTTCGGGGATTGACCAAACACTTTCCATCAATCGTCGACCAATAAATAACTAGTCTTGTTACAGCGACGACGGTGATGGACACTCAACATTGCAACAAGAGCAATGGAATCGTCGTCCCATGGGTAAGTTTAGTTTACCAGAATAACGTGACCACATTTAGTAGTCCGCCACTTGATTTTCAAGGGGGATTTTAATGTCAGCAAAAAGCGTCTTGCAACATTCTGACAATCACAGAACACTCTTACGATTACAGTTCCCAAAGTGTGGTTCCACTTTCTAGGATTTATGACGGATTCAGGCACAGTACATATAACGAGCCTACTCTGGCGTTCCTTGACCGAAGCGAGACCACCAACAATCCTTGAAAACAAACAGGAGGTAGATAGAGGAGTCTTATGATAACCTTTGCACCTCAGGAAGGTAGTATGACATAAGTACCAACATGCTGAGTCCATCACAATTCGTCTTCTGAACACGATCCAGCGCTATTGCAAAGGTTGTTAATCCATACTAGAATACTCAGTACACCGAGTAGTGGCCTCCCACGAGTTAATCGTATGCATTTCCGAGTGAGTCCATTGCCAAATGCCGACTGGGGCTTGCTGTTCTACTACACGCCGTCATCCTATCACTGGCAAACCATGTCGCAGTCATGATTAGTGGCCGAAATTCTGACATCATCAGAGTTTAACAAAGCACTCATGTCTTGTGCAATGCGGCATGCTGCTTTCATCAGCAGTCCATGACTGCATGGGAACAGCCAATACTGTTGTTTCAGACAAGGGCTACCGAGCTTTCAGGGTAACAATGATCAAGCTTCCTAATCCCGTAACTTCGATTCTGTCTTCCTACTGGAGAAGAAAAAAAAATATCCAACCCTTGAAGACACCCTGGGCATGCGTTAGGTCGATCATGACTTATTCACCATGATAACACCGCAGCATACGGCCACGAGTCTCATATTTAATCCACGCAGGGTCCCGTTCTCTAGACGCACTAGTCTAGCAGGGACGCACCCTAAGTCCTCACTGGGTTCCAAGTTTAGCATTCCTCGCATCGTTCCAGGCATTTCACTCCTACGCAAGGAAGTTTGCGTCTCCCGTCTCTATCCGATGCGAAGATTTACGTCAGATTGCTCAAATGAGTAGACGTTCGAGCTCTTCCGTGCTCGTACCTTAAAGGTGATGTCGAAGGAAGCTTATTAGGTTAGCTAGGATCAAAATAAAGGGACATCGGCGAGACCTCCCATTTAACCCATTGGTCGATCAAAACTAAGACCGAATCTAAAGAACAGGAACAACGAAGACAAGGAGTGATCACCAATCCCGGCCCTAGCGCCCACCAAGGTTACCGTGCACCCCAAACTATTATTACGTGTGCACCCGTAATGATAATTTGTGTTGCCAGGTAATCTTGTTGCCCGCTAGTTCCGAGCTTCCTGATCCAAAACCAAGATTTCATACAACAAGACTTGATCTAGTTTCGTCTCCAAATCATAAACAACGTGGCGACATCCATTACCGCGATAGAGATTAGTCCTTCCGATCATCCCGTCTACAGGCGAGCAGGTAGGCTCCTCGTAGACCACAGTATCCTTCCTCTTTGCCGGTACCGGTGATCGATGCAAGAGCGCGGACTATTGTGAAGCGTGACACAACAACCTTACTGGCAAAATATCCGTACTACGTATATGTATTAACTTAATCTTAGAAAACCGGATTCCTATGCAACACAAACATCTTATCCGCATTTTCTAATACTTCATATATTGACACGCATGGCTAGTCGGTCGGAATTTCCCCTTGTACAATCCATGTACAATCTTCTTTCTTTTCTAAAAATATTTTGTTGTGTTTTATTTTTTTTTTTGAAAACTTCGTTTTCGAGCCAAAACCGGTTATAGTCTAGATTTTTCAAAATGCTAGTTCGCTACAACCTTGGCTCTGATACCACTTCTGTCACACCACGCCAATGGCGGAAACACGTGGCGCAACGCTCGAAAGCATATCAAAGTCAAGATTAACACAAACTATATTTAATTAGAAAAGATCAATTTATTAGAATGTCGAAAATGAGTATCTCGTTCCGTTATTGCACAATGCATTACATAAAACGATAAACATTAAGTTTTCAATGTGGGGTATTTCCGTTTATGTACCATCCCGATGGTAACAAGGAATGAAACCCCGACCAGTATCCGACATTCCGAATTCCACCGCACTAGCCCCATATCTATTCAGCACTTAGTTACCTGAAAGATATGTTTAAAAAGACGTCAATATATAAAATATTGGTGAGTTCACAGGTTTTAGTTACATAACAATAACATTTTCACAACCATCGACTCGACTCACTTTACCGTATAATTACTTTCCCATTTAAGTAATTATACTAGGATCTTGTCGATCGATATTCCGTTTTTACAACATGTGCGAAACCTGCACAACTTGTGGCCTTTGTAAGGAGTAGCTAGCTCCTACAAACTATAATGATGAGCAATCCCTTGAGCCCCATAACCAAACCAAGACTGATAACAATGCCCCGCTCCAAGTCGTTACTCGGTTTCCCACGACTTAAGTTCAGAATATATGCACCCCAGGCATAACCTAATGCGTAATCGATGCTATCGATTAGGGGTGGGCCTTGTCAGGCACCAATAGTACTATCCAAATATTCTTTCGGTTTCATTTCCCTGAATTAATGATTACGGAAGAGAGGACTCAACCCCGAGTGGCGTTCACTGCTCAAGTACTCATCATACCACTTATCACATTTTATCCTTTGAAAACCTTTTCAACATGTGACAATATTTGACAAACATATCTTTCCCCCAGTTAAAACAGTAAAATGGGGCCGTGAAACTCACCTGAATCACTGTCTGGCTCACTAGGTAGATAGCATAGAGGGTCTCGCACCTACAAACGTCCTAGACGTATAAGTCACTATTCCTATAGTGCATGTGCCTTGGCAAGTTGTACACCCAACTCCCGACCACAAGTTATTCCAAATCCTGTTTAATTAAGCGCGTATCCTAGGTTTCGTTGGCGTTACATTACCCTTTGTGTTACAAGTTATATATTAATCTTGTTAATATTTCCTTAACTTGTATCTTATTATCATCGATTCGACTTCACTTAACATATAATTATTTTCCCATTTAAATAATTATACCTAAGATCGCATCGCTCGATATAATATATATTTCAACATTCGACCCGACTCACTTTGCCACACATTTGTTTTCCCATTTAAACAAATATGCTAAGATCTTGTCGTTCGACTGTATATTCTTAACACCCGATTCAACTCACCATACCGTATATTTATTTTCCCATTCAAATAAATATACTAGGATCCTGTTGGTACGGCATACACATATATATCTTTGTCTACTCGTCGCGGCTTTCCTTCCCACATATCTACTTTCCCATTAAGTAGATATACTAGAATTTTGCCGAGACGAGCGTACATACATATAAATGTGTAGTTTTTCTTGTTAAGTATATACGTTTGTTTAACGTCTTATTTGTTTATGTTATACTTTTCTCCCACGAATAATTCCCTTAACACTTAGGAAAGTGTTTGTTAGTTTTCACCCATGTATATATATATTTTACTTCCCAAAAATATATATTTTACTTATCTTGCCGCAATGGCATTTTCTCATGATCCGTCCGTGTACGGTTTGTTAACGCGTCTTAGTTCGATATCTTAACTCGATTAGTTAATTTTTCCAAGTTTTTCCCAACATGTGTTTTATAGAAATATTATCCTCATTTCTAAACCATGTTACTTGGAAGGTTTGTATTTTAGCCCAACTTGTTAACTTAGATACAAAAATGCTTCCAATACTTTTATATTCCCATTTATATAAAAGTATTCATTTTTGTATAAGTTTCTCAAGTTTGGTTAACATTTTTATAAAATCTCTATTTTATAAAAATCCTTATTTTAAAACCCTTTGTATTTTTATAACTTTCAAAAATACACTTTTATACAAAATACCCAAGTATTTCTACTAGTATTTACAAAAATCATCCTTAGGCTTTATTACTTACATTTTTGACACCGAACTTTCCATACTTGTATTTTTGGACTAATAGTTTCTAAAATATCCATTTTAGTCCTTTAACTTTCAAAGTTACAACTTTAGTCCCTTAACTTCCAAAAGTTGCATTTTTCCACTCTAACTTCCAAAGTTAACATTTTTCACTCAAAATAGTAAACTTTGAAGATTCAACTTTTTATTGGTAAGTTATTTTTGTATCAAAACACTTATGTTAGTCTTGTATTTCATATGGAAGACTAATTATATGTGTGTTTTATGTATTTGTCCATTTTATCAAAATATCATTCATCTAAGTAAGCTAACTTAGATTTTCCATCATCTTCATTCATGAGCTTCTAACATGTTTTACCACATATTACACCATGTATGATCATAATAAGATGATTTAAAGTTATTCTTAACATATTCAAGTTTATTCTACAATTTTGACCAAAACATCATCCTACTTAGTTTTTGATGCAAACTTTACATATTTTCAAGATTAATACATCATCATTATCAAACCCATGGTTTATTCTCCTATCTTTAATCTTCCATTTTACACATGTAAAACCTATTAAAGATTATGTTCAAAACCACCTTTTAAACCCTTCATGTACAACTTGCTTCTAAGAACACATACATGAATAATAACAATCAAAAACAAGATTAAGAAGCTTACTACTAGCACAAGGCTAGGAAAGACAAAAACCTTGAATTTGAGAGGGGTTTAGTGTGTTCTTCCAAGTGTTTTAGCTCCAAGCTCTTGAAACACACAATAGGGGTTTGGATGATGGATTGTTTTAAGTGATTTGGAGATGTAAAAACTTGAAAGAAGGGTGTGTGTGGGAGGATGGAAACTCACGGCTCAAGAAGAAAGGAAGAAGAAGATTTTGCTTTGTTTCTTCAAGTATCTAACACATGTTATATAATATCACCATATCTTCCAAGATCACACTTAATCTTTCAAGGATTTGCAAGGATTGTGAAGTACCATGGAAATCTTTGGAAGGCATGTGGGATGGGTATAGGGCCGTGGGTTTTGGGGGCAAGGGAAGAGGTTTTGTTTGCAAATCTTGGCTAAGGATTTGGATGATCCTACACTCAATCTTTATACAAGACTTCCACCCATGCAATGCACATGCTTAGACCATGATTACTTGCTCTTGTCTTGGATTTTTGTGGCATGAGGCCGAAAATTGCAAGGATGGGGGACAAGATTAAGCATGCTTTGTACTTTGTAATCATACACTTTAACTTTTGTGTCCATGCATGCCTTATACTAGCTTATAGGCTATTATCATTATTAACACCATGCATGGGTATAATATGGCCATTAGGCCGGCCCTTGGTGGGTCTAGGTGGGGTCCACAACTCCAAATATTTACCCAATATTTGTTAAGTTTAATCCCCCGTCGTTCGGGTGCCGTTTGGGTATTTTTCGGGTTTTAATCACGCGTTATCCGGACATTAAAAATACCTTTAATAACCCTTAAATATAGTCTAATTTAAGCGTTGATTGGTTATTTAGGCCTTCGCCGGGTGAATTCATGAGTTATACGCGTATCGGGTGCGGTACGCGCATTTTATTCGTTACCGGGAGATTTGTACAAGACGTTTTCATTTATGGTTTTGGAGTTCCAAAACTCATTATATCTTATGAAAATACCCTTTATTTTATATCCTGGGTGTCCGGGATCCGTTTCGTTTATTTGATTATTACCGGGTAATTGCCAACGTCCATACCGGATAGCTTATTCGCACATGATCCAATCATGTTTTACCATTAAACGTATGCATTCCTATGCATTATTTGGAAATTGCTATCTTCCTAAGGCCTTGATAATTAAACCACACATAATTGCATTTAATTACGTTAATCATATACTAATTAATCTGTACGGAATTTCCTGATTTTTGCCGGTTGTTACAATAAAGACAAGCGTAAACCTATAAAATCTAGCCCAACAATATCCCCCTAGGTTTATGCTGTCTTTATCATGGCTTAGTAGGAAGAATCTTCAGATCTTGATCTTCCAATCTTGGGTTCTTTCTTGTTCTCTTGGAGGTAGCTTCACAACTTTAATCATTATCAGCTTCAGCTTGAACATATTGCTAAAAGAGAACGTGAGAGGAGGATTCTCAGAAGCTTTTTATTTGTCAATTTTCTCTTTCAAACAACTTTTCAGGTACTTCTTCAGTTGTACTTTCATTGTCAAAAGATGATTAACTTCAGGTTCTTCTGACTCAGGTACATCTTCTCAGTGTGGTGATTCATGCTTGTCAGCAACTGGAACTCTTTCATTCTTCATCAACCCCTGTTTCTTGATTTGTATAAATTCTGCAAATTCTCAGAATTTTGTGAGCAAACAATTTATGCAACAGAGGGTCCAGTTTACATGAACACTAAGTACATCAGTGTACTTCAATTTTAAAATCTCAAAAACAACCTGAATTTTGTTCGAGAATTGGTCAAATCCTCAAGAATGGTTAATTTTTATAAAAGAAAACAAATTAAAATAAAAATTCAAACTAATTACAATGCATCTTTTTGTGAGAATCATGTGCAAGAAGATCATATCAGCTTTGTCAAAATGCAACACACCGTTAGTACATTTGTTTTGGTATACTTATTAAAGTGCCAGAAAGCAATCCAAGACGATTACCAGCATCGTTTATCCACTTAAACAAACATACACACACGTCCTCAAGTCCGATATTTTTCTTATATTCTTAACGTGTGTTAGACCGAAATAACTGTGTGTCCCACATCATGACATACCCCCGCGATCAAGGTATGCACAAAGCTTCTTCATAACAGGTGAGTAAATTGCTGACATCTGTATGTTTTACAAGGTTAAGATCATCGGTGATCAGGTCTGCATATATCTGGATGCAACAGAGAGACCAATGGATTCTCGACCAGGGTTAGGGCAAATACCAAATGTTTCGGTATGATCGTTGCTTTAGGCTTTTGATTTGTGCCTTTAGCTTGAATTCTCTTTGAGAGTTTTGGGTTTTGGCATTTCCTTATTGCTCTTTTAAGACGTCCTGACTGTGCCTAGGTCAGCATATATCTGGATGCAGCAGAAGGGCAGCCAGGACATCCCCAGATGTATCAACAATTTAAAGACCTGAAATCTCAGATTTTGGCAATCTATCAACGCAAGATTTAAGACCATAAAATCATACGCCGATGATGTGTTACCCACAAGTTACACAGTCCTTTATCTTTAGCATTAATTTTGAACTGAGTTCGTTGTGTAGTTTGCCTGTCAGTACATCATATAATGGAGCTGCAATCACACTCGATTTAATTTTCTTTTCGATTTTAAAGTGTGACATTTCAACAGCTGATGTACTATCATTTCTTCTTTTTCGCACCATGAACTTCTCATTTTCTGAATTTTTTTTATTGTTTTTGTATTTTTCTAAGGATATATATCCCCCTAAATTTGTGCTTAAAATGAAAATTTAAAGAACAAATTACAAACTAAAACTAAGAAAAATCTTTTTGTGTTTTTGTAAAACCATTCCCAAATTAAAGACCAATTACATTCAGAATTCAATGCATCAGGTTTTGAGCGTACCTTACTAGCTGATTTTGCCTCCATTATCTCCTTTAAAGGAAACATACTCACTGTTTAAGAATTTTAAGATAAACGTATAACAGAGAGATGTCACCTGTCATGTGCGTGGAACAACCGTTATCAACAAACCAGTGGCCGTTGACAATCCTCCTTGGATGTCCGTGCACTAAATGAGGAGATTAGTTAAACATTGGTACCCAGGCCATCACGGTCCTGGGCACTCCTGAAGCATCTACGTAAGACACTTCTCTCAAGCACATGTCCTTATTCTCATTTAGAACTGGTGTTGCTGCCGCCTTTGCTTTCCAGACTTGCTTAGGCTTAAGAACTGGTTTTGCTACTTTTGGAGTAGCAGCTTTCAGTTTCTCAGGTTGTTTAGACTTCTGTGGAGGAACAACCTTCCGTTTGCTCTTGGCAGCATTCCAGTCTCCATCCGACGGTTTAACTTTGGAATTCACATTCTTCCTAGCCTTAGGTTTTTCAACCTTCATTGGCTTGGAGTAGTAGTTATCCCTAGGCATAACCCTCTGATATTGTCGATAGTAGGGCAAATAAGGACGATGCGCGCAATTTCTTGTAATGTGACCGGGTCTTCCACACGTGTAGCATGTATGCTTCTTTGCATAAAGATCATATCCCAGTCTATTTGATCCCACTGATGAATGTGAGTGATGGGCTCTGTTGGATGATTTGTTTGCAGGCTTCCCAGTCTTCCTGCTCTGCTTAGAACATCTTGAACACCCGTGTGAACAAGATTGTGCGTGTGATGATAAATGTCTTTGAACTTTCTGTTTAATTTCAGGAACCTGTACATGAGAGTTAGGACAGGTAATTTTTCTATGTGGTGGCATGTATTTATCAGTCGTGCCAATAACAGATAGCTTAGAAACAGCTTTTTGTACGTATGGTACAGCATTAGCAGATAATTTTGATGTTTTCGAACAAACATCAGCAATTTCAGAGCAAACAATATCATCCCCCTCAACCTTAATCTCTACCTTAACTTCAGCTGCACATGAGGTAGAAACATCAGTAACATTCACACATTTAAAATCAGAGACTATTGGCTGTACTACACCCATGCCAACAGTCTTGAATGAGGGATCCTCACATTCTTGTTTGATCTCGACTGGCCTTGAGCACACAGAATTTTCAGATTCTGACTCAGTCGAGGGTGTGACATTTGATTCAGACGAGCCACTTGATTCAGACACTTGTGGTGGCTCTACTGAATCCCCCGTTGACTCAGCTGCTCTAGAGGACTCACAGCTGGATTCACTCGATTCATCTGATACTGATTTCTCAGATTCGGCTGTTTCGGGTGATTCACATTTGGAGTCACTTTCAGAAGTTGGTGGGGCAGCTGGTTCAACGGTATGCTGTGCCATGTACTTTTCACAGATATTTTTGAAAGTTTTCATGAAATCAAACTCAAATGGCACATTTGAGTCTGATTGGCCGGTCGATTCAGTTTGCTCAATTTTCGGTTCAGTTTCAAAAACGGTTTCTTTTAAGACATCATTCAATTTAGTTGTGTCATTTGAAACTGGAACTTCATCTCTCCTCACATCAAAAACTCTGTCAATTTCTTTATTTTTCTCAAAATTTAACGTCTCGGTCTGCTTTGAAGCATCTTGAGACTTGACAAAGGTTTTTGATGGGGCCTGATCGTGCTTGTTTTGTTTGTTCTTTGGTTTAGAGATTTTTACAGGGACCGATTCAGGTTTGGAAACTTTAACTTGATCCCTCGATGGTCGACTGGGTGGCTCTTCTATTGGAGGACCGTATCCTTTAACAGGTAGAGCCAATAATTCTTCATCCGACATGGGAATTGAGGAATAATTTTCATTAAAGGGTGGTGGAATTTCCACAAACCCAATTCCCTTATTCCTCACATCCTTTGGTCTGTACCTTAACTGGGTATTGATCATTTTTTCAACTTTAGGACTAGAACAATCGAACTTTTTAAAATGAAAATCGGCATTTTCAAATTTAGATTTTAAGTCGATCAATTCTGCGGTTAAAGTATCAGACAGTCGTTTGAAGTGTAAATATCGACACTTGTGATCACTCACATCCTGATGCAAGCGCTTGATATCGAGTTTTTGTTGTTCGACCATTTCTTTATAAGAATTAAATTTCTTTTTAATATCCCAAGTGGCCATTTTCTCGTATTCAAGCTGCTTGTATGCAGAGAGAGTTTCTTCTCTAAAACCTTTAATTTTTAACCTGCATCGTTCAGTGCAACATGATTCAGCTAAAATGTCAGCGTGTACCTCAGATGCGGATGGCACATGATCATTCTGTTGTGCCATGAAAGCTTGAGCAGCGTGAGCGGCAGGAGCAGCAGATGTGACAGGAGCAGCATGAGCGGCAGAAGTGGCGGGAGCCGTAGGAGCGGAAGACCACATTTCACCATAGAAATCACTTTGAGAAGACATTTTTGATTTCTTAACTGTGATTCCCCAAGACATTTTTGAATTTTTCTTGAAACTTGATCCCCCACAAATTTAGACGTTCCACAAAAAAAAATTTAAGACGAGCACCGGGCGTCCAACCGTAGTCAACCCGTAAACGATAAGGTCAATCCCCCCAACTTGAGCTTGCACACCCCAAGTGATACCACTATTATTATTATTATTATTATTATTATTATTATTATTATTATTATTATTATTATTATTATTATTATTATTATTAGATAAAGCCACGTGATCTCTCCTGACACACTCCACTTTCACACTCAAACCTTCCTTTTTTTCTTTTCTTTTAACCGTCACTTTCCAAGTCTCTCTCTCACTCAATATTCTTTTCAGCTCTCTCTCTCTCTCCTTTCAAATCCAAGATCTAATCTCTCTCTCTAAACCTTCCTCTCACTCGTGACTCTCTCTCTCTCTCTATATCTAAACACAAAAACTTTCAAAATTTCTGATTTTCACTTATCTTCACCTACACACAGAACCTTCAACAAGAAAACTCTGAAGACAAATTTGACATGCACCCGATTTGATGAGTGATCGGGTCAGTGTTTCCGAGTGAGTGTGGTGTCCAGATGAAGCTCAAGTGACCGATTAATATGAAGTTTCCGAGCGGAGGTGGGTGGGTTTTTCGAGGTGGGTGTAGATGGTCGGGTGGGTGTGAGTGGTCGGGTAGGTAAATGGAGTAGGGGGTCCGGGTGGTTGCAGGTTAAATGGGTGTTCGAGGTGCGGTTGGATGGTTGTTCAGCAGCTCTGTTGCCGCCGTGTTATGTTTCCGGGTAGGTCCGGGTCAGTTAGGTAGGTGGTGGTGGTTCGGGTCTGTAACAATGACCGGGTCAGGGTGGAGATGGTTGCTGTGGCGGCTGAGTACGGTGGGATTTGGGTTCGGGTTTCCAAGTTGCCCTTGGAGTGTCCGACCTGGTTGAAGAGTGTCCGATGAGGTGATGGATGTCCGAGTGAATGTGGCTGAGTTTGAGTGGACGTGGACTGAGTTCGAGTTGGGAGTTCGAGTACAGATCTGAGTTCGACCTCGAACAGTGCTGAGTTCGAGCTGCGGGTCTGAGTTCGAGGTGATGTGGACAGAGTTCGACTTGCAGATCTGAGTTCAACGAAGATAGCTGAGTTCGACCAAGAGAGCTGAGTTCGACCTTGAGTTCAACCTTGAGTTCGACCTTGAGTTCAACCTTGAGTTCGACCTTAAGTTCAACCTTAAGTTCAACCTTGAGTTCAACCTTGAGTTCAACCTTGAGTTCGACCTGAAACAGGCTGAGTTCGATGCCAAAGCTGAGTTCGACCTCGAGTTGGTGTTCGACCAAGTCTCTGGTTGAGTTCGACCTGAACGGAGAGTTCGAGTGCTTCAAGTGTGTTCGAGTTGTTGGCTTTTCCCGAGGAGCAGCTTAGTTTCTGATCAAAAGAGTGTTTCCGAGTTTTTATTTTTTTTATTTTTTTTTATTTTTTTTTAACTCTCTAATCTGGATCCAATGTTGATGATGTGATGACAGCTGTTTTAAAAAAATGATGAGGGACCACCAAGAAAAAGATCTTTAATTGAAAAATAAATTTTCAATTTAAGTTTGACAGCTAACTTTCCACTAATTTAGGAATGTTGACCGTGCGAAAAAGTTGGAAACACTTTAGTAATCGCCAAACTAAGATCAAAACACCATCTTTTTCAATCAATTATCACTGTTCTTCATGTTCTTTCAAGTTTTTCAACCAAAATCAAATCTGCCAAAAATTTTAAACCACAAAACGGTTAGAAATAATAAAATTAACAAGAACGAAGCCGAACCTGTTTAGAAACTCAATGGCAGCAGCGAAAATTATTCTTTTTGTTCTTCAAATGATACCAAACCGAGCCTTCGAAAGACTTCTTAGGCTCTGATACCAATTGTAAGTCCAAGATCTTCTCTACCGGGTATCAAACAAACAATCGAGTGCGGAAAACAAGATTGAATGTGAAGAACAAAAGATTAAAATGATGAAAATAATTATATTGCTGCTTCACCTTGCACACAATCTCTAGGATTGTCTGGTACAAGGTGGTGGCTCTAGAGTTACAAATGAAATGTCTAATGAATGTCTAACCCTAATAATGTAGCAAACATAACATTATATAGGGTTCACTAAAGCCTTGGCCCACATGGCCTAACCCAAGCCCATTAACTTAAACTAAGCCCAACTCTAATAAACTAGCTTAATAAAGACAAGCGTAAACCTATAAAATCTAGCCCAACAATGATGGACCATATGCGTCAAAACTGCCCACTTGAAGAATGACTAAGACTTTTGTGGAAGATAAGTAATTAATTTGTTTGCTTCCATGGAGCATGAAAAAAAAAATCAAAAGTTTGTTCAAGTGTATTCCAACAGTTTTGATGCAAGTCGTATTGCTACTCAGGGCTGGCCTTAAAGGTAGGCAAGCCGCACCTCGGCCAAGGGTTGTTTTTCCCGGGCACTAAATTATTAATAAATTTCTATGTATACATTTTAGAAAAATATTGTCTAAAACCTCCAACGAGTATTTGAATCGGGAAGTTACAGATCCTTTTGTTTTTCAGGCCAGCGATTAATTTGTATCGTCTAAGGTCGATTTGTTTGAGTTGTTCACTTGTTTGTGTTTAATCATAGAAGGAAAAAAAAGGTAAGATTTGCTTGTGTAAAGAAAATGTTAGATAATGTCAAGTTTAGAGGATTTATATTGTTAGGTTTTATATTCCTTAGGTCCTTCTGTGTAATTGTAGTTCTCTATACAATAACCTCTTTGTCAATTATGGATTACACTACGTTACTTGGTTACTCTATTGTTGACTGGGCTCGTTGCTTAAAAACCAGGCAATCTATTTATGGTTATTCTATTTTTTAGGATGGCAATCTCATCTCATGGAATTCTAAGAAACAGCCAACTTTATATCGCTCGAATTTTGAATCTGAATATCGTGCTATGGCGAACACCGCAGCTGAAAATGTGTGGTAACTCATCTCCTCCAAGAATTGTATGCCTTACCTTCTAAAGACCAACTATTTTGTGTGACCATCAAAGTGCAATTTTTCTTACTCAAAACCCTGTCTACCATAAACGGGCCAAACATATAGATCTAGATTATCACTTCTTACATGAGCTTGTAGCTGCCAAGAAACTTGCTACCAAAATTGTTCAGACCAAGTTTCGTGTGGCTAACATTTTCACCAAAAGTCTAACGAGTTCTTAATTCAACACTTTTCGTCAAATGCTTCACATTAGTCCACCATCTTTCGGCCTGCGGGGATGTTAGATAATGTCAAGTTAGAGTATTTATATTGTTATGTTTTATATTCCTTAGGTCCTTTTTGTGTAATTATAGTTCTCTACACAAGTCCTTGTAACCTCCTTTTCAATTATGGAATACAGAATATTATTACCAATAAGAAAACAATGAAGAAAAGAGTTTCAGGTCCCAATTGTAGAAGAGAAGACAAAGGGATCTGTTGTGGTCTCCTTGTAGAACAAGGATTAGGAAATTGATTATCTTGGAAATGTTGGTTTTGATAATCAGAGTATTATAGAATAATGGTTTTCTATTTTATTGTATCTTGTGTATTACAAAACGATTTACAAAGAATATATAACTTTTACACAAAATTAATACATGGAAATATGGTAAATGATGATTAATACGTGAGCTGTCAATCATGCTGGAGATATGCTGGTCAACCTTCTATTTTAGGATATAATGTACTGTCAATATTTAACATTCCCCCTCAAGTTGGATAATGGGATTTCCAATATTCAACTTGCCAAGGCAGTTCACAAAGATGTTCCTGTTGACAGCTTTCGTTAGAATATCCGCTAGTTGGTCTTCTGATCAAACAAATGGAAGCTCGATGATCCCGCTTTCAAGTTTTTCTTTGATAAAGTGTCTATCTACTTCGACATGTTTTGTGCGGTCGTGTTGAACCGGATTTTCCGAGATCTGAATGGCAGCCTTGTTATCACACATGATTTTGCTGGTTTGAGTTGGAGAATACCCAATCTCATCCAAGAGTTTTCGTATCCATAATATTTCTGCTAGTCCTCGTGCTATGCCTCGAAATTCTGCTTCAGCACTTGAGAGAGCTACAACCTTCTGTTTCTTGTTTCTCCAAGTGACAAGATTTCCACCAACAAGAGTGAAGTAGCCAGATGTTGATCTTCTAGTTCCTTTATCTCCTGCCCAATCAGCATCAGTATATATTTGAGTCTCCAAATGCCCGTTTGCCTTGAACAAGACTCCGTGGCCAGGCGTCCCTTTGAGGTATCTGATAATTCTTCGTACTGCTTCCATGTGAGTCACTTGAGGCTGATGCATGAATTGACTCACCACCCCTACTGCATATGCAATGTTTGGACGAGTATGTGAGAGATAGATTAACTTCCCTACCATCCGCTGGTACTTCTCTTTATCTGCCAGTTTTGCACTTTCTTCCATATAGAGTTTCTGGTTTGCCATCATAGGAGTGTCAACCGGCTTGCAATCTATCATACCTGTTTTTGCTAGTAAATCCAGAATATATTTCTTCTGGCATATGAAAATTCCTTTCTTAGATCGCAAGACTTCAATCCCAAGAAAATATTTGAGTCTCCCCAGATCTTTCATCTCGAACTCCTTGAACAGGTTTGCCTTAACCTTGTAATCTCTTCTACATCATCACCTGTGATTATCATGTCATCAACATAGATAATTAAACAAGTTATGAGTTTATCCCTGCGTTTGAGGAATAATGTATGATCAGAGTTTCTCTGTTTAAAACCGTATTTTTTCATGGCCAAAGTAAACCTGCCGAACCAGGCTCGAGGAGATTGTTTTAAACCATATAAAGTTTTTTTAAACGACATACTTCCTTTGGTTTAGAATCCTTCATGAATCCTGGATGAGGGTCCATGTAGACTTCTTCTTTGAGTTCTCCATGCAGGAAGGCATTTGTAACATCAAATTGAAACAAAGACCAGTTCTTATTTGCAGCTATAGAGAAAATAACCCTGATGGTATCAATTTTTGCTACAGGAGAGAACGTCTCTGAGTAGTCAATCCCATACGTTTGAGTGTATCCCTTTGCAACAAGCCGGGCTTTGTATCTTTCTATGGTTCCATCTGCTCTGCGTTTTATGGTAAATACCCACCGACATCCTACTGTTTTTTTCCATGGGGAAGAATACATTTTTCCCATGTATCATTTTTGTTCAATGCATCCATTTCAGTCTTCATTGCCTCTCTCCAATCTTTAGACTCCAAAGCTTGTTCAATAGAAGTTGGAATTTCTTCAGAGTATAGAGATGTGGCAAACTTTTGAGCTTCTGGTGAGACATTTCCTCTTGCTATGTTTGCCATTGGATATCTAGAACCACGAGCTTCTTTTTCAGGGGAGTACCTTTTCAGAGGTATTTCTCTGTTTATTCTTGGTGGGAGTTCATACCTAACCGGTTCAGCCCCGGTTTGATCTTCTGATCCTTCCTGAGTCATCAGCTGTTGTTGTTCATTATTCGATGAATCAAGAGGTTCACTGTTGTCACTTGTTTCACAATTTGAATTAGAAAGTTCATTAACATGATCAGAATCAGTGTCTCGCATATGTTCTTGAGTTTGAGAGTTACTTACCTGAGGCATTAGGTTGGGTGGATCATTTTTGGTGGTACTGTTCTTTGGATCCATGGATTGTGGTAGTGACATGTAGTCAGACGATGGCATCCATTTTAACCAACTCAATGCATCATTGTACTCTTTTTCCCCCTGCCCATTGTGTTGGGTTTTATAGAAGTATTCGGTTTCAAGGAAGGTGCAGTTCATAGTGGTGAACATATGACGTGTGTACGGGTTGTAACATCGGTAACCGTGTTGATTGATCCCATAGCCTATAAACATACATTTTTCGGCGCATGGGTCAATTTTGGAGCGCTCTGTTTTTGGTATGTGAACGAAAACAGAGCATCCAAAGACACGAGGTTCAAGGGTAAGGACAGATTGGAGTTTATGGAATTTAGTATTTGGAGTGGGGTTTTCAGATCAAGAGCTTTCGTTGGAAGACGATTCACAAGATAGGTCGCAGTGACAAGGGCTTCAGACCAAAAGGATTTTGGAACTTGGGATTCAATCATGAGAGAACGGGTTATTTCCAATAAAAAATGGTTCTTTCGTTCTGATACCCCGTTCTGTTCCGGGGTATGAGCACAAGAGGTTTGATGAATTATCCCTTTTTTTTTTGACAAAACTCTTTCATGGATGTATTTACAAATCCCCCCGTTATCAGATCTAAGGATTTGTATGTCCTGTTTAAATTGGGTTTTAATCATGGCACAAAAATTCTTAAATTTCGTAAAAACTTCAGATTTATGTTTTAAGAGGTAAGTCCAAGTCATGCGGGTGCAATCATCAATAAATAGCAAAAAATATCGAAAATTTTACCCCCCTCCCCCAATTTTTTGCTGGTCCCCACACATCTGAATGAATTAAAGAAAATGGAAAATCACCTTTAGTATCGTTCGAATTGAAAGTATGTCTGTGGCTCTTGGCCAAAACACACGTCTCACAGTTCAATGCTTTATTAATAGGAAATAACTTAGGGAATAAACGATGTAGATAACCAGCTGAGGGGTGTCCCAATCGTCGATGCCATAACCAAGCTTCCATATCTGTAGACCCATGTGCCATCATCACAGTTCCTTGTTGAGTCACTACCTCATCCACATAGTACAATCCTTGGCGTTCAGTACCACGCCCAATGATCTTGCCCGTCCTGATGTCCTGTAAGACACAAAAAGTCGTGTGCATAGTTCTTTCGTTACATGACTTATTGATAATAATTTATGAGATAAGGATGGGACATAGAGGCAATTTGGTAATTTCATGTCTTGTGAAATTTTAATAGTCCCTCCCCCTTTAACTTGAAGGACCTCTCCATTTGCAGTCTGAATTCCAGATTTTCGGGTTTAGATATTGAACACATGTCAGAGAGCTCATAGGTCATTGTGTCTGTGGCCCCACAATTAAATATCCAAGAATCACTTGGTTTATAATTAGTTACCATGTTCACTTTTCCAAAACTTTTTCCTTTATTTAAAACATCAAGGGGTCTAATAGAACATGGGGGGACTATTTTGTTATTTTCTAAAAGTTGTGTTCTATTTTGTAAATCACAAATGGTATCTTGAATTTTTTCAACGTACATATTTTTTTTGTAGTAGTTTTCAAGACATGTGTTGAAGAGATTTTTGTCTCTTCCTCACCATTACTTTGTGTGGTTTCCAAGACTTGCATCAGAAGAGGAGTAGGTTCCAAAAAGAATTTTTTTATTTGAAAATTGTTCTTTATTTAATAGCCTACTGTCCGAAACTTGTTCTTTATTTAATAGCCTAAGGATATTAGCATCAAACCATCTTGGGTTTGTTATTATCTCTTTGCTTCTGTGTAATCGTAGATTAGAGAGAGAAGAAGAAGGATTTGAGGAATTTTCCACAAACCCTTTACCTGTTCAGGTGCATTCTGTATCTTCTTCTTCCTTTTTCGCCGCCACAAAGTACGTGCCCTCCGGTCCATAGTCGCTGCTGCTGGTGGTTGCTTGACTGCCCACGGTGACGGCTGCTCTACCGTCACTGCCTGTTTTGTTATCACGTACCTTTTTGTGGCCATCGGCCCACTATTCAGGATACCCAACAAGCTTAAAACACTGCTCTTTAGTGTGCTTCATCATACCGCAGTGGTCGCATTTCAACTTACTTTTATCGACCCGGGATGATGGCTTTTGGTCTAACCGGCGACCTTTTGAAACGAGCCCAACCCCATCAAACTCCCCGGTCAGATTTGGTCCCGATGAGGCCCCTTGTTGTGTGACCCCTAGAATTTTCTGATGTGTCGTTTCTTTCCGAATCGCTGCATATGCGGCTTCGGCTGATGGCAGGGGGTCCCATCGGAGGATTTCCCTTTTTATGGGATCATATTTCCGATCAATAGCATTAAGAAATTGAAACAACTTGTTTTCTGACCTGATTTTGTTGTATGCAGCAATGTCCGTGGGACACTTCATTGGGATCGGGTCTCTTCGTTCAATTTCTCCCCAGATGCCCTGGATCACAATCCAGAACTTTTCCAACGGTGCGCCATTCTGCTTTAACTCATTCGCCTTGACATGGAGGTCGAATGTCTGGAGTTTATCCTTGCCACTACTGTAAGTAACCGCAAGAGCATCCCACAGTGTTTTTGTTGTCGGGAACTCTGTTAAGTTACTTGCCAAGGCTGGTTCAATATTTTGAATTAGCCAAGAAAATATAATAAGATCATTCTGTTCCCACTGTTCATATTTTTCGTCAGTGGGTTCTGGAGGTTCTTGAGTAAGATGGTTTAGGAAAGCTTTCGACTTCCCCCCTATGGCGACTCTTATCATCCGAGCCCATAAGGGATAGTTTTGGCTTGTGAGTTTGAGGCTCATTTTCAAGGTGTCAAATTGGTTAGGTTTGGTATTTGGGATCTGGGTTTGATTTTGAACTCCATTTTTGAGGAGATTTGCGATTTGAATCGCGAGGCTGTTGGTTTCTTCTTCAGACATGATTATTGACTGGGTAGATGATGAGCACGCTGGCTTCTTGGATCAAGAACGCTGCTCTGATACCATGTTGGTTTTGATAATCAGAGTATTATAGAATAATGGTTTTCTATTGTATTGTATCTTGTGTATTACAAAACGATTTACAAGGAATATATAACTTTTACACAAAATTAATACATGGAAATATGGTAAATGATGATTAATACGTGAGCTGTCAATCATGCTGGAGATATGCTGGTCAACCTTCTATTTTAGGATATAATGTAGTGTCAATATTTAACAGGAAACACAAGTTGAATGAGGCTTGAAATCTAGATTAATTTTTCTTGTGTAGTAGGAAGTTCCTAATCAGCTAATATAGGTGGGCTGGATCTGATTTTTACTATAAGTGGGCCTGATTTTAACTGAGTTAAACTGTGTTGTACTGTGAGTCTGTGCCTTAAAATATCAAACTGATAGTTGGGCTAATATTAACATATAAAAAATGTGTGGACCCCAACCAATATCTACTCATAAGTCATAACCAATTTTCTTAATTTTATTAACTATTTTACAATGTGCATTAGTTTGGCATATTATATGTTTTTTTTTATATATTCAAATAACTTGTATATGCTTAATTTTTTTACTTTATCATCATGTCGAGATTTTTATTGCTTTTAATACGAGTATAAAATAATTGTATATTTTTTATAGACGACGTTTAAGAAAAATATCATCCATTATACGAAATTTACTAACTTAACAATATTATGAATGTGTTACTTTTAATATGTTGTTTAACTTAACATTACAACTGTATAATTATACTTGCAATTTTATATAGCAGGGCAACACAACTAGGGTTATTTACAAGCTGAACGGAGCGGCTCGTTTGCAATCGAGTCAAAAACCGAGCGATCATTCTTCAAGCGCAAATTTTCTCGAGTGAGTGCCGAGTAAGAAACGAGCGGAGTGTAATTTGGACAACTATAAAATAAGGATGTTTTCTTTGATAATTTCATTGTCTGGTGACAACTAAGGTCGAACTATCCGATGATAACACTAATATTCAGATCCAAGTGTCCGAGGATGAGACTTAGGTTGAAGCTGGTGAGGCGATGAGCATACTACAGATAACAATTGTTGCATTGTGACGTAGGGTGACATCAAGCGACGATTAGTGATGGTCAACTAATAATATAAAGAAGTTAAGACTGACATCTCAGTCCTCATGACATATGGTTTTACTATTAAATTTAGTGTTAAATTTTTATTGGGTTAAGTGGGCTAGTTATAGTTTGTTTGCATATATTGAGTCAAATCACATAAATGTTATATATAAAGCAATAAATATATATGTAAATTGTGTATACATTTATAATTAAATAAAAATTTATTCAAGCCGAACCGAGTCGAGCGGACATTTGCTCGTGATTGGCTTTTTTACAGCAGTCTAGTGGTAGACGGTGGTGGTGGTGGTGGGTGGTAGTGGTGGACGGTGGTGGTGGTGGTGGACGGTGGTGGTGGATGGTGGTGGTAGTGGACGGTGGTGGTGGTGGGTGGTAGTGGTGGTGGTGGTGGACGGTGGTGGTGGGTGGTGGTGGACGGTGGTAGGTGATGTTGGACGGTGGTGGTAGTGGATGGTGGTGGTGGTGGACCGTGGTTGGTGGTGGTGGTGGTGGACGATGGTGGGTGGTGGTGGTTGGTGGTGGTGGTGGACGATGGTGGGTGGTGGTGGTGGACGGTGGTGATGGGTGGTGGTGGTGGTGGACGGTGGTGGTTATGGATGGATGGTGGTGGACGTTGGTGGTGGTGGACGGTGGTAGTGGTGGTTGTTATGGACCGTGGTAGGTGGTGGTGGACCGTGGTAGGTGGTGGTGGACCGTGGTGGTGGTGGTGGACCGTGGTTGGTGGTGGTGGTGGTGGACGGTGGTGGTGGTAGTGGACGGTGGTGGTGGTGGGTGGTAGTGGTGGTGGTGGTGGACGGTGGTGGTGGGTGGTGGTGGACGGTGGTAGGTGATTGTAGATGGTGGTGGTAGTGGATAGTGGATAGTGGTGGTGGACCGTGGTTGGTGGTGGTGGTAGACCGTGGTGGTGGTAGGCGGTGGTGGTGGTGCTGGGTGGTGGTGTGGACGATGGTGGGTGGTGGTAGTGGTGGACCGTGGTGGTGGTGGACCGTGTTGATGGTAGACGGTGGTGGTGGTGGTGGGTGGGTGGTGGTGGATGGTGGTGGTGGTGGACTGTGGTGGTGGTGGATGGTGGTGGTGGTGGACGGTGGTGGTGGACGGTGGTGGTGGTGGTGGACGGTGGTGGTGGTTGTGGACCGTGGTGGTGGTGGACGGTGGTAGGTGGTGGACCGTGGTGGTGGTGGTTGTGGACCGTGGTGGTGGTGGACGGTGGTAGGTGGTGGACCGTGGTGGTGGTGGGGGACCGTGGTTGGTGGTGGTGGTGTACCGTGGTGGTTGTGGTGGTGAACCGTGGTGGTGGTGGGTGGTGGTGGTGGACCGTGGTTTGTGGTGGTGGTGGTGGTGGACGGTGGTGGTGGGTGAGGAGAAGAAAAGTGGATAAGACCTTTGATTACCTTAGAAGACTTTGAAACAAGTCTGCACGAAGAAGAGGCCAGGAAGACATTTTTGAGTGAAAGGTCTTCCAAAAAAACAAACAATCTACAGACTCCAAACGTCTGCGTGCGTCTGCGTGACGCATACAAAAGAGGTCAGAAGTGCTTCTGAGCAAAAAACAAACAGCACCTAAGTAATTACATCATTTTTTGCTTATGGTACAACAAGTTAATGAAATTGGTAAGGGGCAATATGGTATTTCTACATAAGTATTAAATTGATAAATGAATTGTTAGATAATTGATAAATACAATTAAGTTGCTTTTAATTATATAACAGTAAAATTTTTAATCTTCATATTCTTATAACATGAAAGCAATTAAAAAGAAGAAACTAAAAGGATGTAACTTTTTGTATAATTAAATGATTTGTTAATTACTTGAGGAAAACTAAATAGACAACAAACTCTTGAGTTTTAGGATTCATACACCATGTGACATCACATTTGAGATGTATGACATCACATTCTGAGTATGTGGTAGCTTCCTGTTGGTCTGTGATGTGGGTCAGGGTGTATGAATCCTAATTATAGGGTGTATAGTTCCTAAATACCTAAACAAAATTTCTTTTTTCATAACAATAAAGATTAGATAGAATGTGAATGTAAAAAGAGGGCAACTAAGCATGATGCTTTCCGTTTGAATACATCGAAAACGTGAACGTGTTCCTGCAAACAAGGTTACTCAAGTGTTGTATGTTTTGTCTCTACTTTGGTTATTATGTTTGTATGTATTTTTGGATTTTGGTTTCAAAAAGATGATTTTTTTTGTTCATACAAGACATCCTTGTTTACTCTTGTTCTGATTTGACAATCTTGTAGGAGCTTCAACTTTTAAAAACATATGTATGTATTGTGGTATATATTTTTGACATCACTTTCATTTTCCTTCAGTTTGACAAACACATATTTTGCCATAGCCATGATAACCTCGTGAAATTAATAAAAGATTTAGATTAACTATATCATCTAATCATGTATAGATAATTATATCATAGCAGGGTATTGAAATGAAATCGATGTTGATAATGTTTTTTTTATATAATATAAGGTTAGAACTCATTAATAAAGTAAATATACAAATGATTGGTCAATAGAAAAACACAAAGCTTTATTTTCTATAAGAAAAAAAAAGGATTTTGTAATAGACTAACAGTACAATTAAAAAATGTATCGAGTACATTTGAAAACATTTTTGTGATAAAGAACTTATGGATCGCTATTTAAGGAGGTACCCACCAGAACACGGCCTACAATTCAACCTTCAAGTAAGATAATTGATTTAATATTATGCGCTTTTTATTTTTATTACAAGATAGTTGAGTATGAGACTATGAAATGAATCATATCTATCAAACATTGTAGCTTGATGTGCTTATTGTAGGTTTATTTTAAATAGAGCAATTCAACTAATAAAAATGATTAAACACATTTAGATATGTATTTTTTGTTAGCTCTCTCTCTCTCTCTCTCTCTCTCTCTCTCTCTTTATGCACGAACTTATTAAAGTGGTGTATTTTATAATTAACTAGGTTAGAATCCCCAGTTTTATAACTAACTAGGTTAGAGTCCAATGTATTATAACTAAAAGGATGTAACTTCTTATATAATTAAATGATTTGTTAATTACTTGGGGAAAACTAAAGAGACAACAAACTCTTATAAATGAAATTTCTTTTTTCATAACAATAATGGTTAGATAGAATGTGAATGTAAAAAGAGAGTAACCAAGCATGATGCATTCCGTTTAAATACATCGGAAGACGTGATCGTGTTCCTGCAAACAAGGTTACTCAAGTGTTGTATGTTTTGTCTCTACTTTGGTTATTATGTATTTTCGGATTTTTGTTTTAAAAAGATTATTTTTTTGTTCATACAAGACATCCTTGTTTACTCTTGTTCTGATTTAATGATCATGTAGGAGCTTCAACTTTTAAAAACATATGTATGTATGTATGTATGTATGTATGTATGTATGAATGTATGTATGTATGTATGTATAAATGAATGTATGTATGCATGTATGTATGTATGTATGTATTTATTGTGGTATATATTTTTGACATCACTTTTATTTCCCTTCAATTTTACAAACACCTATTTTTCCATAGCCATGATAACCTCGTGAAATTAATAAAAGATTTAGATTAGCTATATCATCTAATCATGTATAGATAATTATATCATAGCAGGGTGTTGAAATGAAATCGATGTTGATAATGTTTTCTATATAATATAAGGTTAGAACTCATTAATAAAGTAAATATACAAATGATTGGTCAATAGAAAAAACACAAAGCTTTATTTTCTATAAGAAAAAAAAGAATTTGGTAATAGATTAATGGTACAATTAAAAAATGTATCGAGTAAATTTGAAAACATTTTTGTGATAAAGAACTTATGGATCGCTATTTAAGGAGGTACCTACTGGAACACGACCTACAATTCAAGCTTCAAGTAAAATGATTGATTTACTATTATGCGCTTTTTTTTTTACAAGATAGTTGAGTATGAAACTATGAGGTGAATCATATGTATCAAACATTGTAGCTTGATGTGCTTGTTGTAGCTTTATTTTAAATAGAGCAATTCAACTAATAAAAATGATTAAACACATTTAGATATGTATTTTTTGTTAGCTCTCTCTCTTTATGCACGAACTTATTAAAGTGATATTTTTTTTATAATTAACTAGGTTAGAATCCCCAGTTTTATAACTAACTAGGTTAGAGTCTAATGTATTATAATTAACGTGGTTTTCGTTATAAAATTGAACTGAAGCATACCGTCTTGTACACATCTCTAAAATCAGCAGTATAAATGTTATGTTTCCCGCCGCATTACGTGAGCAACCCATTAGTACATACTAAATAGTAAGATGTACTTCAATACTATATCTTACACTAAATTAAGAATTAGAAAAGTCCGACCAAGCACCAATAATGAAAAAGTCAGTTATAGATAGATTTAAGGGAGGGCGGAGCACTACTCTGAACTTCATTGAAATATCATGATTTTCTTCAAGTACTGTCATATGACTTTTCTGATTACCTACACTGAAACACAATTTTAGACAGGGGCGGAGCATTGTGAGGGCCAGGGTGGCCCTAGACCCCGCCGTTTTTTGGCGTAGTAGTGGAAATTTGCGATTTTTATAGGTAAATTTAGTCCGGGTTGAGTCTAGGCCCCGCTGATTTGCGACTACCGATCGAAAAAATTGTGTCCGGCACCCTCCGATTGGCAAACCAAGCTTCGCCCCTAATTTTAGAGGCAACACTACCTTTAACTACCCAACCCATAAAAAACAAAAAACCCCACTCTCAATCCATTCGTGGTCTACAACCTGTGAAACATACCAAAAACATACCAGGTACCCCTGCCACCCTAGACGGTATTCCTGTGAGGGTAGTGAGGTACCAGCTCCATTTGTTGGTAGTGCCCCGCCCCCTCTAATATATATGTGTGCGTATTGACAAATGATATTGAGTTTTATGAAAAAAGGTGGCATACATTTAGGTGGTGGTGATCAGTGGGTGTACGGTGGTGATTGGTTGATGCCAAAACTAGAGCAATAACCATCATTGCGAATGTAAAAAATAATAGTAATAATAATGGTCACGTAAAGAAAAGCTGAAGCACCAAAATCATATGTATATGGGTGGTGGTGGGTGGGGTGGAGGAGTCACTTTAACTTTAGGTTTTCAACATGTGGTTCGGGCTAGTTTAGGTCTTGTCACTTTGCATATATATGTTTGACTCATGATTTCCTCCCTAACCATCATATCAACCCCCACATTAATCAAAGTTGGAACTTTAGAGGGCCTATATACTCGCTTCAAACCATTAACTCATTTTATTCATTAAGTACTTGAGTATTTGTGTTTCTGCATTTCTATTTGGTAGAGTTACTATACGTTGGTTAAAACTAATTCTGGTCCCATAAAGCTCAAACAAATTATTAAATAAACATTTTTTGTTGATCATAATTATTGCTCATACAAAACTGTGTGCTTGAAAACTTGGAACCTAAATGAGTACGACCATGACAGAATTTGCAAAACACCTGGTTTTTGAGATTTTTTAAAGCTAACGTGGAGGAGGGATGATATGCTATTGATGTGATGGAGAGATCGATGGAGATGGAGGAGAATAGTTCATGAGGAAGTGCGTCCATGATGTGTGCATGTATATACACACGTGCTTAAAGACTACAAAGCCTCGAAACTTTGACAAGTACTGTTGCACCATTCATGTATGGAAAACAACAAAATGTTATTTTCTTTGGGTTCGTTCCTTTAGTTGATGTTTGATTTGTAATTTTGATAGGTGAGTAGTATTAGCAAAATAATTGATCTAAACTATATTAAAACAAAAACATATTTTAGAGGGTTATGTGTGTGCATGCGCGTTTATATGTGTATATATACAGGGCAAGGTTTAGTAGAAAATCATAGCAATTTGAGAAACCCTTCACACCTCATTCTAACTATCCATTCAAGTTGATAAATAGATGGGTTCATCCCCTCTGTTTTAGACATTGATTTTGATAAATACAGAAATCCTTCATAGCTTTTTATTGTTCTTTCTATTTCATTTACTGAGAATCTGTTTAAGTATTCATCCTCATTCAATACTTAGATTCTCATTAAATACTTGCCTTTAGTTTTCAAACATCCAGGGGGAGTAATAACTCCTGTTGATAGTGTAACTTTACTTATCATTCCGCTGTGCAAATCTGATTGAACTTGCTAAACACATAAGTGTTCACTAGCAAGTAATACATCAAGAGCATTACTGATCCAACAATTGGTATCAGAGCACTGGTTTATCTGATCACATATCAATCTAACACATTGAGAATCAGACACAGGCTCTTATTGATATTCAATAAAGTATTAAAAGGTCACTTTTCTCAACATCCATCACTTTAAGAGATATTTGACAAATCAATATTCTTTAAAAATGGATCCTCATAATACTGGTTCTGCCAATAAACCTGCTATGCTAGTAAGAAATGAATACAATATATGGCAAAGGAGAATGGCACATACATTATCACAGACCAACACTGGTTGCTGGAAATCTGTGATATATGGTCCTCACAAACCAGTAAATATCAATCTTGAAACTAAAAAAGAAATAACAAAAGACCCAAAAGACTATACAGATGATGATTTCCTAAAACTTGAGCTTGATGCTAAAGCTTTCTCTATGTTGGAAATGGCACCCCCAAATGAAATCTACTCTGGCCTATTACATTGTGATAGTGCCAAAGAGATTTGGGACTGTCTTAAAGAACAGTTTGGAGGAACTGAAGAGGTGATTGCCAACACCAGAGAAATCCTGGCTCAACAATATGAAACTTTTTGTCACATAAATGGGGAAACTTTAACTCAACAATTTGAAAGATTTTCCTCATTAATATCTGAGCTAAAATTAAATGGTCAGACCTACACAACTGTATCTATGCTTCATAGATTTTTAAGGTCTTTACCTGAAAAATGGGAAACATACTCTATAGTCCTAAGATCCTCACCAGACTTTAGCTCCCTCACTCTTACAAAATTACATGGGAGATTACTAACCTTTGAAAGAGAAATTGATCAAAAGAAAAAGTTGCAAAGTTCTGGTAAAACTGTTAATGACTATCTACCAGGTAGTACAGCACTATTGGGACAAGATTCACCTACTTGTTCAAATAATTTTGGATCTTTTGACCACATTGACATAACTGCTGGGATCTCATCAGAAAGATCATTCCCAGGTTATGACAATGAGGAATATAGTCAAACTGCTGATAACATGTGTTTTATCATGGTTATGACAATGAGGAATATAGTCAAACTGAAATGGACATTTTACACCAACTAGCCATGTTAATTATCAAAACAAACAAATTTTACAAAAGGTCAGGAAGGAAATTTCCAGGACTTAACAGTTCTACAAAAATTGGTTTTGACCAATCTAAACTTAGATGTCACAAGTGTCAGAAGTTGGGACACTTTGCTAGAGAGTGTAGAAGCTCTAGCTACAACCAATCTCAGTCTGTAAATCTGTATAACCCTAGTTATAATAGGAATAATGGAACACAGGGGAGTGCACATTTTGTACAGACACAAGCTCCACAAATCGAATATGTGCCACAAGTACAATATGTACAGATGCCTGCTCAACAGATGCAGAGCCAATAATCAATCCCTCCCATTACAGCTGCTCAACAACCTCCACAGACTCAGCAACCCTCACAACAAAGCTTGTTCACCTCAGGGTATGTTGACTGGAGCAGTCTTCTTTTTGACACCACAGAGTGTAATCCTGATGCATACAACAAAATGTTTGACATCAACTGGGGAGAAGCTGACAATGGCAGAAAGAATTTTGCCTTAATGGCATTTGAGGGCTGCACCTCAAAATCTGCCCTGTCTCAGGTATCAAAAGAATCTTTAACAAAACTTTGTTCAACTTCATGTAAAGAATCTTTTGCTCTCATAAGAGAGACCAATGCGCACTTACAAGGCAAAGCAAATGACTCTGAGAGAAAATTCACTCAGATGAAATGTGATTTAGAAAGAAAACTTGCTGCAAAGGCAAAAGAAAATTCTAAATTAACTAACAATGCTATTGAAACCTAAGCACAACTTAAAATAATGATAGATGACCTAGGAAATGTCAGAAAAGAGCTTGCTGACACCAAGGCCACTTGTGAAAAATGGGTAGAATCTTGTAAGGGGTACCAACTGCTGCTAAACAAACAAAGTGCTTCAAATGTTAGGTTTGGCATAGGGTACAATCACACTGAAAACCAACAAATTTTTCCCCCAAAACTACTGAAGATGGGAGAAAAATTGTTTTAGGTGAAACTTCTGAAGAGGAAGAATGCACATCTTTCCATGAAAACTTTCTAAAAACTCACAAAGAAAGTTCTTCAGAAGTACTGATAAAATCTGACTTTAAGCCATTAGTAGTTTCATCCACATCAGGAGTTGAGAACCTGAAAACTACTGATGACCTAAAACCAATCAAGACAGTCAGAAACTTGCCTTTAAATGAAAAAGAAAACGCAAAAGAATGTGAAATCTGTGGTCTGTTCAACCACAAGACAGAATTTTGTAGATATAGAAAAGGAATTCAGTACAACAAGAAAATTTCACAACTGGTTGTGGGAAAACAAATCAAAAATGATTTTAAAGAAACTTTTTCTACCAGGAAACAACAACCAGTAAACACCTTTTCTCAGAAAAAGATAAAATCTCAACAAAAGTCTTTTTCTCAAAATTCTCGTTCAGTAGTTAGACCTACATCATCAGCAGTTTCACAAACTGCTGAGATAAAAGATCTCATGAACATGGTACAACTACTGATGACCAGGGTTGATGGTGGTCCTCAAAAGGATACCACCATTGCTCTTAATGAAAAATCCATTGCCAAAAAGACATGGATTCCTCAATCTGGTAAAGAACAAACTGTTAATGTTCTCAATAGCAAACCCAAAGCCAAAAAAATCATGAGCCTTGGTAAGAAGAAGTACTGCTTGGTCATCATTGATGACTATTCAAGATTCACATGGGTATTCTTCTTATTCTCCAAGGATGGGGTAGCTGAAATCATCAAGTTCTTCATTCTACAAGTAGAGAAACAATATTCTCTATCTGTCAAAGCCATTAGAAGTGATAATGGGACAGAGTTCAGGAACAAAACTCTGGATGAATTCTGTTTGTTTAAAGGGATTATTAGCTGATTCAGGCCTACCATTGTATTTCTGGGCTGAAGCAGTTAACACTGCATGTTATGTTCAAAATAGAGTCCTTGTCAACAAGAGACACTCCAAGACTGCCTATGAAGTTCTTCATGGCATAAAGCCCCTTATCTCCTTTTTTCAGGGCTTTTGGATGTCAATGTTTCATTCTAAACATTAAAGACTCTATTTCAAAGTTTGCTGCTAAAGTTGATTAAGGTTATTTCCTTGGTTACTCTTCCACTAGAAAAGCCTACAAGGTTTTTAACTCAAGAACCAAGATAGTAGAAGAAACACTGAATGTCAAGTTCAATGAGTCAAAACACACTCTTATTCCAGCACATCCTGCTGAACTCTTTGACCTTAACAACTTCCACTTCGGACCTGAAAAGACTGTTACTTCATCAAAACCTACTTATTATGGTGATCAGAGGTTTGATGATGAGGATCCAGCACCATGGACTCCTAATACAGTCATTAAGTCAACTTTCAAACCATCAGAAGTTTCACAAACTTCTGATTCAACAACTGCTGATGTACAAACTCAAACATCTGCTTAAGCTCCTACAACTACTGAAGATGTTCAAACAGCTGAACCAGACATTATTAACCTAAGTGGTTTGTTTGATGAAGTACAAGAGCCACCTACACCTGTTAGTGGTTTACAACAACTGATTGAACAAAAAGATCATCCACTTGAAAAAATCATGGGTGATATTGCATCAGGTGTTCTCACAAGAAACCAACTTTCCAACTTTTGCTTCTTCTCAGCATTCATTTCTTAGTTGGAACCTAAGAAGTACCAAGAAGCCCTCAAAGACAATAATTGGGTAGAAGCTATGCACGATGAGTTGCTTCAGTTCAAGAAGCAACAGGTTTGGGAAATCTGTCCCTTACCACCAAACAAGCTACCAATTGGCACAAGATGGGTTTTTAGGAACAAACAAGATGAGGCTGGTATGATTATAAAGAACAAGGAAAGACTGGTAGTACAAGGTTACTCTCAAGAAGAGGGAATTGATTATGATGAGACCTTTGCTCCAGTTGCAAGGCTTGAAGCCATCAGGTTATTTCTGGCCTATGCCATTTCCAACAAAATTAAAGTTTTTCAAATGGATGTCAAGAGTGCATTTTTGTATGGAAAGATTAAAGAGGAAGTGTATGTTTGTCAACCACCTGGGTTTGAGGATCCTTCTCATCCTCAGTGGGTGTACAAACTTGACAAAGCTCTTTATGGGCTCAAACAGGCTCCAAGAGCCTGGTATGAAACACTTTCCAACTTTTTACTCAAAAATAACTTTACAAGAGGCTCCATTGATAAAAATCTTTTCATTAAAAATGTTGGAAATCATGTCTTACTTGTTCAAATTTATGTTGATGATATCATATTTGGTTCAACAAACACAAAATTGTGTGATGAATTTAAGAAGCTCATGCAATCAAAATTTGAGATGAGTACAATGGGAGAACTGCAGTACTTTTTAGGACTGCAGATTAAACAACAAACTAATGGAACTTTTATACATCAATCAAAATATGTTAAAGAATTATTGAACAAATTTTCTTTACAAGACTGTAAATCATGTTCCACTCCCGTGACATCCACCACACAAGTTGAACCAGATGTTCAAGGAAAACAGGTTGATCAAACCATGTATAGATGTATGATAGGTTCCCTTTTGTATCTAACTGCTTCTAGACCAGATATTATGTTTTCAACATGTGTCTGTGCTAGATATCAATCAGCTCCTAGGGAATCACACCTCATTGCAATCAAAAGAATCTTCAGATATCTAAAAGGAACTCCTACACTTGGAATTTGGTATCCTGCTTCAAGCAATACCAAGTTATTAGCTTTTTCAGATAGTGACTATGCAGGGTGTAAAATGTCAAGAAAATCAACATCTGGTGGTTGTCAATTCTTGGGAAACTGTCTAGTGTCCTGGCAATCAAAGAAGCAAACATCTGTTGCAACTTCAACTGCTAAAGCTGAATACATTGCAGCTGCAAGTTGTACATCACAGATACAATGGCTCCAATATCAACTTCTTGATTATGGAATCAAAGAAACCAAGACACCATTACTTGTAGACAACAAATCTACCATTAGCATCATTCAAAATCCTGTTCAGTTCTCAAAAACTAAACATATTGAAATCAGGTATCATTTCATCAGGGATTGCTATGAAAAAGGCAAGATTGAAGTGAAGCATGCCACAACAGCTAATCAGATAGCTGACACATTCACAAAACCCCTTGACACATCAACATTTCAGAAGTTAGTATCCATGCTTGGGATGCTAAATTTGTAAGTGTTCTTTTACTTTTCCTGCACATATTTTCTTTTTCACTTACATCTGTTTTTAAATCAAAAACTTCTGAAAAACAAAAGGAGAGAAACTACTGATGAACAAAAACATCAGTATGGGAATATTTTCTGCAACATGATTAACTTCTGATAAAATAATCTTCAAAAGTTATGAATAAAGTGTTTAAAACATTCTCATCAGTTGTTAACAAACTACGGAAGAGAAAATGGGAACTACTGATGACAATTGTTCTTCATCAGCAGTTTTGTCATTAAGGGCAAATCAGACATTTCCCACTTCAGAAGTTTGACCTAAGGCGGTTACAAACTTCTGATAAACACCTTTTCCAACACTTATCCATTCAAAAAGAAAAAATTCTCTCCTTCTCTCTCAAAAAGCTCTCAAACCCTGAACCTGCAAAAACACTGTTCGATCCACACACACACAAACCACATGGCTCTAACTCTGAAACAGGGACATAATCAAAGAGGCTACTTTGAAAAACATGAAGCCTGGTCCCAATACGACGAAATCATTGATTTAGTCATTAAATCCCAATACTTTACTGCCCTCACCATTGATCCTCCAATCCACACTAAGACTCTTAATGATTTCTGGGCAAATGCGGAGACGGTGACAGTAAATGACAAGGTGATCTCCCTCAATTCAACCATCCAAGGGAGAAGAATGGCAATCATACCCGAAACTTTGGGGATTAGACTGGGTCTGGATGATGTGGGTGCCCTAGATCAATTTCCAAACTCTGAAATTCATTTAACCATGACAGAGTGTGGTTACCAAGGTACTCTCTCACATGCTACTATTTTTAAGAAATATTTTGAACCTAAGTAAAAACTTTTGTTTCACTATATAATTATGTGTTTGAGTCCAAAAACTGGATCATATGATCAGATGCCCTCTACTTTTCAACCTATTTTTCATTCCATTGTGAATGAAACAAAATTCAGGGCATCAACATTTTTCTTTAATGAGTTGGTGTTACATCATTTCAATTCTAAAAAGAAGTTTTTGTTGTATCCAAGATTTATTATGCAATGCATAATAAAGGGCATTGGAGAAGAGATGCTTGTGGGTCAAACAACTGTTTTAAACCCTTTAACCTCACAAGCATACTCTAGGCATAATAAACTGTCCACCTGGCTAGAAGATGACCAAGGGGAACACACAACAGTCCCCAAGGAACCCTCATCTTCCAAACCTTCACCCAAAAAGGCCAAGAAACCCAAACAACAAAAACAAAAACCCACCAGCCTGAAAAGAAAGGCAGTTCAGGAGGTTGAGATGCCTGAACTTGCTAATGTGCAATCTGCACTTGATAAAGATGTGACTGAAACATCCTCTCAGTTTCATCCATCTCAAACCCCCACAAGAGCACCAATAACCATTCTATTCAAAAGAAAGAAATTTAAGAAAACAATCCCCATAGACTCTTCTTTTGAAACTGCTGAACCCATAGACCAAACTACTGAACCAGCACCACAACTTTCTGAACCTGAAGCCCTTGAAATTGCCAAACTTCTCTCTGGGCTGAAAAAAAACATCCCATCAGAACATGTCAGTCCCCAACAACCACATCAAACAGGGGACATACCTTCAGCACTTGACATGGATGTGGATATCCCTAGCCCTGACCCAAGAGATGAGGATGAACCAGGGTCTCTAAGCCCAAACTTAGAAACTCTAGGTACATTTGAGGCTGCTACTACTCAAATACCACCGAGTGGTGGATCTGAGGATAGAAGTAACATAGCTAAGACCTCATTTGTGGCAACTACTGATGAAGGCTTAATGCCTGAGGTAGGAAATCCTCTGAACCAAGAAAAAGTGGTACATGAGACAACTGAGTTGGGCTCAGCTCATGATGTAACTGATATTGTCCTCATTGAGGAAGTAAGTAGGGATTCAGATGATTCCATTGATTTGGATGATGATTCACACTCCACTAAACATGAATTGACGGCTGCTAATGAAGGTCCTGCACCTGGTGTCTCTAAGCTTAAAGAGCTGGTCACACCAGATCAGGTTAAAGACCACTTGATCCCTGATTCCCCTAAAGTGGCATCTTCTGTACAACATGAAGATCAACCCAAAACACACCCCTCACTAAATATGCCTACACAATTCCCTAGGTCAATAAGCATAGATCTGAAGCAACTATGCAGCCCAGATGGTCCCCTATACCAGATGATGAACAACCTTATTGCCAATCACCTCAAAACTTTCACAGCTGCTTTGGAGCTGTCAACTAAAAACCAATTTGAGGTGATCAAATCCAAGATGAATGATCTGTCCAACAAAATTGACCACAACTCAAGATAGATTGCCAAGCTCATTGGTAGAACTTCTCAACCTTCTAGGCTTCCAGAAGTGGATGAAGCCTAAAAGGGGGAGAAGATTAAGGAACCAAGGGAGTCACTGGAAGCCAGAATAAAGGCAAGAGTGGCTCTACAAGAAAGAGAACTCCAAGAGAAAGCCAGAAAACAAAGAGAAGATCAACAAAGGCTTATCTTTGGAACTGAAGTTGAAGCTGAAACTTCCTAAGGCCATAATGAAGAAACTGCTGAAGAAACCTCTGATGACTCAGAAAGTACTGAAGACAATCCTTCAGTAGTTGACACATCTATCAACACTTCAGCAGTTAACACTTCCAACATACAACCAACAGAAGAGCCTTCCAAGACAACTGAACAACAACAACCAACTCCTATTCCAAGGGCTACAACAACTACAACAATGACTGTGCTGAACCCTTCTCCACTATTAATGTCCAAAGAACTACTTGAGAAGAGTTTGATTGCAGCCCAAAGAAAGGCTAAGGAAGAAGAGATCTGGAATAACTTGGAAGCAAGGGATGATTTGAGCTTAAATGAAAAGCTTCAAGCTTATGAAGTAGAGTTGAATAGGCAAGCTGAAACAGAGAGAGTTGTTGAAGAAGACAAAAGACAACAACTGATGTCTTTTATAACAAAGAACAGCAAAACAAAAGCCTATTCACTCAAAGGGCTCTCAATGGATGAGCTGACTAAAAGAGCTCAACTTGTTGTTGACAAACTTGCAACAAATAAAGATGGAAAAGCCAAGAGAGCTGAGATGATTGAAGAACTGGTAGCAAATAACTATGGTTCAAAAGCCTCTGTGTCAAGATGGAAAGAAGAAAGACTACTAGATACATACAAGAAGTACAAGGCTGCCAAGGCTGCTAATCCAGAGAAGTTCAAAACTTCTGAAGTATCAACTTCAGTAGTTAGAACTTCTGGTGTTAAAAGACCAGCTACCAAGAAGAAACTAGAGGACAATACAAAGACTGACTTCAAGATGGTGTTGCTGGAAGGCAACACAGTTGTTCAAGGAGACTTTGATATTGAAGAGAAGCCTCTGTTAACTCAATTTAGGGATCCTTCAACATTTGCTTACCAAATCTAGAAGACTATCACAGACAGACTGCACACTAAGGTAGTTACTGAACATCATTTACCCACTTTCAAACTACCTGATGTGATGCGAAAGGAAGATAGAAGTGAATCCCACCTGAGAGTCACTGAAATAGAGAATATCCAACACTCAGGAACATCCTAGGGATCCAACATGGTTCCCAATACTTCAGACTTTGACAAGTCTAAAGTGCTAATCATCAGATGGTCCTTTACTGATGACAACTCAGTATAAGTGACAAGGAGAGATCTTACAAGCAAGGCCTACAAGTCCATGAATGAACTGAAGAAACTATCAACTCAGGACTTGCTTATAATTCAACATCTGGAACCTCAAAGGGGATCTCCCACTGATGAATAGCTTAATCAATTGAAGAATTCCATGTTCAAGGAGATATGGAAGATTGTGAATGACAGAAGAAGACAATAAAGAATTAGAAAAGGTTTTGGCTTCATCAATCCAGGGGGAGATTGTTAGGACAAAAAGGATTGGTGAAACCACTTTTGTAAACCTTAGTCTAATTCACTTTTGTCAAAATATCCTAAGTATAGAACTACTGAAGAAAGAAGACTAAAGTACTGAAGAAGGATTCAACAAGTACTGAAGAAGAAGTATCAGAAGTTTTGAAGTCAAACCAGACAGTTCACTGAAGAACTACTGAAGACAAACTACTCATTAGTAGTTTGTCATTCATCAGCTCTTGTTCAAGAATCTTTTTAACCGACTTATGTTTCAGTAGTTTATTAGTTTAGTATTACTTTATCTTTTTGTACAAGTTCCAAGAATGCAACTTGTTGCAACTTGTTACTGACTTACTTTTAGCAAGGTTCATGTATATGTAAAGTCTATAAATAGATGGGTTCATCCCCTCTGTTTTAGACATTGATTTTGATAAATACATAAATCCTTCAAAGCTTATTATTGTTCTTTATATTTCATTTACTGAGAATCTGTTTAAGTATTCATTCTCATTCAATACTTAGATTCTCATTAAATACTTGTCTTTAGTTTTCAAACATCCAGGGGGAGTTATAACTCCTGTTGATAGTGTAACTTTACTTATCATTCCGCTGTGCAAATCTGAATGAACTTGCTAAACACATAAGTGTTCACTAGCAAGTAATACATCAAGAGCATTACTGATCCAACACATCTGCCAGCTGATCCTCTGTTGGAACATGGTGCAGAGAAATCAAACTTTTTTCATAGCTGTCTCTCACAAAGTGATGTCTGATGTCAATGTGTTTTGTGGTGGATGAGAGACTGGATTTTTGATGATATTTTCAGCAGCTTGGCTCTCCAGCATGAGTGGAGTCCGTAGTGCAGTTATACCAAAATCCAGCAATTGATTTTGAAGCCACATGAGTTGGGCTGTACAGCTTGCAGCAGCAATGTATTCAGCCTCTGCTATTGAAGTTGAAAGAACTGCTTGCATTTTGCTTTGCCAAGAAACTAAGGAATTCCCTAGAAATTGGCACCCACCTGATGTGGACTTCCTTGTGGTGTGGCAACCAACAAAATCACTATCTGAATAACCTAAAAGCTCAATATTTCTATTAGCAGGATACCAGAGACCAAGTGTGGGAGCACCTTTTAGGTATCTAAATATCCCCTTCACAGCAATAAGGTTTGACTTTCTAGGTGATGCCTGGGATCTTGCACAGACACAAGTGGCAAACATAATGTCTAGCCTGGATGCAGTTAGGTACACTAAAGACCCAATCATGCATCTATAATGTGTCTGATCAACCAGGTCATCTTTGTCATCAATAGTGAGTAGCTTGGTAGTGCTCATGGGTGTACTACATGGTTTATAGTCATTCATCTCAAATCTTGTAAGTAGGTTTTTAACATACTTATTTTGGTGAATGAATGTACCATTTAGCAACTGCTTAACTTGGAGACCAAGAAAGCACTGAAGTTCACCCATAACACTCATTTCAAACTCTGCTGTCATGAGTTCCCTAAACTCTTCACACATTTTGTTACATGTGGACCCAAAAATGATGTCAACCACATATATGTGAACAATCATTAAATCTTTCCCTCTCCATTTTAGAAATAAGGTTTTATCAATTTTACCTCTTGTGAAACCAATGGATAAGAGAAATGTGGAAAGAGTTTAATACCAAGCCCTTGGTGCTTTTTTTCAAGCCATACAAAGCTTTGTTGACCTTGTAGACATGATCAGGATGGAATGTGTCTTCAAAACCAGGTGGTTGACATACATAGAACTCCTCCCGAATTTCGCCATAAAGAAATGCCCATTTGATATCCATCTGATACACCTTGATATTGTGGTTGACAGCAAAGGCTAGGAAGAGTCTGATAGCTTCTAACCTAGCTACAGGAGCAAAGGTTTCATCATAGAGAGTATTCCCTCTTCTTGTCTGAAGCCTTGAACCACAAGCCGAGCTTTATTCTTGACAACTATACCCCTTTCATCAGTTTTGTTCTTAAAGACCCACTTTGTGCCAATTGAACATACATCCTTTGGCAG
Source organism: Ambrosia trifida (assembly GCA_028751855.1). Taxonomy (NCBI): domain Eukaryota; kingdom Viridiplantae; phylum Streptophyta; class Magnoliopsida; order Asterales; family Asteraceae; genus Ambrosia; species Ambrosia trifida. The sequence continues at coordinate 15,993,811 of CM054122.1, forward strand.
TGGCACAAGTTCCCATACTTGTTGTCTTTTAAACTGAAGGAGTTCTTCCTGCATGGCCTCTACCCAACTGTTGTCTTTCAGTGCCTCTTGGTACTTGACAGGTTGTGTGAGGGATAGAAAGCCTGCAAAAAGACAGATATTTGAGGCTTGGCTCCTTATGAGCACTCCCTCTCTGATGTTGCTAATGATTTGGTCTGGTGGATGAGCTCTTAGGTAGATTAAATCTCCCTGATATGGTATGATGACATTTTGAGGTGAAGGATAGAGGTTTGGTGACTCTGTTGTTGTAACATCTGTTTGCACTTCTGTAGTGCCAATAGGTGTTTGAAATGGAAGTGGGGGAATGGGTCCAAGTGGTGTAAAGTTGGACTGACTTTTGTCAACAGAGGTTGGACTTTTGTTAACAGATGTTTGAACAGTGGTTGAACTGGATGAGGGAGTGGTTTGAGGGTAAGACTGGTCAACAGTGGTTGATACAGCTGTGGCAGAGTTTTGACAGGTGTTTTGAACATCTGCTTCCCCTAATGTAGAAGTGACTTTATAGTGAGAAAGAATCACAACATCAAATCTGTAATCCTGTTGTGGAGACTGTGGTATACCTGCACTGTTAGTTTTAGCAGTAATATTTTCAAATTTGATTTTTTCTAAATCAAATAGTTCAGCAGGATTTGCTGGGATTTTGTAAGGATGAAAGTTCATTGAACTTTACATTCAGAGTTTCTTCTATTGTCCTAGTCCTTGTTTTAAACACTTTATAGGCTTTGGCAGTAGAAGAATATCCTAGAAAATACCCACAATCTACTTTGGCTGCAAATTTTGAAATGGAATCTTTAAGATTTAAAATGAAACATTGGCAGCCAAAGATTTTGAAAAATGATATCAGTGGTTTGATTTTGAACAGAATTTCATAAGCAATAAGCAGTCTTTTGATGTCTAGGGTTAACTAAAACTCTGTTTTGAACATAGCAAGGAGTGTTTACAGCTTCTGCTCAAAAGGACAGTGGCAAACCAGAATCTACTAGCATAGTTCTTACAGCCTCAATGAGAGTTATGTTTTAACTTTCAACCACCCCATTTTGTTCTGATGTTCTTGGAATGTTGTACTGCCTCACAATTCCTTTTGACACATAGAAATCATCCAACTCCTTATTTTTAAACTCTGTTCCATTGTCACTTCTAAAGACTTTTACTGGCAAGTCATATTGTTTTTCAACTTTGGTGACAAAGTCCTTCAAAATACCTGCAGTCTCATCCTTAAAGTGTAAAAAATAAGTCCATGTAAACTTAGAAAAATCATCAACTATGACAAGACAAAATCTCTTTCTCCTTAGACTCATGATTTTAACTAGGCCAAACAAGTCCATGTGCAACAATTGAAGACATTGACTTGTTTTGGACTCATCAATTGATTTGTAAGAGCTTTTATGTTTTTTCCTTTTAAACAGGAAACACAATGCTCATCACATTTTAATTCCTTTGATGGAAGGCCTCTCACAAGGCTTTGTTTAGAGAGTGAGTTGATAGTTTGAAGGTTGGTGTGACCCAGTCTCCTATGCCACAATTCTGTCTCTTTAGTTGAGGCAGCAGAAAACAGACAGACATTCGCCATAGGATTATCCTTCAACATATCAACTACATACACATTGCCACTCCTGTGAGCAACAAGTTGTGCTTTGCTCTCGGCTATGATGGTATCAATCTTTTTAGCCACTTCTGGCCCAATAAACTTACAAGTTTTCTTAGTGAAGAATGACCCATAGGCTTTGTCACTCATTTTTTGAGACACTAAGAAGATTAAATTTAAGATTATCAATAAGATTGACATTTTCAAACTTGAGTTTCCCAGCCTAAACAGTCCCTGAACCCAACACCTTACCTTTAGAATCATTACCAAAGGATATATCACCCCCTCCATGAGCGAAGAAGTCCAAAAGTAGGGCTCTACATCCTGTCATGTGCCTGGAGCCTCCACTATCTACATACCATAGACTATCTAAGCAAGCAGAAGCTCCCTGCACATCAGTAATGGATTAGTTTTGGTGATTGTCCAAAGGCAAGTTAGCTTTAGATGGGTTCCCAGACTTTTCAGCCTCAAGTTTAGGAGAATGATCAGTGGTTTGAACCAGTCTTTTAACCAAGTTCAACAACTGTTGCTGACCATTTGCAGTGTTTGTATGTCAACACTTGGTGCAACATTTCCTGTCAGATGATAGTAACCATAAGGATTCATGTTCACTCTTGGTTTTGAAGGCCTCTTGGGCTCTTCATAAACATGTGACAGACTATGACAAGGTGGTTGTCCTCTTGGATACTTGTTTGAGGGTGGAGCATCTTTTACTTGGACATCCTGGGAGCTAATGATTCGAGACTTTTGGTAACAGATGTTTGGGCTGGTGCAAAAGTCTGTTTGGGCTTTCCTTTTGGAGTACTAACCACTTGACTTGCTTGAGTTTTAGCTTTATACTCTTGTATTTTGACATCAAAATTTTTGAGATAAAGACACTCTTTGGTTGTACGATTCTTTTTACCACATATTGAACATGTAGTTTTAGAATCACACACACTTGTTCCTTTGTTGATATCATATGCTTTTAGAAGAAAACAGTTTTTAGTAACATTGTTCTTCTTTTCACAGAAATCACAGAACAAGTGTACACCCTTTTCTTTCTTCTTCCCTTTTCAACCTTTTTTTCAACAGATGTTTGAGCATTTGTTGGAAGATCTTTTAAGGGAATGACTTTTGCCTGTGGTGCCTTCTTACCAGCAGGGGTTTCAAAATTAACTGGTTTGAAGTTTTCAAGAACAGCACACTCATCTGACCAAGTTGGTTTAAACTCATATTTTTCAAGTTCAGTAAACGATGAGGAACCCTCAGGTTTTTCAACAACAATTTTCTTACCATTAGGTTCAGTGATTTTAATTTCTTGACCCTCCAAACTAGTTGGAACAACCTCAACCAACATTGGTTCCCTTTTCTCAGTGTTTTGAAAAGCTTGAACAGTGGTTTCACAACCAATGCCAAATTTCACATGACTTTTGGTCTGTTTGTTGAGGAGCATCTCAAAACCTTTACATGATTCCACCCATTTTTCACACTCAACTTGGGTGGACTCGAGCTCCTTTTTACAACTCTGATATTTTGTTATCATAGTTTGGAGCTGGTCTTTGGTTATACTTTCTTCATGTTTTAAACTGTTGATTTCAGATTCTTTTTTAGTCAATTTTGATTTTAACTCTTTTGAAAGTTTTTCAAATTGAATTTCATCATCTAAAATTTTCTTTCTTAGGTTTTCATTCACCTCTTTAATGTTTTCAAATGCTATTACACATTTGTTTGAACACAAATCATTTAAGATTTGAGGAGATACTTTAGCAGCAGCCATCAATGCACAATCACACTTGCACCCGTAATCATTTTCACCCCATGGATCTGAGAGATTCACAACCTCTTCTTCAGACTTTTCATCTGGAACTACTGCATCAACAACATCATTAGTCACATTTTCAGACTCAGACACCGCATCCTCAGATTCAATTTCTTCTACTATTGTGTCCAAAGCCATGAAACAAAAGTTTTCTGGTTCATTTTCAGCTTTGGCAACAAGAGCAAAATTCTCATCTGTTAACTCATCTGGTAAACTGCTCCAATCAACAAATCCTTGTGTGAAAAAGCTTTGTTGACTGGTCTCTGCAGGGGCAGAGGGATGGAGTAGCAGTTATTAACGTTTGAGCCTGAGCAACAGGGGTTTGAACATAGTGAATCTGGGGAACAGTGGTTTGGACATAATGGACAGGAACAATGGATGAGGACTGTGCAAAGTGAGCAGCGTTTTGCAATTTGGTCAAGGGGTATTATGGGAAATTTGATAAGTGTTTGTTTGTGGCCTTTGATTTGGATAGGTAATCATAGGTGTACCATGTTGACTCCTACATTCCCTAGAAAAATGACCAAGTCTATGACATTTATAACACTTAATCTTACATTTATCCAACCCCACCCTTGACCTGCCATTTAAACCTGGAAATCTTCTACCAGTTTTCTTATAGAAATTGTTAGTTCTAACACTGAGCAGAGCCAGTTGGTGCATTATGTCGATTTCTTCCATGTCATCAGGATCAAAATATCGAAGGTCATTATACTCAAAGGATATGTTATCACATGCCAGGATATCACCACCACTAGGTTTAAATGCATAGTTGGGTGAATAAGAATCAGAGTTAAAACCAGAGTTAAAACCTGAAGTTATGTCAATGAAATGATCATAACTCTGATCCTTATTATTACCATGCACCTCATCCTGACCCAAAAGTGTTGTATTACCAAATACATAATCATCAGACACTTTTCCAGAGTCCCGAAGCTTCTTTCTCTGTAAAATTACCACACGTGTTCAACTAGGATTGAATCATAACCTATGACGACACGTGGGGTCCACTTGATACGTGTGACGGGTGGTTCAAGGAACAACCCTTTATAGTGTTAAAACGCCTATATTAATCACATTTAATCATGATATTGCTTGGAGTTGGGTAACTACGGTTGTTATGATTGTAGGTAAAATATGGAGCTTAAAACGAGGGAAAACGGGCTTTTGGAACGGACCGGAAGCATTGGAATGAGGTGGAAGGAAAGAAGTAAAAAGATCAAGATTTTAACAAGCCTACCGTACCCCTACTCCAAGGCCGTAGGGGTACGGTGGCCCAGATACCCTTTATAAGCCGTATACCCGAGCCAAAGGGCCGTCAGGATTTTTAACTGACCGTACCCCTACGGCCCTGGAGTAGGGGTACGGTGGACCTGATGAGTTTTTGTAACTCATGCATTTAAGAGCACTTTGATGAAGATTTATAAAGACCCTTCCATTCCTAAACGTTTTGATCATCTTTGAGAGAGTTTTTGGCTGAAACAAAAGGTGGAAGAACATTGCTAATCATTAGGTTATTATCTTTGATTCACATGAACAATAGATTGAAAATTATGATGACCCATTTGGTGATGCTTGGCTAAACCTTTAATGGTCATCCTTGGTGAAGTTTTCTTTGAACTATTTATGCTTTTGTCTTATGATTTCTAGAATAACAATTTGGTATGTTTTGTTGAATTGTTATGGTATTTGAACATTTGGTTGTAGTGGTTATTTAATTTATCAATTTCTCTTCTTGATTGCACGTTCTTGGTGTTGCTAACAATCGGGATATTGCGGGAAGGATTTGGGTTGGATAATTGAGTAATTGGTCATCGGGAAACAACCTCGCATTAATATAATTCGAGTACTTTGTTCCCTTTTATCACAACACTTGTTAAAATACGAGTTATGTCTATGTAACTCTTTCTAGTGAGACTTTTGGCATAAAGATTCAAGGGAAATGGATCCAGGGATGGTCATTGCTTTCTCAATTTGATAAACACAATCTTATTTCAATTCAGCAATTTAGTTTACTTTTCTTAAATCTAAATCAAAACCAACAAACAATCTTTGATCTTTATTTTTCTTAGTTGTTAAATAGTAGTTTAATTACAAAACCTTAATTCTCACATTTTCCACAAACTCCCTGTGTTCGATACCCTTCTTACCACTATCTTTAGTTGTAATTGGGAAATTTTACGTGTACCACGACAAGCACGTCAAATTTTGGCGCCGTTGCCGGGGAGTAGTGCGCAACGTGTGTTAAGTTAATAGTTTTGTTTGTTATTTTCGGGTTTACACTGGTTGTGTTTAGTGTGCAGGTACATCAAGTGTATGCATACTAGGGGCTCTCACGAGTCATCACCACTTTTGTTTGATCCGGAGATTGAAAGAACTTTGAGAAAGAACCGAGTTTTAATTCGAAGAAACAAAGTCATCGATTCACCTACTTCACCGTTCACCCCAAGAAACATAATGCAAGGTTCTCAAATACCAACAACGGGTCAAACGACCTCACCATTCATGCCTTCTTCTTCACACATTTCACCCAACACCACATTACCTAGCTTGTCCACCAATCCTGAGACACCAAGCCATACCACTCAACCAACTTCCACCCAAATTGATCCAAACCTTAACTTCAATCCATCATGTACCATTCCACCATTTTCCCATTTTTTTCCAACTACGGGTCAATCATCTTCTACCATCCCTCACCCACAAGGACAAGGTTCGACAATTGTCCACACCACATCTTCTTATCAACCACCTAATCAATCGGGTTTTTACCATTCATCTTTTCAAGGTGATCTAAATTCAAGATTTCAAAGGGATGTGTATGACGAGGGGTATGATGATGAGGAGTTTAGAGGGTACAATGAAGAGGGTTATTACTATGGAGGACAAGGTGCATATGTGGATTCACAAGCTCAAACGGGTCAAACAAGTCAACCACTTTTACAATATCAAGACCCGTCAAGACTACCGGTTGGTGTGCAACATGTTAGACCACAAGGATTGCAGTTTCAGCATCCCACGCCACTAAATCAAATGCGGCCTCCAAATATGCAAGCTCAACATCAAAGGCCAAATCACCAACAACAACCAATGCATCCGAATCAACATCAACAATTTGCACCACAAGGTGCAATGCAAGGGCAAATGGGTCCACCAAGAGCGCCATTGGGAGCACCTAGAAGACTCCACCGTGATGTTGTACGGGGAATTGAGGCACATTTCCGGCCTATCATCACTAATAATCCATCACCCATAGTGATTCCACAAAATGCAAATGGAAGAACTTTTGAGGTTAGAACAACCGCACTTCAAAGTCTACCAAAGTTCAAGGGGCTAGCAACGGAAGAGCCTTATTTTCATTTGGAAACTTATGATTCCATTTGTAACACTATTGGGGGCCAAGGATTTACTCCGGATGATGTCAAGTTGGTACTTTTCCAATTTTCATTGGAAGATAAAGCAAAGAGATGGTTTCACACTTTACCATCCGCATCAATTTACACATGGGCCGACATGCAACAAATCTTTCTAGATGAGTTTTATAGTTCGCAAAAGACTAATGATGCGAGACGAGGCTTGAGGAGTTTCCAACAACAGTCGGGGGAGATGTTTCATGAAGCATTTGAGAGGTTTAACATGATGCTACGAAATTGCCCTCACCATGGTATCCAACTATGGGAGTTGCTAAATGCTTTTCATGAAGGTTTGACATCGGAGGATGCACGGGATCTTATGTCCATCACAAATGGTACTTTTGGTACAAACTTTGAACAAGATGATTGGGCATATTTAGAGCAAATGGCGGTGACATCAAAAAGGAAGGCCCAATCTTCAAGAAGGGCAAGACATGTGATTCAAAGACCACAGGTACATGCAGTTGAGGGAGGTAATGTTCAAAATTCTAACCAATTGTATAATGTTTGCAGTACTTGCCAAGAGATAGGCCACACGGCGGAGGTTTGTGGAGTGGGTGTGCAAGAAACACCAAGTGAAGAAGTGAATGCTATTCAAGGGGGTGGGAGAAATTATGACATGAACTCCAACACTTACCACCCCGGGTTACGAAATCATCCCAACTTCAGATATGGGAATGCTTCTAATCAAGCTAACCCGAATTTTCAAGCTGCTCAAGGTAACTTTGTGCCTCGTCAACAATACAACCAAGGGAATTATAGAGGCGGATACAATAGTGGCTACCAAGGGCAAGCTCAAACTGGACAAAGAAATTTGGGTCATGATTCGTCAAGTGGAAATGAGGTCATGGAGATGCTTAAGGCCATGCAACAAGACATGCAAAGGCGAAATCAACTTGATGAAGCACGAATACAAAAGGACGAAGTTCGTGACAAAAGCATTCAATCATTAACAACTCAAATGGGTCAATTGGCAACTGATGTGGCGGAGTTGAAGAAAGGTAAAGGCAAACTTCCTAGCGATACGCAGGTAAACCCGTCACATGGCTCGTCACGAGGTAACAATGTTAATGTTAATCATGTAAGTGTTTTAAGAAGTGGGAAAGAATTTAAGGCAGACTTGTCACCAAGTTTTGTCGAGGGGGTGGTTGAAGATGTCACGGGTGAAGAAAGTGACAATGATGAAAGTACACCGGTTTTACAAAAAGAAATAAATGTTAAAAAACCGGAAGTGAGTGAGAGTGAGAAAATTGAAAACGAGCCGAATCAAGTCCCATTTCCATCGGCTCTACTTGACCCGGGTAAGAAAAATTTTATTGCATCAAGAGGTCCCCAAAAAGAAGAGATGTGGGACATGTTTAAACAAGTAAAAATAAATCTTCCTTTACTTGATGCAATAAAACAAGTACCTGCATATGCAAAATTTTTAAAAGAACTATGTACACAAAAGAGGCAACAAAAGAAAAAGATGCCGAAGCGGGTAAATGTCACGGGTCAAGTGAGTGCAGTTTTGAACGGGGAGCTTCCTCCTAAGCTCCAAGATCCGGGCACGCCATTAATAAACATTCAAGTTGGAAATTTTCAAATGGCAAAGGCGTTGCTAGATCTTGGAGCCGGGGTGAGTATTTTACCGGGTGGGTTATATGATCAATATGACTTTGGTCCATTGGCTAGGGTGGAGACAACGGTTGTTTTAGCCGATTTGTCTCATAAGTTACCCCGGGGGATGGTTCAAAACGTCATTGTTAAAATTGATGAATTTTATTACCCGGTTGATTTTTTGGTATTGGATTATTCATCCGCCGAGTCAAAACAACAACAAAATGTCATATTGGGTCGACCGTTTTTGAACACCGCACATGCGGTAATTGATTGTAGATTTGGAACGGTTGACATGACATTTGGAAACCGGAAAATGCGTTTAAATGTTTTTACTAACAATACTAATGATTCTGGTGTTGAAGAATGTTTTATGGCAGATGTTATTGAAGGATGCAACCCAAGTGAGTATGAACAAGATGGAATGGAATTGTGTGCTTGTAATTTTTCTGAACAGGTACATGCTTTGGATTTGGAGATTGAGGAAGAGACACAAGATGTGTTAGCTTTGAAGGAGGGCCGACCACCATGGTCCCACCAGTTTGATAATTTGCCAGTGGAGATTGATTCGGGCACCAAACCATCATTGGAGGTGCCACCAAAGTTGGAACTCAAAGACTTGCCTAGCCATTTGAAGTATGCTTTCCTAGGGGATGATGACACTTTACCGGTCATTATTGCCTCTAATTTGGAGGTGGCTCAAGAGCAAGCATTGTTGAAGGTGTTGAAAGAAAACAAGGGGGCTATTGGGTGGACAATTGCCGATCTCAAAGGAATTAGTCCATCCATTGTGATGCACAAGATTATTACCAATGAAGATGCAAAGCCCACAAGAGAAGCACAAAGGAGGTTAAATCCTAATCTAAGGGAGGTAGTGAAAAAGGAGGTAATTAAATGGTTAGATGCGGGAATTATTTATCCTATTTCGGACAGCTCTTGGGTAAGTCCTACTCAAGTGGTACCTAAGAAGTCCGGCATTCAAGTAGTCAAGGATGAAAGTGGTGAACAAATTGCAACTCGACCCGTTACTGGGTGGCGAGTGTGCATTGACTACCGCAAATTGAATGCCGCCACTTCTAAGGATCATTTCCCACTTCCTTTTATTGACCAAATTATTGAAAAACTTTCGGGTCAAAAATACTATTGTTTCTTAGATGGGTATTCGGGTTATAATCAAATTGCAATCCACCCGGATGACCAACACAAGACCACCTTCACTTGTCCATATGGTACTTTTGCCTTTAGGCGGATGCCATTTGGCTTGTGCAATGCACCGGCTACTTTCCAACGATGTATGATGAGTATTTTCTCGGACATGGTTGGAGAGTCGCTAGAAGTGTTTATGGATGATTTCTCAATATTTGGCACTAGTTTTGATTCTTGTCTCAACGAATTACAAAAAGTTTTAAAAAGATGTGTTGAGAAAAATTTGGTGCTAAGTTGGGAGAAAAGCCATTTCATGGTGCAAGAGGGTATTGTGTTGGGGCATGTGATTTCGGAAAGAGGGATGGAGGTGGACAAGGCAAAAATTCGTGTTATTTCATCATTGCCACCACCGAAAAATGTCAAGGGGGTAAGATCATTTTTGGGGCATGCCGGGTTTTATAGACGGTTTATTAAAGGTTTTAGTGTCATTACCAAGCCTTTATGTAATTTATTATTGAAGGATGTTCCATTTGATTTTACTAATGAATGTTTGCAAGCGTTTAATGTTTTGAAGGAACATTTGGTGAAGGCTCCTATTTTGCAACCGCCGGATTGGTCGAAGCCATTCGAAATTATGTGTGACGCAAGCGACACAACAATTGGAGCGGTCTTGGGTCAAAGAGTTGACAAGAAGCCGGTGGTGATATACTATGCAAGCAAAACTTTATCCGAAGCGCAACTCAATTACACCACAACCGAAAAAGAATTACTTGCGGTGGTGTATGCTTTGGATAAGTTTCGTTCATATATTTGGGGGAGCAAGGTGGTGGTATATTCGGACCATAGTGCGGTTCGATATTTGATGGAGAAGAAAGACGCCAAACCGAGATTGATTAGATGGGTTTTGTTGCTCCAAGAGTTTGATTTGGAGATTCGGGATAAAAAAGGAAGCGAGAATGTTGTAGCGGATCACTTGTCTCGAATTCCGATGGAAGGGAGTGACGATATGACTGAAATAAATGAAAGATTTCCGGATGAGCAACTTTTAGCCATATCAACCCAAGCCGCACCGTGGTATGCTCATTATGTTAATTATTTGGCCACAGGTGCTATTCCGGATCATTGGACCAAGAAACGACGACAACAATTCATGGTCCAAGTGAAACAATATATTTGGGATGAGCCGGATCTTTTCAAGATTGGACCCGACCAAGTGATTCGAAGATGTGTCCCCGAGGCGGAAGTTAAAGAAATTTTGACACATGCTCATTCTTCCGCGTGTGGTGGGCATTTTAGTGGGCATAAAACTGGTTACCGGGTGCTTTCATGTGGGTTTTATTGGCCTACAATTTTTAAGGATGCTTGTCAGTTCGCCCGAAATTGCTTAAATTGTCAAAGGTTGGGGAGTATATCAAAGAGAGATGAGATGCCAATGCAACCTATTTTGGTTGTGGAAATATTTGATGTCTGGGGCATCGACTTTATGGGGCCGTTTCCAAATTCAAACGGGTTTTTGTATATTTTAGTAGCAGTGGATTATGTCTCCAAATGGATTGAAGCAATTGCCACAAGAACAAATGACCATTCGGTTGTTTGTAAATTCGTTCAATCCAATATTTTTGCCCGGTTTGGTGTGCCTAGAGTGATTATAAGCGATGGTGGTTCACATTTCAAGAATTTTAATTTCGGGAAGCTATTGAAGAGATATGGTGTGAACCACCGTATTGCTACACCGTACCATCCACAAACAAGTGGACAAGTCGAAGTGTCCAACCGTCAAATAAAGGAGATTCTAATGAAGACGGTGAGAGTTGATAGGAAGGATTGGTCGGGGAAATTGGATGATGCTTTGTGGGCGTACCGAACGGCCTACAAAACTCCCATTGGTACAACGCCTTATCGCATGGTATATGGAAAGGGTTGTCATTTACCGATGGAGTTAACGCATCGAGCGCATTGGGCAGTAACGACGGTGAATGCGGATTATAATGAGGCGGGCAAAACGAGGAAATTACAACTGAGTGAGATCGAGGAAATTCGAGATGAGGCATACGAATGTGCATCGGCTTATAAAGACAAACTCAAGAAAGTGCATGATGCCAAGTTGAGAAAGAAAACCTTTGAAGTGGGTCAAAAGGTTTGGTTGTACAACTCAAGACTCAAGATGTTCGCGGGGAAGTTAAAAAGCAAGTGGATGGGTCCTTACATTGTTTGCCGGGTTGGTGAGTATGGTGATGTTGAGATTTTAGACGATATTACTGGCAAGCAACAAACGGTGAACGGACACCGCTTGAAACCGTATTTGGAGGGCAACGATATCAACTACTTGGAGATGGATAAATCGGGCTACATTCTAAGCCCGGTTGAGGAGATGTGATCAAGAGGCCCAGGTTTGGTAGTGTAAATAGTAGATTTTTACTTTATTTTATTTTATTTTATTTTATTGCATATTTGCGGTTTTGATCGAAACCCGTGTTCGAAACAAGTGTGGGGACGTACCGGTAACAAAACGGTTCTAGCACTGTGTTGAGGACAACACGGGATTTTCGAGGGGGTAGGGTAATTTCTATGTTTGTAAAAATTGGATAACTTAAAAAAAAAAAAAAAAAAAAAAAAAAAAAAAAAAAATTTTTTAGCCCAGGTCTACCGTAACCCTACGGCTCAGCCGTAGGGGAACGGTCCAAAGCAACAAACCCAACGGCCAAAAGTCCTCGGGTATACGGCTTATACAATGACCTCAGGCCACCGTACCCCTACTCTGGCGGCGTACCCCTACGGTCGCGGTCATCAGCAAAAAAAAAAAAAAAAAAAAAAAAAAAAAAAAAAAAAAAAAAAAAAAAAAAAAAAAAAAAAAAATTTTTTTTTACATAAACCGGGTTTTAGTTGTTCCTTCTTCCACCTAACTTTTCTTCTTCCATTTTCTTCTTCTTCTAACCCTCCAAGAACACCAACATCTTTCACCCTTAAATCCTTCATAAAACATTCAATTTTTCATCAAAATCAACGATTCTTGGGTCTATCTTGGCTAATTTTTCGTCTAGTTTCTGATTTTGGGGAGTAACTTGGAAGATAAACACGTTTTGGGGTTCGAATCAAAACCCTAAAAAACCGAAAATTTGGGGATTTTTCTTATTTTTTGTTTTCTTGTGTTCTAACATCTTATAATCTAAGGTATGCTTCTTATTTCTTAGTTTTTAATGTTACATTGTTAGATTTTTAGGTTTATGTTTTTGGTTTAGTTTTGACCCACTTGCTTGTTAATGTTATAGGATGTAGATAGTTTATTTCATAATAAGATGGTAGTAGAAGTAATTTTGAGATGTATTGTGTGAACCTGTGGTAATGTTAAGATGGTAGAGGCGTCATGCCCAATTTTCGTCAAACCAAAGATGATTTTTGTTCACAAATATCTACTACCATAGTAACAAGCAAGTGTGGGGATATTTTAGTTGTGTTTACTGATTTGTTTTGTTGTGTTGGTGTGTTTTGTCTTTGTGTTGTTATTGTACATTGTATAGGTAATGGCACGTACTGGAGAAGCTGCGGGGTCAAGTTCGTCTGCTGCCAAGGATAAGGGGAAACAACCCGCTCAACAATATAAAAGACGAAAGTATGTTCCTCCAAGCAATGGATCTGATGAGGAGATGGATCAAGCACCTCAAGCACCTCAAGTCCCGGAGGTTCCAAGGCTAGACCCGGCTGATAAGCCGGAATGGAAGTCGGGACCGTTGACTGATAAACCAAGGATTTGGCAACCTACCCTGTTTCATGACCAGCTGAAGAATTTGCAAGATAGAGGAGGGGCCTTTATCTATGAAAGGGAGGTGAGCCGAAAAGATTTTGAGTGTTTGGGTGTGTTTGACAGGTTTAAGGCACTAGGATGGGAAGCTGCGCTCAACTGCCATGATGGAGAGGAAAAGCGGGTATTTTTGGATGAAATAGAAGAATGGATGGCTACCTTACGATGTCCGAGATACGACTCAGCATCTAAAATGAAGTTAATTGGTGAGGTGAACGGAGTAGAAGTGGAGATGTCTTACGAGACATTAAGGAGGCTCGCTAAGTTCGACAGTTTACCAGCAAAAGAGTATAAGAACCCGCATATCAATGACTTACTGATCTGTCCAGAAAAACATCCACGGTGGATGCTTATGTTGGAAGCGTTGTTCTTGCCAGGCACTTATACTGGTACTTTATATCGACGAAATTTGAAGTTAGAGCCTAGATTGTTGCTAAATTTTCTCACTCTGAATGTGCTACCGAGACGTGCTGACAAGGCAGAAGTTCGTTTTCCCGAGGTCCCCATTTTGTATGCCTTGACGAATGGAAGCCCGAAATTCTCTTTCCGGTATTTGGTTATGAATCACGTATGGATATGTAGAAATTCAAAGGAAAGGACAATTATTCCATATTGTCGAATAATCACTGGGCTATTGAAACAACAAGGCGCAATCACTGAAGAGGATCAAGGGAGGAAACGAAAGAAATTCAAGCCGATTGATTTAGCTACAATGGGGTCTGCTTGGGAGTACTCTGTATCTGAAAGGTACCACAAATTGAAGAATGGTGGCCAAAAATGGAGGGTGTTAAAGAAGGATGCGCGGGCACTTTTGCCCGGCGAGGCGGATGAACCCGAGAGTGGGGATGAAAGACCACCGAGTGATGACGAGGATGAGGAAGATAACCCATTTGAAGGACAGTTAAATGTTGGACAGGGGAGTTGTAGTGGAGCGCATGGTGGAAGTTTCTATGATTTTTCTACAAGGGAGTATGCGGATGGATGGGCTTTTGCGGGGTCAATGCAATCTGTTATTGAGAGTCAGCGGCCACCCACATCAATCTTTGAGACGTGGTCGGGATCAGAGCGCACATTATTCGACCACCAAACTATGATGAGCGCATCTGTGGAGAGATCTATGAGGCAAGGGTTTGAGCGGCAAGAAATGTGGAATAGGGCACACGCCTATTCCCAAGAGGTGGAAATTAATCATAGGTATGTTGATGACCAAAACAGGAGGATGAACGACGACTGGCATGCGGGAAGACCCGTAGTTGCAAATTCACAACCGGTGGATTACGGGTCTTTGCCACCGTACGATGGGAGCGTGTCATATCCGACACCACCACTTCATCATTCCCAATGGGTTGACCCGCAACAACAACAGCCACAAGCATCGGAACAAGGTGGAAGCAGCAGTGGCGCATTTGGGTTTGGAGAGTGGAATGATTTGATGACCTCTGTGTTCGGGCCACCTCAACCCCGCTACTATTGACCAGGTCGTGTTTTTTTTCCTTTGTACATAGTGTATATTTTGCTTTGTTTGATTTCTTTATGTTTCGGGAAATGGGTGGTTGGGTGGTGTTATGATTGATGATGATTAGTTCGGGTTGTGGTAGTAGTGTGTGTGTGTTTAAAAATTTAAAATCTAAAAAAAAAAAAAAAAAAAAAAATCTAAAAAAATATAAAATGAAAAAATCCAAAAAGAAGTTTGTGGTTTGAGTATTGGAGCGTTTCCTTCCAAAAACCGCACATTGGGGACAATGTACCCCAAGTGTGGGGATGGGGGAAAATTTTGAAGAATGTAAAAATTTTTTTGAAAAAATCAAGCGTAGCGTTGTGAGAATTGGAACACCTTGAACTAACCTCGAGAGGCACACCGGCAACCCTTAACCCATTTTTATTCTTGGTGAGATTTGAGCCACAGTTATAGAACAATATATATAGATATATCTTTCTTTGTGAGAGTGGCAATGGGTGGGGGTGCACTAGAACTTGTGCTTGAATGCGACTTGAATCTTTGTGTGAGCATAAGTGTAGAAATGATAAGGGCACTAGGTAGCCTTGTTATGTTGAGTGAGAGTGTGGGAATTGGGGGGTTGGACCTCATGCATTATATATATGAGCTTGGTAGCGAGAGGGGCGGGGGTTTGGACATTTAGTTGCCCAATTTTGAGCCTAAAAGCCTATCGATTGTTAACCCTTTTAGCTAGTTCCCTAAATAAATACCAAACTTGACCCGGTCTTGTGTATCTAAATAAAGTGTTAGTGTGTTATGTTAGTATTATAAGTTGAAGTTTTAGTTGAGTGTGTTCGTATGTGTATGTATTAGTATTGCTTGATGTATTGAAAAAAGAAGAAATTGAGAAAAGAAAAGAAAGAAAAAAAAAAAAAAAAGCAAAAGAGAAAAAGAAAAAAAAAGAGGAAGAAAAAGAAAAGAAAAGAAGAGAAGAAAAAAAGGGAAGTTTATGTGTGATATCTATTATAGTTGTGTTCGTATTTGCGTTTGCGTGTGTTAGTTGTGTGTGTGTGTCGTTGTGTAATAAAAGACCGGGTAAAGTTATGCGCTACTAAAAATATACCCCATTCCCTACCTTTACACTTAGCCACACTACAACCCGACAAGCCCCTTTGATTTGCACTTATGTTTAGCGTGTAAGAGGAGGGTTGATTCAGGTACAAGCTTATGGTTGCGCACTCATTTATTTGCCTTTTGTGTGCCTAGCTCTGAATTGCTAGTTTTCAGTTGTCACCGAGAGGAGAGAAACTGTGAGGGGTGTGTTGATTCGGGTGTTAAGGACGGGTTAGTATATGGATTGCACGTTAATGCTTGATTTAAAAATGATCGTTTTGCGAAATAGAGTTTTGGTAGATTGCTTGGGACAAGCAATGGTTAAGTGTGGGGATGTGACGGGTGGTTCAAGGAACAACCCTTTATAGTGTTAAAACGCCTATATTAATCACATTTAATCATGATATTGCTTGGAGTTGGGTAACTACGGTTGTTATGATTGTAGGTAAAATATGGAGCTTAAAACGAGGGAAAACGGGCTTTTGGAACGGACCGGAAGCATTGGAATGAGGTGGAAGGAAAGAAGTAAAAAGATCAAGATTTTAACAAGCCTACCGTACCCCTACTCCAAGGCCGTAGGGGTACGGTGGCCCAGATACCCTTTATAAGCCGTATACCCGAGCCAAAGGGCCGTCAGGATTTTTAACTGACCGTACCCCTACGGCCCTGGAGTAGGGGTACGGTGGACCTGATGAGTTTTTGTAACTCATGCATTTAAGAGCACTTTGATGAAGATTTATAAAGACCCTTCCATTCCTAAACGTTTTGATCATCTTTGAGAGAGTTTTTGGCTGAAACAAAAGGTGGAAGAACATTGCTAATCATTAGGTTATTATCTTTGATTCACATGAACAATAGATTGAAAATTATGATGACCCATTTGGTGATGCTTGGCTAAACCTTTAATGGTCATCCTTGGTGAAGTTTTCTTTGAACTATTTATGCTTTTGTCTTATGATTTCTAGAATAACAATTTGGTATGTTTTGTTGAATTGTTATGGTATTTGAACATTTGGTTGTAGTGGTTATTTAATTTATCAATTTCTCTTCTTGATTGCACGTTCTTGGTGTTGCTAACAATCGGGATATTGCGGGAAGGATTTGGGTTGGATAATTGAGTAATTGGTCATCGGGAAACAACCTCGCATTAATATAATTCGAGTACTTTGTTCCCTTTTATCACAACACTTGTTAAAATACGAGTTATGTCTATGTAACTCTTTCTAGTGAGACTTTTGGCATAAAGATTCAAGGGAAATGGATCCAGGGATGGTCATTGCTTTCTCAATTTGATAAACACAATCTTATTTCAATTCAGCAATTTAGTTTACTTTTCTTAAATCTAAATCAAAACCAACAAACAATCTTTGATCTTTATTTTTCTTAGTTGTTAAATAGTAGTTTAATTACAAAACCTTAATTCTCACATTTTCCACAAACTCCCTGTGTTCGATACCCTTCTTACCACTATCTTTAGTTGTAATTGGGAAATTTTACGTGTACCACGACAAGCACGTCAACGTGTTACGCTCAAAACCGTACCTTTACAAAAGTACACATGAACTTAATGATAATTGTCACGTACCCAAAACATGGCCCACGTCCACTAACACGAGGGTCCACAAAGTCGGGTGAACAACTTGTTTAATGAACGACAAACATACAACTTACCATACTCTTAACAATTATAGGGTACCAATTGTTGGGATAGTAGCCATCCTACCTTACAGCTTTACCAGACCACGTTAATAGACACCACCTAAGTTTCACACCCCCATTTTACTGCTTTTACATTTTTGGGGGATAAACATGCTACAATTTTAGTACAATTTACAATTTTGTGTTAATTCTATCGTGACTGCCATGTGAAACATGATACATTTGGTTCATGAGCTCATTTGTCCTCGTACTATGTTTACTATAACCATTAGCTATCAAAAACCATGGAACAATTTAACAGATCTATTGGGTTAACACCCCCACTGTTGGTTAGTCGCTCTAACCGGTTACATGCAAAAGAGTGTTAGTATTCTACTATACATACATTGTCTTTAGTGTACAATGTGCGAGGCACCACAGTCAAGAGGTTTGGTTACGGGACTCATGGTTCGCACAGAAATCATTCGCTTAGCTAGCCTATGATTGGTCATACACAAATTACACGTTTGTTTTACTTGTTACATTCAAACCCATGAACTCACCAACATTATTGTTGACAAATCTTTTATGCATGTTTTTTAGGTAACTAATGGAGTGCAGCAGGGAAAAGTACTGTCCGATGAGTGAGCTACAGAAGCCCGAGGAGTAAGCTACAGAAGCTGGAAAAGTACTGCCCGAGGAGTGAGCTACAGAAGTTGGAGGCAGAATTCTGGAATCTTGCCATGGTGGATTCCAACATGACTACATATACCACTTGTTTCATGAATTATCTCGACTTGTCCCTCGTATGGTCACGCCCGAATACAAGAGAGTCGAGCGGTATATCTGGGGTCTATCTCCAAAGATCCGTAGTATGGTCACTGCATCGGCACCCTCCACCATCCAAGCTGTTGTCACTCTAGCCCACAGTCTGACTGATGACGTTGTTCGCATGGGTTCGCTGAACCAAAAGGTTGCAGTTGCTAGTGAGAGTTCGGGGAACAAACGCAAATGTTCCGACACCAGGAAAGGTAAGAACTGTATGCGCGTAGGATCGTCTAAACAACAAAGATAATGATCAAACAAGTTCAATTCAGGTGCGGAATCCCTGAATTGATCACAAAATGATAATAAAACTAGCAAAACACAGAAATCATCATTAACATAATCATTTCATTCATTTAGATAATCAATTACACATCAAAACGTTGTTAATAATGATTAAACTCGGTTACAGACTCAATAATAACTCTAGGGAGAAACACACACTGGGAGGGAAAACAAAATATCAAAAGTTAACATTCAAAAAATCAGATTGCCTTATATAGACTTGCATATTCGCCCAAATGACTTGGTCGAATGTGCAGGTTCGACGATTAACATTGGGCAAATCTGGACATATACATAAACAAAGTTACATTCGACCTCCCAGTTGCACCTTCGACCATTTAATCTACCTTCGACAATTCAGAAACTCACCTTCGACCATTCGACCAGAAACAAAACATTCTATAATTCACAATCCAATAGCATTAGTCGCAATATGTGCATCTACAAACTCCCCCTCGACTATTGCTGCTTGAGTCTTCGTTCTTCGTCCATTGTCTTGTTCATCAGTTTGATGCGCAATAACGTCTTTTGTTCTTTAGTCATCACTGGTTCATGAGTTTGTTTCGGCTTCTTCTTTTCAACATTCTGTATTTTTACAAACTTCCCCAGTTTCTTGTCGAAGTCACACCCAGCATTCACATCCCATGCAAAGCATAAGAATACCACACATTGGTATTTGCTTGCCTGTTCACTATCTTTTGCTTCGCAATAGATTGGATTATAATAAAGCATGATAATGTCTTCGTGCGAGCAGTTGATTAACCACATTGGGTCAAAAATATAAATCTTCTTGAAGTACTTTGCACCATCCTTCAAAACGATAATAGCTTCTGTAGTCTTCCAATCATAATACCACCACATGAAATCTTTTGAAAAGTGTTGTGGTATTTGCATCAAAGGAATATGTTTCAACACTTTTGGTGGTTTATACTTCAAAGTCACCTTAGGCATTCCCGTTATCTCATCCAACTCCTTCTTATGAACTATCCTTTTCGGATACTGTGGAATAAACACATTCCACTTCGTTCTGCTCTCTCTCGCCATACGATCTGCAAAGTAAACAAGTTGATCGTTCACTGAAGCACCTGACAATTCATGTCTGCAGATATCTCAAACAGCCCAGTATGGTAGTGTCTTAATATCATGGAATCTGTCAAAGTACAGAATTCCTTTCTCCCATTTGACTGCGACACATTTCAGCTGCCTCACATACTTCCATCCGAGAGCTTTGCCTTTAAACAAATCATTGTGGAACTTGTAAAAGCTACCTTGAACTTCAATCTTTGGACGGTTAGCTTCTTTTTCTTTAAGCTTCCTCAGTAATTCTTTCAAAGCGTCAGATTGTTCAGTATTAGGCTTTTGACAATCTGGAAATACTTCTTCAACAAACTTCTTACTCTTTTCACGAGCAAGTTTCTCAGCCTGGCGCAACAAATCATCAGAGAATTCAGGAAATCCAGAATCTTTGTCATTCTTAAAGTATTCTGGATATTCCTCGCTAGTAATATCCTCAATCTCCACTTCTTCAAATACCGGAACATCTATGTTATCGGAGTGATTACCTGCTTCCTTCTCAGGTATATTAGGTATCTGATTCTCACTCATGAACTCCTCCATAGATTTACCAACCTGTTTCGCCAGTCCTTCCAAAATCTCTTTCGACATGGCTGCAGAAACTTCTCCGTCTTCTAAATCAGGATCGTTGTACTCCAACTCAAAACGCATGTCGTTTGACTCAAATATCTCTAGAAATCTACCAGTCATCTCGATCGTCCAGACTCTGTCAGTCAACATCTGGCGATACAAGTTCTTGTCATCATCAGATAAAGATCCGATCTTCTCATTCCAGAAGATATTATCATCGTCAACAGTACCACCAGGATCTTTCGAACTGGATTCTCCTGTGCTCTTTCCCGATCCTCTCTTCTCACACTTATACTTATCAGTGTCATCATCATCGTCATCACTATCAGAACTAGCAGAGCTATTACCTTCACCGGAATCATCTCCTGAACCATCATCATCGCCATCATCTTTCTTCTTCTTTTTAGGAGCATCACCGGCATCCTCATTCAACTCATCATCATCTTCTTCTTCTTCATCATCAGATGGTTCAAAATCAACTTCCTCCTCGTCACGTTCCTTATCTTCTTCACCAGCTTGTAATTGAGGAGCTTTAGAGTATAAATCTTTTATCAGATTATTCATACTCTTGTTTTCTGCTTTCAGCTTCTTGTTCTCCTCTTTTATAGCAATATACCTTCTGGTGTTTCTCTGTTCATGCTTTAACAACTTCTTGTTTTCTTTCTGAAGTTGTTTAATCTTTGCTTCCAGAGCTTCATGATTCTCATGTGACGATTCAACAACATCTTACATCTTTCTGTCATTGCTTCTCAACTGTTCAATCTCTGCTTGTTGCTGATTAATAATCTTCATCATGTCAGCAAGCTTCTGGTTAACTACAGTCATCACATCACTATCTACAGTAACCTTAGGTGTTAAAGCTTCAGCAACAGGAATCTTTCCTTTCTTCAACTTCTTCAACACTCTATCTAAAGCATCATTGAAAGCATTAGTTGGCAATTCTGTATGTTCAGCAGCAGATGATGTCTTCTGTTTCTTTGCTGCTGGGGATGTGATGGGTGATTTAGAACTAGATGTTGCAGGCAATTTCTTTCCAGCAATAAGATTCTCAATATCTCTAGCTCTTTTCTCCATTGGTTTCACAACTTTCTCTTTCTTCTTGTATAGTGGTTTCTTCAGTTTCTCTCCTGTCTTTGGCGATCCTACAAAATCTTCGGATCCCAATCCCAAACCTTCATCAGTCTCATCCAATGCAATAGGACGTTTTGTCCTTTGCTCTTCTACAGACTTGTTAAGACTTTCAGACTCACCAGTCACAGTGGCCTTGGGCGTGGTGCTCTTTACAGTCTCATTATCCGAGTCCCATATTTCATCTTCCTGTGTCTCTTCAGAATCAACAGACACTTCATCAACTAAATGTAAACCCTTTTTGGCTACACTCTTCTTTCTTCTAGAAACCTTCTTTTGTGCGGGTTCAACATCATCCTGTTTCTCTTTCCCTTTTCCAGTCTTGGCACCGACGTTCACTACTTGTCGCTTTCTCTTTGCAACTGGGTCAACTGGACATAACGGATTATCTTCATCTGAATCACTGTTAGCATGTCTAACTTCATTCTTTCCTGGATCTACATACCCTAGATTAATCAGATGACCAAACAGGTTCAAGTGTGGTGGTCTTTCATTCAACAGCACACCCTTATAACCTTTCATTCTAACAAGCGTGTTCAGGTTCATGTGATCTTGTACAACAATCTGGGTAGGATCTCTTCGCAATTTCTTGTGCTTCTTATCTAATATCATCTGCAGGAATCTTGGATATAGTAGAAATTTCTTGTTCTTCAAACCTCTAAGTGGTTCCAGCATGTGTTCAAGTATCATGCCAGATACATTGAACGGATTGTTCAAGATTAGGGCAACCATCAAAGAGCTAATACTCTTTCTCATAACATCATACCCTCCACTCACTGATCCAAACACATGTAACACGACGTGAGTGAGATACTTGAACTGAGGGCATAGCTCCCCTTTGTGTAATCAACCATCAGTAATCGGTCCATTGTACTTCATTCGTAAGAAGCACTTTCTCTGTTCAATCCATGATAGTTCTCTTGGATCTGTCTTCTTATCTTGTAGCTTCAGTGCTTCTCTAATATCATCTTCAAAAACTATCACGAGCTCCCCCTGAATCGTACTTACAACAGCAGATTCATTGTTCCAGTAATCCATCTTGGCATTCTTCCAAAACTCTTGTTGATGATCTTTATAAATGATGGCAGGGGTAGCAAGGGAAACTATCACACGACTTATCTTCAAGAAATCTACAATGCTGGTGAATTCTTGGTGTTTTTTCAAATCTCCCATAAACGCACAGCAATTGTGTGCTGGTTCAAATGGTAATTCTTCAATCTGTTTCTTTCCAGCTGCCTGTTCTGAAGATCCAGCGGGAATATCAGCACTTTCCTGTTCAGACTTGATTAGACTGCAAAACAAATCAAGAAAACATGTTAAAAACGGACAAAATAAACAAAACTTGAAATTTTTGATTTTAAGATTCTACATTCGACCGTTCGAGGGTACGAATGTGAAAACAGATGTTCGAATGTGGAATCAAAGGTTCGAATGTGAAAATCAGTGTTTAAAAGTGTACATTCGACCGTTAATTTCCACTTTCGACCGTTTGAACATCTTCATTCACCCAAAAAGTCACATTCGACCGTTTGAATTTGGGTGAAAAAAGACTGTTCATCTTCTTCAATATCAGATTTTCATTTAGATCGTTTTAACATGCCATTTTGATTTGAATACTCTCTAATATGCCCGATAAACAATTTCCAATCATCAATTTTGATTATAATCCATTGTTTATGTGTTTTCAATTAAAAAACTAGGGTTTGAAGGTTTTAAATCATCAATTGAACAATCTGTTTAGTTTTAAACCTTGTTTTTTGTTTATTCTCCCCCTAAAACACTTAAACAATGAAACCTTAACACAAATTGTGACAATTATCAGTTAATAATCATAGTTTGATCTCAGTTAGGCTTCAGTCACAATTTCAATGATTATGATCTGTTTAATGGATGATAACCTGCAAATGATGAATCAAAATGATCAGCACAACAATACGAACACAATAATATGATTTTTAATGCACGAGCAACAAGATCACTTTATCACAGAAATTTGAAATTTTTTGAATATGAGGGTCGAATGTGAAGATCAGGTATATATAGGCTCCACATTCGACCAAACGACTAGGGCGAATGTGAAACTTTTTCCACCTTCGACCCTATTTAAAGGTTCGAATGTAGATAAAGGGTTCGAATGTGAAAATATTACATGAACACTCACATTCGACCGTTTGAAAGGTTCGAATGAGCAGGAAAATTCCACTTTCGACCCATCGAAGGGGTGAATGAAAAATGGAATTTTTGAAATTTTTACCAAATCTCAAAATCGAGTCCGGTTCAAAATATTTTTCAACGTTTAAGCATCTGACATTCATTATTTCCCATTTAAAGATGACAAAACTCAAATGATCCATCAAGTTTTAGAAAATCATCATCAACCACCATCAGCTATCAAAAATAAGATAGAATTGTAAAATCTTTTGGATTTTCTAAACTTTTTGTTAAAACACATCTAAAATATTTTTTGAGTTTTGTATTTTTGACAAGAAATGTAAAATGCTCAAAATGAAAAGATAAAGCAGTAAATATTTTGTGATTTTCGGTAAGGGGATCATATCAATTATTGAGAAATCTGATCACACCGTTGATCTTTTGATTTATTATCATTAAAGACAATGTGTGATCTAGAAACTGCTGATATTATGATCCACATAAACTTACATGCAGACTGTTGTGTAGTGCTTTAGACTGATACTATTATTTATAGTATAAACTCAATTGTCTGTGGTTCCCACACACACGACATACTCCCGTATCAAGAAGTAAATGCACAAAGACTCATTGTAACGCGTGATTATGCTTTCGTCATCTGTAATTTACAAGGTATAAGGCACAGAGGTATACAGGTCAGCAAATCAATGCAACAAAGTAACTTGTGCACTCTACCAGGTTGAGGGCTGATATCAATCATGATTTGCATCAATGATTGGATACGATGTAATAGATAATCTTTGATTATCGTCATACATGGAAAGTTCCTCAATTCGGTAACTTTAGGATTTGGCTTTACAGCTCTTTTATAAAGATACCCTGTCTGATCTACGTCCATAATGACTTACAGCAAAAGATCAGAGAGGCTATCCACAGATAACTAATAACATAACGACCCGAAACCTCTGAATTTTGTACAAATACCCTATCAAACAAAATTACGGTACTAAGACCATATGCCCATGAGGAGTTCATCCACACAACAATTCTTTTGATATGTATGTACCAGGCACGCAGTAATAGGTCTACGAAGCCTATCAACACATCACACAGACTCAAACACACGCCTTATATTGCATTACATTTCTTTAGCGTGTGTCAGATCCCCACTGATGTACTATCATTTCCCCGTTTTGTCCTGGAAATCATTTATGGTTTTTCTAATTTTTATGGGTATTTGAATTTTTCAATGTTTTTGGTTTTTCTGAAAAGCAATAAAAACTAAAAACTAAAAAAGCGATAAATTGAGGTGGTGATTAGTATTGTTTTTCTTTTATACCATTAGCTTTTAAAAGATATTCAAATCTTGATTTATCAAAAGCTTTGGTAAAAAGATCTGCACGTTGATAGTCAGTGTGGATTTTGACCATATCGATCAACTCTTTTGCGTAACAATCACGGATAAAATGATATTTGATCCGGATATGTTTAGCTTTCGAGTGATTTACTAAGTCTTTTGTTAATGCAATTGCGGCTTCATTATCATAGTAAATAGGAGTTTTAAGAAATTGCAAACCATAGTCCACCATCTGTTGTTGTATCCAGAGAACTTGTGAGCAGCAGCTTGATGCTGAAACGTATTATGCTTCACATGTGGATAAGGCAACTGCGGTTTGTTTCTTGCATTGCCAGGTCACGAGCCTGCTCCCCATAAACTGGCATCCAGCCGTTGTGTATTTGCTGTCTTTGTCACAGCCACCCCAATTTGCATCACTAAAAGCGATTAGATCAAAGTTATCATCATTAGGGTACCAAAGTCCTCTCGACGGACAACCCTTCAGATATCTAAGGATACGTTTGACAGCTGCAAGATGACTATGTTTCGGCTTCGATTGATAACGTGCATAGAGACATGTAGCAAACATTATATCTGGTCTGGAGGTGGTAAGGTACATCAGAGATCCGACGATTGCTCTGTATGTAAAAGGATCAGTTAGCTCCCCCTTAGCGTCAACACCAATCTCGTGATTAGGTTGTATCAGGGTGTCCATCGGCTTTGAATCATCCATCTGGAATCGGCTCAAGAATTCAGAAACATATTTTGTCTGGTGAATAAAGATCCCCGTTGGTCTTTGGTCCACCTGCAAGCCTAGGAAAAACTGCATCTCTCCCATCGCACTCATTTCGAACTTTTCCTGCATAACACGTTCAAATTCTCTGCACAGAAGTCCGTTAGTAGAACCAAAAATAATGTCATCAACATAAATCTGCACTAGAAGCAAGTCATCCCCTGTTCGTTTTGTGAACAGTGTGCAATCTACCAAACCTCGTTTAAATCCTTTGGACAGAAAATACGTGCTCAGCTCCTCATACCATTGCCTTGGAGCCTGGTGCAACCCGTAGAGAGCTTTGTTTAAAACATAGACCTTATCCCGGTGAATAGGATCCTCAAAGCCTAGTGGTTGACCTACGTAAACTTCTTCCTTGACCACACCATAAAGAAACACGCTTTTAACGTCCATTTGATACACCTTGAATTTCTTATAAGATGCGAACGCCAGAAACATGTGAATAGCTTCTAAGCGTGCAACCGGTGCATAAATCTCGTTGTAATCGATTCCTTCAACTTGATGAAAGCCTTGTACGACCAATCAAGCTTTGTTCCTAACAATCACTCCTCTGTCATCTTTCTTACACTTGAACACCCATTTTGTTCCGATCTTTTTCCGTCCTGGAGGTAAATTTGTCAGTGTCCACACTCCGAGTTTCTGAAACTGTAATAACTACTCCTGCATAGCCTCTACCCAAGCGTCATCCAAAAGAGCGTCCTTGTATGTCCGCGGCTCAACCTGCGAAACATAACAAGCAAAAGACCACTCATTTTGAAAACCTGATTATTGAATTTTGGCATATAAAGCAAGAGCGCCAAGGTTTTCTGGTGAGTTTGCATTCCTTAGTTGACCTCTCGTCATTACACTGCTACCAGGATCACCAATAACCCGCTCGATCGGGTGAATTCGATGTATCCGAGATTCTGGATAATCAGGTACTTGCACTCTCGTCTGAGTAGTTAAATTCTCTGTCGAATCCAGATCATTACCCAAGTTTGATGATGAAGCACCATTTGGATTTGGGTTCATTGGAGGTGTCTCTGTAGCAAGATCTTGAACAGCTTCACTTGTAACATCATCGTCATCTTCAGATTTCGATGAATTAAGAGTTGTGGAAGGTTCCTGAAATACCTCTTCTTCAACTACAGGAGCGTTGGTATCATTAGAAGCTGTTTGGGGGTTTACGGAGATCGGATGCACCAATGGTGATGTCACCGCGTTTTCACACTCATAATATAATCGTAATACAGCCTCTTCAACCAAGCTATCTAGATTGAATGATTCAAAGAAGTCCTTGTAATCAAACATCCAGTCTGGACCGCTACCCTGTACATTCTGAGTATATCTTTGAACTTCAACATTAGGCCACTCCTCGACCTGACGAGTTCGTTTGTTGAAAACCCGTTTGAGCGGGGTTGCATATCCAACAAAGAATCCTTCTTCAGCCTTTGGTGCGAACTTCTCAAATGGATTAAGCATTGTACATGGTGCTCCAAACGGTTCTAGATACTCTAAGTTCGGCTTTCATCGATTCAACTGCTCATATGAAGTTTTGCCAAACTTCTTCACCGTTAAAACACGATTGAGAGTATAACAAGCTGCGTAAATGGCTTCGTTCCAGAACATTACTGGAAGATTGGAATCTGCAAGCATCGTCCTTGCCGTTTTAATTAGAGTCCTGTTTTTGCGTTCGGCGACACCGTTCTGTTGAGAGGTATACGGAGCACTGTATTCATGATGAATTCCTTTGTTTTCACAAAGAGCTTCCATCTGTGCATTTTTAAACTCCGTCCCATTATCACTCCTAATTCTCTTGATCTTGAGACCATAAACATTTTCCAATCGAGTGAACAGAACCTTCAGATTATCAAACGTGTCGCTCTTATGATGCAAGCACATAACCCATGAAAATCTAGAATAATCATCTGTAACCACAAGACAGTACAATTCACCAGCATGACTTTTACGCTTGACCGGTCCGAACAGATCCATGTGCAAACGCTCAAGTGGTAGTTCAACTGGATTGACTTTCTGTGGCTTATGGGATTGCTTGTGCTGCTTTCCTTTCTTGCAACTCACACACTTGTCATTCAAATGAAAATGTTTAACATTCACGCTTGTGACAAGTTCATTCTTCACCAAATGATTCATCTTTCGAAGGTGAATGTGTCCCATCCTCCTATGCCACATGATTGATTCTTTTTCAGTAGCTTTGGAGAGGAAACACGTGACTTGGCCTTGTGTAGTCATGGCTTTAGACATGTCGAGAATGTACAAGTTGTTAACTCTCGGTGCTTTTAGCATAACCCACTCTTTTGGTAAAACAAAACCCGGCTTGAGTATATATTAAGATTTGTCATCAAAGAATACCGAAAACTGTTTATCACAAATCTGACTAACACTGAGCAGATTATAATCGATTTGCTTCACGTATGAAATTTTCTCAAAACTCACTATCCCATTACTTATACTACCCTCCATGGTAATATATCCACCTTTATTCCCGACAAACGCTACATATCCTCCATTAATATTTCTGATATCAAACAGTAGCGATAAATCCCCTGTCATGTGACCAGAATCTCCACTGTCAACAATCCAAAGACTGTTCACAGGGCCAGCTGAAGCTCCCTGCACATATCAAGTAAAAGATTAGATTTTTCGGGGGACCCAAGCCTGCTTGGTCTTGGGTCTATAAACTTTGAGTTTCAAAGATTCTTCCTCACAGACAGATTGATTTGAATTGATCTTTTTCTGATCAATTAAATGTTTTTCAGTTTCAGTTTTCACATTCTCATTCACTTGTGAAGATGAAGCACCTTGAGAACCCTTTGGTGACCAATACTGTTCCGAACGTTTCAAGATCCGGATTTGAGATTTTGGGGTCTCAACCGGTTTCTTTACTTCGTCCTTAAATGAAACTTTCTTGGTTACCTTCTCTGATTTAACAGAGGCAAGTCCAACTGTTGGTTTGACAGCATGTTTTACAGGAACCTTTTTCTTGTCAACAGTTGTGTTCACCATCGGTTTCTTAAGGGGTTTTTCAATTGCTATTCAGTTACGACGGTCATATGTCATCTGACGATTTTCCCTCTTTTGAAAATATCTGCTTTGATTATAAAAAGGTGCAGGTTGAGGAACAAGTCGTCTTTGTGGATAACAATGATTATCGACTGGACTCTGATATGTCTGCTTCATTTCCACCTCGTGCCTTTTGTGCCTAACATACGGGCAGTGAGCAAGTAAATGCCCTCTCTCCCCGCATTTATAACACACACGGTATTCCTCAAAGTTGTTCTTGGCGTTCGACTTAGCATATGTGGTGATAGGATATTGATCATCCACACACTTCCTTCTAAGACTCTCAAGAGCGGGGTCCTTGGAGTAAGTCGGCTCAAGAAAACTATTAGTGTTGGATTAGTAATGCTCTTGATGTATTGCTTGCTAGTGAACACTTATGTGTTTAGCAAGTTCAATCAGATTTGCACAGCGGAATGATTAAGTAAAGCTACACTATCAACATGAGTTATTACTCCCCCTGGATGTTTGAAAACTAAAGACAAGTTTAATGAGAATCTAAGTATTGAATGTGAATGATAAGTAAATACTCAAACAGATTCTCAATAAATGAAATGGACAGAACAATAATAAGCTTTGAAGGATTCTTGTTTCAATAAAAATCAATGTCTAAAACAGAGGGATGAACCCATCTATTTATAGACTTTACATATACATGAACCTTGTCAAAAAGCAAGTCAGAAGCAAGTTGCAACAAGTTGCATTCTTGGAACTTGTACAAAAGATAAAGTAATACTAAACTAATAAACTACTGAAACATAAGTCGGTGAAAAAGATTCTTTACAAGAGCTGATGAATGACAAACTACTGATGAGTAGTTTGTCTTCAGTAGTTCTTTAGTGAAATGTCTGGTTAGACTTCAGAACTTCTGATACTTCTTCAGTACTTGTTGAATCCTTCTTCAGTACTTTAGTCTTCTTTCTTCAGTAGTTCTATACTTAGGTTATTTTGCCGAAGTGAATTAGACTAAGGTTTACAAAAATGGTTTCAACAATCCTTTTTGTCCTAACAATCTCCCCCTGGATTGATGAAGCCAAAACCTTTTCTAATTCTTTATTGTCTTTTTCTGTTATGCACAATCTTCCATATCTCCTTACACATGGAATTCTTCAATTGATTAAGCTGTTCATCAGTGAGAGATCCCCTTTGAGGTTCTAAGTGTTGAATTGTAAGCATGTCCTGAGTTGATAGTTTCTTCAGTTCATTCATGGACTTGTAGGCCTTTCTTATAAGATCTCTTCTTGTCACCAATACTGAGTTGTCATCAGTAAAGGACCATTTAATGATCAGAACTTTAGACTTGTCAAAGTCTGAAGTATAAGGAACCATGATGGATCCCTGGGATCTTCCTGAGTGTTGGATATTTTCCATTTCTGTGACTCTCAGGTGGGATTCACTTCTATCTTCTTCTTGCACTACTTCAGGTAATTTAAAGGTTGGTAAATTATGTTCAGTAACTACCTTTGTGTGCAGTCTGTCAGTGATAGTCTTCTGAATTTGGTAAGCAAATGTTGAAGGATCCCTAAATTGAGTTATAAGAGGCTTCTCTTCAATATAAAAGTCTCCTTGAACAACTGTGTTGCCTTCTAGCAACACCATCTTGAAGTCAGTCTTTGTATTGTCCTCTGGTTTCTTCTTGGTAGCTGGTCTTTTAACACCAGAAGTTCTAACTACTGAAGTTGATACTTCAGAAGTTTTGAACTTCTCTGGATTAGCAGCCTTGGCAGCCTTGTACTTCTTGTATGTCTCCAGTAGTCTATCTTCTTTCTATCTTGACATATAGGCTTTTGAACCATAGTAATTTGCTACCAGTTCTTCAATCATCTCAGCTCTCTTGGCTTTTCCATCTTTGTTTGTTGCAAGCTTGTCAGCAACAAGTTGAGCTTTTCTAGTCAGCTCATCCATTGAGAGCCCTTTGAGTAAATAGGCTTTTGTTTTGTTGTTCTTTGTTATAAAAGACACCAGTTGGTGTCTTTTGTCTTCTTCAGCAACTCTTTCTGTTTCAGCTTGCCTATTCAACTCTGCTTCATAAGCTTGAAGCTTTTCATTTAAGCTTAGATCTTCTTTTGCCTCCAGGTTATTCCAGATCTCTTCTTCCTTAGCCTTTCTTTGGGCTGCAATCAAACTCTTCTCAAGTAGTTCTTTGGACATTGATAGTGGAGAAGGGTTCAGCACAGTCATTGTTGTAGTTGTTGTAGGCCTTGGAATAGGAGTTGGTTGTTGTTGTTCAGTTGTCTTGGAAGGCTCTTCAGTTGTTTGTATGTTGGAAGTGTTAACTGCTGAAGTATTGACAGATGTGTCAACTACTGAAGGATTGTCTTCAGTACTTTCTGAATCATCAGATGTTTCTTCAGCAGTTTCTTCATTATGGCCTTGGGAAGGTTCAGCTTCAACTTCAGTTCCAAAGACAAGCCTTTGTTGATCTTCTTTTTGTTTTTGGGCTTTCTCTAGAAGTTGTTGTTGTTGTAGAGCCACTCTTGCCTTTATCCTGGCTTCCAGTGACTCCTTAGGTTCCTTAATCTTCTCCCCTTTTTGTCTTCATCCACTTCTGAAAGCCTGCTAGGTTTGGAAGTTCTACCAGTGAGTTCAGCAAGCTGTCTTGAGTTGATGTCTATTTTGTTGGAAAGCTCACCAAGTTTCTTGTTGATCACCTCAAACTGAGCTTTGGTTGACAACTCCAAAGTAGTTGTGAAAGTTTTGAGGTGATTGGAAATTAGGGTGTTCATCAACTGGTATAGGGGACCATCTGGGCTGCATAGTTGGTTCAAGTCTATGTTGGATGACCCAGGGAATTGGGTAGGCATTTTCAGTGAGGGGTGTGTTTTTGGGTGATCTTCATGTTGTACAGAAGATGCCACTTTAGGAGAATCAGGGATCAAGTGGACTTTAACCTGATCTGGTGTGACCAGCTCTTTGAGCTTAGAGACACCAGGTGCAGGACCTTCACTACCAGCCGTTAATTCAATTTTGGTGGAGTGTGAATCATCATCCAAGTCAATGGAATCATCCGAATCCCTGCTTACATACTTAATGAGGACAGTATCAGTTACATCATGAGCTGGGCCCAACCCAGTTGTCTCACGTTCCTCTTTTTCTTGGTTCAGAGGATTTGTGGTGTTGGTTCAGTAGTTTAGTCTATGGGTTCAACAGTTTCAAAAGAAGAGTCTATGGGGATTGTTTTCATAAATTTCTTTCTTTTGAATAAAATGGTGATTGGTGCTCTAATGGGGGTTTGAGATGGATGAGACTGAGAGGATGTTTCAGTCACATCTTTATCAAGTGCAGATTGCACATTAGCAAGTTCAGGCATCTCAACCTCCTGAACTGCCTTTCTTTTCAGGCTGGTGGGTTTTTGTTTTTGCTGTTTTGGTTTCTTGGCCTTTTTGGGTGAAGGTTTGGAAGATGAGGGTTCCTTGGGGACTGTTGTGTGTTCCCCTTGGTCATCTTCTGACCAGGTGGCCGGTTTATTGTGCCTAGAGTATGCTTGTGAGGTTAAAGGGTTTAAAACAGTTGTTTGACCCACAAGCACCTCTTCTCCAAGTTCCTTTATTATGCATTGCATGATAAATCTTGGATAAAACAAAAACTTCTTTTTAGAATTGAGATGATGTAACACCAACTCATTAAAGAAAAGTGATGATGCCCTGAATTTTGTTTAATTCACAATGGAATGAAAATTAGGTTGAAAAGTAGAGGGCATCTGATCATATGATCCAGTTTTTGGACTCAAACACATTATTATATAGTGAAACAAAAGTTTGTACTTAGGTTCAAAATATTTCTTAAAAATAGTAGCATGTGAGAGAGTACCTTGGTAACCACACTCTGTCATGGTTAGATGAATTTCAGAGTTTGGAAATTGATCTGGGGCACCAACATCATCTAGACCCAGTCTAATTCCCAAAGTTTTGGGTGTGATTGCAAATTTTCTCCCTTGGATGGTTGAATTGAGGGAGATCACCATATCATTTACTGTCACCGTCTCCGCATTTGCCCAGAACTCATTAAGAGTCTCAGTGTGGATTGGAGGATCAATGGTGAGGGTAGTAAGGTATTGGGATTTAACGACTAAATCAATGATTTCGTCGTATTGGGACCAGGCTTCATGTTTCTCATAGTAGCCTCTTTGATTGTGTCCCTATTTCAGTGTTAGAGCCATGTGGTTTGTGTGTTTGTGGATCGAACAGTGTTTTCGCAGGTTCAGGGTTTGAGATCTTTTGAGAGAGAAGGAGGGAATTTTTGCTTTTTGAATGGATAAGTGTTGGAAAAGGTGTTTATCAGAAGTTTGTAACCGCCCTAGGTCAAACTTCTAAAGTGGGAAATGTGTGATTTGCCCTTAATGACAAAACTACTGATGAAGAACAATTGTCATCAGTAGTTCCCATTTTCTCTTCAGTAGTTTGTTAACAACTGATAAGAATGTTTATAAACACTTTATTTATAAAATCTGAAGATTATTTTATCAGAAGTTAATCATTTTTAAGAAAATATTCCCATACTGATGTTTTTGTTCATCAGTAGTTTCTCTCTTTTTGTTTTTCAGATGTTTTTGGTTTAAAAACAGATGTAAGTGAAAAATAAAATATGTGCAGAGAAGTAAAAGAAACACTTAAAAATTTAGCATCCCAAGCATGGATACTAACTTCTGAAATGTTGATGTGTCAAGGGGTTTTGTGAATATGTCAGCTATCTGATTAGCTGTTGTGACATGCTTCACTTCAATCTTGCCTTTTTCATAGCAATTCCTGATGAAATGATATCTGATTTCAATATGTTTAGTTTTTGAGAACTAAACAGGATTTTGAATGATGCTAATGGCAGATTTGTTGTCTACAAGCAATGGTGTCTTGGTCTCTTTGATTCCATAATCAAGAAGTTGATATTGGAGCCATTGTATCTGTGATGTACAACTTGCAGCTGCAATGTATTTAGCTTCAGCAGTTGAAGTTGCAACATATGTTTGCTTCTTTGATTGCCAGGACACTAGACAGTTTCCCAAGAATTGACAACCACCAGATGTTGATTTTCTTGACATTTTACACCCTGCATAGTCACTATCTGAAAAAGCTGATAACTTGGTATTGCTTGAAGCAGGATACCAAATTCCAAGTGTAGGAGTTCCTTTCAGATATCTAAAGATTCTTTTGACTGCAATGAGGTGTGATTCCCTAGGAGCTGATTGATATCTAGCACAGACACATGTTGAAAACATAATATTTGGTCTAGAAGCAGTTAGATATAAAAGGGAACCTATCATACATCTATACATGGTTTGATCAACCTGTTTTCCTTGATCATCTGGTTCAACTTGTGTGGTAGTCGTCATGGGAGTGGAACATGATTTACAGTCTTGTAAAGAAAATTTGTTCAATAATTTTTTTAACATATTTTGATTGATGTATAAAAGTTCCATTAGTTTGTTGTTTAATCTGCAGTCCTAAAAAGTACTGCAATTCTCCCATTATACTCATCTCAAATTTTGATTGCATGAGTTTCTTAAATTCATCACACAATTTTGTGTTTGTTGAACCAAATATAATATCATCAACATAAATTTGAACAAGTAAGACATGATTTCCAACATTTTTAATGAAAAGAGTTTTATCAATGGAGCCTCTTGTAAAGTTATTTTTGAGTAAAAAGTTGGAAAATGTTTCATACCAGGCTCTTGGAGCCTATTTGAGACCATAAAGAGCTTTGTAAAGTTTGTACACCCACTCAGGATGAGAAGGATCCTCAAACCCAGGTGGCTGACAAACATACACTTCCTCTTTGATCTTTCCATACAAAAATGCACTCTTAACATCCATTTGAAAAACTTTTATTTTGTTGGAAATGGCATATGCCAGAAATAACCTGATGGCCTCAAGCCTTGCAACTGGAGCAAAGGTCTCATCATAATCAATTCCCTTTTCTTGAGAGTAACCTTGTACCCCCAGTCTTGCCTTGTTCTTAATGATCATACCAGCTTCATCTTGTTTGTTCCTAAAAACCCATCTTGTGCCAATTGGTAGCTTGTTAGGTGGTAAGGGAAAGATTTCCCAAACCTGTTGCTTCTTGAATTGAAGCAACTCATCTTGCATAGTTTCCACCCAATTGTTGTCTTTGAGGGCTTCTTGGTACTTCTTAGGTTCCAACTGAGAAATGAATGCTGAGAAGAAGCAAAAGTTTGAAAGCTGGTTTCTTATGAGAACACTTGAAGCAATATCACCCATGATTTGTTCTAATGGATGATCTTTGTGTTCAATCAGTTGTTGTAAACCACTGACAGGTGTAGGTGGCTCTTGTACTTCATCAAATAAACCACTGAGGTTTATAATGTCTGGTTCAGCTGTTTCAGTGTCTTTAGTAGTTGTAGGTGCTGAAGCAGATGTTTGAGTTTGTACATCAGCAGTTGTTGAATCAGAAGTTTGTGAAACTTCTGAAGGTTTGAAAGTTGACTTAATGACTGTTTGAGGAGTCCATGGTGCTGGATCCTCATCATCAAACCTTTGATCACCATAATAAGTAGGTTTAGATGAAGTATCAGTCTTTTCAGGTCCAAAGTGGAAGCTGTCAAGGTCAAAGAGTTCAGCAGGATGTGCTGGAATAAGAGTGTGTTTTGACTCATTGAACATGACATTCAGTGTTTCTTCTACTATCTTGGTTCTTGAATTAAAAACCTTGTAGGCTTTTCTAGTGAAAGAATAACCAAGAAAGTAACCTGGATCAACTTTAGCAGCAAACTTTGAAATAAAGTCTTTAATGTTTAGAATGAAACATTGACATCCAAAAGCCCTGAAAAAGGAGATAAGGGGCTTCATGCCATGAGGAACTTCATAGGAAGTCTTGGAGTGTCTCTTGTTGACAAGGACTCTATTTTGAACATAACATGCAGTGTTAACTTCTTCAGCCCAGAAATACAATGGTAGGCCTGAATCAGCTAACATAGTTCTTGCTGCTTCAATTAATGTCCTGTTCTTCCTTTCTACCACACCATTTTGTTTAGGAGTTCTGGGAACACTAAATTGTCTAATAATCCCTTTAGACAAACAGAATTCATCCAGAGTTTTGTTCCTGAACTATGTCCCATTGTCACTTCTAATGGCTTTAACAGATAGAGAATATTGTTTCTCTACTTGTAGAATGAAGAACTTGATGATTTCAGCTGCCTCATCCTTGGAGAATAAGAAGAATACCCATGTGCATCTTGAATAGTCATCAATGATGACCAAGCAGTACTTCTTCTTACCAAGGCTTATGCTGCTTTCCCTTTAAACAGGATACACAATGTTCTTGACACTGGTATACTTTCAAAGGTAGACCTCTGACCAAGCCCATTTTTGTGACTTTATTTATGGTTTTAAAGTTCACATGGCCAAGTCTCATGTGCCAGAGATCAGTCTCTGAAGTTGATGCCTTTGAGAAGAAACAGGCAGTGTTGTTCAGTACTTTGTCCTTTTCAATGTCCACTACACAGACATTGCCACATCTTTTGGCTATCAACAAAGTATGATCTTCAATGATCTTCTCTATCAACTTCTGGCCTTCTGGTGATATGATCTTGCATGCTGTCTTTGTGAAAAAGGAAGAATATCCTTTATCACACATTTGAGACACACTTAGCAAGTTGTACTCAAGGTTTTCAACTAGATTGACCTTGTCAAATTGTATTTTTCCAGAGGAGACATTGCCATGTCCCAGCACATATCCCTTGGCATTGTTCCCAAAGAATACATATTCTTCTCTTTGACTAATAAAATTGTGTATCAGGTATCTGCATCCTGTCATGTGCATTGAGCCTCCACTGTCCACATACCAAATGCTATTTAAGCCTCTGGAGACCCTCTGCACAAGTTAGCAATTTAGTTAGATTTAGGAACCCAAGCTAGTTTGGCTTTGGGTTTGCTCTTGAGAACATTAACAGTTTGTTCTTGACCAGGTTGAGGAATCCATGTCTTTTTGGCAATGGATTTTTCATTTAGAGCAATGGTGGTATCCTTTTGCGGACCACCATCAACCCTGGTCATCAGTAGTTGTACCATGTTCATGAGATCTTTAATTTCAGCAGTTTGTGAAACTGCTGATGATGTAGGTCTAACTACTGAAAGAGAATTTTGAGAAAAAATTTTTTTGTTGAGATTTCATCTTTTTCTGAGAAAAGGTGTTTGCTGGTTGTTGTTTCCTAGGAGAAAAAGTTTCTTTAAAATCATTTTTGATTTGTTTTCCCACAACCAGTTGTGAAATTTTCTTGTTGTACTGAATTCCTTTTCTATATCTGCAAAATTCTGTCTTGTGGTTAAACAAACCACAGATTTCACATTCTTTTGCCCTTTCTTTTTCATTTAAAGGCAAATTTCTGACTGTTTTGATTGGTTTTAGGTCATCAGTAGTTTTCAGGTTCTCAACTCCTGATATAGATGAAACTACTGATGGCTTAAAGTCAGATTTTATCAGTACTTTTGAAGAACTTTCTTTGTGAGTTTTTAGAAAGTTTTTCATGGAAAGATGTGCATTCTTTCTCTTCAGAAGTTTCACCTGAAACAATTTTTCTCCCATCTTCAGTAGTTTTGGGGGAAAAATCTGTTGGTGTTTCAGTGTGATTGTACCCTATGCCAAATCTAACATTTGAAGCACATTGTTTGTTTAGCAGCAGTTGGTACCCATTACAAGATTCTACCCATTTTTCACAAGTGACCTTGGTGTCAGCAAGCTCTTTTCTGACATTTCCTAGGTCATTTATCATGATTTTAAGTTGTGCTTGGGTTTCAATAGCATTGTTAGTTAATTTAGAATTTTCTTTTGCCTTTGCAGCAAGTTTTCTTTCTAAATCACATTTCATCTGAGTGAATTTTCTCTCATAATCATTTGCTTTTCCTTGTAAGTGCACATTAGTCTCTCTTATGAGAGCAAAAGATTCTATACATGAAGTTGAACAAAGTTTTGTTAAAGATTCTTTTGATACCTGAGACAGGGCAGATTTTGAGGGGCAGCCCTCAAATGCCATTAAGGAAAAATTCTTTCTGCCATTGTCAGGTTCTCCCCAGTTGATGTCAAACATTTTGTTGTCTGCATCAGGATTACACTCTGTATTGTCAAAAGGAAGACTGCTCCAGTCAACATACCTTGAGGTGAATAAGCTTTGTTGTGAGGGTTGCTAAGTCTTTGGAGGATGTTGAGCAGCTGGAATGGGGGGGATTGATTGTTGGCTCTGCATCTATTGAGCAGGCATCTGTACATATTGTACTTGTGGCACATATTGGATTTGTGGAGCTTGTGCCTGTACAAAATGTGCACTCCCTTGTGTTCCATTATTCCTATTATAACTAGGGTTAAACTGATTTCCAGACTAAGATTGGTTGTAGCTAGAGCTTCTACACTCTCTAGCAAAGTGTCCCAACTTTTGACACTTGTGACATCTAAGTTTAGATTTGTCAAAACCAATTTTTGTAGAACTGTTTAGTCCTGGAAATTTCCTTCCTGACCTTTTGTAAAATTTGTTTGTTTTAATACTTAACATGGCCAGTTGGTGTAAGATGTCCATTTCTTCTAAGTCATCATTGCTAAAATTTTTTAAATCATCCATGATAAAACACATGTTATCAGCAGTTTGACTATATTCATCATTGTCATATCCTGGGAATGATCTTTCTGATGAGATCCCAGCAGTTATGTCAATGTGGTCAAAAGATCCAAAACTATTTGAACAAGTAGGTGAATCTTGTCCCAATAGTGTTGTACTACCTGGTAGATAGTCATCAGCAGTTTTACTAGAACTTTGCAACGTTTTCTTTTGATCAATTTCTCTTTCAAAAGTTAGTAATCTCCTATGTAATTTTGTAAGAGTGAGGGAGCTAAAGTCTGGTGAGGATCTTAGGACTATAGAGTATGTTTCCCATTTTTCAGGTAAAGACCTTAAAAATCTATGAAGCATAGATACAGTTGTGTAGGCCTGACCATTTAATTTTAGCTCAGATATTAATGAGGAGAATCTTTCAAATTGTTGAGTTAAAGTTTCCCCATTTATGTGAGCAAAAGTTTCATATTGTTGAGCCAGGATTTCTCTGGTGTTGGCAATCACCTCTTCAGTTCCTCCAAATTGTTCTTTGAGGTAATCCCAAAGCTCTTTGGCACTATCACAATGTAATAGGCCAGAGTATATTTCGTTTGGGAGTGCCATTGCCAACATAGAGAAAGCTTTAGCATCAAGCTCAAGTTTTAGGAAATCATCATCTGTATAGTCTTTTGGGTCTTTTGTTATTTCTTCTTTAGTTTCAAGATTGATATTTACTGGTTTGTGAGGACCATATTTCACAGATTTCCAGCAACCAGTGTTGGTCTGTGATAATGTATGTGCCATTCTCCTTTGCCAGATATTCTATTCATTTCTTACTAGCATAGCAGGTTTATTGGCAGAACTAGTATTATGAGGATCCATTTTAAAGAGTATTGATTTGTCAAATATCTCTTAAAGTGATGGATGTTGATAAAAGTGAACTCTTAATCCTTTATTGAATATCAATAAGAGCCTGTTTCTGATTCTCAATGTGTTAGATTGATATGTGATCAGATAAACCAGTGCTCTGATACCAATTGTTGGATCGGTAATGCTCTTGATTTATTTCTTGCTAGTGAACACTTATGTGTTTAGCAAGTTCAATCAGATTTGCACAGCGGAATGATTAGGTAAAGCTACACTATCAACAGGAGTTATTACTCCCCCTGGATGTTTGAAAACTAAAGACAAGTTTAATGAGAATCTAAGTATTGAATGTGAATGATAAGTAAATACTCAAACAGATTCTCAATAAATGAAAAGGACAGGACAATAATAAGCTTTGAAGGATTCTTGTTTCAATAAAAATCAATGTCTAAATCAGAGGGATGAACCCATCTATTTATAGACTTTACATATGCATGAACCTTGTCAAAAAGCAAGTCAGAAGCAAGTTGCAACAAGTTGCATTCTTGGAACTTGTACAAAAGATAAAGTAATACTAAACTAAAAACTACTGAAACATAAGTCGGTGAAAAAGATTCTTTACAAGAGCTGATGAATGACAAACTACTGATGAGTAGTTTGTCTTCAGTAGTTCTTCAGTGAAATGTCTGGTTAGACTTCAGAACTTCTGATACTTCTTCTTTAGTACTTGTTGAATCCTTCTTCAGTACTTTAGTCTTCTTTCTTCAGTAGTTCTATACTTAGGATATTTTGCAGAAGTGAATTGGACTAAGGTTTACAAAAATGGTTTCAACAATCCTTTTTGTCCTAACAATTAGCCTTATTCTTTGGCTTGATAAATTCTGTGACATGAACCTTCGGTTGTTTTGGAATATCCAAGTAAATTCTTTCTAAAACCTCTGGAGGTACATCATTTGTTCGCTCATGCTTTGGAAACCAAATGGTACTCTCCTGCCAGATTTTCTCAATCTTGCAGTAATTGGCAAATTTGATTGGATATTCCTCGTCAGACATTATCTTATCGGATCCAATCATCCGATAGAAATTCTTGATGGGTTTGTCACTTTGATCATTCTTCTCAACAGGCTTAACTGATTGATTCGCTCGATGAGCGTTAGCCATGGGATGCACAATCTGAGATGGTGATACTGGTTCATTTGTAATTATGTGATTTTCAGCAGGAATATCACACACCTTCTCAGATTTGTCATCCTCAGAGTCGGAATCATCAGTTGCAGCAACTACACCTTCATTGTTTAATCCCAGAATAGGTCGAACATCAGAATTTGGGTCTCCCATACTGGAGGTGTTAGACTCATCATCCGATGTCGAGTTAGACTTAAATGAGCTCTCCGGTGTTATTGAATGTAGAGTATGATTTTCAAATAACACAGGAGATGGGACTGCCTTGTAGTTTGCACTACTAGACTGTGAAGGCTCCTCTATGATATGATCAACAACATATGCAATATGCTTATAACTTTCGAGTTTCTTGTTGACCTTTTCTGCAAAGCACTTGATGGTAGCCATTTCAAGTTTTGTGTTTTCCAAATCATTGATATAGTTGTTAATGGCTAATTGTTTCAAATATAAAGTCTTTTTAAGTTTTGAAATGTCTTTCTTGTAACCATCAAGCACTCTGTTAAACTCTCATGCCTCTTTCTGATACGATTGACAGTTGATCTTAGCACTCTCAAGCTGAACCCTGAGTTGCTTATTATCCTCTGTCAATCGATCGCATGCACCACAATTCCTCTCACTATTCATATCAAGAATAGATTCAGAACTTACCTGCTTTGGAAGCTCTGTCATCGCCATCAGTGCAAAGTGTGCTTCCTTACCAGCGAAGAATTTAGAATAGTCGATTCTGGTACAAGCGTCATCCACCATGCACGATTTGCGTGTCATCAGAAAATCAGCTTCAGCAAGCAGTTGGTCGATATTGTAACACCCCAACCGATGGCGGAAACATCGAGGTGTCACGTAAGAATGAGTATACAGTAGCACATGGTAACCAAATTTTAATTGAAATAAATTTAACTTGCAAATATCCAAAATTAGAAATACATAATGAGTTTTAGTGTGGAAATCTAATACATCACAAAATCAAGCAAGCATAGACTTCAAATCATCTTCATGGAAATACTCTAGTCTTCATGCATCATTATTTCCTGTTGAGTTGTAAAAATGGGGGGAGGGGTCAGCTAGAAATTGGTGAGAATACATAATCCATGTTAAGCAAATAGTTAAAGTATAAAAGTTTAGCAATTCATATGTCAATCGTAAGTTTAAGTCTACATGAATAGTATAATATGTTGAATCGACATAATCAAACCTCCGACTAGTTTAGGTCCATCCCGTCATCTACGGTTCACCTTAGTAATATGTTGGAACGATAACAATCACCCACGCTACCTATGTAGGAGGTACGCGTATCCGGGTGGGGTTGTCAATCCAATAGATCTATTATTGAGTATCGCTGGCTTGGCCATAGCTAATGATTATGTAATGTTGAAACTCGTTGAAACTCGTTGAAACTGTTGTTGACTAATTCATGAGGCAATAAAGTTTACAACTAGACATGCATGTTGAATTGCTTAAATAAAATGTTGCAAGTATAAAGCATCGCATAAACATGGTTACGTAAACTCACCTTGGTATAGTATTAAGTATTGAGGAAAAGTATGAGTGTAGCCCAATAGATTGCCAAGTATTACCCTATGTATAAGGCAACAAATAAGTCTAAGTCTATCTAGTCTACAAGTATATTCTAGGGTTTCGATTTGGGGATATCCAATTGTTGAATTTATAATAAAATGTTTAAATAAATAAAGGGAAATTTGATAATTAAATAAATGAAAGTCTTTTTATAAAGTTTGAATTTAGGATGCTCACAATAATGTGTTTGAAGTATAAAAATAATTTTTATAAAATTATTTTCTTTAAAATAGATTATTAAATCTATTTATTACAAATTGCCAAAATTTAACTTTAATATTTAAAAATACTAAAATTAAAGAATTTTTATTTTAAAAATTATATTTCTGTTCTAAATATTCAGAAATAAATTGTATAAAATTTTGGTGCAAAAATAATAAAAATTGAATTTATTATGATTTAATTATGATTAAAACTAACAAAAATTGATTAAAAATATTAAATAAATGATTTTTCAGAATTAAAAATCATTTCAGAAAAGTTAATCATTATACAAACTCAGGATAATTTTTGTGGAAATTTATAAAATTGTTTTGATATTTTAATGGATTTTTATAAATATAATAGAATAAAATTGATTTAATTATAATATATATTAAATAAATTAATTATAGAAAACTAAAAATTGTGGGTAAAACTTTTACATCAGATTTGTTATAAATAATTTTTTTAGAATTTATAAAAGGGTTTTAATAATTAAAAACGAATTTATAAGATTATATGTAATATATATATAATTAAATGGAGTTTGTTGTTTTAAAAATGAAAAAGGAAAGAAAAGAGACGCCACTGCCGGGACTCGAACCCGGGTGGCTTAGGAGGCAAGCAACAGTCACAACCACTTGGTCCAGACCAGTGGTTGTGATTGTTTCTGTTTTAAATTAAATAAATACACTACACAAAATCAGTTTATCCCCAAATCAACATTCGAAGCCCTAGATTAGCAATTGACTGATTCACACATCAATAGGCCAATTAATCATAGGGCTATTGATGTGTGGATGCCGATGAACAAATCCCACAGAAAACATTTCACTTACAAGGTTGTTACGAGCTCGATTGATTGGTCAAACCACAAAGTCAAGAATGCAATCGTGAAGAACAAACAGAGTATAATTAAGAAGATTGGAGGTTAAGAGAGGAGTATTGGCGAGTTGTGAAGGCTCGAGAATGTCCAATTTATAGTGCTAAGCACTAGATCGATGAAATGGCATGTGTTGACCAAGCATTCAATGGTATACGCGTATTATGGTTAATTGGTTATCAATTGATTGATAATTAGCGTGTTGATGAGTCACTGATGGCCGATAATCGTGTATAGTTGCCAATAATATGCAAATCACGAGTTAAGATGGTTGATTATGGTATGTCGTGTGTCACAGTTGACTTTCCAAGTGAACTGTGACGAATTAAACAAGTGATATAATTATATCGTGCCTGGATTGAATCAGATAAGAAGGCCAGCCCAGATGGTTAGTGTGTTGTGTGGTGTTGGGCCGATCTTGGGCGCGGGTTCGATTCCCGGCCCAAGCACCCTTTTATTTATATTTTTATAATTATCCAAGGTTTATCCATATTATATTTATAATATATATAGTATTAGGGTTTCTAAAATGTAACAAAAATAATTAATACACACAAGAATATCGAAACTTGACATTTTATTAATGATGATCGTGTAACGTACAAGTTTAAATGCGAAATGTTACAGTCTCCCCTACTTTTAGGAACTTCGTCCCGAAGTTGGAGTTGGAGAGTCTGGTGGAAAAAGATGTGGATACTTTGACTTCATCTGGTCTTTACGTTCCCAAGTGAACTCTGGGCCTCGTTTAGATTCCCAACGAACCTTAACGATCGGAATGCGACTGCGCTTGAGTTTCTTGACTCCAGTATCAACAATCTCGACGGGTTTCTCGATAATGTGCATGCTTTCATCAATTTGCACATCCTCAAGAGGAACATGAAGGTTCTCATCTGCTAAGCATTTCTTGAGATTTGAAACATGGAAGGTCGGGTGAACATTGCTTAGCTCAGGTGGAAGATCAAGTTTGTAAGCCACTTTTCCAACTCTGTCAAGAATTTTGAAGGGGCCTACCTATCGAGGAGCTAGTTTTCCCTTTCTACCGAAACGAATTACTCCTTTCCAAGGGGATACCTTAAGTAGTACAAGGTCCCCAACTTGAAATTCCAAGGGTTTACGACGTTTATCAGCATAACTCTTCTGACGACTTCTAGCCTTGAGAAGATTATCCTGAATAAGTTGAATTTTGTCTGTGGTTTCCTGGATTAGTTCGGGTCCAGTGATGCGAGCTTCACCAACCTCAGTCCAACAGACAGGTGAACGACATTTACGACCATAGAGTGCCTCGAAAGGAGCCATGTTAATATTGGCGTGATAACTGTTGTTGTATGAA
The DNA here is from genome assembly GCA_028751855.1 of Ambrosia trifida. Lineage (NCBI taxonomy): Eukaryota > Viridiplantae > Streptophyta > Magnoliopsida > Asterales > Asteraceae > Ambrosia > Ambrosia trifida. The sequence continues at coordinate 16,038,177 of CM054122.1, forward strand.
AACTCAACCAAAGGAAGATGAGAATCCCATGCGCCACCAAAATCGATGATACATGCCCTGAGCATATCCTCAAGTGTCTGGATGGTCCGTTCAGTCTGACCATCTGTTTGAGGGTGATAAGCAGTACTCAGGTTCAACTTGGTACCCAAAGCATCTTGTAGAGAATCCCAAAAGTGAGAGGTGAAACGACCATCGCGATCAGAGATAATGTCTAAAGGTATACCATGACGACATACAATTTCACTTACGTACATCTTTGCCAACCTTTCCAAAGAATACTTCTCACGAATAGGTAACAAGTGGGCTGACTTGGTCAAACGATCGACGATTACCCAAATACTGTCAAAACCTTTGGGTCTACGAGGGAGTTTGGTGATAAAGTCCATAGCTATGCTCTCCCATTTCCATACAGGAATCTCTGGTTGTTCAAGCATACCAGATGGTCGTGGATGTTCAGCCTTGAACTTTGAACAAGTGAGGCATTTTGCAACGAAAAGAGCAATGTCTTTCTTCATACCAGGCCACCAATAAGAATAACGGAGATCATGGTACATCTTGTCAGCTCCAGGATGAATAGAATAACGAGACTTATGAGAAAATAAAGTAGCCCATCGGGTTTGGTTTCAAGTTGAGTTTCAGCACTAGAAGACATTTCATCGTACATGTTACCTTGGGTGACTGATGTATGTTGAGCCTGGAGAATGCGATCCTGAAGATCAGTACGAACTCTTGCACATTGAAGTTTGATACGCTCTTTACGACTAAGTGCGTCAGCCACAACATTCGCCTTGCCAGGATGGTAGCGAATTTCGCAATCATAGTCGTTAAGTAACTCAACCCAACGTCGTTGCCTCATGTTTAGATTCTTTTGGTCGAAGACATGTTGGAGACTTTTGTGGTCCGTGAACACCACACATTTGGTCCCATAAAGATAATGTCTCCAAATCTTGAGAGCAAAGACAACAACGCCCAATTCAAGATCATGGGTGGTATATATCTTTTCGTGAGTCTTGAGTTGTCGAGACGCATAAGCAATAACCTTTCCTCGTTGCATGAGAACACAACCAAGACCTTGGTTCGATGCATCACAATAGACCACGAAATCATCATTACCATCAGGTAGAGACAAGATAGGAGCTTCACAGAGTTTCAGCTTAAGAGTTTCAAATGCTTCCTCTTGCTTTGGTCCCCACTCATAGGGTTTACCCTTGTGAGTTAAGGTAGTGAGAGGAACAGCGATCTTGGAGAAATTGGCGATGAATCGACGATAATAACCAGCCAAACCAAGGAAAGAACGGACTTCGGTTGGAGTTTTAGGAACACTCCAATTTTTCACAGCTTCGATCTTTGCGGGATCAACATGAATTCTGTTCATATCAATGACATGTCCCAAAAATTGAACTTCCTTAAGCCAAAATTCACATTTCGAGAACTTGGCATACAGTTGTTCTTTCTTTAGGAGACCCAAGATGGAGTGAAGATGTTGCTCGTGATCAAATTTTGATTTAGAGTAAATCAAAATATCATCGATGAAAACGATCACGAATTTGTCGAGGTAAGGTCTACAAACCCGATTCATCAAATCCATAAACACTGCGGGAGCATTGGTTAATCCAAAAGGCATAACCATGAATTCGTAGTGACCATAACGTGTGCGAAAAGCTGTCTTGGGAATATCTTCATCGTGGACTCTAAGCTGATGATAACCAGAACGGAGATCAATTTTCGAGAAATGGGTTGCTCCTTGAAGTTGATCGAAGAGATCGTCAATCCTAGGCAGTGGATAACGATTCTTGATGGTGAGTTTGTTGAGTTCACGATAGTCAATACACATTCTAAGAGAACCATCCTTCTTTTTAACGAACAAGACAGGGGCTCCCCATGGAGAAGAACTAGGGCGAATGAACCCTTTATCAGAAAGTTCCTGTAATTGACTGGCAAGTTCTTGCATCTCAGAGGGTGCCAGACGATAAGGAGCTTTGGCGACAGGATTAGCACCAGGAACAAGATCAATTCTAAATTCCACTTGTCGAGCAGGAGGCAAACCAGGTAAATCCTCTGGGAAGACTTCAGGATAGTCTCGAATAATAGGAATGTCTTGGATACTTTTGCCTATGTCCTTCTTCTCTATCACGTTAGCTAAGAAGGTTGTATACCCCTTTCGTAAGTACTTTTGGGCAGTAGTACAAGACATGAGCTTAAGCTCGCCACAGGGTTTCTCACCAGAGATCTTCAAAATCTCACCAGATTCGAGAGGAATGCGTATGACTTTCTCAAAGCACAGAATTTCGGCACGATGGGTTGACAACCAGTCCATGCCTACTATAACATCAAAACTTCCAAGATGCATGGGGATGAGATCGATAGAGAAGGTATGATCGTCGAGGTTCAACAAGCAGTTACGAATAATGGAGTCGATCGAAATAGACTTCCCATTAGCTACCTCTACCACTAAAGGTTCCTCTAGATTAGTGTGGGGTAAGTTAAGTAAAGGTTCAAACTTCAGTGACACAAATGACTTATCAGCTCCCGAATCAAATAATATGGATGCATAGTTTTTATTAATGAGGAACGTACCATTCACCACTTCGTTGTTGTCACGAGCCTGGTTAGCATTGAGATTGTAGGCGCGACCTCGAGCACCTTGGTTCTGGTTGCGGTTTTGGTTTTGGTTTTGGTTGCGGTTTTGGTTCTGGTTACGATTGGGGCAATTGTTGATGTAGTGATCAGGGCTACCACACTCGGAGCATTGACCACGAGCAGGCCTGTTGTTTTGTTGGTTGGGAGCTGGGTTGTTTCTGGCTGGGTTGTTTTGGTTGTTTTGGGCAGCAGGGGCTTGACAGGCGTTGGTGTAGTGTCCATACCGCTTACAGTTATTACACTGGCGACACGGTCTACTAGGAAGATGATGGTATTGACAAGTGTTGCAAAGAGGGTGAGTCCCGCCATATGGCTTCTTGGCTGGGTTTTGGGCAGTAGGTGGAGTAGTAGCAACCATGTAGTTCCTAGCCTTGCGCTTTTTGTTGCTTGAGGTCTCAGGCTTGACTTCAATTGCGGGTTGTGGAGTGTCTTTGGCAACCGTCTTCTTAGTGCCCTTGCGGAAGAGAGTACCGTTCTTCACGTGATTATCAGTAAGGGTGGCCGCTAGACGTTTGGCCTCTTCCAAAGTTGCAGGATTCCTTCCCCAAACGGTGTCCTGGATTTGCATGGGCAGACCACCGATGTACTTCTCGATGGCTACCGGCAGGGGAGTGACTTTGTGAGGCAACAATAAGCTAAGCTCGTGAAAGCGGGTGTTGTAGGCAAGGTTTTCCCCACTATCTTGAGCTAGAGTGTGGAACTCATCTTCAAGCTTCTTAACCTCATTGCGAGGACAAAACTCTTCCTTCATGACCTCCTTGACTTGGTTCCATGTCATAGCAAGAGCAACTTCAGCCCCACGAGTGCGCTTTTCTTCATTCCACCAAGTGAGTGCTCGTTTGTGGAGAACACTCATGGCGTAACGAACCTTGAAGTTGTCGGGGCATTCACTGTTGATGAAGGTATTCTCAATACCCTCAAACCATTGGAGGAGTCCTGTAGCTCCTTCTTCACCACTAAACTTTGGAGGGTTACAAGAATTGAAGTGCTTAAGGGTACAGGCTGGGAGACCATTTCCATTTCCGTTGTGGTTTCCATTTCCATTACCATTGCCGTTCCCATTCCCGTTGTCGTTACCGTTCCCGTTGCCATTCATTTGGATGACTTGTGCTAGCAAATTGGGAACCGGAGTTGCGATTTGCTGCGCCATTTGTTGAGAAATGATCGCAGCCAGTTGGGCATCGACACCATTGTTGTTGTGGTTAGGACCTTGGTTATGGTTATGGTTGTCACCACCTTCTTCGTGGTTCTCACCATTGCTGTTGCGAGTGCTGCGACGTGGAGGCATGATCTGTAATAGACACAATGAAATGAATGAGATTATATAAGGAATGTAATCATTTATTCATTAATTAAAACGAATAAACGAAAACGTTGACTTATCAAAGATTCTAAATTCTAATAACATATGAAGACATGCTTTAGCCTATAAGTGAACACTCATCCCGAGAATTCCCAGGTAGGCATCCGGGTCCCTCGTCTGATTGGGATATATGCGCAATGCCAGCCTAGACAGAAGACTCAGAATACAGGCGTTCACCCTTCCAGATTGCACATGTTCGTTATTAAAATCTAGAACTTCGACGAGATCTCAAGGGGATTCAGGTTAAACCTGAGGATTTTGTCCTATTAATCTAATGGTGGATCAGGATTGCAGCAGACGAATAAGAGTAGTCACATGTAGGCTTAGGGTTATATAAGGTATAGGATAAGGATAGGATTAGGGAAGCAATTAGGGTTACAAGTAAGAGAAGCAAGTACTGTTTAAGTCCCTAAGGTTATAGTCTAGATTATTTTCTAATAACCTAATTCCCTATAACCAAGGCTCTGATACCAATCTGTAACACCCCAACCGATGGCGGAAACATCGAGGTGTCACGTAAGAATGAGTATACAGTAGCACATGGTAACCAAATTTTAATTGAAATAAATTTAACTTGCAAATATCCAAAAATAGAAATACATAATGAGTTTTAGTGTGGAAATCTAATACATCACAAAATCAAGCAAGCATAGACTTCAAATCATCTTCATGGAAATACTCTAGTCTTCATGCATCATTATTTCCTGTTGAGTTGTAAAAATGGGGGGGGGGGGTCAACTAGAAGTTGGTGAGAATACATAATCCATGTTAAGCAAATAGTTTAAGTATAAAAGTTTAGCAATTCATATGTCAATCGTAAGTTTAAGTCTACATGAATAGTATAATATGTTAAATCGACATAATCAAACCTCCGACTAGTTTAGGTCCATCCCGTCATCTACGGTTCACCTTAGTAATATGTTGGAACGATAACAATCACCCACGCTACCTATGTAGGAGATACGCGTATCCGGGTGGGGTTGTCAATCCAATAGATCTATTATTGAGTATCGCCGGCTTGGCCATAGCTAATGATTATGTAATGTTGAAACTCGTTGAAGCTCGTTGAAACTGTTGTTGACTAATTCATGAGGCAATAAAGTTTACAACTAGACATGCATGTTGAATTGCTTAAATAAAATGTTGCAAGTATAAAGCATCGCATAAACATGGTTACGTAAACTCACCTTGGTATAGTATTAAGTATTGAGGAAAAGTATGAGTGTAGCCCAATAGATTGCCAAGTATTACCCTATGTATAAGGCAACAAATAAGTCTAAGTCTATCTAGTCTACAAGTATATTCTAGGGTTTCGATTTAGGGATATCCAATTGTTGAATTTATAATAAAATGTTTAAATAAATAAAGGGAAATTTGGTAATTAAATAAATGAAAGTCATTTTATAAAGTTTGAATTTAGGATGCTCACAATAATGTGTTTGAAGTATAAAAATAATTTTTATAAAATTATTTTCTTTAAAATAGATTATTAAATCTATTTATTACAAATTGCCAAATTTTAACTTTAATATTTAAAAATACTAAAATTAAAGAATTTTTATTTTAAAAATTATATTTCTGTTCTAAATATTCAGAAATAAATTGTATAAAAGTTTGGTGGAAAAATAATAAAAATTGAATTTATTATGATTTAATTATGATTAAAACTAACAAAAATTGATTAAAAATATTAAATAAATGATTTTTCAGAATTAAAAATCATTTCAGAAAAGTTAATCATTATACAAACTCAGGATAATTTTTGTGGAAATTTATAAAATTTTTTTGATATTTTAATGGATTTTTATAAATATAATAGAATAAAATTGATTTAATTATTATATATATTAAATAAATTAATTTTAGAAAACTAAAAATTGTGGGTAAAACTTTTACATCAAATTTGTTAAAAATAATTTTTTTAGAATTTATAAAAGGGTTTTAATAATTAAAAACGAATTTATAAGATTATATGTAATATATATAATTAAATGGAGTTTGTTGTTTTAAAAATGAAAAAGGAAAGAAAAGAGACGCCACTGCCGGGACTCGAACCCGGGTGGCTTAGGAGGCAAGCAACAGTCACAACCACTTGGTCCAGACCAGTGGTTGTGATTGTTTCTGTTTTAAATTAAATAAATACACTACACAAAATCAGTTTATCCCCAAATCAACATTCGGAGCCCTAGATTAGCAATTGACTGATTCACACATCAATAGCCCAATTAATCATAGGGCTATTGATGTGTGGATGCTGATGAACAAATCCCACAGAAAACATTTCACTTACAAGGTTGTTACGAGCTCGATTGATTGGTCAAACCACAAAGTCAAGAATGCAATCGTGAAGAACAAACAGAGTATAATTAAGAAGATTGGAGGTTAAGAGAGGAGTATTGGCGAGTTGTGAAGGCTTGAGAATGTCCAATTTATAGTGCTAAGCACTGGATCGATGAAATGGCATGTGTTGACCAAGCATTCAATGGTATACACGTATTATGGTTAATTGGTTATCAATTGATTGATAATTAGCGTGTTGATGAGTCACTGATGGCCGATAATCGTGTATAGTTGCCAATAATATGCAAATCACGAGTTAAGATGTTGATTATGGTATGTCGTGTGTCACAGTTGACTTTCCAAGTCAACTGTGACGAATTAAACAAGTGATATAATTATATCGTGCCTGGATTGATTAAGATAAGAAGGCCAGCCCAGATGGTTAGTGTGTTGTGTGGTGTTGGGCAGGTCTTGGGCGCGGGTTCGATTCCCGGCCCAAGCACCCTTTTTTTTATAATTATCCAAGGTTTATCCATATTATATTTATAATATATATAGTATTAGGGTTTCTAAAATGTAACAAAAATAATTAATACACACAAGAATATCGAAACTTGACGTTTTATTAATGATGATCGTGTAACGTACAAGTTTAAATGCGAAATGTTACAGATATCATCATCTAGTGGGTTAACACTAGCTTCATAATCAGAATCACTCTCCACATCAGAATAAGCTGAATCATACTGTTCTGGCACATCAGTAACAAAATCAAGAATCAAACCCGACTTCTTCTCTACACAATCATCACTTTCTTCACTCAACTCCTCGATTTTCACCTCAGACATCTTCTCAGTCGCCAAATTTTCTTCAACACATACCGGCTCATCCAAATCCATTTTCTGTGCAACACACGCCACATCACCAGTGGTAATCTCCTCAACACCCAACTGCATCCCCGTCTAATCAAATCCCTCATCTTTCTGTATTACTAATGCCTGGTTATGGTTATGTTAGGACAAAGAGGATTGGTGAAACCACTTTTGGAAACCTAAGTCTAATTCACTTCTGTCAAAAATATTCTAAGTATAGAACTACTGAAGAAAGAAGACAAAAGTATTGAAGAAGGATTCTACAAGTACTGAAGAAGAAATGCATCAGAAGTTCTGAAGTTCAAACCAGACAGTTCACTGAAGAACTACTGAAGACAAACTGCTCATCAGTAGTTTGTCATTCATCAGCACTTGTTCAAGAATCGTTCCACCGCCTTATGTTTCAGTAGTTTATTAGTTTAGTATTACTTTATCATTTTGTACTTATCCCAAGACTACAGCCTGTTGTAGTCTTGCCTTAGAAGCTTAGTTGTGATAAGATTTAGATATTTTGTAAGTCTATAAATAGATGGGTTCATCCCACTATTTTAGACATTGATTTTTAATACAGGTATCCTTCATAGCTTATCACTGTTATTTCCATTTCATTTACTGAGAATCTGTTTAAGTATTCATTCTCATTCAATACTTAGATTCTAATTAAATACTTGTCTTTAGTTTTCTCAAACATCCAGGGGGAGTAATAACTCCTGTTGATAAGTGTAGCTTTAACTTAAAACATTCCGCTGTGCTATCACTGATTAAGAACTTGCTAAACACCTAAGTGTTCACTAGCAAGTTCATACAAAGAGCAATACTGATCCAACAATTGGTATTAGAGCACTGGTTTATCTGATCACATAACAATCTAACACATTGAGAATCAGACACAGGCTCTTATTGATATTCAATAAAGGATTATAAGCTCACTTTTATCAACATCCATCACTTTAAGAGATATTTGACAAATCAATACTCTTTAAAATGGATCTCATAATACTGGTTCTGCCAATAAACCTGCTATGCTAGTAAGAAATGAGTATAACATCTGGCAAAGGAGAATGGCACATACCTTATCACAGACCAACACAGGTTGCTGGAAATCTGTGATATATGGTCCTCATAAACCAGTAAATATCAATCTTGAAACTAAAGAAGAAATTCCAAAAGACCCAAAAGACTATACAGATGATGATTTCCTAAAACTTGAGCTTGATGCTAAAGCTTTCCCAATGTTGGCAATGGCACTCCCAAATGAAATCTACTCTGGCCTATTACATTGTGATAGTGCCAAAGAGCTTTAGGACTGCCTCAAAGAACAGTTTGGAGGAACTGAAGAGGTGATTGCCAACACCAGAGAAATCCTGGCTCAACAATATGAAACTTTTGCTCACATAAATGGGGAAACTTTAACTCAACAATTTGAAAGATTCTCCTCATTAATATCTGAGCTAAAATTAAATGGTCAGACCTACACAACTGTATCTATGCTTCATAGATTTTTAAGGTCTTTACCTGAAAAATGGGAAACATACTCTATAGTCTTAAGATCTTCACTATACTTTAGCTCCCTCACTCTTACAAAATTACATGGGAGATTGCTAACTTTTGAGAGAGAAATTGATCAAAAGAAAAAGTTGCAAAGTTCTGGTAAAACAGCTGATGACTATCTACCTGGTAGTACAGCACTATTAGGACAAGACTCACCAACTTGTTCAAATAGTTTTGGATCTTTTGACCATATTGACATAACTGCTAGGATCTCATCTGAAAGATCATTCCCAGGACTCAACAGTTCCACAAAAATTGGTTTTGACAAATCTAAACTTAGATGTCACAAGTGTCAAAAGTTAGGACACTTTGCTAGAGAGTGTAGAAGCTCTAGCTTTAACCAATCTCAGTCTGGAAATAATTTTAACCCCAGTTATAACAGGAATAATGGAACACAGGGGAGTGCACATTTTGTACAAGCACAAGCTCCACAACACCAATATGTGCCACAAGTACAATATGTACAGATGCCTACTCAACAGATGCAGAGCCAACAATCAATCCCTCCCTTTCAAGCTGCTCAACAACCTCCACAGACTCAGCAACCCTCACAACAAAGTTTATTTACTTCAGGGTATGTTGACTGGAGCAGTCTTCCTTTTGACACTACTGAGTGTAACCCTGATGCAGACAACAAGATGTTTGATATCAACTGGGGAGAGCCTGACAATGGCAGAAAGAACTTTGCCTTGATGGCATTTGAGGGATGCACCTCAAAATCTGCCTTGTCACAGGTATCAAAAGAATCTTTGACAAAACTTTGTTCAACTTCTTGTAAAGAATCTTTTGCTCTCATAAGAGAGACTAATGTGCACTTACAAGGTAAAGCAAATGACTCTGAGAGAACATTCACTCAGATGAAATGTGATTTAGAAAGAAAACTTGCTGCAAAAACAAAAGAAGTTTCTAAATTAACTAACAATGCTATTGAAACCCAAGCACAACTTAAAATCATGATAGATGACCTAGGAAATGTCAGAAAAGAGCTTGCTGACACCAAGGTCACTTGTGAAAAATGGGTAAAATCTTGTAAGGGGTACCAACTATTGCTAAACAAACAAAGTGCTTCAAATGTTAGGTTTGGCATAGGGTACAATCACACTGAAACACCAACAGATTTTCCCCCCAAAACTACTGCAGATGGGAGAAAAATTGTTTCATGTGAAACTTCTGAAGAGAAAGTATGCACATCTTTCCATGAAAACTTTCTAAAAACAAACAATGAAAGTTCTTCAGAAGTACTGATAAAATCTAACATTAAGCCATCAGTAGTTTCATCTACATCAGGAGTTAGGAACCGGAAAACTACTGATGACCTAAAACCAATCATGACAGTCAGAAATTTGTCTTTAAATCAAAAAGAAAAGGCAAAAGAATGGGAAATCTGTGGTCTGTTCAATCACAAAAAAGAATTTTGCAGATACGGAAAAGGTATTTAGTACAACAAGAAAATTCAACAACTAGTTTTGGGAAAACAAATCAGAAATGATTATGAAGAAACTTTTTATCCCAAGAAACAACAACCAGAAAACACTTTTTCTCAGAAAAAGACAAAATCTCAACAAAAATCTTTTTCTCAAAATTCTCTTTCAGTAGTGAGACCTAAATCATCAGCAGTTTCACAAACTGCTGAGATTAAAGATCTCATGAACATGGTACAACTACTGATGACCAAAGTTGATGGTGGTCCTCAAAAGGATACCACCATTGCTCTTAATGAAAAATCCATTGCCAAAAAGACATGGATTCCTCAACTTGGTCAAGAACAAACTGTAAATGTTCTCAAGAGCAAACCCAAAGCCAAACTGGCTTGGGTTCCCAAATCTAACTAATTTGCTATATTGTGCAGAGAGTTTCCAGAGGCTTAAATAGCATTTGGTATGTTGACAGTGGAGGCTCAATGCACAAGACTGGATGCAGATACCTGATAAACAATTTTATCAGTCAAAGAGAAGGATCTGTATCCTTTGGGAACAATGCTAAGGGATATGTTCTAGGACATGGCAATGTCTCCTCTGGAAAAATACAGTTTGACAAGGTCAATCTGGTTGAAAACCTTGAGTACAACTTGCTGAGTGTGTCACAAATGTGTGATAAAGGATATTCTTCCTTTTTTCACAAAGACAGCATGCAAGATCATATCACCAGAAGGCCAAAAGTTGATAGAGAAGATCATTGAAGATCATACTTTGTTAGTAGCCAAAAGATGTGGCAATGTCTATGCAGTGGACATTGAAAAGGACAAAGTACTAAACAACACTGCCTGTTTCTTCTCAAAGGCATAAACTTCAGAAACTGATCTCTGGCACAGGAGACTTGGCCATGTGAATTTTAAAACCATAAATAAAGTCACAAAAATGGGCTTGGTCAGAGGTCTACCTTTGAAAGTATACCAGTGTCAAGAACACTGTGTATCCTGTTTCAAGGGAAAACAATATAAGTCCTCCTATAAGTCTATTGAAGAATCAAAAACAACTGCATGTCTTCAACTACTCCATATGGACTTATTTGGGCCTGTAAAAATCATGAGCCTTGGAAAGAAGAAGTACTGCTTGGTCATCATTGATGACTATTCAAGATTTACATGGGTATTCTTCTTATTTTTCCAAGGATGAGGCTGCTGAAATCATCAAGTTCTTCATTCTACAAGTAGAGAAACAATATTCTCTGTCTGTCAAAGCCACTAGAAGTGACAATGGGACAGAGTTCAGGAACAAAACTCTGGATGAATTCTGTTTGCCTAAAGGGATTATTAGACAATTTAGTGTTCCCAGAACTCCTGAACAAAATGGTGTAGTAGAAAGGAAGAACAGAACCTTAATTGAAGGAGCAAGAACAATGTTAGCTGATTCTGGCCTACCATTATATTTTTGGGCAGAAGCAGTTAACACTGCATGCTATGTTCAAAATAGAGTCCTTGTCAACAAGAGACACTCCAAGACTGCCTACGAAGTTCTTCATGGCATAAAGCCCCTTATCTCCTTTTTCAGGGCTTTTGGATGTCAATGTTTCATTCTAAACATTAAAGACTCTATTTCAAAGTTTGCTGCCAAAGTTGATTCAGGTTATTTTCTTGGTTATTCTTCCACTAGAAAAGCCTACAAGGTTTTTAATTCAAGAACCAAGATAGTAGAAGAAACACTGAATGTCAAGTTCAATGAGTCAAAACACACTCTTATTCCAGCACATCCTGCTGAACTTTTTGACCTTGACAACTTCCATTTTGGACCTAAAAAGACTGTTACTTCATCTAAACCTACTTATTATGGTGATCAAAGGTTTGATGATGAGGATCCAGCACCATGGACTCCTAATACAGTCATTAAGTCAACTTTCAAACCATCAGAAGTTTCACAAACTTCTGATTCAACAACTGCTGATGTACAAACTCAAACATCTGCTTCAGCTCCTACAACTACTGAAGATGTTCAAGCAGCTGAACCAGATATTATTAACCTCAGTGGTTTGTTTGATGATGTATAAGAGCCACCTACACCTGTCAATGGTTTACAACAACTGATTGAACACAAAGATCATCCACTTGAACAAATCATGGGTGATATTGTATCAGGTGTTCTCACAAGAAACCAGCTCTCCAACTTTTGCTTCTTCTCAGCATTCATTTCTCAGTTGGAACCTAAGAAGTACCAAGAATCCCTCAAAGACAACAATTGGTTGGAAGCTATGCAAGATGAGTTACTTCAGTTCAAGAAGCACCAGGTTTGGGAAATCTGTCCCTTACCACCAAACAAGCTACCAATTGGCATAAGATGGGTTTTTAGGAACAAACAAGATGAAGCTGGTATGATTATAAAGAACAAGGCAAGACTGGTAGTACAAGGTTACTCTCAAGAAGAAGGAATTGATTATGATGAAACCTTTGCTCCAGTTGCAAGGCTTGGAGACATCAGGTTATTTCTGGCCTACGCCATTTCCAACAAAATCAAAGTTTTTCAAATGGACGTTAAAAGTGCATTTTTGTATGGAAAAATAAAAGAGGAAATGTATGTCTGTCAGCCACCTGGGTTTGAGGATCCTTCTCATCCTGAGTGGGTGTACAAGCTAGACAAAGCTCTTTATGGGCTCAAACAGGCTCCAAGAGCCTGGTATGAAACACTTTCTAACTTTTTGCTCAAAAATAACTTCACAAGAGGCTCCATTGATAAAACTCTTTTCATAAAACATGTTGGAAATCATGTCTTACTTGTTCAATTATATGTTGATGATATCATATTTGGTTCAACAAACACAAAACTGTGTGATGAATTTAAGAAACTCATGCAATCAAAATTTGAGATGAGTACAATGGGAGAACTGGAGTACTTTCTGGGACTGCAGATTAAACAACAAACAAATGGAACTTTTATACATCAATCAAAATATGTTAAAGAATTATTGAACAAATTTTCTTTACAAGACTGTAAATCATGTTCCACTCCCATGGCACCAACAACACAAGTTGAACCAGATGATCAAACCATGTGTAGATGTATGATAGGTTCCCTTTTATATCTAACTGCTTCTAGACCAGATATTATGTTTTCAACATGTGTCTGTGCTAGATATCAATTAGCTCCTAGGGAATCACACCTCATTGCAGTCAAGAGAATCTTCAGATATCTTAAAGGAACTCCAACACTTGGAATTTGGTATCCTGCTTCAAGCAATACCAAGTTATCAGCTTTTTCAGATAGTGATTATGCAGGGTGTAAAATGTCAAGAAAATCAACATCTGGTGGTTGTCAATTCTTGGGAAACTGTCTAGTGTCCTGGCAATCAAAGAAACAAACATCTGTTGCAACTTCAACTGCTGAAGCTGAATACATTGCAGCTGCAAGTTGTACATCACAGATACAATGGCTCCAGTATCAACTTCTTGATTATGGAATCAAAGAGACCAAGACACCATTGCTTGTAGACAGCAAATCTGCCATTAGCATCATTCAAAATCCTGTTCAGTTTTCAAAAACTAAACATATTGAAATTAGGTATCATTTGATAAGAGATTGCTATGAAAAAGGCAAGATTGAAGTGACACATGTAGCAACAGCTAATCAAATAGCTGACATATTCACTAAACCCCTTGACACATCAACATTTCAGAAGTTAGTATCCATGCTTGGGATGCTAAATTTGTAAGTGTTTCTTTTTATTTTTCTGCACATATTTTCATTTTTCACTTACATCTGTTTTTAAGTCTGAAAACTTCTGAAAAACAAAAAGAGAGAAACTACTAATGAACAAAACATCAGTATGGGAATATTTTCTGAAAAATGATTAACTTCTGATAAAATAACCTTCAGAAGTTATGAATAAAGTATTTATAAAACATTCTCATCAGTTGTTAACAAACTACTGAAGAGAAAGTGGGAACTACTGATGCTAATTGTTCTTCATCAGCAGTTTGGTCAAAAAGGGTAAATCAGACTTTTCCCACATCAGAAGTTTGACCTAGGCGGTTATAAACTTCTGACAAATACCTTTTCCAACACTTATTCTTTCAAAAAGCAAAAATTCCCTCCATCTCTCTCACAAAACACTCTCAAGACCTAAACCTGCAAAAGCACTGTTCGATCCACACACACACAAACCACATGGCTCTAATACTGAAAGAGGGACACAATCAAAGAGGCTACTTCGAAAAACTTGAAGCCTGGACCCAATACGACGAAATCATTGATTTGGTCGTCAAATCCCAATACTTCACGGCCCTCACCATCGACCCTCCAATCCACACTGAAACTCTGAATGAGTTTTGGGCAAACGCAGAGACGGTGACGGTGAACGACAAAGTGATCTCCCTCAACTCAACCATCCAAGGGAGAAGAATGGCAATCAAACCGGCTACTTTGGTGATTAGGCTGGGTTTGGATGATGTAAACGCCCCAGACCAATTTCCAAACTCTGAGATTCACTTAACCATGACAGAGTGTGGTTTCCAAGGTACTCTCTCACATGCTACAATTTTTAAGAAATATTTTGAACCAAAGTATAAACTGCTGTTTCATTATATTATTATGTGTTTGAGTCCAAAAACTGGATCTTATGATCAGATGCCCTCAACTTTTCAACCTATTTTTCATTCCATAGTGAATGAAACAAAATTCAGGGCATCATCACTTTTCTTTAATGAGTTGGTGTTACATCATCTCAATACTAAAAAGAAGTTTTTATTATACCCAAGATTTATTATGCAATGCATAATAAAAGAACTTGGAGAAGAGGTGCTTGTGGGTAAAACTACAACTTTAAACCCTTTGTCCTCACAAGCATACTCAAGGCACAACAAACTGGCTGCCTTGCCAGAACATGACCAAGGGGAACCAGAAACAGTCCCCATGGAACCCTCATCTTCCAAACCTTCACCCCCCAAAGGCCAAGAAACCCAAGCAACAAAAACAAAAACCCACCAACCCAAAAAGAAAGGCAGTTCAGGAGGTTGAGATGCCTGAACTTGCTAATGTGCAATTTGCACTTGATAAAGATGTGACTGAAACATCCTCTCAGTCTCAATCATCTCAAACCCCACCAAGAGCACCAATAACAATCCTTTTCAAAAGAAAGAAATTCAAGAAAACAATCCCAATAGACCCTTCTTTTGAAACTGCTGAACCCAGAGCCCAAACTACTGAACCAGCACCCCAAACTTCTGAACCATAAATTGAAATTGCCAAGCTTCTCTCTGGGCTAAAAGAGATAATCCCATCCGAACATGTCAGTCCCCAACAACCACATAAAACAGGGGACATAACTTCAGAACCTGACATGGATGTGGACACTCAAAGCCCTAACCCAAGAGATGAGGATGAACCAGGGTCTCTAAGCCCAAACTTAGAAACTCTAGGTACATTTGAGGCTGCTACTACTCATATACCACCCAATGGTGGATCTGAGGAAAGAAGTAACATTGCTAAGACCTCATTTGTGGCAACTACTGATGAAGGCTTAATGCCTGAGGTAGGAAATCCTCTGAACCAAGAAAAAGAGGTACATGAGACAACAGAGTTGGGCTCAGCTCATGATGTAACTGATACTGTCCTCATTGAGGATGTAATCAGGGATTCAGATGATTCCATTGATTTGGATGATGATTCACAACCAAACATTGAATTGACGGCTGCTAGTGAAGGTCCTGCACCTGGTGTATCTAAGCTCAAAGAGCTGGTCACACCAGATCAGGTTAAAGTCCACTTGATCCCTGATTCCCCTAAAGTGGCATCTTCTGTACAACAAGAAGATCACCCCAAAACACACCCCTCACTACCAATACCTACCCAATTCCCTGGGTCAACAAGCATAGACTTGAACCAACTATGGAGCCCGGATGGTCCCTTATACCATATGATGAACACACTTATAACCAATCACTTCAGAACCTACGCAGCTGCTTTGGAGCTGTCAGTCAAGAACCAATTTGAAGTGATCAAGACAAAAATGAACGATCTGTCCAACAAACCACAATTCAAAACAGATCGCCATTCTCACTGGTACTTTCTCTCAACCTTCCAAACTCAAACTTGATGAATCCAAAAAGGGGGAGAAAACTAAGGAACCAAGGGAGTCATTCAAAGCCAGAATAAGAGCAAGAGTGGCTCTCCAAGAAAGAGAACTCAAAAATAAAGCCAGAAGACAAAAACTGGCTCAACAATTTGGTGTCTCTGAACAAAAAATTGAAGAAGCTGAAACATCCCAAGGCCATAATGAAGAAACTTCTGATGCTGATGAAAGTTCTGATGATGACTCAGAAAGTACTGAAGACAATCCTTCAGTAGTTGACAAACCTTCAGTAGTTGTCAACACATCAGAAGTTAACACGTCCAATATACAACCAACAGAACAGCCTTCCAAACCAATTGAACAAACTCAACCAACTCCTGTTCCAAGGCCTACAATTACCACTACCACAATGACTGTACTAAACCCTTCTCCAATCTCTGAATCAAAGGAACTTCTTGAGAAGAGTTTAGTTGCAGCCCAAAGAAAAGCCAAGGAAGATCAGGTATGGAATACTTTGGAAGCAAGGGATGACTTAAGCCTCAATGAAAAATTATAGGCTTATGAAGCAGAGTTACAAAGGCAGGCTAACCTTGAAAAAATTGCTGACGAAGATAAAAGACAACAACTGGTGTCTTACATTACAAAGAACAGCAAGACTAAAGCCTTTTCACTCAAAGGACTCTCCATGTATGAGCTAACTAGAAGATCTCAACTTGTTGCAGACAAACTTGCAACAAACAAAGATGGGAAAGCCAAGAGGGCCCAAATGATTGAAGAACTGGTAGCAAACAATTATGGTTCAAAAGCCTCAGTGTCAAAGTGGAAAGAAGAAAGATTATTAGACACTTACAAGAAATACAAGGCTACAAAGGCTGCTAATCTAGAGAAGTTCAAAACTTCTGAAGTATCAACTTCAGTAGTTAGAACTTCTGGTGTTACAAGACCTGCTACCAAGAAAAAGAAGACAGAGGACAATACAAAGACTGACTTCAAGATGGTACTACTAGAAGGAAACACAGTAGTCCATTCAGACTTTGATATTGAAGAAAAGCCTCTGTTAACACAGCTCAGGGATCCTTCTACATTTGCTTACCAAATCCAGAAGACCGTCAAAGACAAACTACACATTAAGGTAGTTACTAAACATCACTTACCAACTTTCCAACTACCTGATGTGATGCAACAAGAAGAAAAAAGTGAATCCCACCTGAGGGTCACTGAAATTGAAAACATCCAAAACTCAGGAACTTCCCAAGTGACCAGCATGGTTCCCTATACTTCAGTCTTTGACAAGTCTAAAGTGCTGATCACCAGATGGTCCTTTACTGATGACAACTCAGTATTGGTGACAAGAAGAGATCTTAAAAGCAAGGCCTACAAGTCAATGAATGAACTGAAGAAACTATCAACACAGGACTTGCTTACAATTCAACATCTGGAACCTCAAAGGGGATCTCTCACTGATGAACAGCTTAATCAATTGAAGAATTCCATGTTCAAGGAGATATGGAAGATTGTGAATGACAGAAGAAAACAATAAAGAATTAGAAAAGGTTTTGGCTTCATCAATCCAGGGGGAGATTGTTAGGACAAAGAGGATTGGTGAAACCACTTTTGGAAACCTAAGTCTAATTCACTTCTGTCAAAAATATTCTAATTATAGAACTACTGAAGAAAGAAGACAAAAGTACTGAAGAAGGATTCTACAAGTACTGAAGAAGAAATGCATCAGAAGTTCTGAAGTTCAAATCAGACAGTTCACTGAAGAACTACTGAAGACAAACTACTCATCAGTAGTTTGTCATTCATCAGCACTTGTTCAAGAATCTTTCCACCGCCTTATGTTTTAGTAGTTTATTAGTTTAGTATTACTTTATCATTTTGTACTTATCCCAAGACTACAGCCTGTTGTAGTCTTGCCTTAGAAGCTTAGTTGTGATAAGATTTAGATATTTTGTAAGTCTATAAATAGATGGGTTCATCCCACTATTTTAGACATTGATTTTTAATACAAAAATCCTTCAAAGCTTATCACTGTTATTTCCATTTAATTTACTGAGAATCTGTTTAAGTATTCATTCTCACTCAATACTTAGATTCTCATTAAATACTTGTCTTTAGTTTTCTCAAACATCCAGGGAGAGTAATAACTCCTGTTGATAAGTGTAGCTTTAACTTAAAACATTCCGCTATGCTAAAACTGATAAAGAACTTGCTAAACACTTAAGTGTTCACTAGCAAGTTCATACAAAGAGCAATACTGATCCAACAGGTTATCTGATTGGGTTTGAGTGTTTGGTGTAGAAATAGGAATGATTGTTCGGTTTGGATTTTGTGGTGTTTGGTTTTGGTTCTGGTTTTGTGTAGTGGTTTGTTTAACAGTGTTGTTTTGTGAAGTGTTTTGACGGTTTTGGTAGGTATTTTGTGGTTGAAAGCTTGAAATATTTGGACTTTGATAAGATACCTGATTTTGGGTTTGACGATTCTGATAGTTGGTGTTGAAAGGATTTCTGTTCCCCTGCTGTGCTGGCTGTGTACATTCCCTTTTGAAGTGACCTTTCCCACCACAATTAAAACATGTCACTTTGGCTTTATTAAAACCATATGTGGTATTTGGAGAAGTAGAAAGATCAGTTCTGCCAGTCTTCTCAATAAATTCAGTAGCTCTCCTCATAACGCTAGCAAATGCCCACTGGATGTCAATGAGCTCCATCTCTTCTTTATCAATTTGTGCATAGTCTTCACTGGTTAAGTTTTTGTTACCAATTTGACTAGCAACCAACCCGTTATAAGAAGCTATCATAGCCGACACCAATGCTACATGTTGTTGTGCAATCTCAACTGTAACATTGTTCAAGTTCGAAGTCTCCAGCACAATTGAACTCTGATTAGGTTGAGTTTGGTTAATCTGGGTTTGATACATTTGAGGAATAAAGGATTATTGTTGAGGTTGTTTTAGACTTGCAGAATAACAAGTAGCTTGTTGCATCGGTAAAAATGGTGGAATGTAAGTAGTAGTAGGGTATGATGGTGGGGTATAAGATGAAGTTTGAGCAAGGTAATTAATGGGGGCTTTGGGTGGTTCAACATGGCTAGAAACACACGCAATGTGTGGAGCAACATTAGAACTGGAACTTGAACTAGCAAGAGATGAAGATGTACTACCATGGTATAGCTCTGGATTCTGAGGAACTTGAGCTCTCTTTGCCTTCCTCTTTTCTTCCATCTCTTTGTTTTCTAGCTTCTGGATAAACTCACTAATAGTCCAGTATTGGTACGCATCCTTCTCCTTAAGTACCTCAATATGTTGATTCAAGTATGGTGGAAATGCATCAGCAAACTTGTCCACCAGCTCCGACATCGGTATGTTAATCTCACAGCTTGAAAGCTCAGTCAATAAGTGACAGTACCTTGGAATCAACTCCTTCAGCATCTCATTTCCCATATAGCTGAAGTTCTCAAACTCTTTTCTTAGTTCCTCCATTCTCAATTTTCTCGTCTTCTCATTCCCATCATGACGATTTCTTAACATGTCCCACAACTGTTTAGAAGTAGTGCAAGACCCAAACTGATGTAAGAGATCAGTATTAATGGCCTGAGACAGTTGGGAAAACGCCTTCTTCTCCACCGCAAATTCCTTTTTCTCATCCTCAACAAGACTTTCAAATGGAATCGGCTCACCCGTGTTCTCCAAGATCGGAGCAACATAGCCCTTAGCAATCATTTGCCAAGCTTTCGTTCCTTCTAATCCCATTCCTTCAAGATGAATCTTGAACTTGGTCTTCCATGTGTTGTAGTCTACCATTTCCATCAACTTTGGTGGACGGCTCCCACTACCCGAAGATAAGTCTTGAATAAGTGTCGAAATCGCGTTGGTAGTCTGAGAGTGTACCGCCGCTGCTGCTACTCCCCAGTAATCAGTCATCGGTTGTGGTTGAGATTGTGCAACTTGTTGGGACATAGAACTAGTCATCGCCATATAGTTAATCGGTTGGGATGGTTGACTAGACTTTTGAGCAGCTACTGACCAAGGATCCATAGTTGTCTGCTGTTGTGGTGTTGTATTAGGTCGTGGTGTTGTAGAAAAATTCCACATATCGCTCTGAAAATGATTAAACACGAAACGATTAGAAAACTTTCACAACAGTTTCTACGTTCGACCCTTTTGAATGATCGCGTGGTCGAATGTGCAAATTAGTCCACGTTCGACCGTTTGATAAAATTCGAATGTAGAAAATAACAAACTCAGTTCACTTTCGACCATTTAAATCCACGTTCAACCACCCGATTGGTCGAATGTACCAATTAAGGACGAATGAACAACAACACACTAAAACTTTCTAGGTTCGACCAAATATAACTCCACGTTCGACCAAATAATCCCTGGTTCGACCTAAAACTCTCACTTTCGATCAAATCTCCCTAGGTTCGACCCTTCATTTTTAAAAACGGTTATTCTTTGAAAATCAGTTATTTTGATCAAAAATTTTCAAATGTTGATGAAATTTGATGATCTTATGTAGGTTTTTCTTCGGATTGGATTTGGAACAAGTTTAACAAAGAGAATTTTGAGTTTTATCCCTGAAAAGAAGTTCAAATCAATCAATTTACCATCAAATTCAGTTGTTCAATGAAAAATAGAAAGTTTTGATCAAAATTGGGTCCAAATCAGCTGTAATATTATCAATTTGTGGTTGTTTGATCCAAATGGCTCTGATACCACTTTGTATGCGCGTAGGATCGTCTAAACAACAAAGATAATGATCAAACAAGTTTAATTCAGGTGCGGAATCCCTGAATTGATCACAAAATGATAATAAAACTAGCAAAACACAGAAATCATCATTAACATAATCATTTCATTCATTTAGATAATCAATTACACATCAAAACGTTGTTAATAATGATTAAACTCGGTTACAGACTCAATAATAACCCTAGGGAGAAACACACACTAGGAGGGAAAAAAACATATCAAAAGTTAACATTCAAAAAATCATATTGCCTTATATAGACCTGCACATTCGCCCAAATGACTTGGTCGAATGTGCAGGTTCGACCATTAATATTGGGCGAATCTGGACATATACATAAATAAAGTTACATTTGACCTCCCAGTTGCACCTTCGACCGTTTAATCTAACTTCGACCATTCAGAAACTCACCTTCGACCATTCGACCAGAAACAAAACATTCTGTAATTCGCAATCCAATAGCATTAGTTGCAATATGTGCATCTACAAGAACTCCCCTCACTAGCGACAAGATGTCGTGAATGTCTTTGCTGCCACTACTGCAGAGGAGCCCAAACGCAAATACAACGGGCCCCACCCTTACTGTAGCAAATGCAACTACCACCACGTGGGTACCTGCGAAAGCATCTTATGCAAGAACTGCAACCGGCGTGGTCATTCAACCGCTAACTGCAAGGCCAAAGCCACAAACACTCCTCCTGCCAAAAACGAGTGTTTCGAATGTGGTGCGACCGGACATTTCCGTAAGGACTGTCCCAAGGCCAAGGATCAAGCCCGTGGTAGAATGTTCGTGCTGGCAGCCAACGAAGCACGTGATGATACTAACGTGGTTATGGGTACGTTTATCCATAACAACCATTTTTCATCGGTACTGTTTGATTCAGGCGCTGATTTTAGCTTTGTGTCCACTGACATTAAGAAATCCCTTGGATTAGAATCTAGTAAGTTGGAAACACGTTATACCATACAATTGGCCAATGGTAAGTTAATCTCGTCTGAGGAAGTTGTTAGGGACTGTGTTCTGGTACTTGGCGACCATGATTTCCATATCGATTTACTGCCTATTCGACTGGGTAGTTTCGATGTCGTCATTAGCATGGATTGGCTATCCAAACATCGTGAAGAGATCGTATGTCACAAGAAGTTGGTTCCAATCCCCTTGTCAAATGGTAAAACCCTCTTGATTCGAGGAAACCAGGGTGTACATACTCTTCGAATCATATCCTGCATCAAGGCACAGAAATGTTTAAGGAAAGGTTGTGTCGTATTTTTTGCACATGTCGTTGAACAGAAGGCCAAAGATCGGAAACTTGTGGACATATCGGTAGTGTGAGACTATCCCGAAGTCTTTCCAGAAGATTTGCCAGGGCTTCCACCGCTACGGCAAGTCGAGTTTCGCATTGATCTTGTCCCGGGAGCTGCTCCAGTAGCCCGCACTCTGTATCGTCTGGCACCGTCCGAAATGCAGGACCTGTCTAACCAACTACAGGAGTTGTTGGCAAAAGGTTTCATTCGTCCGAGATTTTCTCCGTGGGGAGCGCCTGTGTTGTTCGTGAAGAAGAAGGTTGGAAGTTTCCGCATGTGCATCGACTACCGTGAACTAAACAAAGATCAATCTGCGTTCGGGATATCACCAGCTGCGGATTCAGGAAGACGACATTCCGAAGACTGCATTCCGAACTCGTTTTGGGCATTACGAATTCCTAGTCATGCCATTTGGGTTAACGAACGCTCCTACTGTTTTCATAGATCTCATGAACCGAGTCCGCAAACCCTACCTAGAAAAGTTTGTAATTGTCTTTATAGATGACATCTTGATCTACTCGCAAACCCAAGAAGAGCGCGAACATCATCTTCGGTTGATTTTGGAATTGCTCAAAAACGAGAAGTTGTTTGCCAAATTCTTGAAATGCGAGTTCTGGATTCGAGAAGTTCATTTCCTCGGTCACGTTGTGAATGATAAGGGTATACAAGTTGACCCCACAAAAATTGAAGCCATCAAGGATTGGGCTGCGCCCAAGACACCGACGGAAGTGCGACAAATTCTGGGATTACCTAGTTACTACCGACGGTTCATCGAAAATTTCTCTAAGATTGCCCAGCCACTGACTGTCTTGACACAAAAAGACAAGAAGTTCGGTTGGGGAATCAAACAAGAGGAACCGTTTCAAGTCTTGAAGAACCGTTTATGTAGTGCTCCGATTCTATCTCTTCCCGAGGGTACCGATGACTTTGTAGTTTATTGCGATGCTTCTCATCAAGGTCTTGGATGTGTACTCATGCAAAGGAACAAGGTCATTGCTTACGCCTCCCGATAACTCAAAGTCCATGAGAAGAACCACACCACTCATGACCTAGAGATAGGTGCAGTGATCTTTGCCCTCAAGATTTGGAGGCACTACCTTTATGGCACTAAGTGCACGATTTTCACCGATCACAAGAGCTTGCAACACATCTTCAACCAGAAGGATCTGAACATGCGACGACGAAGATGGGTTAAGATGTTAAACGAATACGATTGCGAGATTAAATACCATCCGGGGAAAGCCAATGTTGTGGCTGATGCTTTAGGCATGATCATCCATACGAATCTCACTACCCATATTTGTGACGCTCAGCAGGAAGCTCTGAAAGGTGAAAACCTGAAAGGTGAATCATTATTCAAGATGGTTAATCTGTTGGAACCAAGGTCTGATGGCACGGTTTACTTTGCTAACCGGATCTGGGTACCATGTTTTGGTGGTTTACGCGATTTAATCCTCGAAGAGGCCCACAAGTCTAAGTACTTGGTTCATCCCGAAGCCAACAAGATGTACAAGGATGTAAAGGAATTCTATTGGTGGCCCAACCTTAAGGGTGAAATTGCAACATACGTTAGCCGATGCATTACCTGCTCCAAGGTTAAAGCTGAATATCAGAAGCCATCCGGCCTGCTTCAGCAACCAGAGATTCCAGTTCGGAAATGGGAACAGATCTCCATGGATTTCATCACCAAACTACCTAAGACGTCCAGTGGTCACGACACGATTTGGGTAATTGTTGACAGGTTGACTAAATCCGCGCATTTCTTGCCGATCAAGGAAACCAACAAACTAGAGAAACTCGCCAAGCTGTACATCAAAGAGATTGTAACTAGGAATGGTGTGCCTGTTTCAATCATTTCCGACCGAGACAGTCAATTTACTTCCCGATTCTGGCAGACATTGATGGACGCATTGGGCTCTCGCTTAGACATGAGCACAGCCTACCATCCGTAAACAGATGGCCAGAGCGAACGTACGATCCAGGCATTGGAAGACATGCTTTGGGCATGTGTAATTGATTTTAGTGGAAACTGGGATTCTCATTTACCATTGGTTGAGTTCTCTTACAACAACAGTTACCATACCAGTATCAAGGCTGCCCCATTTGAAGCCTTATATGGACGTAAGTGTAGATCTCCTTTGTGTAGGGCAGAATTGGAGACAAATATTTGACTGGCCCCGAGCTCATTCAAGAAAAAACCGATAAGATCTTTCAGATCCGTGATCGCTTGAATGCCGCTCGAGATCGTCAAAAGAGCTACGCTGATCGCCGTCGCAAACCACTTGAATTTCAAGTGGGCGATAAGGTACTCTTGAAAGTCTCGCCCTAGAAGGGTGTACCACGGTTTGACAAACGTGGAAAACTTAATCCCCGATACATTGGTCCATTTGAAATACTTTCTAGGGTTAGTCCCGTGGCATACAAGCTCAAGTTACCATAAGAGCTCATTGGTGTTCATGACAATTTCCACGTATCCAATCTGAAGAAGTGTTTGTCCGACGAGTCTTGGATCATTCCTCCGAAGGAAATTCACATCGATGATCAGCTCCATTTCATTGAGGAGCCAATCGAGGTGACTGATTGGAAAGTCCATAAATTGAGAAGAATCCGCATTAAACTTGTGAAAGTAAGATGGAATGCAAAGCGTGGTCCCGAATTTACGTTGGAACGCGAAGACCAGATGAGACGCAAGTACCCAACTCTTTTTCCTAAGACTACTGAAACTAGTAGGAAAACTCAACTTCGCGGACGAAATTCCAAAAACAATGGGAGAATGTGACAACAGTCAACTAACCAGGTCAACATCCGTACGCATTTCATTCATTATTGTCATTGTATGTGCACCTTTACACATTTTACATAATTGATACCCCCCCAGTCTAGTGAAGCATGATTTATCCTGAAAACTCAATCAAGAACCATGGTTTATGCATACAACACCCGGACACTCACCCATCAAGCATCTAATGAGGCTACCACCCACTAACACATGATAACACTTCACTAACACACGTATATGGATCACAAAAATTACCAAATGTTAACACCGGACAAACATGTGTTCATGAAACTATAAACTAATACATGTTAATATCGTCATCTAGCCTTTAAACACACCATGTACCTGTACAAACCCATGCAATACCCGATCATTCACAACTAAATACACTCATACGTATAAATGTATAACAAACGGCTTAGGTACATTATCACTAGCCAAAATATACATCATGAATAAACACGCATATACACCTACTCGGCTACACATACACACACTTAAATGTCTTGTCCTTTTCTTACAACTCATGGAACCTTCTCCTTGTTTTCTTTTGGCCGAAACAATTACCCAAGAGCCTCATAAGTCTTTATCCATGGAATGTCCAAACTATTCATACAAATGGGAAAATCCACCTTCTTTCACCAAATGATTGACTAAGTAAGCTTCCTTATTTGATAAACTCCCCATCGACCAATACCAAAGCAATAAAAGGATTGGTGATCAAGTATAAGACAACAAACATATCCATTGAGGGGGTATTCAAGAGAAGTCATTGTAACATTAGTGATCAGGTAGCCTACGCCACGGGTCAACTACGTGATAATGCGAAGACTTGGTGCGACGTCATCAAAGCAGAAAAGGGAACTGTGACAACAGTCAACTAACCAGGTCAACATTCGTACGCATTTCATTCATTATTGTCATTGTATGTGCACCTTTACACATTTTACATAAATGATACCCCCCCAGTCTAGTGAAGCATGAGTTATACAGAAAACTCAATCAAGAACCATGGTTTATGCATACAACACCCGGACACTCACCCATCAAGCATGTAATGAGGCTACCACCCACTAACACATGATAACACTTCACTAACACACGTATATGGATCACAAAAATTACCATATGCTAACACTGGACAAACATGTGTTCATGAAACTATAAACTAAGACATGTTAATATCTTCATCTAGCCTTTAAACACACCATGTACCCATACAAACCCATGCAATACCCGATCATTCACAACTAAATACACTCTTACGTATACATGTATAACACACAGTTTAGGTACATTGTCACTAGCCGAAATATACATCATGAATAAACACACATATATATCTACTTGGCTACACATATATACACTTAAATGTCTTGTCCTTTTCTTACAACTCATGGAACTATCTCCTTGTTTTCTTTCGGCCGAAACAATAAACCAAGAGCCTCATAAGTCTTTATCCATGGAATGTCCAAACTATTCATACAAATGGGAAAATCCACCTTCTATCACCATATGATTGACTAAGTAAGCTTTCTAATTTGATAAACTCCCCATCGACCAATACCAAAGCAACAAAAGGATTGGTGATCAAGTATAAGACAACAAACATATCCATTGATGGTGACTTAACATGACAAACAAACCTTCTACACCTTGAGACTTTCGGCCGGATTATCCAAGCATGACTCCATCACCTTACATCATCATTAATCCACCTATTTATACACTAAAAGAGGAAACAAACAAACCACACCTAGCACCACCCTTCTAGAATAACACCCTTCCTCTTTTGGATGCAAGAATCGGCCGAAAAGGGACCTTTCAAAGCCAACACATACTTGTCAACGTCACAACACCTCTCCCTTTAACCTTTGAATGTTGCGGCAGCCATGATCTCACCCATATCACCATGATTTTGACACTATACTTGTCTTATTGCCCCATGTATCCCACTAGCGACAAGGTGGACTTCTTGCACACAAATGGATTCTAGACAAACACTCCTCATTTCCCTATGTCTAATCTTTTCCAAATTAACTAGATTTGGTGATGAACAAATCGGCCAACTCACTAACAAGATGGCAACTTATCATTTGATAAAAAAACTTTCACAAAACAAGGAGTAAGTACTTATCAATAGAAGTTAGGAATCAATCGAACATCTTGCCATGTCTTGTACTATATAAAGGGAGCCAAAGATCACATTCATTTGCCACACAACAATCTTTCTACTCCTCTCAACATTCAGATACCACCCAACCATAACCGAAACATTCCCACAACCATATTAGTCACTCGAAGCTCTCAAGACCAAGAACTACAAAAAAAACAACCATCCGGAACTGAAAAAACAGTCTCTGATACGTCTACATCAGTCCCTAATGCTTATCTAGGACTGAATTAGCCAGTCCCCGGTCAGTGGCAGATACCTAGTCCTAGGTAGTGGTTTTAGTAATTGAATTTCAGTCCCCATTGTATGGCACCAACAAGAAGTAACATTCAGTCTCAAATACATATAATTTCAATTCTAAATGTATCACTCAGCACCACAACATTTTAGTCTCCGATACAATTTTTTGTGACTGAATATTGGTTTTTGAAACTTTGATATTTCAGTCCCCGACACATTTTTATAGGACTAAAAATCAGTTCTTTAAGCTATGTCTATTTTGTCTCTAATACGTTTACTTGTATGATGAAATAGTTCGTGAATTAGTCTTTAATATATCTTCATTTCAGTCTTTAATACGTTTTTTAATGACTGAAAATATCATGTCATTTTAGTCCTGAATATGATTTTTAAAGGATAAAAACCCATCTTTAATATCTCTTGTTAGTCTCCAATATGTTTACTTTGAGTCTAAAGATCACAATTCGTAAATAGTCCCCAATATGTTTTTTATTCATTGACTAAAATAAGTCCGATAATGTCTTAATTCCAAAATATGTGCAAACTATATAAACATAAAACAATAAACTTAAAGCAAACATTATGTTAATATATGAAGTAGAATTATTATGTCTTAAAATCTAAATAAATGAAAAAATAGAGAAAAAAAAATACTATAAGTAAAGTTTACATTCCTATAAGCCTTCGGCAAAAGTTGTACGGTTCTACATGTGTGTAGAGGTTTTTATCAGCTCCCTTTCGTTCTTCCTTGGGCATCCAGAAATAATAGAAATCATGTGTCCAAACATTAGTATCACTCTCATCCATTGATGTTGCCTTTGTGTCCTAAAATGAAAATCATATTGAAATTAAGATAGATAATAAGAAGTTTCATTTATTCGGACCCATATATTGTAATATATGTAATCATCTTTAACTTTCAAGTATATAATCATATATTGTTCTAGTGTGTTAGGTATTTAAAATCATATGCCTTGCATCTTTAATTCCCCAAGGATAAACATATTTTGCGAATTATACACATCAAGTAAACCTTTAAGATCATGTTTTTACTTTTATAACATCGGCATAAGAATACAAACCTTTCTTAAGAGTTGTGACCAGGGTAGACATCTTTAGCTGCAACATTACCACTCCAAAACCATAGGCACCAGCCTTGACATATAGGTAACATGTAATTATATTGTAAAAATAATTGTTACAAAAATTATTTTTCACATCTTGAGGCGTGGGCTTTGTTTTATCAACTCTTGCTGCATATAATTTTTTTATCGATTTTGACATATTACTCAAAGCGTGTAACGTCTGCAGGTGGCAACCATTAACTAGAATATATGCATGCTTAGCAAAGAGATATGAGAACAAACCAGTAGTAAGATACTCATCAGCTGTAGAGATCAAAATCCTTTGCAATATATTACTGAAATAGTAAATATTAAAATTAGTGACGACTAAGATATTTAACCCAAAACATAAAACTCTTACATGTGTGCTATAGAAAGATGTTTCATAAGGAAAAAAACTACAGAAGCCAACTTATAAAGTGGTTTAGGGCTATTCTACATGTTCTACTATCAAACTTTTGCATCAAAATTTGAGAACAAAATCTTTAATTTGGGATAGATGTTAATAAATACAAGCATAAAGAAATTTAAACAAGCAAGATGTTACTTGATCTATCTGACTATTTTATTGAAGTAAACACATAGCGACTCTACACATAGAGACCATCAATGACCAGTTACCGGTCAAAAAGAAGAATAAAACGAGAGAGACTTACCTATACAAACAATGCGTTCTTCGCCAGTCATCGCCATTGATGATTGATTCTTCAATGTTCGAACTTCAGATGCGTTCTTTCTATTTTTCTTTATACCAAATCACAACCTTGCTTTTCTTTTTATTGATATTGCTCGTCCTCTTCGACGGTTCCTCATCTTGAGGCGGTCCAAAAGGGGGAAATGAGAAAAAATAATGGAAAAGAGGGATTTAGGGGGGAAACGAAATTTTGAAAGAGGTAACAGGGGATTTGAGGAAAATTAGAGGGAAATTAATTTTTTTGAGGAGAGTGTGGTCAAATATGGTAGCGGTCTTGTTGGACGATTCAAAATCAAAAGTTGTCACAATTACTAAGGGGCTGTTTGGTAGCCTCTTAATCAGGCTCTTAATCATTCAGTGCTGAATGATTCAGCATTCAGCGCGTTTGTTTCAGCCTCTTAATGGAATGGTTAAGGCTGAATCATTAAGACTTGGGATGTTGCTGAACTATTAAGCACTGAATCATTAAGCACTGAACTAGGCTGAACCTTAACGAAACTCTCACACCAATGTGGAACAAGAAAACTAACCATTAAGAGGTCCAACTTAATGATTCAGCACTTAACCATACAGACCTCTTAACCATTCAGACCTCTTAATGATTCAGCACTTAATCAACCAAACAGCCCCTAAATTAATAAATATAAATATAAATATAAATATAAATTAGGTTTATAAACAAAAATATGTAATAATATATTATAAGATAAAAATAATACAATACCATAATTTTGTATAGCAATATGTATTTTAAAAATAGAGTGGTTTTCATCTATAAAACACTACTAATATTGAATATCAATCACCAATTCGTTCCTTTTTGAGAATATTAAAAACTAGTATAATATGTGATTGTGAGTAGATGAGGATGCGAACCTGATGTGAATGCTTTTAGCCCCTAACAATGTCCCTTACAATAACTGTTAGACCATTTGGTGTGGTCTCGTTGAAACAACTCGGGAGCTGATTTGGCACTCAGGGGATAGGGGAACACTGCCCCTCTTGAAATGTTTTTGCTGAAATCGGTGAAAATCAACCGATTGTACCAAGTGATATTATTGGTTGAGGGAAGTGAAGGTAGAGAGGGGGGAGGGGGAATTGGGGGAAACCTTTTCTTTGGTTTGGGGGAGAAAAGGGTGAAAAATGTGACGTTCACGTGGCATTTGGGGGAGTTAAGGAAGATGCATACCACACCATATAACCTTAGTAGTTAGTTTTAGTCCTTGTTCCTTTCATATATTAAAGGCATTAAAGATTGTAGTATATTAGTACCTAATTCATCCATCATATGGAATATTAAGAACTGATTTTCAGTCTCTAATATGTTTTCTCCATACTAAAGACTGAATATCAGTCGTTGATGCATTTGAGCCATTTTCCATCACACAATGATGCTTATTTTGGACTGAAATTCAGTCATGAAAAATGTTCCCTCCAAAACCTTATATTACCCAAAAATATTTATGACTGAAATTTAGTCACAAATATGATGGAAAAATATTAGCGACTGATTATCAGTCACTAAAATCAGTCACATATAAATCAGTCTCAAATACATTCAGTAACTGATAAATCAGTCCTAGATATTATGTATTTGAAACTGATATATCAGTCCCGAATAGTTTAGTCTCTAATGCTCTCTTTTCTTGTAGAAGGAGAAGATCACGAGGGATTCTAACACTAATAATATTAAGTTAAGTTCCTTAAACTTCCATAACTTTGATTAAATCGGCTTCATTATGTTTTCCCGACCCCCTTTGACCCTTGATCCTAAATAATCGGCCATTTGCATGCTCTAAAACTAGATTATATATGCATTGTTTCACTTAAATTGTTTCTAACACCCATAGAAACCCTATGTCAATTTAACACTTCCACATGATTCCAATCGGCCTAGACAATGCACACACGACTCGGGCAATGTTAAAAGAAACAAAACACGGCTTGGTTGATCTAGCCAAAACCCGGTTTTATAACAAGACTCACACTTTACATCTATCCGAAGCTAATGTGTATTTCGAAGTTAATTATGTGAGCGAAAGATTTTAGCTAAAACAAGATTATACGATCATACAAGTCACAAAACCAGGTGCGGAAACCCTAGTTCTGAACAAATTGATAAAACACAAATCACAACACAATCAAGATCATTTTCAACATCATTTCATAGATTAACTTCTTTCAAATAAGCTTTTACAATCAGTTTATGTTAATCTAGAACACACACACAATATCTCAAAACAACCTCTGAACCTGACCTGAACACAGACACAACTGACAACTCTATTACATAATCAAAATCACAAAATCTATTTATAGACACTGCACGTTCGCCCCTTTTCACTGGTCGAACGTGGACATTTTCCACATTCGCCCACTTCCAGTGGTCGAATGTACATCTTGATCAAATCCAGTCTACCTTCGCCCAACTTCAATCTACCTTCACCCATAATATCTACCTTCGCCCATAATATTTACCTTCGGCCAATCACTAACACATGTTAATTATGTTTATCCAATCCTTAGTCGCAAAACGCATCAACAAACTCCCCCTCGACTATTGATTGGATAGTTTTCTCTGTTGATCCATTGTCTTGTTCATCAACTTGATTCTGAGCTGTTTCTTCTGCTCAGTAGTCATTGGAGGCTTAAATGTTTTCTTCACAGGCTTAGACACATTTGCTATCTTCACTGTCTTACCAAGCTTACCCTCCAAGTTGCTTCCTGCATTGATGTCATACGCAAAACAAACTCCAACCACTTGAGTGTATTTTCTTGCTTGAGCAAAGTCGTTTGGTTCAAAGTAGATTGGATTGAAGAAAAGCATGATGATGTCTTCAAACGTGCAATTAATCAACCACATAGGATCAAATACATGAACATGCTTGTATTTATCCTTTCCATCTCTCAACACGATCACCGCTTCAGCCTTTCTCCAATCATAATACCAGAAGATGAAATCAGCACTGAAATGCTGTGGCATCGGCATCAACGGTATCTTCCTCATCACATTAGGTGCTTTGTAGATCAAAGTTACTCGCTTCATATTGGTTTGAGGATCAATATCCCTATGAACTTTTCTTCTGGGATATTGAGGCTTGAATCTGTTCCATCTCGTACGACTTTCCCAAACCAATTTATCTGCGCACCAACCGACATGTGATCCATTTACTTCGGCACCTGACATTGGGAATCTGCATAAGTCTCTAACCGCCCAGTACGGTAGAGTAAGCAAGTCACAGAATCTGTTGAAGTACAGGATTCCGGTTTCCCATTTTGCAGCAATACATTTCAGCCTGCCTAAGTAAGTCCATCCGAGAGCTCTGCCTTTGAACTTGTCATTATGAAATCTGTAAAAGTTACCTTGAGCTTCAGGCTTTGGTCGGTTCTCATCCATCTCCTTTAATTTCTTCAAATAATTCTTCAACTCATCAGACTGGTTAGAAGAATCTTTCTTATCAGTACCAAATACCTTCTCAACAAACTCTTCACTCCTTTTCTTAGCTTTCTGTTTTGCTGACTTATTTGGTATCTCAGTGAAGTCAGGAAATACTTCATTTTCATCATCTTGTCTGAAGTACTGGGGGAACTCTTCATGAGTTATATCTTCCATCTCCACTTCATTATTCTCAGGAGTCTGTACATCATCTGAATGACTTCCAATATCCTTTTCAGGAATATCTGGAATCGATTCATCCATCATAAACTCCTCAAAAGTTTTCCCTACCCTCTGTGCAAGACCATCTAGTATTTCTTTTGCCACAGATGCAGGTAATTCCCCTTCTTCAAGATCTGGATCTTCATATTCCAACTCATATCTTAAGTCATCGGTTTGGAATATCTCAGCGAAGCATCCTGTGAACTCAATGGTCCACTCTCTCTTTTCCAACATATCCTTATACAACTGTTTAGCATCATCAGACAGAGATCTCACCTTCTCATTCCAGAAAATACTTTCATCTGAATCAACGTTCTCACCTTTCTTCTTGGAACTTGATTCTCCAGTATCTTTCTTCTTTGGTGTTCTCTTCTCATAAGTGAATCTAGAAGTATCATCTCCTCCATCATGATCACTACCACTGCTAAACTCATCTCCTTGCTTTTTCCCAGCACCTTCAGCATCATCATCATCATCATTGTTGTCATCATCATCATCATCGCTTTTCTCCGATCCATCATCATCCTCATCATCATCTTCTTGTTCTTTCTCAGATTCAGAATCTTCATAATCGACTTTCTGTTCTTCTTCTTCTTCATCTTCTTCACCCTCTTTCAACTGGGGTGCCCTGCTATAAAGCTCTTCAATCAAATTACTAAGGCGTTTGTTTTCATTCCTTAGTTCTTTGTTATCTGTCTTAATCAATTTGATCCTGCCCTTGTTTCTTTCACACTTTCTTTCAAGCTTCTCATTCTTAGCTTCAATCATCTTAATCTTATCATTTATCTCATCCTGATTAGATTTCGAAGCAACCACGATCTGAAGCATTTTCTCCTCATTTTGCTTAAACTTAGCAATCTCAGCCTGTTGAGCAACTAACATCTTCATCATATCTTCCATTTTCTTATTCACTTGCTTCATGACATCGTCATCCACAGTCACTTTCTTTGACTTTGATCTAGATGGCTCAACTTCAACTACTTTCTCCTTCTGAGGCTTTCTAAACATATCGAGCACTTTATCCAAATCGACATTGAATTGATCGATTGGTAAAGTCTCTGCCTCTTTTGTTTTCTTCTGCTTCTTGGCGACAGGTGAAGACAGCTTAGATGGTGTACCAGCATCAGGTAATCTTTTACCCTTCAATAGCTGAGCTAACTCTTTCTCCCTCAGCTCTTTTATACTTGACTTCTTGGCCATGGTCTTTTGCTTCTTTGTCTTTCTAGGCAAATTAACCACTACAGTATCTCCAACACTCAGCTCTGCCAGGTCAACACCTAGACTCTCATCTTCAACAGATTTCTTCCTTCTCTCAGCTTCTTCAATCGACTTGTTCAAGGATTCAGACTCACCAACCATAATGGCCTTACGTTTGGTGGTCCTCACATTTTCATCATCAGAATCCCACTGCTCATCAACCTCAGTCTCCTCTGAATCTACCGACTCTTCGTCCACCAAACCTGATCCTTTCTTTGCTGTCGATTTCTTTCTAACCACTTGTTGCTTAGAGCTTCCCTGATCCACAGTCTTTCCCTTGCCCTTCCCTTTGGCTCCAGGATTGACTACTTGTCGTTTCCTCTTAGTGCTTGAATCAACATACACTAAGGGATCATCGTTGTCCGAGTCACTGTTATCATGCCTTGCTTTGTTCTTGCCAGGATCAGTGTAATCCGGACGAGCCAAAGCACCAAATAATCTCCTGTTAGGTGGCTTCTCACTATCAGGCACACCTTTGTAACCCTTCATTCTCATCAATGTTCTAATGTTCATATGATCTTGACCTAGGATCATAGTCGGATCCTTTTTCAACATAGGATACTTATAGTCAAAGATCATCATTAGAAATCTCGGATATAACATGAACTTCTTGTTCTTCATTCCTTTCAGCATCTCCAGCATATGATCAAGAATCATCCCAGATACATTAAATGGTTTGTTGAGTGTCAACGCAACCATTAATGAACTTAAACTCCTTCTCATGACATCATATCCACCACTCACACACCCAAACACGTGGATAAGAACATGTGCAAAATACTTATACTGCACTCCCAGCTTCCCCTTATACATAGATCCGTCAGTAATTGGACCTTTGTATTTCATCCGTAAGAAACACGCTTTCTGCTCTGTCCATGACAACTCCCTGGGATCTTCACTATCTTCAAACTTTATCTGTAACGCTTCCCGAATATCAGCTTCAGTCAAGAACAACTCCATATCCTGAATCTTGCTCTTGATGATCGTTTGATTCTCCCAGTAGTCATACTTTGCATTTTGGTAGAAATCTTCAATGATGTCTTTGTATATAATGGTTGGTGTGGCTAAATCATGAACTATTCTGCTCCTCTTCAGAAACTCTATGATCCCGGTGAACTCTGTATTCTTCTCTACATCTCCGAGATAAGCGCAACAGTTATGCGATCTTTCAAACGGCCAACTGCTTGGAACAGACGTTTCTGCCTCTGGCACTGGATCTGGAACTGTAATCTCTGTTGGAACTTCAACATTAACTGCTGGTGCTTCAACGTTCTCGGATTGATCAGCCATCTGCACATAAAAATCAAACAAACACGTTAAAATGCAAAAACGACAAAAATAGCAAAATTTCAAGATTTGAAAATCTGCACATTCGCCCGTTTTCAAACTGGTCGAATGTGTGAATTTATGGTCGAATGTGTAAATATTTTGAATAAAAGTTACATTCGCCCAATTTAAAGATACATTCGCCCATTTTCTTTCACTCTCGCCCGTTTTATAAACCGAAGGTGAAACAGATTAAACCCCAAATTTTAAATTTTTTGCCAAAGTTGTTTTTAATCCATAAGACTGATTCAAATGTGTCCTATATTGGCCGATTATCACTCGTTCATCATCAATTGTCCATTTATTTCAATTTACATCAGTTTTTAAAGACGAATTAGGTTTAACTATGTTCAATCAAACATTTAATCAATTAAACGATGTTAAACACTAATTCATGCATATATCTCCCCCTAAAACTGATGTGGATTGAAATGCGATCAAAATCAATCATCAAAACAGACTCAAAAACCCTTAATTTTGAAACCCTAGGTCCAGAGATAAACACGACGATTCTGTTCTGATCAACGGTCCAATACCTGTGGAATTTGTCTCAAAATGATCAGGAATAAGCAGGGAACAACTCAGTGTATCAAAATAAAAACAAGCAACAAGGTCTGGTTATCAAAGGATTTTGAAAAATTTTGTTAATGTGGGGTTCGAACCTGAAATGGTGTATATATAAGAGGCCACTTTCGCCCGTTTGGTGTGGACGAATGTGGGTGAAGTCCACATTCGCCCCAAATGAATGGCATGAATGTAAAACAAAGCCACCTTCGCCCCTAATTAAAGACCCGAAGGTGAAAAATGTACCCGGAAGTGGAATTGACACCCGGAAGTGAAAAATTCCACATTCGTCCAAAACCATTATGGTCGAAGGTGATGATTTTTCCACATTCGACCCATTTAAGGGGCGAATGTGAAATGGAAAAATCTGAAAATTTCGCCAAATCACGAATTCGAATCCCGTTCAATCATTTTTCAATCCGTTAAACTTCTAAAACTCAAATTTTCACTTTTTGAATGATACAAAGCCCAGATGGTGTTTTCAAATCTCAGAAATTGACCATCAAGCATCCCCGGTTATCAAAAATAAAGCAGAAATGCAAATCTTTTGAATTTTCTGAAATTTTATCAAAACACACCTAAAATCTTTTTGGATTTTGTATCTTTTTGACAATAAAAGTAAAATGCAACAAAGTAAAAAGCATCAAAGTAAATGAAAACAGTAAACATTTTGTGATTTCCGGTAAGAGGATCATATCAGTTTTCTGAGAAATCTGAACACAGCGTTGATCTGTTTCAATATTATCATTAGAAACAATATGTGATACGGCAATTGCTGATATTGTGGTCCACGTAAGCTTACATGCAGACAATTACGCAATGCTTTAAAATGATACGAATTAGATGTATTATACTAACACATTGTGGTTCCCACACACACGACATACTCCCGTATCAAGAAGTAAATGCACAAAGACTCATTGTAAAGCGTGATTATGCTTTCGTCGTCTGTAATTGTACAAGATATAATGCATAGAGGTATACAGGTCAGCAAATTAATGCAGCAAAGCAACATATGCACTATACCAGGTTGAGGACTAATATTAATCATGATTTGCATCAATGATCAATACGATGTAATAGATAATCTTTGATTATCATATAACATGGAAAGTTCCTCAATTCGGTAACTTTAGGATTTGGCATATAGCTCTTTTATAAAGACATCCTGTCTGATCTAGGTCCGTAATGACTTACAGCAGAAGATCAGATAGGCTATCCCCAGACAACTAATAACATAACGACCCTAAACCTCCGAGTTTTGTACAAGTACCCTATCAAACGAAATTACGGTACTAAGACCATATGTCCATGAGGTGTTCAGCCACAAATGCGTAGTTTGTTATGTTTGTATCACTAATGCACGCAATATTTAGTCTACGAAGCCTATCAGCATATTACACATAATCAACATACGTCTCATTATACTATACAATTCTTTAGCCTGTGTCAGATTCCCACTGATGTACTATCATTTCCTCTTTTTATCCAGGAAATCATTTTGGTTTTCTATTTTTAGGTATTTTGAAAATTTTTCAATGTTTTTGGTTTTTCTGATAAAATGACTCCCCCTAAAATAAAGAACATATTTTTGGGTTTTTAATTTTTCTAAAAAAACAAAAATTTTGAAAGAAACAATCCACTTGAAAGCATCAACTTCTTTGAGGATTAAGCAACCCCCTCGAAAGCATCAACTTCTTTGAGGATTATGATAGTAAAGAGAAATTCCCAATTAGCAAAGAGAAATTCCCAATTAGCAAAAATTTAAAACTAAAACTAAAAACTAAAAATGATAAACCGAGGTGCCGATTAGTCCTGTTTTTCCTTTATATTGTTTACTTTTAAAAGATATTCAAAGCGGGATCTGTCAAAAGCTTTTGTAAACAAATCTGCACGTTGGTAGTCAGTATGGATTTTGACCATGTCTATCAATTCTTTAGCGTAACAATCACGGATAAAATGATATTTAATCCGGATATGTTTCGCTTTAGAATGATTTTCAGTATTTTTAGTTAAAGCAATTGCGGCTTCGTTGTCACAGTGTATAGGGGTTTTAAGAAATTGCAAACCGTAATCAACCATCTGTTGTTGGATCCAGAGCACTTGCGAACAGCAACTCGAGGCTGAAATGTACTCGGCTTCACATGTAGACAGTGCGACGGAAGTCTGTTTCTTGC
Organism: Ambrosia trifida; assembly: GCA_028751855.1. Taxonomy (NCBI): domain Eukaryota; kingdom Viridiplantae; phylum Streptophyta; class Magnoliopsida; order Asterales; family Asteraceae; genus Ambrosia; species Ambrosia trifida. The sequence goes on from CM054122.1 coordinate 16,076,431, forward strand.
ATTGCCAGGTAATTAACCTGCTCCCTAAAAACTGGCAACCGGCTGTGGTTGATTTGCTGTCTTTGTCACAGCCGCCCCAATCTGCATCACTAAAAGCAATAAAATCAAAATCATCATCATTAGGGTACCAAAGTCCTTTTGATGGACAACCCTTCAGATATCGAAGGATACGCTTGACCGCCGTCAGATGACTTTGTTTCGGCTTCGATTGATAGCGAGCACAGAGACACGTTGCATACATAATATCTGGTCGAGACGCTGTCAAATACATCAGAGATCCGATGATTGCTCTGTATGTAAATGGATCTGTCAGCTCCCCCTTAGCGTCCACTCCAATCCCGTGATTGGGTTGAATCGGGGTATCCATCGGCTTAGAGTCCTCCATCTGGAATCGGCTCAAGATGTCGGATACATATTTCGTCTGGTGAATGAAGATCCCGTCGGGTCTTTGGTCCACCTGTAAGCCGAGGAAAAACTGCATCTCCCCCATAGCGCTCATTTCAAACTTTTCCTGCATAACAGTTTCGAATTCCCTGCACAAAAGTTCGTTAGTTGAACCAAATATAATATCATCAACGTAAATCTGTACTAGAAGCAAGTCATCTCCCGTCTTCTTCGTAAAAAGGGTGCAATCGACGAGGCCGCGCTTGAATCCTTTGGAGATGAGGTATGTACTTAGCTCCTCGTACCACTGTCTTGGAGCCTGGTGCAAACCATATAAAGCTTTGTTTAGCACGTAGACCTTGTCCCGGTGGATTGGGTCCTCAAAGCCTGGTGGCTGCCCGACATAAACCTCCTCCTTGACTTTCCCGTACAAAAATGCGCTCTTGACGTCCATTTGATAGACTTTGAATTTCTTATATGAAGCAAACGCAAGGAACATCCGAATAGCTTCAATTCGTGCTACTGGTGCATAGATTTCGTTGTAATCAATTCCTTCGATTTGATGGAAACCCTGCACGACCAATCTGGCTTTGTTGCGAACAATAACTCCACGATCATCCTTTTTGCACTTAAACACCCACTTAGTGCCTATTTTCTTCCTTCCTGGCGGCAAATCTGTGAGCGTCCAGACTCCCAATTTCTGGAATTGCAATAACTCCTCCTGCATTGCCTTAACCCAGGCATCTTCATTCAAAGCGTCTTTGTATGTCCTTGGCTCTACCTGCGACACATAACATGCAAACGACCAATCATTTTGACTACCAGATTTCTGAATTTTGGCATACAATGCTAAAGCACCAAAACTCTCTGGCGAGTTAACACTTTTTAGCTGCCCTCTGGTCATTACACCATTTCCAGGATCACCGATAACTTGCTCTAGCGGGTGAATACGATGAATCCGAGATTCCGGATTAACAGGTACAATCACTCCCGTCTGAGCAGTCAAGTTTTCTACAGCATCCTGATCATGACCCGTGTTTGATGATGAAGCAACATCTTGATTTGGAGTTGGGTTCACAGGTTGCGCCTCTAATTCTTCTGCATGTTCAAGAACGGCTTCTTCAAATTGTTCATCTTCAGATTCTGAAGTGTCTAATGAAGTTGAAGCTTCTTGAAACATCTCTTCTTCTTGTATAGGAGCACTGGTATCATTAGAAGCTGGTGGGGGGTTTACGGTGATTGGACGCATCAACGGTGAAGTCGCCGCGTTTTCACACTCGTAAAGTAGTCTGATTACAGCTTCTTCAACCAAGCTATCTAGGTTGAATGATTCAAAGAAATCTTTGTAATCAAACATCCAATCAGGGCCCGTGCCTTGCAAATTTTGAGTGTATCGTTGAACTTCCACATTAGCCCAATCCTCCACTTGACGAGTTCGCTTGTTGAATACCCGTTTGAGCGGGGTTGCATATCCAACAAAATATCCCTCCTCAGCTTTAGGACTAAACTTCTCACCTGGATTCAACATCGTGCATGGCGCCCCAAATGGTTCTAGATACTCTAAATTGGGCTTTCGTTGGTGTAACAGTTCATAAGATGTTTTGCCAAACTTCTTCACTGTTAGAACCCGATTTAATGTATAATTTGCTGCATAAATCGCCTCATTCCAGAACATTACTGGAAGATTTGAGTCAGCGAGCATTGTTTTAGCCGCCTCAATTAGAGTCCTATTCTTTCTTTCAGCAACACCGTTCTGTTGCGGGGTATACGGAGCTGAATATTCATGATGTATCCCTTTGCTTTCACAAAGTTCATCCATCTTGGCATTTTTGAACTCCGTCCCGTTGTCACTCCTGATTCTTTTTATCTTCAAACTGTAGATATTCTCCAGTCGAGTGAACAGAACTTGTAGGTTAGTAAAGGTGTCGCTTTTGTTCTTCAAACACATCACCCATGAAAATCTTGAATAGTCATCAGTAACGACTAAACAATAAAGCTCTCCAAGATGACTTTTGCGCTTGACTGGTCCGAAAAGGTCCATGTGCAATCGCTCAAGCGGCATCTCAACAGAGTTAACTTTCTTCACTTTATGGGACTGTTTGTGTTGCTTGCCTTTCATACAACTAACACACTTGTCGTTCAGATGGAAATGCTTCACGTTTACTCCATCGACAAGTCCATTTCTCACCAATTGATTCATTTTCCTCAGATGAATGTGCCCCATTCTGCGGTGCCACATTATCGATTCTTTTTCGGTCGCCTTGGATAGAAAGCATGTTATTTGCCCCTGTGTTGTCATCGCCTTGGACATGTCAAGAATATAAAGATTGTTGACTCGAGATGCCATCAACATTACCCACTCCTTTGGAATTTTGAAGCCCGGTTTGAGAATATAGCAGGATTTGTCATCAAAATGCACAGAAAATTGTTTATCGCATATTTGACTGACGCTCAACAGATTATAGTCTATCTGCTTGACATAAGAAATCCGCTCGAAAGTCACAATCCCATTACTCACGCTTCCTTCCATCGTGATATATCCTCCTTTATTACCCGCGAAAGCAACATACCCTCCATTAATATTTTTCACATCAAACAGCAATGCAAGATCCCCCGTCATGTGGCCTGAAGCTCCACTATCAACAATCCATAGACTGCTAATAGGGCCAGCTGAAGCTCCCTGCACACAAAAAGTAAATCATTTAGTTCTTTCGGGGGACCCAAGCCTGAGTCTTGGGCCTTTGAACATTGGTTTTCAAAGAAACATCCTCATTAACTTTTTCAACAAGTTTTTGTTTTGGATCAATCTTTTTCTGATTGTTCAAAACACTTTCATTTTTCTCACTTACCTTCGAAGTAGAAGCTCCTGGAGTACCATTAGATGTCCAAGATTGTTCAGACCTTTTGAGAATACGAATTTGAGATTTTGGTTTCTCAATAGGTTTCTGAACATTGTTACCAAAAGTAACTTTCTTGGCAACCTTATCTGAGTTAACAGACTTAGGTCCAACATTTGATTTGACAATTGGTTTTTGTGGAACCTTTTGCCTATCAACTGTTGAGTTCACCACAGGCTTTCTCCAAGATTGTTCCATAGCAATCCGATTCCTTTGATCATATTGGATTGGACGATTGTTCCTCATTTGAAAATTGTTTTGATGATAAAACTGTTGTTGTTGAGGAACAACCCGTCTATGTGGTGGAACATAATGATCAATCGGCTTTCTCATGGAATTTTTAACTTCAACTTCATGTCTTTTATGCCTTACATATGGACACTGAGCAAGTAAATGCCCGCGTTCTCCACATTTAAAGCATTTTCTATATTCTTCAAAAACATAATGAGCATTTGGTGGAGCAAATGATCTAACAGGGTATTGATTATTATACTGTTGATTCCTCAAACTCTCAGGAAGTGGTCCTTTCGAGTAAGAGGGCTCATGAAAACCATTTGCTTTATCATTTGGTCGAATGAACTCGGTGACATGAATCTTTGGTTCTTGAGGAACTTCTGAAAACAGTTTCTTTAAGATTTCTGGTGGAATTTCGTTGGTTCTCTCATGTTTTGGAAACCATATTGTGCTTTCTTGCCAGATTTTATCAAGTTTAGAATAGTTAACATTTTTGATTGGAAATTCCTCATCAGAAATGATCTTATCGGATCCTTCCATCCGATAAAACACCTTGACAGGTTTGTCACTTGGTTCATTCAACTCATTCATTTTAACCACATTCTTAACACCATTATCTTTCTAAACATCAATCTTTTCAGACTTTTTATCACGATTAGCATTTGCCATCGGATGAACATGATCAGATGGTGACACTGGTTCAGTAGTAATGATGTGATTTTCTTTTGGAATCTCACATTCATTAACAGTTTGATCACTACCAGTATCATCATTCTCTGAGTCTGAATTCTCACTCTCAGCATAAACACCCTCATCATTCAAGCCTAAAATCGGTCTCACATCGGAATAAGGATCACCAATACTCGAGGTATTAGATTCCATTTCCGATGATGAGTCTGATTTTACCGAACTCTCCGGTATAACTTGGTGATAGTTATGATTTTCAAAAAAGAACCGGAGATGGTACAGACTTGTAATTGGTGGTGTTATCATCAATGATATGGTCTACCACATAAGCAACATTCTTATAACTTTCCAACTTCTTGTTAACCTTTTCAGCAAAGCATTTAATGGCGGCCATTTCTAACTTTGTGTTTTCAATTTCATTGATATAGTTGTTTATTGCTAATTGTTTCAATGACAAAGTATTTTTCAAGTCAGAAATGTCCTTTTTATAGCCATCTAATACTTTGTTGAAAGCATTCAACTCTTTGCGAGTAGATTGACTGTTAATGATAGCACTATCACGTGAAATTCGGAGTTGTTTATTCTCCTCAGTCAATCTATCACATGTTCCACAATATTTATCACTCATAACATCAGTGCTAGATTCAGAACTTACAGGTTTTGGCGGTTCAGTCATGGCCATCAACGCGAAATGAGCTTCCTTTCCAGTGAAAAACTTGGAGTAGTCAATCTTGGTGAAAGCATCATCAGCGATACACGACTTCCTCGTCATCAAAAAGTCAGCTTCTGCCAGCAACTGATCAATATCATCATCTAAAGAATCAACACTTGTCTCTGTGTCTGATTCGCTCTCAGAATCTGAATAAACTGATCTACACTCTTCAGGAACATCAGTAACAGAATCAATCACCATTCCAGAACTTGTTTCCTCAGCCTTAACCTCAACAGGTTCATTCTCCACTTCCATCTTAGTCTCAGAATCATCACTTTCACACTCCTCAGTTTCTTTCTTCTCATCAACCACCACCGACTCTTCCATATCAACCTGATAAGCAACACATGCCACATTCCCACCAGTAGTCACTTCCTCAACTCCTATTTGCATACCCGACCAGTCAAACCTTTCATCCTGTTGAGTCACCAAAGCTTGGTTCTGACTCGCATTCTGTTGAGTCTCATTAGGTGTAGTGATAGGTACAACTATTCGGTTTGTGTTGTTAGGAGATTGGTTTTGAATCTGGTTTTGAGTGTTTGGTTGTCTGTTTTGGTTGTTAAAGTTTCGGTTTTGGTAGTTGTTGTTATTTTGGTAAGAAACTTGGTTTTGTTGTTGACGGTTCTGGTAATTTGCATTGAAAGGATTTCGATTACCTTGTTTAGGTGGCTGGGTGCATTCCCTTTTAAAGTGTCCTTTTTCTCCACAATTAAAACACGTAACCTTCTCCTTGTTGAATCCGTAGGTTGTGTTGGGAGAAGTTGCTAAATCAGTCCTTCCTGTTTTCTCAATGAACTCTGTTGCTCTTCTCATGATACTCGCAAAAGCCCATTAAATGTCAATGAGTTCCATCTCTTCCTTGTCTATCTGTGCATAGTCTTCGTTGGTTAAGTTGTTGTTCCCAATCTGACTAGCAACTAATCCATTGTAGGATGAAACCATTGCTGAGACTAATGCAATGTGTTGCTGAGCAACCTCCACAGTCACATTTCCCAAGTTAGATGTATCCAAAACCACCGGTCGTTGATTAGGTTGAGTTACTTGGTTTACTGGTTGTTGTGATTGGTTAGCGGTGTAAAAACCTGCTTGTTGCATTGGGGAGATTGGTGAAATGTAGGAATTGTATTGTGGTGGTGTGTATGATGGTTGTGAGTAGGATGATGTTTGTGTCAAGTAGTTGGTGGTTGGTTTAGATGATTCCATGACATTGGAAATACATGCAACATGTGGTGCAATGCTTCCTGAGCTCGAGTTACCAACTGGAACTGAAGTGCCTCCAAAATACAAACTGGGATTCTGAGGAATCTGTGACCTTCTAGCTTTCCTCCTATCCTCCAACTCTTTGTTCTCCAGCTTTTCGATAAACTCTGAAATAGTCCAGAATTGATAAGCATCCTTCTCTCTGAGAACTTCCACATGCTGATCCCATTGTGGTGGTAAAGCATCTGCAAACTTATACACCTGCTTAGTCATTGGAATCTGTACACCATAACTAGACAATTCAGACAACAAATGCATATATCTCGGAGTTAGTTCTTTTAAAGTTTCATTATTGATAAAAGAAAAATTCTCAAACTCTTTGACCAATTCTTCCATTCTCAGGCTCCTAGTCTTCTCATTACCATCATGCTTTCTCTTAAGCTTATCCCAAAGCTGCTTTGATGTAGTACATGTCCCAAATTGATGCAACAGGTCACTTGTGATTGCATGTGTCAATTGGGAAAAAGCCTTCTTCTCCACCACATATTTCTTCTTCTCGTCCTCAGTTAAGCTTTCCAAAGGAATCATCTCACCTGTATTCTCCAAAATCGGTGCTGTGTAACCTTTAACAATCATGCTCCAAGCCTCTGCTCCTTCAACTCCCATGCCTTCCAAATGGATCTTGAACATGGTATGCCACTGATTATACTCTTGCATATCCATGAGCTTCGGTGGCCGAGTTCCACTACCTGTAGACAAATCCTTAATCAAAGTAGAAATAGCATTAGTGGTTTGAGTATTTACCGCCGCTGCAGCTACTCCCCAGTAATCAGATTGTAGTGCCGGATGTGCTACACTTTGAGGCATCGTGCTCGTCGTTGTCATATAGTTAAGTGGTTGTGAAGACTGTGTGTTCGTCTTTTGCGCTGCCACTGTCCATGGGTCCATCGTTTGCTGTTGTGGTTGTGTTGTTGCTGATCCCGGAGTAGTTTGAAAACGCCACATGATCACAAACTAAGAAAAATCTCAACACTTAGAAAAATTTTCAACAAAATCCTAGGTTCGCCCGAAATACTCTAGGTTCGTCCAAAAAATCCTATGTTCGTCCAAACTTTTTCACTCTCGACCCTTCTGATTCTATGTTCGCCCAAACAGTAACACCCGAATGTAGATATGACCAGAATGTAAACACAAAATAACCTCCTTTCCACTTTCGCCCAAAATAAACTGGTCGAAGGTGGAATTTTGTACCCGAAAGTGAAAAGTTCAACAAGAAATTTCAGGTTCGACCACTAACTCCTCAGGTTCGCCCACTTTTCAACACGTTCGACCACTAAACACAAGTCAGGTTCCAGGTTCGCCCACTTTGATCATATCTCATTTTTGAAAAACGGTTATTGTTTGAAAAACGGTTATTCTGATCTCAGATTTTCAAAAGTTCATGGATTTGAATGATCTCAATCAGGTTATGTTTCGGAATTGATTTGGAGCAACTTTAATTCTTGGAAAACTTGAATTCGACCACAAATTATCCTTTAAATCGATCAAAAACACTCAAAACAATGTTTATGTAAAAACAGATTATTTTAGGTCAAAAACATGTCCAAATCAGCTCTGATTTTATCAAATTTGTTATTGTATGATCCTCTAGGCTCTGATACCACTTTGTGAGCGAAAGATTTTAGCTAAAACAAGATTATACGATCATACAAGTCACAAAACCAGGTGCGGAAACCCTAGTTCTGAACAAATTGATAAAACACAAATCACAACACAATCAAGATCATTTTCAACATCATTTCATAGATTAACTTCTTTCAAATAAGCTTTTACAATCAGTTTATGTTAATCTAGAACACACACACAATATCTCAAAACAACCTCTGAACCTGACCTGAACACAGACACAACTGACAACTCTATTACATAATCAAAATCACAAAATCTATTTATAGACACTGCCCGTTCGCCCCTTTTCACTGGTCGAACGTGGACATTTTCCACATTCGCCCACTTCCAGTGGTCGAATGTACATCTTGATCAAATCCAGTCTACCTTCGCCCAACTTCAATCTACCTTCGCCCATAATATCTACCTTCGCCCATAATATTTACCTTCGGCCAATCACTAACACATGTTAATTATGTTTATCCAATCCTTAGTCGCAAAACGCATCAACAAATTATAATCGGTTTTTAACAAAGAGGCACTAAAACACATTGTGAGACTTCGATTATACTTTGTTAAGCAAGAACCAATCACTTTTGATCCTCTAAACGATCGGAATCGAAACCCACATCATGCCAAAGTTTCGGCTACTATATTCTAACATGTGTTAAAGAGACCATGACATATGTTAAAACTAGTTTTAGTTTTGCAAAGGCTTAAGCATACGTTAAAACCCTTGTTTTACTGTAAAATGACCACACGTGTTCAGCTAGGATTGAACATAATCTATGACGACACGTGGGGTCCACTTGATACGTGTTACGCTCAAAACCGTACCTTTACAGAAGTATACATGAACTTAATGATAATTGTCACGTACCCAAAACATGGCCCACATCCACTAACACGAGGGTCCACAAAGTCGGGTGAACAACTTGTTTAATGAATGACAAACATACAACTTACCATAATCTTGACAATTATAGGGTACCAATTGTCGGGATAGTAGCCATCCTACCTTACAGCTTTACCAGCAAACGTTTACAGACACTAAGTGAGTTTCACACCCCTATTTTACTGCTTTTACATTTTTGGGGGACAAACATGCTACAATTCTAGTACAATTTACAATTGTGTGTTAATTCTATTGTGACTTCCATGTGAAACATGATGCATTTGGTTCATGAGATCATTAGTCCTCGTACTACATTTACTGTAACCATTAGCTATCAAAAGCCATGGAACACTTTAATAGATCTATTGGGTTGACACCCCCACTCTTGGTTAGTCGCTCTAACCGGTTACATGCAAAAGAGTGTTAGTATTCTACTATGCATACATTGTCTTTAGTGTACAATGCGCGAGGCACCACAGTCAAGAGGTTTGGTTACGGGACTCATGGTTCGCACAGAAATCATTCGCTTAGCTAACCTATGATTGGTCATACACAAATTACACGTTTGTTTTACTTGTTACATTCAAACCCATGAACTCACCAACATTATTATTGTTGATAAATCTTTTATGCATATTTTTCAGGTAACTAATGGAGGGCAGCAGGGATTTGAGAGAGAGGTCCAAGCAGACTATGCATTAGTCTCGAGACAATGTTTCTCAACTTTTATTAAGTTTTATAATAATAATCATCCTATGGTGATATCTTTTAAATAAATTATGTGTGTTGCTTGTACCTTGTGCTTGAAAACCTTACGAGGTCGCATTCCCGTGTTTCCACCTTGGCGGGGTGTGACAGGAACGCAGACTATCCGAATTATGATGTGGGAAGAATTTAAGGTGCCCTTTGTGGTAAACAAAATTAAAGAAAAATTCATGAACTTGAGGCACAAGGGGGAAACCATCGACAAGATCACCGGTGTATTCCTTGATAAACTGAAATTCTGTGCCAAGTTGATGGAAACTGAAGAGCAGAAGATCTACCACTACGATAACATGCTCAGCGGGGAGTATAGGGAATTCTTGGAACCTTCCAAATATGCAACCCTAGTTAAGATGGTGGATGCTTCCCGGAATTGGGAAATTGAACTCAATAGGCAGATCGAGAGGGGAGAAAGGAGGGCAATAAATTCTAGTCCGAGCCCCTCCATGAATCAAAGGAAGAACGAGTCGCGGTAAAAGGTAACCCGAAGCAAGGATCCCTAAGCTGCAAAATTTGTCATCGAAACCATAAAGGAGAGTGCTATTTTAAAAACAAATTGTGCCCGAACTGTGGGAAGATAGGACGTATGCTCAGCGATTGCTCTTCCAAGGTGAATGTATGTTATAAGTGCTACAAACCCGGCCATGTCAAAGCAGAATTCCCGAAAGTGTTAAAGGCCAAGGCCAATGAAGCAAAAACACCAAAAGAAGAAGCCCTAAAAGCTCGAGCTAGGTCTTTCCAACTAACTGTTGAGCAAGAAAGGATTTTACCCAATGTGGTGGCAGGTATCTTTCTTGTGAATTCAATCCCTGTGCATGTGTTATTTGAAACGGGTGCGAATAAATCTTTTATAGCTCATCAATTTGCTCAACACCCGTCCTTTTGTCTATCCAAATTAACAATACCTATTGAAGTTGAGGTAGATAATAATGAAAGTTTCTTGGTGCGGGACATTTACCGAGAATGTAAGATCGTCAATGAAGACGAAGAATTCCTTATAGACTTAATGCCCATGGCAATGAAGGAATTCCATGTGGTAGTAGAATAAGTAATTAGCCTACCAATCCCAACCCAGCCAATACCATTCTAGATTACCCTTATACATGGATGTAGCCCTTGACCCCTCCTAAACGTACCATCAAGCACCAATTTACGGTTATTAACAAGGGAGGAAGTAGCCAACATATTAACATCCCTAATCATCTCTAATCAATCCCACATGTATTGGATAAGTAGACTGATTTCACCACCCAGATTGATGACGTGGTTATTTGAATCAAACCTTCTTCCTCAGGCTCAGGCCATCATTGTTTTGTACTAACCCATGACTATCCATTTTTATTTGGAATAACATAAGCCCACTAGGCCCGTAACATAATAGTAATTATTATCCTAACCAATACAAGCAGCATTTGGTTGCTCTAAAACCTCACCTCCATGCTCTCAACAAAACAATACATAAGAATTCCAGATTAAAAATGGTCGACGGCCTATCTGAAGAGATATGTACCCGCGCGTGCGCGCGACTTACACTCACACACACATCAACACAATAATATGACGTGGAGTTCTAGAAGACGGCGCACGCCACTTAAACAAAAGACAGGTGTCACCCGACAAGAGCAGGGACATGTGGCCAATCAGAGGCGTTTATTCCCTGCTCCATGATCTCCTGCAGGTATGAGGTACTGTTGGATCAGTAAGCTGCTCTTTTGTTAGAACTTGCTAGTTGACACTTAAGTGTTTAGCAAGTTCTTGGTGAGTGATAGCACAACGGAATGTTTATAAGTTTAAAGCTACACTTATCAACAGGAGTTATTACTCCCCCTGGATTCAAGAACTAATAAATGAAAAGTGTTTATTGAGAATCTAAGTAATGAATGAGAATGAAATACTTTGATAGATTCTCAGTAAACACAAAATGGAAATAACAATAATAAGTGTTGAAGGATTTCTTGTATTAAAATCAATGTCTAAAACAGAGGGATGAACCCTTCTATTTATAGACTTTACAAATACATGAACCTTGCCAAAAGCAAGTTTAGAAACAAGTTGCAACAAGTTGCAGTCTTGGAACTTGTACATAAAGCAAAAAGAAATACTAAAGTATTAAACTACTGATATACAAAGGCGGTGGAAAAGATCTTCTGTAAGTACTGATGAATGACAAACTACTGATGAGTAGTTTGTCTTCAGTAGTTCTTCAGTAGAAGTGTCTGGTTTGAACTTCAGAACTTCTGATGATTTTTCTTCTTCAGCACTTCTGAATCTCTTCTTCAGCAGTTTGATCCTTTGTCTTCAGCAGTTCTATACTTAGAGTATTTTGACAGAAGTGAATTAGACTAAGGTTTGGAAAAGTGGTTTCACCAATCCTTTTTGTCCTAACAATCTCCCCCTGGATTGATGAAGCCAAAACCTTACTAATTCCTTATTGTTCTTTTCTGTCCTTCACAATTTTCCATATTCCTTTGAACATGGAATTCTTGAGCTGGTTTAGTTGATCATCAGTAAGAGACCCTTTCTGTGGTTCCAAGTGTTGGATTGTAAGCAGGTCTTTGGTTGATAGTTTCTTCAGTTCATTCATCGACCTATATGCCATGCTTGTTTGATCTCTTCTTGTCACAAGTACTGAGTTTCTATCAGTAAAGGACCATCTGATGATTGGTACTTTAGACTTGTCAAAGTCTGCAGTGTAGGGAACCATGGTGGTACCCTGGGTTTCTCCTGAGTGTTGAATGTTTTCAACTTCAGTGACTCTCAGGTGGGATTCACTTCCCTGCTGTTGTTCCATCACATTAGGTATCTGAAATGTTGGCAAATGATGTTCAGTTACTACCTTGGTGTGCAGTTTGTCTGTGATGGTCTTCTGGATTTGATATGCAAAGGTGGAAGGATCCCTGAATTGTGTGAGCAGAGGCTTCTCTTCTATGTCAAAATCAGAATGTACTACTGTACTACCTTCTAGTAGTACCATTCTGAAATCAGTCTTTACTTTCTCCTCTGACTTCTTTCTTTGTGTAGCTGGTCTTCTTTGAACACCAGAAGTTCTAACTACTGAAGTTGAAGCTTCAGCAGTTTGAAACTTCTCTGGATTAGCAGCCCTTGCAGCCTTATATTTTCTATATGTGTCCACCAATCTTTCTTCTTTCCATTTGGACACTGAGGCTTTTGAACCATAACCATTAGCTACCAGTTCTTCTATCATCTGAGCTCTCTTGGCCTTTGTGTCTTTACTTGTTGCAAGTTTATCTGCAATAAGTTGAGCTCTTCTTGTCAGCTCTTCCACAGAGAGTCTCTTCAATGTGTGGGCTTTAATTTTGCTGTTCTTCATAATGTAAGACATCAGTTGATGTCTTTTGTCTTCTTCAGCAATTTCATCTAGGCTAGCCTGCCTTTGGAGTTCAGCTTCATAAGCCTGAAGTTTTTCTTCATGGCTTAGATCTAAGTCATCCCTTTCTTCCAGTGTTTTCCAGATCTGATCTTCTCTGGCCTTCTTTTGGGCTGCAACTAAACTCTTCTCAAGTAATTCTGCTGATTGAGATATTGGAGAAAGGTTTAGCACAGTCATTGTGGTAACTGTTGTAGTAGGCCTGATAGGAACAGAGGTTGGTTGAATAGGAGCAGTTGATCTGGAAGGGTCAACAGTTTGAGTCTTGGAAGTGTTAACTTCTGATGGGTTGACAACTTTTGAAGGTTTGTCAACTACTGAAGGATTGTCTTCAGTACTTTCTGATTCTTCATTAGAACTTTCATCAGAAGTTTCTTCATTGTGGCCTTGGGATTCAATAGGTTTTTCAGAATCTTCTATTTCTTGAATGGAGACACCAAACTGTTGGGCCAGTTTTTCTTTTCTGGCTTGGTCTCTCTGATCTCTTTCTTGGATAGCCACTCTTGCCTTTTTCCTGGCTTCAAGTGACTCCATAGGTTCCTTAGTTTTCTCCCCCTTTTTGGCTTCATCAGAGGTGTCTTCATTGTGCCCTTGGGATTCATCAGACTTTTCAGCATCTTCTATTTCTTGAATAGAGACACCAAATTGTTGGGCCAGTTTTTCTTTTCTGGCTTGATTCTTCTGATCTCTTTCAAGGATAGCCACTCTTGCCCTTATCCTGGATTCGAATGACTCCTTAGGTTCCCTAATTTTCTCCCCCTTTTTGGATTCATCAAGTTTGGAAGTTGAGGGTTGGGAGAATTGACCTGTAAGATGAGCAATCTGTTTGCTGTTGTAGTCAATCTTGTTGGACAGATCATTCATCTTTGTCTTGATCACTCCAAATTGGTTCTTGATTGACAGCTCCAAGTCAGCTGTGTATGTTTGGAAGTGATTCTTGATGAGAGTGTTCATCATGTGGTACAGGGGACCATCTGGGCTGCATAGCTGGTTCATGTCTATGCTTGTTTGCCCAGGGAATTGGGTAAGCATTTGTAGTGAGGGGTGTGTTTTTGGTTGATCTTCTTGTTGTACAGAAGATGCCACTCTAGGGGAATCATGGATTGAGTGGGCTTTAACCTGAGATGGTGTGACTAGCTTCTTGAGCTTAGAGACACTAGGTGCAGGACCTTCACTTGTAGCCGTCAATTCAGTAGTTTGGTGTTTTGAAACATCATCCAAATCAATGGAATCATCTGAATCCCTGATTACATCCTCAATGAGGACTGTATCAGTTACATCATGAGCTGAGCCCAACTCAGTTGTCTCATGTACCTCTTGTTCTTGGTTCAGAGGATTTCCTACCTCAGGCATTAAGCCTTCATCAGTAATTGCCACAATTGAGGTCTTAGCTATGTTACTTCTGTCCTCAGGTCCACCACTGGGTGGTAAATGAGTAGTAGCAGCCTCAAAAGTACCAAAAGTTTCTAAGTTAGGGCTTAGAGTGTCCACATCCATGTCACTTTCTGAGGCTATGTCCCCTGTTTGATGTGGTTGATGGGGACTGACATGTGTAGATGGGACTTTCTCTTTTAGCCCAGAGAGAAGTTTGGCTATTTCAATGTCTGGTTCAGAAATTTGGGGTGCTGGTTCAGTAGTTTGGGCAGTGGGTTCAGCAGTTTCAAAAGAAGAGTCAATTGGAATAGTTTTCTTAAGTCTTTTTCTTTTGAAAAGGATTGTTATTGGTGCTCTTGGTGGGGTTTGAGATGGATGAGACTGAGAGGATGTTTCAGTCACATCTTTAAGAAGTGCAGATTGCACAGTAGTTTGTTTAGGCATCTCAACCTCCTGAACAGCTTTTCTTTTGGGTTTGGTGGGTTTTTGTTTTGTTATCTTGGGTTTCTTGGCCTTTGGTGGAGTAGGTTTGGAAGATGAGGGTTCCATGGGGACTGGTTCTGGTTCCCCTTGGTCATCTTCTGGCCAGGCAGCCTGTTTGTTGTGCCTTGAGTATGCTTGTAAGGTTAAGGGTTTCAAAATTTCAATTTTACCCACAAGCACCTCATTACCCAGTTCAGATATTATGCATTGCATAATGAACCTTGGATATAACAAAAAGTTTTTCTTAGTGTTATTGTGATGTAACACCAACTCATTAAAGAAAAGTTTTGATGCCCTGAAATTTGTTTCATTCACAATAGAATGAAAGATTGGTTGAAAGGTTGAGGGCATCTGGTCATAAGACCCAGTTTTAGGACTCAAGCACATAATAATATAATGAAACAAAAGTTTATATTTTGGTTCAAAATACTTTTTAAAGATAGTAGCTTGTGAGAGAGTACCTTGATAACCACACTCAGTCATGGTTAGGTGGATTGCAGAGTTGTCAAACTTCTCAGGGGCATTCACATCATTCAACCCCAGTCTGTTTGAGAGTATGGCCGGTGTTATGGCCATTTGTCTCCCTTTAATTGTTGAGTTCAGGGAGATAACTTCATCATCCACCATCACTGTCTCAGCATTAGCCCAGAACTCATTGAGAGTTGCAGGATGTATTGGTGGGTCTATGGTGAGAGCGGTGAAATATTGGGATTTGACGACGAGATCAATGATCTCATCGTATTGGGACCAGCCTTCTTGTTTTTCTAAGTAGGCTCTGAGATTGTGTCCCTGTTTGAGAACTAAAGCCATGTGGTTTTGTGTGTGTTGATGAATCGAACAGTGTTTTTGTGTTGCAGGTTCAGGGGTTTGAGAGCTTTCTTGAGAGAGAATGAGGGAATTTTTGTGTTTGAAAGGATAAGTGCTGAAAAAAGATATTTATCAGAAGTTTTTAACCGCACGGATCTTCTTTATTAGAAGTTTTAAACCGCCTAGGTTAAAAATCTCTTTATCAGAAGTTTTAAACCGACTAGGTCAAACTTCTGATGATGGGAAAAGTCAGATTTGCCCTTTTTGACCAAACTGCTGATGAAGAATTATCTTCATCAGTAGTTCCCATTTTCTCTTCAGCAGTTTTGAACAGCTGATGAGAAATTCTTTATAAATACTTTATTCATAACTTCTGAAGGTTGTTTTATCAGAAGTTAATCACTTTTTAAGAAAATATCCCTATACTGATGTTTTGTTCATCAGTAGTTTCTCTCTTTTCAGAAGTTTTTCAAGTTTTTTGAAAACAGATGTAAGTGAAAAACAAAAAAAGTGTGCAGAAAAATAAAGAGAAACACTTACAAATTTAGCATCCCTAGCATGGATACTAACTTCTGAAATGTTGATGTGTCAAGGGGTTTAGTGAAAATGTCAGCTATTTGATTAGCTGTTGCTACATGTTTCACTTCAATCTTGCCTTTTTCATAGCAATCTCTTATGAAATGATACCTGATTTCAATGTGTTTAGTCTTTGAAAACTGAACAGGATTTTGAATGATGCTAATGGCAGATTTGCTTTCTACAAACAATGGTGTCTTGGTCTCTTTGATTCCATAATCAAGAAGTTGATATTGGAGCCATTGTATCTGTGATGTACAACTTGCAGCTGCAATGTATTCAGCTTCAGCAGTTGAAGTTGCAACAGATGTTTGTTTCTTTGATTGCCAGGACACTAGACAGTTTCCCAAGAATTGACAACCACCAGATGTTGATTTTCTTGACATTTTACACCCTGCATAATCACTATCTGAAAAAGCTGATAACTTGGTATTGCTTGAAGCAGGATACCAAATTCCAAGTGTGGGAGTTCCTTTCAGATATCTGAAAATTCTTTTGACTGCAATAAGGTGTGATTCCCTAGGAGCTGATTGATATCTAGCACAGACACATGTTGAAAACATAATATCTGGTCTAGAAGCAGTTAGATATAAAAGGGAACCTATCATACATCTATACATGGTTTGATCAACCTGTTTTCCTTGATCATCTGGTTCAACTTGTGTGGTTGGTGTCATGGGAGTGGAACATGATTTACAGTCTTGTAAAGAAAATTTGTTTAATAATTCTTTAACATATTTTGATTGATGTATAAAAGTTCCATTTGTTTGTTGTTTAATCTGCAGTCCTAAAACGTACTGCAGTTCTCCCATTGTACTCATCTCAAATTTTGATTGCATGAGTTTCTTAAATTCATCACACAATTTTGTGTTTGTTGAACCAAAAATGATATCATCAACATATATTTGAACAAGTAAGACATGATTTCCAACATGTTTTATGAAAAGAGTTTTATCAATGGCACCTCTTGTGAAGTTATTTTTGAGCAAAAAGGTTGAAAGTGTATCATACCAGGCTCTTGGAGCCTGTTTGAGCCCATAAAGCGCTTTGTCTAGTTTGTACACCCACTCAGGATGAGAAGGATCCTCAAACCCAGGTGGCTGACAAACATACACTTCCTCTTTTATCTTTCCATACAAAAATGCACTCTTGACATACATTTGATAAACTTTTATTTTGTTGGAAACGGCATAGGCCAGAAATAACCTGATGGCTTCGAGCCTTGCAACTGGAGTAAAGGTTTCATCATAGTCAATGCCTTCTTCTTGAGAGTAACCTTGTACTACCAGTCTTGCCTTGTTCTTTATTATAATACCAGCTTCATCTTGTTTGTTCCTGAAAACCTATCTTGTGCCAATTGGTTGCTTGTTTGGTGGTAAGGGACAGATTTCCCAAACCTGTTGCTTGTTGAATTGAAGCAATTCATCTTGCATTGCCTGTACCCAATTGTTGTCTTTGAGGGCTTCCTGGTACTTCTTTGGTTCCAACTGTGAAATAAATGCTGAGAATAGACAAAAGTTGGAAAGCTGGTTTCTTGTAAGAACACCTGATGCAATATCACCCATGATTTGATCAAGTGGATGATCTTTGTGTTCGATCAGTTGTTGTAAACCACTGACAGGTGTTGGTGGCTCATGTTCTTCAAACAAACTACTGAGGTCTATTATATCTGGTTTAGCAGTTTCAGTGTCTTCAGTAGTTGCAGGTGCTGAAGCAGATGTTTGAGTTTGGCCTTCAGTATTTGTTGAATCAGAAGTTTGTGAAACTTCTGATGGTTTTGAAGTTGACTTAATGACTGTTTGAGGAGACCATGGTGCTGGATCCTCATCATCAAACCTTTGATCACCATAATAAGTAGGTTTGGATGAAGTGACAGTCTTTTCAGGTTCAAAATGAAAGTTGTCAAGGTCAAAGAGTTCAGCAGGATGTGCTGGAATGAGAGTGTGTTTTGACTCATTGAACTTGACATTCAGTGTTTCTTCTACTATCCTGGTTTTTGAGTTAAAAACCTTGTAGGCTTTTCTAGTTGATGAATAACCAAGAAAGTAACCTGAGTCAACTTTGGCAGCAAACTTTGAAATAGATTCCTTGATGTTCAAGATGAAACATTGACACCCAAAAGCCCTGAAAAAGGAGATAAGGGGCTTCATGCCATGAAGAACTTCATAGGCAGTTTTTGAATGTCTCTTGACAACAAGAACTCTATTTTGAACATAACATGATGTGTTAACTGCTTCTGCCCAGAAGTATAAAGGTAGGCCAGAATCAGCTAACATTGTTCTTGCTCCTTCTATTAAAGTTCTGTTCTTCCTTTCTACCACACCATTTTGTTCAGGAGTTCTGGCAACACTGAATTGTCTAATAATCCCTTTAGACAAACAGAATTCATTCAGAGTTTTGTTCCTGAACTCTGTCCCATTATCACTTCTAATGGTTTTGACAGGTAGAGAGTATTGCTTCTCTACTTGTAGAATGAAGAACTTGATGATTTCAGCAGCCTCATCCTTGGAAAATAAGAAGAATACCCATGTAAATCTTGAGTAGTCATCAATGATGACTAAGCAGTACTTCTTCTTACCAAGGCTCATGATTTTTACAGGCCCAAATAAGTCCATATGGAGTAGTTGAAGACATGCAGTTGTTTTTGATTCTTCAATAGACTTATAGGAGGACTTATGCTGTTTACCCTTTAAACAGGATACACAGTGTTCTTGACACTGGTATACTTTTAAGGGTAGACCTCTGACCAAGCCCATTTTTGTGACTTTATTTATGGTTTTAAAGTTCACATGGCCAAGTCTCCTGTGCTAGAGATCAGTTTCTAAAGTTGATGCCCTTGAGAAGAAACAGGCAGTGTTGTTCAGTACTTTGTCTTTTTCAATGTCCACTGCATAGACATTGCCACATCTTTTGGCAATTAACAAAGTATGATTTTCAATAATCTTCTCTATCAACTTCTGGCCTTCTGGTGATATGATCTTGCATGTTGTCTTTGTGAAAAAGGAAGAATATCCTTTATCACACATTTATGACACACTTAACAAGTTGTACTCAAGGTTTTCAACCAGATTGACCTTGTCAAACTGTATTTTGCCAGAGGAGACATTGCCATGTCCTAGCACATATCCCTTAGCATTGTTCCCAAAGGATACAGATCCATCTCTTTGACTGATAAAATTGTTTATCAGGTATCTGCATCCTGTCATGTGCATTGAGCCTCCACTGTCTACATACCAAATGCTATTTAAGCCTCTGGAAACTCTCTGCACAAGATAGCAAATTAGTTAGATTTAGGAACCCAAGCCAGTTTGGCTTTGGGTTTGCTCTTGAGAACATTACAGTTTGTTCTTGACCAAGTTTAGAAATCCATGTCTTTTTGGCAATGGATTTTGCATTAAGTACAATGGTGGTATCCTTTTG
This sequence comes from Ambrosia trifida, assembly GCA_028751855.1. Lineage (NCBI taxonomy): Eukaryota > Viridiplantae > Streptophyta > Magnoliopsida > Asterales > Asteraceae > Ambrosia > Ambrosia trifida. The sequence goes on from CM054122.1 coordinate 16,095,918, forward strand.
AGGACCACCATCAACTTTGGTCATCAGTAGTTGTACCATGTTCATAAGATCTTTAATCTCAGCAGTTTGTGAAACTGCTGATGATTTAGGTCTAACTACTGAAAGAGAATTTTGAGAAAAAAGACTTTCGTTGAGATTTTGTCTTTTTCTGAGAAAGGGTTTTTGTTGGTTGTTGTTTCTTGGGAGAAAAAGTTTTTACATAATCAATTTTGATTTGTTCCCCCACAACCATTTGTTGATTTTTCTTATTGAACTGAATACCCTTTCTATATCTGCAAAATTCTGTTTTGTGGTTGAACAGACCACAAATTTCACATTCTTTTGTCTTTTCTTTCAAAGACAAATCTCTGACTGTTTTGATTGTTTTAGGTCATCAGTAGTTTTCAGGTTCTCAACTCCTGATGTAGTTGAAACTACTGATGGCTTAAAGTCAGATTTAATCAGTACTTCTGAAGAACTTTCTTTGTGTGATTTTAGAAAGTTTTCATGGAAAGATGTGCGTTCTTCCTCTTCAGAAGTTTCACCTGAAACAATTTTTCTCCCATCTTCAGTAGTTTTGGGAGAGAAATCTGTTGGTGTTTCAGTGTGATTGTACCCTATGCCAAACCTAACATTTGAAGCACTTTGTTTGTTTAGCAATAATTGGTACCCCTTACAAGATTCCACCCATTTTTCACATGTGACCTTGGTGTCAGCAAGCTCTTGTCTGACATTTCCTAGGTCATTAATCATGATTTTATTTTGTGCTTGGGTTTCAATAGCAGAGTTAGTTAATTTAGAAACTTCTTTTGTTTTTGTAGAAAGTTTTCTTTCTAAATCACATTTTATCTGAGTGAGTTTTCTCTCAGAATCATTAGCTTTTCCTTGTAAGTGCACATTTGTCTCTCTTATGAGAGCAAAAGATTCTTTGCATGAATTTGAACATAGTTTTGTCAAAGATTCTTTTGATACCTATGACAAAGCAGATTTTGAGGAGCATCCCTCAAATGCCATTAAGGCAAAGTTCTTTCTGCCATTGTCAGGTTCTCCCCAGTTGATGTCAAACATTTTATTGTCTGCATCAGGATTGCACTCTGTGGTGTCAAAAGGAAGACTGCTCCAGTCAACATACCCTAAAGTGAATAAACTTTGTTGAGAGGGTTGTTGTTGCTGTGGAGGCTGTTGAGCAGCTGGAAAGGGAGGGATTGATTGTTGGCTCTGCATCTGTTGAGCAGGCATCTGTACATATTGTACTTGTGGCACATATTGGTGTTGTGGAGCTTGTGCCTGTACAAAATGTGCAATCCCTTGTGTTCCATTATTCCTGTTATAATTGGGGTTAAAATTGTTTCCAGACTGAGATTGGTTAAAGCCAGAGCTTCTACATTCTCTAGCAAAGTGTCCCAACTTTTGACACTTGTGACATCTATGTTTAGATTTGTCAAAACCAATTTTTGTAGAACTGTTAAGTCCTGGAAACTTCCTTCCTGACCTTTTGTAAAATTTATTTGTTTTTAAACTTAACATGGCCAGTTGGTGCAAAATATCCATTTCTTCAAGGTCATCACTGCTGAAACTATTTAAGTCATCCATGATAAAACACATGTTATCAACAGTTTGACCAAAGTCATTATTGTCATAACCTGGGAATGATCTTTCAGATGAGATCCCAGCAGTTATGTCAATGTGGTCAAAAGATCCAAAACTATTTGAACAAGTTGGTGAGTCTTGTCCCAATAGTGCTGTACTACCAGGTAGATAGTCATCAGCAGTTTTACCAGAATTTTGTAACTTTTTCTTTTGATCAATTTCTCTCTCAAAAGTAAGTAATCTCCCATGAAGTTTTGTAAGAGTGAGGGAGCTAAAATCTGGTGAAGATCTTAAGACAATTGAGTATGTTTCCCATTTATCAGGTAAAGACCTTAAAAATCTATGAAGCATAGATACAGTTGTATAGGTCTGACCATTTAGTTTTAGCTCAGATATTAATGAGGAAAATCTTTCAAATTGTTGAGTTAAAGTTTCCCCATTAATGTGAGCAATAGTTTCATACTGTTGAGCCAAGATTTCTCTGGTGTTGGCAATCACCTCTTCAGTTCCTCCAAACTGTTCTTTTAGGCAGTCCCAAAGCTCTTTGGCACTATCACAATGTAATAGGCCAGAATAGATTTCATTTGGGAGTGCCATTGCCAACATAGAAAAAGCTTTTGCATCAAGCTCAAGTTTTAGGAAATCATCATCAGTATAGTCTTTGGGTTCTTTTGGAATCTCTTCCTTAGTTTCAAGATTTATATTTACTGGTTTATGAGGACCATATATCACAGATCTCCAACAACCTGTGTTGGTCTGTGACAAGGTATGTGCCATTCTCTTTTGCCATATGTTATATTCATTTCTTACAAGCATGGCAGGTTTAGTGGCAGAACCAGTATTATGAGGATCCATTTTAAAGAGTATTGATTTGTCAAATATCTCTTAAAGTGATGGATGTTGATAAAAGTGAGCTTATAATCCTTTATTGAATATCAATAAGAGCCTGTGTCTGATTCTCAATGTGTTAGATTGATATGTGATCAGATAAACCAGTGCTCTGATACCAATTGTTGGATCAGTAAGCTGCTCTTTTGTTAGAACTTGCTAGTTGACACTTAAGTGTTTAGCAAGTTCTTGGTGAGTGATAGCACAGCGGAATGTTTATAAGTTTAAAGCTACACTTATCAACAGGAGTTATTACTCCCCCTGGATTCAAGAACTAATAAATGAAAAGTGTTTATTGAGAATCTAAGTAATGAATGAGAATGAAATACTTTGACAGATTCTCAGTAAACACGAAATGGAAATAACAATAATAAGTGTTGAAGGATTTCTTGTATTAAAATCAATGTCTAAAACAGAGGGATGAACCCTTCTATTTATAGACTTTACAAATACATGAACCTTGCCAAAAGCAAGTTCAGAAACAAGTTGCAACAAGTTGCAGTCTTGGAACTTGTACATAAAGCAAAAAGAAATACTAAAGTATTAAACTACTGATATACAAAGGCGGTGGAAAAATCTTCTGTAAGTACTGATGAATGACAAACTACTGATGAGTAGTTTGTCTTCAGTAGTTCTTCAGTAGAAGTGTCTGGTTTGAACTTCAGAACTTCTGATGACTTTTCTTCTTCAGCACTTCTGAATCTCTTCTTCAGCAGTTTGATCCTTTGTCTTAAGCAGTTCTATACTTAGAGTATTTTGACAGAAGTGAATTAGACTAAGGTTTGCAAAAGTGGTTTCACCAATCCTTTTTGTCCTAACAGGTACAGAAAAGGACAGAAAGGACGATAGCAGGACACGTGGACCAACCACAGAGCGACAGCGCGAAGAATGACAACGGTCGTAATAGTACAAGACAGTTGTCATTCCCCTCACAGCCAATCACTGACCACCTCAGGGGCCCATAAATACCCCCCCTTCGTCATCAGAAGAAGGGATCAGATCGGCGAGTGAGAATTCATACTATATAGCTGTGAGAGATAGATTATAGTCGAAACTCTGTAATAGTCTGGATTAGTGTCTTGTATTCGTCTTATGGTTTAATGAGAATCACGTCCTTCCTTATATTTGCATACTAGCACTACTATATTCAGATTGTTAGATTAGTGTTTCGTCATTGGCGCCATCCATCTTTTGAGCTTCAAGAACAACAAACTTAAACACTTTTATCTCTCTAAAAACCAGCTATGAGTTCTTTACCGACGACACCAAACTTCCCTGGAGGCACGTCAGGCACTGGTATTGCCCAGGCAAACACCAGCCAGCTTGATAACACCACAGAGGAACAAGTTCATGGTACGGACATGGGTCATACTCCATCCTCCGGGACTAGACAGACCCCATCCTTCCATTTTGCCACATATAATCTTCAAGCTTCACCTGTTGGTCATACCACGCCGATGGTTAGTCCGGAGGTGTGGTACGCCCAACAAAACGAAGCCTTGAAACAAGCATTCATAAAGAAGATAAAAGAAAAACAGCTAAGAGAAGCATCTCGCGCACTATCCTTCAGCGAAGGAAGGCCTGTCACCATATCGGAAGGGCCATCCAAAGCTGCGGGACAGGGCGGCGGGAGCAATCAGGTCACTGACCTAACTTGGAGGGAAGACTCCGATGAGTCTCAGAGTCGTTTTCACCGTGACACAAGCCAGTACTTGACCAACACTGTTGATCGAGCACACTTGATGTCCGGTGAGGACGATCTCACACAACCATATTATCCTCGTTCATTCAGTGAAAAGTCAAAATTTACACCGCGCATCGCGCTCGCCACATTGCCCGCAAGAACCAAAATACCAAGCACTTTGGGAAATTTTGATGGCATAGGCGACCATGACGACCATTTAAAAAGCTTTGAAATCGCAGGAAAATGTGCAAGGTGGAGCCTACCCACGTGGTGTCACATGTTCGCGCAGACGCTCACGGGCGCTGCGCGAGTATGGTTCGACAGCCTGCCGAATGGCATGATAGACAACTTAAAAGAACTGACCGATAAGTTTTCAGACCACTTCAGCCAAAACAAGAGAGTAGAACGTGACTCCACTGACATCCTACAAGTCAAGAGGCGTGAAAACGAATCCATTGAAGATTAGATCACCAGGTTCAATCGTGAAGCCCTGCAAATCGGGCCAATTGGTTTTGAACTCATGAAGGCGGCGTTCACACAAGGAGTGAGATGTGACTCACTAATCCGCACTTTGGCTGGATGCACAGCTATGTCCAACACCTGGAAAGAAATCATGCGCGGCGCGAAGAATTACGCAAAAACCAAAAGAGAGCTATCTGTTTGGAGCAGAATCCAAGCACCACAATACACAGATACACAAGCACAAGCAGCGCGCAATAGAAACAACAGACATGAAAGAAAAGGCAAAGGAAACGTCTGGACCAGGCTTCAGGGAGCCACCCCGACGGTGACAAACCCCGCTACGCCTCAAGATTACCAACACAATGCGTCACTCGTGAACAAGTCAGCGCAAGTCCTGGCCACAGAAGATATCGATTTCCCAAAACCTTCAGGGAGCCACAACAACTGGACCCCCTTGATGAAAACGCCAGCGCAAGTCCTGGCCACAGAAGATATCGATTTCCCAGAACCAAAGGTTATCAAGCGGAGGGAAGGACTAGATCACAAAAAGTTCTGTGCTTATCATCAAGACATAGGCCATGACACTGATAAGTGCTACCAGTTGCGGCAAGCCATCGAGGATGCGTTAAAGTCCGGTAAGCTCGGACATCTACTACAAAATGTGGAGCGCAAGCAAACGGCGGGACCACCGCCAAAAAAGATAAAAAATGTGAGCATGATGATCCATAGCGGTGGACGCCGGCTCCAGAAGCGGAAACCAGAAACAACCGCAGAGTGGAAAGAGCAACAAGTATGCTTCCCAGTGGTCAAAGGTGGCCCGTCCGCCACACGGGCGATCATTGTCACAGCCATCTTTGACCATTACCGAACCACCAGGGCATTCATGGACACTGGCAGCAACTCCGATATCATGTATGGACAGTGCTTCGACCTGCTAGATGATGAGGATAAACAACGACTGCGCCCCATCAATTCCCCAATTATGGGATTTTCAAACGAAGTCGTGACCCCACTAGGGGAGATCTCTTTTCCTCTCACTCTAGGCGCACACGGGCGCTCACGAACTGAAGAAGTCACCTTCCTTGTCATCCCAACAAAATCCAAGTATGATATCATCTTAGGGCGAGACTCCATGGCCTCGTACAACATGGTCACTTCCACAGTCCATGGCGCAATTGGTTTCCCCACCCCAAATGGTGTGGCAATCGTGTGGGCTAACAGAGAATGCGCCCTGACCACGGAATCTCACCCAGCTAAAATGCTAAAACCATGCTCGCGCACGGAGCCAGAGAAGTGGATCCTAAACCCAAAGTTCCCTGATCAGCCCATCACACTGGGACCAGCAATCTCAGAGAACATTTGAGATCACTTGAAGCAGCTTCTCCGCAAAAACATGGACGTCTTCGCATGGCAACCATCAGATATAATCGGGGTCCCACGCGAACTCGCCCAACACAAGCTCAACACATATCGCTCAGTCGAACCCATCACGCAAAAGCAACGAAGCATGGGTGCTGAAAAAACACAAGCGATGAACGAACAAGTAGGAGAGCTGCTAAAAGCTGGAATCTTTAGGGAAACAAGATACCAAACCTGGGTTGCCAACCCAGTAATGGTCAAGAAAAGCAATGGCGGCTAGAGGATGTGTGTGGATTACACAGACCTCAACAAAGCATGTCCCAAAGACTGCAACCCGCTGCCAGAAATCGATTTAAAGATTGACTCACTAGCGCCTTTCCGACTCAAATGCTTCTTGGATGCCTACAAAGGGTACCATCAAATCCAGATGGCGCTAGAAGATGAAGACAAAACATCTTTCCGCACTGACAATGGAGTCTTCTGTTACACCAAGATGCCATTCAGCCTAAAAAATGCGGGAGCTACATACCAACGGTTAATGGACCGCGCATTTGCCAAACAGATAGGGAAGAATCTGGAAGTCTATGTGGATGACCTGGTCATCAAGAGCAAGGAAGAGGATCAAATGTTGAAGGATATCGAAGAAACCTTCAAACATCTGAAAGAAATCTGTATGAAGCTGAACCCAAGCAAGTGCGCGTTTGGGATGGAAGAAGGAAAGTTCCTTGGCGTTGTGGTCACCAAAGACGGTTTCCGACCAAATCCTAAAAAGATACAAGCCATTGCGCAAATGCCTTCCCCATCCACGCTAAAAGAGGTTCAAACGTTGAATGGACGTCTGGTCGCAATCAACCGTTTCTTATCACACCATGCAAGCAAATGGATCCCGTTCATCGAAACATTATAGAATTGCCTGAAAAAGAATCATTTCAAGTGGACTGCAGAGGCGGAGAAGGCTTTCCAAGAAATGAAAGAGTGTTTGATGGACTTACCAACACTCACCGCCACACTCCCAAGGGAGCCGCTGACAATGTACCTCTGCGCGACAGAGCAAGCGGTGAGCGCGGTACTGATGGTGGACAGAAAACTGGTGCAGACGCCCATCTATTATATCAGCAGGGTCCTGACAGATGCAGAAACTAGGTATTCCACCATGGAAAAGCTAGTCTTAGCTCTCGTGCACGCGTCGTGAAGATTGCGCAGATATTTCCACGGCCATCCCATCAATGTGCTGAGCGACTACAAGCTAAACAATGTCCTGTCCAAACCAGAAGTCTCCGGGAGACTGGCAAAGTGGGCCATCGAACTGGGCGAACATACCATTTACTACAAGACACGCCCAGCGATTAAAGGACAGATACTAGCAGATTTCATAGCGGAGGTACCTCAAGAAAAAAATCGAAGAATGCAAAGCAGAGCAAGACCCGCAACCACCATGCGACGAAAAGGCTATCTGGAATCTTTACACAGACGGGGCCTCAAACGAAGATGGTGTAGGCGCAGGAATCCGCCTAGTTCATCCGGATGGCGCGGAGTTCACTTATGCAATCAGACTCGAATTTAAGGCTGCCAACAACGAGGCTGAATACGAAGCTTTCATCGCCGGCCTGCGCATCGTGCAAAAGCTGGGCGCCGAACACATCTTCGCACATGTCGATTCAATGCTGGTAGCGGGCCATATTACAGGGAAATATGAAGCGAAAGAACCCTTAATGATCATGTATCTCAAACGCGCTAAAGAGCTCATGGCCAACTATCCTAGCTGCACCATCGACCACATTAAACGCAGTCAAAACAAGCCGGCGGACGCTCTAAGCAAAATGGCTTCTACAAGCTTTAGCCATTTAGCAAAAGAGGTCCGAATCGAAACCCTGAGCGAACCGTCTATTCCACCCAAAGAGGTCAATGTAATACAAACGGTTGTTGACAGCTGGATGACCCCGATAGTCTCTTACCTCACCACCGGCGCGTTGCCTGAGCAACGCGCCGAAGCTAGGAAGATACAGCACAAAGCCCTACAGTACCAGATACAAGACGGGGTGCTCTATCGGAAGTCATATCTAGGGCCACTACTGCGATGTGTGGATGCAGTCGATGCAGATTACCTAGTGCGAGAGATACATGAAGGGATATGTGGAATACATGTAGGGCCACGCATGGTGGTCTCCAAAATTATGAATGCAGGATACTACTGGTCGGGCATGCATCTGGATGCGCTAAAGATCATCCACAAATATGATTCGTGCCAACTTCATGCTCCCAACACCTTGCGGCCCAAAAACGACCTTATCCTAGTAACCTCAGCATGGCCATTCCAGAAATGGGCTATCGACATTGTGGGACCATTCCCAATGACGACGGGGAAGAGACGATATCTGATAGTCGCAAATGATTACTTCACAAAATGGGTTGAAGCTAAACCACTCGTTGAGATCACGGCCAATCATGTTAAAAAGTTTGTTTGGGAGTTCATCATCTGTCGCTTTGGGTTACCCATGACGATCGTCACAGACAACGGGACCCAATTTGCGGACAAAGGATTGCTTAAATGGTACGCGGACCTGCACATCCAACCCACGTTCACCTCGGTCGCACACCCGCAAGGCAATGGCCAAGTCGAACGCGCGAACCGAAGCATAGTGGAAGGCATCAAATCAAGACTGGGTACCAAAGGGGAGGCCTGGGCGGAAGAACTGCCGAGCGTGCTATGGGCTAATCGCACATTAACAAAAACGAGCACCGGTGAGACCCCGTTCAGCCTAACATACGGCTCTAAGGCTATGATACCCGCAGAGATTGGATGCCCGTCCGCAAGAGTCCTCTCAGCAACCCAAACAAACACTGATCAACAACTGCGCATCAACTTGGATTTGGCAGAAACACGCCGTGAACGAGCAGCGGCAAGAGAGGCGAATTACAAACAACAGTTGGAGAAGTACTATAATGCAAAAGTCAAGCCTCACACCTTTCGCATGGGGGACTTCGTCTTTAGAAACAACGAAGCCAGCGGAGCAATACCCAAAGGAAAACTGGCCCCCACTTGGGAGGGACCATATCGTGTCACTGAAGTAATTGGCAAGGGAGCCTACAAGCTATCAACCCTAGACGACAAGCCCGTTCCCCGAACATGGAACGCCACTCAATTAAGAAAATGCTACATGTTATGGTATCCCAATTTGTAATGAAGGCCGTTGCGCCATTTAGTGGAACGAAATCTGGAAATTTCTTTAATTTACACGCATTTCGTCCCGTAAACACTCATTCAAGATGCCACATGACAAATAAAGCGAACTACGCACACCTCAAAAGCGGCAATCTCAATGTCCAAACTAAAATCGCATTGTTAACCTGCAATTCCCTAAACTGCGCGTTCTATGGTTAAGATACAACGCGCAACCCAAACATTGTATGGCTAAGATACAATGTCCAAACTAAAATTGCATTGTTAACCTACAATTCCCTAAACTGCGTGTTGTATGGTTAAGATACAACGCGCAACCCAAACATTGTATGGCTAAGATACAATGTCCAAACTAAAATTGCATTGTTAACCTGCAATTCCCTAAACCGCGCGTTGTATGGTTAAGATACAACGCGCAACCCAAACATTGTATGGCTAAGATACAATGTCCAAACTAAAATTGCATTGTTAACCTGCAATTCCCTAAACTGTGCGTTGTATGGTTAAGATACAACGCGCAACCCAAACATTGTATGGTTAAGATACAATGTCTAAACTAAAAATTGCACTGTTAATTTGCAATTTCCTAAACTACGTGTTGTATGGTTAAGATACAACGCGCAAAACAAACATTGTATGGTTAAGATACAATATCTAAACTAAAAATTGCACTGTTAATTTGCAATTTCGTAAACTACGCGTTGTATGGTTAAGATACAACGCGCAAACCAAACATTGTATGGTTAAGATACAATGTTTAAACTAAAAATTGCATTGTTAATTTGCAATTTCCTAAACTACAAGTTGCATGGTTAAGATACAACGCGCAAACCAAACATTGTATGGTTAAGATACAATGTTTAAACTAAAAATTGCACTGTTAATTTGCAATTCCTTAAACTACGCGTTGTATGGTTAAGATACAACGCACAAACCAAACATTGTATGGCTAAGATACAATGTCTGAACTAAATTGTTTTGTTAACCTGCAATTCCCCAAACTGCACGTTGTATGGTTAAGATACAACACGCAACATAAACATTGTATGGTTAAGATACACTGTCCTAAACAAATCGCACTAAGAATCGGCAAGCCAAATGTTTATATGTTTACAGTACAGCGCGCGAAACAAGTTAGTCATGTGCGCATAATATAACTTATGTTAGGCCATGTACTCAAAACTAGCGCGAAACAATAAACTTAAACAAGAAATATTAACCAACCACATTTTCACCATAGGAAAAGGTTTCAAGTATAGCATAAGACATTAAAGATCTTGAAATCATTTACAAATAAAAAGCAAAATAAAGCAACAGCAGGCTTCAATCTTTAAATTCAGAGGACGCATCGCTGTATTCATCATCTTCTTCAGACCCAGACAAGTCCAACTTCTCACTAGCCTCGGGCTGCTCACCCGAAGCCGCATCTGCTGCCTTGGCTCTCCTAAGGGCGTAGTCGCGCCGCGTGTGAGTAAGGCCTTGCTTGTCAAACGACTCCTTCAACTCATAACAAGACGGCCGATCGCGATGGCCAACAACGAAATCAACCAGCTCGTACTTTAATCCATCAAAAGCGGCAGCCTTCTTCGCAAAAACGGCATCAAGGTCCTGCCCATGTAACGCGAACTGCTCTGGGGCTTTGCCGTCCTTGGCATGCTGATAACCCTCCAGAAACCCAGCTTTGCGCGCCACAAGCTTCGAGGCAGCATTCACTGCCGCCACAGCCTGGCGCGTCTGGTCACAATTCTTCACATAATAAGCCACCTACACAAGCATAAAGAACAAAAATTCAGCACAAACATCAAAGGTTGTTAAAGGAGAAGACACAAAGGTAAGAGACAAAAACAAACCTCAGGAACGCAACTGGTGAGAAACCACTCACGATCGCTCTGCGCCAAGCGCACCTCTTCATGAGTATCCAACAGCTCCCCCTCGAGGTCAAGATTCTGCTGCTGCAACTCCAGATTCTGTTTATCCGTCTCCTCCTTCGCCGCCTTCAGCTGAGCGATCTCCTCGTCCTTCTCCCTCAACAAATCGCGAGACTCAAGCAACTTGTTATAATGCTGCTTCACGAGCCTCTCCATCCTGGCCAACTCCATAGAGATCTCTTCATTCCGCGCGCCAGCCTCACTGATTCGTTTAGCGGACGCCTCCATCTTGGCATTCGTCTTGCCACAGGAAATTGTCCACTGTTGCTCTCTTTCAGACAACTGCTCCTGAAGCTTGTCCCGCTCCTCGCGGAAAGTAACAGCATCCCACTTCGCACGCTTCAGCTCGTGGTGTATTTGGTCGTGCTCATCAGTCACGCGCTTCAACTCTTGGTGGAATCTGTTACGGTCATGAGCCATAGACCCCCACTCGTGCACAATCTCAGCGGAGGTAGACAACATGTTTGCCATACTCATAATATGGTCATCCATGAGCTCACCCCGCGGACGAGTGGCCTGATGCTCACGCTCCCCGGGAGGGACAAGATTAGCCAAAAACTGGCGGCAATCCTCCACGTCAAGAAATCGGGTGGCTGGCGTCAATGTCCAATTGGGCACAAAAATGCCAGAGGACGACTCACCACCCCCAAGGGGAGGGGCACTCGAAAAGCTACGACCAGGCTCGGTAGTCACCCTCTTCTCATTCTCATCATCATCATCCACAGTCATGTCAATATCCCGCCCATAACCCTCGCTCACGTCAGAGGGCGACACCCGCCCAGTGCCACCCTCTAACATATCCTGAGGTGGGGTAGGCAGGCGCGCAGGTGTCGGCTACCGCGGAGGAGTAGGCAGACGCGCCGGCGTAGGCTGACGCGGAGGCGTCGGCTGACACACAGGCGTGGGCTGGCGAATAGGTGATGACTGATGCACCAGAGAAGATGTCACCAAAACGTCGTCCTGCACCTCAGTGCGAACAGGCTCCTGAATCTGTTGGTTTGGAGATGTCTGCCCCAAAGGGCCAAGGTTAAACCCTTCAGCAAACGGGGCCATCGATACGTTCTCTGACACGTTAACGTTCAACAAATCCGCTACAGAAATAGAACGACGAGCAGTTAATAACAACAATCATAGTACAGAAAGATAAGAAAAGAAACACGAGCACTTACCCAACAAGCTATCTTCTGCAGAGTGCACAAGATCATCTAATTTCACCCTCTTCTCAACAGGAGGTGTCAAATCTTCCACAACCTTCTTGCCTTTAGTTCTAGCACGCCTGGACCGCTTTTTCTGACGGGGCACATCACTAGCAATAGGACCAGTCTCCGTTGCCTCCGCTGAAACAGGCTTTGTCACCATCGCGCCCTGCACCTCCTCGGTTAACTTCACCACCGACTCTCCTTGAACGAACGCATCTCAAAGTTCAACGTAGCTTCGTTCAAAAGGGTGGTAATTTTCAAAATATTTATTAACCACTTCGTGGTTAAAAACGAAATAACAATCTTCACCTCCGACTGCCCATGACTGTGGCCTGGCGATACGATGAACAAGAAAGTCATCATCTTCAGTTTCCTCATCGCTATCGTTCTCAACACGCGCAGGCGGCGACTGAGGTCCATGAGTTCCTGCGGACGACGGACGCGGAGAGAAGGACCCCGATGAGTCAGACGACTCATCACTGGATATAACAGTTAAAGGAAAGCCCGTCCGCATGAACATGTTGACGGGCGAAGGATTATCAAAAAGTGGCGAGGACTCACCTGCTTCAGTTATCAGCAACTGCGGCGGGGCCTGCTCCCGCGCCACCACATCCAGCTGGGGACGAATCAGCGTGTCCCACGCCTTCTCTAGGATGTATAATTCATCCTCTGCCAGCTCCCTAAAGGCGAAGCCCATGTTGTCACTGCCCAACAACATGTCATACAAATTCTTGACATTTGCAAAAGAAACACACCAAAGGGCGAATTAACGACAACACACAAAGGGTGCGCAACAAGTAACAACAACAAATATGCCAACTAACCTTTCCCATCCTGAGTGAGATGCGGATTGCGGCCTTTCACATCATACTTGATGCTCATCCCAGCCATCACCAACCTAGTCTCTGGGATCTCACAAAGGTCCACGGGATGACTGGTAAGAGTCTTGAACCACTCCTGCTCCTTATAGTCGATCAGCACAACCTTCCCTATCCCCTCAGCCGGGTCCAGCCAACCCATCTCTATGGGGATAACCCCTTGATTGATCCAGAAAAACTTAGGTTTCCACTCGCGAAAGCTTTTCACACCTACCCCAGCACATGCAGGCACCCCAGCGCGCGGCCTGCAGGAAAGCCAACTCTCCACAAAGCTTAAACTATAAAAAACATAAAACATGTCCACCAAAGGTTCAATCTTGTGGGCATGGCAACAAAACTCAAAGAACATGAGTCTAGACATCAAACCAGGATGGATCTGGTTAATATGAACCCCCACAACCCGCACAAAGGTGCCAAGAAACCGGGTTATAGGGACCCTAAAATTGCAGTCCCGGAAATATGCAGCATATAACCCAACTTTCCCAACAGGAGGCTCAATGATCGTTTTGTCAGGAATAGGTACCTCCACACCATACGAGGAGGGGAACCCATACTCCCTCCGGAACTTCCTAAATTCATCCCTCCCCCAGACAGCCGTGACCTCGTTAACATGAGGCGGCCCCTTCTTTGAACCATCATCTCCTCTCCTAGAACCTCTACGTTTTTTCTTCGGAATATTCGTGATATGCTCCATCTGTACGCGTGAAACCGCCCTTCGGATGCAAATAAACAGTAAAAAGATGAAAAAACTGAGGAACAATGGAGAGGAAATTAGGAAGAGTACTTGGAAAGAAAGTAAAAAGAAACGGATGGAAAAGGGGGATTAAATAGGGAGATCACACGTGGTCTGACGGTTTTTTGAACATGAAAGGCCAAACCAATCAGAAAATTACACGTCACAGGAAGAAAGAGAAAAAGCACTCGAACCGACTGGGCGGCCCCACCACGTCTCTGACACTGTACAACCGTCAGGAACGTTTCGGCTACCAACCTGTCACTTCATACACCCGGACTGACAATATTGATGTGAGCATTAATTACAGACGTCCGCAACCTTACCACTTGCAGGACGCCGCGCATGAATACCAGAAATCAGGGTGAAGCGCAAAAACCATCCGCACTAACACTTCTACCTTACTCAGTCCAGCGTCTCGCATGCTACGCATACAACACACTAGACTAGGGGGACTTGAAGACATATGTACCCGCGCGTGCGCGCCATTTACACTCACACACACACGTCAACAGAACAATATAACGTGGAGTTCTAGAAGACGGCGCACGCCACTTAAACAAGAGCAGGGACATGTGGCCAATCAGAGGCGTTTATTCCCTGCTCCATGATCTCCTGCAGGTACGAGGTACAGAAAAGGACAGAAAGGACGATAGCAGGACATGTGGACCAACCACAGAGCGACAGCGCGAAGAATGACAACGGTCGTAATAGTACAAGACAGCTGTCATTCCCCTCACAGCCAATCACTGACCACCTAGGGGCCTATAAAACCCCCCTTCGTCATCAGAAGAAGGGATCAGATCGGCGAGTGAGAATTCATACTATATAGCTGTGAGAGATTAGATTATAGTCGAAACTCTGTAATAGTCTGGATTAGTGTCTTGTATTCGTCTTATGGTTTAATGAGAATCACGTCCTTCCTTATATTTGCATACTAGCACTACTATATTCAGATTGTTAGATTGGTATTTCTTCAGCAGGGTCCTGACAGATGCAGAAATATATATCCTTCTAATATATTTTTAGGATTCGAATGGACTTAAGATCCTAAAGCCCAAATAAACCTTCCATCAAGTTTAAGCCCGTTTCTATATTAATATCCCATGGACCACTTCGCCCAAGCCGTCCTACCAAAACAATCATAACAACTTATAGTCCAACCCATCCATGGAAACTTGTTAAAATCTTCCATATCTTGCATTTGCAAGGATTTGAACCCACTATTTCACATTTATGAGGGAGAACACCATAACACTAGACCAATAGGTCATACAACACAACTCTTACAAGATGCACCAACTTTCTATGCTCCCTATATGATTGAGTTTACTATATTGTATAGAATTAGTGAAAATGCCTGTACATTGCGACAGGTGAGTCTGCTTTGTCACCTCATAGTTTTTGTTGGGGGTTGTGGTATGTGATGACGTTTGTAGGATATACGTCATGGTGACATGAAGTAAGTAGAATTCAACAATCTAGTAATAAGGTTTAAGTCATAAATGCAGGTTATTAAAAAGTGGAACACACAAATATATTGATCACACGTACAATTGAAAATAAAAAAATGCCTACAACATTTGAATTAAATATTTTTCATATGTTGAAAACTATATCGCCCCACCTACGGTGTGCGCATATAATGTATATATGTGTTGTCCTTGGGGGAAAAAGTAAAGTTGCACTAGTTTTAACGTTATTTTACTAATTTCGTGAAAATAACGTTAAAAACGACGGACGGTATGTGCCTTATGTCCAAGGCTTGATACCAAACCACATCGAGCCGGGGGTCTCACTGGAAGCAGCCTCTCTATTCTCAGGGGTAGAGGTAAGGCTGTCTACATCTTACCCTTCTCAGACCCTACCTTAGCTTTGCTATAGGTGGGATTAACTGAGTATGATGATGATGATGATGTTGAAAACTATAGGCACGACATACTTGAGTATCTTGTTCTTCTTTATGTAGAGGATTAACCCATACGCTTTCTAATTTGACTCAAATCAAGCCCTCCTTGTGCATACTTTTATTTCATTGGGCATCTTATTTGAAAATTAGTTACATAATCCACCCCACACCTATAGCTTATTCGAGTCATTTGCCACTTTAAACACACATAACTGCCTTAAATTTTCAATAACATCTTTCCCTCATAGCCTAAACTAAAATGTTGTTCAGGATACCTTTAGGGGTAGATGGGATTTATGTTTTCTATATATTTTGTAGAAGCAACATCCTCTTTAGGTGTATCCATAGTTATGACAGCTTATTCAATGTCATCTGCTACAAGAACCGTAAATGCACCAGCATTTTAGGAACTCCAAAACTTTAATGTGAAAAACAATCTGAATACCAAAATATACAAATTATAAACATCATATTTGGCTTGAAAAATTAAATATGTATGTTAGGGTGTTATAGAAGTGACAAAGACAACTTTTTTTTGGGGTAATGTTGGGTCTGCTGACCTGGAGAAGAACAGATGATTGAAAAGCCAAAATATGCTAACAGTTGATTCACACAAATAAACAGTTTTTACAACATACTCTTCCCAAAAGACTGCTGACCCTAACAACTGTTCCATCCAAACAACTGCTAAGACAACTGCTGATACAAAGGACTGCTAGAGAACAACTGATAGAGAATAACTGCTGACCAAAGGTCTGATGAAGAAACAACTGTTGATCAAGTACTGAAGACTAAAGGTCTGTTGGAGTCAACAGCACTTAGACTCCAACAGATGTTGCAAGACCATCAGAGTTTTCCCTCAATAGTAGTTTACTTTACAGTGTTTTGTAATACAACAGTAGTTTGTATAGGGCAGATGTTTTATGTTGTTATTCTGTTAGAGGTCACTATCTTAGGTGACGTCAGCACAGGTCATCAGTGGTTTAGGTTTGTCTATAAATAGAACAGTGCTTGTACTGTTCTATTGCATCACACACAAACATTCTCTCAAACAAACAATCACTGTGTGATCAGGCTGAGGGGGGAGTACTTGTATTGATTGTAATCTTTCAATTAATGAAAGCATTCGATTAAGAAAACATTTATTCCTATTGTTTTGATTATTGTTTATCATTCCGCTGCACTTTCCATATATACTTACATCATTCAATTCTCATCTTATTCTAAATATGTCAAAACAATCAAACTCGGATCCTAACAGGTAACCATAAGAACCCGTTATTGGGAACCTAACAGGAACTTTAAGCACTACTAAACAATGGGCCCGGGTAAATTGGCGCTAAGCAGGTGACATTCAAGAAGTTATGACATGAAATGAAACCAAAGTACACTACTAAAAAAAAGGCCTATCTTGACACACATTTTATGACACGTGCTCATTTATGATACTCAAAAGCGTGTGTCATAAAAAAATTGTCATGATTTGAAAATTTTGGTTAATTAATGACACGCTTTTTTGAGTGTCAAGAATATACTGTCATGAAATAAAAAAAAAAACATGACATATAAAATATTGTGTGTCATACTTTGGTGTCATAACATAAATTTCAGAATTTTTATTTCCCTCCCATAAATCCCACCATAAATTTACAATATGCTTTTATCCCTAAAATTATCTTTGTAACATCGCAAATTTCCCCTAATTTTATTTTTTTTGATAAAAAGAATGTATTGTTTTAAACAATATATGTTTTAAATACCTTAAACTAATAATTATTTGTATCTCGACACTTTTGTACGTTTTAAAAATATTTCGAGTCACTTTCGGGCTTATATAATCATATTATGAATTTAGAATAATATAGTTTTAGGGAAATAATTGCCAAAAAAAGATTTGTGTGGACCGGGACTCGAACCCGCGTCCACAGCCAACCAACACACAGTGACAACCAACTTAGCCAACTATCATCTTGTGTAGTATTTCAGAAGAAAATAAACTTAACACATTCCTTAAATTGATTAGTCAAAGTTTTAGTCAAACAGTCAAAGTCTTAGTCAAATAGTCAATTCATCATAAAACCTTACTTTATGGTGTTGACCAATTTTAATGGCTAATTGACTCCAAAACTAGTATAAAAACCCACCTATGACCCATTATACTTTGCACCTCTAAATCGATTGTTTCAATCCGATTAAACTCTCCCTCATACCTTTCTTCTATAGTCTATTACTTCTACAATTGAAGCTTTGATTATAAGCTCTTGTAATTGGCGAATTGGAAGCTTGATATTCTTTCTTTTTCGTTTTCTTCAATTTGGACTAGCTACGTTGTTGAGTCTTTGGGATTCGCCTCGCATACATTCACAACACTTAGAGGATAATTCACCTTAGCCAATGTGAGTTTACGTAACCATGTTTATGCAATTCTTCATACTTGCAACATTATACTTAAGCAATTCTACATGCATGTCTAGTTGTAAACTTTAATGCCTCATGATTTAGACAACAACAGTTTCAACGAGTTTCAACATTACATAATCATTAGATATGGCCAAGCCGGCGATACTCAATAATAGATCTATTGGATTGACAATCCCACCCGGATACGTGTACCTCCTACATAGGTAGCGTGGGTGATTGTTATCGTTCCAACATATTACTAAGGTGAACCGTGGATGACGGGATGGACCTAAACTAGTCGGAGGTTTGATTATGTCGATTCAACATATCATGTTTATTCATGTAGACTTAAACTTACGATAGACATATGAATTGCTAATCTTTTATACTTAAACTATTTGCTTGACATGTCTTATGTATTCTCACCAACTTCTAGTTGACCCCCCCCCCCCCATTTTTCCAAACTCAACAGGAAATACTGATGCTTGAAGTCTAGAGCTAGCATGAGGAGATATTTGAAGCTTTGTTTGATTATTTGATGTAGACTTTAATGTAATTCAATATTGTAATGAATTAAAGGATTATTTAAACTTGTGTACTACCATGAACTACTGAACAATCATTCATACGTGGCACCTCGATGTTTCCGCCATCGGTTTGGGTGTTACAGATTGGTATCAGAGCCTTGGTTATAGGGAATTAGGTTATTAGAAAAATAACCTAGTCTATAACCATAGGATTATAATCAGTACTTGCTCCTTTTACTTGCAACCCTACTTGTTTCTATTCTCTATCTCTATCCTACTTCTTATCCCTACTTTAGTCCCTACAAGAAGATTGTTCTCCATCACAAGATCTACTCTTAGACTAATAGGACAAATCCTCAGGTTTAGCCTGAACCACCTTGAGATCTCGTCGAAGTTCTAGAATTTTAATAACGAACACGTGCAATCTGGAAGGGTGAACGCCTGTATTCTGAGTCTTCTGTCTAGGCTGGCATTGCGCATATATCCCAATCAGACGAGGGACCCGGATGCCTACCTGGGAATTCTCGGGATGAGTGTTCACTTATAGGCTAAAGCATGTCTTCACTATGTTATTAGAATCTAGAAGTTTTGATAAGTCAACGTTTTCGTTTATTCGTTTTAATTAATGAATAAATGATTACACTCATTTTCCTTAAACTAAGCTCTAAAATCTCAAAATTTTACAGCTTAAATCAATCTCATTTCATAACCATCTATGGATTTCACAGTCACACTTCACCTTACCATCTTAGCCACTTTTTAAATATTAAACACCCTACCCAAATCATATTATTTCATTTCTCCACATGTTACTTATTTTTTTAAAAAAAAAAAACTATAACCTCATACCTTAGCACAAACTAAAGATTTCTAAATTCTGTTGTATTTTCATTACCTAGTAACTTTACAAAGTACATATTTTTTGTCAAAAGATGTCCTCAAACTTAAATTCAATTGTTTATTTATTGACGTAACAAACAATTTTCTATATAATGCTTTAAACTATTAAAAATCACTTAATAGAACCTTGATCTTCAAAACCTAATGTCATGTTTGAAATCTCCAACTAACGGGAATATTTTAATCAAAAGCCCACTTAGCTTGTACTATTTAACAACTTTTGCTTTATGTATAAAACCAATTTTGAAAATAAGATTTTTTTTATAGGAATAATATCTAGTCTCTAAATTCTCCATCGACACTCACTCATTTTCAACTTGTTCAAATTTTTACAATATTTGGCATATACCACAATCATGTTTTCTTATACACTTGATTATAACCTTTGATCCAAACCCCAAAATTTACACTGCTACATAATCTCCTTACTATAAAATAAACTCTTTATCAACTATCTTCACATTCACTATCTCTCACAACCTTGATTCTGCTTCAAGATTTTTCATCATCCTCTCAAGAACTAAATTCATATCCTTCACCTTCTCAAACATGAACTAGTTACCCATGATAACCAAACTATTGAAACTTGTTTGTGTGTTGCATCAAACTTAATCCTTAGTCATACATGAGGATTCGATTATCTACCATATTTAAACATTTGATACTAGAAATCATGGAATATAAACTATTTGCTATAGACACACCTAGAGTCATTAACCTTGTCTAGGACAACACTATTACAACTCGCATGCTATGCTTGATACTTGATTGTTTATATGTACATATTATCAATTTGCAATTTATGTGTGAAATAATTGGTACACTTAATCAAACAACTGGTAGAGGATGAAGTACTTGCTCAACAGTTAGTTGAGTACCAAATAACCTACTCAACGATTGGTAGAGGTCATCATGCCTGCTCAACAGTCGGTAGAGGCCCTACAACCTGCTCAACGACTGGTA
The DNA here is from genome assembly GCA_028751855.1 of Ambrosia trifida. Taxonomy (NCBI): domain Eukaryota; kingdom Viridiplantae; phylum Streptophyta; class Magnoliopsida; order Asterales; family Asteraceae; genus Ambrosia; species Ambrosia trifida. The sequence goes on from CM054122.1 coordinate 16,116,498, forward strand.
GAGGCTATCGCACCTGCTCAACAATCGGTAGAGTTTCTTACTCACTGACTGGTAGAAGTCTTTTTCCTACTCAACAGTTGGACTCATTTTTGGATACATTGTAAACGATTCAATCACAAGGTTATTTTGCATTACTTACATGTGTGTTTATAGTCATAGAAGGACACAAAACCCTAATGTAAGGTAAATTGGTGATTGCGGTCCGGAACGTAATCATGAATTTACAGGTACGTTAAGGTAGTGTGAAATTCTAATAAGGTTTTAGTAGTTCATTTGGTTTTCATATAGCCAATCAATTCATGCATTTCTTATAAGATTCCTAAAACATAAGTTTAGTATTTTGCTAGATTCTTATGCTTCTTGCTACTTCAGACGAACCTAATCCAATCCTTAAAACTCACATCTCAAACCTCTTATCCAAATTATTCGAAACAAATTATTCTATTACCTATAAATTCATGTCGTGCCTTAACCCAAACCACAGCTGCCTTAATTTCTACCTAATCAACCTCAAACCTCTGTTTTTAATAACTTCGGGACGAAGTTTCCAAAAGTAGGGGAGACTGTAACATCGCAAATTTCCCCTAATTTTTTTTTTGATAAAAAGAATGTAGTGTTTTAAACAATATATGTTTTAAATACCTTAAACTAATAATTATTTGTATCTCGACACCTTTGTACGTTTTAAAAATATTTCGAGTCACTTTCGGGCTTATATAATCATATTATGAATTTAGAATAATATAGTTTTAGGGAAATAATTGCCAAAAAAAGATTTGTGTGGACCGGGACTCGAACCCGCGTCCACAGCCAACCAACACACAGTGACAACCAACTTAGCCAACTATCATCTTGTGTAGTATTTCAGAAGAAAATAAACTTAACACATTCCTTAAATTGATTAGTCAAAGTCTTAGTCAAACAGTCAAAGTCTTAGTCAAACAGTCAAAGTCTTAGTCAAATAGTCAATTCATCATAAAACCTTACTTTATGGTGTTGACCAATTTTAATGGCTAATTGACTCCAAAACTAGTATAAAAACCCACCTATGACCCATTATACTTTGCACCTCTAAATCGATTGTTTCAATCCGATTAAACTCTCCCTCATACCTTTCTTCTATAGTCTATTACTTCTACAATTGAAGCTTTGATTATAAGCTCTTGTAATTGGCGAATTGGAAGCTTGATATTCTTTCTTTTTCGTTTTCTTCAATTTGGACTAGCTACGTTGTTGAGTCTTTGGGATTCGCCTCGCATACATTCACAACACTTAGAGGATAATTCACCTTAGCCAATGTGAGTTTACGTAACCATGTTTATGCAATTCTTCATGCTTGCAACATTATACTTAAGCAATTCTACATGCATGTCTAGTTGTAAACTTTAATGCCTCATGATTTAGACAACAACAGTTTCAACGAGTTTCAACATTACATAATCATTAGCTATGGCCAAGCCGGCGATACTCAATAATAGATCTATTGGATTGACAATCCCACCCGGATACGTGTACCTCCTACATAGGTAGCGTGGGTGATTGTTATCGTTCCAACATATTACTAAGGTGAACCGTGGATGACGGGATGGACCTAAACTAGTCGGAGGTTTGATTATGTCGATTCAACATATCATGTTTATTCATGTAGACTTAAACTTACGATAGACATATGAATTGCTAATCTTTTATACTTAAACTATTTACTTGACATGTCTTATGTATTCTCACCAACTTCTAGTTGACCCCCCCCCCCCCCATTTTTCCAAACTCAACAGGAAATACTGATGCTTGAAGTCTAGAGCTAGCATGAGGAGATATTTGAAGCTTTGTTTGATTATTTGATGTAGACTTTAATGTAATTCAATATTGTAATGAATTAAAGGATTATTTAAACTTGTGTACTACCATGAGCTACTGAACAATCATTCATACGTGGCACCTCGATGTTTCCGCCATCGGTTGGGGTGTTACAATCTTCACACACACACAAACACCCGACTACCATGAGAGAGAGAGAGGGGGGGGAGAGAGCAGTAGAGAGAGAAAGAGACAAGAGAGAGAGATAGAAACCGAAGGAGGAAAGATAGAGAGAACCAGAGAAAAGGACAGGAGTGAGAAGCATCGGCCCTGGTCCCTGACCGGCCGACGCTGAGGAAGACGGTGACGCGTGCTGTTGATTTCTGATGATAACAGGCGGCCCTATTGACTTATGTCAGTGGCGGCGGTGGTGTAGGGTTTTGATTATGGTTCAGATCAAGACTTTATAGCCGATGGTGATTCAGTTCAGGGAGCTAACGAGCCGATGGAAATAGAAACCCTCCCTTGTTTTCTTCGACCCCTCCACCGTCTCCACCTCTCGCCTCGCCGTCTCTCCGTTGAAGCTCAACAAGATCAGTAATCACTCTGGTAAATTCCTTCCCTTTTTTCATTCTTTCTCTCTGTATTTCGATCTGTTATTATTATTATTATTATTAAGACGTCGTTCTGTGTTTTTGTTGTTTCTAGGGTTTCATCTGTCTTTTTTTATATAAATATGCGAGTATAGAACTGTTAGTTGCTGGTAGAACCAAGTTTGATTACCTTATAATGTCTATAGGTGTAAATTAAATTGATTTCGTTGAAATATGATGAGTACTATTTCTATGTTTAGTTGATGAATAGATTTAGTAGGTATGGAGCCTTAGATGTAGGAATTGGGGACTGTTTTAGCATAATCATGAAATCCTATAGTTATTTTTAATATCGCCGACGGAAATATTTCTGAAATCTGAATGTTGTTCTTTGTAGCTTTTTTTAAGTTTGAAAGTTGTATTTCACAATCAACTGTTTTGATTAAAAAAAAAACTTTATCTGTGATTATATATTCAAATCTGGTGCTTTTATATTCAGAGTATGCAACGGAACAAGGAGGTATATATGCAGATATCATGAACGCGTGTCATTAAAAGATGACACGCGCTTGCATGTCATAAAAATTTAATGACATGTTCTTCCTTGACACTTTGCTGTGTGTCATAAACACCCTTTTATGACGCGCAATGCGTGTCAAGATAAGGGTATTTTTCTAGTAGTGGTACCTAAGATTCGAACCTGAGATCTCTGCTAAAGAAGAACCACTTGCTTATCAAGAACCTATTTATCTTAATTTGGTGATTATCCATGCAATATTTTGTTCTTTTCTTCACATATTTTAGACTTAAGGGAAAAAAGCATCCTTGGATTGTTAATTCTACGAATCACATGAGACCTAGGCTACCAGCAATGAAAGAGAAGAGATACATTATATTAAAAAACTAAGATAAACAAATATATGCCTAAAAGGATATATATTAGCTAACATCCACAAACCTGCAAATAACCCAGCCACCAGTTTTGTATTCTCTGGCTTTAACAACCCAGGTCAATCGAATAACAAGCGGTCTGGACTCCACATCAGCTTTTCTACCATGACCAACACTATACAATACGGACAATGTCAATCATTAAAAGAAGCATCCTCCAGTCCCAAACAACCTGCAAGCTAGAAGCTATAAATATTAGTCCAACATTACTATTTAAGCATAAAGCATGTGTTTACTGAAATATAGAGCATTGTTGATACATGATGGAATAAATACACCAATATGACATCTTGTCGGCATGAAAAATACAAGATAAAAATGTGAACGAGTTGCATTTTGTAATAGATATTTCTAAATTTCTAAACATGTGAATCTTTGTACCAGCTTAAGGTATAGAAAAATTTGACTACCTATTCCTTTAACCACATTCAACACTTTATCCCATTGGATCATACATTTTAACTAGGCAATTGTTTGTGTTTTTAATCTCAGCATTAGACAATCTAGTCTTTGTTTCAAGTATATTTAGAGAAAAAAATATTGTCTCTAAGGCCTCAATTATATTTATAAATTCATTATTTAAGTTGTTCTTTTTCGCTTTATTGGTATAAAGCCACTCGGTGTATAGTTCATCAGGGGAGAGTTTTTCTAATGTAGACAACGATATCCTTCTTGTTATCATTTCCCCAAAAGTTGACAAACTCGGAGGATATAGTTCATCAGAGGAGAGTTTTTTCTAATGTAGACAACGATATTCTTCTTGCTACAATTTCCCCAAAAGTTGACAAACTCGGAGGATATGTAAAAGATATTCTTTTTTTCCATCACTTTGCATGTATAAAAAAAATATTGTAAGGCTTCTTTTCTTACAGAGCCTTTAAATTTTTTATTTAGCTTTAGTATGTATCGTAATGGACGATCCCATCCGTTATAATCGAAAAAAAAAAGTCAAAATAGGTTTTTCAAAAAAAAAAGTTTGTTTCTTCATCTTTTTGCTTTTTTTTCAAATATTTTGAACTTCAAATTTTCTTGATTCCCATTCATATAATCAACCGTATCTATCTTTTATGGCAATTAAAGAGGCCAACCTCCTCATTGAGTGTGCCATGTGGCATTAAGTGATTTAAAAAAAATTTAAAAAACAAAATTGGATTTTTCTCTCTTATGTTTCCTCCCATAATTTTTAAACATTAATATCTTTTATGTACGAGATTTTTTAAAGAAAAAAAATTAAGCCAAATTAACGAGCGTTTTATTATCTTTCTAACGAGTACCATAGTGCTATATAAAAAACGGAGACTAAAAACGACTATTTTTTGTGGGGTTTTGTTCATACAGGAAAAAAAACACAAGGTGTTCAGATAATTCATTAATCATGTGTAGGCAAGTCACTAATTATGTTTAAACCAGTAAATATGAATTCTATTTTCAACAGGTGTTAGCATTGGAGTTGTACATTGTTTTAGGTTAGGTATTACTATTAGAGTTATACATTGTTTAAAGTTAGGCGTTAACATTGGAGATACATCGCTAATTGTTTTAGGTTAGGTGTGACCCGAAGCTTTCGTGCATGTAACTATAAAGCTCATCAGTCTATTTCATATGTAAAATTGATATGTCATATTAGATTTCTCAACCCTGGGATGCTCCCGGGGTATAAGCTAGTTATTGTGATAAAATTCCTCTTCTTTTTCGTTATAAAATTCTTCTTCTTCGTTATAAAAGTGATAAAACTCTTCTTCTTCTTCTATTTCCATTTTGTCAAGCTTGTTCTGTTTGTTATTAAAAAGGGGTGATGATATTCTGCATAAACAGTAAACACAGGTAAGAAATAACAAAATACCAGCCATAGGCATAGAATTTTTCAATTCTGACACAAGGTATTTATTAGTTCGAATGTACTTCCGAATAGATCGATTTTGCCGTATCCAAACTAATAGCAATCCAATCCATTTCATGAATAAAGACATTATTGAATAGCTATTTTGCTTTAATTTATTCACTACAAATCAAAACAAAAATGGAAGACATTAGTTAGTTTCAACAACACGGCTGATGTGTATGACCTTGGCCTGCAAAAGAAATGTGAAATTAGCTGGAAGAGATATATGCATGTAAATACACAAGTGATAAAAAATCAATCATAGGTGATCAGTCGTTTTATCTCTAATGGACTCCAAAGCAAACAACGAGAAATATGCGCAAAAAAATAAGTATGGCCATGTATAGTGGAAGGCTTGATGGATTAAAATATTAATAAAGTGAGATGAGGGGCTTTATATAAAAAGAATTGGTAGTGGCTTTAATCTTTATGGTATGGTGAGTTTTTATAAAGGAATAATGGAAATAAATAATCCCAACTATTAGCCAATAACAGTCCCAACTACGAAAATTACCAATAGTGGTCCCAACTTTTGACATATTGGAATATAATGGACCCAAACTAACGGCGTTAGTGTGGTGCTGACATGGCATGCCACGTAGGATCATTTTACCACCTAGGATGCCATGTCGGATGCCACATAGGATCATTTTGCCACCTAGGATGCCACGTCAGCATCACACTAACGGAGTTAGACTTCCGTTAGTTTGGGCCCATTATATTCCAATATGTCGAAAGTTGGGATCACTATTGGTAATTTTCGTAGTTGGGACTGTTATTGGCCAATAGTCAATAGTTGGGATTATTTATTTCCATTATTCCTTTTATAAAAAGAATTATTTATTATGGTTTGATTGTATGTAGAAGTTGGGTTTGATCGAGTGTAGAAGAAGGTGGGTGTAAAGTTATTTTATTATTATTGTTTTTTTTTTTAAAGGACAAAGGGGCACAACTTTATAACTATCGCGAAAGAAGAAAAAAAAGCCCATAGCGCCGGGGGGGGGGGGGGGGTTTGTACCCGGCGCAATGGAGATTCATGTTGTATTGTTATTTAATTATTACCTATTTAGATAAGACACTAAATTTAATTATTATTCTTTTTTAATTACAAATGTTATTTTTGTTATTCATGTTGTATTGTTATGCAGACACTCACTGATGCACTATGCAAAGAGATTGGACTCCATGAAATTAATCTTCAATCAAAGGTGCCAGAAATGCCCTAAAACTACGAAAATAACGCGGTTGGTAGCTGGTCAGTTTATTTAGCTCCATCCCAACATAGGTTAAATGGAAATTGGCTTGTCTAATTGGTTGATAGTTGTGCGGTATAACTGAAAAATTGGTGTTTTGTTTGCATGTTAACAACATGGAGAATCCTGAAGAAGCTTCATTGTTTGAATCATATGAGGCTGCACATTCTTCCCACACAGTTTATCTGGTTCTATAGCAAAGGTTGTACCATTTTTATGCCAAAATCTTAGTTTGCTCTTTTTAATAATGTGCAAATTGATATTTACTTAGCCAAAAATAAAGTAAAATGGGTTGTCTTTCCTTGTTAGTATAATGTTATCAAATCTGTCACTAATTATAATTTTTTGCTGGTAAAAAAAGTATGCAATGGTCAAACTAGCTCTTAAATTTACAAGTGTTAGAGATAAGGACATGAGGTTCATTTGGTTTTGGAAGAAAAAAAAACGGCAAATCAAACTGCCTGGGTTGGCGAGATCTGGGATCTTTTAGAGTAGTTAGTGTTATGACCCCAAAGATGTTACAAAAGAAAAAGTAACCACATATCTCATACACAAATTTTTTTGAGCTATGCAGTTTATTTTTTATTTTTTTTTTTATTTTAGAAGCCAGAGATGTTGCCACAAATGCTGCAGGGAAGACCTTAGACTTTTGGAAAGGAAGATTTCTGAATTTGGATACAGGCATCGTCGTTACCAACCCGAAAATGATGCCAGCGCTGTTGAAGGTGGTACACTATAACCAATATCAAAACCTCGAAAAGCTAAATAACTATCTCTCAGGTTTTGATATTGGCGGTTTTTCTAACAAGGACACCGCCCCCCCCCCCCCCCCCCCCCCCCCAAAGCCTCAGAAAACTTTTGCGAATGCTCTTTTTGGCAAAATCGCTCAGAGCCTGGGTGAAAAATTTGGTTTGTCCCCCCGTCAGAGGACAGTTATTGAATGCTTGCAAAGCCCCCACGCCCAAGATTTCCTGACTGTTATCCCGATCGAAGGTCTAGGCCAAACCATGTCCGCTATTGAATACAGGGCCATTCTTAAATATCGTCTCATGATCCCCATGTACCAGGAGGATGAAATCTGTCCGCTTTACCGTAAGGCCTGCTTGGATGAATACGGGGAACATGCGGTTCATTGTAAGGAGTTACCCGGTTTCAAATATCGGCATGATTGGGTTCGAGACGTTCTGTGGGACATTTTAAGACGGGCTGGAATCTCAGCCAAAATGGAGGCCCCTGTGAACTTCCTCTCGGATCCAGCAGAAGGGAGATCCACCCTACGACCAGCAGATCTCCTTGTCTTTGGGTGGGCCGGGGGGAAGCATGCTTGTGTTGACCTGACGGGTGTATCTCCCCTAGTTGGGTTGAGGGATAGTGGTTTCGTAGCAGGGCAAGCGGTGCGGAAAGCAGAGGCAAAGAAGGTAGAAAAACATGCTAAAGCTTGCGAAGAGAACCAACATTTGTACCCTTGGCTTTTGATACCTTTGGCTCATTGGCACCAGAGGCTACCCGTTTCCTGACCAGGGTCCAGCGGGTTATTCATAGTAGTGTCTCGTCTTCGGGTGGGCAGGGTTACGTTTTTAGTAGATTAAGATTTGCTATTCAGAAAGGAGTGGCGGCGCAGCTTGTTGCCCGTCTGTCCGTTATCTTGATGTAATTTTCTTTGTTTGGGAATAATAATTTAATAAAAAAAATTAAAATACAATAAAAGAAAATAGCTTTACTTTGCTATTTCCCCTGTATGCATTATTAGTTTCCAAAACACTGTTGCTTTGGTTCATGTTTCTGGGAATTTTTTAACTACTTTTTACTTAAACACCATTTAATTAAGTAATACTTTTGTATGTATAATTTTTGAAGAAGTAGACTGATCGGTCTATTTAGGTAAGCGGCTAAACGAGTTAAGGTTGAACAAAAATTGTTTAAAAAATTTGATAACCACGTAAACTTGAGTTACTGCAATATATATTTAAGGACTTTAAGTTAATCATTGTCATTCAGTATTCTTTCCTATGATTCAAAGGTTGTTTTTCTAAAACCCCATTATGCTTGTACCTCATGTTTCTTAAAATTCTTGCATTTGAATCTTTGGTTATATGACTACGTTGCAAATTATATATACTTTAAACGTGGTTGTTAGTTTCTACAGTAACATGTCACAACTTTTGTTTTCATTTATACCAAGTGTGTTCCAAGTTCAAACGCAAATGAACACTTGGTCTGGGTGGTGTGGCACTATGTTTAGAAGTTTGGAACATCGAGTGAGTGGTTTAATCCACCATGCCGGTTTTGTGGACCACCCCGTTTTTTCCCTTGTATTTTCTTCTTTATTTATTTACTTATGTTTTATTTATAAACTAGATTGTTGCCGTACGTCACGCGTTGTGGCGGCGACGCTTTAGTTGTTTAATGTTGGTGACACATTAATTATGTTATGCGTTACCATCTGAAAACTCTTTTCAACGTGTCCTCTCTAAATCGGTGTAACATATTTAAGCATTGCGGTTAAAGTGTATGATGATTACATTAACGTGTGGTATTAAGTAGAGAAGGCTGTCGAGTCGAAGCTGTCAAGTACCAAAGTTAGAAGTGAATGTATAATTACATAAAGATGAGGGTTAACAGTATTTCATGTCAAAAGTCTGAGGGTGTGAAGTGAAAAAAACAAAAATTTTTAAAATGAAGTAGAAGTATGGGAGGTAGAATTGTCACTTATTAAAGTTGAGAGTACACAGGCTACTGGCTAGAACTGCCAAACTTAAAAGTTGGGGGGTCACTACCCGCTGTGCGTTGTGGCGGCACTCTACAGGCGTGTTTGGTTCGTTAAAAACATTTCAAAAACTATTTAGTTGGTCTTAAGAAAAAAAATAAAAAAATAAAAAAAAAAAAAAACCTCAAAACTCGTTTCTCTGATTAAAAAAAATACAATAAAAATCAACATTTAAATACAATTAATCAACTTAAATTAATACAATACCTAGGAAAAAATAATATGGTGTTCTTTTTTCATTGCATTGTTTAATATATTTTTTTCTAAGAAAAAATAAAACTAAGTCATAAATATTTATGTGTCAATAATGAAGAAACCAAAAGTGTAAAAACAAAAGGTTGGCATCCCCGTCACTTTCTCTGTCAACAATTTCTTTCCTTTGTCCTCTCTCTCTATTCTAACCCCAAGTACTCAACTCAAAATCACCATCACAAACCATCAACACAACCAAATCACCGAGCCACCACCGCTACAATACGACCACCTACACCGACCCTCATACACCGGCAGAGAATCACCACCTGCTCCACCGGCAAACCACACTACTTCACCTCTGAAAATCCTAACCACCATTACTCTTCCGCCAACCGTCGCCGCCACCACACCACCACTAGTGCCGCTGTCACAAAACCATGATACTTTCTTCACTCTTGCCAAACACCACATCACCACCACCGCTTCCGCCGCCGTCACCACACCACCGCCACCATATGACTGCCACAGCCACCAACATACTTTCTTTATAATCTTTCCCACTCTCCATTTTCGTTTCTTCTCTCTCTCTCTCTCTCTCTCTCTAAAAACCATATTGTTTAGAAACTTGATTTTGTCAAGTAACAAAGATAGGAGATGAAATTTGTCATTTGAACAAAACTTAAGAGCTGAGTATAAAAGAGCATGGTGGTCCACCGACCATGCTCTTTAAGTATATATATAATTTTCCTAACATAAAAAATAATTCTATTATTATTTTCCTTTAATTCAAATCTATAGTTTTTGATATGGTTTTTCCTTTTTTTTCCAAATTTGTATCATTACTTCTTCAAGTTCAATATAAATAGTGAATTTTAAGCTTTCTTTTTCATTTGCTATAAGGTGCAAAGAAACCAACCAGTACCTAGTTCTCATAACACACAGTTATCATCCCCTATTCCCCTTAGCAACTAACATACTCATTATATAATATATCACGAGATGATTGATAATCTAACTGGAATGAGTATTCCAATTCGTTATTATTTAATTGAAATCTGTAAGGCACAAAGCATTGATGAATCACACAAATGCAACCACCAAACAGAGTACAGCCCCGCCACAACGCGCGGGTTTCTGCTAGTATTTATATACATGTGCATGTATTTTGTTTTATTGAACTGAAATTCTTAGTTTTTGTATAGTAAATACGCTATAACTTGTACCCGAAAGGATTTAAACTTTCAATCTTTTGGTTGTGTTTTACAAAAAGCATGTTTGAGAAAACAAAGATAATTCGATTAATCTACCGACACAGATTGTATTAATACAAAAGAGTTTACATCAACAGTTTATGCACGGGAGGTCACATCTCAAACAGTGTTGCTCAATCATTAGAAACATATCTAAAGTTTGAGTTCGAAAAGCTATTCACAACTTACGAGACGGGCTTGAACTTTAGAAACATAACTCAAGCTAGAGCTCTCAGAATTAAACGAGTTAGAGCCTGATCAAGCTTAGGCTTTGGCTGTCAATTCATTTACACCCTATTTAAATATATATATATATATATATATATATATATATTAAATTAATGAACATCAATTTTGATAATACCATGGGGCTGGTAGTCACTACCCTCACGACAACATCGCTGCCGGTGGCAGGGGTAGTGAGTTTGCGTAGTGAAATCGTGAAGTAACACTCGTGAACTTCGGAGGCTTTTGTGGGGATTTATTTTAAGAATAGTGTTGCCTCTAAATTTGTGGTTTAATGTTGTGAATTAATAAAGTGATGTGACAACGCAAAATTTGTAGAAATAATAGTAGTTAAGTGAAGTTTGGGGTATCACCCCGCCCATGCTTATCTATACATACAATAAACCAAAGCCATTTTAATGACATGGCACTCAAAGATGCATTCTTTTCTTTGAGTGTGTCATGTGTCATCCCATGTGGCATTGAGATATTTTAGGAAAAAAAATAATTTAAAAACAAAATTTAATTTTTCACCCTCATGTTTCCTCCCACAATTTTTAAATGTTAATATCTTTAATATACGAGATTTTTTAAAGAAAAAAATTGCACCAAATTAACGAGCGTTTTATTATCTTTTCAACGAGTACCATAGTGCTATATAAAAAACGAAAAAAATATTTTGTGGGGTTTTGTTATACAGGAAAAAAAACACAAAGTGTTCGGGTAAATCATTAATCATGTATAGACAAGTCACTATTTATGTTTAAATCAGTAAATATGAAAAAAATTCAACCAGAGCCGAATAGGTTAATAGAGTTATACGTTGTTTTAAGTTAGGTATCAATATTAGTATGTTAGAGTTGTACATTAGTTTAGTCTTTAGGATATGTGTTAGAGCACTCACATCCCATCCACCAAATGTATGTGAGTGTGTCCACCAAATTATATGGGATGAGTGTAAGTGGTTGTGAGTGAAAGAGAGAGAAAATATTTGGTGGAAGCACTATTCCACCCTAAATATGAAAAGCTACTGTTCACCCCTATATATATTTTAATATTTTTGTAAGTAGTTGTGAGTGAGCAGAGAGAAAATGTAATGATAAAAGTATGATTATTTTAATTAGGAGAGAGAAGATTTAGGGGTGAAGTAGTAATTTTTAGTGTAATTTGATGGAGGAGATTTGGTGGATGGGTTGTGAATGCTCTTAATATTAGAGTTACATTAATATTCTACATTCTTTTAGGTTAGGTGTTAGCATTGGAGTTGTACATTGTTAATTTGTTTTAGGTTAGATTAATATTAGAGTTATACATCAGTCTATTTCATATGTAAAATTGTTGTATCATATTAAATTTCTCAACTCAGGAACCAAAGCATTTTTTAGAGATGCCACATAGGATGTGATGTGGCAACTCTAGACCAATTAAAAAAATGAATAAATATGGTTTAAATATGATTTAACATAATCTATTAAATACCTAATCTACTAAATGTAAATATTAAAACTTTATTGTTTTCTCTCTCATGTTTCCTCTCATAATTTTTAAACGTTAATATCTTTTATATACGAGATTTTTTAAAGAAAAAAATTACACCAAATTAACGAACGTTTTATTATCTTTTCAACGAGTACCATAGTGCTATATAAAAAACGGAGAAAAAAACGACTGTTTTTTGTATACCGACAGGTATTGTGTTAGGTTTTGAATTAGTTTAAAAAAAAAGTGTGGGTTTGGGTCGGGCCTGGGATTAGGTGATACCCGACCCAATTACCTTTTTTTTATATTAGAATATGATAACTTATGACAGATATTTGTTTAAAATAATAATAATAATAATAATAATATTCATTAATCATATATTAGCAAGTCATTAATTATGTTGTCATATTAGATATTTTATTATGTTATATTATTAGATATTTTATTATGTCATATTAGATATTTTAACCCGGGACGCTATCCAACACGTAATTGGTATATAGATGCCATTTTTATTGTTTAGATAATTCTAATTTTATTCACTTTACTTAGATTTCTAAACCCGGGACGCTCCCAGGGTATAAGCTAGTAACATATTAAAATGATTTTTTTAACAACAAACTTTTTATACACCGTGAAAATACCATACCATTAGACTAATAAGTTATGGGAAACATATAAAATGATAGTTCGAGTTCTTGATTACTGGCGACACCAAAGGTCTACGGTCTACTGTCTTATTTTCAAAATTCAAACAGAATAAAATAATTCATACCGGAAGCCGCGGGTCAAATCTTTAAGCAAATACAATTATTAATAGGGAAAATGGCCAAAATAGCCCGTTGACCGTGTGTTTTGTAAGAATAACCCTCTCCCCCCTCTTTGGAGAGACGGGACACGGCTCCCAACGAGCCTGAACCGTCTCTTGAGAGGGTTCCCATTCCAGCCAACAGAGGACCGCCACGCGTCGTTGTTGATCTCGAGGCAGACCTGAGACGTCTCCGGTGACGTCTCCAAAGACGTCTCCGGTGAAGATGAAGAACAAGAAAAAAAAACAGAGGATCATGAAACTTCGTCGGAGAAGACGAAGAACTCACCAGAGTGAGGTTCGAGACGTCTTCGGTGCTTCATCCCGTGACTCGGGCGTCTCTGTAACGTCTCCACCGTGCCCGTGACGTCCCTGCTCTGTTTCTCGGAGGGGTGTTGTAGGTTGTCGGTTTTGATTGCCGGTCACCGGAGATTGTAGGGGTGACCGGAGTGACCTCTATCCTCTTTCTCTCTCTACATTATATATTATGTATAAATATGTGCAGTGGAAATAATAATAATTATTATTATTATGGGTGGTGAATAAATTCAAGTAAGATGGAAATGATGAGAGTGTTGTGGAGGTTGAAGAATCAAAGAGAATATGAATGATGATGATGAAGAAAATATGTTCATCCTTCATTCTTCAACGAAAATGCACAGCATGGATTGGAGAAAATATTTTGATACAGAGACTTTTGAGAGAGAGGAGAGAGAAAGACGGTTCAGGAGAGAGAAAGGGAGAGAGAGAGTGAGGAGAGAGGAGAGAGAAAGCGAGGAGAGAGAGTGTCTGATGAGGTGTTGGTTTTGTATTGGTTTATCTGGGAAGCCTCTCGGGAGACGCCTCAGACTTGTTGGGAGCCGTGTTCCGTCTCTCGAAAAAGGGGGGAGAGAGTTATTCTTGCAAAACACACGGTCAACGGCCTATTTTGGCCATTTTCCCTTATTAATAAGTGAAAGAAGTCAACCCATGGCATAACTTGATTTGAATTATTAGGCATACAGTTCCAATAAATTTGTAACAGTACCGGTCGTTGAGTCGGCCGTTTTATCAGTTCAATAATCAGACCAGTCACACAAATTATACCGGTTCTAGAAACTGAATATTGGAATAGAAAAGTTAAAAGTTTAGAATATGTGTTGTTATCTAAACAAATGCACACAACCGGGCCAACTTCGTGCCTAGTTCTCAGTCTAACATATTTTGAACATGATGAAATCGAGTGGCATGTTTGATACGTCCACCATTTATATATATTTTGTACAAAAATTATTTTCTTATTCCGGAAACAAGAAATTATGTTAAACTTAGACCTTCATCTACACCAAATATACTAAAATTAATATTCGTTTTATCTAGGTTTGAAACCGAGACCTTCATCTAAGAGGTGAAACTTATAGGTAGAGGTAGTCCAACCTTTTTCCATATTTGATTATAATAAGGGAAATCTACATCTACACTATATAATAAAAGAAAACACATGAAGGACATATGTCACTCCCTCATGAGTTCTCTAATTTTACTAATTAATATATTAAATAAATTCAAATATAATTATACTAGATTATATCCCAGGAGCGTCCCGAGTTGAGAAATCTAATTTGAAATATCAATTTTACAACTGAAATAGACTCTTGCGTTTTAAAATTACATGCAGGAAAGCTTCGGATAACACTTAACCAAAAACAATTAACAATAGTCGTTTTTTTTTAACTCTAATATTAAAACCAACCACACAAAAAAATAGTCGTTTTTTTCTCCAGTTTTTATATAGCACTTTGGTACCCGTTGGAAAGATAATAAAACGCTCGTTAATTTGGTGTAATTTTTTTCTTTAAAAAATCCCGTGTATAAAAAATATTAACGTTTAAAAGTTATGGGAGGAAACATTAGAGATAAAAATCTAATTTTGTTTTTAAATTTTAAATTATTATTTTCCTAAAATAAAGGTCTTGCCACATGGGATGACACATGGCACACTCAATAGAGAGAATACCCTCTTTAAATGCCATGTCATTAAAATGGCTTTGGTTTATTATATGTATAGATAGATTAATTGATATTAATTGATTTGCAAAATCATAATATAAATAAATTAATAATCATAGTTGTAACAGAAATAATTAAAAACAGATTTAACAATGTCTGTTATTAATATAAATACTAACCGAATTAAAAATTATTTAAACATTAGTGATTCTTTTTTATATAACATATTTATATGTTATTAACTTAAAATTTAAATCATGTACCTTAAATAAACCTATTTATAAAATTTTGATCTTTTATTCTACGTTTAAAACTATGTTTGTTATGATGTTTGACAAATGATTATTAAGTTTTTTATTATTTTGGTGATTGTTTTAAATGTTAAATATGCTCAGCAAGTACATACTAATTCCAGATGTTTAAAAGAGTTCAAAAGTCAAATAAGCAAATTAATACACAATGTAATTGGTTAAGCTTTTTTGTTAGACTTTCATATTGTTCTAAACAAATAAATAAAGTAAACCAATCAACATTAATCTATTGCTATCTATACTAATAAAAGACAACAGATGGAATACTAAGAACTCCCACATAAATCCTCTCATTTTCTTATTTAAAATAATACATTTATTTTAATTTGTTTATTTATTTAAAAATAATTATTTTTAATTTTTATTACTTACAACTATAACTATTAATTTAATTATCAAAATTTAGTTATATATATATATATATATACTATGTCTTTGTAAATTAATTAATATTAATATGATTATAATAAAAGAAAACACATGAGGGACACATGTCACTCCCTCATGAGTTCTCTAATTTTACTAATTAATATAATAAATAAATTCAAATATTATTATATTAATTGATATTAATTGATTTGCAAAATCATAATATAAATACATTAATAATCATAGTTGTAACAGAAATCATTAAAAACAGATTTAATTATTTCTATTATTAATATAAATACTAACCGAATTAAAAATTATTTAAACATTAGTGATTCTTTTTTATATAACATATTTATATGTTATTAACTTAAAATTTAAATCATGTACTTTAAATAAACCTATTTATAAAATTTTGATCTTTTATTCTACGTTTAAAACTAGAAAAAATTACACCGTTAGTACTTATGGTTTACCCCAAATTTCAATGTAAGGTATTAATGTTTTATTGTTTCTTATTAGGGTATTAGACTTTTAATTTGTTTCAATGTAGGGTATTAACCTTTTAATTTGTTTCAATGTAGGGTATTAGGGACTAACCTAGTTAAAACTTAACTAAGTTTGAGGGGTATTATGGTCCATTCACCTATATATTCAGTTTTTAACAAGAGGAACCATCTGATCTGTATGATCAGTTGTTTAAAACTTAGACTTTAATATTTTTAAACCAACATTATAAACCCTCTATTTTTTAAAAAGAAAAAGTAGATCTGACTCACTCGCTTCTTGAACATACCGATGTTTCGGTTCTTCTTGATAAAGAAGCGATTTATGATATTTGTCGTAAGTCGCTTGATATTGATAGGCCGTCTTATCATAATCTGAACAGGCTTGTCTCTCAGGTATTCGATGAAATGCCTGAATGAAATTTATTATGTTCTGGTTTGTGTTTTTGTAAGGAAATGTTTAATTAATTATTTTGTTGTTATAGGTTATCTCTTCCTTGACTGCATCGCTTCGATTTGATGGGGCATTGAACGTTGATGTGAACGAGTTTCAGACCAATTTGGTGCCGTACCCTAGGATCCATTTCATGCTTCGATTTGATGGGGCATTGAACGTTGATGTGAATGCTGCTGTTGCTACCATCAAGACAAAGAGGACGATTCAGTTTGTGGATTGGTGTCCTACTGTTGTTCCAGGTGGTGATTTGGCGAATGTTCAGAGGGCTGTGTGTATGATTTCGAATTCGACTAATGTTCAGAGGGCTGTGTGTATGGTGAAGAGTATTAGTTTGATTAGTATTAAGTCTGGTTTAATGTTTTCCTAAGTGTAAAAACCAATGGGCTCATTGGTTTTGAATCAAAGAAGATGCTAGTGCTTTTGTTATCTGTTTCTTTTCTAGTTTACATTTGTAATGCAATGGATAATCTCTTCCTTTACTGAATTTGCAAAATTACTCAAAGCACATATAGTTCTTGATATTAATAAGCGTACTGTGATCAATCTTTGCTGACAGATCTACTTTTTCTTTTTAAAAAAATAGAGGGTTTATAATGTTGGTTTAAAAATATTAAAGTCTAAGTTTTAAACAACTGATAATACAGATCAGATGGTTCCTCCTGTTTGTTATGACACAAAGGTCCCAAGTTCGAGTCCTCTCAGAACTGGTTTCAACCCAATATTTTTAAAAACTGAATATATAGGTGAATGGACCATAATACCCCTCAAACTTAGTTAAGTTTTAACTAGGTTAGTCCCTAATACCCTATATTGAAACAAATTAAAAGGTTAATACCCTACATTGAAACAAATTAAAAGTCTAATACCCTAATAAGAAACAATAAAACATTAATACCTTACATTGAAATTTGGGGTAAACCATAAGGACTAACGGCGTAATTTTTTCTTAAAACTATGTTTGTTATGATGTTTGACAAATGATTATTAAGTTTTTTTTTTATTATTTTGGTCATTGTTTTAGATGTTAAATATGCTCAGCAAATACATACTAATTCTAGATGTTTAAAAGATTTCAAAAGTCAAATAAGCAAATTAATACACAATATAATTGGTTAAGTTTTTTTGTTATACTTTCATATTGTTTTAAACAAATAAATAAAGTAAACCAATCAACATTAATCTATTGTTATCTATACTAATAAAAGACAACACATGGAATACTAAGAACTCCTTCATAAAGCCTCTCATTTTCTTGTTTAAAATAATACATTTATTTTAATTTGTTTCTTTATTTAAAAATAATTATTTTTAATTTTTATTACTTACAACTATAACTATTAATTTAATTATCAAAATTTAGTTCTATATATATATATATATATACTATGTCTTTGTAAATTAATTAATATGATTATATTTTAATACAAAATTAGAAATAAATTACTAGACATGATTTGAAAATGTTTATTAGCTAATAGAAGTAAATATTATTAAAAAAATGTTCATTTTTTTAAGATAGTGTATTTATATGTTATTAAATTTAAATTTAAATCGTGAACGTTAATTAACCTATTTTTTAATATGTGGTCTTTCACTCTAAGTTTAAACTATATTTCTTATAGTGTTATGAACAAACAAAATAAAACAAATTAATCCACATTAATTAAA